>CM055119.1:363074397-364450017 GCA_029206835.1 Rana muscosa | reverse complement strand
AATGGCGACAACCAGCGACTCTCTGCCTGTCGCCACCACCCGCCTCACAGCCTGTCAAGTCTTAAACTCTGTGTCCCGGCTACTACTGGGTGGGGAGTGGAGGAAGATTACTCCACTAGGGAAGGCAAGGAGATAAGCAGGCATGTGGCTGGCCGAGCCAAGGCAGAAGAACATGAGAGCGGAGCTGAATGGGCACCCGAAACTGAAGAAATATTCCCTCCGCTCCGACCACCACATGATCATCAGAAAGGGGCACAGATAATGGAAAAAAATACTCCCCCCCCCCCCCCCTTAAGCTAGAAGGAGCGGTGGAGCAAGGGTGTGTAATTGAGATATTTTTTCTTTTATTCTGCACTGACTGTCTTTGAAATTGCCCTAGCCCCTGTTCAAATCCAATCTGGGGACAAAACTGGGGACAGACTTGGTCCGGGGACAGTGTCCTCAATCCGGGGACTGTCCCCTGAAACTGGGGATGTCTGGTCACCCTAAGTACAGGAGGGCTGACTGTACTGCTTTATCAGCAGCCCCGGTGACAGCCTTAGCTGTCAGAGCAGACAAGGAGGGCAGGTCACTGCTGGAGTATGGGGGAGTGCGGGAAGATGATGTCCCTGCGGGAGAAACCTGCAAAATCCGTGCGGGTTGGGAGGTATGTAAACCCACGAGTGCTTTTTTTCCCCCTCTACTATTCCTTTATTTTGGCTTCTGAAATTTACAAATGCAGCAATTTTGAAATTGGATGAAAGGTTTAGCACTGGGAAACACGTTTTGAAAGATAAAAAGGTACATGTTCATAAGTGTGCGCAGGGGGTGTGCCAGGTGTGTCTGAGCACACCCTAATTACTGTGTGTGGTGCGGATTTCCCCTATTGTCTGGGCTTCCTTCCATGTTGTACCCCCTGCAGTGTTGCTGGCTTCCCCCTCTTCTCTCCCCCTGGCTGCTGGGGGGGATGTTTCAGAATGGAGAGTGGGGGAAGGGGCTAGTAAATATGTAATTTACCGGTCCCTTCCTTTTCTAAATGAACACAGCGAACACACACTCACTCACTGTGTTCATTCATAACTGAATCATAGTAAACTGTTTACTATGCTTCCGTTTTTGAATGAACAGGAAGCCGCTCAGCACAGAGCACTTCCCATTATTTTACTATCCAGTGCAGCTGAGGCTGCAGAGAAAGGCGTGGGTGTTTGAGCTGCGGGGTGCACACCCTAATGCAATAGGCTGCGCACACCTATGTACATGTTATATATAACTGCATAGATAAGAGCAAAATGAGGGACAAATGAGGACGAAAGCGGGACAGAGGGACTTTGTTCGGAAATTAGGGACAGTTGGGAGCTATGCAAGTACTGCTGACGGGTATTACATTAAGGCAAAGAGAGGAGTTTATACTTGGGTGCTGCAGAGTCAGTCCCTTCAATCCATTTGAATCCTGGACTTCTGTGATTGTGATGGTGTTATTGAACTAGGTATAGCAGGGTTATATGTGGGTGTTTTATTCATTTTTATTATGAATTTAATACGAATTTGACAGTATTACTCTTTTATTATACTTTTATTATGTGGGAAGAAGAGAATGGTGTTTATTCGTTTTTCCCTCTTTGTACAGTATAATTGAGAGAATTGGAGTCCAATTGATGTGAACCAAACAGCACCGTACAGATGATATAACAGGCACGCTGGAGCTGCTATTGCTATGGAGTTTATGTCTCCCTAGTGAGTGGCGTGTATCACAAGGGTGAAGGTGAAGGAATGCAAAGAGATTTTATAGGGGACCCGAACTGAAAAACTGAGGATTTGCTGTTATAGGAAACTAATATAAATGTCAATTGTGCCTAAACTCTACCCTAAAATGTATCCTTTGTCTCCAATTCCTCCTGAAAGATAGCCCTTCCTGGTATGTGAGTGTGCCTAGGCACTCCTGTGCCTAATTCCTCATATCTGTATATCTGTAGCGTGAGATCTAAGGCATTGCTGCATCTCACTGCTAGTCTCTGGAGGTTTGTAGTGAGATTTAGTGATGTCACTAGTGCTCTTCTCACTGTTCTCCTTGCTGGAGGTTCTAACATGAGGAAGCAGACCCCTGCCTCTACCAAGATGGCCGCCTCCACATGGAAACAGTGCAGAACAAGGCATTGCAAGTCAGTAATCGGAGAAACAATAAGCTGCAGGGAGACCACAGGAAATAGTAATGACTAGTTATTTTAGTTACATAGTTACATAGTAGGTGAGGTTGAAAAAAGACACAAGTCCATCATTTGCTGTTTTGCCTGCGTATATTTTTATTTTTTGGGCAGAGGTTCCAAAAAAGTTTGCACTTGTATGGACTATATACTGTATATCCCTTGAGTGCTTTACTTGATGTTCTTTATTTGGTGTGTGTATTCAGTATTTTAGGATTTTTACCTTTTTACATACCTCCCAACTTTTTGAGATGGGAATGAGGGACACCTATTAGCAAAAGTATGTAGGCAAAGGAACACCCCCCCCCCCCCATACCCTATTAAAGGACAATTCTACAAAGAAGATGATTGATTAAACCTACAAATGATTTTTTTTTACTATTCCTTTATACTGGCTTTTGAAATTTACAGATACAGCCGCTTAGAAATTGGATGAAAGGTTTAGCACTGGGAAACACTTTTTGAAAATTAAATTGTGCAGACATGAGGGACAATTGAAGGAGGAAAGAGGGACTTTGGTCCAAATCAGGAAATTTGGAACAAATCAGTTTGTCCAAGTCTGGAGAACAGTCAATGGGGAGTGCAAGGATATCAAGGGGCTTGTCTCAGCTCAGTGAATGCAAACAAGAAGAAGGATAATTTTAGGTGCCGCACGTCCAACAGAATTTATAGGTAGCGATGGTCAGAGCAGCCTCAGCACAAACTCCATCCAGTCCATTCCCCCCAACTCGTTTCGCCTGCCCACGGGGCTTTGTCATGGAGGTCCTCCAAGGCTGAGTCCAGTGGACAGGGCGAAACATGTCAGAGCGGGCAAGGCCTGGATGGAGTCTGAGCTGAGGCTGTTGTTACCATCACTACCCACTACCTATGGGTTTTGTTGGATGTGCAGGAATGATCCTTCTTCTAATTTGCATATTTCTGAGGAAATTGAGATATTCACGTATTTATTTCCTTGGTTAGTCAGTCTATTTCTTGGCTTATTCCTCTTTGTTTCAGCCTCCCATCTTTTTTTCTTGCGCAGTTAGCACTTCACGAGCATTTCATTGAGGGTCACAGATCAACCCCATCTATTCTGATTTTCATGGCAGTTTCCGTTGGCTTTCGTTCTTTCCTCCTTTTACCTTCATACTCCTCTTGGTACTACCAACTCCTCCTGAGCTCTCAGGAGTGGAATGGCCCACAGAGTAAAGAGCAATGACCTTCTTCTTTTTGCTTGGTGTCCATCCTCTGAGGGAAGGGCTTCTACAACAGAGGCCTGCTATGCAGTGCATTGAAACATCCCCTTTTAGCAGGCCTACATTTACAGCCGTATCTCCTCCTTCCTTCTACGGCTCCCCTCTGAGGACTCAGTCACACAAATCTTCCCAAATTCAGGCTTTGTCTGCTGTGCTGCCCACCTCTTTAGATAACCCATAGCGCTCTGGGAATTTATTTTCTTGTCATCTGTTTGATGTTTATTGACAACGGAAAAATTGTATATGTATAATATCGATACAATGCATTAGGACTGTCTTTACAAGAATGACAACTACCAGAGTTTTTTTTTATATATAATTGTAGTTTGTATTAAACTTTCATCCAAAAACAGTATACAATACAAGACAACTACCCCCCTGTTTTTTTTTTTTTATAATTGCAGATTTTATTAAAGTTTTGTGTAAAAGCATTATACAAAACAGGACAACTACCCCAGTTTTTTTTAAATAATTTGTAGTTTTTATTAAAGCTTTATTTAAAAACAGTATACAAAACCAGACAACTACCCTACTTTTTTTGTTTTAAAAATGTAGTTTTTATTAAAGTTGTATCTAAAAACTGTGTACAAAGCAGGACAGCTATAGCAGTTTATAACTTGCTTTTGAAGTAAGGTGCACAAAAGATTTTCCAGCACACTTACCAGCTAGCCTGCAAATAAATCAAAAAGGCACAATCTAACACTTGACATTAAAAACAGAGGTCTTAGTTGCACACATTTGCAAATGGGTAAGGTGCACTTTAAAGTGCGGTCCTAAGGCCTCATTCAGGCGTGTGAATCCGTACCCCGTGTGAGGGCGGTGGGTACAGGCTTTCCGTGCATCCGCGTGCAGGCAGTCACATTGCACACATTTGCAAATGTATGTGGAAGCTGCACTGCCTCGTCAAGGCTCCTCTGTACAGTGCAGTTTATTTTTATTTTTATTTTTTTAATCTTTGTTCAGCTGGCACCCTGATGTGGGTGGCTTGCTGGCTGGCACCCTGATGTGGGTGGGCTTGCTGGCTGGCACCCTGATATGGGTGGGCTTGCTGGTTGTCACCCTGATGTGGGTGGCTTGCTGGCTGGCACCCTGATGTGGATGGGCTTGCTGGCTTGGACCCTGCTATGGGTGGCTTGCTGGAACCCTGCTGTGAGTGGCTTGCTGGCTGGCACCCTGCTGGCACACACTGTCAACTACACACTAAACACTACACACTAAATACTAAATACTAAATTCTAAATACTACACACAACACACTACACACTAAATACTAAATATTAAATACTAAATACTACACACAACACACACACACACACACACACAACACTACAAGTTGACAGGCATGACACTACAGGTTGACAGGCATGACAAGCATCCTCACGGCCTTTAGATGTTTAGGAATCCAGGAATGTATATTTTTCTTCCTGGAATTTCCAATGCCATTGCATCTATCGCTGATGAAGGAAGTCGACAGTTTGTTTCCATGTCCATGTCCATGGGCTGCAAAATGAAAAAACAAATATGAGATTCTCTATTCCTAGATCTCTGACCTGAGTAAATATCAGGATATTGCTTAAAGTCCAATTCCAGAAACAAGTATAAATTGCAGTATTTCAGTATTTGTGTGTGTGTGGGGGGGGGGGGGGGTTGCCTAGGGGTAGAGGTATAAGGTGTAATAATTGATTCCTTGCTTTGGACAGCCTTCATCTATGCAACCGATCCCTCACAGACCCTCTCTAAAGCTTACCCCCCCCCACATACAATGTAGGACTGATAGGCCTGTATTGTACATGATGATGCAGAGAGGTTAGGGCTAGGTCCCTCTTTCTCTGCCCTTAGAGTTTACAAGCAATAAAACAGAGTGCAGGGGGGGTGGGGGAGGTGGTTGACTACTGTGCGATTTAATTTTTTTTTAAATTGGGCTTTAACATTGACTAACTTCTTTAATACAACCTAGAACCTTCTTCCTCTTTCCATGCAGTGGAGGAGCAGATAGGATACAAATCTAGAAGCAAACTACATGTCTGGTCCCATGCCTTCCACCACATCATGATGGCCGAAGCCAAATGTCCTAGACAGACCAGACATTGTATTATGAACCATTGCACCTTCTCACTTAAACTGTCACTCCCAACTGTGCACCAATGGGGGTTATTTACTAAAACTGGAGAGTGCAAAACCTGGTGCAGCTCTGCATGGTAACCAATCAGCTGAGATTTTTTTTGTCAAAGCTTTATTGAACAAGCGGAAAGTTTGAAGCTGATTGGCTACCATGCACAGCTGCATCAGATCTCCCGGTAGGGTGGAAGAGCATGAGGAAGCTGTGATAGGTGCCGGGAGTGGAGGAAGTCTCCTCCTGCTGCATATAAAACGAATCCAGCGGTTAGTTAGACCGCCACCTCTAAAAATCAGTACCAGGGTGATGAGGTACCCGTACATCATTGGTCCAGAAGTGTTAACCCCTTTGTGCTGGTGGTATGCATATATGTGGCCTCTAGGTGGGTGGGTCTTAACGCTGAGAGGCCGCATATATGGGTACCAGAATGTAAACAGAGCTGTCCTGAGAATGCACTCCCGGCACAGTTACCGGTGGCTAAAAGAAAGCTCCCAATCTCTACATGCGATTGGGAGCTCTCTGATCATGTGACCACTGTGACAGCCAATCATGGCGGTCACATGATCAGAAACCCCGCTCCGTCTCCCGGCATCAGAAACCTCCTAAAGAACATTACTAGGTGACTGGACTGTCTCCATCTCCTTCCCCACATGGTGCAATCACTGCCCGCTGTGGGGAAACTGGGATTGCAGAATGGCAATGTGTATGAACAGTCTACTCTGAACCCCAACCCTACTATGATAATATAGAGTATCTAAGCTTGGGAGAGGCATGGGGTCCCCTGCTGTGTATTGTTCCCCTCATATATTTATGGGGGACGGAGTGACATTACTCTAAAGTATCTACGTCAGATCTGGGTGGACTGATGTAGCTATAAGCATTCTAATGGAGTCCAATGTAATTCTAAACTTCTAAAGCCTGGATTGTAAAAGGACATTTCTTATAAAGATTGCTTTCTATTGTATTCTCATTGTGGTGATGAGACTTACCTTATGACGGAAATGTGAAGAGGCGAATGGTTTACGGTGAAATCAAACAGATCCCCTCCAGAGACGTATTCCATAGCGAAACAGGGTCTGAAAAGCCATGTAAAGCTGGATGAGGAATGGACACCCTTCCGCCTTCTGCATGACCTTCAGCTCTGTTTCAATGGCGTCACGTTGATCTGAAGTCTTCACAACTGACTTGATGGCCATGATCTTCTTGGTTCCACAATCAGTTGCCAGAAAGACCTGAATGAGAGAAAAGCCAAAAATCATTTGTGTTATTATAGGAAAGAACGGTTCTTTATTATTGGGAAAGGATGGAACTAGCATTGGGGAGGAACCAAAAGTAGTTATTGATGAAGGCTGCGAGGCTCCATGACGGACTGTCTTCTGATATCTATGACATTTTGTGTTCCCGGCTCCTCCCCTCCATAAGGCACATAATCAAGTCTACCAGTAGCTGAATCCGTTTTGGGTGGCTGGTACACATTGGCTAGTTACTGGGGAGGGATTTGTTTTGTGGGTGGAGCTACTCATCTAGTTATAGGTGGGAAAATTAGAACTTACCTGTCCGAATCCTCCTTCTCCAAGCAGACGGTGAAGTGTGAAGGTTGATTGTCTGTCACAGCGTGGAGGTCTTACTTGAGACTGAACACGTTGTATGTGACAGCTCGGGGGAGTCACAGGAGGTGGGACTTCTACTGCCGCATTTCTCATGGGCTTTCTAGATGGTGCGGCATTCCTCATAATCTTTCTAAACGCTGCAACACGTTTGCTGGGAGAAGTCCCAGGAGGTGGTTCTTGTGCTGCAGCATTTTTCATGGGCTTTCTATATGGTGCGGCATTTTTCATGATCATTCTAATCTCTGCAACACATTTCCTAGGGGAAGTCACAGGTGGTGGTGGGACTTCCACTGCCACATTTTTCATGGGCTTTCTATATGGTGCGGCATTTTTCATGATCATTCTAATCTCTGCAACACATTTCCTAGGGGAAGTCACAGGTGGTGGTGGGACTTCCACTGCCGCATTTCTCATGGGCTTTCTATATGGTGCGGCATTCCTCATGATCTTTCTAAACGCTGCAACACGTTTGCTGGGAGAAGTCCCAGGAGGTGGGACTTCCACTGCCACATTTTTCATGGGCTTTCTAGCTGGTACAGCAATTTTCATGATCTTTCTAATCGCTGCAACATTCATGTTGTTTTTAGTGTCACAGCTCGGGGGAGTCACTACAGATGGTATTGTGTGAACTGCAACCCCATTATTTTCCATAAAGCCATTAAATGGCTCAGGTCTTGTTTTTGGAATCATATTTTCCATCATCATTTTTCTCCTTTCACTGGTTAAAAACGCAGAGAATATCACAGAAAAAATCGCAGAAGAAGAAATCTCAGGGAGGTCAGAGGGAGCCTTTTCTGAGCGAGCTCAGGAAAAACACGTCTTCACTCCAAGAGAAGTCAGAACCTTCTGAGCTCCACAGCTGTGACACTGCTATTTATACCCACACAGCCGATGACATCACATGACTCCTCCCCTAAGTCTGGCATGACTCCTCCCCTAAGTCTGCCCTAAGATGTAAACAAGTCATGTCAGAGATGTGGGGCTGCTGGGTCACATGACCTCAGCCAGTACATTTGTGGATTTCCACTGTCAAATTTCAAATTTTCTCTATTCTGTGGGGGAGGGGAGGGGAGGATGAGATGACTGTTGAGATTTAAATTTCTGGAATAAACAAGTTTATTTCTGTTTTCTTCCCATTGATAAATGTCAGATTCAGATGTGTGGCAAATGACAAGAAACACAACCCCATCCATGAAATGGGCAGATCTCATATTGGCAAATTTCACAAAGATAACACACCAGGATAAGGATCCCGCTTTCTTTTTTAACCCTTTCATGACCAGAACATTTTTGCTATTTAGCACTGTGCTACTTCAATTGGCAATTGCATCATTATGCAACACTGAATACAAATGAAATTTACAGTTTTTCCCCCCACAAATAGAGCTTTATTTTGGTGGTATTTGATCTCTGCTGGGATTTTTTATTTTGTTATTATTATTTTTTTAATATTAAAAAAAAAAAAAATTGTTTTATTTTTTTATAATAATGAAAAAATAATAATAAAAAAAAAAAATATATAATAATAATAATAATAATAAAATACATAAAAATGCTTTTAAGTGTAATTGTATTTAGGCGACTGACGCAATCTGGGCAAAAAATGCGCAATTCTCTGCAGCCCTGGGAGAAAGGTGCGGTGCTCTGCAGGTAAGGTATGACACTCTGCAATGAAAGGCACGATGCTCTGCAGTAAAAGGTGTGATGCTCTGCAGCCCTGGAAAAAGACACGATGCTCTATAGTGAAAATGTGTGATGCTCTGCAGCCCTTGGAGAAAGGCGCAATGTTCTGCAGGGAAAGGCACGATGCTCTGCAGTGAAAGACGCGATGCTCTGCAGCCCTGGGAGAAACGCGCAATGCTCTTCAGCGAAAAGGCGCGATGCTCTGAAATTTTTGCGTAACTTAGCTTGCTTTTAAGTATAATTGTAAAGAAGGGCAAAAAAGGCGCAATGCTCTGCAGCCCTGGGAGAAAGGCGTGATGCTCTGCAGATAAGGCACGATGCTCTGTAGAGAAAGGCACGATGCTCTGTAGCGAAAGGCGCGATGCTCTGCAGCCCTGGAAGAAAGGCGCGATGCTCTGCAGGTAAGGTATGATGCTCTGCAACAAGGGCGCGATGCTCTGAAATTTTTGCGTAACTTAGCTTGCTTTTAAGTATAATTGTAAAGAAGGGCAAAAAAGGCGCAATGCTCTGCAGCCCTGGGAGAAATGCGCGATGCTCTGCAGCTAAGGCACGATGCTCTGTAGAGAAAGGCACAATGCTCTGTAGCGAAAGGTGTGATGCTCTGCAGCCCTGGGAGAAAGGCACAATGCTCTGCAGCGAAAAGGCGCGATACTCTGCAGCCCTTTATGAAAGGCGCATTGTTCTGCAGGTAAAGGCACAGTGCTCTGCAGGTATGCTATGACGCTCTGCAATGAAAGGCGCAGTGCTCTGCAGCAAAAAGTGTGATGCTCTGCAGCTCTGGAAGCTCTGAAAAAGGCGTGATGCTCTGCAGCAAAAAGGCATGATGCTCTGCAGCCCTTGGAGAAAGGTGCGATGTTCTGCAGGGAAAGGCACAAAGCTCTATAGCGAAAGGTGTGATGCTCTACAAGAAAAAGCATGATGCTCTGCAGCCCTGGGAGAAAGGGCGATGCTCTGCAGCGAAAAGGTGTGATGCTCTGCAGATTTTTGCATACCATAGCTTGATTTTAACTGTAATTGTAAAAAAGGGCAAAAAAGGTGTGATGCTCTGCAACCCTGGGAGAAAGGCGCGATGCTCTGCAGATAAGGTGTGATGCTCAGCAGCGAAAGGCACGATGCTCTGCAGCAAACTGTGTGATGCTCTGCAGCCCTGGGAGAAAGGCGCGATGCTCTGCATGGAAAGGCACGATGCTTTGAAGCAAAAGGTGTGATGCTCTGCAGCCCTGGGAGAAAGGTGCGATGCTCTGCAGATAAGGCGTGATGCTCTGCAGTGACAGGTGCGATGCTCTGTGGAAAAGGCACAATGCTCTGCAGCAAACTGTGTGATGCTCTGCAGCCCTGGGAGAAAGGCGTGATTCTCTGCAGTGAAAGGCACGATGCTCTGCAGCAAACTGTGTGATGCTCTGCAGCCCTGGGAGAAAGGTGTGATGCTCTGCAGCGAAAGGAACAATGCTCTGCAGCAAACGGTGTGATGCTCTGCACCCCTGGGAGAAAGGCGCAATGCTCTGCAGCATTACATTTACACTTAAAAGCAATTAAAAAAAATATATATATAATTTCTCTTATCGTCCATGGACCGACGCAGCTCTCATACTGATTACATGTGGGTATATGTCCCTGCTCGCAGGAGAAGACCTAGGCAGAATGTTAGAGGTTAAAACATTCTAGAACAAGCCAGAGCTGAACAGCCCCGCCCAGGGGGGCGGTCCCTCCGGACATTACCCTCCCACCTGCAGCTAACAGCCTCAGTTTTTTTCTGCCTAGCAGAAGGAGAAGACGTGGCTCTCAGGAGCCAGTCTTCTGAAAGATTTTACTTTTGAATTTTATTCCTTTGGGAATTTTATTATTTTATTTTTGAGACCTTCAATCAACTGTCGGCTGGGCAACAGGTTGGGTACACTGGTATCCTCGTAGTCTTCCCTGTCCGACCATCGAGCGTGCTGATCCTCGCCTTGTGTGCGTGAGACTCAGTTCACGACATACCCCATGACTCCAGGGGTGGCCGGGTTGCTTTCATGCTCCCGCGGTCCTCTCAAGATTGAACAGTACCTACTGTATCTCTCGTGGTTGACCGGGCCGACAGCTACGCAGTACGACTCTGTGATAGGTCTGTCTGAAACAAGCCAGTGAGTCCCTCTAATGGCACCGAGGGTGTTCTCCAAGGTGCGTGCGGGACGGGTAAGTAGTCTCTCCTGGAAAGAAGGTGAGTACATGCTGGCTGTGTTTCTGTGTGTGGGGGGTTCTCCCTGTCTCCCCCCTGTTATGCTGCTCTCTGCACCCTGTACTGGTGCTGTGCTGTGTGGGGATACTTGGGGGGTCGTTCTGCCCTGGGGGGGGGGCTGCTCTATGCTGTCTTTATTTAAGGAAAGTGTTCTGGAGGACTTGTGTGGGGTTTTTGCGTGCGCCATTGGCGCGGTATTTTAAATTTAAAAAAATGCGCCATCGGCGGCCATTTTGCCGCGGCTCAGGTACAAGCGCCCGGCGGCCATTTTCTTGTAGCCGCGGCGCTTTTAGTTTCAGTTTCGGCCTCTAGCGGCGCTGCTGAACGGCGCAAAATACTTTCTCCTCACAGCTTCCTCACTCTCCTCAGGCTTCACACCACGCTACAGCGCGGCTCATACAGCGGAACCGAGCGGTCCCTAAAGGGTGGTGAGTCCTCCGGGTATCCCCTCCTCAGCACAGCCAGTGGGTGGACTGTACTATTCACTGCTATAGTGAATAGGGTCTCAGAGGGTGGTAAATAATAGAGTCTGGTTCACCTGCTTCTCCCCACTTGCCAGAGGCAACTGGCAGTGCTCCTGCACCTGCGGTCCCTATGGACCAGTTGTCGGCAGTCCTGGAATCATTCCTTGTCAAGCTGGAAGCGGTGTGCGAACGCACAGGGGCTGTAAAGCGCCCCCTCCCCACACAATCTCCACATGGGGAGTGCTCTGAGTCAGATATGGGCCTAGCTACTGCTGCTCAGGACCCTAATTCTGAGGAGGTTGATGTATTTAGTCAGGACATTCCTTGTGAGGAAGACCCCTGTCTTGAACCACCTACTGACAGGGTGCTTGTAAGTGAACTCATTGATGCTGTGAGGAATGATCTCAAGCTAAATGTTGAGGCTGAGGAACCTCAGGCGGACACTTTGACCTTTGGTTCTTTAAAAGCCGTGTCTTCAAAAAAGGTTTTTCCATATGTGCCTTTTTTTGATACATACATTGACCAGGTCTGGGATAAGCCGCAGAAGACTTTGACGGTCCCACGGCGCATAGCCTTACGGTACCCCTTTAAAGAGGACCTGGTTAAGAAGTGGGCTCAACCCCCGGTGGTCGACCCCCCGGTCGCCCGTTTGAATAAGGCCACTATGCTCCCAATGGAAGGGACTCCTGCATTTAAGGATCCCGCTGACAGGAGGTCAGGGGTGGCATGTAGAACGATGTTCACCTTATTGGGGGCCGCCTTACGCCCTATAGTGGCGGCAACACTGGTGTCTCAGACACTCACAGGCTGGGCATGGATATTGCACCAGACGGTGCAGGAGCATAATCTCCTTCCTGAAACCATTGCCCTGGCTCAACAGCTTGCGCAGGGTTTGGTCTTCGTGTGCGATGCCACTGTGGATGCGACCCCTTTAATCACAGGGGCCTCCATTTCGGCTGTGGTGGTGCGTCGCCTTATATGGCTGAAATGCTGGTCAGCCGACCTAGCTTCCAAAAAGCTCCTGGCTGACTTGTCCTTTAAGGGTGGTAAACTGTTTGGAGCCGCCCTGGATGACATTATTAAGGATGTCACAGGAGGTAAGAGCACCTTCCTTTCCCAGTCTTTTAAGGGAAAGGAGCCCCACCGCAGGCCGGGCCCTTCCTTTCCGGCGAAGAAGACGTTTTTTTCGTCAGTCAGTTTCCATGGGCAAGCCCACCCAGACTGAAAAAAGTGCGGCTGGGGGACAAAGACGTCCCTAGGTGCGTAAGCCTACCAAGCAAGCTCCCAAGTCCACCACCGCATGAAGTCTTGACCCTGCCCGACTCTGGGGTGGTGGGACGTCTTCGCAAGTTCTCGGTGCGGTGGACCTCCCGGATCCCCGACCGGTGGGTGTGCGAGGTGATCACCTCGGGATACAGGATAGAGTTTCCGCTCGGGGCCCCCAAACAGGTTTTTTCCCTCGAACCTCCCTCTCCTACCGGCCCGTTCACAAGAGAGGTTTCAGGGGTTCCGTCACGAGAGGTTTCAGGGGTTTTACTCAAACCTGTTTGTTGTCCCAAAAAAGGATGGGGTTCGGCCAATCCTGGACCTCAAGGCCCTGAATGCCTATGTGAGGGTACAAAAATTCAGGATGGAATCCATTCGCACGGTGACCGCGACCCTCCAACAGGGGGATTTTTTGGCGTCCTTGGATATCAAGGACGCTTACTTGCACATCCCAATCTGCGCAGGCCACCAGAAGTTTCTGCGCTTTGCCATAGGCGAAGTCCACTATCAGTTCGTGGCCCTTCCCTTCGGCCTGGCATCAGCACCACGGGTTTTCACCAAGGTGCTGGCCCCGGTTCTAGCTTTGCTGAGACAGCGAGGAATTGTTATCGTGGGTTATCTAGACAATCTCCTTCTCAGAGCAGAAAATGGCTCAGAATTGGAGGAAAATGTGACAATAGTCAGTCAGACCCTCCAGGACTTCGGATGGGTTCTGAACACGCAGAAGTCGGCTCTAGCCCCGACTCAGCGCTTGGAGTATCTGGGTCTGATCCTGGACACTTCGGCAGCAAAGGTGTTTCTACCCTCAGAGAAGTTACTGACACTTCGGTCAGCAGTACGGGTTTTGTCGTCCCGAAAGTGGTCGTCAATTCACTTCTGCATGAGAGTCCTGGGACTGATGGTGGCCTCCTTTTGAGGTGGTTCCGTATGCCCAATCACACACTCGGGCATTGCAGAAGGGAATTCTGTCGGTTTGGGACAAGGCCCCATTGTCTTTGGATCTTCAGATCCAGGTGAGTCACTCTGTCAAGGCGTCCCTGACATGGTGGCTGAGGTCCCCGGCTCTTCAGGCCGAGAAGTCGTTCCTCCCCATCCACTGGACGGTGATCACAACGGACGCCAGCCTGTCGGGCTGGGGAGGAGTGTGGGGAGTCCTGTCAGCTCAGGGGCTCTGGACTCCAGCCGAATCTCGTCTCCCAATCAACGTCCTGGAATTGCGGGCGATCAGACTGTGTCTCTCCATTTGGTCAAAGAGGCTACAGGGCCACTCGGTCAGGATCCAGTCGGACAACACCACAGCCGTGGCGTATGTCAACCATCAGGGGGGCACTCGGAGCCAGGCTGCGGCATCCAAGGTCACCCACATCCTAAGATGGGCGGAAAGAAGCGTGCCGGCGCTGTCGGCCGTTTACATTCTGGGCGTAGAAAACTGGCAGGCGGACTATCTGAGCCGCCAGTCCCTGGACCAGAGGGAGTGGTCCTTGCATCCAGAAGTGTTTCACCTCCTTTGTCAACGATGGGGCACTCCGGATGTGGACCTGATGGCGTCTCGACTCAATCGCAAGGTGTCGAGGTTTGTGGCCCGGTCCAAGGACCCCTGGGCGGATGCCTCGGACGCGTTAGTGACCCCGTGGGGTCGGTATCGCCTAATATATGTCTACCCTCCGCTGCAGTTGATTCCTTGTCTGTTGCGCAGGGTAGCGGCCGAGGGTATTCCGGTGATCCTCATTGCCCCGGACTGGCCCCGGCGTCATTGGTACGCTGATCTGGTACGTCTCATCACGGACGTCCCTTGGCACCTGCCCTTGAGGAAGGACCTTCTATCTCAAGGTCCTATCTTTCATCCTGCTTTACAGTCTCTGGCTTTAACGGCATGGCTATTGAGAGCCAGGTGCTGAAAGACCGAGGTCTGTCTGATTCGGTAATTTCAACCATGATTAGGGCACGGAAGTCTTCTTCTAGGAAGATCTATCACCGTACCTGGAGAGCTTACATCGCGATGTGCGAGGAACTGGACTGGCGTCCACGGACGTACTCCGTTCCCAGAATTCTGAGGTTCTTGCAGCGTGGGGTTGCTCAAAGGCTGGCTTTGAGCACTATTAAGGGTCAGATTTCGGCTTTGGCCGTTTTCTTTCAAAGACCCTTAGCTGGTCATTCTTTGGTTAGCACTTTTGTGCAGGGAGTACGTCATGTGGTTCCACCCGCCAAGCCCCCGCTCCCCCCTTGGGGTCTGAACTTGGTGCTTTCGGTTCTTCAGGAATCTCCTTTTGAGAATATAAGAGATATTCCTCTTTCAACTTTGTCCCAGAAGGTGGCTTTTTTAGTGGCCATCACTTCTGTTAGACGGGTGTCTGAGTTGGCGGCTCTGTCATGTAAGTCGCCTTACCTGGTCCTTCATAAGGACAAGGCGGTATTGCGACCGCGACCGTCTTTTCTTCCTAAGGTGGTTTCGGCTTTTCACCTTAACGAGGACATTGTCCTTCCGTCCTTGTGCCCTCAACCATCGCATCCTAGGGAGGTTGCGCTTCACAATTTGGATGTAGTGCCTGCCTTACGGGTATACCTGGCGGCTACCGCTCCTATTCGGAAGTCTGACTCGCTGTTTGTGTCTGTCTCTGGTCCGAAGCAGGGCCAAGCGGTGTCGTCTGTCACCATTTCTAGGTGGATCAGACAGACTGTTATACAGGCCTATGCCATTAGGGGACGGGCTCCTCCCTTTCCGGTCACGGCGCATTCCACCAGGGCAATCGGTGCTTCCTGGGCTTTCCGACATCAAGCGTCAGTTGCACAAGTGTGCAAGGCGGCGACCTGGTCGTCTGTTCATGCCTTTTCAAAGTTCTACAAGGTTGATGTGGCTGCATCTTCGGATGCTTCCTTCGGCCGCAAAGTGTTGCAGGCCGCTGTCTAATGTTGCAACTCCTCCGTTGAGGGGCTCTGCTGGTTTGGAGTGAAGTTGGTTGTTCCTTACTTTTTTTGCTCCCACCCCTTTCTTATACTGCTTTGGGACGTCCCACATGTAATCAGTATGAGAGCTGCGTCGGTCCATGGACGATAAGAGAAAATAGGATTTTTGTACTCACCGTAAAATCCGTTTCTCTGACGTCCATGGACCGACGCAGCACCCACCCTTCCTTTTAAAGTGGTTGTAAACCCACTTTTTCAACTTGCACCTACAGGTAAGCCTAGATTAAGGCTTACCTGTAGGTGCAAGAAATATCTCCTAAACCTACACGGTTTAGGAGATATTTGCTAAAAATGACATTGCTCCGTGTCTACGGCGCATGCGCGCCGTAGAGAACGGCGCATTCATGGGGTTAATCCCATTCACAAAATCGGCTACTTCCCAGCAATAGCTGGGCGTAACCGATTGTGACGGCTCTTGCGCGCATGCGCAGAGTGATGTCACCGCCTCTCCGGCCAATCACAGCGCCGGAGCGGCGCTGTGATTGGCTGCAGCGGCGATACCCGGAAGTAACCTTCCGGCTATCGCCGCAGCGATGAATGCGGCTAGATGGAGGGACGCGGACGGCTTCGGGGGCCCCGATCTAAGGTAAGTAAGTCATACTAGCTCATTATGCCTTTCTCTTACAGGTGGGGGGGGGGAAAAAAAAACTAAATGTGGGTTTACAACCACTTTAAGTTTGTACTGCTTTGTTACGAACTGAGGCTGTTAGCTGCAGGTGGGAGGGTAATGTCCGGAGGGACCGCCCCCCTGGGCGGGGCTGTTCAGCTCTGGCTTGTTCTAGAATGTTTTAACCTCTAACATTCTGCCTAGGTCTTCTCCTGCGAGCAGGGACATATACCCACATGTAATCAGTATGAGAGCTGCGTCGGTCCATGGACGTCAGAGAAACCGATTTTACGGTGAGTACAAAAATCCTATTTTAAAATTTCATAAAAAAAAAAGTCTTTTTTTTTTTTTTTTTTTTTTTTAATAAATTAATTAAAAAAAATATATATAATGTTTTTAGAAAATTGCTTTTAAGTGTAAATCTATTATGTAACTGACGCAATCGAGGTAATTACGGCACTTGACGCAATCGGGTAATAGCTCAACTCAAACTAATCGGACATTGAGGCAATGTGTGACCATAATACAATTGGGGTAATTGCGGAACTTGACGCAATTTGCCATAACAGCGGTACTTGACGCAATTGGTTAATAGCGCTGCTGTCATCCATCGGACCTTGACGCAATTTGCGACCATTGATACAATTGTGGTAATTGCGTAACTTGACGCAATTTGCATTACCAGCGGTACTTGACGCAATTGGGGAATAGCGCGCAATCGGAACTTGGCGCGATTTGCTTTCATAGCGAAACTTTATGCAATCAAGTAATAGTTCGTTTTAAAAAAAATTATTTTTTTCTTTCTTTTTAAATGTCATTTTTTTCCATTTTTTAAAAAATACATAAAAATGCTTTTAAGTGTAAATGTTTTTACACGACTGAAGCAATCGGGGCAAAAAAGGCGCAATGCTCTGCAGCCCTAGGAGAAAGGTGCGATGCTCCGCAGGTAAGCTATAATGCTTTGTAATGAAAGGTGCAATGCTCTGCAGCGAAAGGTGTGATGCTCTGCAGCCCTGATAGAAAGGCGCGATGTTCTGCAGGGAAAGGCACGATGCTCTACAGCGAAAGGCACAATGCTCTGCAGCCCTGGGAGAAAGTCGCAATGCTCTGCAGCGAAAAATGCTTTTAAATGTAAATGTATTTAAGCGACTGATGCAATCGGGAGGAAAAAGGCGCAATGCTCAGCAGCCCTGGGAGAAAGGTGCGATGCTCTGCAGGTAAGGTATGATGCTCTGCAACGAAAGGCGTGATGCTCTGTAGCGAAAGGAGCGATGCTCTATAGCGAAAGGTGTGATGCTCTGCAAGAAAAGGCACGATTCTCTGCAGCCCTGGGAGAAAGGCGCAATGCTCTGCAGCAAAAAATGTAAATGTATTTATGCAACTGATGCAATCCGGGGGGAAAAGGCGCAATGCTCTGCAGCCCTGGGAAAAAGGTGCGATGCTCAGCAGGTAAAGTATGACGCTCTGCAATGAAAGGCGCAATGCTCTGCAGAAAAAGGTGTGATGCTCTGCAGCCCTGGGAGAAAGGCGCGATGCTCTGCAGTGAAAAGGTGCAATGCTTTGCAGCCCTTGGAGAAAGGCGCAATGTTCTGCAGGGTAAGGCACGATGCTCTGCAGTGAATGGCACGATGCTCTGCAGCCCTGGGAGAAAGGTGCGATGCTCTGCAGGTAAGGTATGATGCTCTGCAGCCCTGGGAGAAAGGCGCAGTGCTTTGCAGCGAAAATGCTTTTAAATGTAAAAGTATTTACGTGATATGCAATCGGGCCAAAAAAGGTGCAATGCTCTAAAGCCCTGGGAGAAAGGCGCGATGCTCTGCAGGTAAGTTATGAGGCTCTGCAATGAAAGGTGCAAAGCTCTGCAGCAAAAGGTGTGATTCTCTGCAGCCCTGGGAGAAAGGCGCTATGTTCTGCAGCCAAAAGGCGCGATGCTCTGCAGCCCTTGGAGAAAGGCACGATGTTCTGCAGGGAAAGACACGATGTTCTGCAGTGAAAGGCGGGATGCTCTATAGCGAAAGGTGTGATGCTCTGCCAAGAAAAGGCATGATGCTCTGCAGTCTTTGGAGAAAGGCGCGATGTTCTGCAGGGAAAGGTACGATGCTTTGCAGCAAAAGGAGCGATGCTCTATAGCTATAGGTGTGATGCTCTGCAGAGAAAAGGCATGGAGCTCTGCAGATTTTTGTGTAACTTAGCTTGCTTTTAAGTTTAATTGTAAAAAAGGGCAAAAAAGTGCAATGCTCTGCAGCCCTGGGAGAAAGGTGCGATGCTCTGCAGGTAGGGAATGATGCTCTGCAACGAACGGTGCGATGCTCTGCAGCGAAAGGCATGATGCTCTGTAGCGAAAGGTGTGATGCTCTGCAGCCCTGGGAGAAAAGCGTGATGCTTTGCAGCGAAAGGCACGATGCTCTGTATTAAAAGGTGTGATACTCTGCAGCCCTGGGAGAAAGGCGCGATACTCTGCAGAAAATGTGTGATGCTCTGCAACGAAAGGCGCGATGCTCTTTAGCGAAAGGCGCGATGCTCCTTAGAGAAAGGTGTGATGCTCTGTAGCCCTGGGAGAAAGGCGCGATGCTCTGCAGCATTACATTTACGCTTAAAAGCAATTTAAAAAAATATATTTAAAAAAAAAAATAATAATTAAAAAAAGCCATTTTTTTATTTTTTTTTAATAAATTAATTGAAAAAAAATGTATATAATTTTTTTAGAAAATTGCTTTTAAGTGTAAATCTATTATGTAACTGACGCAATCGAGGTAATTACGGGACTTGAGGCAATCGGGTAACAGCGCAACCTAAAATAATCGGACATTGGCGCAATTTGCGACCATTAATACAATTGGGGTAATTGCGCAATATCTCTATCTCTAGCGCATTTCAGCCGCTAGCGGGGTGCTTTTAACCTCCGCTAGTGGCAGAGAAAGGGTTAAAACCGTCCGCAATGCGCTGCTGAAGTTGATTGCCGTGGTGTCCCATTGATTTCAATGGGCAGGAGCGGTGGAGGAGCGGTAAACACACCGCTCCAAAGATGCGGCTAGCAGGACTTTTTTACCGTCCTGCCAGCGCACCGCTCCAGTGTGAGAGCCCCTCGGGGCCCTCGGGGCCCTCACACTGGAGACAATGGAACAGCTGTTTGAGGGCGGATTGCAGGCGCTATTTTTAACGCTATAGCGCCTGCAAAACGCTCCAGTGTGAAAGGGGTCTTAACCGCGGGACTTGACGCAATCGGCCTTGGGAGAAAGGTGCTATGCTCTGCAGAAAAGGCACGATGCTCTGCAGCCCTGGGAGAAAGGTGTGATGCTCTGCAGTGAAGAGACGCGATTCTCTGCAGTGAAAGGCGCGATGCACCGCAGACCCCCACAGCCCCAGCCAAGGGTTGTGGGGAAGAGACCCTTGTCCCCATCAACATGGGGTCAAGGTGCTTTAGGGCGGGGGGGGGCAGAGTCCCCCCATTGTTAAGGGCATGTGGTCTGGTATGGCTCGGGGGGGGGGACGCTTGCTTGTCCCCCTCCCCCACCCTTAAGCACTTTGACCCCATGTTGATGGGGACAAGGGTCTCTTCCCCACAACCCTTGGCTGTGGTTGTGGGGGTCTGCGGGCGAGGGGCTTATAGTAATCTGGAAGCCCCTTTAACATGGGGGCCCCCAGATCCCGCCCCCCCTATGTGAATGAGTATGGGGTACATTGTATATTCTCGCTCCTCCCCAATAGGGCCACAAACTGCAATAAAAGAGGGAGAGACTCCAATCCTTCCTGCACTATCTGAAGCTAATTATAAAACCGCTTGAATTGGGTTTATCAATCAATTCTTATTTGTTGAAAAGTAAAGTAATATTTCAGTGCTGCTCTTTCCTGGGAACTAAACCTTACTATCCTTTAAAGCCGAGGAAGCTGCCATCTTGGTCTCTGGTTGATCTGCAGCTGCCATGGTGCTGACACATTTGATGTCTTGACAGTTTGGCACAAGCAACTGTGCCAGCTCTCATTCCCGGAATGTCTGGACTGTATCTTGTTTAGAGAACAGTTAAATCAATGTAATTCCTTCCACTTTAATTGGAGACTCCCCTCCCCAGTGGCACGAGAGACCACACTTGGGGCAGTTACTCCACTTTGTTTGTTTCCCTTTAGACCCCTTTCACACTGGGGCATTTTTCAGGCGCTTTTGGGCTAAAAATAGCGCCTGTAAAGCGTCTGAAAAGCGCCTCCCCTGCAGTCTGTGAGCCCGAGGCCCGAGGGCTTCCACACCGAGGCGATGCGCTGGCAGGACGTTAAAAAAACTCCTGCAAGCAGCATCTTTGGAGCGGTGAAGGAGCGGTGTATACACAGTGCCTCCACCGCTCCTGCCCATTGAAATGAATGGGCAGTGCGGCCAAACCACCGGCAAAGCGCTGCTGCAACGGGGCTTTGCGGGCGGTTTTAACCCTTTTTCGGCTGCTAGTGGGGGTTAAAAGCACCTCGCTAGCGGCCGAATACCTCCGCAAAAAAGACGGTAAAGCTAGCGCCGCTTTACCGCCGACGCCTCGGTGTGAAAGCGGCCATAAATTCTCTATATATACCAATAAAAAAATCTTTGGTGCAATATAATTATATTTTTAGCCGTAGTAGCAAAATGAATAGACCTGTAAATTAGGTGTGCAGCCTTCTCACAGCTCTTTCTGGAAGTTTCATTTATTCAAGACCAATACAGTTTACCTTGTGAAGTATTAGAATTAAATATGTAAGCTGACTTTAAGTGCATTATATATATATATATATATACAGTGGAACCTCGGATTATGAGCATAACCCCTTCCAGGAGAATGCTTGTAATCCAAAGCACTCACATATCAAAACCAGTTTCCCCATTGAAGTCAATGGAAACAAAAATAATTTGTTCTGCATTGACTTCTATGGCATGCAATACCGCATGCGGCCAGAGGTTGGGGGAGGGCGCCGGAGAGCCTCAGAAACGTCGGAAAAGACCCGAAGACACCTCGGCTGACCTCGGCAAACCTCGGAAAGACTCCGTTCCCGAGCCTTTCTGAGGTTTGCCGAGGTCAGCCGAGCTGTCCTCTGGCCTTTCTGTGCATTTCCAAATGGCGCAGATCGGCTGCGATTGGCGCCGTTTGGCTCCGCTCGGCTCCGGCGCCCCCCCAACCTCAGGCCAAATGTGTTACTGCACACCGCTTTAGCCTGAATCCTGCTGGTTTTGGGAGACAACACTCGCAATCCGAGTTAGGATTTTTTTAAATACAGTTCTCATATTGCAAAGCGCTCGTTAACCACTTCTCTACTGTGCACGAAAACCCCCTTCCTGCCCAAGCCATTTTTCAGCTTTCAGCGCTGTCACACTTTGAATGACAATTGCGCGGTCGTGCGACGTGGCTCCCAAACGAAATTTGCGTCCTTTTTTTCCCACAAATAGAGCTTTCTTTTGGTGGTATTTGATCACCTCTGCGGTTTTTATTTTTTGCGCTATAAACAAAAGAAGAGCGTCCAGTTTGAAAAAAAAACACTATTTCTTACTTTTTGCTATAATAAATACCCATTTTTTTTTTTTTTAAATAAAATTTTCCTCAGTTTAGGCCGATACGTATTCTTCTACATATTTTTGGTAAAAAAAAAAATCACAATAAGCGCGTATTGATTGGTTTGCGCAAAAGTTATAGCGTCTACAAAATAGGGGATAGATTTATAGCATATTTTTTTTTTTATTAGTAATGGCGGCGATCTGCGATTTTTTATTGTGACTGCGATATTGCGGCGGACACATCAGACACTTTTGACACATTTTTGGGACCATTCACATTTATACAGCGATCCCTGCTATAAAAATGCATTGATTACTGTATAAATGTGATTGGCAGGGAAGGGGTTAACCACTAGGGGGCGGGAAGGGGTTACATATGTTCCCTCAAAGTGTTCTTACTGTGGGGGGAGGGGACTGACTGGGGGAGGTGACCGATGGTTGTCCCTATGTACAAGGGACACAGCATCGGTCCCCTCTCCCTCACAGGACGTGGATCTCTGTGTTTACACACAGAGATCCACTTTCCTGCTCGTTTCCCGGGCAATCGCGGGTGCCCGGCGGCAATCGCGGCCGCCGGGCACGCGCACCGGGGCCTTGTGAACGCGGCGGGCGTGCGCCTCCTAGCTCGTTTTAAAGGGAGGACGTCATATGACGTCCTCCCAGAACGAGAATATCCTCCGCCCGCCGTCTATTGACAGTGGGCGGGGGACAAGTGGTTAACCGAGGTTCCACTGTATACATATACACAGTGAGGGAAAAAAGGATTTGATCACCTGCTGATTTTATACGTTTGCCCACTGACATAGAAATGATCAGTCTATAATTTTATATTTCAATATTTTTATTGAGGTAAATACAAAACAAAAAATTAACAATAACCAGGTTACATTCAACCAAACATGTAAACGTTTTGACAATGTATTTTTATACCGCTTAATACCTGTCAGGAGGTAGGAGGCATATGCATAACATCTTCATCAAAGCTATTCAAGCCCTCAAGCAGGGCGTGGTATGTGTGCAAATACACAAACCAGTAGCGTTAGGATATAGCAGTACCAGGGGGAGAGATAGGGAGGGTCCAGGGCTTCAATGGACCCCGATTTAAAGTTTCGGAGTTAGCCGTAGATCCCTACTATGATAAGGTTTCCTGCCTTATCAATAACATTTTATTCAGGTATATCGATAACCAAGTTGTAAAAAAGGTATATCACCAAAATAAAAGGAAAGGGAGAACAAAGGAGAGAGGAAAGGAGCAGAAGAAAGAAGAGAAAAGAGGAAAGTAAGAGAGAGAAGAGAGAGAGAGAGAGGGTCACCTGGAGTTCCTCATTAGGTGGAGAGAGATATATTCGATCCATGGATCCCAGATCTTGTTAAACATCTCTGCTTTGTTATGAAGAGTGTGAGTGAGCTTATCATTAATCATAATCTAGTTAAGTTTATCTTTAACTTGTTCCAAGGGTATTCTTGAATGTTTCCAGTTCCTTGCAATTGTTATTCTCGCTGCCAACAAAATATAGGTTATGAGGTTTGTTGATTTTTTTGGGGATCCCGTCGGGTAGTTTATGGAAAAGCGTGCTCTCTGGGGACCGACGGATATTGATACATGTTACTGAATTGATCAGATTAAAGATCCTTATCCAAAACCTGGTTACTAGTGGACATTGCCACCAAATATGGTGCATAGTACCCATCTGTCCACATTGTCGGAAACAGTTAGGCGAGGAGGAGGGATGCATTTTAGCTATTCTCGTGGGGACTAAGTACCAGCGTAACAGTGTTTTAAGTTGGCTTCAATAAGGGTAGAGTTAATAGAAATTTTTGATAGTTGGTAGGCAATATCCTGCCAGTCTGATAGTTCCAGGGAGAGGTTCAAATCTCTCTGCCATTGGGTCATATAGGCGAGTTTAGTGTCTGGCTCAGTTATAGAGGAATATATGGCAGAGATCCAGCCCCTTAGTGTGCCTCTATTTTGGCAAGTTAGTTCAAATGTGGTAAGTGTAACGGGACCCCCCACCTGTTTAAGTTTGGAATTAATGAATGAGGAAATTTGGTTGTATCGGAATACCTCAATAGGAGGCATTGAAAAACTGTGTAGCGGCCTCACCCCATCTCCTTTGTCTAGGGGTATGTCATACGACAGGGTGAGATGCGCTACAGCCCATGTCCTCCCCATAGCTGTGGGTGAGGTGAAGGCCAGTACCAGATATTTCCTCGGGCCTATGTGCTTTTGTCTAGAATCAAGTCCCGCTGTGCCAACACTTCCCTCTGCTCCCATTAACCAGAGTTCCACACACTGATCACAGTCCAACTCTTGTTTTATTGTATATCTCACAATAAACAGTGCTTCAGTAGCCAACTGGTTGCGACTTGATAACATTTTGATACGGGGAATGAGCAGGTCGAGGCACTATCCTGATTATTAGCTACACCACTGCGATCTTGCCAGCGGTTACTATAGCCTTAGCTAGAAAGGACTTAGAACTTGAGAGTCTCTACCAGCAACTCAAGAGAACATAGATAGGAGTACCTTTGCTGCGCTGCGGCCCCTGTCAGGGGAAGATGTCCCTCCAAGGGAGTTACCAGAGGCCCATCCGTCACTGGGTTGATGCTGCTCCAGACTCTCCAAATGGGTAACCTCCCCGGCCTCCTCACCTCAGACATGGGCCCCATCCACTTCAGGGACCCTCGGACTTCTCCACCCTTGCGGGACCCAGTCAAAGTCACTGGGCCCCAGGCCTCCTGGTTTAGTACCTCACCCCAGGCTGAAGGTGCCTGGGATGGACTCCAACTCCATTCCAGTCAGGCCTAGGGCGCCTGGGCCAGAATCCGGAACCGCCCGCACCCAGGCCTAAGGTGCCTGGGTGCGTGAAGAAGATCCTCCTGAAGACCTTGTGGTTAGGGCGTCTCCCCCTTTTATCTCCTCCTATCGACACCACGGCAGGTTCCCCGCCCTTGCCGTACCATCTCCGGAAAGGGACAAAAAGGGTAGCACTGTGACGGCCAATCTACCTTGAGCCTCCAGGTACCCCGCCACCCAGAGGCCAAGGAGATTATTACACCATCCAATCCACCACGAACACAAATGGTCCATTATTCCCATACTTACACACCTGAGTGTCCTACCTAAATTTAGAGACCCCGCTACAACTGTCTTTGAAGTATCTTATCGTGTGAACTTGGTTTCCATTAAGGAATAGTGATGTCGCGAACATAAAATTTTCCGTTCGCGCACACACAGGGACTCTTTCTGGCCACAATAGTGATGGAAAAGTTGTTTCAAGGGGACTAACACCTGGACTGTGGCATGCCGGAGGGGGATCCATGGCAAAACTCCCATGGAAAATTACGTAGTTGACGCAGAGTCGGGTTTTAATCCATAAAGGGCATAAATCACCTTACATTCCTAAATTGTTTGGAATAACGTGCTTTAAAACATCAGGTATGATGTTGTATCGATCAGGTAGTGTAAGGGTTACGCCCGCTTCACAGTGACAGACCAAACTCTGACAGACCAAACTCCCCATTTAACGCACCGCAAACAACCGCAAACAGTCCATTTGCACAACCGCAAGGCTTTAATGTTTTTTCTATGCAAAATTATCCAGCCGATCACTTTTGTTCTGTTCACAATAAAGCAACGACCTTATCATCTGGAGTGTGCCAACATTGCCATTGCCAACACACTCATAGAGGTGGTCGCTTCATTGTGATACGCAAGCCCCTTCACCACAACAAGGTAACGATCACGAAGGGGAATTGACACATGTATGTGTTTTTTTTTTGTTTTGTTTTTGCAGCCACAGTGCAGCACCAGAGGCCAGAAAAATTAGGCATGTACACATGCCTGAAAAATTAGGTATTGTTGCAGCCGCTGCTGTAGCAGCGGCCAGAAAAATGTATGTTTTTTAGGCAGAAAGTGCCCTAAAACATTGCGGCTTGAACCCTAGTTGGTGGCGGATAAGTCACGCAAGTCATCTGGCATGCAGAGATAAAATACAGCAGCGTGTGGACCATTTTTAGCCCAAGGCAGCTCATCTCATCAGGCCTTTTTTAGTCAAATGTATCGCCCACTGTCAGTCCCTTCGGGATCCATGCCTCATTCATCTTAATAAAGGTGAGGTAATCTAGACTTTTTTGACCTAGGCCACTTCTCTTCTCAGTGACAATACCTCCTGCTGCACTGAAGGTCCTTTCTGAAGGGACACTTGAAGCGGGGCAGGCCAGAAGTTCTATCGCAAATTGGGATAGCTCAGGCCACAGGTCAAGCCTGCACACCCAGTAGTCAAGGGGTTCATCGCTCCTCATAGTGTCGATATCTGCAGTTAAGGCGAGGTAGTCTGCTACCTGTCGGTCGAGTCGTTCTCTGAGGGTGGACCCCAAAGGGCTGTGGCGATGCGTAGGACTTAAAAAGCTCTGCATGTCCTCCATCAACAACACGTCTGTAAAGCGTCCTGTCTTTGCCGGCGTGGTCGTGGTAGGAGGAGGATTACTTTCACCTCTTCCCCTGTTAGATTCCCGTTGTGCTGTGACATCACACTTATACGCTGTGTAAAGCATACTTTTTAATTTATTTTGAAACTGCTGCATCCTTTCCGACTTCCGGTAATTCGGTAACATTTCAGGCACTTTCTGCTTATACCGGGGGTCTAGTAGCGTGGCCACCCAGTACAGGTCGTTCTCCTTCAGCCTTTTTATACGAGGGTCCCTCAACAGGCACGACAGCATGAAAGACCCCATTTGCACAAGGTTGGATGCCGAGCTACTCATGTCCCGTTCCTCGTCCTCACTGATCTCACTGAAGGTCTGTTCTTCCCCCCAGCCATGTACAACACCACGGGTACCAGATAGGTGACAACGAGCACCCTGGGATGCCTGCTGTGGTTGGTCTTCCTCCTCCTCCTCAAAGCCACATTCCTCCTCTGACTCCTCTTCCTCAGACTCCTCTTCCAGCATTGCCGCAGGTCCAGCAAGCGATGCTGATAAGGCTGTTTCTGGTGGTGATGGTGACCACAACTCTTCCTCTTCCTCTTCACGCTCATCTACGGCCTGATCCAGCACTCTTCGCAGGGCACGCTCCAGGAAGAAAACAAATGGGATGATGTCGCTGATGATGCCTTCAGTGCGACTGACTAGGTTTGTCACCTCCTCAAAAAGACGCATGAGCCTACAGGCATTGCGCATGAGCGTCCACTAACGTGGCAAAAAAATTCCCAGCTGCGCAGAGGCTGTCCTAGCACCCCGGTCATACAAATACTCGTTGACGGCTTTTTCTTGTTGGAGCAGGCGGTCGAACATTAGGAGTGTTGAATTCCAACGTGTCGGGCTGTCGCAAATCAAGCGCCTCACTGGCATGTTGTTTCCCCACTGGATATCTGAAAAGTGCGCCATGGCCGTGTAGGAACGCCTGAAATGGCCACACACCTTCCTGGCCTGCTTGAGGACGTCCTGTAAGTCTGGGTACTTATGCACAAAGCGTTGTACAATCAGATTCAACACATGTGCCATGCACGGCACATGTGTCAACTTGCCCAAATTCAATGCCGCCAACAAATTGCTTCCGTTGTCACACACCACTTTGCCGATCTCCAGTTGGTGCGGAGTCAGCCACTGATCCACCTGTGCGTTCAGGGCGGACAGGAGTGCTGGTCCGGTGTGACTCTCTGCTTTCAGGCAAGTCAACCCCAAGACGGCGTGACACTGTCGTATCCGGGATGTGGAATAGCCCCTGGGGAGCTGGGGGGGTGCAGTTGATGTGGAGCAAGACGCAGCAGCAGAAGAGGACTCAGCCAATGAGGTTATCGAAGAGGATGGAGTAGGAGGAGTAGAGGAGGTGGCAGCAGGCCTGCCTGCAAGTCGTGGCGGTGTCACCACCAACTCCTCTGCAGAGCCATGCATTACATGCTTGGCAGCCGTCAGCAGGTTTACCCAATGCGCAGTGTAGGTGATATACCTGCCCTGACCGTGATTTGCAGACCAGGTATCAGTGGTCAGATGGACCCTTGCCCCAACACTGTGTGCCAGACATGCCATGACTTCATTTTGCACAATAGAGTACAGGTTGGGGATTGCCTTTTGTGAAAAAAAATTTTGGCCGGGTACCTTCCACTGCGGTGTCCCAATAGCTACAAATTTTTTGAAGGCCTCAGACTCCACTAGCTTGTATGGTAAAAGCTGGCGGGCTAAGAGTTCCGACAAGCCAGCTGTCAGACGCCGGGCAAGGGGGTGACTCTGTGACATTGGCTTCTTACGCTCAAACATGTCCTTGACAGACACCTGACTGTGGGCAGATGAGCAGGAACTGCTCAAGGCGAGAGACGGAGTGGCGGATGGTTGAGAGGGGGCAAGGAGGACAGCAGTGGTTGACGTGGCTGAAGAAGATGCTGGACCAGGAGGAGGATGGTGGCTTTGAGCTTGTGTGCTGCTTGTACTTGTCATCATGTGTTGATCCCATAGGCGTTTGTGATGTGCGATCATGTGCCTTCGCAAAGCAGTTGTACCTAGGTGTGTGTTGGATTTTCCACGACTCAGTTTCTTTTGGCACAGGTTGCAAATGGCATCGCTGTTATCAGAGGCAGACACACAAAAAAAATGCCACACTGCTGAGCTTTGCAATGACGGCATTCTGGTGGTGGCAACAGCATGCGTTTATTGGCGTGCTGTCTGGCTGACCCAGGGTGCCGATACATGCTGTCTGACTGTGCCACTAGCTCCTTGCGACGACCTCCCCCTGCTTCCAACTCGTCTCCTCCTCCTCTCTGTCGCCCCATCTGAACTTTCCCCCTGTTCTTCTTGTCTTCGAGCGGGCACCCACGTGACATCCACGGACACATCGTCATCATCAACCGCTTCACTTGTATCTGACAACTCAGCAAAGGAAGCAGCAGCGGGTACAACATCATCATCATCACACTGTACGTCCATGTGTGTAATGCTGCCTGACTGAGACATATCCCTTTTATCTACATCCTCTGGCAATAATGGTTGCCCATCACTCATTACTTCCAACTCATGTGTAAATAACTCCTCTGACAGATCAAGTGAAGCAGCTGTGGTGTTGGTGGTGGCAGCAGGCGGGCGAGTGGTAACTTGAGAGGTGCCCGAAGCTGAGCTGGAGGAGGATGGTGCGTCAAGGTTCCCAGCGGAAGCTGTAGAAGATTGGGTGTCCTGTGTTAGCCAGTCAACTATGTCCTCAGAACTTTTCGAGTTCAGGGTACGTGGCCTCTGAACACTGGGAATTATTCTAGGGCCAAAGGGAATCACAGCACCAAGACCACGACGGCCCCTAAGGGGTGGCCTACCTCTGCCTGTCATTTTTTTTAGATTAGTTTAGTTAGTATTATGCGTGCAAGCTACTGTGACACCAGATATGAGTGGCACTGTGCACTGGCAAAAGTTGGCAGAGTAGACGCTGTAGGCCTGACACACATGCTGGCAGGCAACTGCAATTAGATTACAGAGGAAAAAATAATAATTATTATTATTTAATAGCCCTAAAAAGGTATTTTTGGGGTGCTGTCAGGAGTGGACGCTGTCCTTACAGCAGATATCAGATGAGTCTTTCAGGACTGGAGTGGACACTGATTACACACACGCTGGCAGGCAACTGCAATTAGATTACAGAGGAAAAACAAAATTAAAAATTATTTACTAGCCCTAAAAAGGTATTTTTGGGGTGCTGTCAGGAGTGGACGCTGTCCTTACAGCAGATATCAGATTAATTTCAGGACTGGAGTGGACACTAACTACACACACGCTGGCAGGCAACTGCAATTAGATTACAGAGGGAAAAAAAAAGCAGACTGATGTACTCGCCCTAAAAAGGTATTTTTGGGGTGCTGTCAGGAGTGGACGCTGTCCTTACAGCAGATATCAGATGAGTCTTTCAGGACTGGAGTGGACACTGAATACACTGGCCTAGATATACTGTAGCTTTCCCTATTAAATCAGCAGCAGATACACTGTCCCTCCTCTCACTAAGACTGCACACACACGCCGGTAGGCAACTGCAATTAGATTACAGAGGAAAAAAAAAAAAAAATTATTTACTAGCCCTAAAAAGGTATTTTTGGGGTGCTGTCAGGAGTGGACGCTGTCCTTACAGCAGATATCAGATGAGTCTTTCAGGACTGGAGTGGACACTGATTACACACACGCTGGCAGGCAACTGCAATTAAATTACAGAGGGAAAAAAAAAAAGCAGACTGATGTACTCGCCCTAAAAAGGTATTTTTGGGGTGCTGTCAGGAGTGGACGCTGTCCTTACAGCAGATATCAGATGAGTCTTTCAGGACTGGAGTGGACACTGAATACACTGGCTTAGCTATAGCTTTCCCTATTAAATCAGCAGCAGATACACTGTCCCTCCTCTCACTAAGACTGCACACACACGCCGGCAGGCAACTGCAATTAGATTACAGAGGGAAAAAATAAATAATAATTATTTACTAGCCCTAAAAATGAATTTTTGGGGTGCTGTCAGGAGTGGACGCTGTCCTTACAGCAGATATCAGATGAGTCTTTCAGGACTGGAGTGGACACTGATTACACACACGCTGGCAGGCAACTGCAATTAGATTACAGAGGAAAAAAAAATAAAAAATTATTTACTAGCCCTAAAAAGGTATTTTTGGGGTGCTGTCAGGAGTGGACTCTGTCCTTACAGCAGAGATCAGATGAGTCTTTCAGGACTGGAGTGGACACTGAATACACTGGCCTAGCTATAGCTTTCCCTATTAAATCAGCAGCAGATACACTGTCCCTCCTCTCACTAAGACTGCAGCTTCAGAATGAATCTAAAATGGATGCTGTCCAGGAGGTGGGAGGGTCTGGGACTGGGAGAGAGGGTATGCTGCTGATTGGCTGGAATGTGTCTGCTGACTGTGAGGTACAGGGTCAAAGTTTGCTCAATGATGACAAATAGGGGCGGACCGAACATTGCATATGTTCGCCGGCCGCGGCGAACGCAAACAAGCTATGTTCGCCGGGAACTATTCGCCGGCGAATAGTTCGGTACATTTCTATTAAGGAAGTCCCCAGTTCTCAGTAATCCTTTATTGAGCCACCATTGGAATTGTTGTGGAGCGAGGCCAGGAGGAAACTCTGGATTGCAAAAGATGGGCGCTAGAGGTGTGTGGTGTGACGAAAGGGACGCTCGGTGTCGTGTTCTGTCCCAAACCGCTAGAGAATGTGATAAGGTAGGACATAAAATAGATGGGCGTTTGCGGTTGGGAAGCCACATCAAGGCTCCTATTGCCATTGGGTGGCACGCAAGTGCCTCTATGTGAACCCAAAGAGGGGCCGAGCCTTTAGCCGTTGTGTGAGTTAGTTGGGCTATCTGAGCTGAGTGATAATAAGCCTGTAGATTGGGAAGACCAAGTCCTCCCATTGGTTTAGGTGTGTAGAGGTTTTTTTTTTTGTATCCGTGACTTTTTATTACCCCATATGAAGCGTAGAACTTCAGTTTGCATATGTTGCATATCTCCTCTCGGAATTGCCACCGGTAGTGTCCGGAAATAATACAGGAATCTGGGAAAAAAAGTCATTTTTATCGAATTAATTCTACCAAACCAAGAGAGGTTTTTTTTTGAATAAAGGAGGATAATTTGCTTTATATAACGTAGCTATCGAAGGGGTCAGTTGGACTCCCAAGTATGGGAGGGAGTGGGAAGCCCACTTGAAGCTGTACGTGTTTTGGAGAAGCTGTATTTCAGTGAGGGGTAATGAGATATTAAGTGCCAGGGTTTTTTGTGAGTTTAGGGTCAGGCCTGAAATTAACGAGAAACGATCTAGCAGGGACAAGAGTTCTGGGAGTGAGGTTTGGGGTTTGGTGATGTACATAAGGACATCATCGGCAAATAATGCACATTTGTGTTCTTGTTGACCACAATAGACACCATGGATGTTGGGATGGGAGCGAATGGCCACTGCAAGGGGCTCTATTGACAGGGCAAATAGTAGGGGAGAGAGCGGGCATCCCTGTCTAGTACCTCACTGGACAGGAAACATAGATGATTTATGTCCTCTGATAGAAATTTGAGCTATCGGGGAGCTATAAAGTGTTTTCATCAGTGAGAGAAACAGAACCGAATCCCATAGTCTCAAGGGTAACAAAGAGATAGTCCCAGTTCAGGCTATCGAAAGCTTTATTAAGGTCTAGTGATAAGAGCAAGAGTTCCCGAGCTGGGAGGTTATCCCAATTGGAGCGTACTGCTGAGATCAGGGAAATAAATCTGTGAATTTGAGCTAAGGTCTGACGTCCTGCAATAAATCCTGATTGGTCTTTATGTATATAGTGTTTCAAAAAGGAATTAATTCGGAGGGCCAAAATCTTTGTTAGAATCTTTAGGACGCAGTTAATTAAGGAAATTGGGCGATAGTTGCGTACATCAGTGGAATCTCTGCCGGGTTTGGGGATAACGCTGATGTAAGCTTTATTGTCATCAGGCGGAACCACTCCTCCGCCCCTCAGGGAATTAAAATAAAGAGTTAGGTGTGGGACCAGTTTCGTAGAAATGTTTTTATAATAAATGTTAGGAAGCCCATCCGGGCCCGGAGATTTATGAAGTGAGAGAGATTTGATAGCCTCAATAACCTCTTCGTTTGTGAATGGTTGGTCCACTCATTCTCTATGATCATCAGTGATGACCGGGAGGGGGAGAGTCCCCAGAAATTCCCTGATGGATGGGAGAGCTACATCTTGGGGTTTCTTGTATAGGTCCGCGTAAAAACCATGGAATTCATCGAGGATTTTTTGGGGGTCCTGCGAAAGGTGACCTCCGGAAAGCTTTATTTTAGGGAGTGTACGATGGGAATGTTTAGGAGTGAGTTTGTGCACCAATAGGGATCCTGGGCGGTCCCGCCAAGTGAAGAATTTATGATTCGTCCACCTCAGCTGTTTCTCGGCCCTTGTAGTGAGACAGATGTTTAATTCTAATCGGGAGTGTTCCAGCTTCTTAAATAAGTTGGGAGAAGGGGAGCGTTTATGTTGTTTAGCTAAAGACTCAGACTCTCTGGATTTGGCAGAAATCAATTCAGCGCGAGCCTTTTTTACAGTCTTTAATTTTATTGGTCGGATTATTTTAACAGTGAGAGACAGAATAACAACAAAAATATCCAGAAAAACGCATTTCAAAGTTCTAAACTGATTTGCATTCTAATGGGTGAAAGATTTCTGTCTCCCAGGTGTCTTCTATAAAGGGAGTGCTCCTAATTTCAGCTTGTTACCTGTCTAAAAGACTCACAAATCCCTGTGCTGGCTCTCGCGCACCCGATCGCGCGTGGCCAGCGGCGACAGCGACCGACGGCCACGCTCATCGGGTCCCCCGTTGTGCAGCGGGTGTGCGTGCCTCTGGCGGCTCTTAAAGTGGTTGTAAACCCTTTACAATTACTTTAAACTACAGGCAAGCCTATAATTAGGCTTACCTGTAGCTGCACTGGATATCCCTGTATTTGCATGTGCCGACGTCATGCAGCACATGCGCAATTAAGCCAACTGAAGCAATGGCACGTACGTGCCGTTGCTTCAGTTGTACTGTGATGTTCCCGGCGGCTCCCGCGCACATGCGCAGGAGTGACGTCATTGCGGCTCCGGCCAATCACAGCGCCGGTGCCGCGATACCCGGAAATAACCTCTGGGATAGATGTCGTCGGCCGGAGGGGGAGACGAGGACGGCTGCGGGGGCTTCGTTCTCGGGTAAGTAATTCATAATGAGCTAGTATGCTATGCATACTAGCTCATTATGCCTTTATCTTGCAGGATGTTTTTTTTTTTTTTATAAGGGTTTACAACCACTTTAACCACTTCCCGCCCGCTGTATAGTCATATGACGGCCACAGGAAGCCTTCGTCCCTCCGGGCAGCCGTCATATGATGTCCTGGGATTCCTGGCATCACAGGGGACCCGATGCGCGTGCCCGGCGGCCGCGATGTCCGCCGGGCACCCCCGATTGCTCATCACAGAGCAGGGACATGAATCTGTGTGTGTAAACATAGAGATCCACGTCCTATCAGGTTAGAGGAGACCGATCCGTGTGTTCCCATTACAGAGGAACACCGATCGGTCTCCTCCCCTTGTGAGTCCCCTCCCCCTACAGTTAGAATCACTCCCTAGGATACACATTTAACACCTTTCTCGCCCCCAGTGTTAACCCCTTCCCTGCCAGTCACATTTACACAGTAACCAGTGCATTTTTATGGCACGGATCGCTGTATAAATGCCAATGGTCCCAAAATAGTGTCAAAAGTGTCTGATGTGTCCGTCGCAATGTCGCAGTCACGATAAAAATCACAGATCGCCGCCATTACTAGTAAAAAAAAAAAATGCCATAATTCTATCCCCATCTCTATTTTGTAGACGCTATAACTTTTGCGCAATCAATCAATAAACGCTTATTGCGATTTTTTTTACCAAAAACCGGGAATCGGTTAAAATGCAAATGAATTTATAACATTTTCTGAAATGTGTTTTTCTGGATATTTTGGTTGTTATTCTGTCTCTCACTGTTAAAATAAACCGACCATTAAAATTATAGACTGGTCATTTTTTTTTGTCAGTGGGCAAACGTACAAAATCAGCAGGGGATCAAATACTTTTTCCCCTCACTGTATGTATATACTGTATATATATATATATATATATATATATATATATATATATATATATATTGTGACAGCAGGAAGGTAAAGTCACCTGGTTGCATCCAGGGGGGTAGATATATTTCGCCCAGATTCAGGCTTTACGCCGACTTATACAACTAGGTGGAGAGTTGTATAAGGCTAGTGGGCTCATGGATGACTCATACCTCTAGGGAGAGTGTGGGGCGTCGTGCAGACAGAGATGAGGAGACCAGCTGAACCTTGTCAGCTCATTTAGGCCTCTATAAGAACTCCCAGCTTCATTAGATGTTAGCTCATGCCTGGAACCAGACCTGTGTGGACTGTCTAGGGAGAGTGAACCCCTGTGCGGTGAGACAAAGCCTGTGTGGCTATTTGCTTGGACATTTAAAACCAGGGACTTAGGGACTAGGACAGCACTAGGCTGATCCAAGTTGTTAGTTAGGAAACCTGTATGTTTAGTCAGAGGTCAAGTTGACCAGGATTTATTTTGTTTATGTTTCTTTTGCTTTGCTGTGTTTTGTCACTGTAAATAGAAAATAAACCGCACCTTTTTGATTTTGAAAACCACAACCTCCGTTTGCTGGGCCTGTTTTTGTGTGGGGAGCCCATCTCGGGGGTCACACACACCCGATGCCGAGCTAACCCCCTCACAGTTGGTGGAGAACCAGTGGCAGTTTTTTTTTTTAAGCCAGCATGGAGGAGATACTGAAGCAGCTGGCTCTAGCAAATGCCAATCAACAGCAGACAAATGCAGGTTTGCAAAAGAACTTCGCAGCCCAGCAGCAAGCTCATCAACAGAGCCTTGCAGCCCAGCAGCAGACAAACGCAACTTTGCAACAGAGTCTGGAGGCTCAGCAACAAGCCCAGCAGCAATCTGAGGCCCGCTTCATAGACCTGTTGCAGAAGCAAGAGCAGAGACTACAACAACAGATGGAAGCAGTAATGCAGCAACGTCCGCAGACCAGTGAGGAAAGCCGTCCCACTAATACCGCGTCCTTTGGGGTGAGTCGTTTATTGACAAAAATGACTGGAGAGGATGATCCAGAGGTATTTTTGACCACATTTGAAAGGACCGCTGAAAGAGAAAAGTGGCCTGAGGAGCAGTGGGCTGGACTGGTGGCTCCTCTGTTAACTGGTGAATCGCAGAAAGCTTACTATGACCTAGAGCCTAACCAAGCAAAAGACTATGTGATGCTAAAAGCTGAAATATTGGCAAGGCTGGGTGTCACCCAGGCTGTCCGGGCTCAGCGTGTGCATAACTGGACTTTCCAGCTTGGAAAACCCCCCAGGTCTCAAATGTATGATCTCATTCACCTGAGCAGAAAGTGGCTACAGCCAGAGACTTTGTCCGCACCAAAGATTGTGGAACGTGTTGTAATGGATCGGTTTTTGAGAGCTCTTCCTACTGCCATCCAAAAGTGGGTAAGCCATGGAGACCCAGAGACGGCCGATGGTCTTGTGGATCGTGTGGAGAAATACTTGGCTACAGAGAACCTGACGGCCTCTTCCAGAGACACTCGGACTTTCCACCCTAAGACCAGACCATCCCCAGGGGCGGATAAGAGGATTCCAAGGGGTGAGGGTGGAGAGAGTGAGAGGGTGGGAGCTCTACCCCAAGTTTGGCGAGAACAGCCTGGGAAATCAGCGGCTCAAGAGGCCGCAAGAAGGATCGTTTGCTACCGCTGCCGGCAAGCGGGACATATTGCAGCCAATTGCCCGGTTGTGGAGGAACCCATGCAGTGTGACTTTCTGACGGGCAGACGTCAGTCGCTGTGTGCGACAGTCGCATGCACTGCCATTCGAGGAACTGAGAAACATTTATGCAAAATGTGTGTTAATGGTAGAAATGTTGTGGTATTGTTGGATTCAGGTAGCCTTGTGACCCTGATAAAGGCTGAGTTAGTTAAAACAGAGGTCTCTGGGAATAGCAAGGTAGCTGTTATTTGTGTGCATGGGGACACCCGAGAGTATCCAGTGACTACAGTGTGTTTCGAGACCCCCAAAGGTACCCTCTCTCATCCAGTGGGCTTAGTATCTCAGTTACCGCATGACGCCATTGTGGGAAGGGATTTTCCGAAGTTCTGGGAACTGTGGGATGATCCTGAGCCCCCCACTGGTGCCCCTATGTACCAGGAATGTGATAGCCAGAACTCCCCTGAGAGTGGTGAGGACTCTCCGGAATTTCCCTTATCAGTATTGGCAGGGGAGACTCAAGAAACTGGAGAGGAGCCCACCTCCTCAGACGAAAACCTACCGTCTGTGGAGTTTTCTGATCTTGAGGTTCACAGGGAAAACTTTGCCACAGAACAGTTGAAAGACCCCGCCCTAATAAAGGCACGGGAAAACGTAGTGAAAATAGATGGCGAGTTAGTGAACCCAGATAATACCTGCACTTACCCATACTTCAGCGTAGAGAAGGACCTACTGTATCGGGTGGCAAAAAGGGCAGAAGAAACCGTTGAGCAGCTTGTGGTGCCCAAACCTTACAGGAAGTTGGTGTTGGAGTTGGCCCATGGGCACATTCTTGGAGGTCATCTGGGGACAGAGAAAACCCGAGAGAGGGTATTACAGAGATTCTATTGGCCGGGGGTGATGAAGGACATAGAAAATTATTGTTCCTCCTGCCCTGTGTGTCAGAGGTCGGCCCCGATGCCACATTTCCGTAGCCCGCTGGTCCCTCTACCCATCATTGAGGTCCCGTTTGAGAGGATCGCCATGGATTTGGTAGGTCCTATAATCAAGTCCGCTAGGGGGCACCAGTACATATTAGTTATAATGGACTATGCCACCCGTTATCCAGAAGCGATCCCTCTCCGAAATACCTCGGCCAAAACCATAGCCAAAGAGCTATCTCTTGTGTTTAGCCGGGTGGGTATTTGTAAAGAACTGCTTACGGACCAAGGTACACCCTTTATGTCCCGGGTTATGAAGGAGCTGTGTAAATTGTTCAAAGTGACGCAATTACGTACATCTGTGTATCACCCCCAAACCGATGGGCTGGTTGAAAGGTTCAACAAAACCCTAAAACAAATGTTGAAGAAAGTGGTGGATAGAGATGGAAAGGATTGGGACTGTCTACTTCCTTATCTGATGTTTGCTATTAGGGAGGTGCCCCAATCCTCTACGGGATTCTCCCCCTTTGAGTTACTGTATGGGAGACACCCAAGAGGGCTGTTGGATATTGCCAAGGAAACTTGGGAAAGTGAGAGTTCTCCCCACAGGAGTGTGATTGAGCATGTCGCCCTGATGCAAGACCGAATTGCACAGGTAATGCCCATCGTGAAGGAACATTTGGCCCAAGCGCAGTTAGCACAGCAGAGAGTGTACAACCGTGGAGCCAAGACCCGTACCTTTTCCCCGGGGGATAGGATACTGGTACTTGTCCCTACGGTTGAAAGTAAATTCCTTGCCAAATGGCAAGGCCCCTACGAGATAATGGAAAAAGTGAGCGAAGTGAATTACAAGGTCAGACAACCAGGAAGGCGAAAGCCCGAACAGATCTATCACGTTAATCTGTTGAAAGCCTGGAGGGATAGAGAGTCCCTAGTCGCAGACACTTGGTCACCAGCTCAAACTGGTTGCGTGATTCCTGAGGTTGGAATAGCAGCCACCTTGTCACAACCCCAACAACAGGAGGTTAAGGAATTTGTGCTTCGCAACAAGGAGGTATTCTCTGAGCTGCCGGGACAAACATCTGGGGTAGAGCATGACATCATTACCCCGCCCGGTGAAAGGGTGAAGTTAAAACCCTATCGGATCCCAGAGGCCCGACGGGAGGCAATACGGGAGGAAGTACAGAAAATGCTGAACTTAGGGGTGATAGAGGAGTCCCAAAGTGATTGGTCTAGTCCCATTGTGTTGGTGCCTAAACCGGATGGGAGCTGGCGATTTTGTAACGATTTTCGTCAGTTGAACAAAGTTACAAAATTTGACACCTACCCCATGCCACGTATAGATGAGTTGATCGACCGGCTGGGAACAGCCCGATACATGACGACTCTTGACCTCACAAAAGGGTATTGGCAAATCCCCCTGGCCAAGTCGGCCAAAGAGAAAACCGCATTTGTAACCCCAGACGGGGCGTTCCAATATAAAAGAATGCCGTTCGGGTTACAGAATGCGCCGGCCACATTCCAGCGGAAAATGGACCAGATGCTGAGGCCCCATCGGAAGTATGCTGCGGCTTACCTGGATGACATAATTGTCCATAGCACAGATTGGGCCTCACATCTGCCAAAAGTGCAAGCAGTCCTGGACTCTGTTCGGGAAGCGGGGTTTACGGCTAACCCCAAGAAGTGTACCATTGGGCAGGAGGAGGCCAAATATCTTGGGTACACCATTGGGAGGGGAGTAATAAAACCCCAACTCAACAAAGTCGAGGCCATCCAGAGTTGGCCACGTCCCAACAGCAAGAAGCAGGTACGAGCCTTTCTGGGAATCGCTGGGTATTATCGGCGATTCATTCCCCACTTTGCTTCTAAGGCTGTGCCCCTAACCAACCTGACGAAGGGGAAAGGGTCGGTCATGATTAAGTGGACCCCCGAGGCTGAGGCAGCATTCCAATTCTTGAAACAAGCCTTATGTAGCCAGCCAGTGTTGTACTCACCCGACTTCTCTAAAGACTTTGTCGTACAAAGTGATGCGTCAGATGTGGGGTTAGGAGCAGTATTGTCCCAGGTCTGGAACGGGGAAGAGCACCCAGTCATTTACCTCAGCAGGAAGTTGAAGTCCCATGAGGTAAATTACGCCACCGTTGAAAAGGAGTGTTTAGCGGTGAAGTGGGCTCTAGATTCCCTTCGGTACTACCTGCTAGGTAGGCACTTTGACATGGTTACGGATCACGCTCCGTTAAAGTGGATGGCTCAAAACAAGGAAACAAATAGAAGAGTGAATAGGTGGTTCCTGGCCCTCCAGGAATTCAACTTCACAGTAAAGCATCGCCCTGGCGTTCAAATGGGGAATGTGGATGCTTTGTCTCGAGTACATGAATGCCTGATTGCTGGTGTTCCAACCCCGAGGTTAAAACAAGAGGGGGGGGTATGTGACAGCAGGAAGGTAAAGTCACCTGGTTGCATCCAGGGGGGTAGATATATTTCGCCCAGATTCAGGCTTTACGCCGACTTATACAACTAGGTGGAGAGTTGTATAAGGCTAGTGGGCTCATGGATGACTCATACCTCTAGGGAGAGTGTGGGGCGTCGTGCAGACAGAGATGAGGAGACCAGCTGAACCTTGTCAGCTCATTTAGGCCTCTATAAGAACTCCCAGCTTCATTAGATGTTAGCTCATGCCTGGAACCAGACCTGTGTGGACTGTCTAGGGAGAGTGAACCCCTGTGCGGTGAGACAAAGCCTGTGTGGCTATTTGCTTGGACATTTAAAACCAGGGACTTAGGGACTAGGACAGCACTAGGCTGATCCCAGTTGTTAGTTAGGAAACCTGTATGTTTAGTCAGAGGTCAAGTTGACCAGGATTTATTTTGTTTATGTTTCTTTTGCTTTGCTGTGTTTTGTCACTGTAAATAGAAAATAAACCGCACCTTTTTGATTTTGAAAACCACAACCTCCGTTTGCTGGGCCTGTTTTTGTGTGGGGAGCCCATCTCGGGGGTCACACACACCCGCTGCCGAGCTAACCCCCTCACAATATATATACAGTGGGGGTTATTTACGATAGGCAAATCCACTTTGCACTACAAGTGCAAACTTCAAAATCACACTGAAATTGCACTTGGAAGTGCAGTCGCTGTAGATCCGAGGGGGACATGCAAGGAAAATAAAAAACAGCATTTTAGCTTCCACATGATTGGATGATATAATCCGCAGAGCTTCCCCTCATTTCAGATCTACCCCTCAGATTTACAGGGACTGCACTTCCAAGTGCACTTTCAGTGCAATTTCAAGTGCATTTTGCACTTGTAGTGCAAAGTGGATTTTCCTTTCGTAAATAACCCCCAAAGTGTTACTAAACCCACACCAGTAAAATCAGTTTCTATATACAGTAAAGCATGCTTGTTTTACTCACTGTGGAACCTAAGAGGTTAATCCTCTGCTTTGTGTAAAAAGGCTGTTTGATCCTGTTTTCTCTGATCCTCCCCCTCTTCCACTGTCCCCAATCCATCTCCTGATACAGTGGAACCTCGGATTGCGAGTAACGCGGTTAATGAGCGTTTCGCAATACAAGCTTTTTTTTCAAAATCGCAAAACGAGCAGGATTCCAGCCTCTGCGGTGTGCAGGAACGCATTTGGCCAGAGGTGCGGGGGCAGGTGACACTCGGAAATACTCCGTTCCCGAGTGTTTCCGACTGCATCCGAACGGTCTCCGAGTATTTCCGAGTCTCTCCGGCGCCCTCCCACCTCTGGCCACATGCAGTATTGCATGCAATAGAAGTCAAATTATCTTCGTTTCCATTGACCTCTATGGGGAAACTGGCTTTGATATGCTTTGGATTACAAGCATTCTCCTGGAACGGATTATACTCGTAATCCAAGGTTCCACTGTAGTACAGTCATTCTGCACATGCTCAGTATCGTGTGTATTGCTAGACAGTAGTGATGAGCCGAACACCCCCGGGTTCGGTTCGCACCAGAACCCACGAACGGACCGAAAGTTCGCACGAACTTTAGAACCCTATTAAATACAATGGATGCGAACGTTCGAAATCTAAAGTGCTAATTATAACGACTATTATGCATGTTATTGTCCTAAAAAGGGTTTGGGAACCCGGGTTCTGCACCAGGGGACATGTATCAATGCAAAAAGAAGTTTTAAAAACGTCCGTTTTTCTGGAGCAGTCATTTTAATGATGCATAAAGTGAAAAAAAAAAGTCAAATATTCCTTTAAATATCGTACCTGGGGGGTGTCTAAAGTATGCCTGTGAAGTGCCACGTGTTTCCCGTGTTTAGAACTGTCCCTGCACAAAATTAAATTTCTAAAGGAAAAAAAGATATTTAAAACTGCTTGCGGCTTTAATGTAATGTCTGGTCCCGGTAATATGGATGAAAATCTTTAAGAAAAATGGCATAGCAACCCCATCACCCCCCCACCCCAGCCCCTTTGGGTCTTGTATGGATATTAAGGGGAACCCCGCACACGAAATAAAAAAGGCCCTATATACTCTGAACAGCCGTATACAGGCGGTGCATACAAGACAGGGACTGTAGGTTTGTTCTTATGTAGAATCTGTTTGTAATTTTGAACAGGTACATTGTTTAAGTGTAGCTTCCGCCAAAAAATATATTTTTAAGCTTTTTGGAAAACATAGGGAAGGGTTATCACCCCTGTAACATTTGTTTTGCTGTCTGTGCAGTGTGCACCTGTTCAGAACAGTTCACCTCACTTTCCATCCTAATGACAAATGTTTTTTGAAAATTTTGGGTTTTTATTGAAACAAGAATTGGTGATAAAGAATCAGTGGAGAGGAGACACTTTTTTTCCCATATTAACTCTTACAGGAGAGAATTTGCCTTCCTAGGGGTAGATTTCCTCTCACTTCCTGTTGTATCCTTCCGTTTGCAAGGAGGAGTCGTTTGTAAGTTGAATGTTTGAAAGTAGGGGCCTGCCGTATATACTCAGCTGAAATTTGCCCCTTACATGTTACACTGTGAGCCCTCACAGTTACTCTTGGTGGGCGCATGAATGGGCCCTGCTGTGAATTATTAGATCAAGAATTGTAATTGCATGCCCCTGTTGAACAGGGGCTGAAAAATTGGGCCTTTGGTGGTGGTGGTGGTGGTGGTGGTGGTGGTGTTGACACAACACTGTAAGGCCTCACAGTTAGTCTTGGTGGGCGCATGAATGGGCCCTGCTGTGAATTATTAGATCAAGAATTGTAATTACATGCCCCTGTTAAACAGGGGCAGAAAAATTGAGCCTATGGCCTCGTACACACGACCGATTTTCTCGTCCAAAACCGTCAAGAAAAGTGCCGCGAGAGCTTTTTTGTCGAGAAAAACGTTCGTGTGTATGGTTTTACGACGAGAAAATTGCAGAGAATCTCGACGAGAAAATAGAGAACCTGCTCTCTATTTTCTCGTCAGGATTCCAGATTTCCTCGTCGTGTTTCTCGTCGGGCTGTTTTGTGACGAGAAAATGGTTCGTGTGTATGCTTTTACGACTCTTCCAAAAGCGCGCATGCTCACAAGCAACTATGAGACGGGAGCGCATCTTCTGGTAAAACAAGCCTTCGTAATGGAGAGAGCACATTCGTCACGCTCAAAAATATTCCATCGTTTAAATGTTCTGCATTGAAATCTTCGTTAGAATGTTACATTAATCAAAACGAGTGACCTTCTTTTGTTGCTGATATTCACACAGAGTTATGACTTTTTTTTTTAACCTTTTTCATGCTGCTCTTAAGAAGATTTATGTGTATTATATCGTGCAAGTTTTTAGGAATAATTTAAATGGTTATATTTTTCAAAATGATGTTAATTATAATTTCCCAATGTTTTGATAGTGATCTCCCATTTAATTTTGGAATCTATATTAGTTAAATTTCCCACCATGTTTTTTTGCAAATCAGATTTAGTTATTCTTTTGGGGGGTTGATATCTGTCCCTTTTTTTGTCAGTCAAATGTATCTGCTTACTCCAAAGCTAGATTTTTAATTTTTACAAATACACATAGTCAAGTATGAACTTAAACAAAAATCACATTTATTCATGTTTCGAAATAAAATAAAGAGAAGGCAGCGCTGGAGAACCTGCTGCCATTTGTGCATCCCAGGGACCCCAGAGCACACAGCAACCCTGTGTGGACCCTAAAATTGGGAGCTTGAGAAGGCCAACATTTCTGAACACAATCGGATGCTGGCCTCCCAGAGGTCAGGAACAGCAGCAGGTGATATATATGTCCCAAGTGTGTGGTACTACAACAGGCTGCCTTCTGTCCGACCACAATGAAGCAAGGCCATCACTTCCTCTTCTTCCTGGCAACCTTCCCTGCAACCTTCCCTGAAGCCTTCCCTGCAGCCTTCCTTCTTCGTTTGGCTGGAGGCTGGGCCACTGGAGGGGTACTCCTGTCAGGAGGAGGAGGAGGAGATGTAGCAGAAGGGGGTGGGGCAGAAGAAGAAGGTGGAGGTGTAGCAGAAGGGGGTGGGGCAGAAGAAGAAGGTGGAGGTGTAGCAGAAGGGGGTGGGGCAGAAGAAGAAGGTGGAGGTGTAGCAGAAGGGGGTGGGGCAGAAGAAGAAGGTGGAGGTGTAGCAGAAGGGGGTGGGGCAGAAGAAGAAGGTGGAGGTGTAGCAGAAGGGGGTGGGGCAGAAGAAGAAGGTGGAGGTGTAGCAGAAGGGGGTGGGGCAGAAGAAGAAGGGGGAGGTGGAGGTTGAGGTTGGGTCAGTTGTGCCACCTCACATATGGCGGTATTGGGGGTAATTTTCTCCATCACCCCCTTGTTGAGCAAGGTGATGAGCAGGGGCTCGCATAGGAGGCGTTGCTCCATGCTCATCACCTTGAACTTAGCCTCCACTAGGCCGGCAATGGCCTCTTCAGGGGATGTGGGCTCCTGGAGGGTGGCATGGGCCTAACGAATAAGGGCCATTGCTGCCTCACTCGTGCTCCTGTCCCTCCTGCCTCTTTTGGGAAGCCGGATGGGAGGCACCTGGGATCTGGTGCTTCTCCTTTGCCCTGCCACCTCCTGTCTGCCACTGGGCCCTGCCACCTCCTGTCTGCCACTGGGCCCTGCCACCTCCTGGCTGCCACTGGGCCCTGCCACCTCCTGGCTGCCACTGGGCCCTTCCTTCTCCTGCCTGACAGTTTCCAGACCCTCCTCCTGGCTGATTTCATCCTGTGTATGAAAAAGGGACATAGTTTAATATGTTGGTTTAATCTTTGCATCAAACTTTGTAATCCTGATTGAAGCAATTAGAATGTAAATCCATAAATCCTTGCTTTAAATTTACCACTACATCAGATTGACTATTTAGCACCCAATTAAGTGCAGACTAATGTCTACAGATCTTGATTTCACTTGTGGAATCCAAAATATTTTATGTTTGTCATCTTGACATATTTGTCAAACATTAAGTTTATCCCAATACATTTTCAGTTAATACTATACCTGGCTCCAGATGGCCAAATCAGGATCATCCAGGATGGCTGCCTCCTCTTGCTCCAGAGAAGGCTCAGGTTGGCTGCAGGAAAGTCTGGGGGGAAGAGTGGAGAGTGATGGCCTTGTCTCAATGTGGTCATCCAGGAAGGACATCCTGTTGTAGTACCACAAAATCGGGACATAAACATCACCTGCTGCTGCTCCTGACCTCTGAGAAGCCAGCACCTTAGAGCGTTCAGTCCTGTAGGTACCTCTCAAGCTCCCAATTTTAGTGTCCACTTGTTTTGCTGTGGCTGTGGGCACCTTGGTATGCACAAATGGGAGCAGCTTCTCCAGCGCTGCTTTTCTCACCCCTTTTTTTTTGTGGATGGGGTTTTTCGTCTCCCACAGAGCCGGCAGCTCCCTTACCCGGTCAATAAATTCCGCCAGGAAATCCTTGTCGCTTATAAAGACATTCATATTGTATCTGCAAGTTAAATAAATTATATATAACTAATGTGAGGCAAACAGTCTAACCTCCTTAACATCCTAGTCACCATATATATCCTCCAACATTCTCAAGACAGTATAGGCCAACAATTTGTACAAGTCACAAAATCACATACCTTCGTTCGCACGTCCGTCACTTGAACTCCTCTCTCCGCACACCGAACGTACTATAGTCACATGTGTGTTTGCTATATACACACCACGCATGCGTCAAAATACGAACACGTCGCTCCGTACACGTCGCCCGCCCATGACGTTCTAACTAACATCTTTTCCCCACCCCTTCTCTTTCGGCGCGCAGACAGATATGGCGGAGTTACAGCAGGTGTCTGATAATTCTGCAACTAACGAGGAGGAGACAAGCCCGGAGACCGAGGAAACGTCACGATCAAGGAGGAGATTCAAGGCATCGAATATGTCTTTGGCGGAGATGGTGGACATCTTGCTCAAGTCTGATTATGATGCAAAGCATGGGCCGTATAGCAAAACAAATAGAAGGAAGGCCAAAATCCTCACTAAAGTCGTGAAGAGTCTGAAGGCGAATTTCGGGGTGAAATGCTCAAATGAGCAGCTCAGAAAGAGGTGGTCAGACCTCAAACTGAGGGAGCCAGAGCAGTTGAGGAGCATAAAGAGAATGCTCGCTAAAAGTAAGTAAAATGTAGACTTTTATGCTATTAATCCTTTTCTAAACTGACATGTTGCTCTTTATTTTGGTTTCTCATATTGGACTCCCTTCCAAAATGTAATATTTTGAACTTGGTTGGGCACAGTAATCGTTCGTTACGTTACCGACACTTCTTTCGGCCACTATCCGCGGTTTTGGCTTATTTTAGAGCCACAAAAGTAATTAGACATCTGCCATTTTTGCTCAAATATTGTGGCGAAATTTTTAGGCTAAATGATGTGTTTGTAAAGAGAATGAAATGCAAACTTTTATCAGTGTAAAGGAGAGGACACTCAGCAGCTGCTTCCACATCTGTACTTTGGAGCACTATAGTGTGGGCCACCAGACCCGCCTTTTTTGGGTGTCCCACACAGGTGCATCAGTGAATTTTTGTGGTGCCTCCATGTCAAATAAATTAAATCCAAAGGTGAATACTAAACATATTCTTGGTCATAAATAATGCATTCTTCTTTAAATTCCGCCCAAACACACACTTGTACCACACTTCCAAGCAATTTAGCCTGTTTTTATTTTAACATTGAGATTTACAGTGTGATAAATAGACCTTTTGTTTGATTCTCATAGGGGAGAGAAGACTGGGAGGAGAACACTCCAGGGAGCACATGCACCCCACAACTTCCAAGCAACCCCAAACTCCCAAAGACCCACAACCGAAAGATGTGCAGGAAGTTGAGGTGGAGGAAGGAGAAGTGCAGGAAGGAGAGGTGGATGACGTTGTGGATCTGGTCACCACAACAGGTCAGTATCTGTCACCACAGCTTCAGGTAAGAGATGTAGGCCTGCAGAGTTATAATACCTTTTGTTTTTTGTTTTTAGGGGATATAAATGTTGTGAAGGATAGTACACGGTTCTCTGCTGACAGTGCCCTCCGCCTCATCCAGCAAGTGATGGAATGTAGCACGGAACTGGACCTAATTAAACAAAGAATCCATGTGATGGAACAAACATTTAAAGACATTCTCGATGTTTTGGGGAGAATTCAATAAGCCATCCAAACTCATTTGTTTTTACATGTTTGTTTTTGCACATTTTCGAATATTTTTGACAATCAAACCAGCCAAAAATTGAATCTGCACACAGTGTGTCAACATGTGCTATCTGCCATCAGGGGATATCCATGTACGTCTTTTGGGGGTGCAACCCCTTCCTCGTATCTAAAGTGGGTGAACTGAGGAAGGGGTTGCACCCCCAAAACACGTCCATTGATCACCCCTGATGGCAGATAGCACATGTTGACAATAGGGATCAGGATTGTAAACTTCCTAGATGGAAAAAATCCCAAATGTGTGCATATTCAATTTTTGGCTGGGCAAGGGGTGGCAGGACCCCATATTAGGACGGGCACATAGAGACATAGTTTGTGTAAGTGAATGTCTCAGATTGCTCAGAGGTATCCAATGTTGTAATTTTTGGAATGCAACTGTTATTTTTGTATTTTCATAAGCAAAAAATTGCCGGGTTGGGGCCAGGCCAACCCAAAAAACAAGAAAAAACTAAAAATGGTAAGAATGTGCACAGAGTAAAATATTTGACCACAAACAACGTGTAGCTTCTTTTTATAATACCCTCTAAGCTTATTTGGTTATTTTGTTAGGTTACATAGTGAAATGGTTGTTAGTTACTAAAGTAAAATACACTTGGCACTACAAATGCACTAAGACAAACTAGGAGACAGGAAAGAACAAATAATTAAAGGTTTAAACAAGCTTTTTATTTGGATCCTTAGACATAGGCTGGCATAGGAATTGCCCCCCTACCCGTGAAATACTCCATGTATTTGTCCCGAACCTCACGGGCATTTTGGGAGGGCAAGCCAGGACGGGCAGATTCCAGGCCCGGCAGGGGATTTGCAGGGGAAAGTCCAGCCTCTGGCAAAACTGAGGCCATATAGGAATTTGATTTTTGGCTCAGAAAGTTGTGTAGCACACAGCAGCATAATACGACATAGTTTATTTTGTAGTTCGCCAAGTGTATTGAAGTTATAAAAAGGCGGAACCGGCTGGCCATTATGCCAAAGTCATTTTCGACAACTCTTCGGCCCCTGGCCAGCCGGTAATTGAACACCCTCTTGTCTGGGGTCAGGGTCCTCTGTGGAAATGGCCTCATAAGATGCCGTCCGAGTCCGAAGGCTTCATCAGCCAAAAAAACAAAGGGGAGTCCTTCAATATTCCCTGCATCCGGTGGCAATGCAAGGTCGTCAGTCTGGAGACGGAGGGCAAACTCCGTCTGGATGAAGGATCCCCCATCGGACATCCGGCCATTCTTCCCTACATCAACATAGAGGAATTCATACCGTGCTGACACCACCGCCATCAGCACAATGCTATGAAACCCCTTGTAATTGAAGTAGTAGGACCCAGAATGGGGTGGCGGCACGATGCGGACGTGCTTCCCGTCTATGGCACCACCGCAGTTGGGGAAGTCCCACCGCGTGGCAAACTCCGATGCCACAGTCTGCCATTCCTGTGGCGTGGAAGGAAGCTGTGGAATGAAACAAGATGAAATAATATTAGAATACAAAAGTCATACATTACAAGGAAATTCAATGAAAAAACATTAGAGGCCAACATCAATCAAATTCTACGTTTATTAAGGTGTTTAAAATAAGTATAATGGAAGGCTCATTTATCATATTCATCACCCCCTCTGATGGGCCATTACTAAATTATTTTGGGGGGGGGGATGTGTTTGGCCACAGGATAGCATTGCAGTGGCGGTGCGTCCAGAGTGGGCGCTGTGCCCATCACTCAGAACAATACATAGGTTCATGCGTTGCATTAACCTATGTATTGTCTATGCCGCCCACTATTCAGGTGGATGGCCTCTTGTAAAGCGACCGACATATGAATAATTGCGGCATTTAGGGGGTTCAAATTGCATAGCAGAAACAGGTAGTAAAATAGTCTTGCACATTACAACCTGAGGGATGTAATTGGCTTCCTAAAAGTAAAATAGGGGACGCAGGGGGGGGGGGGGCATTCCTTGGGGAAACACTGGCAGGCTGCTCTGCCAATCATGTTCAACAAGTCTGTTTAATGGTAACATGATTGGCTGATGCAACATCAAGGGAAGGAGAAGACATCAAGGACAGAAGAAAGATGGCGCTGACCACAAGAAGGTAAGTGCAGGGCTGGGGGGAAACTGGCTGCATTAGAGGGGACTAAATGGCTGCATTGGAGGGAACAAAATGGCTGCATTAGAGGGGACAACTGGGGGCGTTTAATAGGCACCAGAGCAAAAAAGGAGGAAGTTTATTTCCTAAATTGGGGTTTGAACCCCCAAACATTTGGAGCAACAGGTGCCCCTGTTGGAAAAGTTAGTGAAGGGAAATATTTATGGAGGAGAAAAAAGGGGCAATCTAAAGCTTCCAGCATGCATGGGGACAAAGGGGACATTCTCAGCATATTACAATCATGGTAATTAGGGAAGGATGAAAGAAATACAATACATTAGCATACATGTAATACATAAAATGTGATGTTAAGGGAGAAAACTTACCCTAATATAGTCCTCCTGCAGGACTTGTATAATGGCAGAACAGGTGTCTGGGATTATGAGGCCCAGAGCCTGGGGGGAGATGCCTGTGGTGAACTTCAAGTCCTGAAGACTTCTCCCTGTCGCCAGATAACGTAACGTGGCGATGAGCCTCTGCTCAGCACTGATGGCTTCCCGCATAACGGTGTCCTTCCTGGTAATATAGGGGGACACCAAAGCCAACAGTTCCTAAAAAACGGGGTCAGACATCCGCAGAAAATTCCTGTAGTCCTCAGGATTATTCTCTACGATCTCCCGCAGCAGAGGCATATGGCAGAATTGGTCCCGCTGGAGCAACCAATTCTTGGTCCATGAACTCCTCCTCACACCATTCATGGACTGGTCTTGGTCCAAAACAAGCAGACCAACACCAAGCGCACGCACAGCACGAACTCGACGACGAGAACGTCCAGGCGACATGGCTAAGAAACGGTCGTCTTATCAGAACGTACAGAACAGAACGCACTTTAGAACAGCAAGGCCTATGAATAACGAACTGAAAATCAGAAACGAACAGGCAAGAACGCACTGTAAAACAGATACGACCTGCCTAGACGCCCTGAAAGTCAAGATACGAACCCACAAGCACAAACTGAACCGCAGAAAAAGATCTGAAAAGTACGAAGACTGAAAAGCGCGAATCGTCTCTTCCCAAACTTTTACTTCACACGCGGTAACACGAGATCAGCAAAAGCAGCCCAAGGGGTGGCGCCAAGAAAAAAGATCTTCCCCTTCATAGTGCCGTCGTACGTGCTGGACGTGAGCGTGGAGAACAACGACGAAATTGGAAATTGTCAGTGTGTACGCATGGAAAGCTTGACGAGAAAATCGACAAGCTTAACAAGAATCTCGTCGAAAAAAACTACGTGTTTTTTACGACGAGAAAATCTGTCGTGTGTACGAGGCTTTAGGCACTGGTGTCACAACACTGCAACCCCTCACAGATACTGTACTTGGAGCACAGCAATGAGCCCTGTTGCAAAGTATTGCATCAAAAAATTTAATTACACGCCCCTGTTAAACAGGGGCTGAAAAATTGGGCCTTAGCCACTGGTGCTGGTGCCACGACACTGCAACCACTCCCAGATACTCTAGTTGGAGTGCAGGAATGAGCCCTGCTGCAAAGCATTGCATAAAAAATTGTAATAACACACCCCTGTTAAACAGGGGCTGAAAAATTGGGCCTTAGCCACTGGTGGCGGCACCCAGAAACAAAAATGTTCTTCCAAGCTATCATCGTCAATCGGATCATTGAGGAGGAGGAGGATAGTCAGTCAACATAACAGGACAGTCTCTCAGCATCAGCATCAGTCTTGAAGGGATGTGACATTTGAAAATAAATTAGTCTGTTATATCAGCTTCAGGTGTTTGGTAGCTGGTGGTGATCCAAGACTGGTTCATCTTTATGAAGGTCAGTCGATCAACAGAGTCGGTGGACAGGCGCACCCTGTGATCCGTGACAAATCCTCCAGCAGCACTGAATGTGCGTTCTGAAAGAACGCTGGATGCAGGACAGGCCAGTAGCTCAATTGCATACTGTGCAAGCTCTGGCCAGTGATCCATCCTCAAGACCCAGTAAGCCAGAGGATTTTCGGTGGGGAAGGTGTCCAAGTCTGACCTTGCCCCTAGGTATTCCTGCACCATGTATATCAGACGCTGGCGATGGTTGCTGGAACCGATCATACCTTGGGGCTGCGGACTAAAGAATTGTCTGAACGCTTCCGCAAGACGGCCACCTTCCCCACCGCTCCTTCTTTGACTGACCGAAGCCTCAGCAACTCGTTGTCCAGGACCAGGAGTTTGTAACCTCCCAGTCTCTGGGAACGCGTTGCACAGACCTTTCTGTAAGGCCTCCCGAAATTGTCTCATCCTCTGCTCCCTCTGCGACGGTAAGATAAGGTCCGCAACCTTACCCTAGTACCGTGGATCAAGGAGAGTGGCCAGCCAGTAATGGTCCCTCTCCTTGATCCGAAGAATACGAGGATCCTTCCGCAGACTTTGCAGGATCAGGGAGGCCATGCAGCGTAGGTTAGCTGAGGCATTCAGTCCGGAGTCCTCTGGGTCACTAAGGACGACATGATCCGCAGCCACCTCCTCCCAGCCACGTACAAGTCCACTGGTTTCTTGGGACTGTAAATCATCCCTAAAAGACTGCTGCTGATGATGCTGAGTGCCAGGCTCCACCTCCATGCTGACACAATCCTCCTACTCCTCCTCCTCTTCTTCCTGTGCGATGGGTGGGACAGAAGGAACACTGTCTGGGTAAAGGGGGCCTTGAGAGGCAAGGAAGTCCTCCTCTTCCTGCCTCTGTTCTGCCTCAAGTGCCCTGTCCATTATTCCACGCAGCGTATGTTCCAACAGGTGGACAAGAGGTACAGTGTCACTGATGCATGCACTGTCACTGCTCACCATCCTCGTGGCCTCCTCAAATGGTGCCAGGACAGTGCATGCATCCCTGATCATGCCCCACTGGCGTGGTGAAAAAAACCTGAGCTCCCCTGACCCTGTCCTGGTGCCGTAGTCGCACAGGTACTCATTGATGGCCCTCTGCTGCGTGTGCAGCCGCTGCAGCATGGCCAACGTTGAGTTCCACCTGGTGGGCATGTCACATATAAGGCGGTTCTTGGGCAGGTTCAACTCCTTTTGCAGCTCAGCCAGGCGAGCACTGGCATTATAAGATCTGCGGAAATGCACACAGACTTTCCTGGCCTGCCTCAGGACATCCTGTAAGCCCGGGTACCTGCCCAAGAACCGCTGCACCACCAGGTTAAGGACGTGAGCCACACAGGGCACATGGGTCAGTTGTCCCTGTCGGAGAGCGGAGAGGAGGTTGGTGCCATTGTCGCAAACTACCATTCCTGGCTTAAGCTGGTGTGGCGTCAACCACCTCTCGGCCTGCCCCTGCAGAGCAGACAGAACCTCTGCCCCAGTGTGGCTCCTGTCCCCCAAACACACCAGCGCAAGCACGGCATGGCATCTTTTTGCCTGCGTACTTGCGTAGCCCCTTGAACGCCTACGGAGCACCGCTGGTTCCAAAGACAAAGCACAGGAAGAGGCCACGGAAGAAGAAGAGGAGGGGGTGGAGGACAGAGGTGTGTCACAACCAGTAGTAACATTTTGGAGGCGTGGCGGTGGAACAACCTCCAACACTACTGCACCTTGTCCTGCATCCTTCCCAGCTGCCAAAAGAGTGACCCAATGGGCCGTGAAAGAAAGGTAACGTCCCTGTCCATGCCTGCTGGACCATGAGTCAGCGGTAATATGCACCTTACCGCTGACCGCCCTGTCCAGCGAGGCCAAGACATTGCCTTCCACATGCCGGTAGAGAGCCGGAATCGCCTTCCGTGAGAAAAAGTGGCGTTTGGGAACCTGCCACTGAGGAACCGCACATTGCACAAACTCACGGAAGGGGGCCGAGTCTACCAACTGAAAAGGCAGCAGTTGAAGAGCTAGCAATTTAGCCAAGCTAGCATTCAACCGCTGGGCATGTGGATGGCTGGGAGTGAACTTCTTTCGACGGTCCAGCAGCTGGGGCAGGGAAATTTGCCTGCTAGAATCGGACGTTGGTGTACTGCTAGCAGAGTGCCCGCAAGTACTTGGCTGTGACACACCTAATTCTACACCTTCATTCCTCTCAGAGCAGGTTTCAGAGAGGACTGAAGGTATAGTGGGGTTGGAGATCCCAGCTGATGCGGTGCAAGAAGAGGTCAGCTTTGTTCTTTGGTGTGGGTCTTTAAGGTAGGCTTGCCAACGAGCTGCATGGCAGGTCAACATATGTCTGGTCAAGCATGTGGTGCCCAAGCGGGTGATGTTTTGGCCACGCGATATACGCTTGAGACATATGTTGCAAACAGCAGCTGTGCGATCTGATGCACTCGACTCAAAAAAGGCCCACACCAAAGAACTTTTTGAATAACGGGCAGAGGCAGCGCCCTGCACAGGCGGAGCTCTGCGGTGTGATTCCGTCGGTGTGCTGCCCTTACGCTGGCCCCCCGAGGGCATCCTGCCTCGTTGGATCCCGTGACCACGTCCCTCTTGTGCCGAAACGTAGGGAGGTACGACGTTCTGACGTCACCGCGTTTTATCACAGACCCGGAAGATATGGGCTGTTTTATCGAGGAGCCGGCCGGCTCGGTATTTATGCTGATTTTAACTACATAACTGTAAGTGTCTCTTCATGTGGGTTTATTAAATGTAAAGGGTTTTACACTATGCGAGTCTATTCATTCTTTCATGTGGCGTGACTCCGACTGAGACCCTTATCCCTACAAGCTGTTTGCGGTGCAGAGCTGAGGTGTTCATTGAGGTCTGCACTCCTATATGCTGTATGCTGTATGCTGTACAAGAGGAAAGGTGTTCCCTAAAGAACCTCAGGCTGGGTCATTAGCCTATGCTGTTTTTGATCTCCTGTTATAAGAGATCACGACCATCTGGTAAGCGGCAGTGTTTACTTATGGTGGAGGTGCTTTGCTATCATCACAATCTTTCAAGTATTTCGGAGCAAGTTTGGCACAGTGGATTTCCTTTATTATTCAATTAATTTGGACACTGAGTCTTATACAATACACTATCAATTTTCAGTTCACTCTTTTTTATTTATGCATGGTTTAGTGTTATCCCACATATAAGTCAGTTTGGTTTAGCGCAACTTATTTTTTTATTATATTAGTTTGTGTTGTATATCACCTTTGTTGCTGCTTGCCCATTTTTAGTTAAGTTTTGAATAGCGCAATTTTCTTTTTTCCATCCAATCGTTGGAGATGTGCCTCCTCCTCATCCTCCTCCTCCTCCTCTCTCCTATTAGGCACCCACGTGGAGTCAGTGACCTCATCATCCCCTCCCTCCTCATCACTGGAGCCAATCTGGCAGTATGCTGCAGCTGCTGGAACATGACTGCCAGATTGGTGTCCTTCTTGAGCATCCCCTCTCTCTGCTCTCACGCTACTGCCTTCCTCTAGCTGGGTATCATCATCAGACCCTTCGAAACGCTGGGCATCCTCCTGGAGTATGTACCCAACACTGTGCTCAAACAGTTCGGGGGACTCCTCAGGAGGACATGGTTGGTCTAGGGAAGGAGTGACTGTTGATGACATTGATACCAGGGAAGAGGACGCTTTGGCAGCTGCTTTGCCAGTACCCTGAGCCTGGGTGAGAGAGGATGAGGAGGGCTTGGTCATCCACTCTACCAAGTCTTCGGCATGATGCGGCTCAACACGTCCAGCTGCCGAAAAAAAGGACAAGCGTGTCCCATGGCCACGTGCTGATGGCGATGCACCGCGTCCACGACCAGCACTGTTGTCTCTAGACACAGAGCCTGCTTGCCCTCTTTTTTTGGCTCCTGACTGTCTGCCTCTCCTTGTTTGCCTTCCAGACATTCTAATGGCCTGCAGGGAAATGGGAAAAGCAGCAATACAGGCTAAGTTAAGGTGTAATATGGTCAGGAGGTACACTCCGCCCGCTGTAAGTGCTGCAAAATCCTGTTGGTGTAACACACCAGGAAAAAGCAGCAATACAGGCTAAGTTAAGGTGTAATATGGTCAGGAGGCACACTCCGCCCGCTGTAAGTGCCGCAAAATCCTGTTTGTGTAACACACCAGGAAAAAGCAGCAATACAGGCTAAGTTAAGGTGTAATATGGTCAGGAGGCACACTCCGTCCGCTGTAAGTGCCGCAAAATCCTGTTTGTGTAACACAACAGGAAAAAGCAGCAATACAGGCTAAGTTAAGGTGTAATATGGTCAGGAGGTACACTCCGCCCGCTGTAAGTGCCGCAAAATCCTGTTGGTGTAACACACCAGGAAAAAACAGCAATACAGGCTAAGTTAAGGTGTAATATGGTCAGGAGGCACACTCCGCCCACTGTAAGTGCCGCAAAATCCTGTTTGTGTAACACACCAAGAAAAAGCAGCAATACAGGCTAAGTTAAGGTGTAATATGGTCAGGAGGCACACTCCGCCCGCTGTAAGTGCCGCAAAATCCTGTTGGTGTAACACACCAGGAAAAAGCAGCAATACAGGCTAAGTTAAGGTGTAATATGGTCAGGAGGTACACTCAGCCCGCTGTAAGTGCTGCAAAATCCTGTTGGTGTAACACACCAGGAAAAAGCAGCAATACGGGCTAACTTCAGGTGTATAATGTGCAGGAGGCTTAGCAACAATGACACTGACACTGTCCCCTGCCTATCCTTCTCTCTCCCTGCACACAAGGTTTATCAAAGTATATGACACTGACACTCTCCCTGCCTATCCTTCTCTCTCCCTGCACACAAGGTTTAGCAAAGAATATGACACTGACACTGTCCCCTGCCTATCCTTCTCTCCCCCTTCACACAAGGTTTATCAAAGTATATGACACTGACACTCTCCCTGCCTATCCTTCTCTCTCCCTACACACAAGGTTTAGCAAAGAATAGATTTGACACTGTCCCTGCCTATCCTTCACTTTCCCTGCTCCTGAACACACTACACAAGGCCGCCGCGCTGGCGGCCTTTTATAGTGTGGGGCGTGTACTAAACCCCCTCAGCTATAATTCATTGCTCTCCTCGCTGCCGGCGCTGTGATTGGCCAAGCATGCAGGGTCACAGTGCATGCTTGGCCAATCAGAGCGCCGGGATTACACTGCGATGGCGCAGTGTACTGTGGGCCGTTCGCGTCACTCGAATTTGGCGCGAACGGCCCAAATTGTTCGTTGTTCGCCGAACGCTGCGAACAGCCGATGTTCGAGTCGAACCTATGTTCGACTCGAACACCGAGCTCATTCCTACTAGACAGTTTTTTTTTATCTTCTTGGGAGAGTGCAGGTGATCGGCACAGGACCAATCAGCGCTGTCCAGGGGTCATGCAGCCTCATAGGGCAGTCAGAGTAGAAGGAAAACTCCTTCTACAAGCTTTAACCCGACACTGATAGACAGAGCCTATCCGCCCGATACGCTCACTATGATCGAAGTCACAAGACAGCTATATTCTGTGATGGGAAAAGGGATTTAGCAGTTTATATTTACTAAAATACCGTATTTATTGGCGTATAACACGCACCCCAAGTTTAGGAGGGAATTTTAAGGAAAAAAACTTTTAGGAGGGAAGTTTAAGGATAAAAACTTACATTTAAATGCCCATCGATGCAGCCTTATCAGTGTCCATCTGTGGCCTTGCCCAGTGTCATTGCAGCCTTGCCCAGTGTCATTGCAGCCTTATCAGTGTCCATCTGTGGCCTTGTCCAGTGTCATTGCAGCCTTGCCCAGTGTCATTGCAGCCTTGGCCAGTGTCATTGCAGCCTTGCCCAGTGTCATTGCAGCCTTGCCCAGTGTCAGTGTCCTTGCAGCCTTGCCCAGTGTCATTGCAGCCTTGCCCAGTGTCAGTGTCCTTGAAGCCTTGCCCAGTGTCATTGCAGCCTTGCCCAGTGTCATTGCAGCACGATCGTTTAAAATTCCCGCAGCGGAGCCGAGATAGACAGTGCCGGATGTCCTGTGTACTCGGCTGTACTCGGCTCCTCTCACAGTCCCGTCCAGTCCCGCCACTTGGCCAGGCTCCTATGATGGACATAACACAGGTCCAATGGCGGGACTGGGCGTGACTGCGAGTGGCGCCGAGCCTAGCCGAGTACACAGTACACTCGGCTATGTGTTTATCTGCGGCGCGTGCTCCTCTTCCCCTCACAGACAGTGGGGATCGGCGTATAACACGCACCCGCGATTTTCCCCTGATTTTCAGGGGAAAAAAATACGCCGATAAATATGGTAATTGCATTTCCATGTTGTGTGTAGTGTGGGAGACCAGATATAGTGACTGCAGGCTCCTGGGTTTAGTAACACTTTAAAGAGAAATCACAGACCTTTAAATATTGATTATATACTGTACATGTGAAAGTCAGCTTAATGTACATAATCTTAACCACCAATCACCAAACTGTTGCCTGCAGGCTGAATTCAGCACATTACCTGCCTTTACCTGGCCCTTGGGGCACAATTTCTCCCACTTACCCCAACAATGTGGCACAATTCCACCCACTGACACTATTGATGGGGCACTATTCCTGCCACTGACACCAACAATGGGGCAATATTCTTCTCAACAATGGGGACTATTCCTCCCACTGACACCAATGATGGGGCACTATTCCTCCCACTGACACCAATGATGGGGCACTATTCCTTCCATTGACACTAACAGCTGGACATTGTTCTTCCTACTGACACCAATGATGATACACTATTCCTGCCACTGACACCAACATTGGGCAATATTCTTCTCAACAATGGGGCACAATTCCTTCCACTGACACCACTGATGGGGCAATATTCTTCCACCAACACTGATAGGGCATTATTCTTCCCTCTGACACCAATGATAGGGTTCCATTCATCCCACTGATACCAATGATGGGGTACTATTCCTTCCAATGGCACCAACAATGGGGCACTACTTCTCCCACTGACAGGGCCGCCATCAGGAATTTTGGGGCCCCTTACACAGCTTCAGGCATGGCCCCCCTGGAGCAGAGGAGATCCGGGGGGGGGTACTGCCGTCGCAAATTGAGAAGCGGGGGGGCTGCCGCGAATTGAGAAGTGGGGGGGTGCCGCGAATCGTTGAGGTCGGGGGGGCTGGGGGGCTTAGGGTGCTGACGAACAAAGAAAGAACAAAAAAAAAGGGGGGGTTGCCATCCGGGGCCCTGGGCACCTTACATAAAATAATAAAAATATATATATATATATATATATTTTTATAAAAAATACATAACAAAAGGGGGTTACCATCCAGGGCCCCGGGACCTCTGGGCCCCTTACAAAAAAATTATTTTTTATAAAAAATAAAAAAAAACATTTTATTAAAAAAAAAGGGGGGGGGTTTCCATCCGGGGCCCTTTTGACCTCTGGGCCCCTTACAAAAAATAAAGAAAAAATAAATAAAATAAAAATATATATTTTTTTATTTATAAAAAATACATAAAAAAGGGGGGTTACCATCCGGGGCCCTGGGGACCTCTGGGCCCCTTACAAAAAAAGGGGGGGTTGCCATCCGGGCCCCTGGGGACCTCCGGGTCCCTTACAGGTGTACTGCCTGTACCCCCCTGATGGCGGCCCTGCCCACTGATACCAATTTTGGGCCCAATTCCAACCACTGCCATCAAAAATGGGACGATGAAACAATTTGTAGGCACCATCCATTCCTTCCTTCTATTGAAACAACAACAAGGTATTGTTCCTCCCACTAACACCAACAATGGGACAATACTCTTCCCAGTGATACCTATGATGGGACAGTGTTTCTTCCACTGACACCAACAATGGAGCAATATTCCTTCCAGTGACATTAATGATGGAGCAATGTTCCCTCCACTGACACAACAAGGGAAAATGTTATACTTACCTGATGGTAATTTTCCTTTCCTGATGCAAGCATGACAGCATATACGTATGGGAAGGCTCCGCCTCCCTGGCCAATTCAGGACCGGTTATATTATAAAAGTAGGTCTCCTCCCTTTCTGCAGTATTCTCGTAACTTAGTATCACTGCGAAGGCCTTTATTATATTTTCGTGATTTTTTTTTTTTAATTTTTTTTTTTGGGAGGGGACCTATATGCTGTCATGCTTGCATCAGGAAAGGAAAATTACCGTCAGGTAAGTATAAAATGTTCCCTTTTCCTGACACAGCATGACAGCATATACGTATGGGATGTACCAAATCACCAGACAACAAGGGTGGGTACTGCTCAAGTGTTTAAGAGGATTATCTCTATCCCCACTAACGACTGAGATGTATTGTAGTTAAGACTGCTGGGTCCACAAGAATGGACCCCCAAACGTGTTGAATGTAGACCAGGTCGTAGTTTACATATTAACTCTGGAGGAACTATTCTGGAGTTCCGTCAATGCATGCGCAATCAGACTGGAAGAGCGGTCTCTGCCCTCATCTGATGGGTTTGTCCTAGTCATCTAAGCTTTGACTAACTTGATCCGCACCACTGCGATTGTCTTCGTTAGACAGTGATTGTCTTTTTCCGATGCCGTTAGGCCTGATGAGTCTATCGTTTTTCTCCTAGAAGAAGGGCCAATTCTATGTCTCTTTTAAACCTTGACTATTTTCAATGTTCGTGGTACTTCAAACACTTTAGTTTGGATATGCCAGAAGGCTGATGTTCTATCCTAGATTGCAAAGATACCAACCTTTGTATAGTGTTGAGGAAGAGACTAGAGCCATTTTGCCTGATAATTTCAGCAACAAGGTAGTTTATAGCTTGACACTTGGATGTCTGAGATCTTTCTAGACCTATTCGCCAAAAGGAATACTTATTCCATGTTACTGGCCATATTTAGGATGTCCTATCCCTCTAAATGGAGAGTGAGATAATGTGTCTCACACTATTTGGAAGACTAAATGGGGAAAAGAATAACTTTCCCAGGTCTTTCGGAATTGGTTGCTAAGATATGCAACCGTTACTGGATCCCACCGTTACTGGATCCCATAGAGTGAGGACACAATTCAATCCTTACAGGAAGGAGTAGAGAATTCCATCCTTTAAATTCTGTAGGTTTTTCTCGTATCTAATGTACTTGAAGTTTGGAGTAGGCGTTCTGACCTCCATAGGATTTCAAACACTAAACGGTGAGACCTCTACTTCTGGGTCTCCAGCCTCTAGATATAACTTGTATGAAAATTGGAAGATACCGTTGGCTACGCTGTATGAGGTGTTGGATCTCAGGAAGGAGAATAGGAGGAGGTTCTCGGATCTGAGACTGTACCCGTGGATATTATGGCCTGCAAGCCACAGGGCAATTATTGTTATCACCACCGAATGACTGCGAATCCGGATAAGGATCCTGGAGAGTATTAGGTTTGTTGAATATACATATTGGCTAATTTGCCGACCCAGTTGGCTGTTAGTTTCTCTGCTTCCACTTCTGGGAAGCCACCCAGGTTACAGTCAGACCAATATCTTGATAGCCTTATTTGTTGCCGATCTCTTGACCAGCTTTTTGTTTTGGAGACCGTCCCTTGTCATCCGACGGCTTTTGTATCTTACTCCATCTGGCCGTAAGTTCTAGAAAACCCTACTTAACGTGCTGGGAGATACATCTGACAGAAGTTGACTAGTTTTGCATTCCTTCTTGACAGCGAAGATAGGACTTCCCCATTTTGCTGAGTCTTTTCAGCATAGTTGAGGCTCTTTTGTTGCGTTTCGGAAAGACTCCAGTCTGCGACCGCTATAACTCTGACTTTTGGACACCTTGTCCTCCATTGGCATGAATACCCGACGAGTAACCACTTGGGATGATTGGTATGCCTAATAGCTGATACGCTGAAAGATTAGTTCATTTAGCTACCTCCCCAAGAGGGGACTTTTCTCCTCTGTGGAGTTACTGTTTCTAGTGCAGGAAGTAAGTCTTTCCTTACTACAAAACCAGTTAACACAGTTGTCAACCTTCCCTTGGGCACCTCGGACCTCATGGATTACTACGGGCTACTTTATTGCTCTTGCGACCGTGGGATGCAACCAATGGGAAAGAGCCATTTGTTCAAGTGAGATACTAATACTGTTGCTCTCTCTGAGTGTAACTTTATTGTATTTTTTTTTCAGAGATTCAGAATTGCTTCCCGGTAGGTCATTGTTGTGATGAGACTAGTTGGTCTCTCGATGATGGTCTCTCGATGATGGTTCCTCCAAACTCGATCAGAGTCTGTACTGGGACTCTTTTCCCAGAATCTGGAAGTCATTGCGCCAGTCTGTTGTCCAGACAAGGCTCACCAGAAGTCCTTGGTCCCGCAAGTCGGCCCTTACTGGACCCAATATCCCAGGAAATGTCCGGAGTTTGTGGAAAGGTCACAGTCTGCCAGATGAACTCGTAGTGAACTCTAATTGCCAAGCGAAGGTACTTGCTGCAACATGGGTATTTTGAAGTGTGTATACAGTATACACACACACACCCACACTTGTGGATGACCACAACATACAGGATATATAAGGTAATATCGACATATAATCACACATAGGTTGGACTTGATGGACCTGTGTCCATCCTCAACCTCACCCCCTATGCAACCATGCAAATATACAACTTGCTAGGTCTAAAGACCATCGACAGTCTTAGCCTAGGTTTCCACTATTGCGACCTAAAATCGTGCGATTTACTGCGATTTCTATGTGTCTTGAATCAATGCCTGTGTATTCTTGATGTCTATGGCCCCAAGTTAGATCACAGTGGGATTAAAAGTAGTGTAGGGACTACTTTACCGCTGCAGCGACTTGGGTGGTCGCACCGCTATGAACGATACTCCTTGGAAATCATGGGGTATGATTTGTGGAGGTCAAGCCTTACTGACGGCTGGAGAGATTAATTGCAACAATGGCCTGTGCAATTTTTTTGGATCCTTAACCTTCCGCCTGTTATTCAAGTCTTACTTTTGACTAACGACCATGTAATCACAACCCTTGTGCTCTGATGCATCATGAAGGGAATGCAATGATTTGGTAGAGAAATGAAAAAAATTCCATTGGCTTCCTTAATGCACAGGACCCACGGATCCTAAGCTCAAATTTACATATAACTGTCAGCTGACCCTATCGGGCGGCTTGGGTTTAAGCAAAATATAACCGGTCCTGAATTGGGCAGGGAGGCGGAGCCTTCCCATACGTATATGCTGTCATGCTGTGTCAGGAAAGTGGGGCATATTCCTCCTCCCACTAGCCACAGACACTGTCATTTTTTACTCCCATTGACCACCAACCCTGGGGCATTTTTTATTCTGCCATGATCTGCTGAGCCAGAGAAATGATTTAATCCAACTGAACTTCTCTACTGGATATAAGGGGCTTATTTACTAAAGGCAAATACACTTTGCACTAAAAGTGCACTTGGAAGTGCAGTCCCTGTAGATCTGAGGGGGACATACAAGGAAAATAAAAAACAGCATTTTAGCTTGCACATGATTGGATGACAAAATCAGCAGAGCTTCCCCTCCTTTCAGATCTACCCCTGAGATCTACAGCGACTGCACTTCCAAGTGCACTTGTAGTGCAGAGTGGATTTGCCTTTAGTAAATCGACCCCAAAGTCTGTTCCTCTGCAAGTATAGAAAAGCCAAATGTGTGAACTTTTATGTAAAATATGATCTATAAGGGCCTAGCTAATTTGTCTGCTTCAGCAACAGTACATTTGAAGCAACATATTTATGTCACCAAATAGTCACTGGTGGTGAATCACTGTTATTTACCACTTGCCCACTGGAAGATTTACCCCCCCTTCATGACCAGGCCATTTTTTGCGATACGTCATTGCGATACTTTAACTGACAGTCATGCGATGTTGTACCCAAATAATATTGATGTCCTTTTTTCCCCACAAATAGAGACTTCTTTCAGTGGTATTTGATCACGCTATTATTTTTATAATTCATTTTTTGCGCTAAAAACAAAAAAAGGCCGACAATTTTAAAAAAATATATATATTTTTTACTTTCTGCTATAACACTTATCCAATAATTAAAAAAAAAAATAATAAAAAAAATCGAATTTCTTCATCAATTCGGGCCAATATGTATTTTGCTACATATTTGCGGTAAAAAAAATCCCAATAAGCGTATATTGATTGGTTTGCATAAATGTTATAGCGTCTACAAACTATGGAATATTTAAAAGAAAATGTAATACTAGTAACGGCGGCTTTTAGTGGGACTGCAATTGCGGTGGACAAATCCGACACTAACTGACATATTTTGGGGACCAGTGATACTAATACAGTGATCAGTGCTAAAAAAATATGAACTATCACTGTCCTAATGACACTGGCGGGGAAGGGGTTAACATCAGAGGAGATCAAACGGTTAACTGTGTGCCTAGCTGGTGATTTCTTACTGTGTGGGGGGGAGGTGCTTGTACTAGGGAAAGGCATGAATCGGTGCCCCTGCTTTGCAGAGACACAGGAACCATGCCTTCTGTACTGCCAGAACGGCGATCTGCCTTGTTTACATAGGCAGATCGCTGTTCTCCCTCTGTACCGAAGAATGGGCCGGTGCCGGCGGACAGCGTGCGCACCCCAGACCCGGAAGTTTCGGATCACTGCCACAGAGTAGCCGCCCTGTCGCAGTATATCTACGGTGGGTGGTCCACAAGTGGTTAAAACACATGCACCAGGAAAATTCACCTGCAGTGAATGTTTGTTAAATGTCAGATTCACTGCTTTATACCCTCTTAAACCTGGTACACACGATCAGATTTTTTGTGGACAAAGCGTAGGACTTTTGTCCGAAGGGCGTTGGCCATGAACTTGTCTTGCATACAAACGGAAAATAATTGTCGGCCAACAAACACGAAACTACGTGGTTTTTCAGCTCTTTAGCACCACCCTTTGGGCAACTTCTGCTAATGTTGTGTTATGGTTAGCATTGCTTCTGAGCACTGAGCATGCGTGTTTGTACTTTGGATTTTTTTCCCGAAGGACTTGTGTACACGCGATCAGATAATCCCACAACACACATTTGTTGTTGGAAAATTTTAAATCATGCTATCCAACATTTGTTGGCGGAAAATCCGACAACAATTGTCCGATGGAGCATACAAACGGTCGGATTTTCCGACAACAGCCTGTCATCACACAATTCCCATCAGAAAATCCGATCGTGTGTACGAGGATTTAGTGTAAGCTGGACTTAGCATAAAGATAATAGTGAGGATAGATGCCAGATAGATTTTTATGACAGTGATTACACTGCCCATATTTATTCAGACAAGTGGTGGGACCGGCATTTCACAGCTCCTACTTTTTTCACATATTTATAACAATTGTTTAACAGAAGTTCTGATGATGAAGAGAAAACAGAATAGTTTACCCTTCCCTTGTATCAGACAGTGCACAACTGTATAATGAGCCAACCTTTATACAAATTCACCAATATAAAGCCAAACAATAATAATAATAAACAGAACACAACACTTTATGCTAGAAAGGATGGCTAAAGATTTCTCCAGTGTTCAGACGTATAGAATACAATATATAAATGGGTGTCTTTTTTCCTACATAGCAGTTTGGTCCATTACAATGTCTCTGTACAGTATAGGGGGTCATTCTGAAGACTGTTACATATTTTACATTTAGAGGTCTATAAATGGAATGCTCATATTTCTGCCTCTTTATCCATTTTTACTTGCTCTTCTTGGAATCAGGAGATGGTATTGGTTCACATGTTACTGACAGTACATAGTAAGAACATTCTTCTGGTTTCCTCTGACCAGTAGGACGGGTGGTCTTAGGTCTTGGGACAGCATTTCCAACCAGGCCATGTAGAGGGAACTGGGAGTTTTCCCCTTCCTGGCAATGGGCATTGTTCTGAAAAACAGAAAAAGAATTACCTGTAAATAATACAGACTAGAAAAGGAATGTCACTCTCTCTCATGGGCTCTCATAGGAACATCTATGCATGTACATTTACACAAAGATCCATTAACAGCCACCTGAAAATGCAATTTTAAACTAGAATTCACATTGGACCAATGCAGTTGCTTTAGTAAGTTATCAAGATCTACCTTTAGTGGGAAAATTGTCTCATGTTCCAGCAGATGTGTTCCTATCTGACCAGGTCTGCGATCGCAGTACGACCAACAGGGGCCGCCGGTCCATTAAGGGCACACAGGCGCCGCCCCCCCTATTCATGCCACCCCCCCATCCATGCGTCCATCCCCTTGCAGGACGCCGGGCGCATGAATGACAATGGTGGGTTTTTTTTTGAAGCACTGATTAGAGCCTAGACTCTAATAGGCTAGAGGTCATAGGCGTGCACACAGGGTGTGCCGGCTGTGCCTGGGCACACCCTAATCACCTCGTGTGCATTAGCATTATCCAGCGGTGGCACCAGGTGGGTGGTTGGGGTCCCAGTGGCCAGTGTAAATGTCCCCATTATATTAAAGGCTTGGTTCAACTGTAGGAACACTACACCTATACTTAGGATGTAACAAAATATGCTCCCAATCAACTGTCTCCCACCATTAGAGCCTCCTCCCTGTGACAGCAGGTGGCGTTCATGTGTGTTTGAGCTTTGGGGTGCGCACCCTAATACAATAGGCTGCGCACAACTATGCTAGAGGTGTAGGGGAAGGTAGAGGTGTAGGGGGTTGTTTGTCTGCCGCTCCCCCCCCCCCCCCCACAAAAAAAAACACCAGCCGCCACTGATGACAAACCCTGGTTGTTTTCAGCTTTTACCTTTTGCCTTCTGTTCTGATTATGGTTTAGGCTCGGTTCACACCGCTGCAATGCGAGAACCCTGCAAATTCAGTGCGGGTTCCCGCATCGCATACAACTCGCAGGCAGGTCACACTGTCCTATGTGAACCGCTGGGAGTGTCAATACAAAGTTAATGACACCCCCAGATTGGTTCGCATATCGAAATGCAAACTGTCAATTCAGACAGAAATCAGATCCGATTTTGGTGCGGACCAAAAAAAGGGTCCTGTGCGAGTTTGGTCCGAATGAGTATTATTTGCAAAGTGAAGCTTTGTCTCCTTTACTAAGCTCTGGAGCAAGTGCACTTGCAGTGCCCAGTACATTTGCCTTTAGTAAATGAACCCCATTGTCTTTGTTCTCAGATTTTCTTCTGTCAATAAAAGGAGCAGGGGCTAAAACCCTTTTGACATAGTTTGTCCATCAAAAAGGTTAAGCCAGCATAGATATTGGAATGCACAAGCTCCTGGGTCCAACTTTGATGGGGCCTGAGCTTCCACAGACCTTTCCATGTAGATGCCCCTGCACTTTATTGCTAAATGAAGGTCTAGCAAAGTCACACCTTCATCATACTAATATTTACTATAACCGCCACTTTCAATTCTACACAAAAATGGCACCCTTGTCTTTACATAATGGCATTTTGGCTTGGTGACTCTTCATAGCAAGGACTAAGAAAGAAATGTTTTTCTTCCAGCCTATGACTGTCTTCAGACATTTTCCTCCTGTAGACCAGGCAATCATGACAAATAAGTTTCATGTTTGATATTCTCTTAAGATTACTGTAGCGGGTGGTTACATTTAGGGGAGGCATCTGAGTGATAAATGGCTCAGATGCAGCAATTGTCAGGGTTCATGGACCAATTTATGCCAGTGGAGGATACAAGGGTGTCCAGTTCCCTGCGGCCTATAGGTGGCACTGTCGCCATGGGCCGGGGTTGAACCACCATTGTAAGCCTGTGCCTTTTTTGTCCTCTCGCAGCAGTGGTACAGCGGGGCAGGGAACCTGCTGTGCATGCTGGGAGAGGGGATAAAAGGGGCGGACATCTTCCGCTTGGGGTCCACGCCCAGGCACCTTCAGCCTTGGTGTGCGTGCTGGTGGTCTCTGGGCGCCCTCGATTCCATCCCAGACACCTTTAGTCTGGGGTGAGGTACTCTCTGGAGGCCTGGGGCCCAGTACCTTCAACTGGGTCCCGCAAGGGATGGAGGATTCCTAGGGTGTCCTCCGGTATTGGACACCCGAATCTCGGGCGAGGGGGACCAGAGAAGTGACCTTCCCGGAGATCCAGCGCAGCATTGGCTGGTGACGGCCTCTGGTGACCGTCCAGATGGATGACTCCCCTGACAGGGGCCATATCTCAAGAAGGTAGTCCACGTTCTCATGGTCGGTGGCAGCGACCCAACTGAAACCCAGGTCGGTGGCAGAGACCTCAAATTCAATTTCACCCGGTCGGTGGCAGCGACCACCCTCACGGTCGGTGGCAGCGACCGTGCGCCAAGCCTGTTTGCGCATGCCGAAACAGGAGAGTAACAAGTTCAGGTTTGTGCCTGGACCATCCTCACCACCTTGTCTGTTCGTTGTCTAACCAGTCTGCTCTCAAAGGACTATTTATTGCTCTAAAAGAATAAATAAGTGTTGGACTTTCTATGGTGTGGAACTTGGCTTTCTGGGAGTTTAAGGATCATCCTCAAGGGGAGCTTTGGCTCTGGACAGGGGCACAGACCCGAAAGTAATTGGGTATAGCTCACACCTCTACACACTAGCAGATACGAGCTGGTGGTGCGTCACACTCTCCTCCCTGGTCCCCTAGATGAGAGCCATTGACAGAGAAGGAGGGAGTGAGAGGTGAGGTCGCTGCACGTGGGGGCTCTGGGTCCGGGATTTGTGTTTGTGTAACAGAGCCGAGGCCTTCAGGAGTTTGAACTTTGCTGCCCAGAGGAGTTCCGAGGAGGTCGGCCATTTTTGACCAACGCACCACGAGGCACACCCTCCCTGCACAGTTCGTGGGCGTGCCAAGGAGAAAGCCCGCTAACTGGTGTGGAAAAAAGGAGGAGTCCGGCCACATGCAGGGATGCAGGTGGGGACTTGGCGCCAGTTATTCAGTGCGTGATGGAGCAGCAAGCGGTCAGTGTGTTCACCAATGCCTCTTGGGTTCCAGTTTCTACCAATACCAGGATGACCCCAATTGCTGCTTCGGTTACGGATACGGGAATCAGGCTCAAGCCCCGGGGGTGATTCGCCCTGTATGTATGCAAGGACGTTGAGGCCCTCGGTGTGATTTGTCCCAGCTGTTCGGGACTGGTGGTTCAGCTGAAGCCGTTCAGGCACTGTGAGGCCTGCGGAGAGTTCATTTTCGAGGTGGAGCAATCCATAGAAAGGCCTCGGGCCTTCCACTTCAACTGCCTAACAGGCGCCACCACTCGTGAAGGAGAAGTCAAAGTTTGGACAGCCATTCCTACGTGCACTGTAGAGACTTCCGGGGAAGTCGCGATCAAAAGTTTGGAGGATGAAAAATCCCAGGATGCTGCTTCGGTCACCACAGCTTCCCTACTCCCACCGCCAAAGAGGAAGGTCGGTCTCGTCAGAGCTTCCAGCGGCCGTGATGGAGAAACATCCCTGCGCTCGCCCGGCCCGGATGGATCCGGTTGGAAAAGTCCCAGACATCCCAGTGCAAATAAAGCCCAAGGTAAGCCGGAGAACGGGACTTGGTGTTTTGTCGGAGGTGTCAGGGATCCCCAGTCACGGGAGCCCGAGGGAGGGGGTGATTCCACGTCCACAAGGAATTACCTAAATTACCTACCCGCAGAGGAGTGTGACACCTCCGACCTTGAATCGGTCTCTGATGCAGGAGATGATGGCATCATAGATTAACTTTTTGAGCAGAAGGGCTGGGACAAGATACCCCTAGCCTCGTCCCGTATGCAAAGGGACTCACCCATGTCTACTGGGGACAGTGCACCCCGGGTGGAGGCCCCGGCGCCTGAAGGAGGGATCTGGTCCCCTGCCTGCCCTTTTGCTCCATGAATCACCTGCGCTCGAAGCTAGGGCGAAGCGAGTGTCGCTGCGGGTTCCTATGCCCAGTATGGAGGTGGTCAAGGCACCTTGGCACCCGGAGTCAATTGTTATGCCTGGTGAGGGAGGCCGTGCCACAATGCCACCCTTGTCCAGACTGCAGAGACTGTTTTGCCAGAAGGTTGCCAGCGAGTACGGGTGGGAGTACCCGTACTTACCAAGAGAGTTGTTGTATGAAGTGGAGGCACACAGGCAGCGGTGGTATGATGATTTTATCTGGACACATCTCAAGGTGCCCCACGCTCGCAGGTACCTCTCATGTTCTCCTGTAGCCTCTAAAAGGTTTAAAGATTGCAAGGCTGAATGGATGCTGGGTCGGCACAATTATGCTGACAGGGTGATTATTTGTCGAAAGGATGGAGAGGATGTGGAGTACCACATGGAAACTTTTGACAGATATTTGAAGCCCCTTATACTGCCGCACCCAAGATTTTATTTATAAGAGAATGGACTCCTGTGTTCTTTTTTGTTGTTGCTGGACATTCCGGAGTGCCTTTGCCAGAACTCAGGGACTCTTTGATTTTTGCAAGAGGTGGCTACTCCTTGGGAGAATTGGGAGCAGTTGTTTTTTGATCAAGAGAAGTGCTCCAGATCGCGACATGGCCACTAAGTGGAGTGTTGAGCAACGGTTTTACACACCCCACCTGACTTTTTGGAAGGAAGGTGTTTCCTCTAGGGGGAGCCTTTTCACTCCAAATTACATACTGTGTCAGATAATGTGTTCTATTTTCCCCCTCTGCAGGAGAACGTCATTCAAGTCTGCTGAGAATGGGGCAGGTCTTAGACAGTGATGTGGGAGGGGAAATATAATTTTGAAAAAAAAATTATGCTGTTATGTCCTTGAATGTTTACACCTGTGTGTGTTTGTTCCTTCCCTTCCCTCTTCTTCTTCCCCTTGGTTCAGGCACAAGCAAAACAATTTTTAAATTGCCATTTTTTTGTCTTTTTGTCTTTTTGAATAGGTTTTGTTTCTGGATCGGATTTATGCGGACTCACATTTGAGGGCATAAATTGGTTCCAGACAATGGGGCCCAGTGTCAAATTACTGGGGGGGATGTCTTCATAGCAAGGACTAAGAAAGAAATGTTTTTGTCCAGTCTATGACTGTCTTCAGACATTTTCCTCCTGTAGACCAGGCAATCATGACAAATAAGTTTCATGTTTGATATTCTCTTAAGATTACTGTAGCGGGTGGTTACATTTAGGGGAGGCATCTGAGTGATAAATGGCTCAGATGCAGCAATTGTCAGGGTTCATGGACCAATTTATGCCAGTGGAGGATACAAGGGTGTCCAGTTGCCTGCAGCCTATAGGTGGCCCTGTCGCCATGGGCCGGGGTTGAACCACCATTGTAAGTCTGTGCATTTTTTGTCCTCTCGCAGTAGTAGTACAGCGGGGCGGTGAACCTGCTGTGCATGCTGGGAGAGGGGATAAAAGGGGCGGACATCTTCCGCTCGGGGTCCGCGCCCAGGCACCTTCAGCCTGGGTGTGCGTGCTGGTGGTCTCCGGGCGCCCTCGGCCCAGGGATGGAGCTGCAATTCCATCCCAGACACCTTTAGTCTGGGGTGAGGTACTCTCTGGAGGCCTGGGGCCCAGTACCTTCGAATGGGTCCCGCAAGGGATGGAGGATTCCTAGGGTGTCCTCCGGTATTGGACACCCGAATCTCGGGCGAGGGGGACCAGAGAAGTGACCTTCCCGGAGATCCAGCGCAGCATTGACTGGTGACGGCGGAGGCCTCTGGTGACCGTCCAGATGGATGACTCCCCTGACAGGGGCCGCATCTCAAGAAGGTAGTTCATGTTCATGGTCGGTGGCAGCGACCCAACTGAAACCCAGGTCGGTGGCAGAGACCTCAAATTCTATTTCACCCGGTCGGTGGCAGCGACCACCCTCACGGTCGGTGGCAGCGACCGTGCGCCAAGCCTGTTTGCGCATACCGAAACAGGAGAGTAACAAGTTCATGTTTGTGCCTGGACCATCCTCACCACCTTGTCTGTTCGTTGTCTAACCAGTCTGCTCTCAAAGGACTATTTATTGCTTTAAAAGAATAAATAAGTTTTGGACTTTCTATAGTGTGGAACTTGGCTTTCTGGGGAGTTTAAGGATCATCCTCAAGGGGAGCTTTGGCTCTGGACAGGGGCACAGACCCGAAGGTAATTGGGTATAGCTCACACCTTTACACACTAGAGGATGTGAGCTGGTGGTGCGTCACACTCTCCTCCCTGGTCCCCTAGACGAGAAACATTGATATTGACAGAGAAGGAGGGAGTGAGAGGTGAGGTCGCTACATTACATTTTTACATCTGGTTTCACAAGTTACCCCAAGAAAACAAAAAAAGGGATTTTTATAACAGCTTACCTGTAAAATCCTTTTCTTGGAGTACATCACGGGACACAGAGCGACTTAGTCATTACTAATGGGTTATATAGATACCTTCAGGTGCTGGCACTGGCAACTTCCAAAACCGGAAGTACCCTCCCCTATATAAGCCCCTCCCATCCGGGAGCACCTCAGTTTTGTAGCAAAGCAATAAGTGTCCCAAAAAGAGGGGTGGGAACTCTGTGTCCCGTGATGTACTCCAAGAAAAGGATTTTACAGGTAAGCTGTTATAAAAATCCCTTTTTCTTTTTCGTACATCACGGGACACAGAGCGACTTAGTCATTACTAATGGGACGTCCCAAAGCAATGCCAAATGAGGGGAGGGATACACTATACATAAGCTGGGCGCCATCAGGCATGAGGATCTTTTGCGGCCTGCAACACACTGCGCCCAAAGGCGACATCCTCCTGACTTCTAACGTCTACCTGGTAGAATCTAGTAAACGTGTGTACTGAAGACCATGTTGCGGCCTTACAGACTTGAGCCAGGGAGGCCTGGTGATGCACTGCCCATGAAGTTCCAACTGCTCTTGTGGAGTGCGCCCTAACTTTGAATGGAGGCGGTCTCTTTCTCAAGCCATAGGCTTGTATTATGACCTGTCGAATCCACTTGGCTAAAGTAGATTTTGATGCTGCCTGACCCTTTCTGGGGCCTTCCGGCAGAACAAACAAAGTATCCGTTCTACGAATCTGAGCAGTGGCTTTTAGATAAGCTTTAACTGCTCTTACTACATCCAAAGAATGCAATAACTTTTCCTCTACCGAGCTAGGTTTGGGAAAAAAGAAGGAAGAACCACATCTTGGTTCAAATGAAACCTCGATACCACCTTAGGAAGAAAGGCTGGATGAGGACATAATACTACTCTGTCCTTATGGACAACCAGATATGGCTCCTTACAGGACAAGGCGGCTAATTCCGATACTCTTTTAGCCGAACAAATGGCTACTAAGAAAATCAATTTCCTGGTGAGAAGAACCAAGGAAATGTGTTGCAATGGTTCAAACGGTTGTTTCTGTAGAACCGACAGAACCAGGTTTAAGTCCCATGGACATATGGGAATACTAACCGGAGGACTAATACGCATCACTCCTTGTATGAAAGCTTTGACTAAAGAATGCAAAGCCAAGGACCTTTGAAAAAATATTGACAAGGCCGAAATCTGACCCTTGATAGTACTCAAGGCAAGCTTCCTATCTACAGCCCACTGTAGGAAGTCCAGAATCCTACCTATTACGTACTTACGTGGATGCCATTTCTTGGCCTCACACCACGTAATGTACGCCTTCCAGATTCTATAATAGATCTGCCTGGATACCGGCTTCCTGGCATTGATCATGGTAGACACCACAGGATTAGAGAGCCCTCTCTTTTTTAGAATGTGGGCTTCAATAGCCAGGCTGTCAAACCTAGGTCTGGTAAGGAAGGGTGGTATATCGGTCCTTGCGAAAGCAGGTCCGGACGATGTGGGAGGGTCCAAGGACTCCTCACTGACATTTTTACAATCTCCGCGTACCATGCCCTTCGGGGCCACGCTGGAGCCACCAGAATCACTGGTTTCTTTTCTACCCTGATTCTGCGGATTAATCTCGGTAACAATTGTGGCGGTGGGAATGCATATATCAGCTTGAACTGATCCCAAGGGAACACTAGGGCATCCGAGCCGCAAGCTAGGGGATCCCTTGTGCGAGACACAAATCTGTCCACCTTTGCGTTGAATCTGGATGCTAGCAGATCTACATCCGGTGTTCCCCACCGCTGGCATATTGCCTGGAAAACCTCGGGGTGAAGAGACCATTCCCCCGGGCATAATTGCTGGCGACTTAAAAAGTCCGCTCTCCAATTTTCCACTCCTGGGATGAAAACCGCGGATATGGCTGGGACATATCTTTCTGCCCATTCCAGGATGCAATTCGCTTCCCTCTGGGCTGCATGACTCCTGGTGCCACCCTGGTGATTGATATATGCCACTGCTGTGGCATTGTCTGATTGAATTCTGACAGGGGACCCTTGGAGTTTGGATGTCCATGCTACTAGGGCATACCGGCTGCTCGTATCTCTAAGAGATTGATGGGCAGGGCCTTCTCTGCTTCTGACCACTTGCCCTGGAGAGACCATTGCTCCAGTACTGCCCCCCAGCCTATGAGGCTGGCATCTGTAGTGACCACCTTCCAAGAAACCGGACTGAAGGGTTTCCCTTTTTCCAGATTCTGGGGCACCAACCACCAATGGAGGCTCTTGCGAACGGAAGGGGACAGGGACATTGGTAAGTCTAAAGCCTGAACTTTTTTGTTTCAGGCTGACAGTATGGCCCTCTGCAAGTTCCTTGAATGGAATTGACCGTAGGGTACTGCTTCGAATGAAGCCACCATTTTTCCCAGCAGCCTCATGCACAGGCGTATGGATGGTTTTCTTTTTGTACCCACTAAGTGGGTCAAATCTTTTAAAGACGACACCTTCTCTGGAGGTAAGAAAATCTTTCTCTGATTTGAATCCAGCCTTAGCCCTAAGTATTCCAGACTTTTGACTGGTCTTAGAGCGGACTTGTCCCGGTTGATAATCCAACCGTGATATTCCAGATACTTGATTGTCTTGTGAATAGCTACTTCCAGCTTTTTCACTGAGTGGTCTATTAGTAGCAGGTCGTCTAGATATGCCATTATCGTTACACCTTGTGTTCTTAGATTGGCCAATAGTGGGGCCAGAATTTTTGTGAACACTCGTGGTGCTGTGGCCAGACCGAAAGGTAAGGCTCTGAACTGAAAATGGCGCCCTTCTACTGCAAAGCGTAGAAATTTCTGGTGGGCCGGAAAGATGGGAATATGCAGATAAGCATCCCTTATGTCGATCGAGGCTAACCATTCCTGCCCTTGTAGGGCGGTGGCCACCGATCGGATCGACTCCATCCGAAAAGTCCTGATATTTAGGAACTTGTTTAGCCCTTTTAGATTTAATATGGGCCTCACGTCCCCATTTGGTTTGGGGACTGTGAAAAGGTTCGAGTAAAACCCGAACCCGCTTTCTTCCAGGGGAACCTTCATGATTACACCTTGGAGCAATAGTTGTTCTAGTGCCAGAAGGAGGGATCCTCTCTTCTGGGGATCGCTTGGCACGTTTGACCTCATAAATTGGGCAGGAGGAGTGTCTTTTAACTCCAGCTTGTATCCCAGACTTACTGCGGAGAGCACCCATCTGTCTCTGATGGTGTCCCGCCAGGTCTCTGTGAACAACTGAAGTCTTCCCCCCACCCGATTGAGTGGGGGCAACCCTTCATGACTTGGGGGGAGGTTTTGTACCTCTCTTGACCCAGGGTTTCTTGTTACCCTGTGATTGTCCCTGATTTCTGCCCCCTGAATTTGACCGCGGAGGCCGTCGGAACTGTTTCACAGCCGATGTGCCAGGGACTGGAGAAGTAGGCCTCTTAAAAGAAGGACTTTTACTCTTGTTCTTAACCGGTAAGAGTGAACTCTTACCGGCAGAAATTTTCTGGATATATTTGTCCAGATCTTCTCCAAATAAGCGCTCTCCATGAAATGGGAAGCTAACCAGCAATTTCTTACAGGGAGCTTCAGCAGACCAGTTTTTGAGCCATAGAAGCCTACGCATATGTACTACAGACAGCGTAAAGCGGGAGGCCTGTTGGATTGTATCCTTTATGGCGTCCACCGCAAAACACAAGGCTCTAGGTAGGTCAGCTAGGGCAAGAGCCTGCTGATCTGGTAAGTCCCTTAAGACTTGTTTCAACTGATCTTTCACCGCTTGGCAGACTCCAATCGCTGCTACTGCAGGTTGTGTCACCATGCTTGCTGTAGAGAAAGCAGATTTTAGTAGAGACTCCAATTTTTTATCTATTGGGTCTTTGAACATTGGAACATTATCTACTGGACATGTCAGTGATTTGTTCACACAAGAGATGGCTGCGTCCACTGTAGGGACCCTCCATTTTTTTATGAACTTATCCTCCATGGGATAGATCACTGGAAATCTCTTGGGGGGAGTAAATATTTTATCAGGATGCTCCCAATCCTGGTAAATAAGCCCTTCCAATAAAGGGTGGATTGGGAAGGAACAGACAGCCTGGGGAGCTTTCAGCGACCCCAGCGAGGAAACCGTAGTGGTTGATGGTTCCGCCAGAGGCATTTTAAATGCTGATCGGACCATGTTAGTCAGAGACTGAACCCATAATCTTTCAGCCTGAGATGCTGAGAAAGGTTCTTCCACTGTTGATTCCTCTATAACTGAATCAACCTCATCCTGATCCCCTTCAGGTAGGTCGATCTCTGTGTGGGGCTGTTCCTCCACTAACAGGCACTCTGAAGGAGGAGACGGAGATCGGACGCGCTTTCCCTGTGACAGGGAAGCAGCGATCAATGCTGTTAATCTCTCTTCCAATCCTCCCAGAGTTGAGGATAAAACCTCCTCTGTTATATATACAGGAGCAAGTGGACTGGGGACAGCCGCAGCACCAGGCACTCCTTCGGGGTTCCTACGGCTACTGACCTCTGAATTTTCAGGGGAGATTGGTGCAGTACAAGCATGCCCAATATCCTCAGAGCCCGATGGAGACCCCTTTGGCTTCCTGGAAGACTTATTTCCGGAGCGTCTGGACGACATATCCTTTAAGCACAAAGCTGAGGTATTCCCGTCGTCATACACCAATTTTGCTGGTAATAGTTGCTGCTATATACCAGCTGGTGTCCACTAAAGTGCCTTTCTAAGGGGATGCCTGCATCAACCACCTCTGTGTGCCACCGTTTTGTTGCTAGCTCTGTTTGCATCCAGCTGACACTTGTACTGTGTCTTTTATACATGCTGGGACGCCTGCACATGCGCAGAAGCGCCGCGGCGCGCATCGAGCGTCATCCACCCGCCCCGCCCCTTTTTTTTCATAGGAGGCGCGTGCACGCGCCCGCGCGCGCGCCCGTGCGCCATTGGCGCCCTTTTCGAAACCAAGCAGGGACTAGGAGCCAGGGCCCTTTTTGCCGGAGGGCCTGTGCGGTGGATGAGCGCAGCAACAGGGCAGAGGAAGTGGATTCCCACAGAGAACTTACCAACTGCCTGGATCTTTAGACTAGAGAACCAAAGATCCACATGACAAGAAAAAATGGACCACAGCGGCCTCTAGTGGTTCAACACAGGTACCGCGGTCCTCTTTTTTTTTTTTTTTCTTGACTACTATTAAAATTTTACATTTTCCAGTAGTTACTGGCATACACAGATATTAGCGGGAATACCGTTAGGTAACAGACAGAAAGACAAATTAGGCTTGGGGGTCCCCCAATAGAACCAAGTTCCTGGGGGCCCCCACTTACCTGTTCCCCGCCGCAGGACTCTGTTTGGTCCACAGAAGCCCAAACTTCACCTATCACGGCAGGCATTGTAATTAAACCTTCAGGGACCGGGTTCCCAAGGATTCCACTCCCCTGGACCTGTATAGCACCCTGCACAGAAAACATCTTGGTCGTGGGTATGACCAGAGCTCTGGATCCCAGGGTCCAGCCCTCCTAAGAGAGGCATTACAGGCAAAACCTTGCTCTTCTGTTGCAAGGCCCGGGTACTGACCGTTTAGCTATGAAGCTTTTTTGGTGGGATCCGGAACAACTTACTAAGGCACGCAAAAGAACCTGTACGCAAGCCCAGTGAAAACACATGTTACTCTTTGGCCAACACCTTAGACACTGGCAAAAAACTGAGGTGCTCCCGGATGGGAGGGGCTTATATAGGGGAGGGTACTTCCGGTTTTGGAAGTTGCCAGTGCCAGCACCTGAAGGTATCTATATAACCCATTAGTAATGACTAAGTCGCTCTGTGTCCCGTGATGTACGAAAAAGAAAAAACCTCAATGCATTACAAACATGCTTTCTGCCACATTTGGCCACAGAATCTGGAAAAGAGACTTGAAGGTGCACATTGTCCTTCTCAAGTACTTGAGTGTCCTATTGTAGAGGTCTATTATACTCACATGACAATAAGAGCAGCATCTCGAGAATAATCCAACAAGACTTCATTCAGTCTGACTTGTCTCAAAGACTATACAGAAAGAAAAAGAGAATGGAACTCATTATCAGGGCTTATACTACTGTATGTGTCTGAAATGCGTATCAGTAAACGATACATGATTGTAAACCCTCACCTTCTAAAACAACCCATTCAGTTTAAAATATAAATGAAAGGCAAAACATTTGTGTATAGCAATCAATGGCAGCCGCTCCATTAGGGGCGCAGCGCCCCTAATCCATGCGCCCGGCCCCTAATCTACATGCAGGTCACTGGACGCATGGATTTCAATTGTTTTTTTGAAGCACATGATAAGAGTCTGAGGCTCTAATTGGCTTAAAAAAAGGGTGGGCTTCTTTGTTTGCCCCCCCCTACCCAAAAAAAAAAAAAAAAGGGAGCACCAGCCGCCACTGATAGCTATATAAAAAAAAAAAAAAATGATAAATACCTTTTTGTTCCCTTTTTTTAAAAGTGATCACCTTCCCTCTGTTCTAAGCTGCATAAGAGCTGAGGCAGAAGAAGCAGCAGCACTCTGATCTTCCCAGTGAATGACTGTGCAACGGGGGCATGTCAGGGCAAGCCTGAGCATTGGAGGAGAGCATGCTTAGTTCCCACCACAGCAAGTGAACTGACCACCCTGTGCTCTCCTGCTTAGTGTGCTCAGATTTTAATCAGAAAGCAGAGGGACTGGCAGGAACACCGGGAATTTCACACAAAAGAAGCAATACAAAGAGAACAGGATACTTTCTCATACAAGTACCGTACATGGTACAGTACAGCAGGTACATATCAGGAATATGAAATGTTAGATTTACATATTCTTTAACATGTCTCAATGCAATTTTTGAACTTTTTATTCCTCCACCTATTATAATCCAGTTTTAAAGTTCATACTGTATACTCTCCTAAAGTACACAATGCATCTTGACATGTGGATTACATAAAAGGCCGGCCAAGTTTGCCTTACAGTGACAAATTCCGAATTTGTCAGTGGCATTTTACTATTCTAGCCAGGAGTTAATATCTGAACTGTGGAAACTGTGCCCAAAAAGGCAGGCAGAGTGCAAAGGACGAGCCACCAGTATTGCCCGTCTTCCTGCACAGGATCCTAACCCCATTACTGACTTACCATACCATGTTGTGCACAGTGTCTCTGTGTGAAGGGGCCATCTTGTTTGAGGAAGAGCTTTGATTCCTCATGTCAGAGTCTCTAGCAAGGAGAACAGTGAGCAGCACACTAGTGCCACCACCAAATCTCCTGAGACTAGCAGTCAGAGGCGACAGTGCCTTAGATCTCACATTGCAGATATAGAGCTATGAGACGCTAAGCACTCTCACATACCAGGAAGTGCTCTGCTTTTTTTTTTTTTTTTTAGGAAAAATTCCAAATAAAGGGTACATTTTTCAAGGTATTGCTTACACATAATTACCATTTTAAAATCTTTATCTATTTATTGGAGTTCAGATCCACTTTAAGTCCCGGTTCACATATATGCGATGCGGGAACCAGCGCAAATCCTGTGTGGGTTCCCACATCGCATATGATTCACAGGCAGTTCACACTTCCATCTGCGAACCACTGGGGGTGTCAATGTAAAGTTAATGACACCCCCAGATCGTTTTGCAGATTGCAGAGCGATTTGTCAAATGGTACAGGAATCGGATCGCCTAGGTGTTAATACCCATGCAATCTGATTCCAGAGCGGACCAAAAAAGGGGTCCTGCACCATTTTGGTGTGAATACGATGCGATTTCAGCCATACAGTTTGTATGGCTGAAATCGCATCACACAGACATCGCATGTGATCTGCACAGCAATGCGGTGCAAATCACATGCAATGTCTATCATCGCACAAGTGTGAACCCAGCCACTCATTATACAACACAAATATTTTTTTTTCTCATTCAGACCTTTGCTCTGTTCTTTTTGAATTCTTCATCCGAGATCTTCCAGGGGCAATCACGCCTCATCTCATTTACTAGAAGTTCTTCTTTAAAACCATCATTCAGCATGTAAGGAGCAATAAGATCTTCAAAACGCTTCACACTATCAATAAGAAAAGAACATTAATGTAAGTTGTGATTATTGCATTCTTTGTCCCCCATGCTCTAAAACATAAAGAATAACACCTGTGAGCCATCTGAGTACTATGGCTGCATTTCTTAAGCTGGATGGCTGTTCCTCTTCAGAATCTTCCCCTCCTCCTGCCTATTTGGCCTTCTAGTAATGATCGCCAGAGTGATGACACGGCTGTAGGTGTCAGCTCCTTCTTCTCAGCAGTTCTGAGAGTGGGAACTCCTCAATTTTAGAAATGTATCTGAACCCTAAGTTTAAAAACGCGCCAACATTGTAATTTAAATTGCATTTGATTCAGCTTATATATTTGTTTTCATTCCTTTTTTGATCCTGTTGATCCTGACAGTTATAGCCGATATAGTAACTTCCTGTATTAGTGACAACATTGCATTAGCAGCTCTCTAAGTAGGAGCAGTGTTGTCACACAGCAGTGACACTATAATAGCTAAATACCAGACCAATTTTTTTTCACAAAGAGAGCTTTCTTTTGGTATTTAATCACCACTGGGATTTTTATTATTTGTTAAATAAACTATTTTTTGCTACATTTCTTTGGTGAAAATAACCCAAATCAGTGTATTTATTTAGTCGTTAGGAACGTGATAGAGTCCACAAACTATGGGAGATATATCTGAAAAATCGATCAATCCTGATGTACCCATTTCATGAGGCCCAAAAACGCCAGGACAGTACAAATATCCCCAATTTACACATTTTTCGAAAGTAGACAGTACAAGGTATTTAGTCAGAGGCATGGCGAGTTTTCTGAAGTTGTAATTTTTTTTTTTGTCACAATTTTTTGGAAAATGAAGAAATAATTTTTTTTTTTTTCTTTTTATTCATACTGTGACCAGTGCAGTACATCGTTATCATATAACTGGTGCGGCGGTGATCAGGGACATTGACTGCTGACAGTATGTAAAATAAATAAATGTGATAGTCATTTTTTTTTTTTTTAAGATTTTTTTTTTTTTTAAGATTTTTTTTTTTCACCACACTATGACCAGAGCAATAGTGTTACCATAGTAACACTGTACTACTCTGGAGAAGTAATCAGGATATATATTTTTTTTACACATTATGATTGCTTATACCAATGAATTTAGTTGGTACAAAGCAACCATTTTTATGAAATGAAATTGATTCATTCAGTGTCTTTTGTTGTGATCGGCCCTGTCTGTACCATGCAATCACTGTGACTAATCAAAGCTATCAACACAATTGTATACAATGGATGGCATGAAAGGCATGGCATGGCATGGCATGATTGGTCACAGCGATCACATGACACTGGCAGTGGGCCGGTATAGTGATCAGTCGGTGACAGATCGCGCTGCCTTCTGAGAATACCTCATATGACGTCCATTCAGAAGTAGGAAAGTCCCGCCCGGCTGTCAATCTACTATAGGCTGGGTGGAAAGGTGTTAGGCCCCTTTCACACGTGCGGACAGTATGTCCATATTTCATCCATCTGTTTTCGGATGAAATACGGACATACATGCATCTCTATGGGATAGCGGGTGTCAGCGGATGAACATCCGCTGACACCCGATATCATCCGTGTCCGCAATGCTCCAATTCTGCAGACGGAGGAAAATCCTATATTTGTATCCGTCTGCAGAGCGGATCGGATGAACACGGACAGACGGTCCATGTTCATCCGATCCCCCCATAGAGGAGAGCGGAGATCTGACAGGGTGGTCCCTACAGTTTGCAGGGACCGCCCTGTCATCCGCGGGGATCAACAGAGCTGAGCTGAGCAAGCGGATGTTCACGGGCGGATCATCACGGATCCGTCCAGTGTGAAAGGACCCTTAAGTTGTCTTTTTAAGATTTATGAACAAAAACAGATGCTTACATTGGCATAATAAGCTTCTATCTCCTGGCTTTGGTATGGAGGTTTTGGTGAAGTATAAAAATAGATTTTAACCAGAAATTTCGTGTTACAGAGGAACAAAATGAAAAAAAAAAAAAAAGACAATAAATTGATAATAATCCCAAATTTGTAATATGTTTTTGCCACAAATTAGCAATTTGAAAGGAAAGCGCTTTAAGTATTAACTACTTAGCAAGAAAAAATATAACTGCAGGTTTATTTAAATTATGTATCAAGGGACTGTAGATTGTTCTCTGGATGTTTTTAGTGACATATGACCCAAATCCTAGGGGGAGAGGAGAACACAGTGCTCCTTCTAAGCTCATCACTGACCCTGAATATATATATATATATATATATATATATATATATATATATATATATATATATACACATACACACACACACACACACACACACACACACACACACACACAAACACACACACAGTTCTTACTGCTCAGGCCGAGGCTTTTGGTTGATATCTGGCAGAACATGCACTTCATGGAATATAATTCTGAATTGACTGAGCAGGGCGATCATCCTGTAATACAAAAGATCATAGGCTAGGACAATATATTAAAGTTATAACCTCTATATAGAGTACATATTCTGTTCACCGTGGCATTTATATTAAATGGTGGTGTTATCCCAACAATAATAATATTGCATACAAAAAAAAAAAAACCTTACGCTTTGCGCTCTTCATCCAATCTATTGATCTGTCCTCCCACAAATACTCGAATTTTGACATTTGCCCATCGTTTCTTGCGGCTCAGTAGGTAGGGGATAAGCAGAGTTAGACCTGCCAAATAAATGAAACTGTCATGTGACTTCAGTAATTGCCTTTTCTGAATGTTACTGAAAGCTGATCAATAAGGACTGTAGAGTAATATTATTTTATTTGCTAAAATATATTTATATAGAAATATATTTTACTTTGTTCCCCAACATTAATTAAAAAAAAATGCTTTCAGTTAAGGAAGTCCTGCGTATGTTATGTGGATTGCAGTGACAAGGTCTCTGTTCTTTTTTGAAGTCTCCCTCGTCATGCTACAACATGGGTGGTCATTAGGAATAAGTGGGCTGATTTTGGCTGAATTAATTTTGCCACAAAGTTCCCAAACTTCTTTGGCAAACTTTGCTCCCAAAAGACATGTACAATATTCTTAGCTGGGAGGAGAGGGGGGGGGGGGGGGGGTGTCAGGGCTGATTGTAGGTGGTGGTTGTGTTTAGGGTAATTTCTCTGTGTGTTCTTTGCATTATTCTTTTTTTATATTTGAATGTCTGTTATATTTGCACTGTCACTATGTATTTTTTTTTCCGGCTAATGAGTTTCTAGAATTGTATTTTAAAAAGGAACGTCTATTCCTCAGGAATCATTTCACCCTAAAAAAAACACCATTAACTGCAATGCATTTTGTGAACATGGCAATATATTTCAGAAATCCCCAGACTCTTACCAAAATTTAGGGCAAGTAAAACTCAGAGACCGTACTTTACTGTGGTGCCTTGACAAGATGTTGAAGTATTTTAGTTTTTTTCTCCTGATTAGCTGAAGAATGTGCTGGGGAATTTTCATTTTGTTTAGATGTACAGTCATAATCTAAGGCAGCCTATTTATTCAGTTCTTTCGTTCAAAAAAAGATGATCCGATTCCCCCATCTATACACTAGATGTGGCTTGGGGAATAACTTCTGCTGAGTTATTGTATTCTGATGGTGGGTAGACTTCCCTGCTGTCAGAATACACTGATCAGCTCTGCTGGCTATAGATGGTGCACTGATCAATCAGGAAAAACCTGACAGGGTATGTGCAACCAGCCTGCCCATACATGAGTCGAAATTTGGCCAGTCCCTGCCGAACCGGCCGCATTTCGATTCATATATGGTCGGCTTAACACTTCTCAAGTTCATTTCATATACTTGTATATATAACTCTGCTTAGCATTTAAACCTATGTAAAAGGGTTTAGGAAGGGGGAGGAAGAAAGAGAATATCACAGTGTCAATGACTTTGTAGGTAACATGCTGGAAGCGATAAGTGTCACTAACCTCCATCATCAAATAACCAATATACATCAATTGTCTTCTTTCCTTGGTTGAGTTGGAAGATGGTGCTTGCCTGTTGTTCAGCAGTTACAGCCTCGGGATCCACTGCAAATAAAGAAGAATTATATACATCAGCATTTTACATTCAGTAACCTAGACGCTTATCAGCTTTGTATGGGACCATAGTGGATTCCATGTGGCCTTTGAGCAGTAAAAGAGGATCGTTTTGTTATGATAAGGGCAGTAATTTGGGAGTGAAGATGCTAGCCTTGCAAACCTTATATTGAAGGAACTATAGTGTAATAGAAAGCAGGATATTGCTTCAAATGGGAACAATCAAAATCATAAAAATGATCTTAAACCCCAAAGTAAAAGTAAAAACCCCAAAGTATCCTAATTGTACAGCAGAGGACACAGGACTTGTATTCATAGACCAGGATTAAGTGCAGGCTGCCTTAAGATGATTAGACACTGGCAAAAGCTTTGCTGATAATGCCCCTAGTGCACCCTCATAAAAACCCTATCCAATTCATGGGGCTCCAGGTTTTTGAGCAATATGTATAACAGATGAAGAAGCAGTGGGGAAGCACTGCAGAGGTATCAAGTGGTCAGGGCATAGATTTTACACATACATTGTCACTTTGTCCTGAATGTGCAAGTTGACAGTGTCTTATTATTTGCAGAAAAACTGATTATAGCACTTTGTAAAATGTCCATTCATTTTGTGTGTCATTCCTGTAGGCCATTCGGGTTCCCCTGAAAACCTGGCCAAAAACTGCCAATTAGCAATCACCACTTCCTGCCTTGTTGCTAGGATGTGAAAGCCATAGGCGTGCTCATTCCCATTAGAGAATTACAGGATTTAATAGATATAGAAGATATACTATATATAGTACTTTTTAACAGGGGTTACACAATACCGGAAAGTTATTTGCAGGGTTCTTCTGTGTTGAAAAGGTTAAGAAAGGCTAATCTCAACATTTGATCTGAGGCAGGAAGATCTGTATGACAGACAGGCAGCTTAGTACTTGTAGAAGGAGGGCTAAGAAATGGAAGTCCCCATATTTCACTCATAACATTCCTTTGCAATTTAAAGTGGCTACTGAAAGCACCACACTCAGGGAATGAATGATACTGGAATGAATGACACCTCTTCATTGGAGTATAAGCCGAGTTTTTCAGCACTTTTTTTGTGCTGAAAATGCCCCCCTCGGCTTATACTCGAGTCACCTTTTTGCGCCTCATCTCCCGGACTTTGGGGACCCGGTGCCGGCACACATGTAGCCCCACTCTTCCTCTACAAGTGTACAAAGTTTGTTGTCCGGGGGACCTACGGCCGGGGAGCACCGATTTTTCAAAGCCGGGCACCCCTTCCATAGACTCCCATGTTAAACGGTCATTTCTCCGGTAACTTTGGGGACCCGGTACCGTCCGGCCGTAGGTCCCTTGGACCCGAAACGTGGCACACATGTAGCCCTATTTCTCCTCTACAAGTGTGCAAAAGCTTGTTGTCTGGAGGATCTACGGCCGGGGAGCACCGATTTTTCAAAGTCGGGCACCCCTTCCATAGACTCCCATGTTAAACGTCAGTCTAGTCATGGACACAGTGAGGCACGGGCACAGTGAGGCACGGGCACAGTGAGACAAAGTGAGGCACAGTGAGGCATGCAGATGGACACTCCAGGCTTATACTCGAGTCAATACGTTTTCCCAGTTTTTTGTGGTAAAATTAGGTGCCTCTGCTTATATTCGGGTCGGCTTATACTCGAGTATATACGGTACATAATGTTTATGAAAGGAGTGTCTCCATCTGTGATATTCACCCAAGTTGAAATATCTTAGACTCACATGTTCCTTGTGTCATACAGCCAGATCCATTTTCCGCTTCTTTCAATTTAGGTTCCTCCATTTGTTGAAACACAGGATTGACTGCAGAGAACAATAGAATTTTACGTAGAAAGATTTATAAAAACACAACACATATCCCCAAAGTAATATTACAGCATGGGGTATCCAGGTGTGAGTTACAAAAAGGAAGTGGATATGTCTCTGGGCACTTACTGTGAGCTTGCATGACATGAGACATGTTCAAGCCATCTTTCATCCTCAGCAGACACAACCCATAGTTAAAGTCAAGTGCATCACTGCAATATGGAGACAGTTGGGTTACTCATAATATATCTCATATATAATATTACATAAAACATGCTTCATACTTCAGAATCATTCCAGGGGCACAAACATACAGTACATGGGACCTACATGGGAGAAATGTGGAGAGTTTTTGCTTACTAACTTCTCAGAGCTAAATTATAGTGTATCTTCAGCCAATCTCTATGAGTGTATTTCTTATCTATGTCCCATTGGGGACATTTCCTTTCATCTCCTGTCCTGACAACAGAACAAGGAGTGAGAGGAGATCTCACCAAAGTGAAGTCAGGTATTACAAGGACTGGTGCCCCCATTGTAAGTTTACTTGTCACATCCTATTCTAGTGACAAGAATCGCTGGGAAAGATTGACTGGGATAATCTTCCCAGCAGGACAAAGACAAAAATAAAAGCCTGAAAGAGGTTTTAGATATTTACTTTTGATGCAACCGGTGACATCACTGGCGCATGTGCTCTGAAGGAATGGCATACCGTGTTATCACGGCTTCGGCCACTAACACAGCCGGAGTCCATGAACCCGGAAGGGAGACTAGGTGAAGATGGAAGCGTCTTTATTTCTTTATTGGTGAAAACGCGCCACAGGAGGGCTTTTTTCTAAGGTAAGTTTCACATAATATGCCAGTATGCGATGCATACTAGCACATTATGGCTTTACCCTGCAGGATTTAAGAAGAAGAAGAAGAAAAAAAAAGCGGTTTACTACCGCTTTAATGTTAGAGCCACTGGGGTTGATTTACTAAAACTGGAGAGTGCAAAATCTGGTGCAGCTCTGCATGGAAACCAATCAGCTTCCAGAGTTTTTTGTCAAAGCTTAAAGCGGTTGTAAAAGCAGAAGATTTTTTATCTTAACTGGTTCCCGACCGCCTCACGTGAATATACTGCGACAGAATGGCACCGCTGGTCGAAACCCCGTACGGGTACGTCTTCCCCTTTAAGAGCCACCAGAGGCGGGGGATCCGATGCGCATGGCCGGCGGGCGCGTGCACGAGAGCCAGCATGGGGATTTGTGTGTGTAAACACACAAATCCCTGTTCTGTCAGGGGAGAGGAGACATATTGTTTTTTCCTACTAAGTAGCAAGAACGATATGTCTCCTCCCCCAGTCAGTCCTATCCCCATACAGTTAGAACACATCTAGGGAACACATTTAACCCCGTGATCGTCCCCTAGTGTTAACCCCTTCCCTACCAGTGACATTTACACAGTAATCAGTGCATATTTATAGCACTGATCGCTGTATAAATGTTACTGGTCCCATAAATGTGTCAAAAGTGTCCGATCTGTCAGTCGCAGTACCGCCAAGAATCGCTTATCACCGCCATTACTAGTAAAAAAAAAAAACATGCCATAAAAATACCATAAATCTTTCCCATAGTTTATAGATGCTATAACTTTTGCGCAAACCAAATCAATATACGTTTATTGCATTTTTTTTTTTTAACAAAAATATGTAGAAGAATATGTATTGGCCTAAACTGATGAAGAATTTTTATTAATTTTTTTAATTTTGGGGGATATTTATTATAGCAAAAAGTAAAAAAGTTTTTTTAAAAACCGCAAAGGTAATCAAATACCACCAAAAGAAACCTCTATTTGTGCAAATTTTGTTTGGGTACAGCATTGCATGACCACGCAATTGTCAGCTAAAGTGACGCAGTGCCAAATCTGGTCAGGAAGGGGGTAAAATCTCTTGGGGCTGAAGTGGTTAATGCATTTTATGCATTAAGATAAAAATCCTTCTGTGTGCAGCAGCCCCCCTCAGCTCCCCTAACACTTACCTGAGCCCCACCTCTGTCCAGTGATGTCCACGAGTGTCTCTGCCATCCGAGATTCTCCCTCCTGATTGGCTGAGACACAGCAGCGTCACCATTGGATGCCGCTGCTGTCAATCAAAGTCAGCTAGCCATTTAGGGGAGAGAGGGGGCGGGGCCGGGGCTCCGTGTCTGAATGGACACAGGGAGCTGTAACTCGGCTCGAGTGCCCCAATAGCAAGCTGCTTGCTGTGGGGGCACTGAACAGGAGGGAGGGGCCCGGAGCACAGAAGAGGGACCGAGAAGAGGAGGATCCGGCTTGTTCTGTGCAAATCCACTGCAACATAGCAGATAAGGCTGGGTTCACACTTGTACGACACGACATCTGTCCTACTTTGGATCCGACTTTGCCCTGCGACATGAAGCCGACTTTCAATGAACGGGGATCCGACTTGGATCCCCGCCAATACCAGGCACTGTGTTTGGCATGAATCTTGAGGGGGAACTCCATGCCAAATTTAAAAAAAAAAACGGCATGGGTTCCCCCTCCAGGAGCATACCAGGCCCTTGGGTCTGGTCTGGATTTGAAGGGGAACCCCTAGGCCGAAAAAACGGCGTGGGGGTCCCCCCCAAATTCCAAACCAGACCCTTATCCGAGCACGCAACCTGGCAGGCCGCAGGGGAAGAGGGGGGGGACGAGAGAGCGGCCCCCCCTCCCTCCTGAACCATACCAGGCCACATGCCCTCAACATGGGGGGTTAGGTGCTCTGGGGCAGGGGGGTGACCTGCGGCCCCCCCCACCCCAGAGCACCCTGCCCCCATGTTGATGAGGACAGGGCCTCTTCCCGACAACCCTGGCCGTTGGTTGTCGGGGTCTGCGGGCGGGGGGCTTATCGGAATCCGGGAGCCCCCCCTTGATAAGGGGGCCCCCAGATACCGCCCCCCCCACCCTATGTGAATGAGTATGGGGTACATCGTACCCCTACCCATTCACCTGGTGGAAAAAAAATGTCAAGAAAAAACACAACACAGCTTTTTAAATTTATTTATTGCACAGCTCCGGGGGTCTTCTTCCGACTTTGGGGGTCTCCGCGCTCTCCGGTTCTTTCTTCTGCCAGGCCTCCGCTATCTTCTTCCAGCTCTTTTGCTAGTGGAGGTCCGGTCTTCCCGTCATCTCGTCTGGCTCTCCGTTGTCCTTCTGCCGACCCCTCCACTACCTTCTTGTAGCTCTTTTGCTAGTGGAGGGGCCGGTCTTCCCGTCGTCGCCGTCTTCTTCTCTCTTCTCCTTCATGTTGACGCGTCGCTTCCTTCCGCTGTAATACTGGCTGTTCGCTCCGCTCCGCATTAATATAGGCTTCTTATGACGTCACAGTCACATGCTCCTATGACGTCACAGTCACATGCTCCGGGGCCACCGGAGCATGTGACGTCATAAGAAGCCTATATTAATGCGGAGCGAACAGCCAGTATTACAGCGGAAGGAAGCGACGCGTCAACCAGTGGCGGCTGGTGCTCAAAATTTTTGGGGGGGGCGCAAACAAACTGAAAAAAAAAAAAATCAATTGCCGCCACTGTGCCCATTAAACGCAGCCACTGTGCCCAAACGCCACCAGTTTGCCCCCTCAAATACAGCCAGTTTGTTTCCATATACAGCCAGTTTGTCCCCATATATATATATATATATATATAACCAGTGTGCCCCCATATATACAGCCAGTGTGCCCCCATATACAGCCAGTGTGCTCCCATATACAACCAGTTTGTCCCCATATACAGCCAGTGTGCCCCCATATACAGCCAGTTTGTCCCCATATACAGCCAGTGTGCCCCCATATACAGCCAGTTTGTCCCCATATACAGCCAGTGTGTCCCCATATACAACCAGTTTGTCACCATATATAGCCAGTTTGTCCCCATATATAGCCAGTGTGCCCCCCATATACAGCCAGTGTGCTCCCATATACAGCCAGTGTGCTCCCATATACAGCCAGTGTGTCCCCATATACAACCAGTTTGTCCCCATATACAACCAGTTTGTCCCAATATATAGCCAGTGTGCCCCCATATACAGCCAGTGTGCCCCCATATACAGCCAGTTCCCCCCATATATAGCCAGTTTGTCCCCCATATACAGCCAGTTCCCCCCATATTCAGCCAGTTTGTCCCCCATATACAGCCAGTTCCCCCCAAATGCAGCCAGTGTGCCCCCATATACAGCCAGTTCCCCCCATATGCAGCCAGTGTGCCCCCATATACAGCCAGTTCCCCCCAAATGCAGCCAGTGTGCCCCCATATACAGCCAGTTCGCCCCCATATACAGCCAGTTCCCCCATATACAGCCAGTTCCCCCCATATGCAGCCAGTTACCCCCAAATGCAGCCAGTTTGTCCCCCATATACAGCCAGTTCCCCCCAAATGCAGCCAGTGTGCCCCCATATACAGCCAGTTCCCCCCATATGCAGCCAGTGTGCCCCCATATACAGCCAGTTCCCAGTAAATGCAGCCAGTGTGCCCCCATATTCAGCCAGTTCCCCCCAAATGCAGCCAGTGTGCCCCCATATACAGCCAGTTCCCCCCAAATGCAGCCAGTTTGTCCCCCATATACAGTCAGTTCCCCCCCAAATGCAGCCTGTTCCCCCAGCCCTGCACTTACCTTCCTCGGTCCGCGCCGTCCTCGATATGTTCTCCCGCCCTCGATGTCGCTTCAGCCAATCAGGTCACCGGTAACCAGATCCGGTGAACCTGATTGGCTGAAACCTCCACAGTCTTCTCCCAGGAACGCACCCCCGTGCATACCTGGGAGGAGTTTTTGGAAGCCGAATACAGCGTGAGAGCTGTAGTCGGAAAGCCTATCAGAGCCGCTGGCTCTGATAGGCACTTCCAAGCCACACCCACCGCCGGCCGCCGCTCTAATTCATATGGCCGGCGCTCACCAGGAGGCCGGCCATATGAATAGTGGGCAGCGCGGCAGCGGTGACAATACACAGATTCATGCAATGCATGAATCTGTGTATTGTCTTTCAGTGGCGGTGCGGGAGCGAGAGGGGGCGGCGCTCCGGCGCCCTCTATGGACGCACCGCCACTGGCGTCAACATCGAGGAGGAGAAGAGAGAAGAAGACGGCGACGACGGGAAGACCAGCCCCTCCACTAGCAAAAGAGCTACAATAAGGTAGTGGAGGGGCCGGCAGAAGGACAACGGAGAGCCGGACGAGACGACGGGAAGACCGGGCCTCCTCTAGCAAAAGAGCTGGAAGAAGATAGCGGAGGCCCGGCAGAAGAAAGAACCGGAGAGCGCGGAGACCCCCAAAGTCGGAAGAAGACCCCCGGAGCTGTGCAATAAATTAATTTAAAAAGCTGTGTTGTCCCCCCCCTCCCCTGCGGCCTGCCAGGTTGCGTGCTCGGATAAGGGTCTGGTTTGGATTTTGGGGGGGACCCCCACGCCATTTTTTCGGCGTAGGGGTTCCCCTTCAAATCCAGACCAGACCCAAGGGCCTGGTATGCTCCTGGAGGGGGAACCCATGCCGTTGTTTTTTATTTAAAATTTGGCCTGGAGTTCCCCCTCAAGAGCAGCAGAGCACAAGTCGCATGCCAAAGTCGGATCATGCAAGACTGCGGTCCGACTTTGATCCGACTTCAATGATAGTCAATGGGCTGAAGTCGGATCAAAGTCGGACCAAAGTAGTACAGGGAGCATTTTCAAAGTCGGACCGACATGTGTCAGACCAGTTAAGACGGCTCCCATAGGGAAACATTGATTTTCACACGTCATGCGACATGAGCTCCCAATGTCGAAGCGTTTGTCGCCCCAGTGTGAACCCAGCCTTAGGCCCCTTTCACACAGAGGTCCGTTCAGGTCCGCCTGTCAGCTTTTTAGGCGGACCTGAAACGGATCCTCCATGCACCCCTATGGAGGCACGGATGTCAGCGGAGACATGTCCGCTGACATCCGCTCCGCCAAAGTGTGACGGAGGAAAACCCTATTTTTCCTTCCGTCGGCGGAGCGGATCGGATGACAACGGACTCTACGGTCCGTCGTCATCCGATTCCCCATAGGGGAGAGCGGCGCTCTGACAGGGCGGTCCCTGCACAGTGTGCGGGGACCGCCCAGTCATCCGTCGGCTCAGCGGGGATCAACGGAGCGATCCACGCTGAGCAAGCGGAGCTTCACGGGGCGGATCTTCACGGATCCGCCCCGTGTGAAAGAGCCCTAAGTATAAAATGTTTGTTATTTTTATAGGAAAAAAAAAAAAACAAGACTTTACAATCACTTTAACTGAACAAGCTAAAGTTAGAAGCTGATTGGCTACCATGCACAGCTGCACCAGATTTTGAACTCTCTGGTTTTAGTAAATAAACCCCACTTTGTTAGTCACTTCTTAGCTAGGCTTTACATTCACTGATGTGGATTTTTAAGGTTTAAACTCAGTAATGCATATTTAGCATTTTCCACTGTTCCAAAATATTAAAATGTCACAATAAACATTAAATTACAGGTTCAACCATACATACTGAAGTATTGCCACATAGCTTTCCACGTTCCTTGGGTGAGACGTATGCCAGTTCTTCTTATAGCCCAAAAACAAGACATTTGGTTTCATTTGACCTAACCCAGTTGCCTGTATAATAGAAAGGAGAACAGATGTTTAGATAAAGTCATTGGGTATGTACATGGGTGTACATGGGTGCGTACAACACTATGCTAACCTTTACAAAGACAGGAAATCTATTTGTTCAGACAAATAAGGGAGATTTATAAACACTTCCACAAGGACAATCAACCTAACATAAGCACAGTTTAATTACATGCAAAATCTACATTTATTACAACTACTCTTGTAATTTGTAAATCTCTTCCACTGTTTTATAGGATTAATGCACCAGAATCCTCAAGTCTCACTCTCACATTTTTAAGTATTTTTCAATTAGTTCACATCACAGAGAATGTACCGGGTATAGTAATAATTTGCAGACTTCTACTTTTTTACACCGATGGAAAAAGGACCGATGGGGCCCAAACACAATCGTTTTTTCCGATGAAAAAAGTCCATCTGTCTTTTTTCATCGGAAAAACCGATCGTGTGTACGCGGCATTAGATATATAAAGGGTTCGTTCCTAATCCAGAAAATGAAACAGCACTTTTATGTGAACTGATCCTTTAATAATTATACATGTATATTCCAGATTTCTGTATTACTGGTGCATGCTGTGAAGCTTTGTGAAACATTGTCATCAACAATTACAAAAATATCTTACAATAAAAACATGTGGACTGTAATTTTCTTTAAAAATAAATAATTAAATCTGAAATAGTGAAAATGTATCTCTTTAATATAAATGATAACAACTTTCTCCAGTTGGTGATATAATGCCATTTAAAAAAAAATAGGATTTTTATTACAGCTTACCTGTAAAATCCTTTTCTTGGAGTACGTCATGGGACACAGACATCCTTTTGGGATTTAGACATATTGCTTTGCTACAAAAACTGATGTGCTCCTGGAAGGAGGAGAGGTTATACAGGGAGTAAACTACCTTAATTAGGGTTTACCAGTGTCAACACCTGAAGGTAGGCCTATTACTCATTAAGTAAATTACTTAAGGCTCTGTGTCCCATGATGTACTCCAAGAAAAGGATTTTACAGGTAAGCTGTAATAAAAATCCTATTTTTTTGAAATGGCATTATATCACCAACTGGAGAAAGTTGTTATCATTTATATTAAAGAGATACATTTTCACAATTTTCTTTATCGTACATCATGGGACACAGAGCCTTAAGTAATTTACTTAATGGGACGTCCCATAGCAATGCCACTTGAGGGGTGGGAGAAACAACCCGCAGGGTACACCCAGACTTGAGGATCTACACTGCTGCTTGCAGCACACTGCGCCCGAAGGCGATATCCTCATACCTCCTTACATCCACCTGATAAAATTTTGTCAATGTATGCACTGAAGACCAAGTTGCGGCCTTACAGATCTGAGCCATGGAGGCCTGATGACGCAGTGCCCAAGAAGCACTAACCGACCTGGTAGAGTGCGCCTTAACTCGAAACGGGGGAATCTTGCCCCTTAAATCATAAGTTTGAATTATCACTTGCCGAATCCACTTAGCGACAGTGGATTTCGACGCTGCCTGTCCCTTCTTAGGACCCTCCGGCAGAATAAATAAGACATCAGTCTTACGAATCTGAGCAGTTTTCTTTAAATAGATTTTCACTGCTCTCACCACATCAAGACAATGTAGTGACTTTTCTTCCCTGGAACATGGTTTTGGAAAAAACGATGGCAGGATAATATCTTGGTTCAGGTGAAAACCTGAAATTACTTTTGGCAAAAAGCCTGGACGAGGGCGTAGTACCACTCTGTCCTCATGAAAAATTAAATACGGCTCTTTACAAGAAAGAGCAGCCAACTCTAAAACCCTCCTTGCTGAGGATATAGCAACCAAAAATACCAACTTCCTTGTCAGAAGGACTAGGGGAATATGTTGTATCGGTTCAAATGCCTGTTTTTGTAACACAGACAAAACTAAGTTTAAGTCCCAGGGATTCAAGGGAGGTTTGACGGGCAGATTAAGCCGCGTTACTCCTTGTATAAAGCCCCGGACTAAAGAATGAGTGGCAAGTGGTCTTTGAAATGAGACCGATAAAGCTGAGACTTGGCCTTTAATAGTACTTAAGGCCAACTTCATCTCTACCCCTAATTGTAGAAAGGCAAGAATTCTGCCTATTATATATCTCCGAGGGTGCCAACCCTTGAATTCACACCAGGAAACATATGCCTTCCAGACTCTATAATATATAGTTCTGGAAGCTGGTTTCCTGCCATTGATCAGGGTGGAGATAACTGACGCGGAAAGCCCACGTTTCTTTAGAATGTGGGTTTCAACAGCCAAGCCGTTAAATTTAGAGATCGTAAGGAAGGATGGAATATCGGTCCCTGAGAGAGCAGATCTGACCGTAGTGGGAGGGACCATGGGCCCTCCACTGCCATATTTACGATTTCTGCGTACCATGACCTTCTGGGCCATGCTGGTGCCACCAGAATAATCGGCTTCCTTTCCAGCTTGATTCTGCAAAGAAGTCGAGGCAGCAACTGGATGGGGGGGAAATGCATATATCAGTGAGAACTGATCCCATGAGGTCACCAACGCATCCGTTCCGCATGCGAATGGATCCCTTGTTCTGGCCACAAAGTTTACAAAATTCGTGTTGAATCTGGATGCTAGGAGATCTACGTCTGGAGTCCCCCATCTTTGGCAAACAGCCCGAAATATGTCGGGGTGAAGCGACCATTCCCCTGGGAATAACTGCTGGCGACTTAAGTAGTCCGCCTGCCAATTCTCTACTCCGGGAATGAATATTGCAAAAAGGCAAGAAACATTCCTTTCTGCCCAAGTTAGAATATGGTTCACCTCTCTCTGCGCTGAGAGACTCTTGGTGCCCCCTTGGTGATTGATATAGGCCTCAGCTGTGGCTTTGTCGGATTGAATCCTGGCAGGGTAATTCTGTAGCCTGGAAGTCTAGGCCTTTAGAGCCAGACGTACTGCCCGAATCTCTAGGATATTGATGGGCAAGCCTCTTTCGGTCCTTGACCATTGTCCTTGGACTGTTGTCCTTTCTAGTACTGCTCCCCAGCCTGAGAGGCTGGCATCCGTCGTTACGACCTTCCAGATAACTGGTCTGAAGGATTTTCCCTTCAGCAGATTCTGGGTTAGTAACCACCAAGTGAGGCTTTGGGCCACTCTTGGGGACAGCCGCATTGGCGAGTCTAAGGCTTGAATTGTTTTGTTCCAAGCAGACAGGATACTGTTTTGCAACAATCTTGAATGGAACTGGGCAAAAGGAATGAAGCCACCATGGTTCCTAGTAACCTCATGCAGAGGCGAATGGAGGGATTGCCATTTGACCTGACCCGCCGTACCAATTCTTTTATGGAGTTGATCTTTGCTAGAGGCAAGAACACCTTTTCCTGGGCTGTGTCTATAATCAGACCCAAGTACTCCAGTCTTTTTAGCGGTATTAAGGAAGATTTCTCCAGATTGAGAATCCAACCCAATGCTTTCAGATAGTCGGTTGTAGTGCGTACAGTTTGCTCCAAGCGAATCACTGATTGATCTATAATAGATCGTCTAGGTACGCTATGATTGTTATGCCCTGTGCCCTTAACCTGGCTAGAGGTGGGGCCAGCACCTTGGTGAACACCCGGGGTGCTGTGGCTAGCCCGAAGGGCAGGGCTACAAACTGGAAATGCTGTTCTAATTCGAACCGCAGAAATTTTTGATGAGCAGGGAATATAGGGATATGCAGATATGCATCCCTGATGTCGATTGTAGCGAGAAGTTCTCCTCCTAGAAGGATAGAAACTACTGATCTGATTGTCTCCATGCGAAAGGAGCGGATCTTCAGGAATTGATTTAGCTTTCTTAGATCTAGAATGGGTCTGACGTCTCCATTTGGTTTTGGTACCATGAAAAGATTTGAATAAAACCCCAGACCTTGTTCCCTTGTGGGGATCTGTATGATCACCCCTTGAGATCTTAATCGGTCTAGTGCTTGAAACAGAGATTGTTTCTTCTCTGGATCCTTGGGTAGGCTTGATCTTAGGAAACGAGATGGTGGAAACTTCCGGAATTCCAGCTTGTATCCCAGCGTTACCGTGGAGATGACCCATGTGTCCTGAATTTCCTTTTGCCAGACTTCTGAAAAGTGCAGAAGTCTTCCCCCCACCTTGGTGAGGGGGGTTGCCTCTTCATGACGAGGCTTTAGGATTCTGTTTTGCAGATTTCCTACCCCAGGGCTTCTTTTAAACCTTGGTCTGACTCTGAGGTCTTCCTCTAGAGTCTGACGGCAGAGGCCGTCGCCACTGCTTAGAGGCGGAAGCCATTGGCGCAGGGGAAAGGGCCCGTTTAAATGAAGGGCGTTTGTATTTTCTTTTGACGGGTAAAAGCGTGCTTTTCCCACTAGAAATTGTCTTGATATATTTATCCAAGTCTTCTCCGAAAAGTCGCTCCCCATGGAAGGGAAACCCAGTTAGGAGGTTCTTACATGGTGTTTCAGCTGACCAATTCTTTAGCCACAGGATCCTGCACATATGTACAAGCATAAGTGTAAGGCGGGATGCCTGGTGAATGGAATCTTTAATGGCATCTATGGCAAAACATAATGCCTTAGGTAGTTCAGCCAAATCCCGAGCTTGTTGTGTAGGAAGTTCTCTAAGGGCCAATATAAATTGGTCCTTTAGGGATTGGCAGACGCCTATTGCGGCGACTGCTGGCTGAGTGACAGCACCTGCTATGGAAAAGGCAGATTTTAGCAGGGATTCCAACTTCTTATCTGTTGGATCCTTAAGCATTTGTGCATTGTCTACAGGACAAGTCAAGTTATTATTCACATTGGAAATCGCAGCGTCAACTGCTGGTACTTTCCATCCTTTGGAGAATCTTTCCTCCAGAGGATAGCAATTTGCAAAACTCTTAGGAGGGAGAAAATGTTTATCCGGATGATCCCATTCCGGAAAAATAAGCTGTTCTAGCAATGCATGTGCTGGAAACGCATGCAAAGCATGGGAAGGTTTCAAAGAACCTAAGGAAGAGGCCGGGTTTTCATGAGACTCTGTTAGAGGCAGCATGAAGGTGGAGCGAACCATTTCTGTAAGAGATTGTATCAGCAATTTCTCAGTTTGGGAAGCTGAAAAAGGTTCATCTACCGTTGTCTCCTCCAAGGAAGAATCATCGGTTTGTCTTTCTTCCTGATCGATTGAGGGTAACACCTCATCGTGAGTCCACTGTTCCCCTAGTAAAGCTAAAGTGGGTGAAGGGCTAGTACGTTTCTTATCACTCTGAATAGAGGATGCGATTATAGCCGCTAATCTTTCTTCCATACCCTGGAGGCAGGAGGAGAGGGCATCTTCAGTCACATATCTAGGTGCTGAGATGTGAGAGGCAGTTGCACCATCAATTTGTTCCAATGGCTCACCCTGTGTTGCCATAATTGGTAATTCAGGCGAGAATGACAGCATGGAATTACAGCTAGAAGTCTCAATGCCTGGGGGTGAAATCTTTGCTTTTTTGGCCCTTGAGGTGTCTTTTTTGATAGGCATAGTCCTAAGTACAAAAACAGAGGCGCTATACAATTTGCACTAAATCGCTGAAAATAGTCATGACTTTAAAAGCCGCTATAAAGTTTCAGCCTAGTGCTGAAAAGAGTGTCTTTCCTGAATCAAGAATGCCAGTGCAACCCATACGTGTCTCACAGCTCGTGTGTCTCTGTGTATGCTTCCTCCTCAGCAGCGGAGGAGAGACTGACATGGCTATATGTTTCCCATTTTCGCGGTACTGCGTTTAGGCTCCGCCCCCTCCGGAAAAAAAATCCGCCCCCTTTTTCCATTTAAAAAAAAAAAGTTTTTTTTTTTTAATGGATCCCTGACCAAACAAGAGAAGGGGAGGGGGAGGGGGAGGGGAGCAGAGACTGCAATGAGGCAGAGAAACAAAAAAACAGCCAGACAATCCTATCGTGGTACATAGCGGGACCTCTGCGTCCCCCACGGCGGGGGGAGGGGGTAAGTAAGGGGGGTGCAGCGCTGCTGTCTCCCTAACCCACTGGTCCCATCAGAGGGGGGAAAAACTCTTTTAAAACTGAAAATTTATTACCAAATACTTACCGTAATTTTCCTTTCCTGATAGACTCCATGGCAGACTACGTGTGGGTTAACCCCGCCTCCTCTCCACAGCTAAAGGACCCCTTACCCATAAATTTGAGCTCACCTCCACAGACAGGTGTTCCGTAACTAGCCGACTCACATTTCAACTCTCATATTTTTAATTCATGGGTGGGAACTCCTTCTGCCATGGAGTCTATCAGGAAAGGAAAATTACGGTAAGTATTTGGTAATAAATTTTCCGTTTTCCTGACAGACTCCATGGCAGACTACGTGTGGGAAATAACTAGCCAAACCACACGGGAGGGTATGCTGAACAAAAATATATTTAATCTTTCCCGTCAACTGACAGGATTTTTCGACCAAAATTAACAGAGGAAAGGGAAGCAGGCTCAATACAATAACGAGACATAAATGTATGAATAGAAGACCACGAGGCTGCCTTGCATATCACTTCAGGAGCCACGTGTCGAGCTGCTGCCCAGGAGGCTGCCATGCCTCTGGTGGAATGAGCCGTCACCGCCTCTGGAGGAGCCAAGCCCTTTGCCCTATAGGCCTGTTGAATTGATTGAACGATCCAGGCTGCTATCGTTCTGGAGGAAGCCCTCTTTCCTTTGTTGCTACCAGTGTGCAACAAGAACAGGTAGTTCGAGCTTCTAAAAGATGAAGTAGCTCGCAAGTATTCTTTCAGAGTCTCACCTACATCCAAGGGATGAACATCTGCTGATTCTGGAGAATCGAAAGTAGGAAGGACTATTTCTTGATTTTCGTGAAAAACTGATGTGACTTTTGGCTTTGACCCAAGCATGGGAATAAGGACCACTCGGTCTGGGAAGAAAGTCAAAAAAGGTTCTTGACAACCCAGGAAGCTTATTTCTGAAACCCTTTTGGCTGAAGTAATGGCCACTAGAAAGGCCAGTTTGATTGATAAGTCCTTAATAGAAAGATCTTTGTTGTTGAGTGCTGAAAGAGCATCAAGGACAAGCGGAAGATCCCATTTGGGGAATCTAGGTTTCCTCTGAGGCCTGATTCTCGATGCCCCCGAAAGAACTGTTGAACCAGGGGATGAGTTGCCCATGACGTTCCCGAAAAAGCTGATAAGGCTGATACTTGTACCCTGAGGGAACTGATCGATAAAAGGCAGATCCAAGCCTGATTGGAGAAAACTCAAGATGTCTTGAACACTAGGATTTCTAGATGACTTTCCTGCAGAAGTCGTGAAGCTGACAAATCTGGCCCAGATTCTATTGTAAGTTTTATTTGTGTTGGACTTTCTGGAGCTCATAAGGGTAGAGATTACCCCTGAAGCACACCCAAGAGACTCTAGCCTCTCCCTCTCAAAAACCAGACCATCAGTCTCAGCATTGCTGGACAGGGGTGCAGGGTCGTCCCCTGAGAAAGAAGGTCCGGCCTGAGAGGAAGAGGCAGCGGGTCCCTGAAGCTCATTAGATTCAGGAGAGGAAACCAAGGTCTGCTCGGCCAGTATGGTGCTATTGTTACCACCTCGACTTTCTCCAACTGAAGCCGCTGTAGGAATTTTAGCATGATCGGAAGAGGAGGGAAGGCATATGCCCTGTTGAAGTCCCATTGACTCGTTAATGCATCTACTCCGAAGGCTTGACTGTACCGAGCTCGGGTGTAGTATCTGTCGATCTTGTAATTGCAGGGGGATGCAAACAGATCCACTTCTGGATCGGAATCCAACGATAGGATCCACTTGAAGGTTTGTGGATGCAGTGACCATTCGTTGTTGTCTAGCATGCTGCGTGACAGGAAGTCTGCTTGAATGTTCTGTTCCCCTGGAATGAAGACTGCTGTTAAGTTGAGCAGATTCCTCTGAGCCCAGGTCATAATGGGCTCGACCTCTTGGAGAAGGGCAGAGCTCCGAGTGCCCCCTTGTCTCTTCACATATGCCACAGTGGTGGTATTGTCCATTTTCAGTAGGACCGACTTCCCTTTCAGAAGGTGGGAGAAGGCTTGAAGGGTGCACCATGCCGTGCGCAGTTCCAGAATGTTCGAACCTGGAGAGTGGAGACGGGCATCCCATTTGCCCTGAGCCAGTTCTGCCCCACAATGTGCCCCCCAGCCCGCATTGCTGGCATCAGATGTAACAGTCACCCAATGGATGGGGGCAAGGGAGTGGCAAGTTGACAAGTTCTTGGTTTGAAGCCACCAGAGGAGACTGTTGCTCATTGACTGTTATCCGGATCCGCTGATTGAGATCGTCTGTCTTCCATTGCTGGAGGAATCCGGATTGAAAAGGACGAAGCCTCCACATCGCCCACTTGACCATGGGGGATGTGGCCACCATCGTGCCGATTATCTTCAGGCACTGTGATGCCCTTAGGTGACAGAAGTCTAGAGCTAAGGAGATTCTATACCCGAATGATCAGTATTTTTTCTTCTGGAAGAGAGATGGTGTTCTCTATGGTGTCAAACTGGGCTCCTAGATAGACCAAGCGCTGGGTCGGTTCCAGCTGACTCTTCTCCCGGTTTAGGAGCCATCCGAACTCCAACAGTGTAGAAATCACCTGATCTTTGTGGACTAGCAGCTGCTGCTTGTCTTGGGACAGTACTAGTAGATCGTCCAGATAATGATACAGGCGCACACCCTGTACTCTGAGAAGGGACACAACTGCTAACAGCACCTTGGAAAAGACTCTTGGGGAAGTCGTTAGCCCGAATGGAAGACAAATAAATTGTAGGTGCTCTTGTTCGACCTGGAACCGCAGATATTTGTGAAAGTTTTCTGCCACCGGAACATGAAAGTACGCGTCTTTTAGATCTATTGAGATCAACCAGTCGCCTGGTTGAACTATTTTTTGGATGGTTGAGAGTGACTCCATTTTGAACTTCTCGTGCTTTATGTACTTGTTCAGGAAAGTGAGATCTATGACTGGACGCCAAGAGCCGTTCTTCTTTTGTACTAGGAAGAGGGGGGAGTATACCCCCTGGAATTCCTCGTCCTTTGGGACGGGCACCACTGCTCCTTGATCTTTCAGGACATTCACATATGAGAGAAGAACTTGCTGTTTTTCTTCTGACCGAGGTAGTGAGGTTTGCATTGGTCTGCATGGAGGGATCTTGGTGAAGGACCATGTGTGACCTGTTGAGACCGTCTTGATGGTCCAATAGTCCGAGATCGAGGCCACCCAGACGTGCCGGAAGAGACGTAGGCGAGCCCCTACCCGACCCGCCTGGGCGGGCCCAATCTCAAAAAGACTTGGTTGGTTCACGCCCACCGGGCGTCTGTTTCTTGCCAGACTTTTGGAAGGAAGATTGGCCTCTATTCCAATTCCAGCTTCTCCTAAAATCCCGTCCGGGCTTATAGGAGCGTGCCTCTCTTGAGTGCTCATTACTGCGTCTCTGTTGAGGTTTTCTCTGATTAAACTGGCGCCTGTCCTGGGGAAGAAAACCCGACTTTCCGCCTGTAGCTTTTGAAATGGCGTTGTCAAGTTTGTTCCCAAACAACGAAGTCCCTTCAAAGGGAATTTTGCACCACGCCTGCTTGGAGGCTGGATCAGCAAGCCAGGGACGTAACCACAGTGCTCGTTTGGCCGTGACCGAGGACAACATTGATCTGGCCAGTAAACGGATGAGGTCAATTGAAGCTTCCCCCAAAAAGGCGACTGCCATTTTAAGTTTTTGCACTGCTGAACTTTGAGCCAGTTCTTCAGAGACACCCTTCAGAACGGAGTCTACGTTTTCCACCCAGGCCTCCATTGCTTTGGAGGTCACTGCAAGGGCTAAAGCTGGTTTGCATGCCGTTCCGGCCAGGCTATATATTCTTTTGAGGTCCTGGTCGATCTTCCGATCCAGACCATCTTTAAATGATACAGTGTCATCTAGCGGGAGGGTGACATGCTTCGCTAGGCGCATTACTGCTGCATCTACGAGGGGAGCATTCTCCAGATGCTTGACATCCTCCGATTTAAAGGGATACAGTCTAGAAGTTTTGCTTAGCATAGAAACCTTCTTATCTCCCTTGCTCCATTCTTCCTCAAACACTCCTTTCAGCTCAGAGGGAAGTGGGAAATTGGAGCGTTCTTTCCCCAGTTGTTTAAACAATTTCCTTTGTTTTTCCGGGGGGGCAGTGGTATCTTCCAACTTCAAAGTTTCCTTCACTGCCTTGATCAGTGGAGAGACTAAGGCGTAGTCGAATCCCACCGTAGAATCATCTCCCTCCATCTCGTCTTGCGAGGAATAATGGGAGGAATCATGGGGCTGGAATTGGCCGGGATCCTCCTGGGCCTCGTCAGCCAAGGAGCCAGACAAGGTGGTGGACTGGCTCCTTGTGTGGGGGGCAACTATTTATTTTAATAGATTGCTGTACCACACGTTTCACAAGAGACTCAAGGTTTTGATTTTCGGTCTCTTTCTCACCAACCGCTCGGGCATAACATGGGTCGCATAGCGATTTGCCCTCCGGGATTCTGTTCTTGCATCCCCAACAGGCTCTGTGGTCAGAGCGATCATTGCGGTGGTGGTGGCGGTGACTAGAGGAGGAATGGGAACATCTCCTATGTCTAGAGGGGGTATGTGAACGTCCCCTATGATGATGGGTCCTAGACGTAGTGTCGCGTCTAGACCTAGATGATGAGTGATGATGCGGCCTGGCAAGGTCCCTTTCTTGTGACCGATGAACTGAAGTTGCCGGGCTGTAAGAGATAATACAGACAGAGGGAGGGGGGAAGGTGGGCAGGATGTAACCGTTAGCAACCACCAGATAGGCACAAAAGACACCAACCCCCTACCCACTCCCCACATACCTTGTGCGGGAGGGTTGGCCACATGGCGGTGAGGATGCGTCCATGACGAGGGAGACAGGAATCCATACTACACTGCCTAGACTAAGGATAAGCAAATCAATGCAAAGAAGCATAAGAAAATACATTTTTTTTTTTTTTTTTTTTTAAACTGTCCCTTTAAGAGACACTAAGCATAACCAGAAAAAAGTGAAAAGAAACTGCGCTTAAGTATAAAAACTAGGTAAATGATAAAATTACCTAGAAAAAAAGAAATAAGGGAAAGCAGCAACTATTCTGAAAACAATCATCAGTGCATGTAAATAAGAAAAATATATATAGTCGCGCTAACTTATGACCGTGAACAGTTAATATGTTTATCATGGACTTTCAGACATGAACTTTGAGGGTCCTACATAGCAGTTTTGGACTATCATCATATTAACTGTTTAATCATAGTTCACTTACTTTAACATTTTTTATTTTACTGATCATTTATGGTTCTTCATTGAGCATTTATATGATTTATCACTGTTGTTATTTGGATTTTTTCAATTATTCAGTGGTGGGCTTATGTTCACGGTCATAAGTTAGCACGACTATATATATTTTTCTTACTAAGCATAACCAGCATACATTGCAAAATGAAGTGCTTACCCCGTCCTAGCAGTAATGAGGCTCCGGGAGGCTGTCGCTCTGTGCCCACAGGTTATCCCACCTGTATAGGGCTCTTCAGCGGTTTAAATAAACCGCCGAAATGACGTCACGGCCGGTCCCGCTGCGCGCATGCGCCGAAGAGACCCGACCCACTGCGCCTGCGCGGCCCCTGACCCCTCCGCCGCAATGCGCATGCGCGAAAACCAAGCCTCGGTTTCACCGCGGCTTGGCGCATGCGCAGATGCGCGGCGGACCGGGAACCAGGAAGAGACATGGCGTCCTGGAACGCAGAAGCGTTCCACATGCCGCAACACAGGAATGGAAAAACAGGGGAAAACAAAGACAACATACATAAACTTGTCTGCCATGAAAGAAGAGATGAATCAAAATCTTCAGACCTTGCCAGCCGAGGAATCCTGCAACATCCGATCCGGTACTCTGGGGCCACATCCCTTCCACCATAGGGGTATTTTCCAGCCCTGAAACCACTCGCCCGCTCATAGCTGGGCCCTGGGTGCACCGCAATCACAGTACCGATCGATCCAAGCAATCCACATCCTGGACATCGCACAGAATTGCATGATGAAGGTCCATGTGAGGAGGATAAAAAAGGAACACCTGTCTGTGGAGGTGAGCTCAAATTTATGGGTAAGGGGTCCTATAGCTGTGGAGAGGAGGTGGGGTTAACCCACACGTAGTCTGCCATGGAGTCTGTCAGGAAAAGGCTTTATCTTACCTTGGTAAGAATCTCCCTTCCACTTGCTGTACCAATCAAGCACGGACTGAGCTTAGTGAAGACGACAGAGTATGGTAAGTGCATAGGCTCCCTCTAATGGAGACTTTAAGGCATGACAATCTCTTTTCCTTAATGGAAGAAATACATAGACATTGAAAATACCTACGTTTCTTCCTTACTATATCATCGTCTCAGGATTTTCTGAATTAACAGAAAAAATCCAGCTTTCACTCATCACGGTGGGCTGTGTTTAGCCAAACCTTCAAGGACGGGGGTCCCTGAAAAGGGATTTCCACTGCCTTGGGCCATGTATAGCACCCCATCAGAAAGCAAATAGGTAATGTAACAAGACCTAAGCCCTGGTTTCCTGGGGTCCAGCCCTACAAAGAGAGGCGTTACAGGCAAAACCTCGTGCTTCAGATACGAGGTCCCAGGTACCATCCATTTAGGCCACAGTGGCACTGTGGTGGATCTGGCTTCTTTTTATGGAGGAATTTAAATCCAGCATGGATCCCTCCTGGAGCTCCTCAGAGCACATCTTCACTCGTGACCAACACCTTTAGACACTGGCGAAAAAACTGATGTGCTCCTGGAAGGAGGAGGGGTTATATAGGGAGTAAACTTCCTTAATTAGGGTTTACCAGTGTCAACACCTGAAGGTAGGCCTATTACCCATTAAGTAAATTACTTAAGGCTCTGTGTCCCATGATGTACGATAAAGAAATTACATTTGGTACTGCAGAGTTAAATGGAGAGGAAAAGTGAGCAGGTCAGAAAACTTGAGCCATGAGTGTATTACTGAGAATAACAAGGAGGAGAAGCGCCTCTAAGTGTAGAAATTTTAATGAATTAGTGTTGTACGTCACCGCGCTTTACAACGACAAGATTTGGAATTGACAGTGTGTATGCAACGAAAGCTTGACAAGAATCTCGTCGAGAAAAACGACAGTTTTAAAACCACTTTAATAGTAACAGACAAATGGCAACTCACATGAGTGAAGATAATAACAGGCATATCTGTAGGTAAGGCTTCCAGTAGCAAGATGGGTGACAGAGTCAAGGTACCTCCAATTCTCCACTGGTCTGAGGATGGAGTGTGGCAGGCACATCTATGTGTGGAATTATCCCAGGAGGGTAAAAGCAGTGAGCCGTCATGTGCCCTCGCTCATGGCGCTGCAGAGCGTGATGTCCTCGCTGGAAACCGCTGATAGTGATTTCAGTCGTGCAGTGATGATTCCAAAACGAGGCTTGGACTATGGTGCGGCGTGTTTCTGAGCGTGTGCGTTGCATTGTAGTGGCAGCCGTGCTCCTTTATCAAGCAATCAGCGAGGGCACATGACGGCTCACTGCTTTTACCCTCCTGGGATAATTCCACACATAGATGTGCCTGCCACACTCCATCCTCAGACCAGTGGAGAATTGGAGGTACCTTGACTCTGTCACCCATCTTGCTACTGGATGCCTTACCTACAGATGTGCCTGTTATTATCTTCACTCATGTGAGTTGCCATTTGTTTGTTACTATTAAAGTGGTTTTAAAATTTCTACACATAAGCCTCGTACACACGACCGAGAATCTCGTCGTAAAAAAACCCGTCGTTTTTCTCGACGAGATTCTTGTCAAGCTTTCCTTGCATACACACAGTCAATTCCAAATCTTGTCGTTGTAAAGCGCGGTGACGTACAACACGTATGACGGCAGTATAAAGGGGAAGTTTGATTCCAATGGCGCCACCCCCCTTGGGCTGCTTTTGTTGATCTCGTGTTACCGCGTGTTAGTAAAAGTTTGGAGAGAGATGATTTGCGCTTTTCAGTCTTCGTGCTTTCAGTTCGTTTTAGCGTGACGAATGTGCTATCTCCATTACGAACGCTAGTTTTACCAGAAGGAGCGCTCCCATCTCATACTTGATTCTGAGCATGCGCGATTTTTCAAGACTCGGAAAAGCATACACACGACCAGTTTTCTTGTCGGGAAACAGGTCGCCGAGAATCCCGATGAGAAAAACGAGAATCCTGACGAGAAAATAGAGAGCAGGTTCTCTATTTTTCTTGTCAAGATTCCCGGCACTTTTCTTGACGAGAAAGCATACACACGAACGGTTTTCTTGGCAAGAAAGCTCTCCCAACAGTTTTCTTGTTGTTTTTTGACGAGAAAGCCGGTCGTGTGTACGAGGCTTTAGATTAGAGGCCCCTCTCTTTCTTGTTCTTCTCAGTTTTCGCTGGAATTTGGCTTCTATTCCTACCTGATCGTAGCCCTGAGTTTATGGACCTATCACTCATCTTATTTAATATGGACTAATATGGAATTTTTGGGGGTAATATTAGAGCCAGTGTTTTGCTCCTTGTACTTGTGTTTATGAGTGTATTACTGAGCACCAAAGCAGGATAAACACAAGAATAGGTGTAATTTTAAAATCACTAACAAACTATTCAAAATACAATTCTTTAAACCCTACATGATAAGACATAAAAGCTGTACATACCTGCATCAGCATTTGAGCTCCACTTCGCAGATCATCTGCAATCAGCCCTGTGTAGAAAGCTCTAATTTTTCTCTTGTTCAACCACTTGATGTGACCTTCTGGGTTCAGCTCTTGGAGTTTCTGTTTTCGTGGACCCTTTGCAAAGAACACAGAGGATATTTTTCATTGTATTTTATTTTAGGTTAACAGTGAGGTGTTCCCAGAATGAAAAACTTCAGTACAATCAGGATGCCCATAGATCAGGGGTCTCAAACTGGCGGCCCTCCAGCTGTTGCAGAACTACAAGTCCCATGAGCCATTGCAAGGCTGACAGTTACAAGCATTACTCCCTCAGGAAGAGGCATGATGGGACTTGTCATTCCGCAACAGCTGGAGGGCAACCAGTTTGAGAGCCCTGCCATAGATAAATCGAAATCCAGCCAGTTCCTGCTGAGCCGGGCCAATTTTCGATCTGTTTATGGCCAGCTTTACAGACATATTTACAAAACTAGAGGATTGGGCAAATACCCTTAAAGTGATTGTAAAGCTTCGAGTTTATTTTTAAAATAACAAACATGTCATACTTACCTCCATTGTGCAGTTCGTTTTGCACAGAGTGGCCCCGAACATCCTCTTCTGGGGTCCCTCGGCAGCTCTTGCGGCTCCTCCTTTTATCAGATAACCCCCTTGAAGAAGCGCTCTCCCGGGGGGTTACCTTGCGGGCGCGCTCCCGAGTCCATCATTCGGCATCCATAGATGCCGAATGTAGGCCTCGGCCCGCCCCCCCTCCCAGCGCTCACGTCATTGGATTTGATTGACAGTAGCGGGAGCCAATGGCTGCACTGCTATCAATCTATCCAATCAAGAGCTGAGAACCCCCGGAAGAGGAAGAGCGCGTCTCCGCCATGGGAAATTCCAGGGCTAAGGTAAGTAAAATGGGGGGGCTGGGGGGCCGGTCACTGCCAGGTGTATTTTCACCTTAATGCATAGGATGCATTAAGGTGGAAAAACATGAGGGTTTACAACCCCTTTAAAGGAGTTGTAAAGGCAGAAGGTTTTTTTATCCTAATGCATTCTATGCATTAAGATAAAAAACCTTTTGCGTGCAGCAGCCCCCCGAGTACCCCCTAATTACCTACCTGAGCTCCTCTTTCCAGCGATGTCCACGATCCCCTCAGCCATCCAGTACACTCCTCCTTATTAGCCTAGACAGAGCAGCGGTGCCATTGGCCAATCAGGGAAGAGAGGTGTGGGGCCTGGTCAGAGCTCCATGTCTGAATGGATAGATGGAGTTCTGACTCGGCTTGGGTGTCCCCTGTAGCAAGCTGCAGGCTGAGGGGGCGCTCAAAGGAGGGAGGGGCCAGGAGCAGCAAAGAGGGAACCGAGAAGAGGAGGATCTGGGCTGCTCTGTGCAAAACCAACTGCACAGAGAAGGCAGGTATAAAAAAAAAAAAAAATTATTTTTAAACCGAGCATTTACAATCACTTTAAGCCTCTTTTGCATGGTTCACGGCCTCTGCCACCCCTCTGAAAAGTGATCTGTAGTGAATTGCTTTCCAGAGGCAGTTTGCAGGCATTCAGGAGTTGATACTGCCGCCTCTATATTCCTTGTTTTTTTTTTCCTCTTAGCCGCCTTTTTGCAGATTTTGCGTTGAAATACCACGTTGGCAGAATCCCATTGTTTTTTAGTGGGCGAGTCTGCCCAGCAGTGTGGACTGTCAAATTTGACATGCAGGGTTCAATTTGCCATTACTGCAAAGCATTGCGGAAACTGCATGTGTTTAGACCCCTCCGGCTTCCATGTTAGGTTTAAGCTGCCTTTATTAAAGGGACCTTAGCTAAGATCAGTTCTTTTACACACATTTCTTTTGGTCACATTATTATAAAATGACAAGATGTAAAAAAAAAAAAAAAAAGATATTTTTTTCCCATCATCAGTAGAAATATAATTATGTGTCTAATCCGTGTAGCGCACACTCCCTCTCCCCACTCCCTTCTATTAAAGTTTTCCAACTCGCACTGTCTCTGGTCTAGGGGTATGATAGGGGAGGGAGAGGGGGTGAGCTAGGCCAGGCTTCCACCACAGTTGTATATGTGGTCTCAGCAATGTCTCTTGTTACCTTCGGGTCTGTGCTGTGCATCGGATCCTCCCTCCAAGAGTCTCCTTGAACCTCGTCCGCCAGAAATTGAGCCACACACCGTCAAAGTCCAACACTCCTTTATTCAGAACATAACATGGACTCCCTTGGCTATAGAACAGGAAAGGAGGTGTGTGTACGAATAGGCCCAGACACAAGTTCTATCACCCACTCTCCTCCCTGAGAGTGATCTATGGTCTCCGCACGAGGGAAATTCTCCTTCCGGACGGTCTCCGACAAGAGACTCACCCGTCACCGGCAATCTGCTGCACCGGGTCTTCAGATGAGGAGCTCTTCCCGGTCCATTACGCCCACCTCGGATTCAGGCATCCATCCCCGGAGTGCCTTAGGATCCTTCCCTCGCAGAACTCAGTGTTGGGCACTGAGCTCCGGACCTCCATCCAAGTACCTCACCCCAGGACTAAAGGTGCCTGGGATGGAACACGATCTCCGGGGTCCTCTAGGCCTAGGCCGCCTAGAGGATGGACACGAACCGCCGTCCGCAAGCTGAAGGTGCCTGGGACGAAGACCCCGTGACCCAGATGGCCGGCCCCTTTATACCCCCTCCCAGCAAGCATGGCGGGTTCCCCGCCCCACCACACCGCTGCCGAGAGAGACCAAAAAGGAGACTCAGCACACAGTGATATCCGCCCGTCAGCCCATGGGGACAGCGCCACCCAGTGGACCGCCGGAACACACCACCTGTGTCACCAAAAAAGATTCAAATTTACCCCGGGAAAGTAAGTACCCGCTACATCCGTATACAGGGAAAAGCTACCTCTTTCCCTCTGCTGCCTATAGGCACAAGACTACTGTACCTATTGATAAATTCGGTCCTGAACAATGTAAATGATATAAAATATAGAAATGTGTGGATATTTAGGTGGCTTACAAGAATAATAAATATTCTCTTTTATGGAGAGCGAAGCATGGTGAACTTAGAAGCTGGCTTTGAGTTTGGAGCCACACAGTGTATTGAATTCTCTTGTAGCAATTATTTTAACACTTCACTATAGATCGGAGCTCAGAGTGAGTTCTTTAACCACCTCGCGCCCGCCGTATGACTATATACGGCCGCAAGGTGGCTCTACAAATCTGGGAGGCCGTCTTTTCACGGCCTCCGCTCCTTCAGCCACTGGGGGGCGCGTGAGCGCCGCCGGCGGCGCGCATGCGTGCCCGGCGCGTCACTGTGATGCCGATGCGCGAAGCCTGGCGGCCGCGATGTCACCCAAGTACTCGCGATCGGCCGTTACACAGCCAAGTCAGGGAGAGGAGACCGATGCTGTGTCCCTTGTACATAGGGACACAGATCGGTCACCTCCCCCAGTCAGTCCCCTCCCCCCACAGTAGTAATCACTCCCAGGGCACTAATTTAACCCCTTCCTCGCCCCTAGTGTTAACCCCTTCCCTGCCAGTCACATTTATACAGTAATCAATGTATATTTATAGCACTGTTCGCTGTATAAATGTGAATGGTCCCAAAATAGTGTCAAAAGTGTCCGCCATAATGTCGCAGTCACGAAAAAAATCACTGATCGCCGCCATTACTAGTAAAAAAAATTTTTTTTTTTATAAAAATGCCATAAAACGATCCCCTATTTTGTAAACACTATAACTTTTGCGCAAACCAATCAATAAACGCTGATTGCAATTTTTTTTACCAAAAATATCTAGAAGAATACGTATCGGCCTAAACTGAGGAAAAAAATTTGTTTTTTTGTTAAAAATTGGGATATTTATTATAGCAAAAATCAAAAAATATTGTGTTTTTTTCAAAATTGTCGCTCTCTTTGTTTATAGCGTAAAAAATAAAAACCGCAGAGGTGATCAAATATCACCAAAAGAAAGCTCTATTAGTGGGAAAAAAAGGACGTCAATTTTGTTTGGGAGCCACGTCGCACGATTGTGCAATTGTTATTCAAAGCGTGACAGTGCCGAAAGCTGAAATTTCACCTGGGCAGGAAGTGGGTATATGTGCCCAGTAAGCAAGTGGTTAAATGAAATAAGCCTTAGTGACACTTACAATAATTATATTTCCACACATCATTAGGCTCTGTTTTTTTGTAAATGTCCCCACAAAATCCACAAGAGCAGGCCGGAAATTGGGAGGTCCAGTCAGGACTAAACACTGAGGCCTAGGGAAACAGATAAAAACAATTAGCAAAGAGAAATCTCATACAATGACTTTTAGTGACAGCCACATTCTGTCCTACAGCCCAGGTTCACATTGGAACGATTTAGCATGCGATTTGACATGTCAAATCACATGCCAAATCGGCGGCTATTGCCGGCAATGGCACCATCCGAATCAGTGCGACGCCGACTTTGCGACACCGCACCGATTCCCAAAAGTTGTTTCTGTACTACTTTTGGTGACTTCGGGGTGTGATTTGTATAGATATCTGTGCAGCATAACCCACACAGATGACTCTGAAATCACCCCCCGAAGTCGGGACGGACATGCGGGAATGAAATCGTGTGAGTTTAGCTGAACTCACACAGTTTAATTCCCGCTGTCAGTGTGAGCCTGGGTACAATCCTGGAGTCCTAGTTCCAAAGCTGTTATCCTTGTTCTTTGACTTCAGTGCTCTCTTGCTAAGGTGACCAGATTTTTAAAATGAAATCCGGGGACATATTTTTTTTTTTACTAGTAATGGAGGCAATCAGCGACTCTCTGCCCGTCGCCGCCCGCCTCACAGCCTGTCAAGTCTAATGCCCCATACACACGATCGTTTTTCTTGCCATTTTTTTTCTTGCCGTTTTTCACGTCGTTTTTTTTCATGTTTCCTCTCAAGCCTGTCTTGCGTACACACGATCATTTAAAAAAAACGATCAAGCAAAGCGCAGTGACGTACAACACGTACGACGGCACTATAAAGGGGAAGTTCCGTTCGAATGGCGCCACCCTTCATGTTAGTAAAGTTTGTTGAGCGACGATTCGCTCTTTTCAGTCTCGTGCTTTTCAGTCCGTGACTGCGTGACGAATGTGCTATCTCCATTACGAACGCTAGTTTTACCAGAACGAGCGCTCCTGTCTCATACTTGATTCTGAGCATGCGCGTTTTTTTTCACGTCGTTAAAGCATACACACTATCGTTTTTCACGTCGTTAAAAAAAACGACATGAAAAACGACGTGAAAAAAGAGAGCATGTTCGAAATTTTTAATGGCCGTTTTTCACGTCGTTAAAAATGCTCTGGAGCCTACACACGATCATTTTTAATGGCCATTTTTTTTAATGGCATTTTTAACGGCATGAAAAACGATCGTGTGTATGGGGCATTACTCTCCGTGCCCCGGCTTCTACTGGGTGGGGAGCGGAGGAAGATCACTCCACCAGGGAAGGCAAGGAGATAAACAGGCAGACAGCTGGCCGGGACTTGAGCCAAGGCAGAAGAACATTGGTAGCGGAGCTGAATAGGCATACACCCGAAACTAAAGAAATATTCCCTCTGCTCCGACCAGCACATGATCATCAGAAAGGGGCACAGATAATGGAAAAAAAATACACCCCCCTAAGCTAGTAGGAGCGGCGGGGGGTGTAATTCAGAATTTTTTTTTTTAATTCTGCACTGACTGTCTTTGAAATTGCCCCAGTCCCTGTTCAAATCCAATACGGGGACAAAACCGGGGACAGACTTGGTCTGGGGACAGTGTCCTCAATCCGGGGACTGTCCCCGGAAACCAGGGATGTCTGGTCACCCTACTCTTGGCTGCTGACCGAGAACAAGTATGGAGATTAACAATTTTGGACACTTTTCTGACACCCATATACTGTATATACACAGCATGCTTATACTGGGTGAAACATACCAAGTCTAACATATCCAGGCATCCAGTATTTTCATAAGGAGGCCTGCAATGGCCAAAGTCATGGAAGTGACTTAAAAAAAACAGCAGTTCTAGGCCTACAAAACCATGTACAGTAAGTATCTCCACCCTCTTGCTCTCAGCTGAGCAGCAGCAGCAGCAGAGGGAGCCAGGGCAAGCAGCTCCTGATCTTCTGCTCTTCTGCTCAGTATGCTGTCTGGCTCAGACACAGAAGAATAACAGAGCACATTGCTTCTAATTACCAAAAGATCCTTTGCCCCTTTATTAATTAGGAGCAGAAACTGCTCTGGTTTCTCAGTTTGGAAGAATGGTGCAAGCATAAACCCATGATGTGTTAATTCCCCCAATACATCCATAAAAAAGGGTTATCACCAGAACTTGATATCGGTTATTATCTCTTAGGCCACTTCAGCTTGCTGTTCACTCTGAAAACAGATTTTTACGGCATTAAAGTCCTAAGTAAAAAAATGTGAACAAACATCGCAACTAAGTGACACTGGGGGGTTGATTTGCTAAAAGAAATAGAAGTCAGCTTCTAGTTTTTTGTCAGTGTTATTCAAAGCAATTTAGCAACTAAATTTCTATGAATAACACTGGGGGTTATTTACTAAAGGCAAATCCGCTTTGCAAGTGCAAAGTGCACTTGAAATTGCACTGAAAGTGCACTTGGAAGTGCAGTCGCTGTAAATCTGAGGAGAAGATCTGAAATTAATGGAAGCTCTGCTGATTTTATTATCCAATCATGTGCAAGCTAAAATGCTGTTTTTTTATTTTCCTTGCATGTCCCCTTTAGATCTACAGCGACTGCACTTCCGAGTGCAACTTTGCACTTGTAGTTTGCACTTTTAGTGCAAAGTGGATTTCCCTTTCGGAAATAACCTCCACTGACACCTTCATTTCAGGCATTAACTATAGATTGCGCTTGCAGTAATCATTGTATAAAGTTCAGGCATTTACTATAGATTGCACTTGCAGTAATCATTGTATAAAGTGCACTGAAACCATAAAAATAAACTTTTCTTATTTGGTCCCTTTTGATCTGATAAAGCTGGACTCGAGGAAAAATCTAAATGCGCCCTTGTAGGTCTATGCTCACACTGCAAGGGTTAAATGCTGGTTTCTCTCTAGGGGAAATGGTAAAGCACGTTTACTTACCAGATCTTATGCACCAGCAAGCTACTTATATCCACGTCAAGACGGCAATACGTAGTACTGTACATGCCAGGTTTTGAAGCAGTTTACCGAGGCTAGGGCTGCAGCTGTCAGCCATAACCCCGGTATTGTTTTTTTGCAGCCGGCGATTCTCTTTCTGATAAAAGCGATCCGAGCAGCTGGTTAACCGCTGGATTGCTTTTAGAACCCCCATTGCTCGCCGGTGCTTCTCGCGCTTACCGTTCTCACCGGTGACCCTGGGAAAAGATTTGACAGTATGCCACAGAGCTTAACAGAGGCCAGATCACCTCTTTTCACCACTATGATCTAGGAGGCCGGGAGCGGCATTATGATGTCACTTACAGTTTATGGTGGATGTATACATTTTTTTTTTTGGAAAGCATCAGATCAATAGCTTTTTTTTTTTGATCTGATGCTTTCAATAAACCTTTTACTGTAGACCTCAGATGTCTCCATAATGAGGACCTGTCATGCTTTATTGTTATCACAAGGGATGTTTACATTTCTTGTGATAGCAAAAAAAATGATTAAAAAAAATTAACTAAAACGGGACAGTGTAAAAATAAGGCGAACACATACATAGGTCATGCATGCTTATGTAAAGTGTGTTTGTACCACACATGGGAGGTATCGCCGCTAACGTTCTAGTGAGAGCAATAATTCTAGCACTAGATCTGCTTTGTAACCTATAAAAGTGTTTAAAGCGTCGCCTATGGAGATTTTTAAGTATTGTAGTTTGTCACCATTCCATGAGTGTGCGCAATTTTAAAGCGTGACATGTTAGGCATTGTGACAGACCTATCCGGGACAGAGGCTTTTGGAGGGGACTGAATGCAAGCCTCTTACCTTGTGACCATGGTCCCTGGCATTTGGGGGAACGGTGCTCTTTGTGAGCTGTATGCCTGGGGACACTTGAGGGGGTGTTACTTTGGATTCAGGTCCATGTCCCCCCAAGACACACAGACTCTGGGGACCCTGTATATGCCAAATTAGAGTGACTGATTCATACTGTTGGGACGTTCACACATTCACTCTAAGGGTATGCTAATGCAATCACCTCCAGCCATCTGTCTGTCCTCTGTGCTAATTTGACCCTGCTAAATGTGTGATGTTTATACTTATGATAATGTGTATTGTATAGCACTGAGACAGGAGACAGGATGTCTACCCTGACAGGTCATTTCTATGAGTCACCTTGGCTGGCTAAAGGATTTAGTTAATTAGCTCATGTTAATTTATGTTCTGGTTACTCCCTCTGTTACTGTATATAAGACTTGATTTTGGTGCTAATAAAGTCTCTCCTGTTGGAACTTACATACAGCCTGCCTGGTGTTTGTTCTGACCGATCACAAATGGATTCGAATGGCACATAGCTGTAGTTGGAATCCTGGGGCACCGGATGATCCAATAGAGCAGAGGAGTGTCGGGAGAGTGGAGCCGAGCAAGCAAAGGGGCTCGTTACATTGGTTGGCAGCGGTGGGATTTGCTCTCCAGTTCCTGGGACACTCCAAACCACCACAGTGAAGGACCAGCTATGCAGCCTGCAGGAAAGTCACGCTGAAAGACCTATTTGAGAGCCGAGATGGACCAGAAGAAGGGTGATGCAGGACCCCGGTCAGTTGAAGATTTGTTTCAGCAACGAGTGCGGCAGCGGTTGGCATTATATGGGGCTAACCCATCAGAGACCGCCATACAGGAAGCCATTAAAGACATCCAGCTGCAGGATGCCTGACAAGAGAGAGAACGAGAGCGACAAGAAAGAGAACGAGAGCGACAAAAGAGAGAACTAGAGCGGCAACATGAGTGGAGAATGGCGGAAATACGGCAATCGGAGACAACGCCTAAAGAACCAGCCGCCATGGAAGAGGAATTCGGAAGGAGGTTGCGAGAGACGCAGATACAGCATAGAGGACCAGTATCAGAGGAGGTCCTGCTGGGATGGTCGGATTCGATCCGCTGCGAACTCTGGAAGAAAGTGCTAGCCCTCGAGCAGCAACACCAGGGAAAAGTTCTCCCCTCCATCCATGTAAGGTACTGGTCGCAGTATGAAGTACGAATGCTGTTATTGGGGGAACAACCAAAGCAGGAGTGGACAGCTGAGTTAAGCAGGCTGATCCGGGCAGAGATGCGGTTGGACGAGAGCTACAGAGCCCTCCAGTGGTATGTAGCCCAAGAGTGCCAGTGGTCAGCGGATGACAGCCCCACGGAAGGCTTTGACTATGATGGCCTGGGATTGTTGTATTGGAGGTTGTCCGAGGACCCTGACTTTGGGAGTGATCAGGAGTGGCGTTTGGAGGAAATAATGGAGCACAGAGAGCGAGGACTGAATGTCTCGGAAGGGCACTGGGCACAGGAAGATTTGGAATTTCTGGCCGTTCAGGAATGGGAGCTGGAGATTGCCTACAAACAGCTGCTAGACTCTGCTCAGCAGCAGGGTGGGGCTCCCTTTGCCTGGGACTATCAGGAAATACCAGTTGACAACTATGAAATCCTGGCTGAAGAATCAGCAGTGGAAAATCTGAAGATTGCCATCCCTAAAGCCGAAGTGGATGATATGGAGTTCCAAGGAGCTAGCCTGGCTGAAGAATCAGCAGTGGAAAATCTGAAGATTGCCACCCTTAAAGCCGAAGTGGATGATATGGAGTTCCAGGGAGCTAGGGCAGTTGGCTCATCTCCCCAGCCACAGATTACAGAAGGTATGGACTTAAGGGACTGTTCAGAGGATGTTAGGGATTATGCATCGCCTGCCCAAGTACTGGCAGCAGGACAGAGTACTACAGACCCCTGCTCTACACCCGTGGCAGTTTTGGAGGCCCGAGGTGAGAAGGCGATGGTTCCTCTTTCACAGTGGACTTCAGAGATGCAGGGAGGAGAAGCAGGCCATCTCCCCCCCCAACAGTTAACCAGAGCAGATGGTGTGGAGTCCCCAGCAGAAGTGCTGGCAACAGGGCAGAGTGATACCCACCTCTACCCAGCACTGGAAACCACTGTGGAGTTTCAGGGAGCCGGGGCAGTTGGCCCCTTTCCCCAGCAACAAGCTGAGGCAGTAAAGCTTTTACTCCCAGCTGAATCACTGGCAGCAGGGCAGAATGCTACTGGCATCGGCACACAACTGCCACAGGAGCGGATATCGGTGGATGGGACTGCGGTCTCCACTCACAGCAACCCAGCAGAAGAGCTGGCAACAGAGCAGAGTGCCACGGGCCTCTGCTCTCAACTAACCGAAGAGGGAGGTCCTGTGGTATTGGATGGGACTTCAGTCCTCACTGACACAACCCCAGAAAATGGTGTGACACTGAGACAGGAGGATGTCAGCCTTGCTTTGCAAGCACTGGGGGATTTTCACCTACCACAAGTGGATGGGACTTCAGTCTCCACTTGTATACCCCAGGGATGCCGGGCAGTCGACCCAGATCCCCAACAGCATGACGGACTGAGCCCAGTCACCCTGTCTTCTCTCCAGCGGCGGAAAGGACTCCAGGGAGAAGGGCCAGTCCAGGCCTCTCCCCAGCGGCGGGTATGTTCTCTGAGAGAGGCAGAGGTTGGCTGGGTAAGTAATGCTCTGTTTGGAGCAATTTATTTGGGGTACCGTGTGGATACCGGCATTGGGGGAATAGAACTATGGACTAACTTCGGAGTCAACCCGTTTGGGGTCTCCTCCTATATTAGTTTCCTGCCGAAAGGGGAGATGTGTGACAGACCTAGCCGGGACAGGGGCTTTTGGAGGGGACTGGATGCAAGCCTCTTACCTTGTGACCATGGGCCATGGCATTTGGGGGAACGGTGCTCTTTGTGAGCTGTATGCCTGGGGACACTTGAGGGGGTGTTACTTTGGATTCAGGTCCATGTCCCCCCAAGACACACAGACTCTGGGGACCCTGTATATGCCATATTAGAGCGACTGATTCATACTGTTGGGACGTTCACACATTCACTCTAAGGGTATGCTAATGCAATCACCTCCAGCCATCTGTCTGTCCTCTGTGCTAATTTGACCCTGCTAAATGTGTGATGTTTATACTTATGATAATGTGTATTGTATAGCACTGAGACAGGAGACGGGATGTCTACCCTGACAGGTCATTTCTATGAGTCACCTTGGCTGGCTAAAGGATTTAGTTAATTAGCTCATGTTAATTTATGTTCTGGTTACTCCCTCTTTTACTGTATATAAGACTTGTTTTTGGTTCTAATAAAGTCTCTCTTGGTTGAACTTACATACAGCCTGCCTGGTGTTTGTTCTGACCGATCACAAATGGATTCGAATGGCACATAGCTGTAGTTGGAATCCTGGGGCACCGGATGATCCAATAGAGCAGAGGAGTGTCGGGAGAGTGGAGCCGAGCGAGCAAAGGGGCTCGTTACAGGCATCTATTTACTTGGCATAACATTATCCTTTATATTTTACTCAAAAAGTGGATTATAGATTGTATTGTTTTGCATTAAAATTCATTAAAGTATATTTTGTCTTAAAAAAATTGTGTTTGGAAAAACCTCTCCACAAATACCATGTGACATAAAAAATTGCAATGACCGCCATTTTATTCTGTAGAATCTCTGCTAAAAAAATAGGATTTTTTACTCACCGTAAAATCCTTTTCTCTGAGTCCATGGACCGACACAGCTTCTCTATTGACAAAGTGGGTATTATCCGTTAATTAGGAGTGACTAGGCAGAAAAACTTGTAAAAAGTGTTGCATCACACCTTCTACAGTACCGCCCAGGGGGCGGACCCTCTGGGTATACCCTCTCAGTCTGCATCTTCGCAGATCAGTTCGTCAAAAAGCAGTACAAACTTAAAAGGAGGGGTGGGTGCTGTGTCGGTTCATGGACTCAGAGAAAAGGATTTTACGGTGAGTAAAAAATCCTATTTACTCTTTCGTCCATGGACCGACACAGCTTCTCTATTGACAAAGTGGGACGTCCCAAAGCAGTGTCAGAGAAAAAACGAGGGGTGGTAACAGCATAGAAATAAACTTCACCCCAAACACAAAACAGCACTCCTCCAACGGAGGAGTTGCAACTCTAAACAGCCGCTTGCAAAACCTTGCGGCCAAAAGAGGCATCCGAAGATGCACCTACATCAATTTTGTAGAATTTTGTGAAAGTGTGAGCGGACGACCAAGTCGCCGCTTTACATAATTGGGAAACAGACGCTTGATGTCGGAAAGCCCAAGAGGCACCTATTGCCCTGGTCGAATGCGCCGTGACAGGAAAGGGGGGCGCCTGACCCTTTAAGGCGTAAGCCTGGATTACTATCTGTCGGATCCACCTAGAGATGGTGGCCGATGAGACTGCTTGGCCCTTCTTGGGACCAGCCACCGAAACAAACAGTGAGTCTGACTTCCGGAACAGGGAAGTAGCAGATAGGTATACTCTCAAAGCTCGGACAACGTCCAAGGAATGCAACGCCGACTCCTTAGGATTCGACGGCTGAGGACACAAGGATGGAAGTACAATGTCTTCGTTGAGATGAAAAGCCGAAACGACTTTCGGAAGAAAGGAAGGCTGCGGCCGCAGCACCACCTTATCCTTGTGGAAAATCAAATAGGGAGCCTTGCAGGACAAGGCTGCCAGCTCAGAGACTCGTCTAACTGACGTAACAGCCACCAAAAAGACCACTTTCTGAGAAAGTGTCAACAGGGGAATATCTCTAATATTCTCAAACGGTGCCTTCTGAAGCACCGAGAGGACCAGGTTCAAGTCCCACGGAGGTAACGGGGGACGGACCGGAGGGGCCACATGTCGGACCCCCTGCACAAATGTACTCACGAGAGAGTGAGTCGCCAGGGGTCGCTGAAAAAAAAGACAGCCAGGGCAGATATCTGTCCCTTAAATCGTACTTAGGGCAAGCCCTTGGTCCACCCCATGCTGTAAAAACAGCAGGATTCTGGAAACCAAATAGGTACGCGGATGCCATTTCATTTCCTCACACATGGAGATGTAGGCCCTCCAAGTGCGGTGATAGACCTTCCTAGAGGACGGTTTTCGAGCACTTCTCATAGTAGAGATTACTGAGTCTGACAGGCCCCGGTCTCTCAGTACCTGGTTCTCAACAGCCATGCCGTTAAAGCCAATGACTGTAAAGCAGGATGGAATATGGGACCTTGCGATAGCAGGTCCTTCCGTAGTGGTAGGCGCCAGGGGACGTCTGCTACCAGACGTACTAGATCGTCGTACCAAGGACGCTGAGGCCAATCTGGAGCGATTAGGATCATTGGAATTCCCTCTGCCTCCACTCTGCGGAGCAGAAGAGGAAGAAGCCTTAAGGGAGGGAAGGCATAGATTAGCCGATACTGACCCCACGATGCTACCAACGCGTCCGTTGTGTCTGCCCATGGGTCTCTTGACCGGGCCACAAATCTCAATACCTTCCGATTGAGTCGGGAAGCCAGAAGATCTACGTCTGGTGTGCCCCATCTTTGGCAGAGGAGTTGGAACACCTCCGGGTGTAAGGACCCTTCTCCCTGGTCCAGCATCTGGCGGCTCAGGTAGTCCGCCTGCCAGTTTTCCACACCCGGAATGTACACGGCCGACAGTGTCGGTACGCTCCTCTCTGCCCACTTCAGGATGCGAGTGATCTCCGATGTTGCAGCTGAGCTTCTTGTTCCTCCTTGATGATTGACATATGCCACTGCTGTGGCGTTGTCTGACTGGATCCTGACTGGACGCCCTTGCAGCCTCTGAGACCATTTGAAGAGGCACAGCCTGATCGCCCGGATTACCAGGACATTGATCGGCAGGAGGGCTTCCTCTGGGGTCCAGCGACCTTGCGCCGACTGAACACCCCAGACTCCCCCCCAACCTGTAAGGCTGGCGTCCGTCGTGATCACTATCCAGTAAACCAGAAGAAATTACTTCCCGGCCATTAGAGCCGGTGCTGTCAGCCACCATACCAGGGATCTCCTGACTATGTGGCTCACTCGGATTTGATAATCCAGAGATGATGGACATCTGTTCCATCTGGACAGAACTTCCTTCTGTAACACTCGAGTGTGGTATTGAGCATATGGAACCGCCTCGAAGGAGGCTACCCTGAGGCCCAACACTCGCATGCAAAAAACGGAGTGACGACCAATTCCTGGAAGTCAGCTGCCGTACTGCAGCCCGGAGGGTCTGCAACTTCTCCACAGGGAGGAATACCTTTGCCTCTGAAGAATCCAGAATCAACCCCAGGTACCCTAGGCGTTGAGTGGGCACCAATACTGACTTTTGCGTGTTTAGTATCCAACCACAGTCTCGAAGTGTCTGACAGGTAATGGACACGCTTACCTCTAATTCTGAGCTTGAAGGGGCCTTCTGCAGAAGGTCGTATAAGTAGCCTGTGATAGCGATACCCCGCTGTCTTAGAAGTGCCAGAATCGGAGTGAGCACCTTGGTGAACGTCCTGGGTGCTGAGGCAAGGCCCAACGGGAGGGCCACAAACTGGTAGTGGTCCTTCCCGATAGCAAATCGCAGAAACCTCTGGTGTCTGGAGTATATGGGGACATGCAGGTATGCGTCCTTGATGTCCAAGGAGGCCAGAAAGTCCCCCGGATGGAGAGCCGTGACTACAGATCGAACCGACTCCATCCGAAAACTTTGTACCTTCACAAAGCAATTGAGGGCTCTGAGATCCAAGCTTGGACGAACCCCCTCCTTCTTTGGCACAATGAACAGATTTGAGTAAAAACCCTGTTCCAGTTCTGGAACTGGAATAACTACCCCGCGTTCCAGTAGACCCTGGACCGCCCCATACAGGGCCTCCCGACGGGTCGGTAGTAGCTGGAGATTGGAGGTGTTGAATCTGTCCGGTGGACAAGAGAGAAACTCTATCTTTTAGCCTGAGGAGATTACTTCGCAAACCCACCTGTCGGAGATTAGTGCTGTCCACTGAGTCGCGAATTTGCAAAGACGTCTCCCCACCCGAGAGCGGGGTGGACCTTCATGCGGACGCAAATTTGTCCGCAGGCTTATTGGGTATGCGGGACCAGGGACGCTTTTGTCCTTGGGCAGGCGCTTTATCGGCCTGGGGTCTTTTCCCTGTCGCCCTAGGGGGACGAAAAAACCACTTGTGTGCAGTAAAGGAGGGCCCTTGCCCTTGGCGTGGCCCCTTACCCTTGCTAATTTGGGGAAGCAAAGTGCTTTTACTTCCTGTGGCATCCTTGATGATGTCATCCAGAGAAGCCCCAAAAAGTCTGTCGCCCTTAAAAGGCAGATCCAACAGGGCTTTCTTGGAAGTCTGGTCCGCAGACCAGCTTTTTAGCCAGATCAGGCGGCGTATTGCTACTGCATAAACCGAAGTTTTAGACAGCAGGGGAATAGTATTCATGTCTGACTCGCAGACAAACCTAAGGCCCTGGACCAACAGGTCGGCCAATGTTATCTCATCAGGAGGAGCATCTCGCTCCTTAACCCCTGGAGTAGCAATCTTGCCCATTCGGTAAGTGTGTGAGACACTAGGGCCCCCGCCAATGCCGGGCGTACTGCCGAGCCTACCACTGAGTATAGGTAGCAAGCGAGTGCTTCAGCCTTCTTATCCACAGGGTCCTTGAAAACAGGAGCCCCTTCTACAGGAATTGTGGTGGCTCTATTAAGTCTGGACACCGGAGGGTCCACTATAGGGGGGAGAGGTCCATTTCTTCAGAAAACTCTCCTCAAAAGGGGTACCGTACCGCAAACCTCTTTGGGGCTGTAAAGACCCTCAGTGGGTTCTCCCATTCCTTGTATAAGAGTTTATCAAAAGACACACAAGGGAACACCTTAGCAGTGCGGGCAGGTCTATGAAACCCAAGTGGACCGGAGTCTCTGCTGCTTCTGCAGTATTTTCCAATTTTAGCATATCCGGCACTGCAGTAATAAGGTCAGATACCAAAGCCGCCTCGCGTACTGACCTGGACTTTGAGTCATTCTCACTGTCCGGTCACGGTCTGCAGTCTCTGATGCGTCAGAATCTGGGCCCCGAGCCGTAGCTGGATGCACCCTAGAGTGTAATGCACCCTAGCCGGAGGCTCTCGAAAAATGGTTGCCAAAAACGTCTGTATGGAAGATAATGTGGGCTCTAAGAAAATGGCCGCGGACAGAAGATAGAGGTCAAGCAGCCATAGCCCACAAAAAGATGGCCGCCGAACGGCAATATCTGCATACAGGGTGGACAAACATGGCCGCCGATCAGCTGATAGGGGCCAGTGGGTGTGGCCGAACCACAGGAAGATGGCCGCCGGGCAGTCACAAGAGGCCAAACTTGGCATGGACCACCTCAAAATGGCCGCCGACAGCATGGAGGAGGAAGGACACAAACACAGGTAAGAAAAAATGACATTTCTTTTAACCACTTAAGCCCCGGACCATTTGGTAGCTAAAGGACCAGAGGTGAATTCAGAATTTTGCACTGCGCTGCTTTAACTGTAAATTGTGCGGACATGCAATGTTGTACCCAAACGAAATTTGCGTCCTTTTCTTCCCACAAATAGAGCTTTCTTTTAATGGTATTTGATTGCCTCTGCGATTTTTATTTTTTGCGATATAAATGGAAAAAGACCGAAAATTTTGAAAAAAAATGATATTTTCTACTTTTTGTTATAAGAAAAATCGAATAAACTCAATTTTAGTCATACATTTAGGCCAAAATGTATTCAGCCACATGTCTTTAGTAAAAAAAAAGTCAATAAGCGTATATTTATCGGTTTGCGCAAAAGTTATAGCGTTTACAAACTAGGGTACATTTTCTGGAATTTACACAGCTTTTAATTTATGACTGCCTATCTCATTTCTTGAGGTGCTAAAATGACAGGGCAGTACAAACCCCCCCCCCCCAAATGACCCCATTTTAGAAAGTAGACACCCCAAGGAAATTGCTGAGAGGCATGTTGAGCCCATTGAATTTTTTTTTTTTTTTTGTCCCAAGTGATTGAATAATGACAAAAAAAAATAAAAAATTACAAAAAGTTGTCACTAAATGATATATTGCTCACACATGCCATGGTTATATGTGGAATTGCACCCCAAAATACATTCTGCTGCTTCTCCTGAGTACGGGGATACCACATGTGTGGGACTTTTTAGGAGCCTAGCCACGTACGGGACCCCGGAAACCAAGCACCGCCTTCAGGATTTCTAAGGGCGCAAATTTTTGATTTCACTCCTCACTACCTATCACAGTTTTGAAGGCCATAAAATGCCAAAATAGCACAAAACCCCCCCAAATGACCCCATTTTAGAAAGTAGACACCCCAAGGAAATTGCTGAGAGGCCTGTTGAGCCCATTGAATATTTTTTTTTTGTCCCAAGTGATTGAATAATGACAAAAAAAAAAAAAAATTACAAAAAGTTGTCACTAAATGATATATTGCTCACACATGCCATGGTTATATGTGGAATTGCACCCCAAAATACATTCTGCTGCTTCTCCTGAGTACGGGGATACCACATGTGTGGGACTTTTTAGGAGCCTAGCCACGTACGGGACCCCGGAAACCAAGCACCGCCTCCAGGATTTCTAAGGGCGCAAATTTTTGATTTCACTCCTCACTACCTATCACAGTTTTGAAGGCCATAAAATGCCAAAATAGCACAAAACCCCCCCCAAATGACCCCATTTTGGAAAGTAGACACCCCAAGCTGTTTGCTGAGAGGCATGGTGAGTATTTTACAGCTCTCATTTGTTTTTGAAAATGAAGAAAGAACATTTTTTTTTTTCTTTTTTTTTTTCAATTTTCAAAACTTTGTGACAAAAAGCGAGATCTGCAAAATACTCACAATACCTCTCAGCAAATAGCTTGGGGTGTCTACTTTCCAAAATGGGGTCATTTGGGGGGGTTTTGTGCCATCTGGGCATTCCATGGCCTCCAAAACTGTGATAGGCAGTGAGAAGTGAAATCAAAAATTGACACCCTTAGAAAGCCTGAAGGCGGTGATTGGTTTTTGGGGTCCCGTACGCGGCTAGGCTCCCAAAAAGTCTCACACATGTGGTATCCCCGTACTCAGGAGAAGCAACAGAATGTATTTTGGGGTGTAATTCCACATATGCCCATGGCATGTTTGAGCAATATATCATTTAGTGACAACTTTGTGCAAAAAAAAAAAAAAAAAAAAAATTGTATTTTTTCCGCAACTTGTGTCAACATATAAAATATTCCATGGACTCGACATGCCTCTCAGTATATAGCTTGGGGTGTCTACTTTCCAAAATGGGGTCATTTGGGGGGGTTTTGAACTGTTCTGGCATTTTATACACAACATTAGGAAGCTTACATCCACTCTTCTAACCACTTGAAGACAAAGCCCTTTTTGACACTTTTTGTTTACATGAAAACATATTTTTTTTGCAAGAAAATTATGTTGAACCCCCAAACATTATATATATTTTTAAAGCAAAGGCCCTACAGAATAAAATGGTGGGTGTTGCATTTTTTTTTTCTACACAGTATTTGCGCAGCGATTTTTCAAACGCATTTTTTTGGGAAAAAATACACTTTTTTTAATTTTAATGCACTAAAACACACTATATTGCCCAAATGTTTGATGTAATAAAAAAGATGATCTTAGGCCGAGTACATAGATACCAAACACGACATGCTTTAAAATTTCGCACAAACGCGCATTGGCGACAAACTACATACATTTTTAAAAGCCTTTAAAAGCATTTACAGGTTACCCCGTTAGATTTACAGAGGAGGTCTACTGCTAAAATTACTGCCCTCGATCTGACCTTCGCGGTGATACCTCACATGCATGGTGCAATTGCTGTTTACATATGACGCCAGACCGACGCTTGAGTTCGCCATTGGGCAAGAGCAGGGCAGGACAGGGGTGCTTTTTTTTTTTTTTTTTTTTTTATTATTAATTTTGCTTTTTTATTTTATTTTTAAACTGTTGCTTCCATATTTATTTATTTTTATCACTTTTATTGTTATCTCAGGGAATGTAAATATCCCCTATGATAGCAATAGGTAATGACAGGTACTCTTTTTTGAAAAAACTGGGGTCTATTGGACCCTAGATCTTTCCTCTGCCCTCAAAGCATCTGACCACACCAAGATCGGTGTGATAAAATGCTTTCCCAATTTCCCAATGGCGCTTTTTATATCCGGGGGGGGGGACATTCCCTCCCACTGCTTGTAAAAGCAGTCCAGAGGCTAATTAGCCACTAGGATTGCTTTTACATGAAAGCCGGCCGCTGGCTGAAAAGAATGATACCAAGATGATACCTAAACCCGCAGGCATCATTCTGGTATAAACATTCAAAGTCCAGCAACATACCAGTACGTTGCTGGTCCTTGTTGGACATGTATTGTAATCTTTTTTTTTATGCAGCCTGTTGGCTGAACGAAAAAAAAAGATTGATCGGTGGGTATGCCTACCATTAGAATACCACCCTTCATCCACCCACTTCTAATGATGGGCATACATGCACCATTTATATATGCCGAAGCATGGGGGCATCTTCTCGCAAAAGTTATGCCGCGTACACATGTTCAGACTTTTCCACGGGCAAGCCTCCGTCGGAATTTCGACCGTATATACGCGGCATTAGGAGCAAAATCACTCCTCCTCCCCTGCTGCCCCAATGCTTCGGCATATATGCTTTTTTTTTTAACTGTGGTGGTGAAATCACCTCCTACAGCACTGGAGTCGCAGGGATCAGGCCTGTCTCTGCGAACGCTGCAGTTATGTGTGTTGTGTTTTGCAAGTGACAGTGATCGATCGATACTGCACTTCGGTGGCCTGGGCTGGATGGAGGGGCAAAACGCAGGTGCTAGCAGGTATCTGGGCTGATCCCACTAACAGTGCGTTTTTGGGAACCCTAAACTGCTGGGGACGCTAGTATAGATCTGATCAGATCAGATATTGAGCTGATCAGATACTATACCACTAAGGGGGTGTATGCTTCACGTGTGGGTGTTAGCGCTACTGGCACTAACCTGACGCTGCCTGGGGTGTGACGCAGACCCTCTCTGACGCTAAAACCTAACTGATATCACCCGCCGGGCGATCAGGGGGTTAAACCTTTATTGGGTTATATACGGCGGGTGCCCTGACACTATAAAAAGCAAACTAACTAACCAGCGTCACCCGTAACACTTATATGATGATCACTGGTGAAAGGGTTAACTAGGGGCAATTAGGGGGTCAAAACCTTTATTAGGTAATATATGGGGGTACCTGACGCTATATAAAAACCTGACGGCGAACCTAAAAAAAAATTACTGGCTACCTATCGGCATCACCGACACTAAGACAACGATCATAAAAACGATTGCTTAGCGACAGTGGTGATAGGGGGTGAAAGGGTTACCTGGGGGGCGATCAGGGGGTTAAACCTTTATTAGATAATATATGGGGGTACGTGACGCTATAAAAACCTGCGGCGAACCTAAAAAAAATTACTGGCTACCGATCAGCATCACCGACGCTAAGACATCGATCAGAAAAATGATCGCATAGTGACGGCGGTGCTAGGGGGTGAAAGGGTTACCTGGGGGGTGATCAAGGGGGTTAAACCTTTATTAGGTAATATATGGGGGTACCCGACGCTATAAAAACCTGCGGCGAACCTAAAAAAAATTACTGGCTACCGATCAGCATCGCCGACGCTAAGACATCGATCAGAAAAATTATCGCTTAGTGACAGTGGTGATAGGGGGTGAAAGGGTTACCTGGGGGGCGATCAAGGGGGTTAAACCTTCATTAGGTAATATATGGGGGTACCCGACGCTATAAAAACCTGCGACGAACCTAAAAAAAATTACTGGCTACCGATCAGCATCACCGACGCTAAGACATCGATCAGAAAAATGATTGCTTAGTGACGGCGGTGCTAGGGGGTGAAAGGGTTATCTGGGGGGTGATCAGGGGGTTAAACCTTTATTAGGGGGGGGTTAGGGGCTACACTGGACCTAAAACTAAATGTAGTGACACTTTTACAGTCACAAATGTCACTGATTGCAGTGATCACTAAATAAATGGTCACTGCAATCAGTGACACTGTGACTGGGGGCTGGGGGGTGATCTGGGGGTGTCTGGGGGGGCCTGGGGGGGCGATTTAAGTGCCAAAGTGTCCTGGTGTCAGTGTGCTGTTTTGTGTACTAACCTGCATCTTCTCCTGTACGGCGCTCGGTATATGTGAGCGCCGCAGGAGAGATGACATCACTTCCTCCTTCCTGGCAGGCAGGGGAAGCTCTCTCATTCGCCGGGAGCGATCGAGAGGGGGTGGCCGGAATCGAACGGCCGTCCCCTCATGCCGGATCGCTCCCGAAGGTAAAACGACCACCCACTGTAAAGAGGGGGGGTCCGATCGGACCCCCCAACTATACAAAGGCAATCACGTATATGTACGTGATTCTGCCTGTCGGTGCCATTCTGCCGACGTATATTTACAGTGGGCGGTCGTTAAGTGGTTAAATGTTAGTTACAGCCAGCCCCGCTCCAGTGGGACCCCCTAGGTGACCCCCAGCACCCAGCAACCTTTAGCTAGAAGCCCAGGGAGGAGGGAAAGGCAGGGAGAGAGAGAAGAAAGGGGCCACAACCACTTACTTGATCTCTCCAGGAATGTCCAGCTAAATCACCCAGCCGAGGCAGGGGAGTTTTACTTACCTATCCTGCATGTATTCTGCTGGAAGACATTCCAAACAGATCATCGTCCGCGCACGGAAGGTGACTGTTGGCCAGGCATGCTGTGATTGGACCCAGAAGGGACGATCATATGTATGCCCTGGAGCATGACGCTCACCGGACAGGCTGCTGCGACTCGGCCGTAAGGTCAGCCGAAGCTGAGCGGTCCGATGCAAGCCTTGGAGCGTAAGCTCACCGGCCAGGCTGCTGCGACTCGGCCGTAAGGTCAGCCGAAGCTGAGCGGTCCGATGCAGGCCCTGGAGCGTAAGCTCACCGGCCACCCGTGGAGCGACGGGCATGTCGTGGAAAACCCAGCGCGTAGCTAGGGTCGGCACACGCTCGATGGCCGAAACTGGGGAGACTACAAGGATCGAGGATCCAGCCTGTCACCCAGTCGGCAGTTGATCGAAGATCGCAGGAAACAACAAATGTAGCAAAAAAAAAAATATATATATATATATTTTTTCCCCGAACCAATGGGCCCGAAGGGAGCCATGTCCTACTCCTTGCTAGACAGAAAAAAACTGATCTGCGAAGATGCAGACTGAGAGGGTATACCCAGAGGGTCCGCCCCCTGGGCGGTACTGTAGAAGGTGTGATGCAACACTTTTTACAAGTTTTTCTGCCTAGTCACTCCTAATTAACGGATAATACCCACTTTGTCAATAGAGAAGCTGTGTCGGTCCATGGACAAAAGAGTAATATATATTTTTTGGGGCTTCAAAGTAATTTTCTAGCAAAAAATACAGATTTTTTACTTGTAAACAAAAAGTGTCAGAAAAGGCCTGGTCCTAAAGTGGATATTCTGGTGGAAGAGACTCAGGGAGGGCTAACAGTCCATGGGTAGGGGGTTCAATGCTAGCCTTACTGCAATCCATATTGCGCTACTGTGTAAAAGTGTTTTACCATCCGGACAGAAACAAACATTTCACCCATGCCTCACTGGCGCAGCCCTACTGCAAGGGAGGATTTTTACTTTTCTCAGAGTTAGACTTTAGGTATATAGGTTTGATAAGTAAAAAAAAAATAAAAAATACCTGTTGATCTTGCAAGAAATCGTGTGAGCTTATAACTTCCTGTGTTCTCTGCCTGGGCTGACTGATTTCAGGAACATTGTTCTCAGCTTTTTCTGAGGATTACAGAACCATGCCCCTCTATGTCATGGGGAATAGAAGATAGATGAGGCTCTATAGTTCTCTCTTGTTCTGCTTGTCCTAATTCAGAAGGTGAGTAAGCCATGTCCCCCTAGGTCAGGAGGTGTGTAAAGGCCCGTACACGCAATCGGATATTCCGACAACAATTGTCTGATGGACGTGTTTTGACGGATAATCCGACCGTCTGTATGCTCCATCGTACAGTTGTCGGAATTTCCAACAAATGTTGGCTGTGCATGCTCTCAAATTGTCCGACAACAAATGTGTTTCGTCAAATTATCCGATCGTGTGTACACAAATCCGTCGGACTAAAATCCAAAGTACAAACACGCATGCTCCAAACCAATGCTAACCATCAGACAACATTAGCAGAAGTTGCCCAAAGGGTGGCGCAGAAGAGCAGAAAAAAAAAGTCATTTTGTGAATATTGGCTGAAAATGTTTTGCTGTCTGTATGCAGAACAAGTTCACGGACAACACCATTCGGACAAAAATCCACGGATTTGTCCGTTGGAAGTCCTATTGTGTGTACGAGGCTTTACTGGCAGAAACACACAGTGAAAATAATGATAAACTGCCTGAAAAAAGGAAACTAATACAGCCACCACATCTAAGGACTGGTAATTTTTAAGGCATTACATTTTTATTTTTAAGTTCGACACGCTTTACACAACAGAAAAAAGATAGAAATGTCTGTGTCTTTCCTCATGGAGCGCGGCATGAACAAAGAGAAGCCAAGATTTTATATGTTACCTGAAGTTTTTAATATGGTCCTCTACTTGATTGAGCCCCACACAGTAGGAAAGAGCCATGTTGTAGGATCCAGCTTGCACAGAGGAACCCCAATTTGCCTCTAAATGAGAATATGTACAGTCATTTTCACATCTTGAGTTATTAAAGTGTGAAATTAAAAACTTGATATTGAGGTAAGCACTAGAACCTGTTTTTTTTTTCTTCTTACATCTCAAGTAAGCCTTCCAGCATTTTAAGCCAATCATCTAAATACACAGATGAAATACATACATTGTATAAAGTTTACCTGCCAATGATTTGTAGTTTTGTCCATCCAGTTCTGGGATTTACATAGCTCTGCAATATAACACAGCCCTACCTGGCAAGGCAAAAGACCTGATTTTTCTGTGTGTGTTGCAGTTCAATAACACTTACTGGTCTCCTACCCACTCCACCATTACACTGCACAGTAAACAGCAGACTGATGAGCTCATCTCTGGGCCACTTTGCTTACTCCTCCTATCAGCATCCTCTTTGCACAGCAGCACAACGGATTTGCTCCTTGTGCTGCTTCACTGTGCAGAGACTGCAAGGGGCTGAATACTGGCACTGCTTGCATTTAAAAATATATCTAAGGATATATTGATGAGCATAGAGCTGGTTCTTTTATATCTAACGTGAACCTTTATAGTCTTCAACACTACTCTAATTTTCCCACACTGCTCCAAATTTTTGCAAAACTTTAAAAAAATTTAAAAGAGAGTATGTATCTTTTAATTTTTTTTTAAAGAAACATACTGCATTCATGCTGTAATAGGGACACTTGCATGGTCTTGCAGACATGAATCCTATGATAGTGACTTGTCATATCCTCTGACTTTTCTTTTTCGTACATCACGGGACACAGAGCGACTTAGTCATTACTAATGGGATTATATAGATTACCTTCAGGTGCTGGCACTGGCAACTTCCAAACCGGAAGTACCCTCCCCTATATAAGCCCCTCCCATCCGGGAGCACCTCAGTTTTTTGCCAGTGTCTAAGGTGTTGGCCAAAGAGTAACATGTGTTTTCACTGGGCTTGCGTACAGGTTCTTTTATGGGCCTCAGTAAGCTGTTCCGGATCGGACCAAAAAAGCTTCATAGCTAAACGGTCGGTACCCGGGCCTTGCAACAGAAGAGCAAGGTTTTGCCTGTAATGCCTCTCTTAGGAGGGCTGGACCCTGGGATCCAGAGCTCTGGTCATACCCACGACCAAGATGTTTTCTGTGCAGGGTGCTATACAGGTCCAGGGGAGTGGAATCCTTGGGAACCCGGTCCCTGAAGGTTTAATTACAATGCCTGCCGTGATAGGTGAAGTTTGGGCTTCTGTGGACCAAACAGAGTCCTGCGGCGGGGAAGAGGTAAGTGGGGGCCCCCAGGAACTTGGTTCTATTGGGGGACCCCCAAGCCTAATTTGTCTTTCTGTCTGTTACCTAACGGTATTCCCGCTAAATATCTGTGCATGCCTGTAACTACTGGAAAATGTAAAATTTTAATAGTAGTCAAGAAAAAAAAAAAAGAAAAAAGGGAGACCGCGGTACCTGTGTTAAACCACTAGAGGCCGCTGTGGTCCATTTTTTCTTGTCATGTGGATCTTTGTCTTTTCAAGTCAAAAGATCCAGGCAGTTGGTAAGTTCTCTGTGGGAATCCACTTCCTCTGCCCTGTTGCTGCACTCATCCACCGCACAGGCAAAAAGGGCCCTGGCTCCTAGTCCCTGCTTATTTTATCAAAAAAAAAAGCGCCGAAGGCGCACGGGCGCGCGCGCGTGCACGCGCCTCCTATGTAGAGATGAGCGAAAAAAAGGGGCGGGGCTGGTGGATGACGCTCGATGCGCGCCACGGCGCTTCCGCGCATGTGCAGGCGTCCCAGCATGGATAAAAGACACAGTACAAGTGTCAGCTGGATGCAAACAGAGCTAGCAACAAAACGGTGGCACACAGAGGCGGTTGATGCAGGCATCCCCATAGAAAGGCACTTTAGTGGACACCAACTGGTATATAGCAGCAACTGTGTTAGACTATTCCCAGTAAAAGTGGTGTATGACGACGGGAATACCTCAGCTTTGTGCTTAAAGGATATGTCGTCCAGACGCTCTGGAAATAAATCTTCCAAGAAGCGAAAGGGGTCTCCATCGGGCTCTGAGGATTTTGGGCATGCTTGTACTGCACCAATCTCCCCTGAAATTTCAGAGGTTAGTAGCCGTAGGAACCCCGCAGGAGTACCTGGTGCTGTGGCTGCCCCCAGTCCACCTGCTCCTGTATATATAACAGAGGAGGTTTTTTCCTCAACTCTGGGAGGATTGGAAGAGAGATTAACAGCATTGATCGCTGCTTCCCTGTCACAGGGAAAGCGCGTCCGATCTCCGTCTCCTCCTTCAGAGTGCCTGTTAGTGGAGGAACAGCCCCACACAGAGATCGACCTACCTGAAGGGGATCAGGATGAGGTTGATTCGGTTATAGAGGAATCAACAGTGGAAGAACCTTTCTCAGCATCTCAGGCTGAAAGATTATGGGTTCAGTCTCTGACTAACATGGTCCGATCAGCATTTAAAATGCCTCTTGCGGAGCCATCAACCACTACTGTCTCCTCGCTGGGGTCGCTAAAAGCTCCCCAGACTGTCTGTTCCTTCCCAATCCACCCCTTATTGGAAGGGCTTATTTACCAGGATTGGGAGCATCCTGATAAAATATTTACTCCCCCCAAGAGATTTCCGGTGATCTATCCCATGGAGGATAAGTTCATACAAAAATGGAAGGTGCCCACAGTGGACGCAGCCATCTCTTATGTGAATAAATCACTGACATGTCCAGTAGATAATGTTCCAATGTTCAAAGACCCAATAGATAAAAAATTGGAGTCTTTACTAAAATCTGCTTTCTCTACAGCAAGCATGGTGACACAACCTGCAGTAGCAGCTATTGGGGTCTGCCAAGCAGTGAAGGATCAGTTGAAACAAGTCTTAAGGGACATACCAGATCAGCAGGCTCTTGCCTTAGCTGACCTACCTAGAGCCTTGTGTTTTGCGGTGGACGCCATAAAGGATACAATCCAACAGGCCTCCCGCTTTACGCTGTCTGTAGTACATATGCGTAGGCTTCTATGGCTCAAAAACTGGTCTGCTGAGGCTCCCTGTAAGAAATTGCTGATTAGCTTCCCATTTCATGGAGAACGCTTATTTGGAGAAGATCTGGACAAGTATATCCAGAAAATTTCTGCCGGTAAAAGTACACTCTTGCCGGTTAAGAACAAAGTTAGAAGTCCTTCTTTTAAGAAGCCTACTTCTCCAGTCCCTGGCACATCGGCTGTGAAACAGTTCCGACGGCCTCCGCGGTCAAATCCTGGGGGCAGAAATCAGGGACAATCACAGGGTAACAAGAAACCCTGGGTCAAGAGAGGTACGAAACCTCCCCCCAAGTCATGAAGGGTTGCCCCCACTCAATCGGGTGGGGGGAAGACTTCAGTTGTTCACAGAGACCTGGCAGGACACCATCAGAGACAGATGGGTGATCTCCGCAGTAAGTCTGGGATACAAGCTGGAGTTAAAAGACACTCCTCCTGCCCATTTTATGAGGTCAAACGTGCCAAGCGATCCCCAGAAGAGAGGATCCCTTCTTCTGGCACTAGAACAACTATTGCTCCAAGGTGTAATCATGAAGGTTCCCTTGGAGGAATGCGGGTTCGGGTTTTACTCAAACCTCTTCACAGTCCCCAAACCAAATGGGGACGTGAGGCCCATATTAAATCTAAAAGGGCTAAACAAATTCCTACATATCAGGACTTTTCGGATGGAGTCGATCCAATCGGTGGCCACCGCCCTACAAGGGCAGGAATGGTTAGCCTCGATCGACATAAAGGATGCTTATCTGCATATTCCCATCTTTCCGGCCCACCAGAAATTTCTACGCTTTGCAGTAGAAGGGCGCCATTTTCAGTTCAGAGCCTTACCTTTCGGTCTGGCCACAGCACCACGAGTGTTCACAAAAATTCTGGCCCCACTATTGGCCAATCTAAGAACACGGGGTGTAACGATAATGGCATATTTAGACGACCTGCTACTAATAGACCACTCAGTGGAAAAACTGGAAGTAGCTATTCACGAGACAATCAAGTATCTGGAATATCACGGTTGGATTATCAACCGAGACAAGTCAGCTCTAAGACCAGTCAAAAGTCTGGAATACTTGGGGCTAAGGCTGGATTCAAATCAGAGAAAGATTTTCTTACCTCCAGAGAAGGTGTCGTCTTTGAAAGATTTGACCCACTTAGTGGGTACAAAAAGAAAACCATCCATACGCCTGTGCATGAGGCTGCTGGGAAAAATGGTGGCTTCATTCGAAGCAGTACCCTACGGTCAATTCCATTCAAGGAACTTGCAGAGGGCCATACTGTCAGCCTGGAACAAAAAAAGTTCAGGCTTTAGACTTACCAATGTCCCTGTCCCCTTCCGTTCGCAAGAGCCTCCATTGGTGGTTGGTGCCCCAGAATCTGGAAAAAGGGAAACCCTTCAGTCCGGTTTCTTGGAAGGTGGTCACTACAGATGCCAGCCTCATAGGCTGGGGGGCAGTACTGGAGCAATGGTCTCTACAGGGCAAGTGGTCAGAAGCAGAGAAGGCCCTGCCCATCAATCTCTTAGAGATACGAGCAGCCCGGTATGCCCTAGTAGCATGGACATCCAAACTCCAAGGGTCCCCTGTCAGAATTCAATCAGACAATGCCACAACAGTGGCATATATCAATCACCAGGGTGGCACCAGGAGTCGTGCAGCCCAGAGGGAAGCGAATTGCATCCTGAAATGGGCAGAAAGATATGTCCCAGCCATATCCGCGGTTTTCATCCCAGGAGTGGAAAATTGGAGAGCGGACTTTCTAAGTCGCCAGCAATTATTCCCGGGGGAATGGTCTCTTCACCCCGAGGTTTTCCAGGCAATATGCCAGCGGTGGGGAACACCGGATGTAGATCTGCTAGCATCCAGATTCAACGCAAAGGTGGACAGATTTGTGTCTCGCACAAGGGATCCCCTAGCTTGCGGCTCGGATGCCCTAGTGTTCCCTTGGGATCAGTTCAAGCTGATATATGCATTCCCACCGCCACAATTGTTACCACGATTAATCCGCAGAATCCGGGTAGAAAAGAAACCGGTGATTCTGGTGGCTCCAGCGTGGCCCCGAAGAGCATGGTACGCGGAGATCGTAAAGATGTCAGTGGGGAGTCCTTGGACCCTCCCACATCGTCCGGACCTGCTTTCGCAGGGACCGATATACCACCCTTCCTTACCAGCCCTAGGTTTGACGGCCTGGCTATTGAAGCCCACATTCTAAAAAAGAGAGGTCTCTCTAATCCGGTGGTATCTACCATGATCAATGCCAGGAAGCCGGTATCCAGGCAGATCTATTATAGGATCTGGAAGGCGTACATCGCGTGGTGTGAGGCCAAGAAATGGCATCCGCGTAAGTACGTAATAGGTAGGATTCTGGACTTCCTACAGTGGGCTGTGGATAGGAAGCTTGCCTTGAGTACTATCAAGGGTCAGATTTCGGCCTTGTCAATATTTTTTCTCAAAGGCCCTTGGCTTTGCATTCATTAGTCAAAGCTTTCATACAAGGAGTGATGCGTATTAGCCCTCCGGTTAGTATTCCTATATGTCCATGGGACTTAAACCTGGTTCTGTCGGTTCTACAGAAACAACCATTTGAACCATTGCAGCACATTTCCTTGGTTCTTCTCACCAGGAAATTGATTTTCTTAGTAGCCATTTGTTCGGCTAAAAGAGTATCGGAATTAGCCGCCATGTCCTGTAAGGAGCCATATCTGGTTGTCCATAAGGACAGAGTAGTATTACGTCCTCACCCAGCCTCTCTTCCTAAGGTGGTATCGAGGTTTCATTTGAACCAAGATGTGGTTCTTCCTTTTTTTTTTCCCAAACCTACCTCGGTAGAGGAAAAGTTATTGCATTCTTTGGATGTAGTAAGAGCAGTTAAAGCTTATCTAAAAGCCACTGCTCAGATTCGTAGAACGGATACTTTGTTTGTTCTGCCGGAAGGCCCCAGAAAGGGTCAGGCAGCATCAAAATCTACTTTAGCCAAGTGGATTCGACAGGTCATAATACAAGCCTATGGCTTGAAAAGGAGACCGCCTCCGTTCAAAGTTAGGGCGCACTCCACAAGAGCAGTTGGAACTTCATGGGCAGTGCATCACCAGGCCTCCCTGGCTCAAATCTGTAAGGCCGCAACATGGTCTTCAGTACACACGTTTACTAGGTTCTACCAGGTGGACGTTAGAAGTCAGGAGGATGTCGCCTTTGGGCGCAGTGTGTTGCAGGCCGCAAAAGATCCTCATGCCTGATGGCGCCCAGCTTATGTATAGTGTATCCCCCCCCTCATTTGGCATTGCTTTGGGACGTCCCATTAGTAATGACTAAGTCGCTCTGTGTCCCGTGATGTTCGAAAAAGAAAAAGGGATTTTTATAACAGCTTACCTGTAAAATCCTTTTCTTGGAGTACATCACGGGACACAGAGCTCCCACCCCTCTTTTGGGGACACTTATTGCTTTGCTACAAAACTGAGGTGCTCCCGGATAGGAGGGGCTTATATAGGGGAGGGTACTTCCGGTTTGGAAGTTGCCAGTGCCAGCACCTGAAGGTAATCTATATAATCCCATTAGTAATGACTAAGTCGCTCTGTGTCCCGTGATGTACTCCAAGAAAAAGATTTTACAGGTAAGCTGTTATAAAAATCCCTTTTTTCACTTGACAGCGGTGTCCTGAGGATGGTTAAGGTGGTCATTGCTAAACTATAGATAGTTAAGTCAATAGGGCAATTGTCTTAGGTCACCTGCAGCGAAATACCCAGTCAAAATGTTTCTGTTTTGGAAATTATTGGGAAGCATGACAACTAGAGTTGAGCGGACACCTGGATGTTTGGGTTCGACGGGTTCGGCCGAACTTCGGACAACGTGGACACCGCCGGTAACAGATTGCGTGGCCGCACGATCGGGACACTTCCTGACAGGACGTCATATGACGTCCAGTCAGGATGGGCAAACCACCACCCGGCCGTCAATTGACTATAGGCTGGGGGGGAAGTGGTTAACTTATATCATGTACAGATCAAAAACGCATTCCTTTGATCTACAGATGAATGAAAGACAGTAGATACAAAAGTAACAATGTTACTTTGTATCTCTCTGCTCAAGTCTGAACATTGTTTGCAAATCTCTTCATAACATGGAATCTTTATTTCTCTTTTTTATTATTTTGTGAGAAAGTCAGCAAGCAACATATATACATTTCTTAGAAGTACATACACTTTGAATGATAAACTATCACAATTTAAACACTGTGCCACATTTGAATTCCTCTCCCATGGGACTAGGAATTGCTGAGGGGCAGATAACTCTTTGTGTACATACCAGGCTTCTTGTATAAGACGTAGGCCAGTAGAAATATGACTATACCAATAGCGATCAGAGCAGACTCCCAAGCCAACAGGAACATGATAACTACGGACACTACTGCTCCAAACAGTGATGCCCATTTACTGTAGTATTTAAATGATGGTCTCCAGCCTGACAGGGAAAAAACATTTTATATATATAAAAGATCAAATTTTACTTTTATACTTCACTGAAAGATACATTGTACATATGAAACAGATCTAACTTGTAAGAAAAATATGATTAAACCCTGATTTGTGCTGTATAGTTCAAGAGGAACTGAACTCTGGAAGATGTGTCCCCCAAAAAAAGGGCACTAGAAAAAAGAAATAAATTTCTAGTATTATCTGTGGTCTCCCTGCAGCTGATCTTTCCCCCATTATTGACTTACAATGGCTTATTCTGCACTATGTTTCTATGTGAAGGCAGCCATCTTGGTAGAGGCAGGGTTTTGCTTCCTCGTATCAAAGCCTCCAGCAAGCAGAACAGTGAGCAGCACAGAAGTGACATTACCAAATATTACTCCAAATCTCTTGAGACTAGCAGTCAGAGGCAGAAACACCTTAGATGATCTCACACTGCAGATATACAGCTATAGGGCTGTAGACACAGAAGTTGATAGGCACCCTCATATACCAGGAAGTGCACTGTGTGTTTTCAGAAGGAACTGAAGACAAGAGGTACATTTTCTGCTTAGGCACAGTTAACACTTCCAGGTATTCCTTAACCCCTTAACGCTGGCGCCGCCTGGTTCTTTAAGAGGTTTCTGATGCCAGGTGGCAGGACGGGGTTTCTGATCATGTGACCACCCTGACTGGCGGTCATATGATCCGAAAGCTCCCTATCGCAAGTAGAGATTGGGAGTTTTCTGTTAGGGCGAACGCTCTCGGAACAGCTTTGTTTATATTCTGGTACGCTTACATGCATACCACCGGCGTGAAGAGGTTAAAAAAAAAAAAAATCTTCATTTTTTTTTTTTTATTCAGTACCACTTTTAAGTTTATGTTAACGCTAACAATCAACTTTTTATTTTGTCCTGTTTGATAAGTGCAAAAACAAACCTATTGATCTTGCAAGAAGATCTTCGTCTATGCTGACCAGTTTCTGTCTAAAGAGTATTAAACCTGCTCCCTCAAAGAATCACCTCCAGTTTTGTGGAGGAAATGTGTGAGATGCTGTTGTGTACACGATGACAGTGAACTGCATATGATCAGAGCAGTTTACTCTACAGTGAATTCTTACCGTGGTTTAGAGGAGTGATTTCTAAGCTGTGGCCTGGGGGCTGGATGTGGCCCTTTGCTTTCCTTTCTCTGCCCCTTAGGGTACAATTCTACCAACCAATGACGGGGCACCATTCCTTCCAGTGACACCATGAATGGGGTACAATTCCTCCCATCGACATTAAAAATGGGGCACCATTCCTCCTACTGACACCTATGATGGGGCACTTTCCTCCTACTGACACCATTGGTCGGGCACTAATAGATACCAACAACGGGGCACTTTTCCTCCCACTGACACCAACAATGGGGCACCATTCTTTCCACTGACACCAACAATGGGGCACTATGCTTCCCACCAATGCTTAAAACCAACGATGCAGCATTGTTATGCCCACTGACCACAGTCAGGCCCCCCTAAAGCTCGAAGAACAGTAAATTTGCCCTTTTTTTAGAAAGTCTGGAGACCCCTGGTTTAGAGAAACATACTGAACATTCACTGTGTCACTAGCAGGGCTGTTTTGAGTCTGAATACTGTACAGAATATTTATACTTGCCTACATGATGGTAACCTTTACAATTTAGAAGGATGCCTGTTCCAGTATAGGTTTTATCTTGTATTTTGGTAAAATGTACAAAAACTATAAAAACTGGTATACTTACCTGGTGAGTTAGTTATAGAAGCATGAAAACAGCTAAAATTAATCAACGCATATGAACACAGAAAGAAATTAGAGATGATTGGTGCTATGGTGTTTAGTTCACCTGCAGAAGACAAAATTATTACATGAGTATTTATATGGCCTTACAATGTGAGTTTTATAAAAAAAAAAGATCATAAGCAAACAAAACATTGTAGGAAGCCAACCTAGAAAAGTTTGTAGGTATGTAAAAAAAAAAATATACGATATATATATATATATATTGTTAAAATTATGCCTTTTAACTGACAGCTGAAAAGACCTACACCTAGGCCTATATGTACCGGTATATGCCTGCCTAAATTTGTCTGTGTTCACTGTATATTCACTGGCATTTTGCCCTGCATGTTCATCAAATGGGTGGATGTAAATAAGGGTTTTAAAGTTAATATATAGAAAGGGGGTGTATTATTGAAAAACAAACCTTTAATAAAACTAATTGCTAAATGGCATATGTCAAAAACAGACTGGGCCCTGCAGCTGTAATATTTACCACATTATAAACAATTGCAATGGTACTTCAATTTAACATTCAAGAATTAACATTCTTGATATTCATTGGAAAATAGAAGAAAAATTGTGTAGTGAACAGGACCCAATCCAGCAATTATGTGGTTGGCATATGTATGAAAACAAGAATCCTCACTAGAACATCTTAGTATAATGATCCTTAAGGAAGAAATACACCCAAAGCTCGTTTGGCTGTACTTCTCTTGTGGATCACAGGAGTGCAGTTCGTTCTGACAGTCACCAGCTGTCTGCTCACAGAGCACTGAGAACCGAGCAATCAGCAGTCTCTGATCGCTAAGTTCTTAGTCTTAGGCTGGTTTCACACTGGGGCGGTGGGGGCGGTGGCGGTATAGCGCCGCTATTTTTAGCGGCGCTATAACGTCGGGATTGTTGAGCTATTCGGCCGCTAGCGGTGCGGTTTTAACCCCCGCTAGCGGCCAATAAAGGGTTAATACCACCCGCAAACCGCGGCTACAGCCGCGGTTTGCGGGCGGTATTACCGCGGTATCCCATGCATTTCAATGGGAAGGAGCGGTGGAGGAGCGGTAAACACACCGCTCCTCTCACCGCTCCAAAGATGCGGCTAGCAGGACTTTTTTTACCATCCTGCTAGCGCACCGCTCCAGTGTTTAAGCCCTCAGGGCTTTCACATTGGAGAGAAAGGAGCCGCTGTTTAGGCTCGGTTTGCAGGCGCTATTTTTAGCTAAATAGCGCCTGCAAACCGCCCCAGTGTGAAAGGGGCCTAAGAGACAGCGGGGGACTGATGCTGCATCCACCTAGGTAAGTATAATTCTTTAAAAAAAAAAAAAAAATCCTAAAGTTTTATTTCACATACAGCAAAAAATGATCACAAGCTGATGTTTTGGAACCTTGCGGAATCCCTTTCTCGAAGTGATGCACTAACATTAGATAAAGAATAAAGTATAATATGAGGACAAACTCAAATAATCCATCCAATTAGGATCAACTAAGGCAGATACAACTACATAGTTGATGGTAGATCTAAAGAAGATTGTATACTCAGATTGTATAGTGTATGGTCAGCTTTAGGCTTCCAGGGCAGGTCTGATGTTGGATGGTAATTGAGGAGAAATAACTCCAGTTCTTAAAGCGGTTGTAAAGCCGCTGATTTTTTATTTTTTTTTTCACACCTGTAAAGGAAAAGGCATAATAAGCTTGTATGCACACCATACAAGCTTATTATGAAATACTTACCTTAGAACGAGGCATCGGTAACTCACCTGGTCCACGCCGAGGGAGATGTCATGTTGCCTCGGCGTGCCTTCCGGGTATCGCGGCTCCAGCGCTGTGAGTGGCTGGAGCCGCGATGTCTCACTCCCGCGCATGCGCATGGGAGACTTCGTTCCGGCGAGGCTCGGCGTCTGCCGAGCCTTCAGCCCGAGAATCCCCTGTGCGCATGTGCCGCTGCTGTCAGCGGCGCATTGCGAGGGGAATATCTCCTAAACCGTAAACGTTTAAGAGATATTTCTTTTACCTACAGGTAAGCCTTAGTATATATAGTGTCTATAGTTCTACTATAACTGTACTAAATTTAAAGACCTAGAAAATAAATTTTGCTAACATTGTTTTGAGTGGATAGGATTAAGTAGCATTGTACCGATACCGATATCGGTGCCGAAACTAAGGGCAAGTACTTGTTCAAATGCTCCGATACTAAAACCGATACCTTTAAGTTCACAGACTGTAATCCCGGCCTAAGTCTGGGTTCACATATGTGCGGGGCCGGTTTGCAGTGCGATTTCTTAAAGAGTCCGGTGCGGTTTGGTTCAGCGGTTCAGGTTCAATTCCAGTGTGAATTGTTAAAGTGTTTGACATTGGAAATAGCACCTGAACTGGGCTGAAAATCGTACCGGACTCTTTTTTAAATCGCGACCGGCCCACACATATGTGACTCGGCTTCATAGAAAAGGATTTGGGTTCACGTCAAGCAAATGGGATGCGGTATGAAACACATCCAATTCATACATATTTGAACCAGGTGTAATTTTTCATTAGTCTAAAAAAGCTGTCACATGACACTAAAAATAGGTATCGGTAATTGGTATCGGCATGTACTTGAGAAAAGTATTGATGCTCATACTCTGTCTTAAAAAAATGCTATCCGTGCATTTTTAGGATTAAGTGTACTCTGATGAGGAAAGTGACGCACCAATGAGGATAAATGCAGACGCAATGAGGAATGTGAGCACATATCCACGGATAGGCTCATTGTTCTTCCCATATCCTTTCCCAAAAAAGCCAATCAGTGGGTAGAGGTTGTCCTTACAGAGGCACTGTACAGAAACAGAGAGAAACACAGATGGACAAACCAATGTTAACACACGCAAGTAGAGGACTATGACATTTAGAAACGAATATTTAAGTTCTCTTGGTCACTTTATGGTATCATATCTAGATAACAGCCACCAGCTTGCTCTGCCAGTGCAAAAGGCAGGTGTTGGAATTGATTATGCTGGGACCTTCAGAGTAGTAGATGTTGGTAACAGAGTAAGAACTGTAATGCCGCGTACACACGATCGTTTTTAATGTCATTTTCAAAAACAACGTTTTTCTCGACGTGATTTTTCTTGTTTCCTCTCAAGCCTGTCTTGCATACACAAAAAAACGCTCGAGCAAAGCGCGGTGACGTACAACACGTACAACGGCACTATAAAGGGGAAGTTACGTTCGAATGGCGCCACACTTCCTGTTAGTAAAGTTTGTTGAGCGACGATTCACGCTTTTCAGCCTCGTGCTTTTCAGTCCGTTACAGCGTGACGAATGTGCTATCTCCATTACGAACGCTAGTTTTACCAGAACGAGCGCTCCCGTCTCATACTTGATTCTGAGCATGCGCGTTTTTTTCCCCCTCGTAAAAGCATACACACTACCGTTTTTCACGTTGTTAAAAAAAAATGACGTGAAAAACGACGTGAAAAAATAGAGCAGGTTCTCATTTTTTTTAGGCCATTTTTCACGTCGTTAAAAATGCTCTGGAGCCTACACACGATCGTTTTTAATGCCCAATTAAAAAAATTGCATTTATAACGTTGTGAAAAACGGTCGTGTGTACGCGGCATTAGGGCTCATTTCTACCAGGGGCGTTTTTAGTTTTGCTGCATTTCCCAGGTGAAATACACAGACATCAGAACATCTATTTCTTCCAGAGTCTTTTTCCACTAGTGGGTTGCATGGCCGTGTGTTAGAAAATATTCCTTTTGAACGTCAAGCCTTTGACGTTGAGGCTTTCTTTTATATATATATATAATGTAATATAATGTTATAATGTGTGTCTGATTTACACACAAAATCTATGGTTGAGCAAAGCGTGGGCCCATTTTTTTTTAATTGCATAGATCTGGTTGGGGATCTGCGAGTGTCTGTGCATTTTTTTTTGCATATCTGGAACTTTTTGAGGTAGAGGAGTTAACTCTCACGAATAGGGGTGACTCCTCTAATATCACTATAATATTATACTGTATTTCATTTATTTATAAATCAAAATGTGGGTTCCTTTTTTTGTTTTGGAAAGCAATTTTTTCCTTGTTCGCTGTCAGGATGTATCAAGTTTTGATTTCACTTGATGTTCTGCTTTGATTATAGAAAATTGGAAGTTATAATCTCTGTGTTAATAGAACAAGCATCCTAGGTCCTGAAGAAGTGGGGTGATCCATGAAACGTGTAGACCAACTCAATACATTTTGGACAAAGACCTCTGACTATTTTGCTTTTAAAGTATATGTGAACTCTCACCTAGTAAAACAACCTATTCCGTTTAAAATAGAAATGAAAGGCAAAACATGTGTATATACATATAAGAAACATTATAAATACCTTTTTTCTCTCTTTTTTTTTATAAGTGATCACCTACCCTCCGTTCTCAGCTGCATAAGGAGCTCAGAGAGCTTAGGGAGATGAAACAGCCGCAACACTGGTCTTCCCAGTGAATGGCTGTGCAGTGGAGGCATGTGAGTAGAAATCTGATCATTGAAGGAAAGCAGTCTGAGCTCTTAGCACAGCCAGAAAACTGACCACTTCCAAAGGGAAACGAGAGAGACTGGCAGGAACAACAGGTATTTCACACAAAGAAATTAAAAGAGAACAGGACATTTTTTTCTTACAGGTGCATCGTACAGCAGGCACATATCAGCAATATGAAATGTTGGGTTGACATTTTCTTTAACTTTATATGTGTAGTATGAATTTTTATGGCCTTTTGTATAAAAAACAAACTTCAACAAATCTTGTTGAATTAAAAAGTGATTTAAACACACAACCCTGGTGGCATAAATACAAAGTCCCTTTCTATTTTAAATTTTGTTGTAGATCTGTGAGTTTCTCATTCCTTATCAATAGGATAAGCAGGAGAGAGTTTTGCGTTGTACAGCCAATGACTTTTCAGTTTGGACAACTAATGCTGGCAATAAACATACTAGAATAGTTCAATATAACAATCTTTTTTTTTTTTATACAGAATATATTCTTCATTTAGTCCTTTTCACAGCAGAACAAAGTATTGTTTACTAAAAATTTCACATATGAACATCCAATAATGGAGCTATATAATGCTAATATGACGAGACATCAAAATCTTTTTGATTAAAGAGTGGTACTTTTCATGAATTGATAGTAATGGTTAGGAAGTTTGAGCAGTGATCAATAATTTCAATGAAAAATTAATAACAGGCCGACAAAGGAAATGTAATCAAACTCAAACAAGGGAAAATTATTTTCCCTTGCTGTGTCAGACATTTGTTTTTAAAGCAGAACTCAAGGCAGTTGAGTTAAGAAAATGATATTTCCACTACCAACAGCATCGGGATGGGATGCACCATTCTCCACCAGGGTTGATTACTCAACAGTAGAGATGAACATGCTTTCTCCGAGTTCGCAGTTCACAAACTTTGCAGCCAACTCCACTGAAGCCTCGAGGGGGTGAAATTGCTATTTAAATATAGCCATTTGTAGAGCTAATGCAGATATTGTTAAACAAAAGGCAGGGGAAGATGGCCACTTATATTGGGGACATGCACCAATGCCCCAAAAAAAAATGTTATAGAAGTATTTCTCTATATAGAATTGTCAGCTCTACCTAACAGTTCCAAGACACACTGGCAATATAGGTGCCCAGGGCTTTTTTTTCAGCTGGAACTTGGTGGAACTCAGTTCCACCACCTCTGGCTCAGGTTCTCTGCCTAACACTAACACTTGTAAACACAGAAGTCACCTACAGTGGAGGTACCAGAGCCGGCTGGGTGCTTCAGCTTAATACAGCAACAAAAATAAGATATGTGGACGATGGTGAAGCTTTTAAGGAAGGGGGGGTTGCATGGAGAGGTCAGAGCTGGAGATGGGTGAAAGTGGGATGTGGATGAGGGATACAGAGGTAAGCGGCTGTGGAAGAAAGCTGAACTCTACACTCTGTATGTAATGCACTCCTGGTGTTTAATGCCCCTTAAGACCCTTCCATTTTTACTGAAATTTAACCACACTATTAACTAGGGATGAGCCGAACACCCCACCGGCTCGGTTCGCACAAGAACATGCAAACAGGCAAAAAAATTGTTCGAACACGTGAACACCGTTAAAGTTTATGGGACACGAACATGAAAAATCTAAAGTGCTAATTTTAAAGGTTAATATGCAAGTTATTGTCATAAAAAGTGTTTGGGGACCTGGGTCCTGCCCCAGGGGACATGTATCAATGCAAAAAAAAGTTTTAAAACTGCAGTTTTAAAAACTGCAGTTTTTTCGGGAGCAGTGATTTTAATAATGCTTCAAGTGAAACAATAAAAGTGAAATATTCCTTTAAATTTCGTACCTGTGGGGTTTGTATAGTATGCCTGTAAATTTCATACCTGGGGGGTGTGTATAGTATGCCTGTAAAGTAGCGCATGTTTCCCGTGTTTAGAACTATCCCTGCACAAAATGTAATTTCTAAAGGAAAAAAAGTAATTTAAAACTACTCGCGGCTATTCATGAATTGTCGGGTCCCGGCAATACAGATCAAAGTCATTGAAAAAAATGGCAGGGGTCCCCCCCACAGTCCATTACCAGGCCCTTTGGGGGGGGCATGTGTATTAGCACTTTAGATTTCTCCCATAGAATTTTAAAGGGTGTTCCGCGGCTTTTCGAATTTGCCGCGAACACCCCAAATTGTTCGCCAAAAGGGCGAACAGCCAATGTTAGATTCAAACTCATGTTCGACTGGAACATAAAGCTCATCCCTACTATTAACCCACTATGTGATAAGGTTTGGAGGGTGTGTGTGTGTGTGAGAGGGGGTTTCTGGGGGTCGTGATTGAGTTCCTGCACCTATTTTCTGAGGAAAAAAGCCCTGTAGGTGCCATATATAAAGCGGGCTGGGTTATCCTTTCCTTCAAATGATTAGCTCTTGAGTGTCTCTGCTAACTATGGGCAAATGCTATGGACTTCATTATATTCATCGGGAGGAGCGGCGTGCTGACGTCACCACACTTTACTATCGCACAGTCCCGGAAGCGACGGGCAGTGAGAGCCGGCCGGCTTTGTAACATACCACCCGCTTATATACCTGATGTACATTGTAAGTGCATTTTTTATATTATTTGAATAAACAGTCCTATACTGGATTACGCTATAGAATGTCTTTTCTGTCTTATCATGGTCCGTTGGGACACCGGGAGTTCACCTATTTAAACATCAGAGGAACCAGGAGAGCTGATTTAAAAAGCCCTTGGCAGGGATAACAGCCGCATGCGTGCACTGATCTCATACCGGGATCAGTAGTTTCGGTAAGCGGCCAGTTTAAATAGAGGTGGTGGATTCTTCACTATTCCAAATCAGCACTGTTCTGTGGTGTTCCAGTTTGATGTCACAGATGCATGTTTAGAAGATTGGACATTCGTTTTTATCATACATGTTTTATATTATTTGTATTATAAGACTTTCTATGCTATCCACACCAGTCATTTTTTAGATAGCCCTACAGGAGAAGTATATTTTGGACAATACTTTGGACCTGTGGAATGGAAAGGACACAATATGAGAGGGATATTGCTGCTCACCCCAATAATCTGAAGAATGGGAGGTTCCCCAGTAGGGTTTTTAGGCAGCTCGATTCAAAAATGGATGACAATGTATGTACAAAAATGGATTTATTAAAATTCAAAGGAAATGGGTGGTACAGATTTAAGATATGAGTTCTGGTAACATTTCATTGAACACAATTGCAAACACTAAAAGTGGTCATACAGTTTAACACAATTGTATGTGAAACTATGTAGCACTTCCTAACGCGTTTCGACCCTTTTCATGGGTCTTCTTCAGAGGTTTCGGTGTTGCTATAAAAAGGTTGTATAGAGTAAGCATCAAATATTTTCACCAATTTTTACAAAATTTAAAAATATATAAGTAACATAGTCACCAATTTATCGTGTGTAGACACTGAACATTTTTACCAAGATTTCCAACAGGAGATGCCCCAGGGTCCCAAAACACCCTCCTGATCGTGTGGATTCCCCACGCACTGGAATAACGCCGGAGGGGACTGCAGTTTACAAGAATTCACCATGTAGGATAAGGATCTTCAAACGGAGGGGGGAAAAGAGAGCCCCAGGAAAGGGGCTGACACCTGCAGCGGAGCATTTAAAGCATGATTACACAGTGCTTGGCAATATATCATTTAAATAGTAAGACATATAAAACTTTAAAGTGTTGAGCAGACAAAGTTATACATCCTCTCAATAGGGTATGTCATCTCAGTTATTCAATTATTTATTGTTATCTTTATGTTTGTAGGTTTATTGATTGATATATAAATCAATCAATAGTATTTGTGATTTACATTGTCTTTCAGGTGACGCTGTGACAAAAAATGATGTGTGTGATGATCAATGTGATGGAATAATGAAGTAACAAATACAAATTGACGTGAAAAATTGTGTAGTGGAAGTGTCAAATTAAACTAGTGCATGTTATAAAGACTAACAAGTCCCCCCACCCTGACTATTCTTACCCTTTAATCCAGAAATACCCTAATTAATGTATGACTTATAAACCCCTAATATGGCTCCCTAAGGGAGTCATACCTGACGTGTATCACACATGGTGGTCCTCCCCGTAAACAGTTTTATTCCCCCCCCCCCCCACAAAAAAAAAAAAAAAACACATGACCCCCCCTTTCCTCTCCCTTAGGGAGCCATATTAGGGGTTTATAAGTCATACATTAATTAGGGTATTTCTGGATTAAAGGGTAAGAATAGTCAGGGTGGGGGGACTTGTTAGTCTTTATAACATGCACTAGTTTAATTTGACACTTCCACTACACAATTTTTCACATCAATTTGTATTTGTTACTTCATTATTCCATCACATTGATCATCACACACATCATTTTTTGTCACAGCGTCACCTGAAAGACAATGTAAATCACAAATACTATTGATTGATTTATATATCAATCAATAAACCTACGAACATAAAGATAACAATAAATAATTGAATAACTGAGATGACATACCCTATTGAGAGGATGTATAACTTTGTCTGCTCAACACTTTAAAGTTTTATATGTCTTACTATTTAAATGATATATTGCCAAGCACTGTGTAATCATGCTTTAAATGCTCCGCTGCAGGTGTCAGCCCCTTTCCTGGGGCTCTCTTTTCCCCCCTCCGTCTGGGGATCCTTATCCTACATGGTGAATTCTTGTAAACTGCAGTCCCCTCCGGCGTTATTCCAGTGCGTGGGGAATCCACACGACCAGGAGGGTGTTCTGGGACCCTGGGGCATCTCCTGTTGGAAATCTTGGTAAAAATGTTCAGTGTCTACACACAATAAATTGGTGACTATGTTACTTATATATTTTTAAATTTTGTAAAAATTGGTGAAAATATTTGATGCTTACTCTATACAACCTTTTTATAGCAACACCGAAACCTCTGAAGAAGACCCATGAAAAGGGTCGAAACGCGTTAGGAAGTGCTACATAGTTTCACATACAATTGTGTTAAACTGTATGACCACTTTTAGTGTTTGCAATTGTGTTCAATGACATGTTACCAGAACTCATATCTTAAATCTGTACCACCCATTTCCTTTGAATTTTAATAAATCCATTTTTGTACATACATTGTCATCCATTTTTGAATCGAGCTGCCTAAAAACCCTACTGGGGGAACCTCCCATTCTTCAATACTTTGGACCTAACCTTTTTTCCTTTTTGATGTGGGATCAAACCTACAGAGATTATTGGAAGTTCTGTTCATTTTAGCATTCATTGTCACTATCACGTTTTTATCTTTGCGCAGCATATTTTTTATTATTTGCATTGTTGTGTGTGTCTCACATTTTTTGTTGCAGCACAGATAAATATTCATTATTGTTATACAGACAGCACAGTATACACACCCCATTATTACTTCATTATAGGTTGTCCTTTATTTCTGGTTGTGACCCTGTAAATTTTTGGCCAAAAGTTTGCAATTCGCAAATTCCTGGGGTTTGCCGCAAATACATGGTGGTAGAAAACCTGAACCTCATCCCTGCTTCCCAGAATACCGGTCATGCCGCATAATAAGACTTTTTTTTTTTAAGTTTGCATGGTGTGACAATAACAGGCTGGCACTTGTCTTCACTTTCTGGCTTTCATTAGTCAAATTAAAATGTATACTTAATTGCTGCTGTGATAAAACTTTATGTTAGTGCTACCGAGTAAAGCCTTATGCCACGTACACACGATCATTTTTCCCGTCGGGAAAAATTACATTTTTTTTTAACAAGAAAAACGACCGTGTGTGGGCTTTTTGTCATTTTTCCCGACGGGAAAAACGGCATTAATCACGACGAGAAAAATTAGAACATGCTCTAATTTTTCTCGTCGTGATTCCCGTCATTTTTTTCCGCAGCAGTTTTCCCATAGGGAAACACTGCCACGGAGCCCACACACGGTCATTTTTCTCGACCAAGAAAAAAAATGTCGGGAAAAACGGCCGTGTGTAGGGAACCAAGCCGTTCCCTTGTTTTTCCCGTTGATTTTCTCGACGGTGTTTTCACCGTCGAGAAAATCGATCGTGTGTACGCGGCATTAGAATTGTTATGTTTTAATGCACGCATTCCTAGTCATTCAAAAATATGTGTAATATACTTTATCTTTCTGCTATCTGTAGCCATACCTGGAACACCTTCGGTGCAGAGACCAGACACGCCAAAGCGGATGATAACGTGGCACCAAAAATCCCCGCTGTTACAAGAGGGGAAAATCCTGACACCATGCTCATTGCCTAAATAAAACATTTATAGATTATATTAGACAATTATAGATTGCAATTGTAACCAAACCCCAAAATCTAATATCAGAACTAAACTATAGTATAGCCCTATATTTGTATAAGTATTTTAGTGTATGTACATAAATCTGGAAGGGAAAGACTTGCTTTCAATAAACTCCATGCAATCATTTACAACATACTAGTACACTGATATATGAAAAAATGCATAGAAGAGGTTTCTTTAGGTTTCTTTAGGTTCTTTTACAGCTCTTTCGCTCGTGCAAGCCAAAGCAAGGCAAGGAGGATAAGAGGTGCTGAATCACATTTCTGTTGGAGCTCTCATGAATAAGGACAACATCACAAATGGTGCTGAGCTGGGCGGACATGGGTGGAGCTGTGTGTGAGGTGGGTGGAGCTGAGTGAGGGTGGGGCCAGGCAGGATAGGGACATATCAAACAAGAAAACCCGCCGCTCCAGGTGAGACCAGGAAGCCTAATGATCCAGTGGGTGCCTGCCCCGGCTCGCATTACCTAATGACTAAGCGCACGTGAAGTGTGTGAAACGCGTCTACCCAGCAATCTTGTTCTTGTAGCATTGGGATGTCCTAATAAAGAATTTTGACCTACAGTGGTGTGAGGCCATTTATTCTGTTTCAGGATAGCCGCATAGCCGGGTGGGGGCAGGGGTGTTCGGACCTGTGCTGTGATTCATACACAGACACGGACAATGATTCCAGGAAGTACCTCTAAGCAGCCACATTCAGCTGTACAGGCACACCATTGTCGGTAAAGCTTAGGAGGATTGCTGATTGTCTAGATTAGACTATTGTTTCTAATCAGACAATCAGCAATAACATTAACCGCTTGCCGACCGCCTCCTGTACATTTATGTCGGCAGAATGGCCGCGAGCTCCGTGACCGTGCCCGCAGGACCCGCGGACTCGATGTCCACCGGGTGCCCGCGATCGTGTCACGGAGCTGAAGAACGGGGAGTTGCCAGTGTAAATACAGCATCTCCCTGTTCTGCCTAGTGACAGGACAGTGATCGTCTGCTCCCTGCCATCGGGAGCAGCGATCAGTGTTGTGTCACAGTAAGCCCAGCCCCCACACAGTGAGAATCACTCCCTAGGACACACTTAACCCCTTCCAGCGCCCCCTAGTGGTTAATCCCTTCACTGCCAGTGTAATTTACACAGTAATCAGTGAATTTTTTGACAATGGTCCCAAAATGACGTCAAAAGTGTCCGATGTTTCCGCCATAATGTCTCAGTCACGATAAAAATCGCTGATCGCCGCCATTATTAGTAAAAAAAAAAAATTATTAATAAAAATGCCATAAAACTATCCCCTATTTTGTAGACACTATAACTTTTGCGCAAACCAATCCATAAACGCTTATTGCGATTTTTTTTTACCAAAAATATGTAGAAGAATACGTATCAACCTAGCAAAAGTAAAAAATATTGCTTTTTTTTCAAAATTGTCGCTCTATTTTTGTTCATAGCGCAAAAAATAAAAACTGCAGAGGTGATCAAATATCACCAAAAGAAAGCTCTATTTGTGGGGAATAAAAGGACGTAAATTTTGTTTGGGAGCTACGTCGTACGACCACGCAATTGTCAATTAAAGCGACACAGTGCCGAATCACAAAAAGTGGCCCGGTCATTTGGCAGCCAAATCCTCCAGGGGGCTGAAGTGGTTAATGCATAATGTAATAGTTTTTAGTTATTATACATAATAACAAAGGGCAGATTTTCATTTTTAACTGGCATTCCACTTTAATGTACTATGGACACAGAATTGAATGAAATAAATCAGAACTCCAGCCAAAAGCATTATTTGGACATGTGCACAGTACAAATACATTCGCACTAATAAACTGTGCCTTGTGTGTAGGCTGCAGCATTCTGTAAAACCTTTACTTTCATTCATCTATAACTGAACGTCTGGCGTTGAGACTCAAGCCCTGTACACACGATCGGTTTTACCGATGAAAACAGTCCAATGGACTTTTTTCATCGGACAAACCAATCGTGTATGGGACCCATCGGTCTTTTTTCCATCGGTTTTAAAAAATAGAACATGTTTTCCATTTTTCGGATAGATCAAAAACCGATAGCAAATTCCGATCGTCTATGGGCAAGTCCATCGGATAAAAAACCCACGTATGCTCAGAATCAAGTCGACGCATGCTCAGAAGCATTGAACTTCATTTTTCTTGGCTCATCTGAGTGTTTTACGTCACCGCGTTTGGAACGGTCAGTTTTTTGACTGATGGTGTGTAGGCAAGACTGATGGAAGTCAGCTTCGTCGGATTTCCGATGGACAAAACCATCGGATTAGAATCCATAGGATATCCGATCGTGTGTACGAGGCTTCACGGTATCGGCCGGTGTACACTGATCATAGCAAGTCGCTTGATTGGCACCTTTTCTATTGAGAAAACGCTAGCATTTTTTTCACAAGATGCAATGCATTTAGTAATTGGAGGGGTGGAGATTGTTAGGTTCATCCGCACCTCTTTTATTGTTGGTAGTTGCTGTGCTGTCAGTAAGAATGATGTCATGGAAGAAGTGGGCACACAAATTATTTTGTAGGGTATCACGTTTTGGACCATTTATTATCATATTACTCACTGCATGGATGTGTAATCTATTTATGGTAGTGTCCAGAATAGCCATTCTCAACCAGGGTTCAGTGGAATCCTGGGGTTCCTGCAGAGGTTGGTAGGGGTTCCTTGAGCTGTGGCTGATGAACCATCTTTTTGATGGTGCCTACAGAGTTCAAGGTTCAGCAGCATGACACAAAAATAGGATTTTTGTACTCACCGTAAAATCCTTTTCTGACATCCATGGACTGACACGGCGTCTCTTACACTTTACACGTGGGTTATGTCCCTGCAGGAGAAGACCTAGGCAGAATGTGAGATGTTATACATACATTCTAAAAAGCCAGAGCTGAACAGCCCCGCCCAGGAGGGCGGTCCCTCCGGACATAACCCTCCCACTGAAGTCAGCACACCTCAGTTCGTAACAAAGCAGTACAAACCTTAAAAGGAAGGGTGGGTGCCGTGTCAGTCCATGGATGTCAGAGAAAAGGATTTTACGGTGAATACAAAAAATCCTATTTTCTCTTATCATCCATGGACTGACATGGCGTCTCTTTACACTTTACACGTGGGATGTCCCAAAGCAGTGTCAAGAAGGATGGGAGCAGTATAAATGGAAAAACCAAAAACTTCACTCCAAACAAGGCAGAGCTCCTCAACGGAGGAGTTGCAACTTTAAACAGCGGCCTGCAGTACCTTGCGGCCGAAGGAAGCATCCGAAGATGCAGCCACATCAACCTTATAAAACTTCGAAAAGGTATGAAAGGACGACCAGGTCGCCACCTTGCACACTTGTGCAACCGACGCTTGATGTCGGAAAGCCCAGGAAGCACCAATTGCCTTGGTGGAATGCGCCGTAACCGGAAAGGGAAGCGCCCGCCCCTTGAGAGCATAGGCTTGAATGACGGTTTGTCTGATCCACCTAGAAACGGTGGCAGACGAAGCCGCTTGGCCCTGTTTTGGACCAGAAACAGTCACAAACAGTGAGTCAGACTTCCGAATAGAAGCAGTAGCAGACAGGTACACCCGCAAGGCTCGTACCACATCCAATGTGTGAAGCGCAAACTCTCTGGGATGCGATAGGTGAGGACACAAGGACGGGAGGACAATGTCCTCATTTAGGTGAAAGGCCGAGACCATTTTTGGCAAAAAAGAAGGTCACGGACGCAACACCGCCTTATCCTTATGGATGACCAAATAGGGTGACTTGCAGGACAAGGCCGCCAACTCAGACACTCGTCTAACAGAAGTAATGGCCACTAAGAAGGCCACCTTCTGAGACAAAGTCAAGAGGGGAATATCTCTGGTATTTTCAAAGGGAGGTTCCTGGAGAACCGAGAGCACCAAATTCAGATCCCACGGGGGGAGAGGAGGTTTGACAGAAGGAAGCACATGGCGAACCCCCTGTACAAGGGTGCTAACCAAAGAATGACCCACCAGCGGTCGCTGAAAGAAGACAGCCAAGGCCGAAATCTGATGCTAATGGTACTCAAAGCAAGCTTTTGGGTCACGCCACGCTGCAGAAAACGCAGGATTCTGGGGACGGAATACGTCCGCGGACGCCAGTCCAGCTCTTCGCACATGGCGATGTAAGCTTTCCAAGTACGTGATAGATCTTTCTGGAGGAAGACTTCCGTGCCCTTAACATGGTCGAAATGACCGAATCCGAGAGACCCCGGTCTCTCAGCACCTGGCTTTCAATAGCCATGCCGTTAAAGCCAGAGACTGTAAAGCAGGATGAAATATGGGACCTTGAGAAAGAAGGTCCTCCCTCATTGGCAACCGCCAGGGAACGTCCGCGACGAGACGTATCAGATCGGCGTACCAGTGACGCCGAGGCCAATCCGGAGCAATGAGGATCACCGGAATTCCCTCGGTCGCCACCCAGCGCAGCAGGCGAGGGAGCAACTGCAGTGGAGGATAAACGTACATCAGGTGATAATGACCCCATGGGGCCACCAACGCATCTGAGGCATCCGCCCAAGGATCCCTGGATCTGGCCACAAACCTCGACACCTTGCGATTGAGTCGAGAGGCCATCAGGTCCACATCTGGCGTGCCCCACCGTCGGCAAAGGAGTTGAAAGACCTCCGGGTGCAAGGACCACTCTCCCTGGTCCAGGGTCTGGCAACTCAGATAGTCCGCCTGCCAATTATCTACGCCCGGAATGTAGAGGGCCGACAGAGTCGGCACGCTTCTTTCGGCCCACCTTAGGATGCGGGCGACCTCGGAAGTCGCAGCTGAGCTCCGAGTCCCCCCCTGATGGTTGACATACGCCACTGCCGTGGCGTTGTCCAACTGGATCCTGATGGAGCGACCTTGTAATCTCTCCGACCATGAGGAGAGACACAGTCTGATTGCCCGTATTTCCAGAACATTGATCGGTAAACGGGCTTCGTCTGGAGTCCAAAGCCCTTGGGCCGACAGGACTCCCCAGACTCCCCCCCCAGCCCGTCAGGCTGGCGTCCGTCATGATCATCGTCCATTGGATGGGGAGAAACGACCTCCCGGACCGAAGAGCCGGGGACCTCAACCACCACACCAGGGACGCCCTGACCAGGTGACTCACCTGGATCTGAGGATCCAAGGACAACGGGGATTTGTCCCAAGTGGACAAGATCTCCTTCTGTAATGCCCTGGTGTGCGATTGGGCATAAGGAAGGCCTCGAAAGAGGCCACCATGAGTCCCAGGACTCTCATGCAAAAACGGATTGACGACCATTTTCGGGACGTCAGCACCCGCACTGCAGACTGAAGTGTCAGCCGCTTCTCCGGAGGTAGGAATACCTTCACCTCCAAGGAGTCCAGAATCAGACCTAGATACTCTAGACGCTGAGTCGGGACCAGGACCGACTTCTGAATGTTCAGGAGCCACCCGAAGTCCCTGAGGGTCTGACTGACGATAGTCACACTTTATTCTAATTCTGCGCCACTGTCTGCTCTTAGAAGAAGATCGTCCAGATAGCCCACGATAGCAATGCCTCGCTGTCTCAGCAAAGCTAGAACCGGAGCAAGCATCTTGGGGAACACCCTCGGTGCCGAGGCTAGGCCGAAGGGAAGAGCCACACATTGATAGTGGACTTTGCCGATCGCAAATCGCAGAAACTTCTGGTGGCTCGCACAGATCGGAGCATGCAAGTAGGCGTCCTTGATGTCCAAGGATGCCAGAAAATCCCCTTGATGGAGTGTAGCGATCACCGTGCGAATGGATTCCATGCAGAATTTTTGCACCTTCACGAAGGCATTCAGGGCCTTGAGGTCTAAGATTGGCCGAACCCAAACAGATTCGAGTAGAACCCCTGAAACCTCTCCTGGGACGGAACCAGCACAATCACTCCGGACCCGATCAAATCCTGTACAGCCCCCAAGAGGGCTGCCCGACGGGCAGGAAGGAGAGGGAGATTTGAGGGAAAGAATCTGTCTGGGGGCCAGGAACGGAACTCTATTCTGTATCCTGAGGTGACCACCTCGCACACCCACCGGTCGGAAATCCGGGAACCTGCGAAGTCGTCCCCCCACCCCAAAGTCAGGCGGGGGCAAGACTTCACGCGGAGGCGGGCTTGGGAGCCGGCTTGTTCGGCTTACGCACCCAGGGGCGCTTGTGTCCACCCGCCGCACTTTTGTCAGTCTGGGAGGGCTTACTCCGACTGACGAAAAAATAGGATTTTTATAACAGCTTACCTGTAAAATCCTTTTCTTGGAGTACATCACGGGACACAGAGCGGCATAGTCATTACTATGTGGGTTATATAGATACCTTCAGGTGCTGGCACTGGCAACTTCCAAAACCGGAAGTACCCTCCCCTATATAAGCCCCTCCCATCCGGGAGTACCTCAGTTTTGTAGCAAAGCAATAAGTGTCCCCAAAAGAGGGGTGGGAGCTCTGTGTCCCGTGATGTACTCCAAGAAAAGGATTTTACAGGTAAGCTGTTATAAAAATCCTATTTTCTTTCTCGTACATCACGGGACACAGAGCGGCATAGTCATTACTATGTGGGATGTCCTGAAGCAATGCCCAATGAGGGGGGGGATACACCATACATAAGCTGAGCGCTATCAGACATGAGGATCTTTTGCGGCCTGCAACACACTGCGCCCAAAGGCGATATCCTCCTGACTTCTAACGTCCACCTGGTAGAACCTAGTAAACGTGTGTACTGAAGACCATGTTGCGGCCTTACAGATTTGAGCCAGGGGGGCCTGGTGATGCACTGCCCATGAAGTTCCAACTGCTCTCGTGGAGTGCGCCCTAACTTTGAACGGAGGCGGTCTCCTTCTCAAGCCATAGGCTTGCATTATGACCTGTCGAATCCACTTGGCTAAAGTAGATTTTGACGCTGCCTGACCCTTCTGGGGCCTTCCGGCAGAATAAACAAAGTATCCGTTCTGCGAATCTAAGCAGTGGCTTTTAGATAAGCTTTAACTGCTCTTACTACATCCAAAGAATGTAATAATTTTTCCTCTACTGAACTAGGTTTGGGGAAAAAAGAAGGAAGAACCACATCTTGGTTCAAATGAAACCTCAATACCACCTTAGGAAGAAAGGCTGGATGAGGACGTAACACTACTCTGTCCTTATGGATAACCAGATATGGCTCCCTACAGGACATAGCGGCTAATTCCGACACTCTTTTAGCCGAACAAATGGCTACTAGAAAAATCAATTTCCTGGTGAGAAGAACCAAGGAAATATGCTGTAATGGTTCAAATGGTTGTTTCTGTAGAACCGACAGAACCAGGTTTAAGTCCCATGGACATATGGGAATATTAACCGGAGGGCTAATACGCATCACTCCTTGTATAAAGGCTTTGACTAGTGAATGCGAAGCCAAGGGCCTCTGAAAAAATATTGACAAGGCCGAAATCTGACCCTTGATAGTACTCAAGGCAAGCTTCCTATCTACAGCCCACTGTAGGAAGTCCAGAATCCTACCTATTACGTACTTTCGTGGATGCCATTTCTTGGCCTCACACCAGGCGATGTACGCCTTCCAGATTCTATAGTAGATCTGCCTGGATACCGGCTTCCTGGCATTGATCATGGTAGATACCACAGGATTAGAGAGACCTCTCTTTTTTAGAATGTGGGCTTCAATAGCCAGGCCGTCAAACCTAGGGCTGGTAAGGAAGGGTGGTATATCGGTCCTTGCGAAAGCAGGTCCGGACGATGTGGGAGCGTCCAAGGACTCCCCACAGACATTTTTATAATCTCCGCGTACCACGCTCTTCGGGGCCACGCTGGAGCCACCAGAATCACTGGTTTCTTTTCTACCCTGATTCTGCGGAGTAATCGAGGTAGCAATTGTGGCGGTGGGAATGCATATATCAGCTTGAACTGATCCCAAGGGAACACTAGGGCATCCGAGCCGCAAGCTAGGGGATCCCTTGTCCAAGAGACAAACCTGTCCACCTTTGCGTTGAATCTGGATGCTAGCAGATCTACATCCGGTGTTCCCCACCGCTGACATATTGTCCGAAAAACCTCGGGGTGAAGGGACCATTCCCCTGGGCATAATTGTTGGCGACTTAGAAAGTCCGCCTTCCAATTCTCCACTCCTAGAATGAATACCGCGGATATGGCTGGGACATATCTTTCTGCCCATTTCAGGATGCAATTTACTTCCCTCTGGGCTGCACGACTCCTGGTGCCACCCTGATGATTGATATATGCCACTGCCGTGGCATTGTCTGATTGAATTCTGACAGGGGACCCTTGGAGTTTGGATGTCCATGCTACTAGGGCATACCGGGCTGCTCGTATCTCTAAGAGATTGATGGGCAGGGCCTTTTCCGCATCCGACCATCTGCCCTGGAGAGACCATTGCTCCAGTACTGCTCCCCAGCCTATAAGGCTGGCATCTGTAGTGACCACCTTCCAAGAAATCGGACTGAAGGATTTCCCTTTTTCCAGATTCTGGGGAACCAACCACCAACGGAGGCTCTTGCGAACGGAAGGGGACAAGGACATTGGTAAGTCTAGGGCCTGAACTTTCTTGTTCCAGGCTGACAGTATGGCCCTTTGCAAATTCCTTGAATGGAATTGACCGTAGGGTACTGCTTCGAATGATGCCACCATTTTTCCCAGCAGCCTCATGCACAGGCGTATGGACGGCTGTCTTTTTGTACCCACTAAGTGGATCAAATCTCTCAAAGACAACACCTTTTTTCGAGGCAAGAATATTTTCCTCTGGCCTGAATCTAGCCTTAGCCCCAAGTATTCCAGACTTTTGACTGGTTTTAGGGCTGACTTGTCTCGGTTGATAATCCAACCGTGAGATTCCAGATACTTGATTGTCTTGTGAACGACCACTTCTAGTTTTTTCACTGAGTGGTCTATCAGCAACAAATCGTCTAGATATGCCATTATCGTTACACCTTGCGGTCTTAGATTGGCCAATAATGGGGCCAGAATTTTTGTGAACACTTGTGGTGCTGTGGCCAGACCGAAGGGTAAGGCTCTGAACTGAAAATGGCGCCCTTCTACTGCAAAGCGTAGAAATTTTTGGTGGACTGTAAAGATGGGAATGTGCAAATAAGCATCTTTGATGTCGATCGAGGCTAACCATTCCTCCCCTTGTAGGGCAGTGGCCACCGATCGGATCGACTCCATCCGGAAAGTCCTGATATGCAGGAATTTGTTTAGCCCTTTTAGATTTAATATGGGCCTCACGTCCCCGTTTGGCTTCGGGACTGTAAAGAGGTTTAAGTAAAACCCGAACCCCCATTCTTCCAGGGGAACCTCCATAATTACTCCTTGGAGCAATAGTTGTTCTAGTGCCAACAGGAGGGACTCTCTCTTCCGGGGATCCCTTGGCACGTTTGACCTCATAAAACGGGAAGGAGGAGAGTCTTTTAACTCCAAACTGTATCCCAGACTTACTGCGGAGAGCACCCATCTGTCTCTGATCGTGTCCCGCCAGGTCTCTGCGAACAACTGGAGTCTTCCCCCCACCCGATTGAGTGGGGGCAACCCTTCATGCATTTGACTTTGGGGGAGGTTTTGTACCTCTCCTGACCCAGGGTTTTTTATTACCCTGCGATTGTCCCTGATTTTTACCCCCGGGATTTGACCGAGAAGGCCGTCGGAACTGTTTCACAGCCGATGCCCCAGGGACTGGAGAAGCAGGCCTCTTAAAAGAGGGACCTCTAACTCTGTTTTTAACCGGCAAGAGTGTACTTTTACCGTTGGAAATTTTCTGGATATATTTGTCCAGGTCTTCCCCGAATAAGCGTTCACCATGAAATGGGAAGCTAACCAGCAATTTTTTACAGGGAGTTTCAGCAGACCAGTTTTTGAGCCATAGAAGCCTGCACATATGTACTACAGACAGCGTAAGGCGGGAGGCCTGATGGATTGAATCCTTTATGGCGTCAACCACAAAGCATAAGGCTCTAGGTAGATCAGCTAGGGCAAGGGCCTGCTGATCTGGCAAGTCCCTTAAGACCTGTTTCAACTGATCCTTCACTGCTTGGCAGACCCCAATAGCTGCCACTGCTGGTTGTGTCACCAAGCCTGCTGTAGAAAAAGCAGATTTTAATAAGGACTCCAATTTTTTATCTATTGGGTCCTTGAACATTTGGACATTATCCACTGGACATGTCAGTGATTTATTCACACAAGAGATGGCTGCGTCCACTGTAGGGACCCTCCATTTTTTGATGAACTTATCCTCCATGGGATAGACCACCGGAAATCTCTTGGGGGGAGTAAATATTTTATCAGGATGTTCCCAATCCTGGTACATGAGCCCTTCCAATAAAGGGTGAAGTGGAAAGGAACAGACAGTCTGGGGAGCTTTTAGCGACCCCAGCGAGGAGACAGTAGTGGTTGATGGTTCTGCAAGGTGCATTTTAAATGCTGAACGGACCATGTTAGTCAAAGACTGAACCCATAATCTTTCAGCTTGAGATGCTGAGAAAGGTTCCTCCACAGTTGATTCCTCTATAACAGAATCAACCTCCTCCTGATCCCGTTCAGGCAGGTCGATCCCTGTATGGGACTGTTGCTCCGCTAACAGGTACTCTGAAGGAGGAGACGGAGATCGGGCGTGCTTTCCCTGTGACAGGGAGGCAGCGATTAATGTTGACAATCTCTCTTCTAATCCTCCCAGAGCTGAGGAAAAAACCTCCTCTGTTACATACACAGGAGCAGGTGAACTGAGGACAGCCACAGTACCAGGTACTCCTGCGGGGTCTCTACGGTCACTAACCTCTGAATTTTCAGGGGAGACTGGTGCAGCAGAAGCATGCCCAAGATCCTCAGAGCCCGATGGAGACCCCTTTCGCTTCCTGGAAGATTTAGTTCCGGAGCTTCTGGACGGCATATTCCTAAGCCCAAAGCTGAGGTATTCCAGCCGTAATACACCACTTTTACTGAGAATAGTCTAGCACAATTGCTGCTATATAACAGTTGGTGTCTACTAAAGTGCCTTTCTAGGGGATGCCTGCATCAACGGCCTCTGTGTGCCTTTTTACTGTTGCTAGCTCTGTCTGTGCACTTCAATAGCCAGCTGTGATTGCCTTTAAACATGCTGGACGCCCGCACATGCGCAGTAGCGCCGCGGCGCACACCGAGCGTCATCCACCCGCTCCGTCCCTTTTTCCAGATCGCCCTTTATATAGAGAGGCGCGTGCACGCGCTCGCGCGCGGGCACGTGCGCCTTCGGCGCCTTTTTTGAAAAAATGAGCTAGATGGGAGCCAGGGTCCCTGCCGCAGGGCCCGGGGATGGATGAGCGCAGCAACAGGGCAGAGGAGACAGCTTCCCAAAGAGAACTTACCAACTGCCTGGATTTGACTTCGGAAGAAAAAAATCCACATTACAAGAAAAAGAACCATAGCGGCCTCTAGTGTTTAACACAGGTACCGCGGTCTTACATTTTTTTTTTTTTTCTTGCCTACTATTAAAATGTTTACATTTTCTCAGTAGTAACAGGCATGCACAGAATATTAGCGGGAATACCTTAGGTAACAGGCAGAAAGACAAAATAGGCTTGGGGGTCCCCCAATAGAACCAAGTTCCTGAGGGCCCCCACTTACCTTTTCCTCGCCGCAGGACTCTGTTTGGTCCACAGAAGCCCAAACTTCACCTATCACGGCAGGCATTGTAATTAAACCTTCAGGGACCGGGTTCCCAAGGATTCCACTCCCCTGGACCTATATAGCACCCTGCACAGAAAACATCTTGGTCGTGGGTATGACCAGAGCTCTGGATCCCAGGGTCCAGCCCTCCTAAGAGAGGCATTACAGGCAAAACCTTGCTCTTCTCTTGCAAGGCCCGGGTACCGACCGTTTAGCTATGAAGCTTTTTTGGTCGGATCCGGAATAGCTTACTGGGGCCCAAAAGAACCTGTACGCAAGCTCAGTGAAAAACACATGTTACTTCTTGGCCAACACCTTAGACACTGGCAAAAAACTGAGGTACTCCCGGATGGGAGGGGCTTATATAGGGGAGGGTACTTCCGGTTTTGGAAGTTGCCAGTGCCAGCACCTGAAGGTATCTATATAACCCACATAGTAATGACTATGCCGCTCTGTGTCCCGTGATGTACGAGAAAGAAAAACCCTTTTTTTGCTGGAAAGGAGGGACCCGGCTTACGGCGGGCCTCCTTACCCTTGATAGTCTGAGGAAGGAGAGTGCTTTTACCTCCCGTGACATCCTTGATGATGTCATCCAGAGCAGCACCGAAAAGTCTACCACCCTTAAAAGGTAGATCTGTCAGGAGCTTCTTAGAGGCTAGGTCAGCAGACCAGCATTTCAATCAGATAAGACGACGCAATACCACCGCCGAGACAGAGGCCCTGGATATTAATGGGGCCGCGTCCAACGTGGCGTCGCACACATAAATCAGGCCCTGCACCATCTGGTGGGCCAGAGCAATAGTGTCCAGGGGAAGATTATACTCCTGTACAGTTTGGTGCAAAATTTTTGCCCATTCCGTGAGTGTCTGAGACACAAGGGTCGCCGCTACAACAGGCCGTAAGGCGGATCCCAACAAGGCAAACATGGCTCTGCTCACCACTTCTGACCTCCTGTCAGTGGGGTCCTTAAATGCAGGAGTCCCCTCCATCGGGAGAGTGGTGGCCTTGTTCAAACGGGCGACTGGAGGGTCGACCACAGGGGGAGAAGCCCACTTTTTAAGTAGGGCGTCTTCAAAGGGGTATCTGATAGACAAACGCCGCGGGACCATAAAAGTCTTCTGCGGCTTTTCCCAGACCTGATCAATGAGCTGGTCAAAGAAAGGAACATATGGAAAAACCTTTTTAGAAGGCTTGGCCTTAAAAGAACCAAAGGAGACTGCCTCTGCCTGAGGTTCCATAGCCGCAGCATTCAGCTTGAGAGTGTCCCTCACAGCATCAATGAGTTCACTAACAAGCGCCCTGTCATTTACTGACTCAGAACTGGAGTCTTCCTCACAAGGAATGTCCTGTTCAAAACCATCCAAATATTCAGAGCTAGGGTCCTAAGCAGCACTAGCTAGGCCCATATCTGAATCAGCGCACTCCCCTTGTGGAGATAAAGTGGGGAGAGGGCGCCTTTTTGCTCCCTTGCGCTCGCACACCGCTTCCATCCTGGTAAGAAATGATTCCAGGACTGCCGACAACTGGTCCATGGGGACCGCAGGTGCTGGGGCACTGCCTGTCGCCTCTGGCATGTAAGGGGAAGCTGGTGACACTGACTCCATATTGTCCCTCTCTGAGACTCCTCAGAAAAAAGTCCACCCACAAGCTGTGCTGACTGAGTAGGGGAATGCCCAGGGGACCCACCAAGCTGACCAGGACCGCTCGATTCCGCTGCCTTGGTCTCTCTGCGCCGCGCTGTTCAGCATGAGTGAGCTGAGAGGAGAGAGTGTGAGGAGATTTGCGCCGTTCCCAGCAGCGATAGAGGCCAAACAAGTGCTTGAAAAGCGCGCGGCTACAAAAAAATGGCTGCCGCAATGTGCTCAGGCGATCCACGGCAAAATGGCTGCCAATGTAAAGTAATGCACAAACACAAAACATGGCGCCGAACGGCGCCCAGGCCCCCAAAACACTCAAAAAAAACAGCCCCAGCGATATGCAGACCAGCATGAGCCCCCCCTAGGGCAGTATAACCCTCAGGCACCCCACACAGCACAGCGCCAGCAATGGTGACAGAGAGTGACAATAAAACACAGGGGGAGACAGGGAAAATCCCCCACACAGAGAAACACACAGCATGTACTCACCTGCAGACAGGAGAGACTACTTACCCGTCCCCTGAGGGACCCACTGGTGTGTTTCTGACAGAACTATCACAGTGCGGTACTAAGTAGCTGTCGGCCCAGTCCACCGCGAAAGATACAGCAGGACTGTTCCATCTTGAGAGGACCGTGGAGCATGAAAGCCCACCGGCCACCCCTGGAGTCGTGGGGCATGTCGTGAACTGAGTCTCACGCACACAAGGCGAGGATCAGCACGCTCGATGGTCGGACAGGGAAGACTACGAAGATATCTTGTACCCAACCTGTTGCCCAGCCGACAGTTGATAGAAGATCTCAAAAATAAAATAAGAAAAATTCCAAAAGGAATAAAAATAGGTCAGGAGACTGGCTCCTGAGAAAGCCACGTCTTCTCCTTCTGCTAGGCAGAAAAAAACTGAGGTCTGCTGACTGCAGTGGGAGGGTTATGTCCGGAGGGACCGCCCCCCTGGGCGGGGCTGTTCAGCTCTGGCTTTTTAGAATGTATGTATAACATCTCACATTCTGCCTAGGTCTTCTCCTGCAAGCAGGGACATAACCCACGTGTAAAGTGTAAGAGAGGCCGTGTCAGTCCATGGATGATAAGAGAATTGTATTTTTAGCTGCCTTTAAGGGTGGCATTCTGAGCACTACTTTAAGAGGAACATTCTTCCTATTGACCATCAGTATAAAGGGACATTGTTCCTATTGACCCCTGGTGATTAGGTTTTAGTAAGGGTTCCTTGAGACCTGAAAATCATTTTTGGAGTTCCTCTAGGGTTAAAAGGTTGAGAAAGCCTTGTCCAGAAGCTGTTAATTTTAAACAGTAAGGTTTTTCCATTGGATCTACAACAAAAATACAGGCGGCATCAATCTAACAAATACTTTCTGTTTTTGGAGTCTGTATCCTGACAATGTGTATATGTGAGCCCGCTGTATAGAACCTTGGGGGTAATAATTACTGCTTACCTGGTAGTAATTTGAAAGTCCATATTTGCAGTTCTGATTTAAAGCACATTCAGTGAAGTTCACCCCATAGCTACAACCCAGTCCAATGCAGTTTGTGGCTTCACCTATAAATGAGTCATTTACACTTCCAGATGCATCTCTAATTACACAGGAGCCTGCAGAAAAAAAAGTTCTTATGATGTTATTACTATGGGGCATTTGACTATATTTAGGCTGATATGTACAGTCTATCATTTCCCTACGACAACATTAAAAAAACATACATCTGATGTCTTTGTATTTCTATAAAAATAAGTTTAATACCATCTTTTTTATTCTAAGAAGATTGATATGGACATATTTTATGAGCGGGGATCTCTCCGTCAAAATAGCCCATCCTCACCAATATACTTTCCTTAATGCCAAAAAGTGTCAACCGAGCTTGGGCATTGGGACATATATAGGGGTGTATCTACTAAAGGTGAATAGACAGTGCAATGTGTTTCATTCTTTTTCCCCCAGAGCTTAGTAAATGTGTTAAAGCTCTTCTGATTTCCATCATCCAATCATGTGCAAGAAAAATGCTATTTTTTATGTTTTCTTTGCACCTGATTTGGTATTCTTTACAAAGTGAAGCTTCGCCAAATTTATTAAAGCGGAGCTCCACATGCGATTTTTTAAAAGTCTGCAGCTACAAACACTGTAGCTGCTGACTTTTAATAAGGACACTTACCTGTCCTACTTGCCCGCGATGATGGCCCCCCCGATGCCGATCCCTCGATCATTGCAGGTCCCGCGCCGCCATCCTCACTAAGGGAAACAGGCAGTGAAGCCTTACGGCTTCACTGCCCATTTCCTGCTGCGCATGCACGAGTCTCGCGCCGATTTGTGAATGAGCGGCTGCTCTCTGTGATTACTCAGTTCCCAAAAAGCAGCGCGCCCATTCACCAGAAGACACAGCGAGTAGGAGGGATAAAGAGGATCCACCTCGGATAAGGAAGAGGCAGATTAGGAACATCCGCATAGCAACCGGTAAGTGCGCAATCTATTTTCCTTTTGTAAATCCATACCATAGGGGGAGGTTTACTCAAATTGGAACATGCAAAATCTGGTGCAGCTCTGCATTGAAACCAATCAGCTTTCAGGTTTTATTGTAAAAAAGCTTAATTCAACAAGCTGAAGTTACAAGCTGATTGGCTACCATAAACAGCTTCAGCAGATTCGGAGTGCTCCAGTTTTAGTAAATCTCCTAGTGAAATGTTTTCTTTCCTTGTTATATTCAGGCCAAAAAATAAAACTCTTCACATAATACATTTTATATTAATTTTTTCCAGCCAGCAGATGAAGCTGTGGCCCTTTTTGTTTTGCCATGTTAACCAGGCTGACCTTAAAGTGGATGTAAACCCTCTCCTATACCCAGTAAAGTGAACACCCTCAGACGATACACAGAGATAAAACAAATCTCCCTACATAAGTTTTACATGTATATCTGCTATCTTCAGCTTTCTATATTCTTTAAAAAGTGAACATTTTGTTAGAATTTTTACTTCCTCTTTCAGCAGTGGGAGGGGAGTTTTGGCATACACTGTGTGACAACTGATTGGAGGAAAAGCACACACTTCCCTTCACATAGGCAAAGGAACGAAGATTCTTGCAGAGGTGTGCTGTGAATAGATCAGCTCTCTGCTAATCTATTTATAGCACCCACCCCAAATTTCAGCTGCTTTTACCTCCCGTGTCGGAGAGCTTGTCAGAAGTTATCATGCTGATAACAGAGGAACGGAGCAGCAGAAGGACACGGGACTAGAGAGATAAGTAAACACTACATATTTATATGTGCCTATGTCAAATTTCATGAATCGGTTTTACATCCAAAAAAGTTGGTTGTTTACAGGGTTGAAGAGCTGAAGTTTAAATGACACAACACAGTGATCAGTGACCCGGCTCGTTCCCTCTTCCCTGCCTTGTGTGACTCTCTGTAGAGAGTTTCCGTGGTAGAAGAACCAGTAAAAGCTGCCGCTGAATTTAGAAAACCCAGAGTGGTTTATAAAACCATGGATTAGTTACAGCTTTAAATTATAATCCAAATGGTCATGCAAATAAACAACCCCCCCCCCCCCCCCATTTTGTTTGCTAAATGCAACCTTCATGCAAACATGGAGGTATATGTATGCTCAAACAGTAGCCCAAAATATGCAAACTTCATGTAGTGTGTTTACTGCATCAAACTCCACCTGTATTTCACTAAGTAATAAATATTTATATTGAAAAAAACATACCTATAGTTGCAGAAATGACCAGGTAAGACACTGTAGTCCAGAAAATGGCCATCAGGGTACCTCTAGGGATAGCCACAGCTGGATCCTGTGTGAACAAAATAAAGAAACATCTGAAGATAGTTTAGTGTGTCCACCAAGGTCAATAGAGTGCCAACAAGTGCTTCCTTGGCTACACATAACTGGCTCACACCATTCAACTTGGTAACATACAAATGTGTTATTATTGGTCAACTGAAACGTGCTAAGATGCCAGGTGCTTGCACATCATTTCCCTGCTACGTGCAAACTACTGCAGACACTAAGGGGTTCATCTACTTAAACTGGAGACTGCAAAAAGTGGTGCAGCTGTGCATGGTAACCAATCAGCTTCTACTTGTTCGATTACGCTTTGACAAAACAAACCTGGAAGCTGATTGGTTTCCATGCAGAGCTGCACCAGATTTTGCACTCTCCAGTTTTAGTAAATCAACCCATAAATCTCACATTCTGACCAATGTGCACCTTAACCACTTCAGCCCAGGAAGAATTTACCCCCTTCCTGACCAGAGCACTTTTTGCGATTCGGCACTGTGTTGCTTTAACTGACAATTGCGCGATCATGCGATATCGTACCCAAACAAAATTGACATCCTATTTTTCCCACAAATAGAGCTTTCTTTTGGTGGTATTTGTGCACCTCTGCGGTTTTTATTTTTTGTGCTATGAACAAAAAAAGAGCAACAATTTTGAAAAAAAAAACAATATTTTTTACTTTTTGCTATAATGAATATCCCCAAAATATATGTAGCGCCCCCTCACTCCACTCTTGTCTTCAGCTCGTCTTTCTCTTGTCTAGGGGTTATCTTAGAGGAGAGGGAGCGGGGACACCACGCCTGGCCTACACCACCTGTGTCAGTGCGGTATAGGCAGCGTTCTTGTTTTACCTTCGGGTCAGTGCCGTGCACCTGGATCCTCCATCCCAGAGTTACCTTGAACAATGTCTGTCAGGAAATGAGCCCCACACCATTAAAGTCAAAACTCCTTTATTCTTCTTGAATGAACACAATCAGTTGAACTCCCTTGAGGAACAGAACAGGAAAGGAGGTGTGGATGCGAATAGGCCCAGACACAATGCGTTCTCCACTTTCTTCCCTGAAAGTGGGCTGTGGTCTCCGAGCGAGGGGAGATTTCCCTCCAGGCGGTCTCCGACGAGAGACTCACCCGTCACCGGCAATATGCTGCACCGGGTCTTCAAGTGAGGAGCTCCCCCCGTTCCATTACGCCTTCCGGATTCGGGTACCCACTCCCGGGGTTCCCTAGGATCTCTTTCCCTCGCGGAACTCAGTGTTGGGCACTGAGTTCCAGACCTCCATCCGAGTACCTCACCCCAGGCCAAAGGTGCCTGAAATGGAACACGACCTCCGACTGTCCTCTAGGCCTAGGCCACCCAGAGGACCGACACGAACCACTGCCCGCAGGCTGAAGGTGCCTGGGACTCCGACCCCATGACAAAGATGGCCGGCCCCTTTATACCCTCTCCCAGCAAGCACGGCGGGTTCCCCGCCCCACCATACTGCTGCCGAGAGAGGACAAAAAGGAGGCACAGCACACAGCAATGATTCAACCCCAACCCAGGGCGACAGCGCCACCCACTGGGCCGCAGGGAACTACACATCACTGATGTCTCTGCCAAGTTCAAATTACACCCGGGAAAGTACATACCCGCTACACTCTCCCCCTGGTTCTTTGACACTGGTCCCCAGTGTCTGGAGTAAACCATGCCCTCAACGGCTGACATAGTCCAATCCAGAAACCGACTAACAATTTGCACAAAAATAAAAACTTTTTAGAAAAACTATCCTACTGGAGCAATTGTGTCTGAGCCCTGAAACAAAAAGGGGAAAAGAAACAACAGCATTTAACCATAACTTTGAATCACATGGTCACATTATACTTTTCCCACCCATCCTGACTAAGATCCACCCTATTCCCAGTGATCTTGATGAGATGCTCTCCTGCAGAGGGAAAAGAAAGAGAATTAACACACATAAACCCTGACACATGTATTCGTGTGAGAGAAAAGAAACTTCTCCGGGAAGAAATCCCTTTTCTCCAAAGAGTGAGTGCGTGAAAAGTGTTTTAACGTTGCGCAACACTGCCACCTGGTGACAGCATCGCGGTAACTGCACTCGTGGAACTTTTCCTCTTCTCTTTGGGCCCTATCTACCCCAGAGTCCATGATCTCTTGCGGGAAAAGTGGAAAACAACTGGAACAGTTCTTCGTTCCTCTGGGCACAAAAGCAACAGCCCCAGAAAGTTCAGCAGCACAACAAACTGAGTCTTTTCTCTCCTACAGGTAAAAGCGGGGATGCGGCAGAACAAGTGGCTTCAAGTGTTGATCCATAGTCTCTAGATGATATTCCACATCTTCTCCTTCCTTATGCCGGATCAGCACCTTGTCTGCATGGATGTGTCGTCCTAACATCCACTCTGCCTTGCAGTCCTTGAAACGTTGAGAGGCCTTGGGAGAGCATGTGGGTCCAAACAAAGTCATTGTACCAGCGCTCCCGGCACACTTCCACCTCGTAAAGCAGTTCCTTCGACAAGTACGGATACTCCCATCCGTATTCTGCAGCAACCTTCTGGCCAAACAGGCGTTGTAGTCTCGCCAGAGGAGGCATGGTAGCTTTGTCCCCTTCGCCAGGCAAAACTATTGAGTCGGGTGACGAGGGACCTTGACCACATCTGGTCTGGGCATAGGTGCCCGCAGCAACAGTCTCTTTTCCCCGGCCTTCGGTACAGACTGTACCGGGGATGTAGCGGCAGGCTGGGGACGGGACCTCTCTTCAGGCGCTGGTGCCTCCACCCGGGGTGTACTTTCCCCTGTAGACATGGGTGGATCTCTGGTCCTCCGAGATGAAGCGAGAGGTACTTTGTCCCAGCCCTTCTTGGCAAACAGCTCGTCTATTGCCACGTCGTCTCCCATGTCCGAGAGCGACTCCAGGTCGGAGGTGTCACACTCCTCCGCGGGTGTCATGGATATGCAGTAGTGTTTGTCTGTCAGCTTACCTTCCTTCCCATGTGTTCATCTTAGAGGCCTGAGCCCTTTCACCTGGCTTCCTTTATAATCTCCTCCCAGCCAGACTCCACCCCAGGCCCTATCACAGAACACTATATTAACCTGTGCACTGCAAGCCTGCTTTGCTGATCAACGTGTTTGTTAGGCATTGTGTGTTTGGGTTCCTGCCTGCCGTGTGCTACGTCTGTCTCTCTGTTACATATTTGGCTTGTCCCCGACTATCCCTGTCTGCTCGTGACCCTTGACCTTCGGCTCGTTCTTTCGTTATCCTTGTCTGCTTGTGGCCCCTGACCTTCAGCTTGTTATTCGGTTCTCTCATATCTTGTGCTGCTGCTTCCCCTCTTTTCCCCTTACCCTATGGGGCGGAAGCTAGGAAACTCCAGGGGGCGCGACCTGGTCCCAGCCTGCAGCATAACATCCTCACCACTAGAGGCCCTGGAGAAGACCTGCTGGGTCTTAGACTCCGCGCCCTGGGGAATCTTGGCTCTAGCTTCCGTTAGGATCCCGGTTGTGCTCCTCTGGTCCCGCTTTCCACAACCACCCAGTTTCCTATCCGCAGCAGTCAGCCATAGGGTTCACTACCTTGCGGTGCACTCCTGTCCCCCTACGGTGTGCATCTGTCACCTGGCCACAGGTGACCTTGACAGTTTGATCAGCCATGAACCCGGCTGACATCCCGTTACCCGTGGATGATCCGTTGCAGGGCATAGTTTGCAGACTTGAAACCCAGGAATCGAATCAGACTCAGGTGATGCGATTCCTCCAGGATCTGGCTTCTCGCTTCGAGCAGCTTCAGGCCTCCTTGGGAACCCTGAATCTGCAACCTCAAATACAACCAGCGGCTGCACCTATTGCACCAGTCGCAGCCACACACTCACTACAACTGCCAGCTCCGTCCCGTTTCTCTGGGGACTCCAAGGCTTGCAGGGGGTTCCTTAGCCAATGCACAATTCATTTTGAGCTCCAGCCCCAAAACTTCCTGTCTGATCGGGCTAAGGTAGCCTATAGCATTTCCCTCCTCTCTGGTGAAGCTTTAGCCTGGGCAGCCCCTCTGTGGGAACTGAATGATCCAGTGGTTTCTAGCCTGTCTGGCTTCTTGAAACTTTTTCGGAATATCTTCGAAGAACCGGCTCGTGTCTCTTCAGCGGCCAGCGCCCTTTTACGTCTCCGCCAAGAGTCTGCTTCTGTGGGACAGTATGCCCTTCATTTCCGCATACTGTCGGCTGAGTTGAGCTGGAACAATGAGGCCTTAGTCGCAACCTTTTTGCATGGCCTGTCTGATAGAGTGAAGGATGAATTAGCAGGAAGAACCATCCCCACTGATCTGGCCGGCGTTATCTCCTTGTGTAACCAGACCGATATTCGCTTTCAGGAGAGGACCTTAGAAAAGCAACGCCAGCACTCCTTGGTTCTTAGTCAGCCTGAGCTCCCCTCTCTTCGACCCGTAGAGCATCTCCTACCAGCTGAGGAACCCATGCAGCTGGGTCGGACCAGGCTATCCCCCGAGGAACGTGCTAGGCGCAGAACTCTTGGTCTGTGTCTTTACTGTGGGGGCAAAGGTCATTTTCGTGACACTTGCTCTCTTTGTCCAGAAAAACGTTCGGGTCCACTTCATCTGGAAAGTGGAGTATTGGACCCAGAAATATCACCTTCCCCTTCTCGTCTTCTGCTTTCTGTGTTCCTTTATGTTGGTGCTTCTTCTCATTCGGTCTCAGCATATCTGGATTCCGGAGCCGCTGGTAATTTTATGGACTGGGAAATCGCATCATCCATGAGACTTACTCTTTTGCCCCTCACCACACCATTGGTGGTCTTGGCGATTGATGGTACTGTTCTCCCAGGGGGACCTATCCGCTTCCAGACCCTCCCTGTTAAGATGTCGGTAGTTACACTCCACCAGGAGTGGATATCCTTCCTCATCTTACCCAAGGCCTCAACGCCTATAATTTTGGGTCTCCCATGGTTACAGCTCCATTCTCCTCATGTGGACTGGACTACTGGACAGATCCTGGCTTGGGGTCCCTCCTGTTCCTCGTCCTGCCTACCCAAGGTTGCCCCCTGTGAATCTGAGCCGGTCATTCATTCCAGGTTGCATAACCATTTACATTTCTCTGTCCCTAACCACCCTTGGACGCACAGCCAGGCTAGCTTGTCTACAAGTCCTGCAGTCGCTACGTCTTGCGATGCAATTCAGGTAGTCGCTACACCTGACTCAGCTATTCACTCTGCCTCTGTACTAGTTATGCCAGTCCAGCCCATGCCCAGTGAGCCTCCTACTTTTTCTTGTTCGGGACATTCTGCTTGTCCTTCAGCTATTCAGTTTGACTCCGGCGACATGTCACCTTCTAACCAACCTGACTTCAGGGTTCCACTGACATCTGCCCAGTCTGATGGTCCTGTGCAAGATGACCAGTTCCCCTTTAGGGGTCTAGGGGACCCTCCTCAGATTCCTGTTGATCCTCTCATGCCCTTGCTTATTCCTAGAGCGCCTTTGGTCCTCAATAGATCTTCTTGTCATCTCCCTACCTCGTTTTCGGTCTCTGAGGATAATCTTAAGTACGAGGTTAGACAAGTTCTGGATTCTCGGCTCTGCAGAGGCATTCTTCAGTACCTTGTGCATTGGAGAGGTTTTGGTCCTGAGGAGGCGTCTTGGATCGCTGCATCTGATGTCGCTGCACCTCATCTGTTGAGAAGGTTTCATCAGAGATTTCCCTTTAAGCCTGGGCCCAGGCGGGGGAGGGCCCATAAGAGGGAGGGTACTGTCATGGATATGCAGTAGTGTTTGTCTGTCAGCTTACCTTCCTTCCCATGTGTTCATCTTAGAGGCCTGAGCCCTTTCACCTGGCTTCCTTTATAATCTCCTCCCAGCCAGACTCCACCCCAGGCCCTATCACAGAACACTATATTAACCTGTGCACTGCAAGCCTGCTTTGCTGATCAACGTGTTTGTTAGGCATTGTGTGTTTGGGTTCCTGCCTGCCGTGTGCTACGTCTGTCTCTCTGTTACATATTTGGCTTGTCCCCGACTATCCCTGTCTGCTCGTGACCCTTGACCTTCGGCTCGTTCTTTCGTTATCCTTGTCTGCTTGTGGCCCCTGACCTTCAGCTTGTTATTCGGTTCTCTCATATCTTGTGCTGCTGCTTCCCCTCTTTTCCCCTTATCCTACGGGGCGGGAGCTAGGAAACTCCAGGGGCCGCGACCTGGTCCCAGCCTGCAGCATAACATCCTCACCACTAGAGGCCCTGGAGAAGACCTGCTGGGTCTTAGACTCCGCGCCCTGGGGAATCTTGGCTCTAGCTTCCGTTAGGATCCCGGTTGTGCTCCTCTGGTCCCGCTTTCCACAACCACCCAGTTTCCTATCCGCAGCAGTCAGCCATAGGGTTCACTACCTTGCGGTGCACTCCTGTCCCCCTACGGTGTGCATCTGTCACCTGGCCACAGGTGACCTTGACAGCGGGTATGTAGCCGGTTGTAGAAACGGAGCCACCACCTCCCGCGGACTTACTGGGCCATGACTTCTCGACACCTCCGCCCACACACCAAATCTCTCCGCCTGGCTTACCTCGGCCTTTACTTGAAGCGGGACGTCCGGAACTCCCATCGACAGATCCATCCTGGCCGGGCGTAAGCGGGCGAGACGGTCCACCACAACCGCTGGTCGGGGCTACCATACCGGTCTTTCTCTTCGGCGGTGGACGCTGCGAGACAGTGGTGACCGAGTCAGCATCCTCGGATTTCTCCCGTTGGGTTTTTACGACCTCCTCCGCGGTCGTTGCAGTGTGCGCAGGGATGGCTCTCACAGCAGTGATTCCTCCTCTCTGAGTGGTGTTGCCTGTAGCACGGCCGGGGTAAATGGTTCTCGGCCTCTCGACCGCCGGATCCACTTTGAACAGGAACTCCCCACAGGCCTCACATCGCCCGAATGGCTTCAGTTGGCACACCAGTCCCGAACAGCCGGGACAAATCACACCCAGGGCCTCAACGTCTATGCACGAATACAGGGCAAAATCGACCCCTTGGCTTTAGCCGAATCCCTGTATCTGTTACCGGAGCAGCAGCAGTCAATGTCGTGGTGGAAGGGTGAACTGGAATCCACGAGGTGTGTCCAAACATGGCGACATGTTGCTGATCCATCGCACACTGCAAAGTTTTTGCGCCAACGTCCCACGTGTAGTCCTTCACACGTATTGGACTCCTCCCCTTTGCTCCAGTTCGTGGGCTTTTCTTCTTTTTTCCTTTCTGAGTCACGCCCACAAACTAAGCGATGGGGGTGTGCCTGGTGGCGCAGTGCAAATAGAAACCCCCACGTGTACTACTTCACACGGCTGAGTTTCCCCCTTTTTCCACTCTTCTGCGCAGGCCTTTCCCTTCATTGGGTTATGTCCACGACTTCGAGCAGGGATGCACTTCGGCCAATAAAGGTCTGCCTATTCGCGTAACTCCTCCAGCAGACACGTTCAATTCTGTGGTGCACAACACTATACTGGACCCGAGCCCCCACGTGTAGCGCCCCCCTCACTCCACTCTTGTCTTCAGCTCGTCTTTCTCTTGTCTAGGGGTTATCTTAGAGGAGAGGGAGCGGGGACACCACGCCTGGCCTCCACCACCTGTGTCAGTGCGGTATAGGCAACCTTCTTGTTTTACCTTCGGGTCAGTGCCGTGCACCTGGATCCTCCATCCCAGAGTTACCTTGAACAATGTCTGTCAGGAAATGAGCCCCACACCATTAAAGTCCAACACTCTTTTATTCTTCTTGAATGAACACAATCAGTTGAACTCCCTTGAGGAACAGAACAGGAAAGGAGGTGTGGATGCGAATAGGCCCAGACACAATGCGTTCTCCACTTTCTTCCCTGAAACTGGGCTGTGGTCTCTGAGCGAGGGGAGATTTCCCTCCAGGCGGTCTCCGACGAGAGACTCACCCGTCACCGGCAATATGCTGCACCGGGTCTTCAAGTGAGGAGCTCCCCCCGGTCCATTACGCCTTCCAGATTCGGGTACCCACTCCCGGGGTTCCCTAGGATCTCTTTCCCTTGCAGAACTCAGTGTTGGGCACTGAGTTCCAGACCTCCATCCCAGTACCTCACCCCAGGCCAAAGGTGCCTGAGATGGAACACGACCTCCGACTGTCCTCTAGGCCTATGCCGCCCAGAGGACCGACACAAACCACCGCCCGCAGGTTGAAGGTGCCTGGGACTCCGACCCCGTGACAAAGATGGCCGGCCCCTTTATACCCTCTCCCAGCAAGCACGGCGGGTTCCCTGCCCCACCATACTACTGCAGAGAGAGGACAAAAAGGAGGCACAGCACACAGCAATGATTCAACCCCAACCCAGGGCGACAGCGCCACCCACTGGGCCGCAGGAAACTACACATCACTGATGTCTCTGCCAAGTTCAAATTACACCCGTGAAAGTACATACCCGCTACATATATATATAAAAAAAATCATTCTCAGTTTAGACCGATATGTATTCTTCCACATATTTTTGGTAAAAATCACAATAAGCGTAGATTGATTGGTTTGTGCAAAAGTTATAGCGTCTACAAAATAGGGGATAGTTTTATGGCATTTTTATTAATATATTTTTTTATTAGTAATGGCGGAGATCTGCGGTTTTTATCGTGACTGCGACATTATGGCGGACACATTAGACACTATTTTGGGACCATTGTCATTTATACAGCGATCAGTGCTATAAAAATGCACTGATCACTGTGTAAATGACACTGGCAGGGAAGGGGTTAAACACTAGGGGGCGATCAAGGGGTTAAGTGTGATCTAGGGAGTGATTCTAACTGTGGGGGGGGGTGGGCTACCTAGAACATGACCTAGATCATTGCACCCGATGACAGGGAGCAGTAGATCTCTGTCTTGTCACTAGGCAGAACAGGGAAATGCCTTGTTTACATAGGCAGCTCCCCATTCTCCCCATTCTGCCACTCCGTGACACGATCGCGGGACATCGAGCGTGAGCTGGTCGGCAAGTGGTTAAGCACAGCCAGCTGCTGATTGAAAACCTAATGTCCCTTTCACATGGGTTTTGTGATCAGGTCCACCTGTACATTTATTAGGCCGACCTGGTTGGAAAGTGCATGCAGCTCTATGGGCAGGAGGATGTAAGCAAACTTGCATCCGTTTACATCCACCTAATAAGAAAATAAGAAAAAGGTTATTACAAGTTTTAAATATTGAGACTTCATACTGCCCTTCCCTGCTGCTCTTGGCATTGGACTGGATTGTCTAACAAAAGAACAGTCCCAGCTATATTCAGTTGTAAAGCTGGCCATAGATGATAGTAGTTTCTTTCCATTCATCACATGTAGAAGGAAATAAAATTGCTAGATTCCCCCATCAACACAGTTAGGCCCCTTTCACACAGGTGGACCGTTCAGGTCCGCCTGTCAGTTTTTTAGGCGGACCTGAACGGGCGCTCCATACAGGTCTATGGAGCGACGGATGTCAGCGGTGACATGTCTGCTGACATCCGACCCGCTCCGATTCGCTAAAGTGTGACGGATGGAAACCCTATTTTCTATCCATCTGGTGGATCGGATGAAAACTGACTCTTTGGTCCGTCTTCATCCGATCACCCATAGAGGAGAGCGGTGCTCTGACAGGTCTGCCCCTGCGCAGTGTGCAGAGACAGACCTGTCATCTGCCTGCTCAGCGGAGATCGACAGAGTGATCCCTGCTGAGCATAGGGGAGTCAGTATAGGGGTCCGCACGTGTGAAAGGGGCCTAAGTGTTGATGGGGAATGCCTCCCACTGCGCTATTGTATTCTGCCAGTAGGGGGCGCAGGGAGCATTACAATACAATACAATACAGAATACAATGGTTACTGCTAGCGGCTATAGCCGCTGGCAGTAACCATATGTAGAAAAATCCGACATGCCAGTTCTACCAAAGTTGATCAATTGATCAACTTCGGTACAATCAGCCTGCCCATCCCCGCTGAACCAAATTTTGATCCATGTATGGGCAGCTTTAAAGTGGCCATAGATAGATAGATAGATAGAAATTTGTCCAGTTCAGCGGGGACCTGCTGAATTTCAATCCATGTGTAGCCACTGCCACTCAACAGAAGTCGATCTATTATATTATTTATATACTGAGAGCATGATATAATTAGTGACCTTTAGATCTCCAGAGATGTTCGCTCCAGCCAGGATTCCCGTAGCGGATGGGAAGAAGATGGAGAACATTCCAAAGAAGGTGCCGTCTTGTCCTCTCCAGTTTGGCACAAAGTTTTCAGCAAATATATCAGCTATAGAAAAAAAAGCATTGAAAATGTATACAACTGTATAAAGTATTTCTCCACCCATCAATGTAACTATAGAAAAAAAGTTAGACGAAGGAATTGATGGCAGCAATATGGAGCCCAAATTTTACAGATTCAGTCTAGGTTTACATTGATGTGATTTGGCATGCGATTTAACATGTCAGATCGCATGCCAAATCGGCAGCTATTGCTGGCAAGGGCACCGTCCGAATCGGTACAACGCCAACTTTGCAGCGCCGCACAGATTCCCAAAAGTAGTTTCTGTACTACTTTTGGCAACTTTGTGTGTAATTTCAACAGACATCTGTGCAGGAACAGATTTCTCTGAAATTGCCCCTGAAGTTGGACTGACATGAAGGTATAAAATCGTGCGAGTTCAGCTGAACTCGCTCAATATCAATTACGCAGCAGTGTGAACCTGGGCTCACAAACAATTTATGATAATCATACCGGTATATGGTTAACATTTGAATAATGACAAACACTTTTCCACCCAGCTATAAAATCTCTGTAAATGATGAGCAGCTTTTTCTCTACAGAAACAACCTTTAATAACATATACTTTACTAACTACTAAGCATTTTTACTAAGCACACCTAGTGTAAAAAAAAAAAGGCTTTTGGAACTCAATCTCTAATCCCCTCGTTGGCATTATCCTCTCCGAATTGGTTGTGAACTGAGGCAAATTTTCCCATAGGGTTCAATGTAAATCAGGTTAATCCGTTCTGAACTTTTTTTTTTGTTTATATATATATACACAGTAAAATAATTATGAAATGTATGTACAAAAAAAAGGATTTTAAACATGTATTACATACAGTATTTTACATTAAAATTAAAAAAAGTTATTGCCCATTTATACTTACCTAGGTGGATGCAGCATCGGTCCAATGCTGCATCTGTCCCCCGCCGCCTCTGCACTGAGAACCGAGCCACCGAACATCGCCGATGGCTCGGTTCTCTCACCTCCCCGAGCAGAGAGCTGCTGACTGTCAATCAGCAGCTCTCCTGCTCTGCTCCTCCACGCTCACTGGAGTGCTGAGCTGTGGAGGGGCGGGGAGCAGATGTCTCAGAGGATCGCTGAGAGGCTGAGATGGCCATCAGTCCAGGCAGCTGGCGGATCCAGACTTCTAGAGTCCAGTGACGTCAGCAGAGAGCGGACTTCAGACTGCTCTCTGCTTAAAACGGGTCACAGGAATGCAAAATGAATTGCAATCCTGTGACCCATAGGAGAAGCCCAGCCAAACGAGCTCAGGCTGGACTTCACCTTTAAGCTGACCTCTTTCATGTGTACATCCAAAAATAAAAAATATATAGTTCCTCTTTAATCCTTGTTTAAACCAATCCCAAACCCCAATTTAAATGACTAATCTAGGGGCCAGAAAACAGCACTGTGCATCCAGGAACAGATCATCTGAGGGCATGATAAAGTTGTAGAATTCTTATGAACTGTTTTTCGATGATTCCACCCTCATAGTAGTCAGGGGGCAGAAACCCCTATCTGAGTGGACAGGTTCACTGCTCTTCTCAATATGAACATGTCAGAGCAGGGAAGATGGGCGCAGCTCGTGTTCGTGAACCAAAGCAAATTTTTGTGAACTTTTCTGCTGGCAAACCGAGTTGTTCGTGAACAGAACCTTTCTTGAACCGAGGTATCACTGTACATGCAAACCCTTATGAGGAACTTTCCTGATTGCTCCCTTTGGCCTGGTAACCGCTTCAGCCCCGGACCATTTGGCTGGCCAAAGACCAGGCCACTTTTTGCGATTCCGTACTGCGTCGATTTAACTGACAAAATTTGCGTCCCTTTTTTTCCCACAAATAGAGCTTTCTTTTGGTGGTATTTGATCACCTCTGCGGTTTTAAATTTTTGCGCTATAAACAAAAAATGCAATATTTTTTACTTTTTTCTATAATAAATATCCCCAAAAAATATCTAAAAAAACTATTTTTTTCCTGTTTAGGCCGATACGTATTCTTCTACATATTTTTGGTAAAAAAAATCGCAATAAGCGTTTATTGATTGGTTTGTGCAAAAGTTATAGCGTCTACAAAATAGGGGATAGTTTTATGGCATTTTTTTTATATATATTTTTTTACTAGTAATGGCGGCAATCAGCGATTTTTATCGTGACTGCGACATTATGGTGGACACTTTGGACACATTTTTGGGACCATTGGCATTTTTACAGCGATCAGTGCTATGAAAATGCACTGATTACTGTAAAAACTATCACTGGCAGGGAAGGGGTTAACACTAGGGGCGATCAAGGGGTTAATTATGTTGCCTAAAGTGTGTTCTAACTGAAGGGGGGATGGGACTGACTAGGGGAAATGACAGATCGCTGTTCATACTTTGTATGAACATACGATCAGTAATTTCTCCCCCTAAAAGAACCGGAAGCTGTGTGTTTACACACACAGCTCCCGGTTTCTCGCTCTGCCACGAGCGATCGCGGGTGCCCGGCGGTCATCGCACCCGCCAGGCACTCGCATCGGCACTGGGGGCGAGCAGGAGGCCCCTTGTGGCCACAGAGCGAAATGATGAGCGATCGCGGGTGCCCGGCAGTCATCGCGCCTGCCGGACACTCACATCAGCAGCGGGGGCGCCCTAGTGGCCACAGAGCGAAATAACGTTATATAACGTGATTTCACGCAGCCGAGCCAACCTGCCACAGTAAAACTGCGGCGGGCGGTCCGGAATCGGTTAAATATGCCATTATAAGCAAATTGTTATATCTTTTCAATATGTGAAAAATATGTGTTGATTTTGCTCATAAATCTCTGTAATCTCTGCAGTGTTATTTCAAGCGGTTATTCAGCCCTGTCTAGTTCACCTCTATGAACCACAGAACACCTCCAGCTAATGTTACGGAGATAAAGGGAGAGGGGGGGGGGTGTATTCTGTAGTCCTAATACACTTCCTGTCCTAAAGTGAGAACACACCTCCATAAATACACTACAATGAGTGAGTGTTGTCACCCCAGGACTGGCAGAATCACCACTTGAAAATAAATGAGAAAATTCTGTAAACAAAGAGAAATCAAATTCACATCCAAGACCTATTAAGCTGCAACCTATAAAAATTTTTGTTTGTGGCTTAGCATTTCTCAATCTCTTCAAGGACCCTTTCACAAGGGCTTTCTGATCAGGTCCGCCTGTCAGTTTTTCAGGCGGACCTGATCGGACCCTCCATTCACCTCTATAGAGCGGCGGATGTCAGTGACAACATGTCCGCTGACATCCACTGCTATCCGATCCTGTTTGCCAAAACCAGACAGATGGTGACCCTATTTTCCATCCGTCTGGCAGATCGGATGTGATCGGATCAAAACGGACAGGCGGACCGTTTTCATCCGATTTCCCCATAGAGGAGAGCAGGTCCGTCTCTGCACAGTGAGTAGAGATGGACCTGTCATCCGCCAGCTCAGCAGGGATCAGCAGGGCGATCCTCCGCTGAGCAAAGCACAGTCCGCCAGGCAGACCGCCCGTGTGAAAGGACCCTTATGCTTTGTACACACGATCAGTTTTTCCGACAGGAAAACCGTGTTTTCTTTTCAGCAGAAAAACGGCTCAAAATTGTCTTGCATACACACGGTCACTCAAATCTTGGCTGAAATTACGAACGTCAAGAACGCGGTGATGTACAACACATACGATGAGCCGAGATCAATGAAGTTCAATAGGCAGTTCGGCTCTTCTGCTTGATTCAGAGCATGCGTGTTTTTTTTTTGCGTCGTAATTGCATACAGACGACCGTGATTCCCGATAGGATCTTTTCATGTCACGAAAATTGAGATGCTGCTCTCAATCTTTTCTTGGCAGGAATTTTCACAGAAAAAGTGTGATGGAGCATACACATGGTCGGAATTCCTGACAAAAAGCTCACATCACACTTTTCTTGTCGGGAAAACTGATCGTGTGTACGAGGCATTACATGAACAAATCATTGAAATAACTTTCAGGTTTCAGGGAACCACTTTTAATAAATATTATATCTACCTGGCGGTGTTCAGGGGCCAAACAGTATTGGGAAATGGTGCTGCATCTAATTAACAGAGTTGCTTCAGTCGCTGTGCCTTTGGCAATGGAGGTGTGCCTTTTGGGGCTCATTGAGACCATTGTACCATCCTCTGCCAAACGCACGCTAATTTCCTTGCTGCTCTTTTATGCCCGAAAGAATATTGCTATGCAGTGGAAGAGGCCTACCCCCCCCCCACTTTGGCGCAATGGAAACACTTGGTAAACGGCAGCCTTCCTTTATACAAAGATACCTATGCCAATCGGGGCTGCCCACTGAAATATGACAAGGTCTGGCGCAATTGGTTAGATGAGCCCGAAACAGCCTAGGGAGCTGGGGGTGAACCAGATCATCGTGTCAAGGTTTGCCTTGCTCTTCTACCTCCCTCTTCCTCCGATGACCTCTGATATGTGTTCATTGACTAGTGGGTCTTACCATATTGGGTGCCCTACTTGATCTATTTGGGCGGTGCTGCTGTGCCCTTCCATGGCTGTGCATTGTATCGTTGGGTTCACATTGCAATTGTATTCTCATCTGTACATGTTCTTTTTTATGACTGTAGGTGCTTAAGCTGTACAGGTCCTTCTCAAAAAATTAGCATATTGTGATAAAGTTCATTATTTTCTGTAATGTACTGATAAACATTAGACTTTCATATATTTTAGATTCATTACACACAACTGAAGTAGTTCAAGCCTTTTCTTGTTTTAATATTGATGATTTTGGCATACAGCTCATGAAAACCCAAAATTCCTATCTCAAAAAATTAGCATATCATGAAAAGGTTCTCTAAACGAGCTATTAACCTAATCATCTGAATCAACTAATTAACTCTAAACACCTGCAAAAGATTCCTGAGGCTTTTAAAAACTCCCAGCCTGGTTCATTACTCAAAACCGCAATCATGGGTAAGACTGCCGACCTGACTGCTGTCCAGAAGGCCATCATTGACACCCTCAAGCAAGAGGGTAAGACACAGAAAGAAATTTCTGAACGAATAGGCTGTTCCCAGAGTGCTGTATCAAGGCACCTCAGTGGGAAGTCTGTGGGAAGGAAAAAGTGTGGCAGAAAACGCTGCACAACGAGAAGAGGTGACCGGACCCTGAAGAAGATTGTGGAGAAGGACCGATTCCAGACCTTGGAGGACCTGCGGAAGCAGTGGACTGAGTCTGGAGTAGAAACATCCAGAGCCACCGTGAACAGGCGTGTGCAGGAAATGGGCTACAGGTGCCGCATTCCCCAGGTCAAGCCACTTTTGAACCAGAAACAGCGGCAGAAGCGCCTGACCTGGGCTACAGAGAAGCAGCACTGGACTGTTGCTCAGTGGTCCAAAGTACATTCGGAAATCAAGGTGCCAGAGTCTGGAGGAAGACTGGGGAGAGGGAAATGCCAAAATGCCTGAAGTCCAGTGTCAAGTACCCACAGTCAGTGATGGTCTGGGGTGCCATGTCAGCTGCTGGTGTTGGTCCACTGTGTTTTATCAAGGGCAGGGTCAATGCAGCTAGCTATCAGGAGATTTTGGAGCACTTCATGCTTCCATCTGCTGAAAAGCTTTATGGAGATGAAGATTTCATTTTTCAGCACGACCTGGCACCTGCTCACAGTGCCAAAACCACTGGTAAATGGTTTACTGACCATGGTATTACTGTGCTCAATTGGCCTGCCAACTCTCCTGACCTGAACCCCATAGAGAATCTGTGGGATATTGGGAAGAGAAAGTTGAGAGACGCAAGACCCAACACTCTGGATGAGCTTAAGGCCGCTATCGAAGCATCCTGGGCCTCCATAACACCTCAGCAGTGCCACAGGCTGGTTGCCTCCATGCCACGCCGCATTGAAGCAGTCATTTCTGCAAAAGGATTCCCGACCAAGTATTGAGTGCATAACTGAACATAATTATTTGAAGGTTGACTTTTTTTGTATTAAAAACACTTTTCTTTTATTGGTCGGATGAAATATGCTAATTTTTTGAGATAGGATTTTTGGGTTTTCATGAGCTGTATGCCAAAATCATCAATATTAAAACAAGAAAAGGCTTGAACTACTTCAGTTGTGTGTAATGAATCTAAAATATATGAAAGTCTAATGTTTATCAGTACATTACAGAAAATAATGAACTTTATCACAATATGCTAATTTTTTGAGAAGGACCTGTATGTTTTGTACGTGTTAGAAAATTCAATAAAAACAATAAAAAAAATATATATATATTATATCTACAACTCACAAGACATTAACATGAACAGTAAGACTCTATTCACACAGGGGCAACACGACTTCCAGCGTGACTTTGGGAGGCAACTTGGACACGACTTGAGCATGAATCACAGCGCGACATGAGGCAACTTACAAGGCAATTTCAAGTTGCCTCCAGGACAGGCGGCTTTCCAGTGGCCAATCAAACAAGAATCAGCTCTGTGGGAGGGAGGGGTTTGCCTGAGAAATGTATGTTCTCTTCCTGTATTGATGCTTCAGTTAAGACAGGGGATCCGACTTCTGAGGCGACTTCCTTTGAAATCAATGGGTACAAGTTGCCTACAAGTCGCCTAGAAGTCGGATTGAAGTAGTACAGGAACCTTTTCTGAAGTCGGAGCGACTGCAGTAGTGTACATTAAGACGGCTCCATTCACTTACATTGATTTTCTCATGCAGCGCGACTTGAGGCGACTTGAAGTCGGATCCAAAGTTGTCCCTGTGTGAATGGGCTCTTAGTTGTAGGTATAATAACAAATAAAAGTATAAGGAATGTGGTGTACTCAAGGCCCTAGTGCACTGGTTATTATTGGGAAGAATGCACCTTATATCACTGGTCAGTGGGGAAAATGCCTCCTTTACAGATTCCTGAAAAGATCATTGGTGTCGCTGGAACCCCTAACAACCTATGGGAGGAACTCTGGGTTACTTTAAATTGTTAATTGTTACTTCTTGATCCGGCAATTGTCTGCACTAGGGATGAGCTCTCAAGTGTTTAGATCCTAGATTGAACCCATGTGAGCTATGGCGCCATGAAGGTGTCACTGTAAAGTGCCAATGATAAGTGGCTGAGGTATTTCCCACCCAAAAGCAACATGTTTTCAAGGACTAGAATCCAAACATAAGTGAACTCATCCTTGGTCTTCACCTTGACAGAAGAACCCAGTGAGGTTTGAAAACATTGGCGTTCTTTTGCATTTATATGTATATATATATATATATATATATATATATATATATATATATATATATATATATACCTAGGACCATTGTTGTTCTTTTGCATTTTGAACACTGGTTGTGTTGGCCACATATCTATTGTATACTAACTGCTAAACAGACAGGTAATGACAAATCAATGTTATAAAGGTCACGGCGGGCAAGAGGACGTCAGGAATAATATTATTAAACATGGTTGCAGGCAGAACCGCCTTGCTGACATTATCCCACATTACATTACTATCACATTGCTATATAATAATTAGCAGAAATCAGCACTGCAATTCTATACTGATATGAAAATATGATCCTGTGACTGTCCCTCACCTCGATAGCTGAAGAAGCCCTTTGCCTTCTTTTCTTCTGTGGCAGGAATGAACGTCCCTACTAGGTAGTTTACAAACGAGATCATGATGACAATGAAAAAAAGTACCTGTGCCTGGAGAATAAGAACATGGAAATAAATCGTACAAAAGAGGGGGTGTGTTAAGTGATAGTATTATTGCACCTTATTTCTTTGCAGGGTGACAAGCAAACTAAAAGAAAACTGGCGACACTCATATTACGAGATGAAGACCGTTATGTCACACTAGTAGCTGCCATTTCAGCATACAGTGCCTTGAAAAAGTATTCAAATCCCTTGAAATTTTCCACATTTTGTCATGTTACAACCAAAAAACCTAAATGTATTTTATTTGGATTTTTTTGTGATAAACCAACACAAAGTGGCACATAATTGTGAAGTGGAAGGAAAATGATAAATGGTTTTTAACTTTTTTTACTAATAAATATCTGAAAAGTCAATGCGATTACAGCTACAAGTCTTTTTGGCAATGTCTCTACCAGCTTTGCACATCTAGAAAGTGAAATTTTTGCCCATTCTTCTTTGAAAAATAGCTCAAGCTCTGTCAGATTGGATGGAGAGCGTCCATGAACAGCAATTTTCAAGTCTTGCCACAGATTCTCAATTGGATTTAGGTCTGGACTTTGACTGGGTCATTCTAATGAATATGCTTTGATCTAAACCATTCCATTGTAGCTTTGGCTGTATGTTTAGGGTCGTTGTCCTGCTGGAAAGTGAACCTCCACCCCAGTCTCAAGTCTTTTGCAAACTCTAACAGGTTTTCTTCTAAGATTGCCCTGTATTTGGCTCCATCCATCTTCCCACAAACTCTGACCAGCTTCCCTGTCCCTGCTGGAGAAAAACATCCCCACAACATGATGCTGCCACCACCATGCTTCACAGTGGGGATGGTGTGTTCAGGGTGATATGCAGTTCAATTGTGGTCTCATCTGCAAGAGCACCTTCTTCCACGTGTTTGCTGTGTCCCCTACATGGCTTCTTGCAAACTGCAAACATGACTTCTTATGGCTTTCTTTCAACAATGGCTTTCTTCTTGTCACTCTTCCAGATTTGTGGAGTGCACGACTAATACTTGTCCTGTGGACAGATTCTCCCACCTGAGCTGTGGATCTCTGCAGCTCCTCCAGAGTTACCATGGGCCTCTTGGCTCCTTCTCTGATGAATGCTCTCCTTGCCTGTCAGTTTAAGTGGACGGCCATATCTTGGTAGGCTTGCAGTTGTGCCATACTCTTTCCATTTTCGAATGATAGATTGAACAGTGCTCTGTGAGATATTCAAAGTGTGGAATATTTTTTTTATAACCTAACCCTGCTTTAAGCTTCTCCACAACTTGGCCTTCATGATGCTGTTTGTTCACTAAGGTTCTCTAACAAATCTCTGAGGGCTTCACAGAACAGCTGTATTTATATTGAGATTAAATTACACACAGGTGGACTCTATTTACTAATTAGGTGACTTCTGAAGGCAATTGGTTGAACTAGATTTTAGTTAGGGGTATCAGAGTAAAGGGGACTAAATTCAAATGCACATCACACTTTTCAGATATTTATTTGTAAAAAAAATTGAAAACCATTTATCATTTTCCTTCCACTTCACAATTATGTGCCTAATGTGTTGGTCTATCCCATAAAATACCAATAAAATACATTTACGTTTTTGGTTGTAACATAATAAAATGTGGAAAATTTCAAGGGATATAAATACTTTATTAAGGCACTGTATGTCAAGCCAAAAACATTTTGGTTTTAGGTTGGGGAAAGGGTTAAAATTCCTGTTAGGCTTTTCATTGATATCTAGGACTCATGTAGCATAATTTGCCCTTACTTCCTGTTCTGCTGAAAATGATTCCACCAGACAGGAATTGAGGTATAAATCTGCAACAAGGACGCAGAACAAAAATACAAATCTGACAGAGGTTCTAGTCTTTCTCCAACCTTAGTAAAGAAAAGTATTTTTTTCAGTCTGTTTCCCTGTTGAAGTGTTCCCCTCAGCACCTGATGAAGTGAGGGGAATTCTCTCCAACAGAGCTCCAAATAGCATTAAAAAAACAAACAGGGACCCACTCTATACAAAACTGAATAAAAAGTTTTGGGTGGACATTAATTAGGTTTATTTTACAATATATATTGGTTTTCCTGAAGCCATATAATATCCTACATATCAGGTGTTCCATTTCAAGAAATTAAGAGTGACCCAGCAGAAAGAAAAGTCAACTCCATCAAAACAGACATGGCATGTAGGCAGGTGCAGTCTGTTCTCTTCACTGCAGGTGGCGCTCAACCACAGCAGCAGTGCAGAGAGAGAGGAAGTTAAGAGCAACATGGTTCCTGTATGGTTTCCAGAGTCACTGTGGCAGTGATTCTCAATTGGATTTAAGTCTGGACTTTGACTGGGCATGTGACTCTGCCCATGTGACTCTTAGGCGTGGCAGAGTCTATTTAAGACCCTGGGTTTGGAGCGCATTCAGCGCGTGGCTAGTGTAGGGACAGGTAACCCATCTGTCGGGGACAGTATTATTGGTAGGGAAAGGTTCCAGACAAGGAGAGAAAGCTTAGGGTACCGTCACTCTCCTTGGACACCTTCCCAGTTGGGCTGGGACCAGCCAGGCCGCATTCCGCCCTCCAGACAGATGCTGTCAGTTTGGCTATAACTTGCTCCGCTACATGTTATTGGCATCCTTGAGTGTTCCCGGTTGTGCCTCCTTCCACCAGGCTTGTTGTGAATTGTTTTCCATTTACTTCAATACAAGTTCCATTAATTGCACCTGGACTGAGTGTGTGTTATTGCCGCTGCAACACGCTGCACCCACCCACAGGTATTTTTTCCCTTCTGTAATCCTTACAAAAAAATATGGAGAATTGGCATTCCAGCAAAAAGTTTTCTCCTAGTTTTGGATAAGCTCCACACGGCAGCAAAGAAAAATAAATTTTCAAGACAGAGCACAAGACATAACTACAATGTTAAAACTAAAAGAAATCCCCCAACGTATATCTAGTGTGGTGTATTTCACTCACTTCCTGCCCCGATGATGGTGGTGCCACCCAGAGAGAAGATCTCTCCAATAGAAAAAATATGGCAATAGTAATACAGGGAAAAATGTTATGATCACTTTTTAGGATTGTGTTGCTGTCTGCACACCTATTAGGTGAATTCCAATCTCTTCTTGACCTATTTACAGCACTCAATAGAACAGAAGTGAAGGGAAATGGTTAAAATTTGGACCCAAACAGTAATAAACACACTAATTAATCCCATATAAGCATATATATTTTATCAGTACTGCGTATTATGACTTAATACATTGTCCCCCCTATTCCTAATAAAACTGTTAGGACTCCTATTAGTTTTATTGCAGCTCTGCTTAAAGGGGTCCCCTAGTGCCACGAAAAGCTGTTTTTTAACAAAATGTGCGATGAGTAATCCATTTCTGGACTATAAAGAACATATGCTCCAAGGACCCAACCACAGCCCTGTACAGCTGGGATATCCAATCAGAACCAGGAATCCAGTGCTCACTTTTCCATCATCTGTACCTAGAAAAAAACACCTGGCGGAGGCTCTATCCCTTTCAATTCTTTAATTATTTTCAAAACTAAAAATTGTTTTGGCTGGAGTTATTTCTTAAATTACTGTATTTATTGGTGTATAAAGCGCACTTTAGGGGGGAAAATCACGGGTGCGTGTCATACGCCGATATGTTACCGTGGAGGGGAGGGGCGAGCGCCGCCGGAATTCATCTGAGCCGACATCTCCTGTTTACTTGGCTCTCACTCAGCAGTCACACAGAGCCCTGCCTCCGCCACCGGCATTGGACGAGTGTTCTGTCTGTAGCGATACCTCCAACTAAGGAGGCCGCAGAATTAGATTTGGGCCCTGAGTGCAGCTCCGCCAACCCCCGGCAATAGGCTCTACCCCCTTCTGGCACAGCTAGTACTAACAATCAATGATATGTCCTATGCAATAGAATAACTAAGCAAGGACACAGTAATGATTTGTAATAGGTAAAGTGTTTTACTCATTTCTCTCAATATGGATAAAGGGGTAACAGTAATCACAGTTCAAGATAATCACTCCTAAGGGCAGCGTCCTGACACTCTAACACACTATATAGTAACACACGCTACAGGTGCGCCATACGGGCGACCGTTAACTAAGTGCCCTATGGCGCAGTAATCAAACACGCTAGAATCCCCACCAGGCCTGGTTCTAATATTTAGCTTAGTCCTTCTTTCTTCACCGGCAGGTCTGTAATGGTGGTACACTTTAAACAGAGTATAACTTTGTAATCCAAGGGGTATAGAACTTGGTTAAATAAAGCCGCAGGCTCAGTTCTGACAAGGCTCTTCAATAGGGGTATGAAAATAACTTGTAGGCCACGGCAGTCTATAGGCCTATATACAGTAACAGTATCTTAGCTGGGCTTACGCCCTCTCACCCGCCGGACTACGGATCCAGTCCGGGAAACCTCCACCGGCCGTGTCACACACACTCGATCTCTCCAACGATCGGGCCCCCGATCCGACAAGGCTGTAGCTCACAAAGTCAGATGCCACCCAGGCTCGCAGAGGGGAGGGTGGAAGGCTCTTTGGTGCAGAGCAAGACCTCAGGCTTCAGGCCTTGCACTCGGACACCTCCACACAGGCAGGAGGATCCGTCTGTGAAGTCTCGTGTCCCCAAAGAGGCCGAGCCCGGCCTCGCCTCCTCCTTTTATAACCCCTCCCATGAGTCTCTGCGGTGGAACATCTGAAGAATGGGGTTATGGGTAATGTAGTTTCTTCCCAATATAGGGGAATACCCCGCTACACACTCCCCCCACTTAAACTCTTTGGTCCCCAAAGATAAATTTTAGCAACAACCATATATAACACTGGACAATTCTGAAAACGATGTTGGGATAGGGGATTCCCACCATAACTGAGGGGTTGAATTCCCTTGCCCACAGGTCACATTATCATGGGTGGCCTGCCTAACTGTGCCAGAGAGTGAGCTGGGGTTGCCCTCCACCAAATGGACAGTGGAGGGATCCGGAATCTCAGCATTTCTCCTAGCAGTGACCACAGAGTCTTCCGAACTGTTCCCCATCTGAGGGTAGGTCAGCTTCTTAGGAGGTCGAATGACTCTTCGAGCTCTTTGTTCTCCTGGAATCTCTGGCTCTGGCGCCACAGGCTCCTCTTCCTCGGAGCAACTATCATGGGCATCTTCCCAGTAATCTGTTGAAGGACTGAAGGGAATGAACTCTGTAGCCTCTGGGTTCAGTGTTTCATCTGTGGTATCTTGGGTGACCGGAAGATCTATGATAGAAGTTCCTGGAGTTGGGGAAGACCACAGCCAATCAAGCTCTCCCTCTTCATCTCCACTAAGTTGGGAGGCTTCTCCATTTTCAGCTCGGGAGGTCTGTGACCGAGTGTGCGGCCTAGGAGTATCCAAGATAGAGGCCGGTGCAGGGGAGTCTCCCACGGAAGGTATTCTAACTGCCTCCGCAAGTGGGAGCAGGTGGTTTCGATGCCATGTCTTCAGTGGGCCTACCTTTCCCTCTGGCTTCACCTTGTAGACAGGTAGGCCCGGCAACTTCCTGCAGATGACATAGGGTTCAGATCTCCATCTGTCTGCAAGTTTGTGCTTTCCGGGGACTCCCAGATTGCGCAACAGTACTCGATCCCCGGGCTGTAGGTCTTGTACCCGGACTTTCAAGTCGAAATTTCTTTTATTCCGAGCTCCCCTTTGATCTGAGGCCGCTTGAGCTTGTTCATATGCTACTTTCAGGCTGTGTCTGAGCCTGTCCACATATCCTTTGTGGGATGTGGCTGAGGAATGGTCCAGTGAGGTGCCAAAAGCCAGGTCCACCGGTAGTCTCGCTTCTCTCCCAAACATGAGTCGATATGGGGAATAGCCTGTAGCATCACTGATGGTGCATTTGTAAGCATGTACTATGGCTGCTATGTGTTTGCTCCAATGTTGCTTTTTCTCGCTTTCCAGAGTCCCTAACATGTTGAGCAAGGTTCGGTTGAACCTTTCCGGCTGAGCATCTCCCTGAGGATGGTAAGGTGTAGTTCGAGTCTTCTTAATTCCCAAAGAATCCAAGAGCTTCCGGATCAGCTTACTCTCGAAGTCCCTCCCTTGGTCTGAATGGAGTCTCTGTGGCAGCCCATAATGGACAAAGTACTTCTCCATAAGCACCTTGGCCACGGTGGAGGCCTTCTGATCTTTGGTGGGGAAAGCCTGGGCATACCGGGTGAAATGGTCGGTTATCACCAGAACATTTCCTAGTCCACTCAGGTCGGGTTCGAGGCAGAGAAAGTCAATGCACACCAGGTCCATGGGCCCTTGGCTCTGTAGATGGCCCATTGGGGCAGCTTGATGGGGCAAAGTCTTCCTCTGGATGCATCGCGCACATGAGTGGCAGTACTCCTCTACCTCTGCCCTCATGCAGGGCCAATAGAACCGACTTCTGACAAGTTGAAAGGTCCTTTCAGCCCCTAGGTGGCCATGATTGTCATGCAAGGCAATCAGAACAGTCTCCCGATGTTTCTCTGGGAGGAACAGCTGCCACTTATCTTCTGAGTCATCAGAGGGGCCCCTTCGGTAGACCACTCCCTGATGTAACTGCAACCTATCCCACTCCTTCCTCAGCAGGCGAGCTTCTTTTGAAGGTTGACGCATGAGTATGTTTGGATCCTGATTTTTCAAGGCCTCCAGGACCAATCTCCCCATGGGGTCTTCCAATTGGTCACACCTCAATTCCTTCTTGGACAGTCTTGGTAGGTTGTCCTCTTCCAATTGAGCTACTCCACAGTAGTGTTTGGGGACTCCCACCGTGGTAACTCCTATTTCCTCTGCTCTGGAGCCTCCTCGGGCTTGGAATTCAGCTCCTTGACAAAGGGCCCGCACCCCGTCCGGTGCCACTTGGGTCCAATCTTCTATTTCAATGGTCGGGGAATGAGATCTTCTGGACAGAGCGTCTGCGTCTCGATTCCCCACTCCTGGTCTATACTTAAGGCTGAAGTTGAATCCAGACAGTGCAGCCAGCCACCTGTGTCCAGTGGCATCCAGCTTGGCCGTGGTGAACAGGTAGGTAAGGGGGTTGTTGTCGGTCTTCACAGTGAACTCTGCTCCATACAGATAGTCTTTGAGCTTGTCTACTACCGCCCACTAGAGGGCCAGGAACTCCAGCTTGTGAGTGGGGTAGTTCTTCTCAGAGGGGGTCAGACTCCTACTCACATAGGCAACAGGCCGCAATTGCCCCTCACGTTCTTGGTAAAGTACTCCTCCCAGACCGTCATGACTAGCATCCACGTGCAGTTCATAGGGTTTGGTTGGGTCTGCGTAGGCCAAGACTGGTGCAGTGGTCAGGCTCCTCTTCAATTCCTGGAAAGCCTCTTCACACTTCTGATTCCACTGATCTCTGATGGACTCTCCTGGCCTCCTGGGCCCCGAGCCATCCTCTTCTCCTTCAGTCTTGAGCAACTCATTCAATGGTCTAGCAATTCGGGCAAATCCCTCCACAAACCTCCTGTAGTAGGAGCAGAAGCCCAAGAAGGATCTGAGTTCTGTTACTGTGGTGGGCCGTGGCCAGGAGGTAACTGCCTCCAATTTCTCAGGGTCTGTGGCCACCCCTTCTTCAGACACTATGTGCCCCAGATAGTTCACAGAAGACTGGTAGAACCGACACTTCTCAGGCGAAAGCTTAAGTCCTTCCTCACTGAGTCTTCTCAACACTTTTTCCAGCCTCTCTTCATGTTCCTCCAAGGTTCTCCCAAAGACAATGACATCGTCCAGGTATACAAGGACTTCGATCAAGTTCATGTCCCCTACTGTCTTCTCCATGAGGCGTTGGAAAGTAGCTGGGGCTCCAGACAGACCTTGGGGCATCCGGTCGAATTCAAAGAACCCCACTGGGGTTATAAAAGCTGTCTTCTCCTTGTCTGCTGGGTGCATCGGAATCTGATAGTACCCACTTTTGAGATCCATAACGCTGAACCATTTGGCTCCAGACAAGCTCTGTAGGGCATCCTCTATCCTCGGAGTGGTGTATTGGTCAGGTATGGTTCTCCTGTTGAGAGTCCTGTAGTCAATACAGAGCCTCAATGATCAATTCTTCTTTCGGACCACCACTATGGGAGAGGCATAGGGGCTTCTGGACTCCCGTATGACACCAGTCCTCTTGAGTTCTGCAAGTTGTTCCCTCAGATCCTCCAGATCTGCTAGCGGGACCCGCCTGACCCTCTCTCGGAAGGGCTTATCTTCCTGGAGGCGGATCCCATGGGTGGCACTCCTTGCACACCCCACATCAAACTCATCCTTAGAGAAGATCTTCTCCCATCTATTCAACTGGGCCTTGGCTCTCTCTTTCCAAGCCCTGGACAGATTCGGGTTTTCCATGGTCAGCTTCTCCCAAACATCCCCTTCTTCACCTGTCCTCTTCACTTCTGACAGGGTAACAGGGGCCGCCGGGCTCACCTGGCCTAGCAACATTCTGGCTGGGATTTCCATGGGGTCTTTGGTAGTATTCCTAACACTCACTGGAACTCTATAATGGGCCTTCTTCAGGACCTTCAGCGGAATCACTTCCGGTATCACCTCCAGGCCTGAGGACTCACCCCTTGGGTCTGACTCCAGCATGACAAAGGGACCAGGCTGCTCCCAAGTAAGCTTCACAGTGGCCCTGAGACAGGTTACTTCACCGGGCTGCAACACTACCCCTTCTTTTCCAAGTCTCCACACCTTCCCTATCTCCTCTCCAGGGGTCTCCCGCTCTTGGACCAGCCGTTGGTAGGCTGTCTTCAGCATGGGATGGATCTTGGTAGCTGCTTGTCTTTCTTCTGTCACGAGAGGGGTCAGGAGTCTTCGGACCAGGTCCGTGTTTGTCCCTATTATAAGGGAATTCTTGTTGGCTCCAGGCGGCCTAGGGCACACAACTGCCAGGGTGTCAAACACTTCGGCCTTCCCAGCCACGGATGGGTCAAAGGTCATTTTGATGGGAAGGTAGCCGTCGTAAGGGAAACTCTGGGTTCCAATTCCCCATATTTCCAGCTCTTCTATCTTCTGGATAGGCAGATGACTCAGGTGCCTGTCGTAGAAGTCCTGGTATAGTAGGGTCACTTGTGCCCCGGTATCCAGGAGGACTCCCTCCACTTGAATGGGCACTATAGGGGGATGGGCCTACCAGCTTCTCTGGATATGGTCCGGCAGGAGCCGCCTTCTTCAGACCTTTTCCCTTTGGACTTCCTCTTGTCCTATTCCCTTTGGACTTGAACCTTTCTTGAGCCTGGTATGCACTGACTTCCCTCCTTTTAATGGGTGTAGGAACCCGCTGAGGGGTACTATTATTTTTCTTGGGTGGGCACCCCCTTTGGGGGGTGCCGTGCCTCCCCTGAGGGGTCTCCCCCCTTTTTCTTGGAGTATAGCTTTGTTGAGGGGTATTGTTGAGGGGTATTGCGTTTCCCCTTTGGTGTTCTATCTCTCTTTTTGTTTTTCTTCGCATTCAGCTTGGAGTTTACTGAAGATGGTGGGCACCCGGTTGACTCCTTCACCGGGGCTCTCTGGAGTTTCCCGCCGGCTTGCGGTTGTCTGGTCTCTTCTTCTTCGGACTAGAACATGTGGCTGCAATGTGGCCAACTCCCCCACAGTTGAAGCAGACTATATCTCCCCATTCTTGTAAAGGTTCGGGTGCTGAGGCAATCGGGAACAATTCCTTCCTTGGACTTTCCTTCTTGGGACACTCTGTGTCTTTTGCTATCAGAGAGGTCAATATCTCTAACACCTTGGACATCTGAGATTTTAGGGTGTCTATCTCCGCCTCTCTTTCAGGGGTCATTACTGGATTGACCAGCACCTGTGCGGGTACACCATTTGTCTTATCCTTCTGCTGGTCCTGTTGCAGCGCCTCCTCATCTCTGATGATTTTTATTAAATCAGCATAAGTCAGCAACATTCCTCCTCCCAAGGTTTTCAGGTGCAGCCAGACTGGATCGGAGCGTAGCGCTCCCTTTAAGACTTGCTTCATTCTTGCCCCATCGGCATCTTGGGGTTTCATCCCTTTCTTTAACACAATATTGCACAACAGCCTGTTTAGCCTTCTGACATACTCGGAAAGTTTCTCCTCCGGTTTTTGGAAAGTGTGTTCAAACTGGTAGACCGTCTCTGTCACCTTGTCTAATTGACCAAACTCTTCCTGCAGCATAGCTAGACAGTCCTGTGCCGTGCACCCTGCATTCCCAAACCGGAAACTTTTCACTGCTTCTGCTGCTGCACCTTTAAGGCTTTCTAACACTCGCTGCCTCTTCTGTGCTTCCGGCACCTCCCATGCCTCCACCGCCTGTAATGCCTGCTCCACCCAGGTATCAAAATCTTCTTCCCCCGCCGGGACAGGGAGCTTCCCTGAGAATATTTTTAGTCTCCGGTAGCTAGTTTCCACATGCACCGTACTTGTCTTCTGACATTTGGCTAGCAAATCCCCTATTGCATTTATCAGTTCTGGTGATATAGCAGTGGCCGGTGCAGGTGCCACCGGGGGTGTCGCCCCGTCTTCTCTTTCAGGTGGAGTTCGGGCCGCAGCCTGTGGCGATCCCGTAGGGGATGGTTCCCTTTCTACAGTTATTGCGTGCGCCAGCCTAAATGTTCTGTTGTCTGGCGTCCGCAGACACTTGTGCTTACAGGCCTCTGGCATCCCGTCCCAATATTCCACTAATGCGTATTGATATGAGATGTTTGGGTCTGTCTTCATGTCTATCACCCACGGTGTGTGATCTGGGGACACTGAACTCATCAGTTCCTCTACCGTCTCACTTGACCATTTCTCCCCAGGGAGGCTAATGGCTATTGACTGTTTTGGCTCTGTATTAGCGGCTTTGCACCATTCTTCTACCGCTCTTGGATCCATGGGGTCCATGCCGGCACTTCTGGCGTTCGCTTGCTGCATCAGGATCCCGGACGAGCCCCCACGTGTAGCGATACCTCCAACTAAGGAGGCCGCAGAATTAGATTTGGGCCCTGAGTGCAGCTCCGCTAACCCCCGGCAATAGGCTCTACCCCCTTCTGGCACAGCTAGTACTAACAATCAATGATATGTCCTATGCAATAGAATAACTAAGCAAGGACACAGTAATGATTTGTAATAGGTAAAGTGTTTTACTCATTTCTCTCAATATGGATAAAGGGGTAACAGTAATCACAGTTCAAGATAATCACTCCTAAGGGCAGCGTCCTGCCACTCTAACACACTATATAGTAACACACGCTACAGGTGCGCCATACGGGCGACCGTTAACTAAGTGCCCTATGGCGCAGTAATCAAACACGCTAGAATCCCCACCAGGCCTGGTTCTAATATTTAGCTTAGTCCTTCTTTCTTCACCGGCAGGTCTGTAATGGTGGTGCACTTTAAGCAGAGTATAACTTTGTAATCCAAGGGGTATAGAACTTGGTTAAATAAAGCCGCAGGCTCAGTTCTGACAAGGCTCTTCAATAGGGGTATGAAAATAACTTGTAGGCCACGGCAGTCTATAGGCCTATATACAGTAACAGTATCTTAGCTGGGCTTACGCCCTCTCACCCGCCGGACTATGGATCCAGTCCGGGAAACCTCCACCGGCCGTGTCACACACACTCGATCTCTCCAACGATCGGGCCCCCGATCCGACAAGGCTGTAGCTCACAAAGTCAGATGCCACCCAGGCTCGCAGAGGGGAGGGTGGAAGGCTCTTTGGTGCAGAGCAAGGCCTCAGGCTTCAGGCCTTGCACTCCGACACCTCCGCACAGGCAGGAGGATCCGTCTGTGAAGTCTCGTGTCCCCAAAGAGGCCGAGCCCGGCCTCGCCTCCTCCTTTTATAACCCCTCCCATGAGTCTCTGCGGTGGAACATCTGAAGAATGGGGTTATGGGTAATGTAGTTTCTTCCCAATATAGGGGAATACCCCGCTACATGTCTATCATAGAAGCTGGTCCAATGCTGGTGGCGGAGGCGGGGCTGTGTGACTGCAAAAGCTGAATAAACCGGAAATGACGGCTCTGTGATTTCCAGCACTGACCAGGCTGCAGTGATGGGAGATGGGGAGGCTGCAGATGGGCATTCAGGCTGCAGATGGGAATTTATCATGCTGCATTCAGGCTGCAGATGGGCATTTATCAAGCTGCATTGAGGCTGCAGATGGGCATTGATCAGGCTGCATTGAGTCTGCAGATGGGCATTGATCAGGCTGCATATGGGCACTGAGGCTACAGTTGAGCATTGATCATGCTGCATTGAGGCTACAGTTGAGCATTGATCAGGCTGCATTGAGGCTACAGTTGAGCATTGATCAGGCTGCATTGAGACTGCAGATGGGCATTGATCAGGCTGCCTTGAGTCTGCAGATGGGCATTAATCAGGCTGCCTTGAGTCTGCAGATGGGCATTGATCAGGCTGCATTGATGGGAGATGGTGGGGCTGCAGATGGGCACTGATGAGGCTGCATTGATGGGCACTGACCCTTATTTGGTTAAAAAATATGTGTTTTTTCCTGAAACTTCCTTCTTATAGTGAAGGTGCATGTTATACGCCTGTGCGTGTTATACGCCGAAAAATATGGTAAATCTGAAATGAGCTGGAAGCAAGAAGACTAGCACAGGGTGCCAGTTTCTACCTCGCCAGCATTTCTTGCCTCACTGATCCAACACTGCCCCACCATAAAAGCCTCAAATTCTATCATTATCCCTAGGATAAGCTAGCACTGGTTTGTCTGTGCATTGCTCTTACGCTCTTCTTTATTGCCTAAACATAACTCCTAGTTTCACCAGAGCATTTTGGGACAGAAAGTGGACGTAATGTATATTCATTCATTCCCTGATGTCTATAGACAAATTAAGGCCTTGAGCATTGTTTTTATGCGTTTTACTGTGTGGAAACACAGGTCAGTAGATTTCAATTAAAGGGGTTGTAAAGGTTTGGTTTTTTATTTTCTAAATAGGTTCCTTTAAGCTAGTGCATTGTTGGTTCACTTACCTTTTCCTTCGATTTCCCTTCTAAATGTTTTTTTTCTTTGTCTGAATTTCTCCTCAGTAAGCTTGCCCCCATCATCCGAGCGGTGGTTAGTCAGCCAGAACAGCTTACTGAGGAGGAACAGGAAGTGAGAAATTCAGACAAAGAAAACAAAGAGAAAAAACATTTAGAAGGGAAATCGAAGGAAAAGGTAAGTGAACCAACAATGCACTAGCTATTTAGAAAATAAAAAACTAACCTTTACAACCCCTTTAACTTTAATTAGAGGTGTAGAGGACAGTTCAGGGGTCGGTTTGACCTTCCTGCCATTGTGTTTCTTCAGTTGCATTAGTTTCTATTGAAGTGTGTTTGGATGGCAGAAAAAGCAGGTCAAACACAGATTTTTCATTTAAACACGGCTGAATGTAAATGTGTGACTACCATGTTCGCTTGCGAGTGTCACCAGATTGTAACTTTAGACGTTGTTCCTTGTATTGTCTGTTAAACTACCAATAAATATATTTTCAACCCTAAATGTGTGACTACACAAGCACTAGTCGTCATACACTGGAATTCCAGTCCAAAGACATGTATAATGGCCTACAGTATAAAGCTGACCATTCACTATTAGAATTTAGTCGGGACTTTTTCATTGAACGTTTGTTCAAAGTTTTTATTTATTTTTTAAAGGTATTTTGTTCACATTTCTAGTCATAAGTGGGGTCACATCGACATTCGTTTTCAACTGCAGTAACGAGAAAAGGAGAATTTTTCTCAAACAAACAAATCTCTAACAGTGAATATGGGAAAGTATATTTACTCCAAAATCAAATGTTAAAGGCAAATGTTTTTTAAGCCCTTTCTATCAAGACTCATAATGTCATTGAATGTACTGATGAGATTTTTGCCTTGAACGCTCTTACGGACATTTGTTCGAAAATCTACTAGTGTAGGCAGCTTAGGTGAACTAATGGTCAATCAGATTACTTTCTGAGGCTGGGTTCACACTAGTGCGAATGGGATGCCGGTTTCCCACATCCCATTTGCAATAGCAGGAGATTGTGATCTCTATGGAGCCGGTTCACATATCTCCGCAGGGGCTCTGGTGCGATTTGCACAAGAACGATGTGCGTGCTTTTGATCCGTTTCAGGTCCGAATTCAGCCCAAAATTCGGGCTAAAAATCAGACCTGAAACGATGAACGAGGATGCGCCGGACCCTTGCTGTAAGACGAATGCGACTCATATGTGAACCCAGCTTTATTAGAAGTTCAAAGGTTTCATTAATTGAGGCTGGGTTCACACTGTTGCGAATTGGATGCGGCTTTCCCCGCATTCAAATTGCATAGCAGGAGATAGTGACTAGCTCTCTATGGAGCGAATTTGGGGAGATTTGGGACTTTACATGAAGCATATAGTAAGTAAGCTTCCATCCCGGGTTTGAATAGTTAAAAATAAAGGGAACATTTTGGGACTTTAAATGAAGCTGAAGACTGTGAGGGGTTGTATAAAAAATATATTGGTATTTATTTGTGTGAAAGCATAATACTATATAACAGTTATGTACAGGTAGCATGTGCAATCCGCACATGAACGTAAAACAATAAAACATGTACATAATGTATTAATTGGCAATACATCACAATTATGAAATGGTCAATACATCACAATAGTATAGAATGGTACAAACAATATAAATATGTTGATCTGGGCAACGCACAACAGTGTATTGAAAATATATATTGAATGATAATGGTCATCGACTTGGTATATGTATTTGGAATCCTATAGAGGCATCTAGCTGCATCCTTGGTGCCCGACGCGTTTCGTGTCACAAGACACTTCCTCAGGGGCGGATGCTAGACATCTGAAATGACAGAGTGTAATACGGTAAAAGGATAGACTAGATGTAGCCAGAAAAGACAATTATGTGTCAATTCCTGGATATTAAAAAGATATCACGAACCATGGTGTGCATGGGAGCTGGGCCAGAGGACTGACCATCCCGGGAGCTGAGGTAATTAGGAACACCGGTGCGGGGCGAGGGCGCATATGCATGAACCCCGAATCACAGGTTGCCATCTCCATAGTGTAGCAAAGTGATTGACCGAAATGAAAGTGGATATCTATAATGGATAAAATTAAATCCATTAGAATTTAAATGAAGGTGTAAAAGAAAGAAGAGATAAAAGATATATGTAAATTTTGGGGGAAAGTGCCCCAATAGCACCGTGAAAGAAATGAAAAATAATAAGTGTACTGATAGTAAAGGCTTATTGAACCATAAAGACAAGTGACGGTGATAAAGGAAATAAGCATGTGCATATAGTGAAGAGGATCGTGGTAACCAAAATAATAAGTGGGAGAATGCAAGCCCTGTAATTGGGTAACAAAGTATCCACGGTGTTAGAATAAAGGTAAGGAAACAAAGTCCTTACACTGGAGTCAACAGGGTTTACCTTTAAGGTGTACTGAGAGACAAATGCTTCACAGGGCTGCAGTATCCCCACGTGTGTGGCAGAGAGCTCTGTGTTTGGGGAAGACGCCTTTTATGCGTCCTACGTGTACACCGGACCTATACCAGCGTCACGCTAGTCCTGATTGACAGGGGGCGGTATCAGAGGCTGGGCGGTACTGAGCCCGCCCAGAGCAGATACCGTACCACCCAGCCGAGTCGGCTAAGATGGTGAATACACGCTCCCGCCGTGACGCCTGCCAGTGACATCACTGGAAGGAGCCCCGCACCGGTGTTCCTAATTACCTCAGCTCCCGGGATGGTCAGTCCTCTGGCCCAGCTCCCATGCACACCATGGTTCGTGATATCTTTTTAATATCCAGGAATTGACACATAATTGTCTTTTCTGGCTACATCTAGTCTATCCTTTTACCGTATTACACTCTGTCATTTCAGATGTCTAGCATCCGCCCCTGAGGAAGTGTCTTGTGACACGAAACGCGTCGGGCACCAAGGATGCAGCTAGATGCCTCTATAGGATTCCAAATACATATACCAAGTCGATGACCATTATCATTCAATATATATTTTCAATACACTGTTGTGCGTTGCCCAGATCAACATATTTATATTGTTTGTACCATTCTATACTATTGTGATGTATTGACCATTTCATAATTGTGATGTATTGCCAATTAATACATTATGTACATGTTTTATTGTTTTACGTTCATGTGCGGATTGCACACGCTACCTGTACATAACTGTTATATAGTATTATGCTTTCACACAAATAAATACCAATATATTTTTTATACAACCCCTCACAGTCTTCAGCTTCATTTAAAGTCCCAAAATGTTCCCTTTATTTTTAGCTCTCTATGGAGCCGGTTCACACATCTCCGCAGTGGCTCTGGTGCGAATTGCACAGGAGTCTGGTGGGTCTTTTGGTCCGGTTCAGGCCTGAATTCAGCCAAAAATTCAGGATGAAATCAGACCTGAAACAGTGAATGGGGACACACTGGACTCCTGCTGTGAGCCGGAGCGTGCTGCAGTGTGAATCCAGCCTTAGTGATTTCTTAAAGAAACAGCATTAGCAGGGTCAGAAGTAAGGCTGGTCATACACGGTTCGAATCTCGGCCGGTTCAGCAGGAACTGTCCAAGATTGGAACCGTTAATGGGAAGGCTGAATGTACCAAGTCGATCAATCGTACAACCAGCCTGCCGGATTCTCTTGCGATTATTGCTAGCAGCGGCTATAGCGGCTAGCGATAATCACTGTCTACTTCCAGCAGGGACAGCTTCCCCCGCTTCCCTGCCGGGAGAAGACAATTGATTCCCCTGTCAGCACTGTCTGTGTTGATGGGGGAATCATGCAAATTTCTTTCCTGCAATCTGTTGTTGCAGGAAAGAAATTCGCACAGTGTATGGCTGACTTAAGGTCTTGCCTGACTGCAGGATAAAGTGGCAGTAGCATCAATGTGTGTTTTGTTTAGCTGTCTTCTGGATGAACCATATTAGATGAAGATTTAAGTTACTATAGATTAAATGTAATGAATGGTTATATATCATTGTCATTGATATATTTTATTTCTAGTTATATAAATTGGGGCACCTATGCTTTGCTTTACTGTTGAATAAATATATTGCTACTGTTTAAACAAGTATTTGCAAGACACCTGCTGACAATCATACGAAAAAAAATACTATAGATTGGCTATATATTCATTACATTGCATCATTTTTTGTTACCTTTGCCTCCCACTCCATACCAGCCAGAGAGATTCCTAGAAGTGCCACAACAGTAATGATGCCAATGATTCGGATGTCATTAGTTGGGTCCACAATGGTTGCATCATAATCCTGTAATGGTGAAATTGTGAGTATTACCGGTATGTACAACTGAAGTACTACTTGTGTATTATCATTTCTTTCAGGCTCATTGCCTTACCCGCAACAGATCTCGCACAGTCTCTGCAAAGCCAACTGTGTGCATGGCAACAGCCACAGCGTTCGCAAAGGCAAATATCAGGCCAATAGATCCTCCTAACTCAGGTCCCAGGCTTCTAGAGATAAGGAAATAGGTGCCACCTAAATTGTATAAAATATATTTAAAGTTGAAAATAGTATTCTGACAATTTACTTTTAAGTCTGAGTCCCCCCACTTGTACTTATGTGTTGCAGGGGTTAAAAATAACTAAAGAGAAACTCATGACAATTAACCTTCATCAATGAAATCATGGTAAACAGAACAATTGGGTGGGTACATGACACATCTAATAGAAAAAAAAAGCAGAACACCTAAAAAAATACTTTTTGGCAAGGGTAGAGGGGTAAAGAAAACCAGGAAGACCCCAAAAAGTGGTTTAGAGCCGGTACATACAGGGGCGACTTGGGATCCGACTTGAAGTCGCCCCAAGTTGCCCCAAGTCGCGCAACATGTCAAATGCCATGTTAGTCAATGAGACTCCGACTTCAGAAAAAGTTCCTGTACTACTTCAATCCGACTTCTAGGTGACTTGTACCCATTGATTTCAATGGAAGTCGCCTCCAAAGTCGGATCAGTGTCTTAACTTAAACAACAATACAGGAAGAGAAAATTGTTTTCTCAGGCAAACCCCTTTCTCCCTCCCACAGAGCTGATTGTTGTTTGATTGGCCACTGGAAAGTCGCCTGTCCTGGAGGCGACTTGAAGTCGCCTTGTAAGTCGCCCCAAGTCGCGCTGTGGTGCTAGGGTGACCACATTTCCAAACTACCATTCAGGTACACCCTCCCTTCCCAAAAATCAGCTTGTGCTGTAACGAATCACAGCACAGTGATTAGACACAAGAGGCGGGATTTATGATTTCTCCAATCACAAGCAGGGGGCGGGAATTGTGCTCCTCCAGGCATTCCCGGCCAGGACAAGTACTGTCAGTGAGTAAAACGGTGATGTGGCAGCCTTTTTTGGGGGCATCAGATTGGCCCGGGGGGTGGCTGTGTCAGTTTCATTCCGGGACACTGTATTGTCCTGGAATGAAGGTGCCCGGGACAGACCGGCAAAATGCGGGACTGTCCCGAGCAATCCGGGACACGTGGTCACCCCATGTGGTGCGCGCTCAGGTCCTGTCCAGGTCGCCTCGCAAAGTCGTGGCCAGAGTCGTGTTGCCCCTGTGTGAACCAGCTCTGAAGCCTCGTACACACGGCCGAGAATCTCGTCAGGAAAAAACACGTTGTTTTTCTTGACGAGATTCTTGGACAAAAAACTTGTCCCGGCGTGCGCTCGTCACATTCGATGACGTCGCCGCCATCTTGTTACACCCTACCTATGCCTAGGAAGCTACCGCGCATGCGTCAAAGTCATTTTGACTATGCGCGGGTTTCCACGGCGACAAGTGTACACACACACACTTTTCTCGTTGAGAAACATGCTGACGAGAAAATAGAGAGCAGGTTCTCTATTTTTCTCGTCAAGATTCTTGACAGTTTTCTTGACGAGAAAACTGAAAGCCTCGTACACACGACCAATTTACTCAGCAAGAAAGCTCTGCCAGCAAGTTTCTTGCTGGTTCTTGCCGAGAAACTCGGTCGTGTGTATGAGGCTTCAGTGAAAAAAATTGTTTCCTTTCAAAATGATGAAGGAAAATAAGAATCAACAGAAAATAAAGGGAGAAAATCCAAAGGGTTGTAAGATTACGGAGCAGAGAATTCCTTTTTGTTTCTCACCTCCTGTCATTCTCATTTTACTGACGATCTTCATGTTAGAGAATTCCTCATTGCTATTAGTTTTGCCAAAACCAAATTCTGACATGCAACAGCAGCACAAGAAGCAAGAACAGATTGCCAGGGGAACTAATAAAAGCCTCAATTTAACTCTCAGATCAAATAAATACATCCTAGGTGCACTAAAATAAAAATTGGGTTTCAAATCTTAACAGCTCATGATCCTTGCTGATTGGGGAGCTCCAGCTCTGATTAAACAGAGGTTAGACCCCTGCAGAAAGACCAATGTTGCCACGCAGAGACCAAAAGTCCTTCTCTACAGCATGCTGGCAGGGGAAAAACTTTGTTACTCAGCCTGTGTGTTGCTTTCGAATGAATAAAAACTAAAAAACTGCAAGATTTTGTTGACTTGTTTCTTAGATACCCCAGGAATGTATTTAACTGATTTAAACTAAAAGTTTGTTTAGGTTTTAAATTCTGGGTCTTCAAATGTAAGTTTAAAGTGTATCTAAGCCCTGTACTTGCTGTGTCAACAATGATGTAATGACTTATTTGTAAGATCTGACTCATTGGCTGGACTGTATTCTCTTTTCTTTTCTTTTTTTGTGCTATGGCAAGTTGCACTGCTTAAAATACTACTGACTGTATCATTTATATCTACTTTCAAGTGTAATTTTTAATACATTTTCTCTAGTAGCAAACTATTATTTTTGGATAAGAGTAGTGAGGAGTTAGAGCTCTTTTAATGTGTTTATGCTACGTCTTCACCAGGGATATTCACTCTCTTCATTTGTCCTTTATGACCTTTGTCTTTAGGACAGAAAGAGGAGAAAATCCCAAATCTTGAGTATTCATCGGGGAACAGGAGTAGAGTGGAAATTTTCCAATGGGGAAGCTTATACCAGTGACAATTATCTAAGAGAGGAGACACTTTCAGTTGTGTCTACAGGGCATGAAGTAATGGGACACCGTCGGTGGCAAAACAAACCAAACCTGACATGGGTTTTAACTATTCTTGACTCAACCCGAAATAAAAATAAAAAATGTTGTCTTTAGATACCTTTTAATGTTGGGTTTTACCTGGCTGATCACTTTTGATTCCTTATGCCGCGTACACACGACCGTTTTTAATGACGAGAAAAATTAAATTTTTTAAATTGGTCATTAAAAATGATCGTGTGTGGGCTTTTCAGCATTTTTCCCGACGAGAAAAACGCAGAGAATCACGACGAGAAAAATTGGAACATGCTCTAATTTTTCACGTAGTTTTTTTACATCGTCGTTTTTCTCGTCATGAAAAACGGCCGTGTGTAGGCTTTAACGACGTGAAAAAAAATGCGCATGCTCAGAATCAAGTATGAGACGGGAGCGCTCGTTCTGGTAAAACTAGCGTTCGTAATGGAGATAGCACATTCGTCATGCTGTAACGGACTGAAAAGCACGAGGCTGAAAAGCGCGAATCGTCGCTCAACAAACTTTACTAACATGAAGGGTGGCGCCATCCGAATGGAACTTCCCCTTTATAGTGCCGTCGTACGTTTTGGACGTCACCGCGCTTTACTCGAACATTTTTTTCCACGATAGTGTGTAGGCAAGGCAGGCTTGAGAGGAAACACGAAAAATCACGTCGAGAAAAATTCAGTTTTTTTCAATGACATTAAAAACGGTCGTGTGTACGCGGCATCAGGATTAGAAACTTGCTTGGGCGTTCTCTGCACTATCCGAAATTTGCGCAATTTTTTACTCCAGTGAGCTACAGGTTGGCTCATTCCAATCCTTTTACCTATAGGTAAGTCTATAATAAGGCTTATCTATAGGTAGTGTAAATATCTCCAAAAAGTGCACCATTTAGGAGATATTTACTGTACATGCAGCCAGTGACATCACTGGCGCATGCGCTGTGAAGGAATGGCCACCCGTGCCACCAGGAGTGACATCATCGCAGCTCCAGCCAGTCACAGAGCTGGAGACCGCTAACCCGGAAGCAAGACGGGGGAAGATGGAAGCAGCCTCCAGCAATGACATTGCATCGCTGGAAGGCTTCGTTTTCAGGTAAGTTTCACATAATGTGCTAGTATGCGATGCATACTAGCACATTATGCCTTTACCTTTGTAGGTTCAGTGGTTTACAACCGCTTTAAGGTAAACAAAGAGGCAGGCTGCACGGTGGTAATGACTAGGCCCAATGCTCATTGGAGTTAAAAACAAAATAAAAAAAAGACCACGAGTTCGCAGTTCAGCTAGAGATGGTTTGGAGGATGTTCAAGCTCATCTCCACTCAGAACAGGGCTTATACAGATATCTGTTCAGTGCATAAACATCTTTATATGAAAAACAGATTATTTAGCCATCTATCATCTATGGTCAGCCTCAGGACTTTATGTTAGTGTAGCGGGTATGTACTTTCCCGGGTGTAAATTTGAACTTGACAGAGACATTGGTGATGTGTAATTCCCTGCAGCCCAGCGGGTGGCGCTGTCGCCCTGGGCTGGGGTTGAATCATTGCTGTGTGTTGTGCCTCCTTTTTGTCCTCCCTCGGCAGCAGTATGGTGGGGTGGGGAACCCGCCGTGCTTGCTGGGAGAGGGTATAAAGGGACCGGCCATCTTTGTCGCGGGGTGGAAGTCCCAAGCACCTTCAGCTTGTGGACGGTGGTTCGTGTCGGTCCTCTGGGTGGCCTAGGCCTAGAGGACAACCGGAGGTCGTGTTCCATCCCAGGCACCTTTAGCCTGGGGTTAAGTACTCGGATGGAGGTCCGGAGCTCAGTGCCCAATACTGAGTTCCGCGAGGGAAGGAGATCCTAGGGAACCCCGGGAGTGGGTACCCGAATCCGGAAGGCGCAATGGACCGGGGGGAGCTCCTCACTTGAAGACCCGGTGCAGCATATTGCCGGTGACAGGTGAGCCTCTCGTCGGAGACCGCCTGGAAGGAAATTCCCCCTCGTGCAGAGACCGTAACCCACTTTCAGGAAGGAAAGTGGAGAACCAAATTGTGTCTGGGCCTATTCGCATCCACACCTCCTTTCCTGTTCTGTTAACCAAGGGAGTTCAACTGATTGTGTTCATTCGCAGAGGAATAAAGGAGTGTTGAACTTTAATGGTGTGGGGCTCATTTCCTAGCAGACATTGTTCAAGGTGAGTCTTGGAGGGAGGATCCAGGTGCACAGCACTGACCCGAAGGTAATACAAGAACGTTGCTTATACCGCACTGACACATGTGGTGGAAGCCAGGCGTGGTGTCCCCGCTCCCTCCCCTCTAAGATACCCCTAGACAAGAGAAAGATGAGACGAGAGAAAGAGGGGAGTGAGGAGGGCGCTACACGTGGGGGCTCGGGTCAGGTATAGTGTTTGTGCACCACGGAATTGAACGTGTCTGCTGGAGGAGTTAAGCGAATAGGCAGGCCTTCATTGGCCGAAGTGCATCCCTGCTCGAAGTCGTGGACATGACGCAATGAGGGGAAAGGCCCACGCAGAAGAGTGGAAAAAGGGGGAAGCTCAGCCGTGTGAAGTAGTACACGTGGGGGTTTCTATTGCACTGCGCCACCAGGCACACCCCCATCGCTTAGTTCGTGGGCGTGACTCAGAAACAGAAAAGAAGAAAAGCCCGTGAACTGGAGCAAAGGGGAGGAGTCCAATACGTGTGAAGGACTACACGTGGGACGTTGGCGCAAAAGCTTTGCAGTGTGCGATGGATCAGCAGGTCGCCATGTTCGGACATACATTGTGGATTCCAGTTCACCCTTCCACCACGACATTGACTGCTGCTGCTCCGGTAACAGATACGGGGATCCAGCTAAAGCCAAGGGGTCGATTCGCCCTGTACTCGTGCATGAACGTTGAGGCCCTGGGTGTGATTTGTCCCGGCGGTTCGGGACTGGTGTGCCAGCTGAAGCCATTTGGGCGATTTGAGGCCTGTGGGGAGTTCCTGTTCGAAGTGGATCCGGTGGTTGAGAGGCTGAGAACCATTTACCCCGGCCGTGCTGCGGGCAACACCACTCAGAGAGGAGGAATCACTGCTGTGAGAGCCATCCCTACGCACACTGCAGCGACCGCGGAGGAGGTCGTAAAACCCCAACGGGAGAAATCCGAGGATGCTGACTCGGTCACCACTGTCTCGCAGCGTCCGCCACCGAAGAGAAAGACCGGCATGGTAGCCCCGACCAGCGGTTGTGGTGGACCGTCTCGCCCGCTTACGCCCGGCCTGGATGGATCCGTTGACAAGAGTTCCGGACGTCCCGCTTCAGGTAAAGGCCGAGGTAAGCCAGGCGGAGAGATTTGGTGTGTGGGCGGAGGTGTCGGGAAGTCATGGCCCAGCGAGTCCGCGGGAGGTGGTGGCTCCGTTTCTACAACTGGCTACATACCCACGGAGGAGTGTGACACCTCTGACCTGGAGTCGCTCTCGGACATGGGAGACGATGTTGCCATAGACGATTTGTTTGCCAAGAAGGGCTGGGACAAAGTACCTCTCGCTTCATCTCAGAGGATCAGAGATCCACCCATGTTAACAGGGGAAAGTACACCCCGGGTGGAGGCACCAGCGCCTGAAGAGAGGTCCTGTCCTCAGCCTGCTTCTACATCCCCGGTGCCATCTGTACCGAAGGCCGGGGAAAAGAGACTGTTGCTGCGGGCACCTATGCCCAGACCAGATGTGGTCAAGGTCCCTCGCCACCCGGACTCGATAGTTTTGCCTGGCGAAGGGGACAAAGCTACCATGCCTCCTTTGGCGAGATTACAACGCCTATTTGGCCAAAAGGTTGCTGCAGAATACGGATGGGAGTATCCGTACTTGTCGAAGGAACTGCTTTATGAGGTGGAAGTGTGCCGGGAGCGCTGGTACAATGACTTTGTTTGGACCCACCTTCAGGTTCCACACGCTCGCAGGTACCTGGCATGCTCTCCAAAGGCCTCTCAACGTTTCAAGGACTGCAAGGCAGAGTGGATGTTGGGACGACACATCCATGCAGATAAAGTGCTGATCCGGCGCAAGGAAGGGGAAGATGTGGAGTATCATCTAGAGACTAGACTTGTGCACAACGGAAAAATTCGTTCTGTTTCGGTTCGTTTCTTTCCGGTCCTGTTGATTCGTAATCATTCGTAATTTTGCTAGACGGGATTTTTCGTGTTCGGACTCATTCGTATTTTTGCAAGCGACATTTTTCGTTGAATTTTTTGTTGCTTTATAATTCGTACTTTCGGTAGAGTACGTTGTTTTTCGTTGATTCTGGACACAACTCCTACTTTCGTAACTTTTTTTGGGTTCGTTGATTCGTAATTTTCCGTGTCTCTCTCACAACGACGCTGCCTATTATGCCTAATGTGCTTCGAATGGATTTGTACTTTTCTAAATACATAGCGGTTATTTGTAACGATTCGAAATCTCGTATTTTACTTTCGTTTTTTACATGCGGCTATAGGCTCCGCCCCTGTACACCATTTTGAGAGGGTTCAGCATGGTGAGGGAGAAGCAGAGAGCAGAGCAGAGTGTTATTGTGCTTCGAATGGATTCGAAATCTCGTATTTTACTTTCGTTTTTTACATGCGGCTATAACCTCCGCCCCTGTACACCATTTTGAGAGGGAGTTCAGCACGGTGTGGGAGAAGCAGAGAGCAGAGCAGAGTGAGTGTTATTGTGCTTTGTATGGATTCGTACATTCGTAACTTTTTCATAACGAATTATGCCGAAGACATTCGGGCATTCGCTATTTGCGGTATAATTTATTTCGGATTCGGTCTTATTCGTAATTGCTTTGTTCGGAAATTCGAATGCTTCCGAATGTCCGAAAGTTGCTAAATTCGGACGAATTTCAATTCGTTACGAAACGAATTGCACAAGCCTACTAGAGACCATGGACCAGCACTTGAAGCCGCTTGTTCTGCCGCATCCCCGCTTTTACTTGTAGGAGAGAGAAAGACTTAGTTTGTCCTTGATTATGCTGCTGAACTTTCTGGGGCCGTTGCATTTGTGCCCAGAGGAATGAAGAACTGTTCCTGTTTTGTTCTTCACTTTTCCCGCAAGAGATTATGGACTCTGGGGTAGATAGGGCCAAGAGAAGAGAGGAAGGTTCCACGGGTGCAGTTACCGCGATGCTGTCACCAGGTGACAGTGTTGCGCAACGTTAAACACTTTTCACGCATTCACTCTTTGAAGAAAAGGGATTTCTTCCCGAAGAAGTTTCTTTTCTCTCACACAAATACATGTGTCAGGGTTATGTGTATTGTTTCTTTCTTTTCCCTCTGCAGAAGAGCATCCATCAAGATCACTGAGAATGGGGTGGATCTTAGTCAGGATGGGTGGGAAGAGTATGATGTAAAATGTGATTCAAAGTTATGGTTAAATGCTGTTGTTTCTTTGTTCCCTTTTTTTGTTTCAGGGCTCAGACACAATTGCTCCAGTAGGGTAGTTTTTTCTAAAAGTTCATTTTTGTACAATTGTTAGTCAGTTTCTGGATTGGATTATGTCAGCCGTTGAGGGCATGATTTACTCCAGACACTGGGGACCAGTGTCAAACCACCAGGGGGAGAGTGTAGCGGGTATGTACTTTCCCAGGTGTAAATTTGAACTTGACAGAGACATTGGTGATGTGTAATTCCCTGCAGCCCAGCGGGTGGCGCTGTCGCCCTGGGCTGGGGTTGAATCATTGCTGTGCCTCCTTTTTGTCCTCCCTCGGCAGCAGTATGGTGGGGCGGGGAACCCGCCGTGCTTGCTGGGAGAGGGTATAAAGGGGCCGGCCATCTTTGTCGCGGGGTGGAAGTCCCAAGCACCTTCAGCTTGTGGACGGTGGTTTGTGTCCGTCCTCTGGGTGGCCTAGGCCTAGAGGACAACCGGAGGTCGTGTTCCATCCCAGGCACCTTTAGCCTGGGGTGAGGTGCTCGGATGGAGGTCCGGAGCTCAGTGCCCAACACTGAGTTCCGCGAGGGAAGGAGATCCTAGGGAACCCCGGGAGTGGGTACCCGAATCCGGAAGGCGCAATGGACCGGGGGGAGCTCCTCACTTGAAGACCCGGTGCAGCATATTGCCGGTGACAGGTAAACCTCTCGTCGGAGACCGACTGGAAGGAAATTCCCCCTCGTGCGGAGACCGTAACCCACTTTCAGGAAGGAAAGTGGAGAACCAAATTGTGTCTGGGCCTATTCGCATCCACACCTCCTTTCCTGTTCTGTTAACCAAGGGAGTTCAACTGTTTGTGTTCATTCGAGAAGAATAAAGGAGTGTTGAACTTTAATGATGTGGGGCTCATTTCCTAGCAGACATTGTTCAAGGTGACTCTTGGAGGGAAGATCCAGGTGCACAGCACTGACCCAAAGGTAATACAAGAACGTTGCTTATACCGCACTGACACATGTGGTGGAAGCCAGGCGTGGTGTCCCCGCTCCCTCCCCTCTAAGATACCCTTAGACAAGAGAAAGACGAGACGAGAGAAAGAGGGGAGTGAGGAGGGCGCTACATTAGTAATACTAAAGCTCCGTACACACGGGCCGAATATTGGCTGGTTCAACAGAAACCGTCCAACATTCAGCCCGTGTGTACAGCAGCCTGTCCGGCTTCTGTCGAAAGGGCAGGACCGAAAAACATCTGCCCAACATCTCACCCAGTGCCAGTGTGTTCTGACAGGAGGGGGCAGTCCCCCTGTCAGAACACAATAGTTCAGTGGGGAGATCGCTGTACTAACATTGCAAAGTTAATACTATGCGAAGCCCGCTGGGTTGAACGAAAACAAACTGATAGTGTGTACCTAGTTTAAAAATACTGCCTTGATTGCATTCTCTATAAACACAGCTCAAGTTACCTGATTTGACTTTTCCATTGGTGGAAATAGCAGAGATAGACAATCCTGTGATACTGGTGACCGTCACAGACATGAGGATAATCAGCCAGGTTAGCGCTATAGGGGGATTTAAAAGAGCATTAATGTATGTATAAGAAATGTGAACACAAAATATTGAACATATACTGACCTATCCCAGCCTGAGCGGTGATCCAGGGTAGACGGAGGTACAAAATCACTCCCCAGATATTCAACATGCAGCGGATCTGGGCAGGTAATATAGACAACAGTGATTAACCTACACATTCTTGCCACTATGAAAACAGCCTACTACTAATCTAATTCTACAAAATTACTTATTTTCTTAAAATCACTTTTTCATTTTCATTCATTTTGGGCAAAATCACATATGACATATATGATGCAGTCTGTCACCAGCATTAATACAGCAGTCTTTTTTTCTGAGTCTCAACTACAACATAGTTTGATTATCTGTTGATCCTGCCAGTATATTTATTATTTTCCCACTTCTTTTAACAGGGGGAACCTATGCACAAGCAGTCTTGAATAGATGTCCTCTGCTAAGTTAGTCGCCAGACCTCTGCAATTAGCTCACTCTCCCAGCTAATTTAGAAGTTTTAATTCTGATTTGATAGGAGGGATAGGGGGGTGGGAGGGGAACAGTTCCCCTCTACAGCTTGCTACCAGGAGACAGACTTTTCTGCTTAGACTATGGCTGCTTTCTGAAGAAAAATAACTAAACTATAGGAGTTTGTACGTTTTCTTTACCACTTTCCCCCTGCAGGGGGGGCACGCGCTCTGCTGGCAGGCTGCTTCTGCTGTGATTCTTCACAGCAGAAGCTGATCTGCGGGTGCCGGGCACGCGATGTCCTCCGTCACCTGCGAGACACCCCCAAACACACCTCCAAGACGACCACTGCCTTGCTAAAGAAGCTGAGGGTAAAGGTGATGGACTGGCCAAGCATGTCTCCAGACCTAAACCCATCTGAGCATCTGTGGGGCATCCTCAAATGGAAGGTGGATGAGTGCAAGGTCTCTAACATCCACCAGCTCCGTGATGTCGTCATGGAGGAGTGGAAGTGGACTCCAGTGGCAACCTGTGAAGCTCTGGTGAACTCCATGCCCAAGAGGGTTTACCACTTCCCATCCCGGCTATTGTACAATGACGGCCACAAGTGGCTCTACAATGCCGGGAGGCCGTCATATGACGTCCTCGGGCCTCCCGGCCGCTGGGGGGCACGTGCGTGCCCGCCGCGTCACTCAGGTGCCGATGCGCGTGCCTGGCGGCCGCGATGTCCGCCGGGTACCCGCGATCGCCAGTTACAGAGCCAGGGACGTGGATCTCTGTGTGTAAACACAGAGATCCACGTCCTGTCAGGGAGAGGAGACCGATGGTGTGTCCCTTGCACATAGGGACACCGATCGGTCACCTCCACCAGTCAACCCCTCGCCCCACAGTTAGAATCACCTAGCAGGGCACACATTTAACCCCTTGATCACCCCCTAGTGTTAACCCCTTCCCTGCCAGTCACATTTATCCAGTAATCAGTGCATATTTATAGCACTGTTCACTGTATAAATGTGAATGGTCCCAAAAATGTGTCAAAAGTGTCTGATGTGTCCGCCGTAATATCGCAGCCCTGACAAAAATCGCACATAACCGCCATTACTAGTAAAAAAATTTAATAAAATAAAAATGTCATAATTCTATCACCTATTTGTAGGCACTTTTGCGCAAACCAATCACTATACGCTTATTGTGATTTTTTTTACCAAAAATATGTAGAAGAATACGTATCGGCCTAAACTGAGAAAATATTTTTATTTTATTTTTTTAAATTGTGATATTTATTTATTATAGCAAAAAGTAAAAAATATTGTGTTTTTTTCAAAATTATCAGTCTTTTTTTGTTTATAGCGCAAAAAAATAAAAACTGCAGATGATCAAATATCACCAAAAGAAAGCTCTATTTGTGGGAAAAAAAGGACGTCAATTTTGTTTGGGAGCCACATCGCACGACCACGCAATTGTCATTCAAAGCGTGACAGTGCTGAAAGCTGAAATTTTGCCTGGGCAGGAAGGGGGTATATGTGCCCAGTAAGCAAGTGGTTAAGGTAGTTCTGGAAAATAAAGGTGGCCACACACAATATTGACACTTTGGGCCCAATTTGGACATTTTCACTTAGGGGTGTAATCACTTTTGTTGCCAGCGGTTTAAACATTAATGGGTGTGTGTTGAGTTATTTTGAGGGGACAGTAAATTTACACTGTAATGCCGCGTACACACGGCCGTTTTTCTCATCGAGAAAAACGAAATTTTTCCCATTCGACGAGAAAAACGATAGTCTGTGGGCTTTCTGTCGTTTTTTTCAACGAGAAAAACGGCATTAAAAACGACGAGAAAAATTAGAACATGTTCAAATTTTTCTCGTCGGTTTTTTCGACATGTTTTCCGCGGCAGTGTTTCCCGTAGGGAAACACTGCCGCGGAGCCCACAGACGGTCGTTTTTCTCGACAAGAGAAAAAACGACGTGAAAAACGACCGTGTGTGGGGAACAAGCCGTTCCCTCGTTTTTAATGACAATATTCACAGCGGTTTTTTAACCGCCGTGAATAATGATCGTGTGTACGCGGCATTATACAAGCTGCACACTCACTACTTTACATTGTAGCAAAGTGTCATTTCTTCAGGGTTGTCACATGAAAAGTTATAATAAATCATTTACAAAAATGTAAGGGGTGTATTTTGTGAGATACTGTATATCCCATAGTTTGTTAGACGTTATAATGTTCGCGTAAACCAATTAATATATACGCTTATTGGGATTTTGTTTACCAAAAACATGTAGCAGAATACATATTGGCCGACAAGAATAGCAAGCTACTGGCATTACTAGCGCAGCAGGATAGGCCCCCGGCAGTTATACCAGAGATCCTCACGAATGATGGCGTTTTGGTCCACTCTCAGGAGGACATTCTCTCCGCATTTACCGCCTTCTACACCTCCCTGTATGTCTCTTCGCCCCCCGCAGACTTTGACCCAGCACCCATGATGTCTATGTTGGACACGTTGGCTCTGGGGTGGCGGAAAGGCAACTCCTCGTCTCAGATATCACTCCAGAGGAAGTTACACGGGCCATTAAATCTTTCCCGACAGGCAAAGCCCCGGGCCCTGATGGACTCCCCATTGACTATTATAGCACCCATGCCGAACTTCTTGCCCATAAGCTGGCCCAGCTGTTCAAAGCCTGCTTGCAACAGGGCTCCCTACCGCCCTCCATGAGAGAAGTGCATGTTGTTCTCATCCCAAAGCCCAATAAAGATCCTAAGTTATGTGCCTCCTACAGGCCGATCGCCCTCCTTAACTGTGATTTGAAAATTCTTACCAAGTTACTGGCCAATAGACTTAGCAAGGTTATAAAATCCCTGATTGACTCTGACCAAACTGGCTTTATGCCCAGTAGATCCACAGATGTAAACATTCGTAGGCTGTTTTCTAACATTCATGCTCCCCATGACAACCAAGGTACTAGAACTATTGCCACACTTGATATGGAGAAAGCGTTCGATACAGTGGAGTGGATTTATCTGTGGGAGGTACTTAGGAGAATGGGATTCCCTCTTAAGTTCATTGATTGGATACGTACGCTCTATGCCGACCCTTCGGCGCGTATCAAAATGAATGGCACCTTGTCTCCCCCATTCTCCCTCCGGAGGGGCACCAGACAGGGGTGCCCTCTCTCCCCGGCCCTCTTCGCCCTGGCAATGGAACCTATTGCAGAAGCCCTTAGGAGCTCGGCCGAGATGCGTGGTCTTAGGGTGGGCTGGCTGGAGGAGAGAGTGGCTCTCTGCGCAGACGACCTTCTGCTTTTCTTGAACGATGCTGGTGATTCTCTGAGGGGTGCTCTTGGGATCATGGAGGCCTTTTCCGCCTTCACGGGGTTGAAAGTGAACTGGCACAAGTTTTAGCTGTTCCCGGTGGATGGGGGGGCCAGGTCCTCCTCATTCCCCTCCCTTCCACTTCAATGGGTCGATCAGTTTACCTACTTAGGCATTGTTATCTCGAAAGAGAGTGGAGAATTTGTGCGGCTCAATCTTGACCCTGTCCTGGTGGTAGTCAGGGCCAAACTGAAGGCATGGAGTAATCTTCCCCTTTCCCTCATTGGCCGTATTAACCTTCTAAAAATGAAAGTCCTCCCTAAATTTACTTATATTTTTCGAAATTCCCCGCAATGGTTGACCAAAGCTTTCTTTAATTCTCTTAAGCAGCTCTTCCTCACCTTTATTTGGGGGCCTAAGCCACCTAGATTTAAATACACTACTTTGAACAGGCCTGTGGACAATGGGGGCTTGGCTCTCCCTGACTGCCACAAGTTCTCAGCCCGTGACCGCCCATTGGTGGTTGCAGCCGGACTTGATCAACTCTGCGGTGGTGCTGGAGGCAGCTATAGTGGGGTCTCTGGAGGCCCTGCAGGGGCTGCTGTTTAGGGGTCCTAAGACACCCCACCATCTCACACCTTCTATGCAAACCACTTTGCGAGCGTGGAGAGTGGGAGAGGAGCTGAGGACATCCCAGCCTAACTCCTGGTCTCCTCACACCCCCTGTGGCTGAATCCCAACTTCCCGCAGTTCAACACCACCCCCAATCCGCAGGCCTGGGCCAAATACAAAGTTCTTACTCTTAAGAATGTGATCACTAACGGGGAGCTTTCCCCCTTCCACGTTTTATGTGCCAAATTTCAGATTCCTCCACAGCTCCATTTCAGGTACCTTCAAATTGCCCATACCTTTAGATGTCAATTCTTGGGCCAACTGGTTGTCTTGGAATATTCTGAGCTCGAATCCACCCTTCGAGTGAAGGACCTGGAGAAACCCACGTCCCAACTCTATGGGTCCCTGTTGGTTGCTGCTGCCCCCGAGCTGTCCTCCCTCCGCAGGAAATGGGTGGAGGACGTACCGGGGCTGAACGAAGATGACTGGAGGGAGATCTGGGACTTTCCCTTCTCCCATCTAGTCTTAGCACGGGACAAACTAGTACAATACAAAATTGTACATAGAGCTCATTATACGCCTCATAGACTGCACCAGATGTCGCCGTCACACTCTTCGGAGTGTTGGCGCTGCTCACATCAGGTGGGGATTTTTTTCCACATCTTCTGGGATTGCCCAGCAATAGCCCACTATTGGGCCGAAGTACTTCGGGTAGTTGCTAAGGTCACAAAAACTCATGTCTCTTATGACCCTAGATACTGTCTGCTGGGACTGGTGGAACAACTGTTGGTGCTCCGACCCAAAAAAATACTTATCTCCCTGCTACTGTACTATGCTCGGAAAGCTATCACAATGTGTTGGAAAAAATCGTCTCCCCCCCTCTGTCGGGTTCTGGAAAAACCTAGTTAATGCCAGTTTACTCCTCTATAAGGCCACCTACTCGGGTAGGGGCTGCCCACAAAAATTTGAGAAGGTATGGACATGTTGGTTAGACGATGCTACCACGGCGAATGATGCAGTGACAGGCGATTAGGTTAACGGTCGCAAACTAGTCTGTTAAGGTATTGACTAATTTTCTTGTTTTTTTTTCCAGGATGCTATATCCTCTTGATATCATTTTGAGAAATGTTCACCCTGAACTGACCCCCCTCCCCACATTAGGGTTGTAGGTTTAGTAGGTTGTTTTGTGTTTAATGTTGTTCCCTGCTACGACCTGTTTCTGTAGCGGGAGTATAGCCCCTGCATGGGCAACTGTTTGGCCCATATGTGAGCTATTTATGTATGTTAAAAAACTAAATAAAAATGATTTTACAAAAAAAAATACATATTGGCCTAAATTAATGAAGAAATTAGATTTTTACATTTTTTAATTGGATATGTTTTATAGCAGAAAGTAAGCAATATTGGATTCTTTTTCACAATTGTTGCTGTTTTTTTGTTTATAGCGCAAAAAATAAAAAACGCAGTGGTGATCAAATACCACCAAAAGAAAGCTCTATTTGTGGGAAATTTTATTTATGTACAGCATTGCATGACCGTGCAATTGTCAGTTAACCACTTGCCGACCGGCTCACGCCGATATACGATGGGAAAATGGCACGACTGGGCATATTAACGTACCTGTACGTTGCCCTTTAAGACGCGGCATTGTGGGCGTGCACGTGCACGCAGCGAGCTGTCTCGATGTCCGCCGGGAGTCCCGCAAACGTCTCACGGAGAGGATGAACGGGGAAATGCTGATGTAAACAAGCATTTCCCCGTTCTGCCTAGTGAAAGGACACTGATCACAGCTCCCTGTGATCGGAAGCGGTGATCAGTGTCGTGTCACACATAGCCCATCCCCCCCTACAGTTAAGAACACATCCCTAGGACACACTTAACCCCTTCAGCGGTCCCTACTGGTTAACCCCTTCACTGCCAGTGTCATTTTTACAGTAATCAGTGCATTTCTATAGCACTGATCGCTGTATAAATGACAATGGTCCCAAACTGGCGTCAAAAATGTCCGATTTGTCCGCCATATTGCCGCAGTCACGATACAAATCGATGATCGCCGCCATTACTAGTAAAAAAAAAAAATATTAATAAAAATGCCATAAAACTATCCCCTATTTTGTAGACACTATAACTTTTGCGCAAACCAATCAATAAATGCTTTTTTTTTTTACCAAAAAATTTTTTTTACCAAAAATTTGTAGAGGAATACATATCAGCCTAAACTGAGGAAAATAAATGTTTTTTAATATATTTTTGGGGGATATTTATTATAGCAAAAAGTAAAAAATATTGCTTTTTTTTTCAAAATTGTCGGTCTTTTTTTTTTGCGCAAAAAATAAAAACCGCAGAGGTGATCAAATACCACCAAAAGAAAGCTCTATTTGTGGGGAAAAAAAGACGTCAATTTTGTTTGGGAGCCACGTCGCATGACCACGCAATTGTCAGTTAAAGCGACGCAGTGCCGAATCGCAAAAAGTGCTCTGGTCTTTGGGCAGCCAAATGGTACGGGGCTGAAGTGGTTAAAGTAATGCAGTGCCGTATCTCAAAAAGTGGCCTGGTAAATTTTCCGGAGGTCAAGTGGTTAAGATACTCCAGGAATGTAATGTCCTGCTTGATGTTATGTTTTAGGGGAAAAGATAAATCAATGGGTTTAGGTCTGCTTTAAAGCAGAGTTTTCTACAGTGTTTTCATTTACTTTCTGCAAAGGCGCCATGTATGCTGCATTCAAGGCGTGCCTCTGGTGATAACATGCCATCAACTCACATAAGCCAATGTCCTTATGTGAGTTGTCAACTACTTTCAAGCCCTCAGATAGGTGGTGATATATGCCACTTTGCCCTGAGTGAAAAGGTACAGTGTCACTGTACAGTGTATGAAACCCCTTACAATGAACATTATTAAGGCTCTCCCCGCACCCTACCCAAGTTAAATCATCATTAAACAGCAAAAAGACATGTACTGCCTAATTCTTGAGTTGAGGGACTGTGAACTGCTGTGTGCCTGGCTGCCATGTGCTTCACTGGGAATTAACCTTGGGATAATACAGCCGGCCCAGTTTGGAGTCTGTTCTATGATGTCAACAGCCAGGCACACACTTTTCACTCATCCAGAGACATGAAAGCAGTCCTTGCACATGTTTTTTTACGTTTTATTGAGGGGGATTAAACTTGTATAGGGATGGGGACTTATGAGATGCCCATGTAATCAAACATGAAAGATAGGGACTTCTATATACACCTCTGTATATACAATCTAAAGTGCACATCACTTCCTTGCAGATTATCACTCCTCACTCCATCTGCACATCGCTTCCTTTCTTGTACTTTCCAGACTAACTAGCACTGTAGGCCTGACACTGGTTCAGCCAAGCCCAAAGCAAAAACCCTTTACAGGCAGGGACCGCGGGCCCCTATGGTGCTAGCTGTCCCTGTGGCTTCTGCTCCCAGAACCACCAATTCAGGCACTGCCAGTCCTCCTGGCTGCAGCTGCCCCTTTCCACTGCCCGTGCCACCACCGGCATCCTCCAGACTGGCTCTGCACCCATCCCAGACTGCTGCATCTCAGTCCTCTCAGGCTTGCCTCCCAGTCCTCCTGACGGTGTGAACACTCACCAGCCCTCCTGGCTGCCTCTGTGGATCTCCTGGAGACTTGCCCAGCAGTGTTCTCCCGCTGTCCTCTCTTGCCCCTCCTGTCCAGGACACCTCCATGTTTTCTTAGAGGACCCCGTCCGCACCCGAGCCCAGGCCCAAGGTCACCCCCCCCACCCCCCACCAGACTGGGGAGCTCCCTCTAAAGCCCTGACAGCCTAACACTCCATCTTCATCTTCCACACGATAAACTTCTCCCCAGCTGGGCTGACCCTGGGTATTTAAGCAGACCTGCCCCCCTGCCAATCCAAGGATTGGTCAGGGCTCCCTAGAACACCCTAGGTGGCTCCACCTCTCTTTCCAGAAAGCAACAGAACATTCTGGAAAGAAGTGGGAGGTCCTAGCGACACCACCTGTGAGTCACCTGGAAATTTACCTGTTCTCAAAAAAACAAAACAATATCACTATTCTAGCACACTAGAGGGTGCTACAGATGGCTGCCTGACATGCCACAATGGACCAAAAATGTCTCCTGCATCAAGTTTCACTAGCAAAGTGCACCACAGTGCACAGTATGCTTTAACCAAGCTTTGCAATGTGCTGAAATGCAGAAACGTTGAGAAGGCACAGCAGCGCAATAAAACCGCAGCACAACAGTGCTTGTAATGTAGTGTTTTGTGGGGGTGAGAATGGGCCCTAAAGGAAGTAGAAAAATAATGGATTTACTAGCAGGATCAACAGGTGCTAAAACTATTATGGTGGACTCAGAAAAAATAAAACTGATGTTTAATGCTCCTTACAGACTGCATTAAATATGTCATTTTTTTCACTTTGGCCATAGTTTTACTTCAGGCACACAGCACGGTGATCTTGTTTTAGGGATTACATATTTCTTTTATCTCATTGAAGCATGTGATTTCCTTATTAAAAGGCAGAAAGGATAAATCAAACTATGGGGGTTATTTACGAAAGGCAAATCCACTTTGCACTACAAGTGCAAAGTGCACTTGAAATTGCACTAAAAGTGAACTTGGAAGTTCAGTCGCTGTAGATCTGAGGGGTAGATCTGAAATGAGGGGAAGCTCTGCTGATTTTATCATCCAATCATGTGCAAGCTAAAATGCTGTTTTTTATTTTCCTTGCATGTCCCCCTCGGATCTACAGTGACTGCACTTCCAAGTGCAATTTCAGTGCAATTTCAAGTGCACTTTGCACTTGTAGTGCAAAGTGGATTTGCCTTTCGTAAATAACCCCCTATGTGTGTGTAGTGTATACAGTAAATATAGATATACATGATGTGTGTTACTTGACCATGTCAGCAAGTCCTCTTTAATAAACTACTGTCCCAAATCGGTTGGCGCATGCCCAGATAAATATCCAGCTCACCCATTTAGACAGCAAAATACAGATTCCAGTATAATAGCAGATGGCTCAGCAAGGGTGGCTGTATAAATATGCAATTTATCTTTTTTATGAAGCCTTACAATCATAACACCACATACTTATGTGTACCATGGTTCCATCTTTCTGTGGCCTCAGTATACTGTAATGAATTGTGTGACTACTTTACACTTACCATGACTCCTTTTATCCACCCAAATCTGACTGGTTCTCCTGCTGGCTTCTCCACCACATTCTCAGTCTCACCATCTGGAGATTCTGCACTAACTTCATACACTGGAGGCCGCAGGTGATCCTCCTAAAGAAACACAATAAGGAAATAATATCAGTAAATGGCTATAGACATTAGTGTTTTGTCATCTTATACCACTAGTTTTATCAGGTTTGGGTTTCAACTGGAAGGACTATGGTGTCTATTTATCATCCTGCGGTAAAATACCGCTACTCAGTTCTCATACATTCTCAGAGGAGATCGCTCTCCTCTGAGTGCCTGTTTATCATGCTTTGTAGATCGCTTCTCATGTGGAGTTGAGAAGCGATCTACAAACGCCGGGAACTTCTGAGAACGGCTCCTCTCGCCGGATTTAAAAAAATACACAGTATTCAGAATCGCCGTTCTCAGCGATCTGAATACTTTGAAGTGCAAAGGAGGGATCGGGGGTCTTTTAGACCCCCGATCCCTCCATAAAGAGTACCTGTCACCACCATAGGCGTGCACACAGGGTGTGCCAGGTGTGCCCAGGCACACCCTAATCACCCTGTGCAGCACAGATTCCCACTACTGCTCTCCCTTTCTTCCCAAGGCGCCTCCGGCTTCCTTCCTCTCTTTTCCCGCCAGCTGTTACTGTGGAGATGTTTTAGGATGAGTGGGGGGAAGGGGCCGGTAAATATGTAATTCACCGGCCCCCTTCCCTTTCTGAATGAACATTGTGAGTTATCGGTAATGTGTTTGAGCTTTGGGGTGCACACCCTAATCCAATAGGCTGCGCATACCTATGGTCACCACCTATTACTGTCACAAGGGATGTTTACATTCCTTGTGACAGCAATAAAAGTGATCAAAATTTTTTTTTTAAAAAAACACTATTTAATATTATAAAAATAAATAAAAAAAATAAGAAAAAATAATAATTTTAAAGCGCCCCCTCCCAGCAAAGAAAACGCATACGGAAGTCGCACCCGCATGTGTAAACAGTGTTCAAATCAGACATGTGAGGTATTGCCGCGATCGTCAGAGTGAGAGCAATAATTCTAGCACTAGACCTCCTCTGTAACTCTAACCTGGTAACCATAAAAAAAGTTTAAAGCGTCGCCTATGGAGATTTTTAGGTACCGTAGTTTGTCGCCATTCCACGATTGCGTGCAATTATAAAGCATAACATGTTTGGTATCTATTTACTTGGCGTAACATCATCTTTCACATTATACAAAAAAATTGGGCTAACTTTACTTTTAGATTTTTTTTAAAATTCATGAAATTAAAATTTTCCCAAAAAGTTGCGTTTAAAACACTGCTGCACAAATACCGTGTGACATAAAATATTTCAACAATCGCCATTTTATTCTCTACTAAAAAAATATATGTAATGTTTGGGGGTTCTAAGTAATTTTCGAGCAAAAAATACGCATTTTAATTTGTAAACACCAAATGTCAGAAATAGTCTTAGTCATGAAAGGGATAAAGATCATACATGTGCCTATTTAAATGTAAATGGTGTACAGTAAATCAATGGAATCCACATATGTAAGGCAGCTATACACCATTCATATAAATGAAAAATACATTTATAATCATTAAAAAATAATTTTAATAATGTATACAAATATAAATATTTATTAATAAATTTAAATAAAATACCAGTATGTTTCATAATTGATAAACCCCAGTATAACTGTAATAGAACAGTCCATGGGTAAAACCATATTTTAAAGTTTACAAATTTTTATTTTACTAATAAATTAAAAATTATATAAAAATTACGTTAATAGTATAATAGTAGCATTTTAATGCAGGTAGAATTATATATATATATATTGTGACAGCAGGAAGGTAAAGTCACCTGGTTGCATCCAGGGGGGTAGATATATTTCGCCCAGATTCAGGCTTTACGCCGACTTATACAACTAGGTGGAGAGTTGTATAAGCCCAGCTGAGGCTAGTGGGCTCATGGATGACTCATACCTCTAGGGAGAGTGTGGGGCGTCGTACAGACAGGGAGTTGAAGAGACCAGCTGAAGCTTGTCAGCTCATTTAGGCCTCTATAAGAACTCCCAGCTTCATTAGATGTTAGCTCATGCCTGGAACCAGACCTGTGTGGACTGTCTAGGGAGAGTGAACCCCTGTGCGGTGAGACAAAGCCTGTGTGGCTATTTGCTTGGACATTTAAAACCAGGGACTTAGGGACTAGGACAGCACTAGGCTGATCCCAGTTGTTAGTTAGGAAACCTGTATGTTTAGTCAGAGGTCAACTTGACCAGGATTTATTTTGTTTATGTTTCTTTTGCTTTGCTGTGTTTTTGTCACTGTAAATAGAAAATAAACCGCACCTTTTTGATTTTGAAAACCACAAGCTCCGTCTGCTGGCCTGTTTTTGTGTGGGGAGCCCATCTCGGGGGTCACCCACACCCGCTGCCGAGCTAACCCCCTCACAGTTGGTGGAGAACCAGTGGCAGTTTTTTTTAAGCCAGCATGGAGGAGATACTGAAACAGCTGGCTCTAGCAAATGCCAATCAACAGCAGACAAATGCAGGTTTGCAAAGGAGCCTTGCAGCCCAGCAGCAAGCTCATCAACAGAGCCTTGCAGCCCAGCAGCAAGCTCACCAACAGAGTCTGGAAGCTCAGCAACAAGCCCTGCAGCAATCTGAGGCCCGCTTCATAGACCTGTTACAGAAGCAAGAGCAGAGACTACAACAAATGGAAGCAGTAGTGCAGCAACGTCCGCAGACCAGTGAGGGAAGCCGTCCCACTAATACCGCGTCCTTTGGGGTGAGTCGTTTATTGACAAAAATGACTGGAGAGGATGATCCAGAGGTATTTTTGACCACATTTGAAAGGACTGCTGAAAGAGAAAAGTGGCCTGAGGAGCAGTGGGCTGGACTGGTGGCTCCTCTGTTAACTGGTGAATCGCAGAAGGCTTACTATGACCTAGAGCATGACCAAGCAAAAGACTATGTGATGCTAAAAGCTGAAATATTGGCAAGGCTGGGTGTCACCCTGGCTGTCCGGGCTCAGCGTGTGCATAACTGGACTTTCCAGCTTGGAAAACCCCCCAGGTCTCAAATGTATGATCTCATTCACCTGAGCAGAAAGTGGCTACAGCCAGAGACTTTGTCCGCACCAAAGATTGTGGAACGTGTTGTAATGGATCGGTTTTTGAGAGCTCTTCCTACTGCCATCCAAAAGTGGGTAAGCCATGGAGACCCAGAGACGGCCGATGGTCTTGTGGATCGTGTGGAGAAATACTTGGCTACAGAGAACCTGACGGCCTCTTCCAGAGACACTCGGACTTTCCACCCTAAGACCAGACCATCCCCAGGGGCGGATAAGATGATTCCAAGGGGTAAGGGTGGAGAGAGTGAGAGGGTGGGAGCTCTACCCCAAGTTTGGCGAGAACAGCCTGGGAAATCAGCGGCTCAAGAGGCGGCAAGAAGGATCGTTTGCTACCGCTGCCGGCAAGCGGGACATATTGCAGCAAATTGCCCGGTTGTGGAGGAACCCATGCAGTGTGACTTTCTGACGGGCAGACGTCAGTCGCTGTGTGCGACAGTCGCATGCACTGCCATTCGGGGAACTGAGAAACATTTATGCAAAATGTGTATTAATGGTAGAAATGTTGTGGTATTGCTGGATTCAGGTAGCCTTGTGACCCTGATAAAGGCTGAATTAGTTAAAACAGAGGTCTCTGGGAATAGCAAGGTAGCTGTTATTTGTGTGCATGGGGACACCCGAGAGTATCCAGTGACTACAGTGTGTTTCGAGACCCCCAAAGGTACCCTCTCTCATCCAGTGGGCTTAGTATCTCAGTTACCGCATGACGCCATTGTGGGAAGGGATTTTCCGAAGTTCTGGGAACTGTGGGATGATCCTGAGCCCCCCACTGGTGCCCCTATGTACCAGGAATGTGATAGCCAGAACTCCCCTGAGAGTGGTGAGGACTCTCCGGAATTTCCCTTGTCAGTATTGGCAGGGGAGACTCAAGAAACTGGAGAGGAGCCCACCTCCTCAGACGAAAACCTACCGTCTGTGGAGTTTTCTGATCTTGAGGTTCACAGGGAAAACTTTGCCACAGAACAGTTGAAAGACCCCGCCCTAATAAAGGCACGGGAAAACGTAGTGAAAATAGATGGCGAGTTAGTGAACCCAGATAATACCTGCACTTACCCATACTTCAGCGTAGAGAAGGACCTACTGTATCGGGTGGCAAAAAGGGCAGAAGAAACCGTTGAGCAGCTTGTGGTGCCCAAACCTTACAGGAAGTTGGTGTTGGAGTTGGCCCATGGGCACATTCTTGGAGGTCATCTGGGGACAGAGAAAACCCGAGAGAGGGTATTACAGAGATTCTATTGGCCGGGGGTGATGAAGGACATAGAAAATTATTGTTCCTCCTGCCCTGTGTGTCAGAGGTCGGCCCCGATGCCACATTTCCGTAGCCCGCTGGTCCCTCTACCCATCATTGAGGTCCCGTTTGAGAGGATCGCCATGGATTTGGTAGGTCCTATAATCAAGTCCGCTAGGGGGCACCAGTACATATTAGTTATAATGGACTATGCCACCCGTTATCCAGAAGCGATCCCTCTCCGAAATACCTCGGCCAAAACCATAGCCAAAGAGCTATCTCTTGTGTTTAGCCGGGTGGGTATTTGTAAAGAACTGCTTACGGACCAAGGTACACCCTTTATGTCCCGGGTTATGAAGGAGCTATGTAAATTGTTCAAAGTGACGCAATTACGTACATCTGTGTATCACCCCCAAACCGATGGGCTGGTTGAAAGATTCAACAAAACCCTAAAACAAATGTTGAAGAAAGTGGTGGATAGAGATGGAAAGGATTGGGACTGTCTACTTCCTTATCTGATGTTTGCTATTAGGGAGGTGCCCCAATCCTCTACGGGATTCTCCCCCTTTGAGTTACTGTATGGGAGACACCCAAGAGGGCTGTTGGATATTGCCAAGGAAACTTGGGAAAGTGAGAGTTCTCCCCACAGGAGTGTGATTGAGCATGTCGCCCTGATGCAAGACCGAATTGCACAGGTAATGCCCATCGTGAAGGAACATTTGGCCCAAGCGCAGTTAGCACAGCAGAGAGTGTACAACCGTGGAGCCAAGACCCGTACCTTTTCCCCGGGGGATAGGATACTGGTACTTGTCCCTACGGTTGAAAGTAAATTCCTTGCCAAATGGCAAGGCCCCTACGAGATAATGGAAAAAGTGAGCGAAGTGAATTACAAGGTCAGACAACCAGGAAGGCGAAAGCCCGAACAGATCTATCACGTTAATCTGTTGAAAGCCTGGAGGGATAGAGAGTCCCTAGTCGCAGACACTTGGCCACCAGCTCAAACTGGTTGCGTGATTCCTGAGGTTGGAATAGCAGCCACCTTGTCACAACCCCAACAACAGGAGGTTAAGGAGTTTGTGCTTCGCAACAAGGAGGTATTCTCTGAGCTGCCGGGACAAACATCTGGGGTAGAGCATGACATCATTACCCCGCCCGGTGAAAGGGTGAAGTTAAAACCCTATCGGATCCCAGAGGCCCGACGGGAGGCAATACGGGAGGAAGTACAGAAAATGCTGAACTTAGGGGTGATAGAGGAGTCCCAAAGTGATTGGTCTAGTCCCATTGTGTTGGTGCCTAAACCGGATGGGAGCTGGCGATTTTGTAACGATTTTCGTCAGTTGAACAAAGTTACAAAATTTGACACCTACCCCATGCCACGTATAGATGAGTTGATCGACCGGCTGGGAACAGCCCAATACATGACGACTCTTGACCTCACAAAAGGGTATTGGCAAATCCCCCTGGCCAAGTCGGCCAAAGAGAAAACCGCATTTGTAACCCCAGACGGGGCGTTCCAATATAAAAGAATGCCGTTCGGGTTACAGAATGCGCCGGCCACATTCCAGCGGAAAATGGACCAGATGCTGAGGCCCCATCGGAAGTATGCTGCGGCTTACCTGGATGACGTAATTGTCCATAGCACAGATTGGGCCTCACATCTGCCAAAAGTGCAAGCAGTCCTGGACTCTGTTCGGGAAGCGGGGTTTACGGCTAACCCCAAGAAGTGTACCATTGGGCAGGAGGAGGCCAAATATATTGGGTACACCATTGGGAGGGGAGTAATAAAACCCCAACTCAACAAAGTCGAGGCCATCCAGAGTTGGCCACGTCCCAACAGCAAGAAGCAGGTACGAGCCTTTCTGGGAATCGCTGGGTATTATCGGCGATTCATTCCCCACTTTGCTTCTAAGGCTGTGCCCCTAACCAACCTGACGAAGGGGAAAGGGTCGGTCATGATTAAATGGACCCCCGAGGCTGAGGCAGCATTCCAATTCTTGAAACAAGCCTTATGTAGCCAGCCAGTGTTGTACTCACCCGACTTCTCTAAAGACTTTGTCGTACAAAGTGATGCGTCAGATGTGGGGTTAGGAGCAGTATTGTCCCAGGTCTGGAACGGGGAAGAGCACCCAGTCATTTACCTCAGCAGGAAGTTGAAGTCCCATGAGGTAAATTACGCCACCGTTGAAAAGGAGTGTTTAGCGGTGAAGTGGGCTCTAGATTCCCTTCGGTACTACCTGCTAGGTAGGCACTTTGACATGGTTACGGATCACGCTCCGTTAAAGTGGATGGCTCAAAACAAGGAAACAAATAGAAGAGTGAATAGGTGGTTCCTGGCCCTCCAGGAATTCAACTTCACAGTAAAGCATCGCCCTGGCGTTCAAATGGGGAATGTGGATGCTTTGTCTCGAGTACATGAATGCCTGATTGCTGGTGTTCCAACCCCGAGGTTAAAACAAGAGGGGGGGTATGTGACAGCAGGAAGGTAAAGTCACCTGGTTGCATCCAGGGGGGTAGATATATTTCACCCAGATTCAGGCTTTACGCCGACTTATACAACTAGGTGGAGAGTTGTATAAGCCCAGCTGAGGCTAGTGGGCTCATGGATGACTCATACCTCTAGGGGGAGTGTGGGGCGTCGTACAGACAGGGAGTTGAAGAGACCAGCTGAAGCTTGTCAGCTCATTTAGGCCTCTATAAGAACTCCCAGCTTCATTAGATGTTAGCTCATGCCTGGAACCAGACCTGTGTGGACTGTCTAGGGAGAGTGAACCCCTGTGCGGTGAGACAAAGCCTGTGTGGCTATTTGCTTGGACATTTAAAACCAGGGACTTAGGGACTAGGACAGCACTAGGCTGATCCCAGTTGTTAGTTAGGAAACCTGTATGTTTAGTCAGAGGTCAACTTGACCAGGATTTATTTTGTTTATGTTTCTTTTGCTTTGCTGTGTTTTTGTCACTGTAAATAGAAAATAAACCGCACCTTTTTGATTTTGAAAACCACAAGCTCCGTCTGCTGGCCTGTTTTTGTGTGGGGAGCCCATCTCGGGGGTCACCCACACCCGCTGCCGAGCTAACCCCCTCACAATATATATATATATATATATATATATATATATATATATATACACACACACAGTGTAAATTATATATGTATATATATATATATATATATATATATATAAAGAATCGTTAATAACATCACAGTATAACCACTTTCAGTACAACGACTTACTGCTATGTCACTGGTCATCAAGTGGATATATTATTTAGATGTGTATGTGCATATATATATATATATATATATACACACATAGATATACAGTATCTTACAAAAGTGAGTACACCCCTAACATTTTTGTAAATATTTTATTATATCTTTCCATGTGACAACACTGAAGAAATGACACTTTGCTACAATGTATAGTAGTGAGTGTGCAGCTTGAATAACAGTGTAAATTTGCTGTCCCCTCAAAATACCTCAACACGGCCATTATTGTCTAAACCACTGGCAACAAAAGTGAGTACATCCCTAAGTGAAAATGTCCAAATTGGACCCAAAGTGTCAATATTTTGTGTGGCCACCATTATTTTCCAGAACTGCCTTAACCCTATTGGGCATGGAGTTCCTCAGAGCTTCACAGGTTGCCACTGAAGTTCTCTTCCACGCCTCCATGACGACATCACGGAGCTGGTGGATGTTAGAGACCTTGCGCTCCTCCACCTTCCGTTTGAGGATGCCCCACAGATGCTCAATAGGGTTTAGGTCTGGAGACATGCTTGGCCAGTCCATCACCTTTACTCTCAGCTTCTTTAGCAAGGCAGTGGTCGTCTTGGAGGTTTGCTTGGGGTCGTTATGTTGGAATACTGCCCTGCGGCCTAGTCTCCGAAAGGAGGGGATCATGCTCTGTTTCAGTAAGTCACAGTACATGTTGGCATTCACGGTTCCCTCAATGAACTGTAGCTCCCCAGTGCCGGCAGCACTCATGCAGCCCCAGACCATGACACTCCCACCACCATTCTTGACTGTAGGCAAGACACACTTGTCTTTGTACTCCTCTCCTGGTTACCGCCACACACGCTTGACACCATCTGAACCAAATAAGTTTATCTTGGTCTCATCAGACCACAGGACATGGTTCCAGTAATCCATGTCCTTAGTCTGCTTGTCTTTAGAAACTGTTTGCGGGCTTTCTTGTGCATCATCATTAGAAGAGGCTTCCTTCTGGGACGACAGCCATGCAGGCCAATTTGATGCAGTGTACAGCGTATGGTCTGAGAACTAACTGGATGACCCCCCACTCCTTCAACCTCAGACATATGAGTGCTGCCAGCATTGCTGCAATTTCCCAAAGACAACCTCTGGATATGACGCTGAGCATGTGCACTCAACTTCTTTGGTCGACCATAACGAGGCCTGTTCTGATTGAATTCTGTCCTGTTAAACCGCTGTATGATTTTGGCCACCATGCTGCAGCTCAGTTTCAGGGTCTTGGCAATCTTCTTATAGCCTAGGCCATCTTTATGTAGAGCACCAATTCTTTTTTTCACATCCTCAGAGAGTTCGTTGTCATGAGGTGCCATGTTGAACTTCCAGTGACCAGTATGAGAGAGTGAGAGTGATAACACCTAATTTAACACACCTGCTCCCCATTCACACCTGAGACCTTGTAACAGTAACGAGTCACATGACACCGGGGAGGGAAAATGGGGCCGATTTGGACATTTTCACGTAGGGGTGTACTCACTTTTGTTGCCAGCGGTTTAGACATTATTGGCTGTGTTGAGTTATTTTGAGGGGACAGCAAATTTACACTGTTATACAAGCTGTACGCAAACTATTTTACATTGTAGCAAAGTGTCATTTCTTCAGTGTTGTCACATGAAAAGATATAATAAAATATTTACAAAAATGTGAGAGGGGTACTCACTTTTGTGAGATACTGTAAATAGATAAAGAGAGAAAGAGGCTGGCATCACAATTCTGCAATCACAGGTATTGCATTGTGACGCATTGCTGTGCATATCACATGCAATGTTTGTGCGATGCAAATTTAAATCATATTGCATTTGCACCAAAATGGTACAGGGCCCTTTATTTGGCCAGAGTCTGTAATACATTACATATACACATAGAGAGTTAATTGCCATACACATGGGCCGAATATCAGGCAGTATCGGACAATTTCTATTGAACATTCCGCCCGTGTGTACGGCAGCGGGTGCGGCAGAAACCGGCCGAACGTTAGACTTCTGTCGAAGGGGCATGACCAAAAAAGGTTCGCCAACCAGTGTGTTTTGGCAGGGGGGGGGGGGGGGGTCAGAACACAATAGCTCAGCGGGGGAGATCACGTACTAATATTGGACTGTGAGTACAGTATGTCCTCCCGAGCACTTTTTTTTTTTGTTCAGCCCATTGGGTTGAAAACGGATAGTGTGTACCAGGCTTTAAAGGAGGAGCCTTACTTCTCATTTGGATCACAGGCGTTCAGTTCTGCACTCCTGTAACCCATTTTTTAGCCGCTAAAGCCCACTGTCAGCTGACGCCACTCATCCAGTCCAAGCTTTGGAAAGATCTGATTCCTGACTTTACGGTTGGGATTCACCCAGATGTCTGGACTGGCAGCTCAGCCTGAGCCAGCAGCTCTTGTCCTCTGCACAGCCTCGCACTCCAGTGAGCCCTATAAGTGCAGAGCTGAGAGCCGCTAACTGTCAGTCACAGGCTCTCTGGACACTGAAGACTGAGAACGGAGTGATCAGTGGTCTTTAATCGCTCAGTTCTCAGTGTTAAAAGCAGTGGGGAACAGATGCAGCATTGAACCGATGCTGCATCCACCTAAGTGAGTATAATTTTTTTTTAAAGAACCCCGTACTTCTCTCAAGAAAACTTGTTTAGTGTGCAATAATGATTATATAGACCCTTTACACCGATCAGCCATAACTTTGTGACCACTGACAGGTTAAGTGAATAACATAGATTATCTTGTTACAATTGATGGGATATTTGGGATATTTTAGGCAGCAAGTAAACATGTTGTCTATAAGGTGGATGTGTCTAAAGCAGAAAAAATGTGCATCACAGTTTGTTATATATGGGGCTGTGTAGCCACAGACTGGTCAGGGTGCCCATGCTGACCTATGTCAACAGCCAAAAGTGCCCACATTTGGCACACAAGCATCAGAAGTGGATCACGGAGCAATGGAAGAAGGTGGCCTGGTCTGATGAATCACATCCTCTTTTACATTATGTGGATGGCATGGTGTGTGTGCTTCGATTACCTGGGGAAATGATGACACCAGGATGCAGAATAGGAAGAAGGCAAGCTGGCGGAGGCAGTGTGATGCTTTGGGCAATGTTCTGCTTGGAAACCTTGGTTCTGGCCTTCAGGTGGATGTTACTTTGACATGTACCATCTACTTAAACATTGTTGGTGACCAAGTACACCCCTTCATGGAATCAGTATTTCCTGATGGCAGTGGCCTCAGGCAGGATAATGTGTGCTGCCACACTGCAAAAATTGTTCAAATTTTTTTTGAGGAACATAGAAAAAAGTTTGAGGTGTTGGCTTTGCCTTCAAATTCTCCAGACCTCAATCCAATTAAGCATCTGTGGGATGTGCTGGAAAAACAAGTCTGATCCTTGGAGGCCCCACCTCATAACTCACAGTTCTTAAAGGATCTGCTACTGAGAGCTTGGTGCCAGATACAATTGCATACCTTCAGAGGTCCAGTGGCATACATGTCTCGATGGGTCAGGGCTGTTTTGATGGCAAAAGGGGGACTTACTCAATATTAGGTGAGTGGTCATAAAGTTATGGCTCATCTCTGTATATTCCTCAATCATACCTCCCAATTTTCTGAGGTGGGAAAAAAGGATGCCTTTAAGCACAAAGTACGTGTTTAAAACACAAACTACTGCAACATCCTTGTTACGCTGACCGCAAAAAATTATTGGGTAAACCCATATGTGTTTTTTTTACCATAACTTTTACTTTATTCCAGATTTAAAAAAAAATGTATGCAAAAGTTGAGTCACTGAAATAAAAGGCTTAAAGTGGATGTAAACCCTCCACACACCCAGTGAAGTGAACAGCCTCAGATGATACACAAGGATGAAACAAATCTCCCTACATAGGTTTTACATGTATATCTGCTGTCTTCACATTTATATACTGTTTAGAAAGTTCAGATCGTGTTAGGAAATTTTCTCTTCCTGTATAACAGAGTCTGATGTCTGGGGATACAGCCAAGATAGCTTAAATTACTGATTGGAGGAAAGGCACACACCCCCTCTCATCAAAGGCAGAGACTCTCAAGCCTCGTACACACAACCGGTTTTCCCGGCAGGAAAACTGCCAGGAGAACTTTTGGCCGGGAATCCCGGCCCTGTGTATGCTCCCTAGCAGTTTTCCCGACAGGAAAACTGCCCATAAAAAATAGAGAACCTGCTCTCTATTTTCCCGTCGGGATTCCCGGCAGAGTGTTTCCTGCCGAGAAAACCGGTCGTCTGTATGCTTACCTGAAGGGAAAATAAACCATGCATGCTCGATAACACTTTGACGCATGCGCGGTAGCATACAACGTTATTTAGCCGGCTCGTCGTAGTCTTTGACGTCACCGCGTTCTTGCCATTCAAAAGAACGGCGGGTCTTTTGTGTGGCTGTGTGTATACACAGCTTTTCAAGGCAAGCTTGCCAGGAATCCCGTCAGGAAAACCGACGGTTTTCAAACAGACGGGATTCCCGGTCGTGTGTACAGGGCTTTAGAGGTGTTTTGTAACAGGGCCAGCTGCCTGCTAATCTATTTATAGCAACCTCCCCGACAGAAATGTCAGGCTGCTTTTATCTGATATGTCCGAGAATTTGTCAGGCTGATAACAGAGGAACGGTTCAGGAGAGAGCTACGGGACTTAGCTCTTTGAAGAGAGATAACAAAATACTGCAGATACAGTAGATGTGCCCAGCACAAATTTAATGAATTGGGTTTACATCCACTTTAATATAGTATAGATTACATACACAAGATTACAGCGCTTCCCAAAAATAAATCCCTCAAAAATGTTTATGTAATCAATGATCAATAGTTAATTAAAAATAAAAATAAAAAAAGTCTAAGGAACCAGGACAGCTCTTTAAATTGGGCATTAATAAATAAGTGTTTGACCAACTTTTTACAAGAGGTCAAATAGACCAGGTGGGTGATTTTGGGCCACTGGGGAACATCTTGGAGGTTGTGAAGCACAAGCACTTTATATCACGGAGAATAAAACCTGCTCATTTGTCACATACTGTATGTGAAATGTATTACATGGACACTGGTATGGTGCATGGATTTACAAATAATTTCATGATTTATTAAATACAAATTTGCACTATATATTAGATCAACTCAGCTTGATGAATTATATGATATGAATTTTCTCTATATATGGGTTTATGTTTTTTCACTCATTTATTTTTTATTGATTATTGATATCTGAGGATTTATTGTGGGGTTTATTTTTGGGAAGTGTTGTAGTTGTGTATGAAATCTGCCAATATCTCAAGGGATATTTATATAGCTGCTTTTTTATATGAGGTCTATTTAGGGAGAGCGTAAAAATAATTTGCTATTGATTTAGCATAATCTAATGCCCTGTACACACGATCGGTTTTACAGATGAAAACAGTCTGATGGACTTTTCTCATCGGACAAACCGATCGTGTATGGGCCCCATCGGTCTTTTTTCCATCAGTGAGAAAAAATAGAACATGTTTTAAATTTATCCGATGGAAAAAAAAACGATAGCAAATTCTAATCGTCTGTGTGGAACTCCATCGGACAAAAAACCCACGCATGCTCAGAATCAAGTCGACGCATGCTTAGAAGCATTGAACTTAATTTTTCTCGGCTCGTCGGAGTGTTTTACGTCACAGCGTTTGGGACGGTCCGATTTTTGACTGATGGTGTGTAGGCAAGAGTGATGGAAGTCAGCTTCATCGGATTTCCGATGGAAAAATCCATCGGATTTGAATCCACAGGAAATCTGATCGTGTGTACAGGGCTTAACACTTTTAATAGTTAAATGGTGCATTTTTTAATGGAGATCTACAAATCAGATCAAATTGAGAGACAACAGAAGAGGAAATAAGGAAAGACATAAGGATTTGATTCCAAATTAAGAAAAGTTGGAAGCTATGATCTATGTTTTTAAATTTGACTCTACTCTATTTATGTTGAAAAATGGGAACTTCACAGTTTAAATAAATGGTACTGCTACTAAAATTTTAAATAATGCAAAATATGTCAATCAGTGATACTCGATCTCCAAGGGGTCTAACAGCAATACCTATAAGGAGGTACTACATTACCCAGCCTACCTTCACCCCGTAGCAGGTAACAGCATGATACACTTAGAGAAAAGTCAAGGATTGAGGTATATCTGAAGTCAAAATGTACTGGTTTTGGATGCACTTTAGGGCTCATTCACACCAGAGTACCAATCATTATGCCCAATGCGAAGGTCTGTCTTCAGCTGCCTGGGATGCAGGGAGGTGCAGGCAGCCTGTTTAAATCAAAGACAGCTGCACAGACCTGCAGTAACCTCCAAGTGCATCCGAGAGTGTACATCGGTGCGGATCCAATGCATGGATAAGGACATAGACAGACTTGATGGGCACATTTAAAAATGACATATTATGCCATCTGACCCCAGCATTATTTTTATAACCTGTTGATTCTCCCAGTAGATCTGTAACCACAGTAACAGTGCATGTCAGAGCACAAACCAAGCCATGAAGTCCAAGGAATTGTCTGTAGACCTCCGAGACAGGATTGTATCAAGGCACAGATCTGGGGAAGGCTACAGAAAAATTTCTGCAGCATTGAAGGTCCCAATGAACACAGTGGCCTCCATCATTTGTAAATGGAAGAAGTTTGGAATCACCAGATCTCTTCCTAGAGTGGGCCGCCCAGCCAAACTGAGCGATCGGGGGAGAAGGGCCTTAGTGAGGGAGGTGACCAAGAACTCGATGGTCACGCTGACAGAGCTCCAGCATTTCTCTGTGGAGAGAGAAGAACCTTCCAGGAGAACAACCATCTCTGCAGCACTCAACCAATCAGGTCTGTATAGTAGAGTGGCCAGATGGAAGCCACTCCTCAGTAAAAGGCACATGGCAGCCCACCTGGAGTTTGCCAAAAGGCACCCCAAGGACTCTCAGACCATGAGAAACAAAATTCTCTGGTATGATGAAAAAAAGATTGAACTCTTTGGCCTGAATGGCAAGCGTCATGTCTGGAGGAAACCAGGCACCGCTCATCACCTGGCCAATACCATCCCTACAGTGAAGCATGGTGGTGGCAGCATCATGCTGTGGGGATGTTCTTCAGCGGCAGGAACTGGGAGACTAGTCGGGATCGAGGGAAAAATGAATGCAGCAATGTACAGAGATATTCTTGAAGAAAACCTGCTCTAGAGCGCTCTGGACATCGGACTGGGGGAAGGTTCATCTTCCAACAGGACAACTACCCTAAGCACACAGCCAAAGTAACAAAGGAGTGGCTACGGGACAACTCTGTGAATGTCCTTGAGTGGCCCAGCCAGAGCCCAGACTTGAACCCGATTGAACATCTCTGGAGAGATCTGAAAATGGCTGTGCACCGACACTCCCCATCCAACCTGATAGAGCTTGAGAGGTCCTGTAAAGAAGAATGGGAGAAACTGTCGAAAAATAGGCGTGCCAAGCTTGTAGCATCATACTCAAAAAGACTTGAGGCTGTAATTGGTGTCAAATGTGCTTCAACAAAGTATTGAGCAAAGGCTGTGAAAACTTATGTACATGGGATTTTTTTTCTTCATTTTCTATTTTTAATAAATGTGCAAAGATTTCAAAAAACTTCTTTCACATTGTCATTACGGGGTATTGTTTGAGGAAAATAATGAATTTAATCCATTTTGGAATAAGGCTGTAATATAACAAAATGTGGAAAAAGTGAAGCACTGTGAATACTTTCCTGGATGCACTGTATTTAAAAACTGAGGAAACGGAGCTTAGTTAGTTGACATGTAATGTAAAAACACCATTACCAATTACTAAACGGTCCTTTTTTTCAATTCGGCAACCTAAATTAGGGGAAAATACAATCCCAGTTTATTCTCTGACACATCAGATAAATATTTGTTTAGGCTACACTTTAACAACCTAAAAAAACTCATACTGTAGAAATGTTATGATGGTCATTTGTGTTGTCATCCAAAAATCCTTTGTATTGCAGATTTCCTGATATGTGGAAGTGACATCAGTAGACCATGATGACACTTGTAGTCTTTATCAAACCTTGGCAATTGGTGACAACACAGGAGCACAAATGGAAGACAGGGACATAGCACTGTTACTAGGTATTATTTTTCTGAAAGTTTGGGGGGAACTCCACGCCATTTTTTTTTTATTTGGCGTGGAGTTTCCCTTAAAATCCATACCAGATCTGAAGGGTCTGGTATAGTTATTTGGGGGAACCCCACGTCTTTTTTTTTTTTTTTTTTAAAGGGCCTGGTCAGCATGTTTAGGATTACATAGGATTTTAGATAATTTGGTTTACACTTACTTTTTAGAAATGCTTTGAGGTTGGTAGAGACAGCTGACCATTATTTATTATATATGAGTACCTTTAGGTCCATACATGATAAAATAAGCTGTGTATATAAAACAATAAACTGGTCTTCAGTATCTTACCTTTAGGATAGAGTGAAGATCTTCTAAAGTAGGCCTGACCTTCTTCACTATCCCAGTAACGTCAGTATTAGCGTAATGGTCATAGCTTGGAACAGCATCAATAGTATTGTATCCAAAGGTCCTCATGTAGAAGGTGTTGGAATGGGTGAGATTATTTGGATTAAATGTGTCATAGGTTGACTCTGGCGGCCCATATTGAGATTTCGGTGTCTCTTCGGTACTGATGAGTGAGCGGATGGTGAATCTTCCACTGGATGGAGGACTGTCCACTGGGGTTTCAACTCTGCTCTCAGCCATCTCATCCCAAGACTGGGTTTGTGGTAACATATCTAATAAAATTTAGAGAAGGGGGTTTTATACTGAGGAAAACCAGCAGGAACCAAACCTGTAAATCACTAACCGAAATGTCACATAGTAAACTGCTGAGAATATCACAGCCTAGGGCCAGAAAAAATTACTCCAGATAGATGTTCTGATTAGAAGGATGATAAGAAGCTACATAGTAACTAACACATAAAATAACCTATACATCTAACCTCTGCTTCAACAGTTCTTTTTCTATCCCTTGATTAAAGTTCACCCAGGCTGACATTTTTGTCTCGTTACCATTGGCAGACCAAATCACAGACAGGCTTCCTATATATCTTGAAGAGATCTGCTGACTTTCGGCAGTGAGACTTTATTGCTGCTTCAGAAGAAATAAAAAGTGTCCATTTCAGGGAAAGGGAGAACTGGAAACTAGAGAAGGGAGATCTTACAAACTGGGGTCCTTAAAGCGGAGTTCCACTCACTTTTGAAAGGTGTTCTTAAACTAAAGACCACCCCTCCACCCATCGTTTTTGGATATTTAAAAAAAAAAAAAATAGGATTTTTATAACAGCTTACCTGTAAAATCCTTTTCTTGGAGTACATCACGGGACACAGAGCGACATAGTCATTACTAATGGGTTATATAGTTACCGTCAGGTGCTTGCACTGGCAACTTCCAAAACCGGAAGTACCCTCCCCTATATAAGCCCCTCCCATCCGGGAGCACCTCAGTTTTGTAGCAAAGCAATAAGTGTCCCCAAAGAGGGGCGGGAGCTCTGTGTCCCGTGATGTACTCCAAGAAAAGGATTTTACAGGTAAGCTGTTATAAAAATCCTATTTTCTTTCTCGTACATCACGGGACACAGAGCGACATAGTCATTACTAATGGGATGTCCTAAAGCAATGCCAAATGAGGGGGGGGATACACCATATATAAGCTGAGCGCTATCAGACATGAGGATCTTTTGCGGCCTGCAACACACTGCGCCCAAAGGCGACATCCTCCTGACTTCTAACGTCCACCTGGTAGAACCTAGTAAACGTGTGTACTGAAGACCATGTTGCGGCCTTACAGACTTGAGCCAGGGAGGCCTGGTGATGCACTGCCCATGAAGTTCCAACTGCTCTCGTGGAGTGCGCCCTAACTTTGAACGGAGGCGGTCTACTTCTCAAGCTATAGGCTTGTATTATGACCTGTCGAATCCACTTGGCTAAAGTAGATTTTGACGCTGCCTGACCCTTTCTGGGGCCTTCCGGCAGAATAAACAAAGTATCCGTTCTGCGAATCTGAGCAGTGGCTTTTAGATAAGCTTTAACTGCTCTTACTACATCCAAAGAATGCAATAACTTTTCCTCTACCGAAGTAGGCTTGGGGAAAAAAGAAGGAAGAACCACATCTTGGTTCAAATGAAAACTCGATACCACCTTAGGAAGAAAGGCTGGATGAGGACGTAACACTACTCTGTCCTTATGGATAACCAGATATGGCTCCTTACAGGACATAGCTGCTAATTCCGATACTCTTTTAGCCGAACAAATGGCTACTAGAAAAATCAATTTCCTGGTGAGAAGCACTAAGGAAATATGCTGTAATGGTTCAAATGGTTGTTTCTGTAGAACCGACAGAACCAAGTTTAGATCCCATGGACATATGGGAATATTAACCGGAGGACTAATACGCATCACTCCTTGTATAAAGGCTTTGACTAGTGAATGCGAAGCCAAGGGCCTTTGAAAAAATATTGACAAGGCCGAAATCTGACCTTTGATAGTACTCAAGGCAAGCTTCCTATCTACAGCCCATTGTAGGAAGTCCAGAATTCTACCTATTACGTATTTACGTGGATGCCATTTCTTGGCTTCACACCAGGCGATGTACGCCTTCCAGATTCTATAGTAGATCTGCCTGGATACCGGTTTCCTGGCATTGATCATGGTAGACACCACAGCATTAGAGAGCCCTCTCTTTTTTAGAATGTGGGCTTCAATAGCCAGGCCGTCAAACCTAGGGCTGGTAAGGAAGGGTGGTATATCGGTCCCTGCGAAAGCAGGTCCGGACGATGTGGGAGGGTCCAAGGACTCCCCACAGACATTTTTACGATCTCCGCGTACCATGCTCTTCGGGGCCACGCTGGAGCCACCAGAATCACTGGTTTCTTTTCTACCCTGATTCTGCGGAGTAATCGAGGTAACAATTGTGGCGGTGGGAATGCATATATCAGCTTGAACTGATCCCAAGGGAACACTAGGGCATCCGAGCCGCACGCTAGGGGATCCCTTGTCCAAGAGACAAACCTGTCCACTTTCGTGTTGAACCTGGATGCTAGCAGATCTACATCCGGTGTTCCCCACCGCTGACATATTGTCCGGAAAACCTCGGGATGAAGGGACCATTCCCCTGGGCATAATTGTTGGCGACTTAGAAAGTCCGCCTTCCAATTCTCCACCCCTGGAATGAATACCGCAGATATGGCTGGGACATATCTTTCTGCCCATCTCAGGATGTAATTTACTTCCCTTTGGGCTGCACGACTCCTGGTGCCCCCCTGACGATTGATATATGCCACTGCTGTGGCATTGTCTGACTGAACTCTGACAGGGGACCCTTGGAGTTTGGATGTCCATGCTACTAGGGCATACCGGGCTGCTCGTATCTCTAAGAGATTGATGGGCAGGGCCTTTTCCGCATCCGACCATCTGCCCTGGAGAGACCATTGCTCCAGTACTGCTCCCCAGCCTAAAAGGCTGGCATCTGTAGTGACCACCTTCCAGGAAATCGGACTGAAGGATTTCCCTCTTTCCAGATTCCGGGGAACCAACCACCAACGGAGGCTTCTGCGAACGGAAGGGGACAAGGACATTGGTACGTCTAGAGCCTGAACTTTTTTGTTCCAGGCTGACAGTATGGCCCTTTGCAACTTCCTTGAATGGAATTGACCGTAGGGTACTGCTTCGAATGATGCCACCATTTTTCCCAGCAGCCTCATGCACAGGCGTATGGATGGCTGTCTTTTTGAACCCACTAAGTGGATCAAATCTCTCAAAGACGACCCCTTTTCTCGAGGCAAGAAAATTTTTCTCTGGTCTGAATCCAGCCTTAGCCCCAAGTATTCCAGACTTTTGACTGGTTCTAGGGCTGACTTGTCTCGGTTGATAATCCAACCGTGATATTCCAGATACTTGATTGTCTCGTGAACAACCACTTCTAGTTTTTCCACTGAGTGGTCTATCAGCAACAAGTCGTCTAGATATGCCATTATCGTTACACCTCGTGTTCTTAGATTGGCCAATAATGGGGCCAGAATTTTTGTGAACACTCTTGGTGCTGTGGCCAGACCGAAGGGTAAGGCTCTGAACTGAAAATGGCGCCCTTCTATCGCAAAGCGTAGAAATTTTTGGTGGGCTGGAAAGATGGGGATGTGCAAATACGCATCTTTGATGTCGATCGAGGCTAACCATTCCTCCCCTTGTAGGGCAGTGGCTACCGATCGGATCGACTCCCGGAACTGTAAAGAGGTTTGAGTAAAACCCGAACCCCCATTCTTCCAGGGGGACCTCTATAATTACTGCTTGAAGCAATAATTGTTCCAGTGCCAACAGGAGGGATCCTCTCTTCTGGGGATCCCTTGGCACGTTCGACCTTATAAAGCGGGAAGGAGGGGAGTTTTTTAACTCCAATTTGTATCCCAGATTTACTGCGGAGAGCACCCATCTGTCTCGGATCGTGTCCCGCCAGGTTTCTGTGAACAACTGAAGTCTTCCCCCCACCCGATTGGGTGGGGGCAACCCTTCATGCATTTGACTTTGGGGGAGGTTTTGTACCTCTCCTGCTCCAGGGCTTCTTGTTACCCTGCAACTGTCCCTGATTTTTACCTCCGGGATTTGACCGGGGAGGCCGTCGGAACTGTTTCACAGCCGATGTCCTAGGGACTGGAGAAGCCGGCCTCTTAAAAGAAGGACCTCTAACTCTATTTTTGACCGGCAAGAGTGTACTTTTACCGCTGGAAATTCTCTGGATATACTTGTCCAGGTCTTCCCCGAATAAACGCTCCCCATGAAATGGGAAGCTGACCAGCAATTTTTTACAGGGAGCTTCAGCAGACCAGTTTTTGAGCCATAGAAGCCTGCGCATATGTACTACAGACAGCGTAAGGCGGGAGGCCTGATGGATTGAATCCTTTATAGCGTCCACCGCAAAGCATAAGGCTCTAGGTAGATCAGCTAGAGCAAGAGCCTGCTGATCTGGCACGTCCCTTAAGACCTGTTTCAACTGATCCTTCACTGCTTGGCAGACCCCTATAGCTGCCACTGCTGGTTGTGTCACCAATCCTGCTGTAGAAAAAACAGATTTCAATAAGGACTCCAATTTTTTATCTATTGGGTCCTTGAACATTTGGACATTTTCCACCGGACATGTCAGTGATTTATTCACACAAGAGATGGCTGCGTCCACTGTAGGGACCTTCCATTTTCTGACGAACTTATCCTCCATAGGATAGACCACCGGAAATCTCTTGGGGGGAGTAAATATTTTGTCAGGATGCTCCCAATCCTGGTAAATGAGCCCCTCCAATAAAGGATGGATCGGGAAAGAACAAACAGTCTGGGGAGCTTTTAGCGACCCCAACGAGGAGACAGAAGAGGAGGATGGCTCCGCAAGTGGCATTTTAAATGCTGATCGGACCATATTAGTCAGGGACTGAACCCATAACCTCTCAGCATGTGATGCTGAGAACGGCTCCTCCACTGTTGATTCCTCTACAACCGAATCAACCTCATCCTGATCCCCCTCAGGTAGGTCGACCTCTGTATGGGACTGTTGCTCTGTTAACAGGCACTCTGAGGGAGGAGACGGAGATCGAGCGCTTTTCTCCTGTGACAGGGAAGCAGCAATTAGTGCTGACAATCTCTCTTCCAGCCCTCCCAGAGCTGAGGAAAAAACCTCCTCTGTTACATACACAGGAGCAGGTGAACTGGGGACAGCCACAGTACCAGGTACTCCTGGGGGTGCCCTACGGTCACTAACCTCTGATTCTTCAGGGGAGACTGGTGCAGCCAAAGCATGCCCAAGATCCTCAGAGCCCGATGGAGACCCCCTATTCCTCCTGGAATTTCTAGTCCCGGAGTTTTTAGACGGCATATTCCTAAGCCACAAAGCTGAGGTATTCCAGCCGAAAATACACCAGTTACTGATAATAGTCTAGCATAAATGCTGCTATAATAAACAGTTGGTGTCTACTAATGTGCCTTTCTAGGGGATGCCTGTATCAACCGCTTGCTGTATGCCTTTAAATGTTGTCAGCTCTGTCTCTGTACTTCATAGCCAGCTTACTGCAATAATGTGGCTTTTTAAAACCTGCTGGGACGCCCGCACATGCGCAGAAGCGCTGCGGCGCGCACAGAGCGTCATCCCCCAGGCCCCGCCCCTTTTTCCGGCCACCTCTATATATAGAGGCGCGTGCACGCGCACGCGCGCGGCCACGTGCGCCTCGGCGCTAATTTTCAAACATGGAAACCAGGGACAGGAGCCAGGGCCCCCTTTGCCGCAGGCCGGGGGATAGACGAACACTGCAACATGGCAGAGGAAACAGTTTCCTGTAGGAGAACTCACCAGCTGCCTGGACTTTGCTCTCTGAGAAGAAACTAGTCCATATGACAAGAAAAACATTCCACAGCGGCCTCTAGTGGACAAACACAGGTACCGCAGTTTAATATACTAAACATATATAAAAAAACATTCCTTTTTTTTTTTTTTTCTTGACCACCATTAAAAATTATTACATTTTTTTTTTTAGTAGTTACAGGCATGCACAGATATTAGCGGGAATACCGTTAGGTAACAGACAGAAAGACAAATTAGGCTTGGGGGTCCCCCAATAGAACCAAGTTCCTGGGGGCCCCCACTTACCTGTTCCCCGCCGCAGGACTTTGTTTGGTCCACAAAAGCCCAAACTTCACCTAACACGGCAGGCATTGTAATCAAACCTTCAGGGACCGGGTTCCCAAGGATTCCACTCCCCTGGACCTGTATAGCACCCTGCACAGAAAACATCTTGGTCGTGGGTATGACCAGAGCTCTGGATCCCAGGGTCCAGCTCTCCTAAGAGAAGCATTACAGGCAGAACCTTGCTCTTCTCTGCAAGGCCCGGGTACCGACCGTTTAGCTATGAAGCTTTTTTGGTCGGATCCGGAATAGCTTACTGAGGCCCAAAAGAACCTGTACGCAAGCTCAGTGAAAAACACATGTTTCTTCTTGGCCAACACCTTAGACACTGGCAAAAAACTGAGGTGCTCCCGGATGGGAGGGGCTTATATAGGGGAGGGTACTTCCGGTTTTGGAAGTTGCCAGTGCCAGCACCTGACGGTAACTATATAACCCATTAGTAATGACTATGTCGCTCTGTGTCCCGTGATGTACGAGAAAGAAAAATCTTTAGTACCTTTTTTGAAGTACTAAGTGTACTTCTGTCCTAGCCGGGCCGCGGCGCAGGATGTCATGTCCTCTTCTGCAGCAAGCCCTCCTCTCTTTCCCCCACTGTCTTCTGGGACCTGTGTGTGTCCCAGAAGACAAGCTGGCCATGCACAATGCGCCGCGCGACTCTTAAGCCCTGTACACACGATCGGATTTCCTATGGATTTTAAACCGATGGATTTTTCCATCGGAAATCCGATGAAGCTGACTTCCATCAGTCTTGCCTACACACCATCAGTCAAAAAAACAATCGTCCCAAACGCTGTGACGTAAAACACTTTGACGAGCCAAGAAAAAATAAGTTCTATGCTTCTGAGCATGCGTCGACTTGATTCTGAGCATGCGTGGGTTTTTTATCCAATGGAGTTCCCCACAGACGATAGTAATTTGCTATCATTTTTTTTCCATCGGATAAATTTAAAACATGTTCTATTTTTTAACACCAATGGAAAAAAGACCGATGGGGCCCATACACGATCGGTTTGTCCGATGAAAAAAGTCCATCGGACTGTTTTCATCGGTAAAACCGATTGTGTGTACACGGCTTTACATGCACATTAGGAAACCGTCTGTGAAGCTGCAAGGCTCCACTGCCAATTTCCCTTAGTTACAATGGCGGTGACTGCACCCAATCCGATGAGTGCCCTGGACAGGTAAGTGTTCTTATTAAAAGTCAGCAGCTACAGTGTTTGTAGCTGCTGACTTCTAAAAAAATGTTTGTGGCTAGGACTCCGCTTTAAAGTAGAATTTCAGATTTCCTACCACTTTAAGCAATTCATTTTGTCCATAGTAGCCCAAGCATACTGAATTAGCTACATATAGTTAGTTAGAGGCGTTATGTTGCGGCAGCAGTATGGGCCGAGCGGAAAACTACTTTAGGAGAAGTCTTTTAATTTTATCAATGAAAACATGGCTTCCTCTGACTGGCTGCAATGGGGGATGATATAATGATTTCCACCTGGGCCAAGGCACCCATACTGCTGCCAGAACATAGCACTGGTTACTGTATGTAGCTAATGCTACAAAAGTATATTACAGCACAGGCAGAGGCCACATCATTATGTAATGGAAACATTTTGCTTGGACTAGCTTGGTCCAAAAGAACTGTTTAGGGCGATAGGACAACTGAAATTCTACTTCAGAGTGTATTGCAGGCAAAACTTATTTTATTCGTTTTGGATAGAGTAAAGCCTCGTACACACGACCGAGAATCTCGTCGTAAAAAAACCTGTCGTTTTTCTCGACGAGATTCTTGTCAAGCTTTCCTTGCATACACACTGTCAATTCCAAATCTCGTTGTTGTAAAGCGCGGTCACGTACAACACGTACGACGGCAGTATAAAGGGGAAGTTCGATTCCAATGGCGCCACCCCTTGGGCTGCTTTTGTTGATCTCGTGTTACCGCGTGTTAGTAAAAGTTTTGGGAGAGACGATTCGCGCTTTTCAGTCTTCGTGCTTTCAGTTCGTTTTAGCGTGACGAATGTGCTATCCCCATTACGAACGCTAGTTTTACCAGAAGGAGCGCTCCCGTCTTATACTTGATTCTGAGCATGCGCGATTTTTTAAGACTTGGAAAAGCCTACACACGACCGGTTCTCTCGTCGGGAAACAGGCCGACGAGAATCTCGACGAGAAAAACGAGAATCCGGACGAGAAAATAGAGAGCAGGTTCTCTATTTTTCTCTTCGAGATTCCCGGCAGTTTTCTTGACGAGAAACCATACACACGAACGGTTTTCTCGGCAAGAAAGCTCTCCCAACAGTTTTCTTGTCGTTTCTTGACGAGAAAACCGGTCGTGTGTACGAGGCTTAAGGGAAAGGTAATTTGGGTGTCTGTGTCCTGCTGTGGAGACTTCCCTTCCTTTTCAGTGCTTCTCTTATACGCAATAGGAATTGAGAAGAAACCTTTGCAAAGTGATGGGAATGCTTATCTTGGAAAGTTGCCACCAAAACATTTGTGCACATGGCATGATTTACCCCAATTTCTTGATCTGGTGACAACTGTGAAAAATGACTTCCTCTTTTTTTTTGTCTTGGTGACAATGGTCAACAACAGTCTAACCCTTCCCTATTCCAGCCAATACAAAATAAAAGGTTTTGCCTTTACATACACACTTTAAGCTTATTATACACATAAAAAACAATTGTACTCTCCTATAGATTTACTAACAGCTAGGTAGTGCAAAGGCCGGCTGAATGGATACAGATTGATTTTTTTTTTTTAAACAGGCCCTCACATTACATTTTGGTAAATTTAAGGAAGATTGTACAATCAGATTGTAATATGTTGAAAGCCAGCATATGATCCCAGTGATATGCTTCTCCCAAAATATGTAGAAGCATTTTCATGGACCAAGCCTAATGCCGCGTACACATGGCCGTTTTTCACGAGAAAAATGCCATTTTTAAAAATGGTCGTGAAAAACGGTCGTGTGTATGCTCCAGAACATTTTTCTCGACGAGAAAAATGGGCAAAAAAAATTTTGAACCCGCTCTATTTTTTCTCGTTGTTTTTCACGTCGTTCTTTTTAATGTTGTGAAAAACGGTCGTGTGTACGCTTTTACGAGGGGAAAAAAAACGTGCACGCTCAGAATCAAGTATGAGACGGGAGCGTTCGTTCTGGTAAAACTAGCGTTCGTAATGGAGATAGCACATTCGTCACGCTGTAACGGACTGAAAAGCATGAAGACTAAAAAGCGTGAATCGTCTCGCACCAAACTTTATTAACACGAGGATCAGCAAAAGCGTCCCAAAGGGTGGCGCCATTCGAATGGAACTTCCCCTTTATAGTGCCGTTGTACGTGTTGTACGTCACCGCGCTTTGCTCAAGCGTTTTTTTTTTCATGAACGTGTGTATGCAAGGCAGGCTTGAGAGAAAACACGAAAAATCACGTTGAGAAAAACTTTGTTTTTTTCCATGACATGAATAACGGTCGTGTGTACGCGGCATTAGCCCTCGTCCACACAAAGCGGGTTTGAAATCGTGTGAGTTCAGCTGAACTTACAATATTTCAAACCCACATTTCAGTGCGAGTTCGGGGACGATTTGAAAGAGATCTGTGCAGGTTCGTGCACAGATGTCTATTAAAATCACCCCCCAAAGTCGCCAAAAGTAGTGCAGGAACTACTTTTGGAAATCGGTGCGGCGCCGCAAAGTCGCCGCAAATTTGGACGGTGCTGTTGCCGGCAATAGGCTGCGATTTGACATGTCAAATCGCATGTCAAATTGCGCCTATGTGAACAGGGGCAATAACATATGCTAAACTGTCTGTAAGAGGCGGTAGAAGGTTTTAATGGCTGAGCTGATAATCACTTTCTTACCTTAAATCCAGCATGGACATTGTCGACCTCCAGACACCACACAATCCTGGGAAACCATCATGTCAGGTACATTTCAAGATAGAGGTCATCTGTTATGTGAACATATTCTGAAGATATTTCCTGCCTGCTTGGTGGGCTGGAGCCTGAAAGTGACAATGACCATCAGTCCACAAACAGAATTAATCATATGGGCTTGCATATCTTTCCTGTACTCCATCTACCTGCGCTGTTCCTTAGTAAAACAAAGCATGTCTATAATGCTGGAGCCATTGCTCTGTCATTATAGTAACAAACCTGCAATTTTTTTAAATTCTATATCATTTACAAAGAATAAGCTATTTGACGAGCATACTTCTGTATTAGAATTTACCCCATTTCAAATTTTTCCATTTAGATTTGTAGATGGATGACTAATACCATAACCTGATAAGGCTACTCTCTCTAAAGCCTCATACACACGATCGGATTTTCCGGCGAGAATTGTGTGATGACAGGCTTTTGTCAGAGAATCCGACCGTTTCGATGCTCCATAGGACAATTGTCGGATTTTCCGCCAACAAATGTTGGATAGCATGCTTTAAAATTTTCTGACAACAAATGTGTGTTAATGGATTATCCGATCGCGTGTACACAAGTCCATCGGACAAAACTCCAAAGTACAAACACGTATGCCCAGAAGCAATGCTCACCATAACACAACATTAGCAGAAGTTGCCCAAAGGGTGGCGCTAAAGAGCTGAAAAACCACGTAGTTTTGTGTTTGTTGGCCAACAATTGTGTGCCGTGTATGCAATACAAATTCCTGGCCAACGCCCTTTGGACAAAAGTCCTACGCTTTGTCCACGGAAAATCCGATCGTGTGTACCAGGCTTAAAGCGGAGCTCCGCCGAATTTTTTTTATTGAAAGCCAGCAGCTACAGCTACAGCAGCTCCTGACTTTTAATATTAGGACACTTACCTGTCCTGGAGTCCAGCGATCTCCGCAGCAGAGGACGAGCAATCGCCCGTCACTCTGCTGCTGCCACCGCTATCCTCGGTGAGGTAACCAGGAAGTGAAGCCTTGCGGCTTCACTGCCCGGTTCCCTACGGCGCATGCGCGAGTCGCGCTGCGCCTTTCTGACTGGTCCCCCTGTGTTCTGGGAGCCGAGTGTCTCCCAGAACACAACGGGTACTCTTCGGGAAGTGACGTGCTTCCCGCAGATTTCCAGCAGAGAGGACTCCCGGAAGTGGGTGCAAATACCTGTCCTAGACAGGTATCTGCACCCCCTCCCCCCTGAAAGGTGTCAATTGACACAGGAGGGGGGGAGGGTTCCGATGAGCGGTAGTTCCACTTTAAGGTGGAGCTCCGCTTTAAGAGTGAACATATTAAACATGCAATATAACATAAGTGTTTCCAGCCAAAATATTTGTTTTAAAAAACTAAGCATTCCATTTACTTTTTTCACAAGTTAACGTTGTATTAAACCCAAAAACAAAACATGTATTATACTGCAGCTTACCAATTGTGGTGGCTGCATTTGTTGTTTTTTTTTTAGGCCCTTTTCCTTTATTTTCACCTGGTGATCTGATAACAGGGCAAGCTGTCCAGCAAAAGTGGCAGTTAGATGGTTGAGACAAATCATTTAACACTGACACGGGTGCTTACAAGGGTCAACTTTTATTTATTTATGTGAAACCTTTATTCCAAAAAGAAAAAAACTTCTGCAATAACTGCTTAAAATGTATTAGCTGTAGTCTGGCTTTAGCCAAGTCCATCTAAATCTGCTAGTACTTTTAACACTACTCTCTCCCCAAAATAACAATGCTGCTGTCCAAAGTTGTTTCTATTGCTCCTCCTTCCAGGATGGAGACAACAGGAAGTGTGTTGGCTGGATCACTGGGTGGAAAGTTAAGGGGAAAAAGTCTAAGGCCCCTTTCAGATGAAGCAGATCCATTCAAGCGGATCTACCTGTTCAGCAGGGGATCTCTACGCTAATACCCGCTGAGCAGGCGGATGACAGCTCCGTGTCCGATCTGCTATGCAGAGCAGACACAGTCCGCTCTCTTTTATGGGGCAGTCGGATAGAAACAGACTACATGTCTGTTTCAATCCGATCCGCCAGATGGATGGCGAACGCCATACGTCTGTTTTTATCGGATTATATCGGATGCCTGGTGGGTGTTAGCAGACACATGTCCGCCGACATCCGCAGCCCCATAGAGAACAATGGCAGAAAAACAGACAGGCAGACCCGATCGGTCCACTCGTGTGAAAGGGACCTTAAAGAAGAAAACAAATGCAGGCACCAAATTTAAGGGTTGGAAAGCTAAACTATTATTTTATTGGGTAAGGGTAATAGCGCTTTAAAGTGACACTAAATTATATCCTTATTCTCCAAAAATAATCCATACACATCTACTACTTGATGGTCCTGTAATCGATTTTTCATTAACCACTTGCCGACCCGCTCGCAGTAAGTATACTGTGAGCAGGCAGCAGGTGCAGGCAGGGCAACGTACATGTACGTTGTCGACTTTCTTCTGCGTTTGGGGCGTGCATACCCTGCTGACCTGTGCTGTGATTGGACACATTACGGTTTTGTCAGTAGGTTTCAGCAACTGATTTAGACTGAAACCTGCCGATCGGTTGTGTTCAATCGCAGCACAGAGCTCTGTGGTTACAAACACACAGAACCCTGCGTACACAGAAAAGCAATCTGGCTGTTTCTTCTCCCCTGAAAAGTAGGGAGAAAAAACAGCCAGATCTGTGAGTAAAAGTAGCACACACCAGACACAGTTAGGCATAAATTTAACCCTTTGATTTCCCCTTGATGTTAACCTCCTCCCAGCCAGTGTCATTAGTACAGTTATATCACTGATCACTGTATTAGTGTCACTAGCCACGTTAGTGTCAGTTAGTGACCCTCCCCTGTCACACTATCACAGTCCCACTTTAAGTCGCTGATCACTGACATTACCAGTATAGGGTCAATAGCTGTGTAAATTCCAGTTTATATACCATAGTTTGTAGACGCAATAACTTTCACACAAACCAATTAATATACACTTGTTGGGATTTTTTTTTAACCAAACATATGTAGCAGAAAACATTTTGTCCTAAATTTAGGAAGAAATTCGATTTTTTTGATTGGATATGTTTTATAACAAGAAGTAGAAAATAAAAATTGCAGTAGATAACGGTGCTAAATGGCAGCCATCATCCCTATTAATACAAAGACCAAGAATACCCTCTAATGAGTGGGACCTTGTAGGCTAAATAAGCCCAAATAATTGTGTAAAACAAAATCAACATTTTATTAGTATAAATATTAGAAGTTAAAAGACCATGGAACATATTGTACATATAAGTTACAAAGTAATATATATATACAACTGCATAGATAATCACAAGATATACCAGCCAACCCGTTTCAAAGTCACCTTCTTCCTCAGGGGTGCTTTCTATGCATTCAAGATATGCTAAATGCTAAAATCCAAAGATACATATCATTGATATCAAGACATATCATAATGCATATGTAGCAGGGTGTTAAATTTAGGGGAAGTGTCTAATAAGAGTGGTAATTAGGCTCAGACACACTAATTGTTAGGGTAAATGGACCATTTTTGTCCATGGGAGATGGTGTTGGTGTGCAGTTCCTTGTGGCCTACAGGTGGTGCTGTTGCCGTGGGCCAGGGTTGAACCGCTGATACAGGGCTGTGCTCTTTTTGTCCCCTCTCGGCAGCAGTACGGCAGGGCGGGGAACCTGCTGTGCCTGTCGGGAGAGGGTATAAAAGGGGGCGGCCATCTTCCATTGGGGTCTTCGTCCACGCCCAGGCACCTTCAGCCTGGGTGTGCGTGTGTTATCTCCGGGTGCCCTAGGCCCGGAGGCCTGGTTTTTGTTCCATCCCAGACACCTTCAGTCTGGGGTGAGGTACTATTTTCAAAGGCCCGGGGCCCAGCAACCTTCGGCTGGGGTCCGCCAGGGATCGAGAGCTCCCAGGGGTGCCGCCTTGCGAGGGGAACCGTATCTGAGATGAGGAGGACAGGGAGGTAACCCTTTCCGAAGACCCAGCGCAGAGTCGTGGTGACGGTGAGGGCCTCTGGTAACTCTCCGGAGGGATGGTTTTCTCCTTTACATGGGCCAAATACTTCAAGAAGGTAGTTCATCAGGTCAGTGGCAGTGACCCTACTCGCTTCAAGTCAGTGGCAGTGACTTCATAGGGCAAGGCCCTATTCACCAAGTCAGTGGCAGTGACTTCTATTTACCAGGTCTGTGGCAGAGACCAACGTCACGGTCTGTGGCAGAGACCGTGCGCCATAACTGTTTGTGAAAACCTAAACAGTCAAAGAGTTGATTCAAGTTTGTGCCTGGACCTCCTCCCACCTAAGCTGTCCTGTGTCGTGTTCCAACCTGTCTGCTGTTAAAGAGACTATTTGTTATCCATTGTGACATAAATATAGAAGTTGGACTTTCAGTTGGTGTGGACAGTTACATTACTGGGGAGAAATAAAGACTTGCCTCTATTCAAGGTAGAGGTGAGAATCATCCTCGGGAGGATTCAACTCCAGCTGCAGGCAGGCCTGAAACTAACACCGCTCAACCTCCTCACACAGGAGGGTACGGGCTTGTGGTGCGGTGTGCCTCTCTCTGCCTGCGAGGAGCCTAATTAAATGCAGGTAAAGACAGAGGGGTCTGTGCGCTACACATATATACATAAATTTTACATGAAAAACACTACTGACCTTGATGTGACATATCAAGGTTGTTATTGTTATGTAGCCTAAAAATCCCCACTCATTAGAAGGTAGTCTTGCTCTAAGACGTAGAAAATATTGTTTTTGTTTTTTTTTAGTTTTCATTTTTTTTTTCATATATATACACTGAGCATAATTATAAACGCAACACTTTTGTGTTTGCCTCTATTTATCATGAGCTGAACGCAAAGATCTACGACTTTTTCTATGTACACAAAAGGCCTGTAACGAGCTCGGCTCCACTCTCCCGACACTCCTCTGCTCTATTGGATCATCCGGTGCTCCAGGATTCAAACTACCGCTATGTGCCATTCGAATCCATTTGTGATCGGTCAGAACAAACACCAGGCAGGCTGTATGTAAGTTCAACCAAGAGAGACTTTATTAGAACCAAAAACAAGTCTTATATACAGAAACAGAGGGAGTAACCAAAACATAATTAACATGAGCTAATTAACTAAATCCTTTAGCCAGCCAAGGTGACTCATAGATATGACCGTTCAGGGTAGACATCCCGTCTCCGGTCTTCACCTGCTATACAATACACATTCCTAAGTGTAAACATCACACATTTTAGCACAGAGGACAGACAGATGGCTGGAGGTGATTGTATTCGCATATCCTTAGTGTGAAGGTGTGAACGTCCCAACAGTATGACTTAGTCACTCTAATATGGCATATACAGGGTCCCCAGAGTCTGTGTGTCTTGGGGGGGACTTGGACCTGATTCCAAAGCAACACCCCCTCAAGGGTCCCCAGGCATACAGCTCACAAAGAGCACCGTTCCCCCAAATGCCAGGGCCCACGGTCGCAAGGCAGGAGGCCCGCACCCAGTCCCCTCCAAAAGCCTCTGTCCCGGCCAGGTCCGTCACAAGGCCTATTTCTCTCAAATATTGTTCACAAATCTGTCTAAGCCCAGGTTCACACTGGGGCTGCGGGAGTGAAGCCGTGTGAGTTCAGCTGAACTCGCACGATTTCACTCCTGCCTGTCAGTCCCGATTTCAGCTTGATTACAGAGACATCTGACACAGATGTCAATGTAAATCGCGGCTGAAATCGCAAAAAGTAGTACAGAAACGACTTTTTGTAATCGGTGCAGCGCCGCAGATGCGGCGTCGCACCGATTAGGACGGTGCCAGTGCCCGCAATTTGCAGCAAATTTCGCCGATTTGACATGCGATTTAACATGTCAAATCGCACCAGTGTGAACCAGGGCTAAATCTGTTAGTGAGCCGAGATAATCCATCCACCTCACAGGTGTGGCATATCAAGATGCTGATTAGACAGCATGATTATTGCACAGGTGGGCCTAAGGCTGACCACAATAAAAGGCCACTCTAAAATATGCAGTTTTATCACACTGCACAATGCCATTGATGTCACAATGTTTTAAGGGAGCATGCTGACTGCAGGAATGTCCACCAGAGCTGTTGCCCTTGAATTGAATGTTCATTTCTCTACCATAAGCCGTCTCCAGCCCAGGACCTCCACATCCAGCATCTTCACCTCCAAGATCGTCTGAGACCAGCCACCCAGACAGCTACTGCAACAATCGGTTTGCATAACCAAATAATTTCTGCACAAACTGTCAGAAACCATCTCAGGGAAGCTCATCTTCATGCTCGTCGTCCTCATTGGGGTCTCGACCTGACTGCAGTTTGTTGTGGTGACCAACTTGAGTGGGCAAATGCTTACATTCAAAAGAAAGCTCTATTTGTGTAAAAAAAATTATAGAAATTTAATTTGGGTACATTGTTGCATGAATGCGCAATTGCTAGTTAAAGTTACACATCGCTAAAAAGCAAAAAATACCCTGGTCATGAAGGGGGTAAAAAAAACGTTCTGTTGGTCAAGTATATACTGGCCATTCCCTCTTTACCGTGAAAATGAACCTAATCCCCAAAAAAACATTTCCACTGCATTTCAGACCTTCCATAAAAGGACCAGCTGACATCATGTCAGTGATTCTCGCATTACCACAGGTATCAGTGTTGACGAGGACAAAGCTGCAAATCACTCTGTAATGCTGATTGACTTAAGCCTCGTACACACGGTCGGACTTCCATCTGACTTTTCCGTGGATTTTTGTCCGAACTGAGTTGGCCGGGCACACCCATAGCATACACACCACAGGACTTTTCTGCAAACTTTCCCAAAACTTTTTGCAACATCACATGGTTTTTCTGCTCTTTTCTGCTCTTTACCGCCACCCTTTGGTCAACTTCTGCTATTGTTGGTTGATTTTAACATTAGTTGTTTTGTCCATCGGACAAAAGTCCTATGGTTTTCTGTACACACGGTAGGACTTTGCTCCATCGGACTTTTGTTGGGCAAAAGTTTGTCCGTTTGCAGACCCAACTTTTGTCCGATGAAAACAAAACCAAACGAAAAAAAGTTTGTCCGATGGAGCGTACACACGGTCGGATTGTTGGTCCAACTTGCTTAAAACGAAGTTTGTTGGGCAAAAGTCAGACCGTGTGTACGGGGCTTAAGAATAACAGACTGGAAGCTTTAAAAGCAGGGTGGCGCTTGAAATCATTCTTCCTCTGTTAACCATGGTTACCTGCAAGGAAAAATGATTATGGTGTGGGGTTGTTTTTTAGGGGTTGTGCTTGGCCCCTTAGTTCCAGTGAACTAGGGTGTCTTAAAGCGGAGTTCCACCTAAAAAAAAAATATTAAAAGCCAGCAGCTACAAATACTGCAGCTGCTGACTTTTAATAAATGGACACTTACCTGTCCAGGGTGCCCGCGATGTCGGCAGCCGAAGCCGATCAATCACTCAGCTCTCGGCTGCCCCCGCCGCCATCCTTTACTGGTCCCTGCTGTCTTCTGGGGCCTGTGTGTTTCCCAGAAGACAGCGGGGGAGGACAGTGTAGGCGCTGAACATGACGTAGGTCACCACGATCACCGCAGTGATCCATGCCAGGAAGTGGGAGCAAATACCTGTATTACACAGGTATCTGCTCCCCCCTCCCCCCTGAAAGGTGCCAAATGTGACACCGGAGGGGTTGAGGATTCCAAAAAGTGGAAGTTCCATTTTTGGGTGGAACTCCACTTTAAGGTGTCAACATACAAAGACAATTTGAACAATTTCGTGCTTGGGAAAGGCCCCTTCCTGTTCCAACATGACTGTGCACCAGTGCACAAAGCAAGGTCCATAAAGACCTGGGGCAGCACAGTGGTGTAGTGGTTAGTACTTTTGCCTAGAAGCACTAGGATCATTGATTCGAATCTCAACCACGACACTACCTGCCTGGAGTTTGCATGTTCTCCCTGTGCCTGCATAGTTTTTTCTCCGGGGACTCTGGTTACCTCTCACACTCCAAAGACATGCTGGTAGGTTAATTGGTTCCTGTCCAAATTGGCCCTAGTATGTGTATAAAAGAAGGTGGCAACACAGCGGCAAAGATCGATATTGGAAAAAATATTGGAAAAAAATTGGAATAGGTCAATGTAGTCAATGTAGTCAATACTGAATCGCAGCTGCCCTAATTTTTGGCAGGACCAAAAATAATTTTTCAAAGACAAAAGGAAGACAAAAAGATCCTCAACTTATGTGCTAAAATACAAATGTGAATATACTGACAAACTATAACAAAATGACCAAAAAACATCTATTTTAAGTAAATCCCCAAAATCCTGCTGAGAAAGACATATATACAGTATATCAATAAAGTGCAAAGTGCTAAAAAATATACACAATCTGCCATGAACTATAATAAGTGCAATAATGAAAACACAAGAATAGCAAAGTCCATCTTGTTGGTGATCCAAAAAATGTGTATTTGCCAAAAAAGTGTGTATATATGAATGAATTAAAAAAAATGTGATCAAATAAATACACACATAAATGTGAAAAAATATAACTAAACAATGGTGACATTCGGTGATATCTTGTATGTAGATCAAATGTGATAGGAGACACTCAATATGATCCTCCACTAGTCGTACCAAACTGGCTCACGACTGAAATGGCTGGTAATATTACAAACCAGCAGCTGCTCCTTTTTTGCAATCAATGCTAGGATCTAGAGAGACATTTAACAGTACAAAGAATCCTCTTCAAGACTCAATCCACGATCCCCACATATATAGGAGAGGAGGAGAGAAGCTCCAATAGTGTAATAATAGGATTTTTTGTACTCACCGTAAAATCCTTTTCTCTGACATCCATGGACTGACACTGTGTCTCTTTACACTTTACACGTGGGTTATGTCCCTGCTTGCAGGAGAAGACCTAGGCAGAATGTGAAATGTTATACATACATTCTAAAAGCCAGAGCTGAACAGCCCCACCCAGGGGGCGGTCCCTCCGGACATAACCCTCCCACTACAGTCAGCAGACTTCAGTTCGTAACAAAGCAGTACAAACTTAAAAGGAAGGGTGGGTGCCGTGTCAGTCCATGGATGTCAGAGAAAAGGATTTTACGGTGAGTACAAAAAATCCTATTTTCTCTTACCATCCATGGACTGACACGGTGTCTCTTTACACTTTACACGTGGGATGTCCCAAAGCAGTGTCAAGAGGGATGGGAGCAGTATAAATGGAAAAACCAAAACTTCACTCCAATAAGGCAGAGCTCCTCAACGGAGGAGTTGCAACTTTAAACAGCGGCCTGCAGCACCCTGTGGCCGAAGGAAGCATCCGAAGATGCAGCCACATTAACCTTATAAAACTTAAAAGGCATGAACAGACGACCAGGTCGCCGCCTTGCACACTTGTTCAACCGACGCTTGATGTCAGGAAACCCAGGAAGCACCAATTGCCCTGGTGGAATGCGCCGTAACCGGAAAGGGAGGTGCCCGCCCTTTGAGTGCATAGGCTTAAATGACGGTTTGTCTGATTCCCCTAAAAATGATGGCAGACGAAACCGCTTGGCCCTGTTATGGACCAGAGACAGTCACAAACAGTGAGTCGGACTTCCGAATAGAAGCAGTAGCAGACAGGTACACCCGTAAGGCTCGTACCACCTCCAATATGTGCAGCGCAAACTCTCTGGGATGCGATGGGTGAGGACACAAGGACGGGAGGGCAATGTCCTCATGTAGGTGAAAGGTCGACACCACCTTTGGCAAAAAAGGAAGGTCGCGGATGCAACACCGCCTTATCCTTATGGATGACTAAATATGGCGACTTGCAGGACAAAGCCGCCAACTCAGACACTCGTCGTCAAACAGAAGTGATTGCCACTAAAAAGGCCACCTTCTGAGACAAGACAAGAGGGGAATATCCCGGATATTCCCAAAAGGAGGTTCCTGGAGGACCGAGAGCACCAAATTCAGATCCCACGGTGGGAGAGGAGGCTTGACAGGAGGGAGCACATGGCGAACCCCCAACACAAGGTGCTAACCAAGAAAATGACCCGCTAGAGGTCGCTGAAAGAAGACGGCCAAGGCCGAAATCTGATCCTTGATGGTACTCAAAGCAAGCTTTTGTGTCACTCCACACTGCAGAGGACGCAGGATTCTGGGGACGGAATACGTCCGAGGACGCCAGTCCAGCGCTTCGCACATGGCGATATAAGCTTTCCAGGCACGGTGATAGATCTGCCTGGAGGAAGACTTCCGTGTCCTTAACATGGTCAAAATGACCGAGTCCGAGAGACCTCGGTCCCTCAACACCTGGCTTTTAACAGCCCTGTCGTTAAAGCCAGAGACTGTAAGCCAGGTGAAACATAGGACCTTGAGACTGAAGGTCCTCCCTCATCGGCAACCGCCAGGGAACGTCCGCGACGAGACGTACCAGATCAGCGTACCAGTGATGCTGAGGCCAATCCGGAACAATTAGGATCGCCGGAGTTTTATATCAGGCGATAAGGACCCTATGGGGCCACCAACGCATCCGACGCATCGCCCAAGGATACCTGGATCTGGCCACAACCTCGACCCTTGCGATTGAGTCGAGAGGCCATCAGGTCCACATCCGGCGTGCCCCACCGTCGGTAAAGGAGTTGAAATATGCAAGGACCACTCTTCTTGGTCCGGTGTCTGGCGATTGGCGACTCAGATAGTCCGCCTGCCCATTGTCTATGCCCAGAATGTAAAATGGCCTACAGAGCCGGCACGTTTCTTCCGGCCCACTTCAGGATACGGACTACCACGGAAGCCGCAGCTGAGCTCCCCCTTGATGGTTTACATACGCCACCGCCGTGGCGGTGTCCGACTGGCTCCTGATGGAGCAACCCCGTACTCTCTCCGACCTGAGGAGAGACACAGTCCGATGGCCCGTATTTCCAGAACAGTGATTGGTAAACGGGCGTGTCCGGAATCCAAGGCCTGAGCCGACAGGACTCCCCAGACTCCACCCCAACCCGTCAGGCTGGTGTCCGTCGTGAGTACCGTCCATTGGATGGGAGGGGAACGACTTTCCGGACCAAAGAGCCGAGGATCTCAACCACCATGCCAGGGGCGCCCTGACCAGGTGAATCACCTGGATCTGAAGATCCAAGGACAACGGGGATTTGTCCCAGGTGGACAAGATCTCCTTCTGCAATTCCCTGGTGTGTGATTGGGCATACGGAACGGCCGCGAAGGAGGCCACCACGAGTCTCGGGACTCTCATGCAAAAAACGGATTGACAACCATTTTTGGGATGTCAGCACCCGCACCGCAGACTGAAGTGTCAGCAACTTCTCCAGAGGTAGGATACCTTTGCCTCCAAGGTGTCCAGAATCAGAACTAGATACTCCAGACACTGAGTCGGGACCAGGACTGACTCCTGAATGTTCAGGAACCACCCGAGTCCCTGAGGGTCTAATTGACGATAGTCACCTTTCCTCTAAGTCTGATCCACTTTCTGCTCTTAGCAGAAGATCGTCTAGATAGCCCACAACAGCAATACCTCGCTGTAACAGAAGGCTAGAACCGGAGCAAGCACCTTGGTGAACACCCTTGGTGCCGAGGCTAGGCCGAAAGGAAGAGCCACAATCGATAGTGGACTTCGCTGATCGCAAAGCGCAGAAACTTCTGGTGACTTGCGCAGATCGGAGCATGCAAGTAGGCGTCCTTGAAGTCCAAGGACGCCAGAAGAAAATCCCTTTGGTGGACGGTAGCGATCACCGTGAGAATGGATTCCATGCGGAATTTCTGCACCTTCTCGAAGGCATTCAGAGCCTTGAGGTCCAAGATAGGTCGAACCACGTCCTATTTTTGGGACGACAAACAGATTCGAGTAGAATCCCTGAAAACTCTCCTGTGACGGAACCGGCACAATCACTCCGGACCTGATCAAATCCTGTACAGCCCCCAAGAGGGCTGCCCGACAGGTAGGAAGGAGAGGAAGATTTGAGGGAAAGAATCTGTCTGGGGGCCAGGATCGGAATACTATCCTGTATCCTGAGGTGACCACCTCGCACACTTACCAGTCAGAGATTCGGGAGGACCACTGATTTGTGACCTGCGAAGTCGTCCCCCCACCCCAGAGTCGGGCGGAGGCAAGACTTCACGCGGAGGCGGACTTGGGAGCCGCTTATTCGGCTTACGCACCCAGGGGCACTTGTGCCCACCAGCCGCACTGCCGTCAGTCTGAGAGGGCCTACCCGTGGACTCTGACTGACGAAAAAACCCCGTTTTGCTGGAAAGGAAGGCCCATGTTTGCGGCGGGCCTCCTCACCCTTGCTAGTCTAAGGAAGAAGAGTGCTTTTACCTCCCATGACATCCATGACGATGTCATCCAGAGCAGCACCGAAAGGTCTACCACCTTTAAATGGTAGATCCGTCAGGAGCTTCTTAAGGCTAGGTCAGCAGACCAGCACTTCAACCAGATAAGACGACGCAATACCACCGCTGAGACAGAGGCCCTGGATATTAAAGGGGCCGCGTCCAACGTGGCGTCGCACACATAAACCAGGCCCTGAACCAGTTGGTGGGCCAAAGCAACTGTGTCTGGAGGAAGAATATGCTCCTGTACAGCTAGGTGCAACATTTTTGCCCAACCTGTAAGTGTTTAAGACACAAGGGTCACCGCTACCACAGGCCGTAGGGCGGATCCCAACAAGGCAAACATGGCTCTGCTCACCACTTCTGACCTCCTGTCAGTGGGGTCCTCAAATGCAGGAGTCCCCTCCATCGGGAGAGTGATGGCCTTGTTCAACCGGGCGACTGGAGGGTCGACCCTGGGGGAGAAGCCCACTTTTTAAGTAGGGCATCTTCAAGGGGTATCTGATAGACAAACGCCGCGGGACCATAAAAAAATTCTTCTGCGGCTTTTCCCAGACCTTATCAATGAGCTGGTCAAAGAAAGTACATATGGAAAAACCTCTTTAGAAGGCCTGGCCTTAAAAAAAAACAAAGGAGACTGTATCCGCCTGAGGTTCTGCATCGGCAGCATTTTAGCTTGAGAGTGTCCCTCACCGCAGTCATGAGTACACTAACAAGCGCCCTGTCATTTACTGACTCAGAACTGGAGTTTTCCTCATAAGGAATGTCCTGTTCAAAACCATCCAATACATTCAGAACTAGGGTCCTGAGCGGTAGTGGCTAGGCCCATATCTGAATCAGCGCACTGCCCTCTGTTGTGGAGATTTTTATGGAGATGTATTTAATATGTATTGTCATAGTGTCACCCAGTGTTAGTACTTCCGCAACCCGCTCTAAAAGAGCTGATTGGGGTAGTCTGAGGCTGGTTGAATCCCGTCTGATAGGGGAAAACGTTTTGAGGTTGGAGTGTGATGTTTGCAGGGTGCGGATATGTCCGCCAACGGGGGCCCTCTGTACATTAGCATGGACGATCGTTAAGGAGGGGATATGCTCGCTCTGCAATGACATCATTGGTTATAGGTGGATGGGCGCTCTTGTCTCTGCTATGTCTGATCAACATTGGTTGGAATTCGTAGCGTGCGTCTGCAGATAGCCTCCCTCCCCCATTCAATAATAGTATAATCTTATTATGCGTTATTCTATGGAATGGCGCAGAATAAGAATTCCTATCAACGGTAACTTTAGCCATCCTACGTTATTATATTCATGTATGACATATCCTGTTGGAAGGAATGTCCAAGTATTGTCATTTTCCTGTGAGGAGGGAACATCCTATGAGGTTCCCGCCCATGGGGAGGGGATTGGTTGCTGCAGCCAATCACCTCCTGTCTTGAGATCTTTTGAGTTTAATAAAAGCCTATGAGTAGGCGTCGGCTTGACAGTCTTTGCTGGAATGGCCTGATAAGAAGATAAGACCTGTGTTGGTGGTTTCCTTGATTGAATGATGGAATGAACGGTGAGTGGACTTTAGCAAACTTAACGATAGCATTACTTCAAAAAGATGAATCTAAAGTGTGTGCTTAGATAGCACAGGAATTATAGGCTGTGTGCTCTGTAAACAGCAGCCTGAAATTCCACAACAGTAATGGCGACTCACGGTTGGGACCAATTGCGGCCTCTTTGAGCATCAGATCAGCAGAGGGGGGAGAGTGGACCTGCGATGTGATGTGTAAAGAGGCTGTACTTTGAAAAAAAATAAAAAATAAATTTGTCTTTTTGAAATAATGTTTTAAGTTTGCAGCGTGTGTATGTGTGCGTGTGTATGTCTGCGAATCGTATGTGTGTGTGTGTGATTTTGTCATGGATCGTATGCCTGTGAATTTGATTGTGTGTGGGTATGCCTGGGTGTACCTGGATGTTTGTGTGAGAGAAGCTGAAAATGGCTGCCCCCATGAGGTTTAGCGGGGGAGGGCAGGCAACATGGCTATCACTGCCAACATGTTTGAAAGTTGGGTATCTATTGACTTTCCAATTTTCATTACAAAGTTGTGTGTAGTGTTTGTGCCTGTGTGAATGCTGATGGAAACTGTATATTCTGTATGAAATGAAGGTATAGCTGTGGTATTTAGTGCACTGAGAAGTTTGTAAGTAGATTGTTTGGCTGCCATGTGCTTGAATGGGGGAAGGGCTTGCCCACTGTTTTGTGTTGCAGGGGCTGTGCCCTGAGGGAAAGACACTCTAAGCAAATGTTACAAGCAACAATATACTGTATGTGTGTGGTGTTTGTGATTTCTATGAAAAATAGAAATGGATAAATTGTAATTTTTGCCTTTATAGGGGACAAAGACACATGTCCCCATAAGTGTAAAAATATTTTAACAAAAGTGTTTGGTTTTTGAGTTGAAAATTCCTGCCGCATATCCAAGTGGCCAGGCATTGCTAGAAGGCAGACAATAGTAGCTGTTTGTTGAAAGGAATACGCCCTTTGAATGGTTGCAGGCTGTTTTGGATGCTAGCATTGAGGAGGTATGTCTCTGCAATGACTTGTTATGGAAGCTGAGGCCACTGTGTGTGTGAACTTTAGGTAGAGAAAAGTGGTGAATATCTCAGAGTATATGAACTTAGAGAAATGAATATGTTTTTAATATTGTCATGTAACTCACATTTATTGAATGTGCTGTTTAGTTGGCCAAAGGGAGGCTAAGTTTGTAAGTGTACATGTGGTCCTTGTAGAGTGTAGCTGACACCTTTTTCAGTGGATTTTGATGATAATTTAGAAAAGTTTCAATGGTGTAGTCAGTCTTTGTGGAGAGAAACATTTTTGATTTTCTTTTAAAGAGATGCTGGTTTTGGCGGGAAAAAGCAATGGCGCCATTCTTGGTTTTTGTTAGCCTTGCAGGTTTGTCTGCCATTTTGAGGCACAGTTTTTCTTTAGCCTGTGAGTATCCTATAAGGGAAGGTGCAGACACCTTTCTTTTGGGCACTATACCATGTGGCATTCGTCAGCTATGTTGCTGATAGAATTTCTCAGTTTTTGATGTTTAGTGCGAATTGGGTAGTGCGGCCTTTTTAACCTGCTGGAGGCCATTTGTGTTTGTCTTTGTGGAGAGAAACATTTTTGATTTTCTTTTAAAGAGATGCTGGTTTTGGCGGGAAAAATTGCATGCGTCAATGGCGCAATTTTTGTTGTCCATGAGGTGCTGTGGTGGGTCATCCACCATTTTGTAGTCCTGGCTTGTCGGCCATTTTGAGAGACGTTTACAGTTTGAGATAGGAAGTTCCAGTTTAGCAAACACAGCCCCTGAATATGCTGTATTGGCATTTGTTGATTGGCGCAGTTTTCTTATGTTTTATGCGTTTACAGTTTGACCTGTGCACTGCTGGGAAGAGTAGTGAGACACCAGGGGGACATACTGAGAGACTGGTTTTTGTTTAATGAATTTGCTGGTTTAAATTGTTTTTCTAAGCATCGCCTTTTGAGTTGAGTGGTATCTTAAAATAGTGCGGTTTTACCCCGAGGGGCCACAACGTGCTTGCGGACACACGCACATGCTGGGGCCTATTTATGGATGGGATCTGGCTGGCCTACCAGCAGTTGGAGTGTGGGAGGAGGCCAACGCAGACACAGGGAGGACATGCAAACTCCATGCACATGATGTTAGGTTAGGGATTTCTCTGTTTTCATTTAAGTGAATGTAAGCTATTGCAGGGTCAGCTGACTTAGCAGTATATGCGCGGCGTTTTTTTGCATTGGATTTTGGTTTTAAGAAAAACTTCACTTTACACTGAATTTTGATGGATTGTAAGACTAACAGAGTTTTTGTACAATGATGTGTTTTTATGTTTAAATATTTGGGAGTTTCCCAGAGAGCAATTCATTTTTTTGGAACTTGTACTGTATAGCCATCTCTTGGCAGGAGTTTGTATTTTGGGTCCCAACTTATGGTTTGACTTCCAGGAAGTGTGGGTCAGGGGGGATTCCCTCCCATTTGCAAAGGGGGGTTTACTCCATCATTTCCTTGACAAGGTTTTAAATGGTTGAAATATATAATGTGTAGCCATAGATTTTTTTGGAGTCTTGATAGACAAGGCGATTAAGGCCTCCCCTCCCCCTCCCTCTTCCTGAACAATTAATATGTAAATAAACCAGTTTTTTTTTTTAAGTAGCTGAGCATAATCGGAAGTTTCTTTTCAGCATTTATATATCAGCAGAAAGTTAGTGGGAGGAGCTTGGGGGTTTTAAAGGTGAGCAATGAGATTTGTGTCTGGAAGGAAAATGGAAAGCATTTTGGCGTTTAAAAGTGTTTTATATTTTGTCCCAGTTTTGTGAAGTTTTGTACTGTAATACAGTTTTGGGTAGAGAGAAAAACAGGGGGTATCACCATTATTTTATCATCTAGATACAGAGAGAAGCCACATTGTTCTGCAGGTGGTAAACTGGCGTAAGTGTTCTGTGTGGTTTAGTCTGACAACGCAGTGTATGGGTGTATAGCGGAAAATGCTTGTGTATGCATGCACTGTGAGGGGTAGAGGCCTAATTCGGGGGTTGATCTGTGGTTGTTGCTGTAGTTCCAAAAGTGTTGGGACAACAAGCCATAGAGTTGACGCCTCGGTTAGGGTTTCTAGTTGAAGGACTTGACCATATAGTGGTTGTAGTTCTGCAATTCACCGTATAAGAAGACACCGGGCGGTGATCTCCGAAAATGGGTGCAACGGTTTAACCTGGACGCAGGTTTAAGACGATAAGCCGATTCGAATCGCCATGGACACAAAGAGGTCTGTGCAAAGGGAAGGAATGGAGGCTTCCCATAGTCAGACGGTCACACAGTGCACAAAGCCTAGTTTTGGGGCAAAGGCCTTTGAACCCCAAAAAGATTAACATAGGTGGTCCAAGGATACTATTTTGGGTATCCCTCTGGAATGGATGTAGTTGAGCTGCGGCTTCAGAAATCTGTAATGATGAGGAACGGTGGCTCATGCCCGTTTGTTTGAACCTTGTATGGCTGGTACATGGAAGGTTCTCGAGCTGCTCTCATGGTTGTCCCATTGTATTTTTTCCTATTGCTCAAAGAGTGAAGGTAGAATTCTGGCTGTTTTTGTTTTTTTCATTTGTGGTTTTGGAAACTGGGAAGTATTTCCCCCACGTTTGTATCGGAATGTTTGTATGTAGTAACGTGAATATGTTCGAACTTACCGCGGCGATCCTTCGATGCGTCGCTGCTGTTGTATGTTTGTAGGAACGGGAAAAGTAAGGGTTACAGAGGGTTTTGAAAGAATGTCATTGACAATTTACCAATGTACAGGAATGTCATTATTATTTTACCATTCTTTGCAGGTTAAATATGAAGAATAGAGTAATGATTTTGCTTATAAGTATTTTTCAGGTCCAAGGAGTTTGTACACAGAGAACAGGTGTATGTAGACAGCTGTACATATGGATAAATCTAAGGGAGGTAAAAGTATCACAGGCTATTTCATTGTTTCTTTTTTTCCTGCACCACGCATTTCTTCCTTCAGTCTGTAATGAGGAAGAAAAGGGGGGAGAATGATAAATGTAAGAGTGACAGTTTTTTTTTCTGTCAAACTAATAATAACCTCTGTAATTCTAACCAAGTTTGTGCCAAGACGGTCTTTCTTTAATAGAATTTGAATCGGCAAGCAGCAGTCTGGTGAAGTAGGTTCCCATCCCAGAGGCTAAGAACCTTGTCAATGGTTTCAGGTATTGTAAGCCACGCACAGGTTATGCAGTGACCACAGTCCCGATGTCTGGGTTATTGTCATATGAGGGTTGTTTGGAGGTCAATCAAAATCAGGGTCGTACTTTCCTCATTAGCTGTCACTTATATTCTCGGCTGATGGGGGAGGTGCGATCGTTGTGACATGAACTTCAAAATGTCCACCAAAAGGTTTTCACGAGTCCCTCCTGGACCCTGACTTAATAATCAGTTTACATTCTTTCCAACCAGGTGACTGGGTCGTTGTAAAGAAGCTTGAGGGATGAGACCACGCCAGCCACTGCAAGAAGCGGCTCAACCACACCAAAGAATGAGGAGTATCTTTGTTTATTTATATTTTTGTTGTTTAGTAAATTTTAGCGAGGGTAACGGTGAAAAGCATCCCAAGTTATTATTTAAAGTGTATGTCCTGACTAACTCAGAAAGCGAACAGGACCGTCTGTTCTGAGTCTTCACCGAGTTTTAGTCCCCAGCGATGACAGCGGTACATGCCATTTATGATGTTATTATGGGTATGAGGAGTTTTAGTCCCCAGCGATGACAGTGGTACATGCCATTTATGATGTTATTATGGGTATGAGGAGTTTTGACAAACTAGTGAAGACTCCAGACAGACACTTGTCAATGGAATCTAACGATGTATTTTTTAGAGGGTAAAATTGGATTTAGTTTTAATGGCTCTGCCTCTTGTCGGTTTGGGTATCTAGGCAGCCCACAAGTGTGTTTGAACTTTAGTTTGGTGTTTATGTGGATCTGCAGCTTATAAAGGTAATTCCCCCAAAGCAAGAGGTTCATGCGCGATGGTGAAGCTGTCCCAACATTTTAGGTCGCGGGCGATCGCGAGGATCTGATGGCGCAGGAAATTAAGAATGGCAGGGACAGCTAGAAGGGATTTGTTCACCAATCCCGACCAGGTCTGGGCATGGGGTCCTGCATGTACAAGGTGGGGGGGGCTCGGGCTTGGGATACAATTGAACAATTCTCATCCGTTAAGGATAGGGTTCTTCATGTCATTGTTGAAGCCAGAGCTGTAGCTAAGTGAAGGTTGGGAGTCCTTTTTAAGGGTCTGGGAATCTTTGGGGATCTAATTTTTTATTTTACAGCGGATCGTGGTTAAAGGAAGTGGGAATATATATACTCATGTCGTTTTTATTTCTATTCTTTCTATGTCGTGACGAGAGGCTCCTGTTGCCTGATTTGACGCGTGACCAGAGTTTCCTTGATGAGACGCCCCGAAGCCGGACCCACATACAAGACAGAGAATCACAGACGGATCGGCGATTACTACAGCTCACCATATCGTGTCCTCCTTTATAAGTCATGCCCCTGAAGAGTAGAGTCTACATGTCAAGCCGTGTTTTCCTTTTTATGGACTAAGAACTGATTCATTTCCAGGTGTAAGAAGCAGATCAACTCTCATCGAGGGACACATAGGGTGCATATGACAAAAAAAGGGAGGACTGTTGTGGAGATTTTTATGGAGATGTATTTAATATGTATTGTCATAGTGTCACCCAGTGTTAGTACTTCCGCAACCCGCTCTAAAAGAGCTGATTGGGGTAGTCTGAGGCTGGTTGAATCCCGTCTGATAGGGGAAAACGTTTTGAGGTTGGAGTGTGATGTTTGCAGGGTGCGGATATGTCCGCCAACGGGGGCCCTCTGTGCATTAGCATGGACGATCGTTAAGGAGGGGATATGCTCGCTCTGCAATGACATCATTGGTTATAGGCGGATGGGCGCTCTTGTCTCTGCTATGTCTGATCAACATTGGTTGGAATTCGTAGCGTGCGTCTGCAGATAGCCTCCCTCCCCCATTCAATAATAGTATAATCTTATTATGCGTTATTCTATGGAATGGCGCAGAATAAGAATTCCTATCAATGGTAACTTTAGCCATCCTACGTTATTATATTCATGTATGACATATCCTGTTGGAAGGAATGTCCAAGTATTGTCATTTTCCTGTGAGGAGGGAACATCCTATGAGGTTCCCGCCCATGGGGAGGGGATTGGTTGCTGCAGCCAATCACCTCCTGTCTTGAGATCTTTTGAGTTTAATAAAAGCCTATGAGTAGGCGTCGGCTTGACAGTCTTTGCTGGAATGGCCTGATAAGAAGATAAGACCTGTGTTGGTGGTTTCCTTGATTGAATGATGGAATGAACGGTGAGTGGACTTTAGCAAACTTAACGATAGCATTACTTCAAAAAGATGAATCTAAAGTGTGTGCTTAGATAGCACAGGAATTAAAGGCTGTGTGCTCTGTAAACAGCAGCCTGAAATTCCACAACACCTCATGTAGTAAAGTGGGGAGAGGGCGCTTTTTTGCTCCCTTGCGCTTGCACACAGCTCCCATCCTGGTCAGAAATGATTCCAGGACTGCCCACAACTGGTCCCTAGGGACCGCAGGTGCTGAAGCACTGCCTGTTGTCCACTGACATTTAGGGGAAGCTGGTGACAGAGACTCCATATTGCCCCCCTCTGAGACTCCTCAGATAAAAAGTACACCCACAGGCTGTGCTGACTGAGGAGGGGGCGCCCAGGGGACTCACCAAACCGGACCAGGGACCGCTCAGTTCCGCTGTCTGTACCGCGCTGTGTCAGCGCTGGTGAGCTGTGAGGAGATTGTGAGGAGATTTGCGCTGTTACAGCAGCGCTAGAGGCCAAAACTAGTGCCGAAGAGCGCGCGGGCTACAAGAAAATGGCCGCCGCACTTCACTGAGGCGATCCGTGGCAAGATGGCCGCCATGACTCAGCAAAAGTGAAAAAAACAGCACACACACAGCGCCACTCGGCACTCAGGCCCCAAAACACACAAAAAAAGGCCCCAAGCATATCTGCAGACCAGCATTAGCCCCTCCAAGAACAGTGTGACCCCCAGGAACCCCACACAGCACAGCGCCAGCAATGGTGACAGAGAGTGACAATGAAATACAGGGGGAGACAGGGAAAATCCCCTACAGAGAAACACACAGCCTTTTGTACTCACCTGCAGGCAGGAGAGACTACTTACCCGTCCCCTGAGGGACCCACTGGTGTGTTTCTGACAGGACTATCACAGTGCAGTACTGAGTAGCTGTCGGCCCGGTCCACCGCGAAAGATACAGTCAGTCAGGAACTGTTCAGTCTTGAAAGGACCGTGGGAGCATGAAAGCAAACCCGGCCACCCCTGGAGTCATGGGGCATGTCGTGAACTGAGTCTCACGCACACAAGGCGAGGATCAGCACGCTCGATGGTCGGACAGGGAAGACTACGAGGATATCTTGTACCCAACCTGTTGCCCAGCCGACAGTTGATAGAAAATTCTCAAAAATAAAATAAAAAAGAATTCCAGAAAAGGAATAAAAATAGGTCAGGAGACTGGCTCATGAGAGAGCCACGTCTTCTCCTTCTGCTAGGCAGAAAAAAACTGGAGTCTGCTGACTGTAGTGGGAGGGTTATGTCCGGAGGGACCGCCCCCTGGGTGGGGCTGTTCAGCTCTGGCTTTTAGAATGTATGTATAACATTTCACATTCTGCCTAGGTCTTCTCCTGCAAGCAGGGACATAACCCACGTGTAAAGTGTAAAGAGACACCGTGTCAGTCCATGGATGGTAAGAGAAAACATTTTTAAAAGGTTTATTTAAAACATCATTACACTCAGATTTAAAAGTGTCAGACCCTACACTAGGGAAAACCAGCATGTATGTGTTCCTAATCAACTCCCCGCCCAAAAGTTTGTGTATGAATGTGAGTTAGGGACAGTGGCAGCCCATCCATATGGGGCGCAGCCCCCTTAATCTATGCGCCCGGCCCCTAATCTACATGCAGGACGCCCGACGCAAGGTTTCCAATGGGTTTTGAGCCCACCCAGTTGTGTGACAATAGCAAATTAATATTCCCCACTGTCTTCCTAATTCTCCTCCCAGCCAATCAGGGAGCTGGCTCTGAGATCCGATTGGCCAGGGGTCTCAGGACCCACTTCCTGTTCAGCCGGGAGGAGAAGCCCACCCAGAGCCACATCCAGCACTCCCCAGCTTAGACAGTGGAGGGAGAAGGAGGGGAGATCAGAGTGTCATTCCAGCCAGGACTCCTCGTCTGCCTCCTAAGGTAAGGAGACCTCAGATCGCCGCCTTCCCATCCGTCTGTCTCCCGCGGGGGGTGGGTAAATGGCCCCTGGGGGGACGGGGTGCCATTGGTTTTCCGCCCCCCAAAATATTGAGCACTAGCCACCACTGCTTAGGGACCTTAGATTGTAAGCTCCTTGAGGGCAGGGACTGATGTGAATGTACAAAAACGTATATGTTATATGTAATAAGCACTGCGTAAATTAACGGCGCTATATAAGTACCTAAAATAAATAAAATAAAGACATGGATGAGCGAGTTTGGGGTGGAGGAACTTGACTGACCTGCACAGTCCTGACCTCAACCCAATAGAATATCTTTGGGATTAATTAGAGCGGAGACTGTGAGCCAGGCCTTTTCGTCCAACATCAGTGTCTGACCTCACAAGCTGCAGAGGGTGAGCCAACTCAATATTGAACCCTACAGACTAATGCTGGCCATACACTATACGAAAAATCGGCCGAACCCATTTTCGAAAAACGAACATTCGGCCGTGAGCGCAAACGATGGTGCCATCATGTAATGACCGATAAATCGTTCAGAGGACATAAGTAAAAATAATTTTTTTTTTTTTTTACATATACCTAGTGCAGACAGTTCGGACGGGAAACACATTAACCTTTCAATTTATCGTTCGTTTGGCAGAAAATTTCCAAACTTGTCCTTCGATTTTTCGGCTCAAAAACGTCCCAACGATTATCGATTTTGTGCCCATTAACTGTCCGAAAAACTAACGAACTGTCTAAATGACCAAATTTCGGCCGATTTTTCGTATAGTGTATGGCCAGCATAAGACTGGAATGCCATTAAAAAGCATGTGTGTTTAAAGGCAGGTGTCCCAATACATTTGACTAAATATAGTCCTCCTTAGTGTAATTGGTAATTGTAATTATTTCATTAATATTTACATCTATTGGAGGCATTGCACAAGATAGATGTCACATAATGGAAATATGAAGTGAAAAAAGCAGGTAAGTAAACGGAATAAAGAAAATAAGACTGTCATATGGTAGTGACTATATAATAGTCACGTGTTATTCTATTAGCTATGTTGCCAAGGTGATTCTTTTGTTTTGTTTTTTCAATATTGTACTTTTGTCCTCATGGTTGGTACATTTTATTTAATAAGGTAGTTCGGGTCTTTGGTTTTGTTAACGAAATGTATTAAATGCTTTGGTCACATGCAAGTGCAATAGTCCAGCAGATAAAATCTTTATCAAGAGCAATTCAGACAGAAGGCAAATTCTTTACACTGGTATCGCTTTGGAAGGATCCGAGAAAGTTAATGGAAAATTTATATTGTCTGTCCTTGGGGCATATTTTAAGGTCTAAAGGCATTTAAGGGACTAACTTTAGTTTTGCCATAAAAGAGAAACCTCGCTGGGGGAATTTTAAGGTTAAGTGTACTGTTTTAACTCCTTATAGTGCTAAGGATACAGCTTTGTAAAAGATAATGTAACAAACTTTATGACTAAAGTTAAAATGTGTGTATAGCCCCAATTTTTGTTTTAGTTTTGGAGTAGAGAAGGATGAAAACCTCCACCAGGTTGTGTTTTTTGTTCTATGTATACCGCTGGGGAAATTTCCCTTCACATCCTGTTCCACCCAAGATGTCAAGGCATCCTGGGTCACCGTGGAGGGACATAGCGCAAACAGGAGCGAAGTTGGACAATAGATGGAAAGTACTTATCAGAATAAAGCGATTCATCTGGCCCTTTTTTGGTAAATATATTCTATAACAATATAGACCCAAAGAGTGACCCTCCTGATGCGAGCACATAAATGAAGAAGAGAGAGGGTGATCCTCGTATGTTAGGTGGGGTTGACTTTTCTGCCCGGTGTTGTATCCCTCTTATTTGGACCCTCCAAGTCTTTCCAAAGGCCCCAGAGGGTTTTCAGATTTATTTTTAAACATCTCCAACACCTACTCCTGAAGAAGTGTACTGTGATCCAAGAAACGCATTGAGCCTCCAAAAGATTGTTATTAAATGTATAAAGGGGTGGTCTGACAACCAATTCTGAGTATGGTCATAAATCTTTTGATGTATGAGAAAAAAAATATGGTAGTTAGAGATAAGAAGATTATCATGATGATTTCAAATGTAATATACAGTGGAACCTCGGATTGCGAGTAATGCGGTTAACGAGCGTTTCACAATACGAGCACTGTATTTTTAAAAATTCTGACTCGGTTTGCGAGTGTTGTCTCGCAAAACGAGCAGGATTCAAGCCAAAGCGGTGTGCAGTACCACGTTTGGCCAGAGGTGGGGGGCGCCGAAGCCGAACGGCGCCATTCGGAAATGCCCGGAAAGACTCAGAAATACTCCGTTCCCGAGGTCAGCCGAGCTGTTCTCGGGCCTTTCCGTGTGTTTCCGAGGCTCTCCGGCGCCCCCCACTTCTGGCCACAGGCGGTATTGCATGCCATTGAAGTCAATGCGGAACAAATTATTTTTGTTTCTATCGACTTCAATGGGGAAACTCGCTTTGATCTGCAAGTACTTTGGATTACGAGCATTCTCCTGGAACAGATTATGCTCGTAATCCGAGGTTCCACTGTATTTTGTAATAAAGTAATGGAAATTTTAATTGTATGGTATGAATTGTGCCTCAAAAATCTTGCTTAAATCTTTTTCCTTTGGTGAATCTTGGAGGCACTTATCCCATCAGGGAGGTTTATGTCTACTAAGACCCAAAACAACAAATCTTTCCACAGGAGGTCCTCCTAGTATCCCACAGTGGCGATGATACAAGAAGGCAGTAGAGAGCCAACCCATCACCCATCAGAACATACTTGATATGCAGATGTAACACTGGTGAGCCAGAGCCAGAGCCCTGGTAGGGCAGTGAACAGGCAGTGCTGGTCCCAGCTAACCATGCAGGTCAAATGGTCTCTTTGGGGAGGGACAGGGATTGTGATTTGGATGCATATCAAGCACCACTGATTGCATTACATTTCCCAAATGGAAAGACGTAATTGCTCTTGGGGAAAGAACAGTGGCTAGAATGGGACACAGCTCCTGAGGCTGAGCTGACAGGAACTAGAAGGATCTCAAGGTTTACGTAACACTGTGAGGGTAGAGATATGTAATGGCAGAAGACCAATTCCTCAAAAACAAATAACCTAATCAGAAAGAGAATGAGGGCGCATTTAATCTGAGTCCAGAGATAATGACTGCAACTGGTGGCCTGGCCTCTTCTAAAGGTTGTAGAGAGCTCAGAAACAGACTCTTCTGGAGAAGGCACAAGAGTGTGCTTACAAAACCAGAAAAGAGCTGGGTGAATTTGGCCACAAAGTCTTGTGGGATTTCAGTAAAGGCTCCTGATGATAAGGCAGGATACTTGGCCTAACCCAGTGGGGCTAAGGAGGACTCTGAGGTAGACCCTTTTGACCATAGAGAAACAAGACTACAGGTCATCCTGATCGGCCTACTCACAGAGTGAGCCTTCGGAAACAGGGCAAGGGCAACGCCATTGGCTCTGAACCTGAAAAACGCTATGCCACTAACTTTTTACCAGAATGGGGTCTGCAAAGGTCTCTTACTGGCTAGCCCTGCAATGTTCAGTCCAACAGGGTTCGAGTGCAGCACTCCATTGCTAGGCTGATAAAAGGTTGACCTGGTAGCTGCCATTGTAGAAACCAATTAAAGCAACGATGTGGAGAAGAATCTTGATTGAAGAAACAATTGAAGAGAAAAATATGGTCAGACTTTTCCAAACACAGCTGAAGAAAAGATGGAATGCTGTAAATATGATGTGATTATACTGGGCAGAATAAAATAAAAAGGCTTGCAAAGATGAGTTAGACTTTTCTTAGCAGAGCTGAAAAAACATGTCCACCCTCCTAGGGCACTAGCAAAAAAAGAAAGAGGCATGATGGGTAGATTAGGAGTTATCCTGGACTGGCGTAGTTTTTTGTTTTCCTGTAGGTGGCAGTATAACCCAACACTAAACAATTTCATGTGTTCCTCAATGGATGGGAAAAATGTATATACTTCGGGGTACAAGGGATAATGTTGCTGAAACCCCTCCTACTCATGTACCACAAGTATATACTGTACGCTTATTGGGATTTTTGTAACCAAAAACATGTAGCAGATAACATATTGTCCTAAATTTATGAAGAAATCAATTTTTTTTTTTTTAAATGGCCTTTTTTCCTTGTAACGCAAAAAATAAACACTGTAGTGATCAAATTCCACCAAAAGAAAGCACAATTTGTGGGGAAAAAAATGACAAATTATATTTAGGTACAAAATTGCATGACCGTGCAATTGTCAGTTAAAAAGTAACGCAGTGTCCTATTTCAATAAATGGCCTGGTCATGAAGAGGGATAAATCTTCTGGAGGTCAAATGGTTAATAGCTAGCTGGAATCCATGATGCTGTGTGTTGCAGAAACAGCAAGACAAATTTATTATAATTGGGAGGCTTCATTCATAAATTCCTACTCTTCTGAATTGCGCATGTTTGAGTGAAAATCGATCTCATCTCCACTGGTAAATTTGATGCAGAAAAAAAGTTTCATTTGGCTGTCCAAAATTGCAGGAGTCAATATACACAAAACCAGCTGCATAGAGTTTGCTGACAGGCAGCCTCATTTGCGACTAATTTTGTCATGAATTTTCTTTATCTGTCCCTTAGTATGTCCTCTCTTGGAGTATTTCAGAAACAGGTGTATTCATTTTAAGATCGTGTGATACTTTACACAGTTGGAACACCATTCAACTATTTCTGAAGGTAATTTCTTGCACATAAGTTTAGATCTTTACTTGTAAACATTATAAAAAATTGTAGATTTTCCCTTGTCAACATTATGGAGTCGGTTCAATGGCACAAAATTTTGTTTATATCCATTTGCGTTTCAGGTTTTAACACTAAATACAATGTGGAAACATCCAAGGGGAGTGAATACTAAAAGCAATGTATACAGACTTGTTTACTGAGATCACACATAGAGATAACACAGGAACATTATTACTTCCATTTAGTTGGTTAGTCAGTAAAGCCTCCAGGAATAGGTTTAGGTCTCTGTTTTCTGTAATATATGAGACCTGCCAAGTAAAAAAAAAAAAGCAGGCAGACACGGGTGATCTGGCACAAACCCAGATGATATTCTTATTCCTGTACAATGCTTTGTAAAGGTAGCCCATAGATCAGTCTTTTTCAACCTTTTCAACACAAAGGAACCCTTGAAATAACTTTCTGGTCTCGGGGAACCCCTGCTAAAAAATTACTATATCTACAACTTAAGATATAGTGGAACCTGGGATTACGAGCATAATCCATTCCAGGAGAATGCTCGTAATCCAAAGCACTCGCATATCAAAGCGAGTTTCCCCATAGAAGTCAATGGAAATGAAAATAATTTGTTCTGCATTGACTTCTATGGTATGCAATACTGCATGTGGCCAGAGGTAGGGGGCGCCGGAGAGCCTTGGAAATACTTGGGGAGGGACAGCTCGGCTGAACTCGGAAAACCTCAGAAAGGCTCGGGAACAGAGTATTTCCCAACAGCTCAGATCGGCTCTGCTCCGGCGCCCCCGCACCTCTAGCCAAATGCGGTATTGCACACCGCTGTGGCTTGAATCCTGCTCGTTTTGCGAGACAACACTCGCAAACCAAGTCAGGATTTAAGATAAAATAAATAATGCTTGTATTGCGAAACGCTCGTTAACCTTGTTACTCGCAATACAAGGTTTCACTGTACATTAGTGTGGTGGTCAGTGTGAAGAATGCTTCTTACACTTGTGGTCATTGGGAGGAATTCCCCCCTTATATATACTAAAAAGATCAACAGTGTCAGTGGAAACTTATTTGAGAGGCAGAAATTGTCATTGCTCAAGGAACCCCTAGCAAACCCTGGAGGAACCCTGGTTGAGAAACCTGGCCATAGATGGACTTAAATTTAGGCAGTTCAGCAGGGACCAGCCAAATGGTGATATATGTGACCGACTGTGGCACCTGTCAAACTCTATAGCCAAAGTAAAAATTGCCATGACCGCAAAGCAGTGCAGTCACAGCACGTGTACAGTCCTGTCAGGCTGTAAATTTGGATTGTTGGTGGGCAGCCAGGGAGTGATAAAACTGCAGCTCAGCCACTTGCTTTAACTGACCCCAGGCCACCAGTGTGGAAAGGCCCAGAGTGCACACAAAAAGGTGAGGTTGTGTAGAGTAAATGGATATCCAATGTGTCAGGCCTCAAAAGTGTGTGAAACTGGCGACATATTACAGTACCCAAAATCATTAATAGGCAACACTTTAAATGCCTTTCCATGTCCTCAGTTTAGAGTTAACTGCACACCTAGCATGTGTAGCACAGTCACAGTTTACATACACATGCGCACTTCCCACACACACGTTTGTGTTCACATGTGTGGAGTGAAAGAGGTGCTTTTAATTTTATTCTATAAAAATTTTTACACCATACTTTTTTCATAAGATAAAAATGACATCAAATAAGTCCAATATGTAGTGTGGAATAAGTCCAATGTATAATGAAATAAACAGTCTTTGATTCACAGTGAAATCTTGAAGGTAGTACGTCTGGGAGGCAGACATACTGACGTCATCGCTCAAGGACGGGAGATTGCATGCCGGCCGGCTCTCCTCTGCATTTTATGCTTTTGATGCACCTCATGGATGTAAATTGCCAATTTTATTCCTAATAAATGTTTTATATGAACGGTACACACTATGTGGGTCTCTCCTTCTATTCTCGGATAATGCTGGGCCATTGAGTTCCGATTCCTGGAGAGTGCCATTTCCTGGATATCTAGTATCGTGGAGACGGAGTTCCTCATGTGTTTCTTTGGGCTTGTATCAGCTTGCCTCTGGTAAGCACATTTGTTTGGTGGTGGTGCACGAGTGGTAACTGGGGTTTTATTTTCAAGATTCACCTCTTATTCACCTCTTCAAGATTTCACTGTGAATCAAAGACTGTTTATTTTATTATACATTGAACTTATTCCACACTACATATTGGACTTATTTGATGTCATTTTTATCTTGTTCAATACTGGTGATTTTTTCTACACTGGCGATTTTTTTCTTGCATTTTCACTAATGGTGCATATTTTTTAGTTTATTTTACTTTTTGCGCAGCTCCCCTTTTTCTTTTTTCTGTATTATTGATGTTTGGTCTAGACATTGGAGCTTGCTGTCAACTTAGGGGTGGGGTTTTTTCTTTCATTTATTTTTTATTTTATTAGCGCAGTAATTTCCCCATTTTACTTTTTTCATACCAAACTTTATTGCTATTACAAGCCTATGTTATAGCACTGGACAGTTTCTCTTTTTGGACATCAAAGGTCTTTTAGACCTCATACACACTATTAGGTTTTCTGCAGATTTTTGTCTTCAGATTTACCAAAACCATGTAGTGCAAGGGCCTGCCTGATTGCATACAAATTGAAACTCCTAAGGTTTGACCTCATATTATAGGGTTTTGGTAAATCTAAAGACAAAAATCTGTAGAAAATCTAATAGTGTGTATGGGGTCTTAGACCCCCTATCGTCTGCTCCAGCCGACCAAGTACAGGAATGTGATCGATCAGCTGTGCACCCAACTTTCTTTCCAGGATTTTGATAGTTCTGAACCAGAACTGCTAGAGCTCAGCCCTTTTAGTTCACACTACCACATAGGAGATCAGATAATGGATAATCATCCATCCTCACTCTCCTCCTCCCTCTTGCCACCTTGATATTAGTTATTGTGGTATTGAGCAGAGCAGCAGAGTGGAACACAAGGAAGATGTTTAAGGTATAAAGACCTTGGATCAGGGGCATATCATGAAATCAGTGGGCCCCTGTGCAAGATCAAAAGTGGGCCCTATGCATTAATAAAGCCTCGTACACACGATCAGATTTTCGGACGCCGTTTGTCTGTTTTTTGTTGCATGCTAGTCTCATGTCGAAAGTGAAGAGGATACTCACCATACGGAAATGTACAGTGCAGAGTGTACAGCGGTGGGTAGTATTAGCAGAAGAGTGCAGTGTGTATGGTAGTAGGTAGTATGTGCAGGATGGTGTCAGTAGGGCAATGGCTGGTGTTAGTTGTTCTTTATTTTTATTACCGTATTTATCGGCGTATAACACGCTGCCCAAGTTTAGGAGGGAAGTTTAAGGAAAAAAAACGTACAATTAAATGCAGCCGTCCATCTGCAGCCTTGCCCAGTGCCTTTGCAGCCTTGCCAGTCTCTTTGCATTTTTAAAATTGGTGCCGATTTGAGCGGAGAGGGGCGAGCGGAGCCGAGTGTACTTCGGCTAGACTCAGCTCTGCTCACAGTCCCGCCCATCTCCACTGATTGCGCCACTGACATACAGAAAGCCGAGTGTACTTCGGCTAGACTCAGCTCTGCTCACAGTCAGGGGCGGGACTGCGAGAGGAGCCGAGACTAGCCGAAGTACACTCGGCTTTCTGTATGTCAGCGGCGCAATCAGTGGACTGGGGCCGGACTGCGAGAGGAGCCGAGTGTACTTCGGCTTTGTGTATCTCGGCTCCGCTCGCTCGTTTCAGCAGGAGATCGGTGTATAACACGCACCCACGATTTTCCCCTGATTTTAAGGGGAAAAAAGTGCGTGTTATGACCGATAAATACGGTATTTTACAATTACATTTTTTATACAGATTTTATTTATAATTTTCTTTTATTTTTCGTTAAAATTACATTTTTTTATTATTTTTTACAATTTATTTGTAAAATGGACAATCAAAGTAGAGAAGTAGACAATGTCAGTAGTTTATATTTTATTTTTTTACAATCTATTTTATAATTTATTTTTAACAATACTTTGGGGGGAGCAGTGAACGGTGTCAGTAGTTTTTATTCTTATTATATTTTACTATTCCATTTTTTTCACAATGCTTTTTGGGGGAAAGGCAGTGAACGGTGTTAGTAATGCAGTAGACGGTGTCAGTAGTTTATTATTTTTATTTTATTTTTGTACTTCTTTTTATTATTTTATTTTCACAATGCTTTTTGGGGGGGGGGGGGGGTTACATGTTTACCGGCCCCTTCCTCCACTCTCACTTCCTGACACATCCCCCGCAGCAACCGGTTGGAGAAGAGAGGAGCCAGCAGCATTACAGGGGGACAAGGGGGGCCGAGGAGTAAATAAGGGGACCTAGAAAGGAAGGGCAATTCGATGGACAGTCAGGGGTGATTGGTGCAGGGGTTGGGGCAGTTACAGGCACCGATCTCCCTGTATAGCTCTCAATGAAGCAGCCAAAATCCATGGGAGGGAGAGAAGCGGCTTTCAGCTGCTTCATTGAAAGCCATACAGGTAGATCAGTGCTGGCAACTGCCCCCACCGCCGCACTGATCATCCCCAACTGTCAAATTTCACCAGGTACCAACAGGGACAGATTCATTGGTGCAGTGTGGGTCAGAGCACAGTGGGGCGCCCCCTCCCCCCCACTGCCTTGGACAACATGAGCAAAGCAATGATGCGTAGCGTGCTGTAGCAAATTATGGGCATGGCCAAAATTTGGTTTAAGTGGGAGGAGCTCAAAGAGGTATGAGGGGGAAAAAAAACTGAGCTTATGCTGTTGTGAGTTAAGAGTAAGTAATGCTGAAAGGGCAGGGGTCAGAAGCAAGTAACGCAAAGAGCAGAGGTCAGGTCATTAGCAAGCTGCACACATGGTGCAGGGAAATAAGTGCAACTGAAGTTTATATATATTATACCTCGTCATCTGACTTGTGGTGGCTCAATGGTTGCACCTGGTTTCCCACCCCTCAAAGTCTGGCATCTGTGTCATTCCAAGATAGTCAATTGCTGGTGTCCCTAGCAATGTGCAGGAGCAAACTCAACAGCCGCACTGCGCAAGCATCAATCCAAAAGTGTGCTGCTGGGGTCATATGTCATGACTTAATTTGGTGCTTGTGCACTGCAGGGTTTACTCTACACTGCCAGGCTCGAGGGCGCATCCGTTTCCCAGAGAGAGACCTCTCAACGGGTTCTGTCTCCAGAAACGGGAATGAATGATAACCTTACTCTAAGGGCTCATTTACACTTGCGATTGGGGGGCAGAACAAAAACACAGCTGAACCACATTTCTACTGACTACAACTGCTCCCCATTGAACTGCAAAAGCAGTGGAGGTGGGTGAACACACATCACAGCAAAAATGAACCCTGTTGCACTCACCAGTACTGCCCACCAATTATGACTTATCCGCCTGAATGGGGCCGCGCCACAACTACAGTGGCATTAAAAAGTATTCATACCCCTTGAAATGTTTCACATTTTGTCATGTTACAACCAAAAACGCAAATGTATTTTTTGGGATTGTATGTGATAGACCAACACAAAGTGGGACATAATTGGGAAGTGGAAGGAAAATTATAAATGGTTTTCATTTGTATTCAGTCCCCCTGGGCCAATACTTTGTGGAACCGCCTTTCGCTGCAATTCTTTTTGGAGATGTCTCTACCAGCTTTGCACATCTAGAGGGACATTTTTGCCAATTTTTCTTTGCAAAATAGCTCAAGCTCTGTCAGATTGGATGGAGAATGTCTGTGAACAGCAATTTTCAAGTCTTGCCACAGATTCTCAATTGGATTTAGGTCTGGCCTTGGACTGGGACATTCTAACACATGAATATGCTTCGATCTAAACCATTCCATTGTAGCTCTGGCTGTATGTTTGGGGTCGTTGTCCTGCTGGAAGGTAAACCTCCGCCCCAGTCTCTTGAAGACTCTTATACCGTGTACACACGATTGGTTTTACCATCGGTGAGAAAAAATAGAACATGTTTTAAATTTATCCGATGGGAAAAAAAACAATAGAAAATTCCGATCGTCTGTGTGGAACTCCATCAGACAAAAAACCCACGCATGCTCAGAATCAAGTCGACGCATTGAACTTAATTTTTCTCAGAGTGTTTTACGCCACCGCGTTTGGGACAGTCGGATTTTTGACTGATGGTGTGTAGGCAAGACTGATGGAAATCAGCTTCATCGGATTTCCGATGGAAAAATCCATCGGATTAGAATCCATAGGAAACCCGATCATGTGTACAGGGCTTAACAGGTTTTCTTCCAAGATTGCCCTGTATTTGGCTCTCTCTTCCCATCAACTCTGGCCAGCTTCCCTGTCCCTGCTGAAGAAAAGCATCCACACAACATGATGCTGCCACCACCATGGTGGGAATTGTGTGTTCAGGGTGATGTGCAGTGTTAATTTTACACCACACTTAACGTTTTGCTTTTAGGCCAAAAAGTAAAATTTTGGTCTCATCTGACCAGAGCACCTTCTTCCTCGTTTGCTGTGTCCCCCACATGGCTTCCTGCAAACGGGACTGCTTATGGCTTTCTTCTTGCCACTTTTTCATAAAGGCCAGATTTGTGGAGTGCACGACTAATAGTTGTCCTGTGGACAAATTCTCCCACCTAAACTGTGGATCTCTGCAGCTCCTCCAGAGTTACAATGGGCCTCTCGGCTGCTTCTCTGATGAATGCTTTCATTGCCCGGCCTGTCACTTTAGGTGGACGGTCATGTCTTGGAAAGTTTGCAGTTGTGCCATACTCTCCATTTTCGGATGATGGATTGAAAAGTGCTCTGTGAGATGTTCAAAGCTTAGGATATTTATTTTTAGAACCTAACTCTGCTTTAAACTTCTCCACAACTTTATCCCTGACCTGTCTGGTGTGTTCCTTGGCCTTCATGGGGCTGTTTGCTAACCAAGGTTCTCTAACAAACCTCTGAGGGCTTCACAGAACAGCTGTATTTATACTGAGATTAAATTACACACAGGTGGACTTTATTTACTAATTGGGTGACTTCTGAAGGCAATTAGTTCCCCTGGATTTTAGTTAGGGGTATCAGAGTAAAGGGGGCTGAATACAAATGCACGCCACACTTTTGAGATATTTGAAACATTTTTTGAAAACCATTTATCATTTTCCTTCCACTTCACAATTAGGTGCGACTTTGTGTTGGTCTATCACATACAGTATCTCACAAAAGTGAGAACACCTCACATTTTTGTAAATATTTTATTATATCTTTTCATGTGACAACACTGAAGAAATGACACTTTGCTACAATGTAAAGTAGTGAGTGTAAGAGCCCATTCACATAGGGGCAACTTTGGATCCGACTTCAAGTCGCCCTGCATGAGAAAATCAATGCAAGTGAATGGCGCCGTCTTTATGTACACTACTGCAGTCGCTCCGACTTCAATCCGACTTGTACCCATTGATTTCAATGGAAGTCGCCTCAGAAGTCGGATCCCCTGTCTTAACAGAAGCAACTTTCCAGGAAGAGAACATACATTTCTCAGGCAAACCACTCCCTCCCACAGAGCCGATTTATGTTTGATTGGCCACTGAAATGTCTCCTGTACTGGAGGCAACTTGAAGTTGCCTTGTAAGTAGCTTCATGTCGCGCTGTGATTCATACTCAAGTCGTGTCCAATTTGCCTCCCAAAGTCGCGCTGGAAGTCTGTTGCCCCTGTGTGAATGGAGCCTAAAGCTTGTGTAACTCAATTTGCTGTCCTCTCAAAATAACTCAACACACAGCCATTAATGTCTAAACCACTGGCAACAAAAGTGAGTACACCCCTAAGTGAAAATGTCCAAATTGGGCCCAATTAGCCATTTTTCCTCCCAGGTGACTGTGTTACAAGGTTTCTCATGTGAATGGGGAGCAGGTTTGTTAAATTTAGTGTTATCGCTCTCACTCTCACACTGGAAGGTCAACATGGCACCTCCTGGGAAAGAACTCTGAGGATCTGAAAAAAAGAATTGTTGCTCTACATAAAGATGGCCTAGGCTCTAAGATTGCCAAGACCCTGAAACTGAGCTACAGCACAGTGGCCAAGACCATACAGCAGTTTAACAGGATATGTTCTACTCAGAACAGGCCTCGCCATGGTCAACCAAAGAAGTTGAGTGCACGTGCTCAGCATCATACCCAGAGGTTGTTTTTGGGAAATCGACGTAAGAGTGCTGCCAGACTTGCTGCAGAGGTTGAAGGGTCAGCCCGTCAGTACTCAGACCATTTCCCACACACTGCATCAAATTGGTCTACAAGGCTGTTGTCCCAGAAGGAAGACACTTCTAAAGATGATGCACAAGAAAGCCCGCAAACCGTTTTCTGAAGACAAGCAGACTAAGGACATGGATAATTAGAACCAGGTCCTGTGGTCTGATGAGACCAAGATAAACTTATTTGGTTCAGATGGTGTCAAGCGTGTGTGGCGGCAACCAGGTGAGGAGTACAAAGACAAGTGTGTCTTGCCTACAGTCAAGCATGGTGGTGGGAGTGTCATGGTCTGGGGCTGCATGAGTGCTGCTGGCACTTGGCAGATACCGTTCCTTGAGGGAACCATGAATGCCAACATGTACTGTGACATACTGAAGCAGAGCATGATCCGCTCCCTTCGGAGACTGGGCCACAGGGCAGTATTCAAACATGATAACGACCCCAAACACACCTCCAAGACGACCACTGCCTTGCTAAAGAAGCTGAGGGTAAAGGTGATGGACTGGCCAAGCATGTCTCCAGATCTAAACCCTATTGAGAATCTGTGGGGCATCCTCAAACAGAGGAGGGAGGAGCACAAGGTCTCCAACATCCACCAGCTCCATGATGTCGTCATAGAGAAGTGGACTCCAGTGGCAACCTGTGAAGCTCTGGTGAACTCCATGGCCAAGTGGGTTAAGGCAGTGCTGGGAAATGGTGGCCACACAAAATATTGACACTTAGGTGTGTACTCACTTTTGTTGCCAGCGGTTTAGACATTAATATGTCGAGTTATTTTGAGGGGGACACCAAATTTACACTGTTATACAAGCTGTACACTTACTACTTTGCTACAATATAATTTCTTCAGTATTGTCACATGAAAAGATATAAAATATTTACAAAAATGTGAGGGTATACTCCCTTTTGTGAGATACTGTAAAAACCCAATAAAATACATTTACGGTTTTGGTTGTAGGGCCTCTTTTATACAGGCTTTTCCGTGTACAGATTCCGCTTTTCTCAGCATGGATCGCTCCGTTGATCCCTGCTGAGCAAGCAGATGACAGGTCAGTCTCCGCTCACTGTGCAGAGACGGACCTGTTAAAGCCCCACTGTCCTCTATGGAGATCAGATGACAAACGGACCGCCTGACCGGTTTCATCCGATTTTCCAGACAAATGACCATCTGTCTGGATTTCACGGACAGGATCGTACAGTGGCGGGTGTCATCGGACATATCACCGCTGACATCCGCCACTCCATAGGGCTGATTGGAACATCCAATCAGGTTCGCCTGAAAAAAACTTATAGACGGACTTGACAGGGAATGCACGTGTGAAAGGGGCCTAACATGACAAAATGTGGAAAGTTTCAAGGGGTATGAATACTTTTTCAAGGCACTGTACAGGGGCAGAAAAAGCCTCTTCTGTGCCCTTCTCTGGTTTAGTTCCATTTACCTATTAGGGCCTGACTGATTGTGAAGTTTATCTTTGAATTTAGATACATGCTTTTCCAGTGATAGTACCCTTACTGACCATTAGGGCTCTTTCATTTGGTAAAATGGAAGCCAGTAAGGCCCCAGGGAAAAAGAAAAGCCAGATCAGACAGCAAAGGCTGGCCATATACATCTGAATGTATTATCAGATCATCGAGAAATAGGCTTGGTACCAACTTCTTGGGAGTATATTCCTCAGTAGAAATGTTGAATTCCTTGTAACTGCCCTTATTCTATTGCAGCTGGTCCCTCCCAAATCTTTCAGTATACACAGGCCAGCTCAGATGAGCTGCTACCCTACTGCACTGTAAATACAGGAGGTCGCTTTGCTCAGCACAGACACCATTCAGGGAACACTTTGCATTTTCTCAATGAATGCAAAGCGTGCTCCGATGAGACAAGGTGGAGAGGCGGGTGATGTTGTCACAATCTTCACCTCGTCCAAACAGAGAGAACTTTGCATTCGTTCAGAAAAATATTCTCAAAATGATACCCGTGCCAAGCAAGCGACTCCTTTGCTCAATAAGATGCAGAGCAGCCGGTCAGCACGAGACCTGTGCTATTTAATCTGCTTTAAAAGGAACCAGGATCTCTATTTTTTTGGGGGCGGGGGGTTAACAAACACTTTAATGGCATCCCAGACTTGGTCCATAGGGTTAAATATTGAGTTGGCCCACCCTTTGCAGCTATAACAGCTTCAACTCTTCTGAGACAGCTGTCCACAAGGTTTAGGAGTGTGTCTATGGGAATATTTGACCATTCTTCCAAAAGCGCATTTGTAAAGTCAGGCACCGATGTGGACGAGAAGGCCTGGATTGCAGTCTCCGCTCTAATTTATCCCAAAAGGTGTTCTATGGGGTTGAGGTCAGGACTCTGTGCAGGCCAGAGAAGTTCCTCCACTCCAAACGCGCTCATCCGTGTCTTTATGGAGAGGCAAAATTGCCACTCCAAACAGGTCCAACCTGGTTCAAGTCTTTCTTTCAGGAACCAAGGGTGCTGGCAATGCACAACGCAATTAGAAACAAAAGATGATTAGGACACTGAATAAGTGTGAAACGCGTCAGCTGTCCTGAGGTTTTGTTGCTGCGATATGTAGTGCCTGTTTTTGACAATAAAGCCACGTTGGATTGGAGTGCGGCTGTCCTATTCATCTTTTGTTTCTACATGTCTTTATGGACCTTGCTTTGTGCACTAGTGCCCAGTTATATTGGAACAGGAATGGGCCATCCCCAAACTGTTCCCACAAAGTTAGGAGCATGAAATTGTCTTGGTATGCTGACGCTTTAAGAGTTCTCTTCACTGAAACTAAGGGGACAAGCTCAACCCCTGAAAAACAACCCCACACCATAATCCCCCCTCCACCAAATGATTTGGACCAGTGCACAAAGAAAGGTTCATAAAGACATGAATGAGAGCATTTGGGGTGGAGGAACTTGACTGGCCTGCACAGAGTCCTGACCTCAACCCGATAGAACACCTTTGGGATGAATTAGAGCGGAGACTGAGCCAGGACTTCTCGTCCACATCAGAGCCTGACCTCACAAATGCGCCTCTGGAGTTGAAGCTGTTATAGCTGCAAAGGGAGGGCCAACTAAATATTGAACCCTACGGACTAAGACTGGGATGCCATTAAAGTTCATGTGCGTGTGATTGCAGACATCCCAATACAGTGTACTTACATTGAAGCCAGGCTTTGTAAATATTACCAGAAATGACCTTTTGCTTTAAAGTAAACAGGTGCAGTGCAAAGAAGCTGCTTCACTTAGAGCATCAAGTATATGTGGATAATGGAGCCACTGTCGCTTACTTTGGCCAACAGCAGCAAACAGAAAAACGTATGTCTACAAAAGAGGATTGTGTCACTTAAAGCTAGGGGTGCAACGGATCAAAAAACTCACGGATCGGATCGATCCTCGGATCAGAGCCACGGATCGGATAATTTTCGGATCGGCAAAAAAAAAAAAAATTACTAATATCCACATCATCCCCCCCACTGTAATATCCACAATCTCCCCCCAGTAATATGTAAGGGTTAGGCATAATATGTAATGTAAGGCATCTCCCCCACTTACTTTAGTCTCTCCCGCCGGCCAGTTCAGATCCACGAGCAGCGAGGGGTGATGACGTCAGCGCGCACAAGGCAGCCGCCGCCGGGTGTACCAAGATGGCCGCGGCTCCGGAGCTAGGCCAAAGCCGCGGCCTTTCCTAAGGCTGAGGCCGCGGATCGAGTGGTGATCCGATCTGAACAGGGTGACCCGTTCGAATCACCGCCGATCCGTTGCAGCCCTACTTAAAGCAGTTGAAAAGGCAAATGTTCCACTTACCTGGTCTGTGTAATGGCATTGTACAGAGTGGTCCCCTTAATCCAGTTCTGGGTCCCCTGCTGGTGCTCTCCTATCCTCTTCATCAAGTGCCCCCATAGCAAGCTACATCCCATGGGGGCACTCATACGGGCATGTTCCCGAGCCGGGGTGTTAGATTCCACACACACACACCCTGGCTCAGCCCCGACACCTGCTCTCAGGATTTGGCTGACAGCAGCAGGAGCCAATGGCTCCCACTGCCTCAACAAAACCTGTGGGAACAGGGAGGGAGGAGAGACCAGATGTCAGCCACAGCACTGGATTGATACAGGTGTTTTTGGGAAAGAGGGGCGCACAGCTAATGCTATTTTTTTTATCTTTATGCAGGGAATGCATTGTGGTAAAAAAATTTTTAACTTAGACTTAAGACCACTTTAACCGCTTGCCGACCGCTCACGGTATATATATATACACACGTCGGCAGAATGGCTCGTACAGGCACAATCACGTACCTGTACGTGGCCCTTTAACTGCCGGCGTCGGGGTAGCACGCGCGCTGCCGGGGTAGCACGCGCGCTGCCGGGGGCGCGCTCGTGACCCCCCCCTGGCCTTCCCCATGAGTGGGACCCGTGGACCCGATCGCCGCAGGGATCCCCGTGATTGTCTCACGGAGGCTCGGAGCGGGGAGATGTGTGTGTGTAAACACATCATCTCCACCCTCCTCTACTGACAATGTCAGCGATCTCCGCTCTGTGTAATCAGAGCGGAGATCGGTGACGTGTCAGTCGTAGCCACACCCCCACACAGTAGTAAACACTCCCCTAGGCAAACTTAACCCCTCCAGCTCCCCTAGTGGTTAACCCCTTCAATGCCAGTGTAATTTTCACAGTAACCAGTGCTATTTTATTGCACTGATCGCTGTGAAAATGACAATGGTCCCAAAAATGTGTCAATGTGTCCGCCATAATGTCGCAGTTACGAAAAAAAAAAAAATCGCTGATCGCCGCTGTGACAGTGGGGTCACTTTGGACACAGGGTGAATAAAAGAAAACCCCGATATGGTCTGTGATAGCCATATTCAAGGCTGTATATACATTGTATATAGATTAGATGTATACTGTCTGTGGGGGTTATGTAATCATTGCTGTGAGGAATTAAGGTGTTTTGCATTCTATTGTTCATTAAGTCTGTCCTTGTGTGTATTGTAAAGTGCCAGACAGACTGGCTGCCAACCCTTTGTGAGAAGATGTGTATTGTGTGGGATCTTTTGAAGCCTAGCAGACGTCAGGATGAGGTGTTGAGTCTTGGGATGTGTGGGTGGAGCTGGGCCCTTGTTCATGTTAAATCATGTGTATTGAATTGTGTATAAAGTTACAATGTTTCTCAATAATAAAGTCATTCCTATTACAGAAGAAGACAGAGTGCGTCTCGTCCTTCTAAGGGGATCGGGTCCTATGGGAAAGGGTCGTTTGGCTGTGGATATTGGTAGCGAGTGGATGTGTGTCTAGGAGAGGGAACATCGTAAACGGCGTTTTACTCCTTGATATTGGGGTACCGTTACATTGGTTGGCAGCAGCGGGATTTTCCCTCCAGTTCCTGGGACACTCCAAGCCACCACAGTGAATGACCAGCTATGCAGCCTGCAGGAAAGTCACGCTGAAAGACTTACTTGAGAGCCGAGATGGACCAGAGAGATGGTGATGCAGGACCCCGGTCAGTTGAAGATTTGTTTCAGCAACGAGTGCGACAGCGGTTGGCATTATATGGTGCTAACCCATCAGAGACCGCCATTCAGGAAGCCATTAGAGGCATCCAGCTGCAGGATGCGCGACAAAAGAGAGAACTAGAGCGGCAACATGAGTGAAGAATGGCGGAAATACGACAATCGGAGATCGCCTACAGACAGCTGCTAGAATCTACTCAGCAGCAGGGTGGGGCTCCCTTTGCCTGGGACTATCAGGAAATACCAGTTGACAACTATGAAATCCTGGCTGAAGAATCAGCAGTGAAAAATCTGAAGATTGCCACCCCTAAAGCCGAAGTGGATGATACGGAGTCCCAGGGAGCTAGCCTGGCTGAAGAATCGGCAGTGGAAAAGCTGAAGATTGCCACCCTTAAAGCCGAAGTGGATGATATGGAGTTCCAGGGAGCTAGGGCAGTTGGCTCATCTCCCCAGCCACAGATTACAGAAGATATGGACTTAAGGGACTGTTCAGAGGATGTTATGGATTATGCATCGCCCTCTCAAGTACTGACAGCAGGACAAAGTACTGCAGACCCCTGCTCTACACCCGTGGCAGTTTTGGAGGCCCGAGTTGAGAAGGTGATGGTTCCTCTTTCCGAGTGGATTTCAGAGATGCAGGGAGGAGAAGCAGCCATTTTCCCTCCCCAACAGCTAGCCAGAGCAGATGGTGTGGAGTCCCCAGCAGAAGTGCTGGCAACAGGGCAGAGTGATACCAACCTCTGCCCAGCACCGGAAACAACTGGGGAGTTTCAGGGAGCCGGGGCAGTTGGCCCCTCTCTCCAGCAACAAGCTGAGGGGGTAAAGCTTTCACCCCCAGCTGAATCACTGGCAGCAGGGCAGAATGCTACTGGCCGCTGCACACAACTGCCACTTGAGCGGATATCGGTGGATGGGACTGCGGTCTCCACTCACAGCAACCCAGCAGAAGAGCTGGCAACAGAGCCGAGTGCCACGGGCCTCTGCTCTCAACTAACAGAAGAGGGAGTTCCTGTGGTAGTAGATGGGACTTCAGTCCTCACTGACACAACCCCAGAAAATGGTGTGACACTGAGACAGGAGGATGTCAGCCTTGCTTTGCAAGCACTGGGGGACTTCCACCTACCACAAGTGGATGGGACTTCAGTCTCCACTTGTATACCCCAGGGATGCCGGGCAGTCGACCCAGATCCCCAACAGCATGACGGACTGAGCCCAGTCACCCTGTCTTCTCCCCAGCGGCGGGTATGTTCTCTGAGAGAGGCAGAGTTAGGCTGGGTAAGTAATGCTCTGCTTGGAGCAATTCATTTGTGGTACTGGGTGGATATCAGCATTGGAAGAATGGACCCATGGACTAACTTCGGAGTAGACCCGTCTGGGGTCCCCTCCTCTGTTAGTCCCCTGCCGAAAGGGGAGATGTGTGACAGTGGGGTCACTTTGGACACAGGGTGAATAAAAGAAACCCCCGATATGGTCTGTGATAGCCATATTCAAGGCTGTATATACATTGTATATAGATTGGATGTATACTGTGTGTGGGGGTTATGTAATCATTGCTGTGAGGAATTAAGGTGTTTTGCATTCTATTGTTCATTAAGTCTGTCCTTGTGTGTATTGTAAAGTGCCAGACAGACTGGCTGCCAACCCTTTGTGAGAAGATGTGTATTGTGTGGGATCTTTTGAAGCCTAGCAGACGTCAGGATGAGGTGTTGAGTCTTGGGATGTGTGGGTGGAGCTGGGCCCTTGTTCATGTTAAATCATGTGTATTGAATTGTGTATAAAGTTACAATGTTTCTCAATAATAAAGTCATTCCTATTACAGAAGAAGACAGAGTGCGTCTCGTCCTTCTAAGGGGATCGGGTCCTATGGGAAAGGGTCGTTTGGCTGTGGATATTGGTAGCGAGTGGATGTGTGTCTAGGAGAGGGAACATCGTAAACGGCGTTTTACTCCTTGATATTGGGGTGCCGTTACAGCCGCCATTACTAGTAAAAAAAAATAATAATAATAAAAATGCCTTAAAACTATACCCTATTTTGTAAACGCTATAATTTTTGCGCAAACCAATCAGTAAACGGCGATTGCGTGTTTTTTTACCAAAAATATGTAAAAGAAAACGTATCGGCCTAAACTGAGGGAAAAAATAATTTTTTTATATATTTTTTGGGGATATTTATTAGAGCAAAAAGTAAAAAATGTCATTTTTTTCAAAATTTTCGCTCTATTTTTGTTTATAGCGCAAAAAATAAAAACCGCAGAGGTGATCAAATACCACCAAAAGAAAGTTCTATTTGTGGGAAAAAAGAACGCCAATTTTGTTTGGGAGCCACGTCGCACAACCGCGCAATTGTCAGTTAAAGCGACGCAGTGCCGAATCGCAAAAAGGGGCCTGGTCATAATGGCCCGTATTGGTCCGGGGCTTAAGTGGTTAAGCAGGACATACACTGGTACCATTAGAAATGTTTTCGTTTTTGGAATGTTTGTTCGATTTTCTAATCATTAGTGGGGTCAAATCGATGTTTGTGTCAGTAATTTTGAAGGCGCAGGATGACACATTTTTCTCAAACAAATTTCTAACAATGTACTGTATATACTCGAGTATAAGCCGAGATTTTCAGCACTTTTTTGTGCTGAAAATGCCCCCCTCGGCTTATACTCGAGTCTGTGTCCATCTTCACATTTGTGCGCCTGATCCCGGCCAGCCATAAATCCCCTGGACCCCAAGCTTGGCACACATGTAGCCCCACTCTTCCTCTACAAGTGTGCAAAGTTTGTAGTCCGGGGGACCTACGGCCGGGGAGCACAGATTTTTCAAAGCCGGGCATCCCTTCCATAGACTCCCATGTTAAACAGTAATTTCTCTGGTGATTTTTGGGGCCCTGGACCCCCAAACTTGGCACACATGTAGCCGGGCACCCCTTCCATAGACTCCCATGTTAAAAGTCAGTCTATTCACACAGCGCAAATCAGGTAGGGAGATTGGGCACAGTGAGGCATGCAGATGGACACCCTAGGCTTATACTCGAGTCAATAAGTTTTCCCAGTTTTCTGTGGTAAAATTAGGTGCCTCGGCTTATATTCGGGTCGGCTTATACTCAAGTATATACGGTATGTGGTGTTCATTCAGGAAAATTATGTTCATTCCAAAATCGAATGTTAAAAGAAAACTACATTTTCAAGTACAACGTTTGTAAAGTTTCTGTAGGCATTATTAAGTGTACTGGAAAAGCTTTTCCTACTGACATTTGTATGAAAAACTACCAGTGTATGGCCAGCTTTACGCCCGTTTCTTTACAGCCAAGAAACACTGGTGTGTCTGCTAGACAAATTTTTCCATACAAATGTAAGGTAATCATTCAGCACACAACTCAGAATATAAACCAAAACTAATATAATAAACACAAGAGATTGAAAAAAAAAAACAAAAAAAAAATTGTATTTGTGATATAACAAAACAGCACGAAAATCTTCCCTGCTTCAGTTCATCAAAACCTCCATCTGTACAAGTCGAGCATTTGTATCTCCAGACATTCTGTATGGAATCATTCCGGCAAAGGTGATAAGGGCACGTGCTTGACTGCGCAAGGCCTGTTAGAGACAACACCAACCGTTAGAAGGGTAAATCTACAGCAGTAAAAATGTTTGCTATAAAAGACAACTTACCGAGGTGGAGCCTGGTGGTGGGATTATCAGCACAATACGTGAGACCTGCTGGATTTTGTTGTATGCCTCGTTTTTAATCAATAAATGTGAGTGCATTGTATGAAGCTGGGGTGGTGAGGTTTGTTCAGACTTACACCTGGGTACTGCACTACTGGAAGCACTTTTGTCTTTCCATGTCATTTTGGAGTTGCTGGTGACCAATGTGGAGCTATTCTTAAAAGGCCAATCGCACAGTGTCTTAACCACTTGCCGACCAGCGCACGACGATATACGTCGGCACAATGGCACGGCTGGGCAAATGGGCGTACAGGTACGTCCCCTTTAAGATGCGGCATTGTGGGCGCGTGAGCGCCTTGAGTCCGACCGCGGGTCCCGCAGCCTCGATGTCCACGGGGATACCCGCGATCGTGTCACGGAGAGGAAGGACGGGGAAATGCTGACTTAAACAAGCATTTCCCCATTCTTTCTAGTGACAGGACACTGATCACCGCTCCCTGTAATCGGAAGCGGTGATCAGTGTCGTGTCACACGTAGCCCATCCCCCCCACAGTTAGAACACATCCCTAGGACACACTTAACCCCTTCAGCGCCCCCTACTGGTTAACCCCTTCACTGACAGTGTCATTTTTATAGCACCGATCACTGTATCAATGACAATGGTCCCAAAATGGTGTCAAAAGTGTCCGCCATAATGTCGCAGTCAACAAAAAAAAAAACGCTGATCGCCGCTATTACTAGTAAAATTTTTTTTTTTTTTTTTTTTTATAAAAATGCCATAAAAACTATCCCTTATTTTGTAGACGCTATAACTTTAGCACGAACCGATCAAACGCTTAATGCGATTTTTTTTTACCAAAAATATGTAGAAGAATACGTATCGGCCTAAACTGAGGAAAAAAATAAATTTATATATTTTTTGGGGATATTTATTATAGTAAAAAATATTGCTTTTTTTTCAAAATTGTCGCTCTAATTTTGTTTCTAGTGCAAAAAATAAAAACCGCAGAGGTGATCAAATACCACCAAAAAAAAGCTCTATTTGTGGGAAAAAAAGGACGTCAATTGTTTGGGAGCCACTTCGCACGACCACGCAATTGTCAGTTAAAGCGACATAGTGCCGAATCGCAAAAAGTGCTCTGGTCTGGGGCTTAAGTGGTTAAGGAACCAGATTATCAACTTATAAACTCATTTGACCCCTTGGGGTCTATGATGGAGGTGAGGCTGCATTACCCTCGGTGAAGGGTGCACAAGTCACAGAGTGGAGTCACAATTAGAGACTGCTTAGTGCATATTTTCTTAAAAGCGGGATTCCACCCGCAATTTATTTTTATTTTTTTAAAGTCAGCAGCTACAAACACTGTAGCTGCTGACTTTTAATAAGGACACTCACCTGTCCTACTCGCCCACGATGATGGCCCCCCCCCGATGCCGATCCTTCAATCATTGCAGGTCCCGCGCCGCCATCCTCACTAAAGGGAAACACTTCACTGCCAGTTTCCTACTGCGCATGCGCGAGTCTCGTGCCGATTTGTGAATGGGGGGCTGCTCTCTGGGATCACACACAGTTCCCAGAAGGCAGCGCGCCCCATTCAACAGAAGAGGATGCGGAAGGAGACCCACCGCTGATAAGGAAAAAGCAGATTAGGGACTTCCGCATAGCAACTGCTAATTCGGGTGAGTAAAAAATGTTTTTTTTTTTTCAATAGTTTTTTTTTTTGCTGCATTTTGGTGTAATTTTTTTTTTCAGGGTGGAACTCCACTTTAAGAATATCCTCTTATAATACTGTGGACTTTTATCCAATATTTTCATTGCTTTATTAATTTTTTACTATTTTGCACACTTGACACTTGAATATAAACAAATTAAACTTCATAATAAAGTGAATGTATATTTGATCAAGAGATATATTTTTTTACCAGTGCTGCCACATAGGCATTCACATCTGTTTTTTTTTAAATTCTCACTTACCGAGTCCTTATCTTCTAAAACTCGCTGTTGTCTGCCAACAGTGGAGGATCCGCTGCCTTTCAGCCTCTTGTACTGTGTGTATAATATGTTCATTGTTGCAAGGAGAACTTCAGATAAGTTTTGTCTGATCTGTGCAAAAAACAGGACACACAAACTATATAGAGTTGGAATTCGACATACAGTAATTCGCATTCTCATTACTTCCCACCTTGACTATGGTGATACTGTTTTACTTGTCTTTCACCTAACCTCTTTAGAATTTAAAAGAGAAGTACGTTGTTTTTTATTTTTGGGCTATTTATACTTCCCTCGGTGGATGGAGCATCAGACCGATGCTTTATCTGTCCCCTGCCGTCTGTGCACTGAGAACCGAGCCACTGAACATCGCCGATGGCTTGGTTCTCACAGATCCGAGAGGAGAGCTGCTGACTGTCAGTCAGCATCTTTCCTCTCTGCTTCTCCACGCTCATTGGAGCGCTGAGCCGTGGAGGGGCAGGGAGAGGCTGTCTCAGCGTCTCACTGAGACTGCCATCAATCAGGGCAGCTGGCGGATCCCGACTTGGAAGTCGTGATGACGTGCTGCCCCGACTGATGGCAGCGACGTCAGCAAAAAGCGGACTTCAGACCGCTCTCCGCTGAAAACGGGTCACAGGAGTGCAAAACTAATTGCACTTTTGTGACCCCTAGGAAAAGCCCAGCCTAAAAAGCTCAAGCTGGACTTCTCCTTTAAGACACATTTCATATTTCATATCAAGACACTCCATGTGCAGAGAGGTGTGTTTTTCTACACGCGTTTTGCCCTGTTCACAGTGATCACGTAACGTTTTTTTTTCTGGGCAGGAATATGTGTATAAAATTCACTGAAATGCGAATGAAAACTGATGTAAACTCATGTCAGTTTTTCTGCACATATGGTGTGACTGAGGCCTAAAGCATGCTCCAGCCTGCAGTTTTATGAGCGGGAGGTGGTGGCAAAAGCCATGCCAGCGAGCCAAGTGCAGAGCTGATTGAAACATTGTCTATGCTTGATCAGGTGGAGTAGAGGGCAGAGGAGGCATTAGGAATCTAATAGTCAGCTGTTAACCCCCTTGTGATCGCAATAAAGGTAGTAGGTTAAAAAAAAAAAAAAAAAAAACTAAAAAGCACCCGTTGCCCCCCACACACGCAAATACAAATCCAGGGGCGTGGCTTGACACGGCATGGAGTAGGATGTGTGTGTATAGAGCTCAGCATGTCTGATCTTCTGTTCTATTGATTCTGTGACCCTACGATCTTCTGCCTAGCCTGGTTTTACTCCAGGGGAGTTCTACATCCTATCTTGTCATGTCTCCACCCAAAAAAACACGGATAACGGGGCCAAATTGGACCGACTTCGCCAGGATAAAGACGCTCCTGGGGAAGATGGCGGCGCCTCGGCTGGAGAGACAGATTCGATGGGAAGTAACACTGCCAAGGTGCTGGAAGCTATTTCGTCTTGCCAAACCACACTGATAAAAATAGGATTTTTATAACAGCTTACCTGTAAAATCCTTTTCTTGGAGTACATCACGGGACACAGAGCGGCATAGTCATTACTATGTGGGTTATATAGATACCTTCAGGTGCTGGCACTGGCAACTTCCAAAACCGGAAGTACCCTCCCCTATATAAGCCCCTCCCATCCGGGAGTACCTCAGTTTTGTAGCAAAGCAATAAGTGTCCCCAAAGAGGGGTGGGAGCTCTGTGTCCCGTGATGTACTCCAAGAAAAGGATTTTACAGGTAAGCTGTTATAAAAATCCTATTTTCTTTCTCGTACATCACGGGACACAGAGCGGCATAGTCATTACTATGTGGGATGTCCTAAAGCAATGCCCAATGAGGGGGGGGGGGGGATACACCATACATAAGCTGAGCGCTATCAGACATGAGGATCTTTTGCGGCCTGCAACACACTGCACCCAAAGGCGACATCCTCCTGACTTCTAACGTCCACCTGGTAGAACCTAGTAAACGTGTGTACTGAAGACCATGTTGCGGCCTTACAGATTTGAGCCAGGGAGGCCTGGTGATGCACTGCCCATGAAGTTCCAACTGCTCTCGTGGAGTGCGCCCTAACTTTGAACGGAGGCGGTCTCCTTCTCAAGCCATAGGCTTGCATTATGACCTGTCGAATCCACTTGGCTAAAGTAGATTTTGACGCTGCCTGACCCTTTCTGGGGCCTTCCGGCAGAATAAAAAAAGTATCCGTTCTGCGAATCTGAGCAGTGGCTTTTAGATAAGCTTTAACTGCTCTTACTACATCCAGAGAATGCAATAACTTTTCCTCTACCAAACTAGGTTTGGGGAAAAAAGAAGGAAGAACCACATCTTGGTTCAAATGAAACCTCGATACCACCTTAGGAAGAAAGGCTGGATGAGGACGTAACACTACTCTGTCCTTATGGATAACCAGATATGGCTCTTTACAGGACATAGCTGCTAATTCCGACACTCTTTTAGCCGAACAAATGGCTACTAGAAAAATCAATTTCCTGGTGAGAAGAACCAAGGAAATATGCTGTAATGGTTCAAATGGTTGTTTCTGTAGAACCGACAGAACCAGGTTTAGATCCCATGGACATATGGGAATATTAACCGGAGAACTAATACGCATCACTCCTTGTATAAAGGCTTTGACAAGTGAATGCGAAGCCAAGGGCCTTTGAAAAAATATTGACAAGGCCGAAATCTGACCCTTGATAGTACTCAAGGCAAGCTTCCCATCTACAGCCCACTGTAGGAAGTCCAGAATCCTACCTATTACGTACTTACGTGGATGCCATTTCTTGGGCTCACACCACGCGATGTACGCCTTCCAGATTCTATAGTAGATCTGCCTGGATACCGGCTTCCTGGCATTGATCATGGTAGATACCACAGGATTAGAGAGCCCTCTCTTTTTTAGAATGTGGGCTTCAATAGCCAGGCCGTCAAACCTAGGGCTGGTAAGGAAGGGTGGTATATCGGTCCTTGCGAAAGCAGGTCCGGACGATGTGGGAGAGTCCAAGGACTCCCCACTGACATTTTTACAATCTCCGCGTACCATGCTCTTCGGCCACGCTGGAGCCACCAGAATCACTGGTTTCTTTTCTACCCTGATTCTGCGGAGTAATCGAGGTAACATATTGTGGCGGTGGGAATGCATATATCAGCTTGAACTGATCCCAAGGGAACACTAGGGCATCCGAGCCGCAAGCTAGGGGATCCCTTGTCCAAGAGACAAACCTGTCCACCTTTGCGTTGAATCTGGATGCTAGCAGATCTACATCCGGTGTTCCCCACCGCTGACATATTGTCCGAAAAACCTCGGGGTGAAGGGACCATTCCCCTGGGCATAATTGTTGGTGACTTAGAAAGTCCGCCTTCCAATTCTCCACTCCTGGAATGAATACCGCGGATATGGCTGGGACATATCTTTCTGCCCATTTCAGGATGCAATTTACTTCCCTCTGAGCTGCACGACTCCTGGTGCCACCCTGATGATTGATATATGCCACTGCCGTGGCATTGTCTGATTGAATTCTGACAGGGGACCCTTGGAGTTTGGATGTCCATGCTACTAGGGCATACCGGGCTGCTCGTATCTCTAAGAGATTGATGGGCAGGGCCTTTTCCGCATCCGACCATCTGCCCTGGAGAGACCATTGCTCCAGAACTGCTCCCCAGCCTATAAGGCTGGCATCTGTAGTGACCACCTTCCAAGAAATTGGACTGAAGGATTTCCCTTTTTCCAGATTCTGGGGAACCAACCACCAACGGAGGCTCTTGCGAACGGAAGGGGACAAGGACATTGGTAAGTCTAGGGCCTGAACTTTCTTGTTCCAGGCTGACAGTATGGCCCTTTGCAAATTCCTTGAATGGAATTGACCGTAGGGTACTGCTTCGAATGATGCCACCATTTTTCCCAGCAGCCTCATGCACAGGCGTATGGACGGCTGTCTTTTTGTACCCACTAAGTGGATCAAATCTCTCAAAGACAACACCTTTTTTCGAGGCAAGAATATTTTCTTCTGGCCTGAATCTAGCCTTAGCCCCAAGTATGCCAGAATTTTGACTGGTTTTAGGGCCGACTTGTCTCGGTTGATAATCCAACCGTGAGATTCCAGATACTTGATTGTCTTGTGAACGACCACTTCTAGTTTTTTCACTGAGTGGTCTATCAACAACAAGTCGTCTAGATATGCCATTATCGTTACACCTTGCATTCTTAGATTGGCCAATAATGGGGCCAGAATTTTTGTGAACACTCGTGGTGCTGTGGCCAGACCGAAGGGTAAGGCTCTGAACTGAAAATGGCGCCCTTCTACTGCAAAGCGTAGAAATTTTTGGTGGACTGGAAAGATGGGAATGTGCAAATAAGCATCTTTGATGTCGATCGAGGCTAACCATTCCTCCCCTTGTAGGGCAGCGGCCACCGATCGGATCGACTCCATCCGGAAAGTCCTGATATGCAGGAATTTGTTTAGCCCTTTTAGATTTAATATGGGCCTCACGTCCCCGTTTGGCTTCGGGACTGTAAAGAGGTTTGAGTAAAACCTGAACCCCCATTCTTCCAGGGGAACCTCCATAATTACACCTTGGAGCAATAGTTGTTCTAGTGCCAACAGGAGGGACTCTCTCTTCCGGGGATCTCTTGGCACGTTTGACCACATAAAATGGGAAGGAGGAGTGTCTTTTAACTCCAGCTTGTATCCCAGACTTACTGCGGAGAGCACCCATCTGTCTCTGATCGTGTCCCGCCAGGTCTCTGCGAACAACTGGAGTCTTCCCCCCACTCGATTGAGTGGGGGCAACCCTTCATGCATTTGACTTTGGGGGAGGTTTTGTACCTCTCCTGACCCAGGTTTTTTTTATTACCCTGCGATTGTCCCTGATTTTTACCCCCGGGATTTGACCGAGGAGGCCGTCGGAACTGTTTCACAGCCGATGCCCCAGGGACTGGAGAAGCAGGCCTCTTAAAAGAGGGACCTCTAACTCTGTTTTTAACCGGCAAGAGTGTACTTTTACCGTTGGAAATTTTCTGAATATATTTGTCCAGGTCTTCCCCGAATAAGCGTTCACCATGAAATGGGAAGCTAACCAGCAATTTTTTACAGGGAGCTTCAGCAGACCAGTTTTTGAGCCATAGAAGCCTGCGCATATGTACTACAGACAGCGTAAGGCGGGAGGCCTGATGGATTGAATCCTTTATGGCGTCAACCGCAAAGCATAAGGCTCTAGGTAGATCAGCTAGGGCAAGAGCCTGCTGATCTGGCAAGTCCCTTAAGACCTGTTTCAACTGATCCTTCACTGCTTGGCAGACCCCAATAGCTGCCACTGCTGGTTGTGTCACCAAGCCTGCTGTAGAAAAAGCAGATTTTAATAAGGACTCCAATTTTTTATCTATTGGGTCCTTGAACATTTGGACATTATCCACTGGACATGTCAGTGATTTATTCACACAAGAGATAGCTGCGTCCACTGTAGGGACCCTCCATTTTTTTGATGAACTTATCCTCCATGGGATAGACCACCGGAAATCTCTTGGGGGGAGTAAATATTTTATCAGGATGTTCCCAATCCTGGTACATGAGCCCTTCCAATAAAGGGTGAAGTGGAAAGGAACAGACAGTCTGGGGAGCTTTTAGCGACCCCAGCGAGGAGACAGTAGTGGTTGATGGCTCCGCAAGGGGCATTTTAAATGCTGATCGGACCATGTTAGTCAGGGACTGAACCCATAATCTTTCAGCTTGAGATGCTGAGAAAGGTTCCTCCACAGTTGATTCCTCTATAACAGAATCAACCTCATCCTGATCCCCTTCAGGCAGGTCGATCCCTGTATGGGACTGTTGCTCAGCTAACAGGTACTCTGAAAGAGGAGACGGAGATCGGGCGTGCTTTCCCTGTGACAGGGAGGCAGCGATCAATGTTGACAATCTCTCTTCTAATCCTCCCAGAGCTGAGGAAAAAACCTCCTCTGTTACATACACAGGAGCAGGTGAACTGAGGACAGCCACAGTACCAAGTAATCCTGCGGGGTCTCTACGGTCACAAACCTCTGAATTTTCAGGGGAGACTGGTGCAGCAGAAGCATGCCCAAGATCCTCAGAGCCCGATGGAGACCCCTTTCGCTTCCTGGAAGATTTAGTTCCGGAGCTTCTGGACGGCATATTCCTAAGCCCAAAGCTGAGGTATTCCAGCCGTAATACACCCCTTTTACTGAGAATAGTCTAGCACAATTGCTGCTATATAACAGTTGGTGTCTACTAAAGTGCCTTTCTAGGGGATGCCTGCATCAACCGCCTCTGTGTGCCTTTTTACTGTTGCTAGCTCTGTCTGTGCATTTCAATAGCCAGCTTGATTGCCTTTAAACATGCTGGACGCCCGCACATGCGCAGTAGCGCCGCGGCGCACACCGAGCGTCATCCACCCGCTCCGCCCCTTTTTCCAGATCGCCTCTATATAGAGAGGCGCGTGCACGTGTGCCTTCGGCGCCTTTTTTGAAAAAATAAGGGAGCTAGATGGGAGCCAGGGTCCCTGCCGCAGGGCCCGGGGATGTTTGAGCGCAGCAACAGGGCAGAGGAGACAGCTTCCCAAAGAGAACTTACCAACTGCCTGGATTTGACTTCGGAAGAAAAAAAAAATCCACATTACAAGAAAAAGAACCATAGCGGCCTCTAGTGTTTAACACAGGTACCGCGGTCTTACACATATTTTATTTATTTTTTTCTTGCCTACTATTAAAATTTTTACATTTTCTCAGTAGTAACAGGCATGCACAGAATATTAGCGGGAATACCTTAGGTAACAGGCAGAAAGACAAAATAGGCTTGGGGGTCCCCCAATAGAACCAAGTTCCTGAGGGCCCCCACTTACCTTTTCCTCGCCGCAGGACTCTGTTTGGTCCACAGAAGCCCAAACTTCACCTATCACGGCAGGCATTGTAATTAAACCTTCAGGGACCGGGTTCCCAAGGATTCCACTCCCCTGGACCTGTATAGCACCCTGCACAGAAAACATCTTGGTCGTGGGTATGACCAGAGCTCTGGATCCCAGGGTCCAGCCCTCCTAAGAGAGGCATTACAGGCAAAACCTTGCTCTTCTCTTGCAAGGCCCGGGTACCGACCGTTTAGCTATGAAGCTTTTTTGGTCGGATCCGGAATAGCTTACTGAGGCCCAAAAGAACCTGTACGCAAGCTCAGTGAAAAACACATGTTACTTCTTGGCCAACACCTTAGACACTGGCAAAAAACTGAGGTACTCCCGGATGGGAGGGGCTTATATAGGGGAGGGTACTTCCGGTTTTGGAAGTTGCCAGTGCCAGCACCTGAAGGTATCTATATAACCCACATAGTAATGACTATGCCGCTCTGTGTCCCGTGATGTACGAGAAAGAAAGAGGAGGTGAAAGTGGATATATCGCTTATTAGACAAGATCTACAAAATCTCTGGGAATGAGTCAAACGCTCCAAAACCAGGCTGAGTGGTGTGGAAGACGCCATTCCATCCCTTCAGTATGCATGACAGTGTGAGAGTAACCATTCTAGATCCTCCGTTTACAGTTAACAGTCAACTCCAAGGCCCGTTCAAACAGGTGATCCGATCAGGTCTGCCTGTCAGTTTTTCAGGCGGACCTGATCAGATCCTCCAGTCTCTTCTGTGGAGTGGCTGATGTCAGCGGACACATATCCACTGACACCTGCCACTATCTGATCTTGTCTGCCAAAAACAGACAGATGGGAGACCACCTATTCCCCATCCATCTGACGGATCGGATGGCATTGGATGGAAACAGGCAGTCTGTTTCCATTTGATTGCCCCATAGACGAGAGTGGGCCGTGTTGGCGTCTGCTTTACATAGCGGAGCGGACATGGATCTGTCATCCGCCCACTCAGCGGGGATTAGTGGAGAGATCCCCTGATGAGCAAGTGGATCCCACTTCACGGAGGAGCCCGTGTGAAAAGGGACCCAAGAATGAATTGACACTACACTGGAGACCTGCTGGATCTCTCCATTGCCAACTGAGGTGGGGGGAAGTGTGGTGTGCTATTCAGAACATTACACAGCTCACTTTTATTGTACAAAGTACAAAACGTACACTTCATTCATGCGGTACATTGCCATGCAATACAGCACAGTGAGCTGCAATAAAATGCAGCACGTCTGCATTTTAGTGCAGTCCTATGTTTCGTTGCAGTGTGAATGGGACACATACAAAAACAACTGTTACCTGTGTGTCCTTGCAGAGACAGGCATTTTACAATGCAGTAAAACACTCGTCACCGCAGTATGTGCAAATTCACCATGAAATGATGAGCTATAAAAAAGGCATTTGACCCTTTTCGCTGCCAGAGCCATTTTGCACACGTTTTAGAAAAAATAGGATTTTTGTACTCACCGTAAAATCAGTTTCTCTGACGTCCATGGACTGACACAGCTGGATACTGTAAACGTGTGGGTATATGTCCCTGTTTGCAGGAGAAGACCTAGGCAAAATGTTAGATGTTAGAAACATACATTCTAGGACAAACCAGAGCTGAACAGCCCCGCCCAGGGGGGCGGTCCCTCCGGACATTTACCCTCCACCTGCAGCTAGCAGCCTCAGTTCGTAACAAAGCAGTACAAACCTTAAAAGGAAGGGTGGGTGCTGTGTCAGTCCATGGACGTCAGAGAAACGGATTTTACGGTGAGTACAAAAATCCTATTTTCTCTTATCGTCCATGGACTGACACAGCTGGATACTGTAAACGTGTGAGACGTCCCAAAGCAGTATCAGAAGGGTGGGAGCAGTAGTAAAGGAACAACCAAAACTTCACTCCAAACAAGCAGAGCTCCTCAACGGAGGAGTTGCAACATTAAACAGCGGCCTGCAATGCTTTGCGGCCGAAGGAAGCATCCGAAGATGCAGCCACATCAACCTTATAAAATGTTGAAAAGGTATGAATGGACGACCAGGTCGCCGCCCTGCACACTTGTGCAACCGACGCTCGATTGTGGAAAGCCCAGGAAGCACCAATTGCCTTGGTGGAATGTGCCGCAACCGGAAAGGGAGGCGCCCGCCCCTTAAGGGCATAGGTCTGTATGACGGTCTGCCTGATCCACCTAAAGACGTGGCAGCCGACACCGCTCGGCCCGGTTTTGGACCTTCAGGGGTATATGTTGGAGGTTTGCACAGCATGGATTTCATTGTTTGCCTTCTTTCACTGAGGACAGACACACAAGTGCAGGTCCTTCCCTTGGAATTTACTACTCTTAGACCTACTTCACCAAGGTATACTTTTATATGTTTATATATTACTCGCTGCAAGCATTTATATGCAACTTGTTTTCTCATCACAGTCCTCATCACACACCTGTATTTCATTCCATTCACACTCTCTTTCACTCATTACTTTCCTCTCTGAACTTTCCTTAATCATACTAGTCAATCTGGTATTTTTTCACTCTCCCCCTCAGTCTCCATACTCTAACCATTCTTGGCTCATGTCTTTTATACATGCAAAGACACATATGTTACCATATACTCATATACTCCCATATTTTAATTATTCAATATACATATTTATATTTAGAGCCAACATTCCTCTTGGATTCACTGACACTCTTGGGGTTACACCTATTCCATCCATGCTGGGCCTTCCTTCCGTTTGACTCCGATTTGGAGCTTTGTTTGGCTCCGCCTCCTCAGCTCCCTGATGAGACAGTCGCTGCCGCCGTTTGAGCTTCACCCCCGCTGTCCTTTGGCAATGTCCAGTGGTGAGTATGGGGTTTTCCATATTCAAGGCCCCCCCCCTGTGCCTTCATATCATGCTTTATACTATATCACTCTCATTTTAGGTACACTACGTGCATCCACCCCTGAAGAGCGAGCCAAGCCTCGCGAAACGCGTCGGGTTACTTTTGATGCCTATGTGTTTACATAATTACTGTCAGATACTCGCAATATCATTTTACCTAATTTATATTGGTCTTGTATTTTGTATGAATTGGCCCATGTTCATGACATTAATGTATGTACTGCTTTTTACCTGAATAAATATACACTGCAATTATTCTTGCGATTTTTTATTGGCCTAACAGTGCTCACCTCACTCAAAGTCCCAAGGGCGAATCTCTCTTCTTTTTTTCAGACACAAACAGTGAGTCAGACTTCCGAATGGAAACAGTAGCAGACAGGTACACCGGTAAGGCTTGTACCCATCTTAATGTATGAAGCGCAAACTTTCAGGGATGCGATGGGTGAGGACACAAGGACGGAAGAACAATGACCTCCTTAAAGTGAAAGGCCAAGACCATCTTTTGAACAGAAGGACGGTCGTGGGCACAACACCGCCATATCTTTATGGAGGACCAAGTAAGGCGACTTGCAGGATAAGGCCGCCAACTCAGACACCCGTCTAACTGAAGTAATGGCCACTAAGAAGGCCACCTTCTGGGACAAGGTCAAGAGAGGAATCTCTCTCATATTCTCAAAGGAATGTTCTGGGAGAACCGAGATGCATCAAATTCAGATCCCAAGTAGAGAGAGGAGGCTTGACAGGGGGGAACACATGGCGAACCCCCTGAACAAAAGGTGCTAATCAAGGAATGGCCCGGTAGTGGTCGTTGAAAAAGACAGCCCGGGCCAAAATCCGACCCTCAAATGGTATGCAAGGCCAGCTTTTGGGTCACACCACGCTGTAAGAACAGCAAAATCCTGGGAACGGAATACGTCCGAGGACGTCAATCAAGTTCCTCGCACATAGCGATGTAAGCCTTCCAGGTACGGTGATATATCTTTCTGGAGGAAGATTCCCGTGCCAACAACATAGAAGAGATGACCGAATCCGAGAGACCTCAGTCCTTCAGCACCTGGCTTTAGACAGCCATGCCATTAAAGCCAAGGACTGTAAAGCAGGATGAAGTATGGGATCAAGAGACAGAAGGTCCACCCCAATAGGCAGTCGCCAAGGAACGTCTGCGAATAGCCAAAGTAGATCGGCGTACCAATGTCTCCGTTCCGGAGCAATGAGGATCACCGGAATGGCCTCAGCCCCTACTCTGCGAAGCAACAACAGTAGTGGAGGGTAAGCATATATCAGGCGATACTGCCCCCACGGGCTACCAACGCGTCTGCCCAGGGGTCCCTGGACCTGGCCACGATCTTGACACCTTGCGAGTGAGTCGAGAGGCCAAAATGTCCACATCCGGTTCCCCACCTCCAGTAAAGGAGGTGGAAACACCTCCGGATGCAAGGACCGTTCCCCTGCAATGCACGCATCCGACAGGACCGTCTTGCAGCAAGATGTATGAAAATCCCAAAGAGACTCCGCAATGTATCGGAGAAGAGAGGCCCCGGTGTACAGGGTGCCTCAACTGTTGGCCAATAAAGGCAACTTGACAGAGCTTCCCTAGAAACTCGGCCAGAGGACCAGTACCTCAGCCTCCACAGGTGGCGCAAACCCACCCCGGGCACAGAGACCCCTAAAGGCTAAAGCAGTTGCAGTGCACCTGCTAGTCGACTGATAGATGAAGCAGAGGCTTTTGCCCAGTCATTGAGCTACAGAAACGCCAGAGACACAGCCACTAACAGGCGTAACGCTAACCTCAGCCTGGCAAACACAGTCCAAACCAGCGCTTCTGATCACCACTGAAAGCAGGTGGAAAGTGGTACCGCTGAAACCAGGGATCCTTATGACAATGCTCCATCCAGCAGCTACCCATGGATAAGTGCTAATTGTACAAACACATAGTTTATACTGTGTATTGCGTCAAACGCGCAAATAGAGTGTGGGAGGAAACCCACCCAGCCACAAAGAGCATAATACAACCACATACGGCGTATGTAGTTTAGTATGTGTGGATAAACCTATTAAACACGTTAATACTGTGCCAGCAACGAAGGCGCACACATCATCGGGGCTTGGACGTAAACCAGCCACGCAGATTGCGTACACAACCGTGTAGGTATGTTAGCCTGCGAATAAACAAATTGCACATGTTTTACTGTGCACAGCGCTGAAAATACGCACACTATTGGAGCGCAGGGGAGAAACCGGAGCACCCGGATGAAACCCACGCAGACTGCATACGCATACCGTGTAGGTATTATAGTATGTGCGCTAAACATTTTGCACAAGCCTATGTGTGCACACCTTTGGCGTGTGGGAGGAACCAAAGTACCCCACGCATACCCAGATAATGCAATACCTACAACTACTGTGAATGTATTTAGTGTTGTGTATAAACATAATGTGTATGTTTACACCGTGTATTGCACCAAAGGCACGCATGTCATGTAGCGTGGGCGGAAACCCGGAGGAAACCCACGCAGACTGCATAGACATACCGGGTAGGTATGTTAGTATGTGGATATCAAATCGCACAAATTTAGGCTGTGCATAGCGCCCATACCAATGGAGTGTGGGAGGGAACCAGAGTACCCGGAGGAAACCCACACAGACTGCATACACATACCGTGTAGGTATTATAGCATGCGTGATAAACATTGAACATGTTTAACTGTGCAGAGGGCCAAAGGCGCACATACCGTCAGCGCGTAAGAGGAAACCGGAACACCTGGAAGAAACCCACGCAGACAGCACACAGATACCGCGTAGGAATGATAGCATGTGATTAAACATATTGCACATGGGCGTGGCCTGGATAGCAATGGGATAGGTCGCATGTGATGTGAGCTCCGTCTGCCCATACTCCTAACCTACCATCCTGCCTGCATCCTGCTCGGTTCCTGCCATCCCCTACATCCGAGGACGTGTCCTGCTCTCCCTGTGGTTCCTGAAGCCTGTTAGCCCGCTGGTTTGCCGCCACTGCCGTCGCGGCGCTTCCCGGTCATCTGCTTCAGGAAAGGCCCCGGCTTCGGCCTAGTTCCTGGTTCGGCGGCCATCTTGGCCCTCCCGACGGCGGCCCTGGACACTTCTCCTTGCCTCCCTGGGTGCACTGGGCTCCATCCTCTTCTACATCGGCCCCCGGATTACCTGCTGCAGCTGCTGGGGTGTCTTTGCACTCTGCACCTGCTGTGTGAGCGGACCGCGGTCTCGGCCTGACTCCCGGAACGGCGGCCATCTTGCTCCACCCGGAGACATCTTTGGCAAGTATTACAGGCCTCCCTGACTCCCCTGAGCTCAGATTCCCCTGCATGCAGCCTGTTGCCATCACAGCTGCTTGAGAGTGACCTGCTGCCTACGTTGGGCCGTCCCTGGGCAGCGGTGGGGGGGGGAGGTTGTGGAGGACCCGGCCTCCTTAACAGCGGCCATATTGGTGCACCCAGGGATCTTCCCTGTCGCCTTACAGCATGTCTCCGTCTAAAAATAATTCTGAAGCCATCGATAAACTGGCCAGATACCGCCGGCTTGAGGAGGGGGATCGGCAGGTCAGAGACGGCGCTGCTGCTTTCCTGGATGCGGATCACTCTGTGGTGGCTACTAACAAATTACTGGATGCCATCGCCATGTGCCAGAGCACGCTTACCACCAAGATCGAGGAGGTAAAAATTGATGTGTCCCTTATCCGGCAGGATCTCTCTACCCTCAGGGACCGCGTGACGGAGACGGAGACCCGTATTAGCAGAGCAGAGGATATCTTACACCATTTACAACATACCACCGATGAGGTGCGCCGCCAGTTACAACAGATTAGCGCAAAACAGGATGACATGGAAAATCGCCTTCGGAGATGTAACCTCCGCTTCATCGGTCTTCCTGAGTCTGCTGAGGGCACCGATCCGGAGAGCTTCCTTGAAAACCTCCTAACCTCAACCTTCGGCAGAGACGCATTTTCGGTAATGTTTGCAGTGGAGAGAGCTCATCGAATCCCTGGCCGCCCTCCTCCCCAAGGAGCTCCACCGCGTACCCTGATAGCGAAGTTCCTTAATTTCAGGGATCGCGACAAGATCCTCCGCCTAACCAGAGAGAAGGGGAATATCCCCCATACCAACGCTCGTGTTGCCGTCTTCCCGGACTTCTCCAATGAGGTGCAACGGCAGCGGTCCAGGTTCCAGGATGTTAAGAAGCGCCTCCGCACTCTACACCTCAAATACGCCATGCTGTACCCTGCAAAGCTTCGTGTGGAGTGCGACGTTCGGACCCACTTTTTCGAGGACCCAGAGTCGGCATCCACTTGGATTGACCGGAGAGATCGGCGAGATTGAGCATACCGCGATGTCTGGGAGCTGTGAGTACTTTTCTTTTCTCTCCCCTGCTGCCCCCTGTGCCGGTGGCACTCCCTGTTCGTGCCCTGGTGATTCGCCTCACGGTTGCTCTGTTGCTAGTGGGTGCCCTCTGCCGGGACGGGGGAGACAGACCTAAAAGCCTTTTCCGCCCCTCCTCGGATCTCACAGCATGCTCGCCACCTTCGGGAGACCTAACTGTTAATTCCCCGTTCTCCCCACACATGGGAGATGCTTGTAGAGGGCAGCTTACCGAACGTTGCTGGAACTTCCTATCCTACTTTACGTACCACCCTGATGGCAGGCGGGGCTCCCTTCTGCACGGCTGCAATGGTGTTGTGCTTTTGTGGCCCCTACACTCCATGCACTTCTCAGAGAAGAAGTCGCCCCCCTAGGTTCTCTATGGACTTTTTTCACTCCCCCTGTTTACCTGATTGTTTTTTCCTCCTTTTTTGTTTTCTGTTCATCACAGGTATCTATGTCCCTTTGAAATTAAGTCCCTCGCCTCCAATGCTTTTTTCACGTTGGATGTCCCCGGTTGATACCTGGTTTTGGGATACTATGTTCATGCCGAGTTGGGGTGGCACTGGACTGGGAGGGAGGGGAAATGTTTTGGCTGTTTTTTATTTGCCACTATGTTCACAATTGTTTATTTCTGCTAAAGGTACTATGTCATTGTCATACATGCACTATCAATATTGGTTGCTGATGTGTTCTGTACTGTCTGATGTGTCCTTATCTGCTCTGCTGGTCCTGGTCTGGCTGTGGTCTATTATACACTCCATATACCCACCATGAGTTCCCTGAAGTTCCTCACGTGGAATGTTAGAGGCTTACGCAATAAGATCAAACGCACAGCGGTCCTGACATTTCTCAAATCTCAGAGAGCTGACATTATCACACTGGTCGAGACCCATGTCACGGGCCACTTGCAATCCTCCCTTAAAAAACCTTGGGTGGGGTGGGCTTATCATGCCACTCACACCTCATATTCCAGAGGAGTATCGGTCCTGGTTGCCAAACGGGTACCTTTTGAGCTTATACTGCTCCGCACGGATCAGCAGGGCAGATATGTGTTTATGCACGCCACCATTAATGGGTCTCCTATCCTGCTACTTGCCTGCTATATTCCCCCCCCCCGTACAACTCGGCTGTAATTCAGGAAGGCCTTGCCTTTATGACACAATACCCCTCCGTACCGGCAGTGTGGATGGGGGACTTCAATATGACCCTGATCCCCGCTCTGGACCGTATGGGCACACTGGATCCCCCCCTTAACCCACCGACCCATACCAGACTGCACCGCATAATGACCGACTTTGCTCTTGTCGACACTTGGCGCCACAGACACCCGCACACTAAAGTCTTCTCATGCTTTTCAGCCAGTCATAACACAATGTCACGAATTGATTTTGTTTTTATCTCAATGTCCCTGCTGCCTAAGCTAGGAGATGTGGGCTTTGCTCCGAGAGTACTCTCGGATCACGCCCCCTACTGGGTCACGATCCAGCTCCTGAAGGCTTCCCCTGCTCCTTCTTGGCGGCTAAACCCGTTCTGGCTGACTGCCCTGCAGGACCAGGATGACATCCCCACAGAATTGCAATACTATTTTACGGCCAACAGGGACACTGCCACGCATGATGTGGTGTGGGAAATGTTTAAACTTCACGCTCGTTCCCTACTTTCCACACGTATTAACAGGCTTAAGCGGTCATCAACATTTATTGTCCAGCAGGCTGCGGAGCACCTGCAGGCGCTGGAGGAGGCGTTCCACCGGGACCCCTCGCCCAGCGCGGCCAACAATCTAAAGATTCAGGCGCGCCAGGTCTCCCAATTGCACATAGAGAAGGCTAAACAACGTATCTTCTTCTGTAGACAGAGGGTGTTTGAGTATGGAGAGAGATCGGGCAAACTGCTCGCATATCTCGCCCACTTGGATATGCGTCCCCCTGTGGTGGTGTCCTTGACCGACCCGCAGGGGAACGACATCACCGATCCGCAACTGGTGGCGGAGGAGTTTGGAAGATTCTACCGTGCACTCTACACTTCCAGGGTCACCCACACTCCCCAAGACACCAGGGACTACCTAGCGGGAGTTCAATTCCCTAAACTGACAGACGACCAGCTTGAAATTCTGGAAGCCCCTATTACTGAGGAGGACATCTCCGAGGCCATTTCCTGTCTGGCCTCATCCAAGGCCCCAGGATTGGATGGCCTACCTCTTGAATTCTATGCCACCTACTCTGAAATCCTAATCCTTGAACTTAAGTACCTGTATAAATCTATATTTGACTCAGGAGTTCTACCCCCATCTATGCGAGAAGCCCAAATAGTCGTAATTCCCAAACCCGGAAAGGACCCTAAATACCCGGAGTCGTATAGGCCCATTTCCCTGTTACAGGTAGATATTAAAATATTAGCTAAGATTCTAGCCTCCCGCCTTAACCAGGTTATTCTGTCATTGATACACCCTGACCAAACCGGCTTTATGCCAGGGAAGAACACGGCCATGAATATTCGCCGCCTATTTATGAATATTCAGGGGTCCCATGATGAAATTGGCTCGAGGGTCGTGGTGGCGCTGGATGCCGCCAAGGCCTTCGACTCCGTGGAGTGGAACTACCTGTGGGAGTGTCTCTCAAGATTTGGATTTGGCCCCAGCTTTATTCGCTGGGTCCAACTCCTCTATCAATCCCCGAGGGCCAGAGTGTTTGTGAATGGTTGGCTTTCTGACCAGTTCCCGCTGGAGAGAGGGACCCGGCAGGGCTGCCCCCTTTCCCCCATGCTTTACGCATTGGCTGTGGAGCCGTTGGCCATAATGGTCCGTGCGGACACTTGCATCCGAGGTCTCAGGAGGGGGAACCTGGAAGAAAAGATTGGGATGTATGCCGACGACACACTTTTGTATCTGGCGGACTCTGGTCCTTCTCTTATAGCAGCCCTCCAGTCCATAGAACGTATGGGTGGCCATTCGGGTCTGAGTATTAATTGGGCTAAGTCCCAGATCCTTCCGATTGACCATTTCCCCTCCTCGTTCGCGTCCCCTCCTCTGGCTCTCCCAAGGGTCTCCCAGATTAAATACCTTGGCGTACAGGTCACTAGATCGCTCTCAGATTATAAACTACTGAACATTGAACCCCTGTTTGCTCTGATCAAGAACAAGACGCAGACTTGGGCCAGACTACCCCTGGGTGTTATGGGTCGCGTCAGCTTGGTTAAGATGATACTCCTTCCCAAGATACTCTATTTGGTCTGGCATGCTCCCCTCTATATACCACAAATTTTTTTCAGGACAATTGAATCCATCCTGAATTCATTTATTTGGGGTCATGGCAGACACAAATTATCCTGGAGAATCCTGAAGAACCCTGTGACGTTGGGAGGAGCTGCTCTCCCTGACTTTCAGGATTATTATTTTGCCTCCCAGCTGTCCCACTTCTATTATTTTGATAAACATGAACTAACGAGATACCAGACACTACTCTGTGAGCACCCAGATGACTCGGCCCACACCCCACTTCAATCGGTCCTAAGAGCCCCATTGACAAGACGCCCCCCCCCAACGCACAGCAGACATGTTGACTCACCACCGGAGGGTATGGCGGGCGGCACTGCAGAGAACTGGGACCCCAAGGGTACACTCTCATACCCCTCTCTGGTACAATACATGCTTGCCAGAATTATTGTCCATTCCGGACCCCGCGGCGTGGATACGCCATGGGATCTTATACATACACCAGATCATGACCGATTCAGGCCTTAAGTCATTCCAAATGCTGAAGGACGAATTTTCCCTCCCCAATTGCCTTTTCTTCAGGTATTTGCAACTCCGTCACGCCATACAGGCCCAGTTTTCTGGCTCTTACCCGTCCCTGGCAGTTCCCTCCATAGTGGACACAGTCACGGGTAATGTGCCTGCTAAGCTCATCTCCACTTTGTACTCCGCCATTCGTCTCCCTAGCACCACAGCATTGGCCTATACTGCTAAGACTAGATGGGAGGCGGATGTTGGACTTATAGAGGATGAGGACTGGGGCGAGATTTTGGAGGACGTGAAAAAGGTTTCCCCCAAGCTGTCGGACCGCCTCACACAGCTGTACATTATACATAGAACATATCTGACCCCTCAGAGAGTGGCACGTTTCAGGCCCACGTACAATCCAGGATGCCGCCTCTGTGACCATACCCCGGGCTCCTTTTACCACCTCATATGGTTCTGTCCTACCATTCAGGCATATTGGACACAGGTGATACGCTTCCTACACGATCAGATGGGCTCCCCTGCTACCCTTGACCCAAAGATGTGCCTACTTGGCCTGTTGCCAGACTTGGATGCCGACAAACCCCTCCGTACCTTTTTACATGAGACGCTATTCTTGGCAAGAAAAGTAGTGGCCCGTAATTGGATGCAGGCCCTGCCCCCTACAGTTCAATGCTGGAAAAAGGCGGCTAACGATGCTCTCCCATATAAAAAACTGATTTATGTACATAGAGGGTGTCCGCTAAAGTATGAGAAGGTCTGGGACAGATGGATGGCGGATGGTGAAACGTGTACCTGACATGTTGATTTTTTGTTTTTGTTGTATACCGGCTCTACTTTCACTGCTGTTATTATCTTTGTGACACACAGATGCTTCACTGTATTCATGTATGTACTATTATATTGGCCATACTGGCTTATGTTGATTTATGTACCATGCATACTTTTCAATAAAGTTGGTTTCCAATAAAAAAAAAAAAACATATTGCACATGTTTATGCTGTGCATTTCCATTGGAGCGTTGGGGGAAACCGGAGTACCCGGAGGAACCCCACGCAAACAGTATACCCATACTGTAAACATGTATAGTATGTGCAATAAACATATTGAACATGTCTATACTGTGCAGAGAGCCGAAACGCACATACCATGAAAGCGCGGGAGGACACCGGAGCCCCTGGCAGAAACCTGCGCCGACCCAGAGAGTATAATACATACATATACTGTGAATGTATCTGGAGTCGTGCATAAACATATTTTGTACGCTTATATCATGCATGGCGCTGAAACACAGCATTGGAACGTGGGGGGACACCCACGCAGACACAGAGACCAATAACACATACATACACTGTGAATGTATGCAGTGTAGAGGTATAGGATGAGTTTAAATTATGGCGCAGAGGCACATAATCTTCTCTGTATCATTCTAACCTGCTTGCCTGTGCTGCCAAAGCAGCATGCAGGTAACAGGTAACCTTTGATCCGCAGACCGCGTGTCTGTCAGAGCTCAGAGCGTTCCCCAGGAAATGGCGGGAAACCACAGGTGCAGAGACCCTGTTGCCTCAGGACATCACACAGAAGGCTCACAGGGACTAGAGACAAATTAATAAAGTCTCCCCCCCCCCCCACCATGCTGCACCGACCAGGGGGAGGGAAACACTGTGTACCACTGTATCATCCATGCTGCTCTCGACGCAGCGTGTGAGGAAAACAGTGAGGAAGCTGTGTAAAAGAAAGGCTTGAAGGAACCCAGGGAAACAGCGTCCACCTGAGGTACCACAGCCACAGCATCCAGCTTGAGAGTGTTCCTCACATCATCAATGAGTTCACTTACAAGCGCCCTGTCATTCACTGACACAGAACTGGAGTCTTCCTCACAAGGGAATGTCCTGTTCATAAACATTAAAATATTCAGAGCTAGGGTCCTGAGCACAGTAGCTAGGCCCATATCTGAATCAGAGCACTCCTTCACTAAAGATTTTTGTGGGGAGAGGGGGCTTATAATAGCTCCCTTCGCTCACACACCGCTTCCATTCTGACAAGGAATGATTCCAGGACTGCCGACAACTGGTCCATAAGGACCGCAGGTGCAGGAGCACTGCCAGTTGCCTCAGGCAAGTGCGGAGAAGCAGGTGTATCAGACTCCATATCGCCACCCTCTGAGACCTTATACACTACTACAGTGAATATACAGTCCACCCACTGGCTATGCTGAGGCTGAGGAGGGGATACCCGGAGGACTCACCAACCCTTAAGGACCGCTCAGTTCTGCTGAAGAAACCGCGCTGTGAGAGTGAAGAATCTGTGAGGAGATTGTGAGGAGATTCGCGCCGCCGCTAGAGGCCGAAACCGAAAGTAAATGCGCGGCGGCTACAAGAAAATGTCCGCCGGCCGCAGCTATAACTGCGCCATTGAACCACGGCAAGATGGCCGCCGAGCGCGAAATTCAAAGGCAAACAGCGCTAATGGTGCACGCAATAACCACCTCACACACCAGGAAAACTGCCCCTCACCCCAGAGCCCACTACAGACATGAGCGCCCAGCCAGGCCAGAGTGACCCCCAAGCACTCCCACAGCACAGCACCAGTACAGGGTGCAGAGAGCAGCATAACAGGGGGGAGACAGGGAGAAACCCCCCATATAAAGAAACACAGCCAGCATGTACTCACCTGCAGTAGGAGAGACAACTTACCCATCCCTTTCAGGGACCCACTGGCTTGTTTCAGACAGACCTATCACAGAGCAGTACTGCGTAGCTGTCGGCCCGGTCCACCGCGAGAGATACAGTCAGTCAGGTACTGTTCAATCTTGAGAGGACCGCGGGAGCTTAAAGCAACCCGGCCACCCCTGGAGTCATGGGGCATGTCGTGAACTGAGTCTCACGCACATGAGGCCAGGATCAGCACGCTCGATGGTCGGACAGGGAAGACTACGAGGATACCAGTGTACCCAACCTGTTGCCCAGCCGACAGTTGATTGAAGGTCTCAAAAATAAAATAATAAAATTCCCAAAGGAATAAAATTTAAAAGTAAAATCTTCCAGGAGACTGGCTCCTGGGAGAGCCACGTCTTCTGCTAGGCAGAAAAAAACTGGGCGGGGCTGTTCAGCTCTGGTTTGTTCTGCTCTGGTTTGTTCTAGAATGTATGTTTCTAACATTCTGCCTAGGTCTTCTCCTGCGAGCAGGGACATATATCCACACGTTTACAGTATCCAGCTGTGTCAGTCCATGGACGATAAGAGAAATCTGTTTAGTCGTAAAGATTGCATAACCCCCAAAACATGATATATTTTCTGAAAGCAGACACTCTAGAGCAGGGGTGTCAAACTCCATTTCATCACGGGCCGCATCAGCAGTATGGTTGCCCTCAAAGGGCCAAGTTGTATCTGGGAATGTGCTACATACAAGGTGCAAGATTCAGGAGTGCATTACATGCAGAGTTTAGGACTAAACCATGTACAGAGTGCAGCGTTCAGGAGTGCGCAACGAGCAGTCTGCAATATGTAACCAAGGCTGATCGCCGTCAGGAGGGAAGACATGGTTTCGGTGTTCCTGAAAAGCAGGGACATGGATCCATGTCTTCCCCTAGTACAAGCACCTACCCCACAGTAAGGCTACTGTCACACTGACAGCGACCGTTAGCTCATTTTAGCGGCGTTTTTTCGCCCACTAGCGAGACGGTTTTAACCCCCCAAAAAAGGGGTAAAAAGTTCAGTTTTGCAGCACTTTCAAAGCATTATTGGAATGGGCAGGGCGTTTTGGGAGCACTAGATGCTGCTTGCAGGACTTTTCGCAACGACCCGAAAGCGCACCCCCCAGTGTAAAAAGACACTTGGCAGAGGCTATTTCTAGCGCTAAAGCGCCTGAAAACCACCCCAGTGTGAAAGAGGTCTAAGAATACATCAGCTAGGCACACATTTAACGCTTTGATCGCCCCTGATGTTTAACTTTTTCCCGGACAGTGTCATTCGTACCGAGGCAGCGCATATTTTTAGCACTGATCACTGTATTAGTGTCACTGATTCCCAAAAAAGTGCTTTAGTGTCCGATCGCAGTCCTTAAAGCTTTAAGTCGCTGATCGCCACCATTACTAGTATAAAAATAAAATTAATATCCCATAGTTTGTAGATGCTATAACTTTTGAGCAAACCAATCAATATACGCTTATCGGGATTTTGTTTTAACCAAAAATATGTGGCAGAACACATATTGACCTAAATTTTGATTTTTTTTTTAAATTTTATGAGATATGTTTTATAGCAGAAAGTAGGTCAAGGGGTTAAAAGTGAACCCAGATCTTCGATCGCACGGTTCCTTTAGGTCCCCACTCTTTAAATAAAAGGGGGAAAAAAGTCCACTCACCTCATCACTAAAGTTCCTGAAAGCAGCAACCCTCTCCTCCACACTGTCCTGACTTAGCGGAATAATCTTCAGCTTATCAATGATCTGCATGTAGTGAAGGAAAAAAATAGGCAATTACAAAACTATGATGTACCCCATAATAATAGGATTTTTATAACAGCTTACCTGTAAAATCCTTTTCTTGGAGTACACCACGGGACACAGAGCTAGTCATTACATAATGGGTTAAGGGTCACCAGCGGTGATTGGACACTGGCACAACCAATGGAAGACAGTTCCCCTCCATATAACCCCTCCCATCAGGGAAGTACCTCAGTTTTGTAGCAAAGCAGTAAGGTTCCCATAAGAAGGGGGGGACCTCTGTGTCCCGTGGTGTACTCCAAGAAAAGGATTTTACAGGTAAGCCGTTATAAAAATCCTATTTTCTTTATCGTACACCACGGGACACAGAGCTAGTCATTACATAATGGGACGTCCCAGAGCAATGCTCATATGAAGGGGGGGAGACACAGATCAAAACAGGCCGCTTGCGGACCAGAAGCCCTATACTGCTGCCTGCAGCACACTTCGCCCAAAGGCGGAATCCTCATGTCCTTTCACATCTATTTGATAGAATTTTGAAAATGTATGGACTGAAGACCAAGTTGCAGCTTTACAGATCTGAGCCATCGAAGCCTGGTGGTGCACTGCCCATGAAGCACCTATCGCCCTGGTAGAGTGCGCCTTAACAGGAAAAGGAGGAGTCCTGTTCTTTAAACCATAAGCTTGAATAATTACTTGTCTAATCCACCTGGAAATGGTGGATTTTGATACCGCTTGGCCCTTCTTGGGCCCATCTGGTAAAAAAAACAAAAAAAAAAAAAACATCTGTTTTACGTATCTGAGCGGTTGCTTGCAGATACACCTTTACCGCTCTCACTAGATCTAGAGAGTGTAATAATTTTTCCCCCGCCGTCCGCGGGTTTGGAAAAAAGGAAGGCAGAACAATGTCTTGATTCAAGTGAAAAGCCGACACCACCTTAGGTAGAAAAGCCGGATGGGGTCGTAGTACGATTTTGTCCTTGTGACAAATTAGATAAGGCTCTTTACAAGAAAGAGCTGCTAGCTCTGATACTCTCCTAGCAGAAGCTATAGCAATCAGAAAGGCCAACTTCCTACTTAATATAATTAAAGGAATATGGCAAATAGGTTCAAAAGGTTGCTTTTGCAACACTGACAATACCAAATTCAAATCCCATGGACACAAGGGAGTCCTAACTGGAGGATTTATCCTCAGTACCCCCTTAATGAATGTCCGAACTAGGGAGTGAGATGCCAATGGTCTCTGAAAGAAGACTGATAGAGCCGATATTTGCCCTTTGATGGTGCTAAGGGCTAAATTCATATCCACTCCTAACTGGCAAAAAGCAAGAATCCTACTTATTTCATACTTCTGAGGATTCCAACATCTGGATTCACACCAGGAAACGTATGCTCTCCAGACTCTCTGATAGATGAGTCTGGAGGCTGGCTTTCTAGCATTAATGAGCGTAGAAAGAGCCGGACCAGAGACCCCTCTCTTTTTAAAAATGTGGGTCTCAGCAGCCAGGCCGTCAACTTTAGCCTTTGTAAGGAAGGGTGGAATACTGGACCCTGTGACAGCAGGTCGTGTCGGAGTGGAAACTTCCAGGGCCTTCCTATCGCCGTTTTTACAATCTCGGCGTACCCAGGCCTCCTGGGCCAGTTTGGGGCCACTAGGATTACTGGTATTCCCTCCTCCTTGATCCTGCGAAGCAGTCTTTGTAGAAGAGGGATCGGAGGGAATGCCTAGATCAGTGAGAACTGATACCATGGAGTTATTAGAGCGTCTGTATTATTAGAGCGTCTGTCCCGTAGGCTAGAGGATCTCTCGTTCTGGACACAAAGTTGTCCAATTTCTTGTTGAACCTGGCAGCTAGCAGGTCTACATCTGGGTTTCCCCATCTCAGACATATGGCCTGAAAGATCTCGGGGTGAAGAGACCACTCCCTGGTAGCAGCTGCTGACGACTCAGGTAGTCTGCTTGCCAATTTTCCATCCCTGGAATGAAGATTGCAGAAAGGAAAGGTACATGCTCTTCTGCCCATGCCAGGATCCGGTTCACCTCTCTTTGGGCTGCCCGACTGCGGGTGCCTCCTTGGTGATTGATGTAAACTACTGCAGTAGCATTGTCGGATTGAACCCGAACTGGGTAGCCCTGTAACCTGTATGTCCAGGTTTTGAGGGCTAGATATACCGCCCGGATCTCTAGCACATTGATGGGCAGGATCCCCTGAGTCTTGGCCCAGGTTCCCTGGGTAGAAGCCTCCTCGAATACTGCACCCCAGCCCGATAGGCTGGCATCCCTAGATACCACCTTCCAGGCCACTGGGAGGAAGGACTTTCCCTTCCGTAAATTCCTGGCTTCTAGCCACCAATCGAAGCTGTGGCGTACTTGTGAGGACAGGCGCATGGGTATATCCAGAGCTTGGCTCTTCCTGTTCCAGGAAGCTAAAATATTGCCTTGAAGTAGTCTCGAATGAAACTGGGCGTAAGGGACCGCCTCGAAGGAGGCTACCATCTTTCCCAATAGTCTCATGCAAAGGCGAATAGACGGCCTCTTGTTTGCTTTGACCTTGTGGATCAGGTCTTTCAGAGACTGTATCTTCGGTTCTGGCAGGTATACCCCGTTTTGGGCTGTATCTATGATCATGCCCAGGTACCCTATCCTTCTTTGGGCCTGGAGAGAGGATTTTTGTAAATTTATAATCCATCCTAAATGCTCCAGGTATCCTACTGTAGTGTGTACAGCGTGACCCAATCCGTCCTTTGACTGATCTATTACTAGTAGATCGTCCAGATAGGCTGTTACCGCAATGGCCCGTGTTCTTAGGTTTGCTAACAGAGGAGCTAGCACCTTTGTGAATACTATGGGCGCGGTGGCTACACCAAACGGCAGAGCCACAAATTGAAAGTGGCGATCTTCTACCGCAAACCTTAGGAATCTTTGGTGAGCGGGGAGGATGGGTATGTGTAAATGTGCGTCCTTGATATCTATGGGCGCCATGAATTTTCCGCCCTTTAAAGTGGCGGCCACGGATCGGATCGTTTCCATTCGAAAATGGCGATCGTTCAGGAAATGATTTAGGGATTTTAGATCCAGGATGGGTCTGACATCTCCATTTGGCTTTGGAATCACAAAGAGGTTTGAGTAAAAACCTGAACCTCGCTCTTTTTGGGGTACGTCTGTAACTACCCCTTGAGCCATTAAGTGATTCAAACCTTTGAAGAAGGATTCTCTTTTTTGTGGATCCTTGGAGAGTCTTGAACCTCGGAATTGAGAAGATGGGATCTCTCGAAATTCCAGTTTGTACCCTGAGGATATTGTGGATACTACCCAATTGTCCTGGATTTCTGACCACCAAGTCGCTCAGAACTGACAAAGCCTTCCTCCCACTCGGCCGAGCGGGGGCGCCCCTTCACTGAGAGGCTTTGGGGGCTTGCTTATTAGCTCTTGCACCCCACGGCTTCTTGTTCTGAGCTTGCCCCTTGGCTTTTGTGGGCGGCTAAAACAGGCCGCCGCCACTGGTTGGAGTCAGATTTCCCGGGAGCTGGGGAGAGAGCGTTTAAAACAAGATCTCTTGTTTTTCTTTCTCTCAGGTAAAAGTCGTTTTACCACTTGATCTTCTGTATATATTTTTCTAAATCTTCCCCAAATAGGCGTTCGCCATGGAACGGGAACTTGCCAACAGCCTTTTTGCATGGGGTCTCCGCTGACCAATGCTTAAGCCAAAGTACTCTGCGCATCTGTACCAGCTGGAGTGTAAGGCGTGATGCCTGTATGATAGAATCTCTCATGGCATCCACTGTGAAGCATAAGGCTTTAGGCAAATTTTCCCAATTTCTAGCCTGCTCTGAAGGCAGTTCCTTCAGCCCCTGCTTTACCTGTTGGCTGATGACCTGACCCATACCGACTGCTGCTACTGCAGGTTGGGTAATTGAGCCGGCCAAAAGGAAGGAGGATTTCAACTTCCTCTCAGAAGGATCTTTTAAACCCTTGTACATTATCCACCGGACATGTCAGGTTTTTATTTACACAAGAAATAGCCGCAACTACCGCAGGCAGGCTCCATTTCTTTAAAAAAAAAAATTTTCCCCCATAGGATAAAGAATGTTAAACCTTTTTGGAGGTGAGAAACACTTATCTGGATGTTGCCAGTTTGCGTATATTAGATCCTCTAGTAACGGATGAACCGGGAAGGAGCATGCACCTTGCAGGGATCTTAATACCTGTGACCTTAAAATCTGGCTCCTCATCCTCTGCTGATGTAGCCTCCTCCTCCTCATCCTCCTCCCTCAGGTACTTCTGAAGGGAGGTCCAATACTGGAAGAGACCTGCTTCGCTTATTGTCCCTTTTTAGAGGACTTAGCGATTAAGGTAGCAATTTTTTCCTCCAGATTATTTAGGGCAGCTGATAAAGTGTCCTCAGTGACATATACAGGCCCAGGCTTCACTGGGGAAGCCGCCATACCTGACAGAGGTAATGGCTCATCCTGAACAGGTGCATTTAGCAACACAGGAGAGAAAGGTACCGAGTCAGCACAGTTAGAGCCTTCTCTCAGGCGGTGGTGCTTTCTTATCTCTTTTTGTCCGTATTACTTCCCCTGGAAGGCTTACTGTTTAGACAAAATACAAGGTACCTAAATGCATATACTACCGTGTTCAGTTTAGCAAATACATTAAGTATGCAACTTTTAACACATAACTATGCATAACATGGATGTCTTCTAGGAAGTACCCAATCCAACCACATGGAGTCTTACGTCCCTGTATAGCTGCTGTGTTTCTCTGCCAGGAATAAGAGAACTAACGAGCTTGCTTGCTGCTGCAGTGCTTCTCACACTGACAGTCTTTTAAATTTGGCGCCGTTTCTGTGCCTGCGCGCGCCACGTGCCCGCGCACGCCTTCGCCCCCCCCCTCCGATAAAGCGCGCTCCCGCGCGCGCGCGGCCCTTAGCGCTATGGCGGTGGCCATAGTGAGAGAGGACTCTCATCAGCCCTTGTTCCCACTTACCTGCATCTGCAGGTGTCTGGTTGGCCACCGAAAGGAGGATCGGGGTGCCCCAGCAAGCTCAGCAGCGGAGGTGACGAGCAGTGTACTTCGCCGAAGCCGACACTGAACAGAGTGAGGTGAGTATATTCAGCTCTTTACTCCCCCCAGTGGTGGAAAAAAAAGAAGACATCCACTTTTTGAAAAAGGTCCCAACCTAGTTATGGACCTTCTAATCTCACCTTATCCACGCCGCAGGTTTTTCTGCTGAAAGATTTCAGACAGATACCAAACTTCACCCTTCACGGTGGGCTATGTGTGCCAACCTTCAGGGATATGGGTTCCTATTTAAAGGATACCTCTCCCCTGGGCCTTGTACAAGACTCTTACCAGGACTTTATAGCGAAATAGCGAAAGTGCTGGATCTTAGAGCCCAGTCCTCCGAAGAGAGACATTACAGGCGACGCCTCATGGATGAGGCCCGGATCCCATCCAGATTCAGCTCATTTGTAGGCGTCTTGGATGGATCCGAAAGCATAGCTCTTTTACCCCCAGAGGGTCTCTTTGGTAGAGCTTTCCTTTAGCACCTCCTAACGCGTCCAACACCTTTCGACACTGGCGAAAAAACTGAGGTACTTCCCTGATGGGAGGGGTTATATGGAGGGGAACTGTCTTCCATTGGTTGTGCCAGTGTCCAATCACCGCTGGTGACCCTTAACCCATTATGTAATGACTAGCTCTGTGTCCCGTGGTGTACGATAAAGAAAAGCCATTTTTGGACAATATCTCAGTAATGGGCAACCTACCAAGATGCAACCAATCTGAGCACTAGAAGAGACCTGTAGTAATGGGCAATGCTGAACTTAAGTAAAGCAAAACAAAAAAAAAAAAAAAAAAGTACGAAAGAAAAAGACAAAATCATCAAAAATGAATGGCAACAATTGTTCTACTGTGTATAAATGGATAAAAGCTTTTGAAACCGAAAGCATTTATGGCCCTCCCATGCTTTGTATCCCCGGGTTGTTAAAGAACACCCATACCAAAGTTGAACTGTGTAAACTAGCATCACCATTCAGGTTTCAAGTCTGCACGTTTTTGTTTTTCCTGCCTCTAAAAGCCTATCTGTGCGTGGACACAGGCCAACATGCAGGGGAGTTTAGAGGCAGGGAAATAAAAGGCAGACACCCCTAGAAGCAGCTGCAAAAACATCCAGTGTGAGTGAGTCCTTAGACTGTCCTGGATAAAAAGGACTCCTTGGGCACAGTAGAAGAAAATGGGGGATGTATGCAAGGATCTATGGGTGTCTGTACATGTACATACATACGGATGCCACATTACACAGCTGTTTTGTGTGCAGATTAAAGCTACATGTACATTGGGCGTTTAGCCCTTGTGCATCAAATACCGGGTTTTTGTGTCCCCGGGGACCCACAGGTGCAGTGTCCATCCCCACTACCTGAGCCTTTTAAAGTCCATTAAAGACTGAAATTCGCAGAGGCTAGAGGTCGAGCGGTACTTACATTTGGAGGCCCTATGCATTCACCGAGCTATGATTCCAGCAGGCATACCAGCACGAAAAGGCCAGTATATGACACACAGGGGCTAAAATGCCCAGTCTGTATGAGTTTTTACTTTATCACTGCCTGGTTACATCAAGAATATGCTTAGACTGATCAAATCACTTCCAAATGACAGTTATGTACTGGCCAGAGCAAGAGAAAGGTTAGGTGGAGTTTAAGGGCTTTTTCACACCTACGGACCGTTCAGGTCCACCTGTCGGTTTTTCAGGCGGACCTGAACGGACGCTCCATTCACACCTACGGAGCGACGGATGTCAGCGGTGACATGTCTGCTGACATTTAATCTGCTAAATCCAGATGGATGGAAACCCTATTTTACAACAGTCTGGCGGATCGGATGAAAACAGACAAGCGGATCTGTTTTCATCCGATTCCCCATAGAGGAGAGCGGAGATCTGACAGGTCTGTCTCTGCACAGTGAGTGGAGACGGACCTGTCATCCGCCGGCTCAACGGGGATCAACGGATCTATCCCTGCTGAGCAAGCGGAGTCCGTAAAAATGGACAATAAAGTGCCATAGAGCCCGAACAGTTTAAATTTTCCAAATTGAAAGTAACCAATTACATTTTTTATGCTGAATAAAAAACCCATCATTAGTTAAAAAGAGGGACTAAAAAGGCAGAAACAATGAACTATGCTCCAACCCCTGCCAACATCTTCCTGATGCTGGTCTTCAACCATCTTGATTGGCCAGTGCAAGGTGATGGTCATTCCTTCGCAGGAGTTATTAATTCGGGCATGCTGGCACTGAACCAAAATGTAAACAGAGCTGTGCATTGCACAGCCCTACACACATTCTGCAGAGGATTGCGAACAGGCAGGCAAGTTTATTATATATTGCAGAAGAGACATGTCCCTTTTTCGCAATTTTTTTACTTTTTGGGGGTTCAGTTCCGCTTTAATTACAAATCACTCTTCTGTTGTACAAGAGAATGGGAAGGAGAAAACATTGCAATCATAAAATAGTGAATGCAACATTTTTTTGAAGCAGATAACTCTCCCTCCTGATGTGACAAGCACATCTCTCCAGTGCTGGATTACTGGTCCCACAGACCTATAAACCCCAAATGTATTAAAAACACGAAAATAGAGAATACCACACATTTAACACATCTGTATCCTTTATACCAGCTTACATCAAAGGCAACATCTATATGGCCGGCGTGATAACTATCAAAAAACGTCATCAAATCCAACAGCAGGTAAAATGTGGCACTAATAGATTTTTCAGCGCTTGTTCCCTGTGATCTGTATCTAGAATAAAAAGGAAATTGTGTTAATCAAAATATAGAGTTTGTCAAAATTTCTCTCAAAACATTCTGAAATCACTGTACACACTGAAGCCAATGTAAATAAAAAATCATACACCATACCAAGTTGTGTTAGGTTGTCCATTTACTAAACAGTGAGATTAAAACATCCATTATATGAGGGCCAAGGCCTATAATGGACATCATAGCTGACCTTCCTCTGTACTACCATAGAAAATCTATTGCACTGTGAAAGTCAGATCCACATACTATATAGTAGAGCTGCACGATTAATCGTTTGAGGATCGCAATCTCGATTAACCCCCCCCACGATCTCCAGGCTGGATGACCGTGATTTTCTTAAATCCCCGCCGGTTCCACGTAACCAGCGTGGAACGCAAATGGATCATAGAGCGTGATGCATTGAAACTGTCTCCGCTCTGCTCGCACACAGCCCCGCCTCCTCCTAACCCCACGCTGTGATACAGAATGCGGGTCCAATGCTGGGATGTGTTCTGTCTATCACAGCGCGGGGTTAGGAGGAGGCGGGGCTGTGTGCGAGCAGAGCGGAGACAGTTTCAACATACGGGCGGTGAGTTTCTAGCAGAAAATGTGTGCTGCTGTCCGTCCTCCCTTCTCCCCCCTCTCCCCCCCACATACCACACTTGGCTGGCTGTCTTCGGGACTCCGTCCCCCCCTCCTCCCCCCGGCCGCCGAGTCTGTCTCCCGTCTCCTGTCCCTGCCGCCTATGTTCACAGTGAGAGGGGAGAGCTGTGCTCTTCCCATCTCAGCTGTGACAGGAGTTCTAGCACAGTGCTAGTGCTAGGACTCCTGTTTTTGGAAGTGACAGGGTCAATAAAGAGAACCTGTCTCCTCCAATTGCTATCACACAGGGAATTGTTTTCTCCTGTGTGATAGCAATAAAGTGAAGTGAAAAAAAATGATAAAAAAAAAGAAAAAAAAAAGAAAAGAAATCATAATTAAATTAATAAAATAAAGAAATTAAAAAGTAAAGAATAAGAAAAATATTAAAAATAAGAAAATTATGCAAAAATAAAAAAAAGTAAACGACAAGCGAATAATTTTTTTTTTTTAAATTGACCATTTTAAAGAATCGTGATCTTTGTTCTAAGCAAAAGAATCGGGATTCTCATTTTTCCCAGAATCGTGCAGCTCTACTATATAGTACCCCACAAAGGGGCAATTATTGAATTTTATCACAGGACATCTTTCTTTAATGTAGAAACGCAGCAGGACACCAATCTACAGAGCATAAAAATAGATGTGCCTAGTATATAGAGCAATTTCAAGTGACATTCTAAACACCAAACCCAGATGGAGATCAGATAAAATTTACCCCCAGATGGGAGTGGGGTGAACTTACAGTTCAAAAAGGGGGTATGTGAGATGTCTCCTTTTGCTGAAAAATACAGGCATCTATTTCTCTGTCTTCCATGTAATACAGCTATATTCCTGAAAATACTAGGATTAAGCCCATGATGGGTGAAAAGCATTAGAGGGCATGAATTGGGAGGGATGATTAATATGGAAAGGGTAAGTGGCGCTGCCCTTTGCTAACGTGTGAGTGGAGGGCTGAAACCAATCCTGCTATGCTATGTCCTTATAGGTAAAAAAACCTTGATTGGTACTGGTGGATCCTCAAGGATAAATACGGAGTAATGTCGGGTAACCGAATAATTGGGTGACCCCACATATATTGTGAGACCCGTGTAGCTGCTCTCTGGAATGCCCTGGAACACACGCTGCAGCTCTCTCGCATCCCCATTAGCGGTTTGGAGGATTACTTTGCTTTTAATATTATTTTATTTGCCTTGCATGGCAACAAGTCCACTGTGACTTTTTATAAATAAATCCTACTTTTAATCAATACTACACCATGCGGGCTTCTTTCCATCTGTGATTTGCATATATGAGACGCCGGCACCAGTAGATTATCCACCTGGAACATAACAGCGGAGAGGAATCGGTGCAGCAGAAGGTTACCATCTAACTGAAAGAGGAGCGGCTCATCCATCCCACCACCCTTATGCTCATCACCCACACACAGCTCTGGTGAGTGGGGACCTACAGGGGGGAGAATGAAGTCACCGTGATATCTATCTGAAGACCAGCGCTTGAAATCTTCACCAAAGTCACTATCCATTATTATTGTGTGGAACTATATTTTGCTTTATTACTTATCACTCCAACACATTGGTTTTGGAACTTTTTTGGGGGGATCTTTTGTTTTTGCATTTGGTATGTTTTTTGTCCCTAATATATGAACACTTACAGTTCAAGTATCTGAAGTATAGCACAGATCGTTTCCATTGAGCACAGCAGCACTTTACACTGTTACAATTTAAGCAGCCTAGGTCTGGCTGGGAATTTTTTGTACCTATTATTTTCAGGTTGCTCAGTTGGTGAAGACAACTGTAGCTTAATTTGTGGTTTATGGTTTGTGATTCACTATGTACTGCACATATATTCTGCAGAAGGTGAGGAGATCATTTATACATTCACCCACCTTTTTTACTTGATCCCCCCTACACAGGATATTCAAATCTTTGTCCCTAATTTAGCACAATTATTTCAGAAGCACTGACACTTTACACATTTACCAAGTGGCGTTCGGATGACAATAGCCACTCACTCCCACAGTGGTCATAATCAATATTACACACCACAGGAAGAGTGATCCAACACTTCATTGCTCATCAACAATAGGGTAACCTACTGCTGTTGCAGCTCACTACGCATGCTCTGGTTCCCACCTTTAGGCCTCAGAGAGTAGCTACAGGGGTCTCACAATATATGTGGGGTCACCCAATTATTCGGTTACCCGACATTACTCTGTATTTATCCTTGAGGATCCACCAGTACCAATCAAGGTTTTTTCACCTATAAGGACATAGCAGGATTGGTTTCAGCCCTCCACCCACACGTTAGCAAAGGGCAGCGCCACTTACCCCTTCCATATTAATCATCTCTCTCAGCACCCCATTTGGGGTACTTCAGGGGGGGCAGCAGCCCAAGCCCATGACCTAAGCGCAGATCTAATAGAAGTGTAATGGATTGGGAGGGGATTGAGCTGAACCATTCTGGTCATACTTGAAACTGAGCAGCTTTTGGTGTGCGCTTTCATCTCTCCTTTGTAAAATGACTCTAGGCACTTATCCTGTCTATGAATCCTGAGACACTGGTACTTGTTGCCACCAATTGAAGGCCTGATCCATCACCTGATACAGTCTGCTCTATAATTTGGGTCTTACAGAAAGCATTCTTTACTCTTCAGTATTCTCTTAGGTTATTTTTGGTAGGCACTGTGCACTTATGTCTTGAGAATAATGCCTCGTACACACGACTGGTTTTCCCATCGGGAAAACTGCCATGACAGCTTTTGGACGGGAAAACTGGCCGTGTGTATGCTCCATCGCAGTTTTCCCGACAGGAAAACCGCCGAGAAAAATGAGAACATGTTTTCTTTTTTCCTGCCGGGATTCCCGGCGGTCTTTTTCCCGGCAGTTTTCCCATGGGGAAAGCCTGGGGTGGAGCATACACACGGCTGGGACTCCCGGCCAAAGCTCTCATGGCAGTTTTCCTGCCAGGAAAACTGGCCGTGTGTAGGGGGAAAAAGCTGCAGAGCAGGTTCTCGGCTTTCCCAGCGGTAAAAAGTCCCCCGGGAAACCCGTACGTGTGTACGAGGCATAATAGTTCTGCACTGTTTTGACTTATTATACCAATAAAACCAAAATGAAAGAAGCAGCGTCTCACAACACAAAATCCTAGAAGGCAGAGACATGCAACGCCTCTGCAAACCTATTTCCAAACCTCCCATGATTTTTTTTTGGGGGGGGGGGGGGGGGGTTGTGTATACTGTATGTCAGGAGCTAGGGGCAATGTAACATGTGCATACTTGCACATTATGTTAAGAACTCACTTCCACATGAGTAGGAATTATAGGTCCCACAGGCTGATATGGTCAGTACAAAATGAGGTCAAATCTCTACAGGAACATATCGGGAAACAGGTTAGGGTAAGAAATATCTGCTGGTCTAGAAGGGAGGACATAAAGCCTCTACACCCCTAAGCTCCTAGGTTTAGGGGTTGAAAACTAAGTGATGAAAGGGGTTGTCCGGCCACACAACTTCGCTCCCCAAGCAGGAATTACCAGGGAATTGTCGATCAGCTAGAACATAACTGCTTACAAGGGGTGTGGAATGACTTTTGAGATACCCAGGGCAACAAGGAGAGTCAAAGTCAATGTGACCGACGATAAGTGTGCATTGAAAGCAACTCTATTAGGTGGGCCAGAGATAGGTATTCGACAATAGCCAAAGACCAGTGAGATGGTAGCAACTAGACAAAACTGATTAAGCTATGACATTTTCTCTGGCACACAAAGATTCTGTTGAAGAACCACTCTGCCTACTCCCAATATCAAGCTATAAGTCTAAGAAGCTTCCTGATCCTTCAAAATCCAGTGAAGAGTCACAGCCACAGAGCAAGGGACAGACGTCTTAGCAGTACAGCTAAAAGCATTCACCTGATTAAAGGCAGCACTTTAATGGGAATTAAGAGGACCTACCCCAGGAGGTTGCAGATAAACCAAATAAAGGTCCCCCCCAATGTCAACAGGGGACCAGTGTGATCTGCTTGCTTACAATCCAAGAAAGCACAAGGCCCTCCATTAACAACTTCAACCTGCCATTCAGGATCTAGGGTACACCTAGGTGTTAGAACCTCCATGTTCAGAGGCTACGAGTGGAGGGGGACAGATTCCCAAGAGATTATCCTTAGGGACTTCATGTTGATATTTGCAGTATCAGTCAATGCCAGGACCAGACTACCTCTCCTGTCACACAAAGGAGTCTCACTTCCCCAAGAAAGAGAAGGTATAGAAGTACCTTTAGAAAGTGCTCACATAGTTCCAAAGTCAATGACAATTGACAGCACATGAGACAAACAGACATGAGCTAATAAATGTATAGGTCCTTACCTCTCTGCAATAGAAAAAGCCATGTTTTTCAGACGTTCTCTGTTGGACTGTGGAGTGCCGATTTGGGCGACCACGGGACTCAACAACTTGTTTGTCAGTTCCAAAACTTTGTCTGGATTCTGAAAAAAAAAAAAAAGGCAAACTAGGCAATAGGGTCTGAACAGTTGTCAGATTAGGAAGCACATATTCCTACTTGGGTTTTGTTTAAAGTTCATATAACCGCCATGCAATACATTTAGTAATTTTAAAAAATGGCCTTTGTCTTTTTAACATCTGTCAAAATCAAACTTCTGCCTCATCATGGCAAGACTGCATCAGGTTCTAAAGTGAATATGGGAGTCTCCACGATTCTTGTTTTTCATGCACCAGTAAGCGGCTTACTGAGGGCCCATTCACATTAGAATGCAGCGTGCTGCATATTGAGAAATATTGTGGCTTTCTGTGTTAGACAGCCCATTTGAAAAAAAGAGCATGAAAAATAGTGCAGGATGCATTTTTCTTAGCACACTAGACGCCATATCTGGCGATGTGTTGCTGGTGTAACAGTACATGTGCGTTTGGGGTTTCAGAATTGCATCAAGGGTGGTGTGAATAGCCCCCCCCCCCCCAACAGTATGTAGGGAGCTTTTCTGTAAAAAAGAAAATCCCTGTTATATACCTGATATTTTCTCAAAAGCAATATGAGAAATGACAGTCCCAGTACAGTAAACCCTTCTAAAGAAACCTAAAAACACAAACAAAAAAAAAAAAAAAACACACACACACACCCCCAAAATTAAAGTGGTTCTAAAGTTTCAAGTTTTTTTTTTAACCTTAATGCAGTAGACCCCCACAAACCAATACTTACCTGAGCCCTCTTCGCAATCCAGCGTTGTGCACAAGGGCATTGGCTCTCTGGGGACTCTCCTCTCTCTTTGGCTGAGGCAGCAGCGAGAGCCATTGGCTCCTGCTGCCAATCACAGCCAATGAGAAGAGAAAGGGGGTGGGGCCGAGCCGTAGCTCGGTGTCTGAATGGACATGTAGAGCAGCGGCCCAGGAGCAAGCCTGCTCGGGTGCCCCCACAGTAGGCCGTTTGCTGTGGGGGCACTCGGCGGGAGAGAGGGGCCAGTAGAGCTGGCAGAGAAACCTGAGAAGAGAAGGATCAGGGCTGCTCTGTGAAAACCATTGCACAGAGTAGGCGAGTATGACATGTTTGCTATTTAACCGCTTCCCGCCCGGCCTATAGAACAATGACGGCTGGGCAGTGGTTTCATTATCCTGACTGGGTGTCACATGATGTCCAGCAGGATAACATAACGGGGAACAGCGCGGTAATCGGTGGTGCTGTTTGTCACTCTGACACACCGTATCTCTGATCGTGGTAAGGAGTCTGACGGAGGCTCCTTACCACATGATCAGCTGTGATCAATCACAGCGCGAACCAGGAAGTGCCAGTAAACCGCTTTCCTCGGTTCGCGCTGACAGGGAGAGCTGATCGGTGGCTCTCCCTGTCAGAGGGGGGGGGGGGGTCTGCGCTGATGATCAGCAAAGCCCCCATCAGATGTGACACAACAATGCCTGTCAGTGCCCAACAGTGCCACCTCATCAGCGCCCGTCAGTGAAGGAGAAAACAAAAAAGGGATTTTTATAACAGCTTACCTGTAAAATCCTTTTCTTGGAGTACATCACGGGACACAGAGCGACTTAGTCATTACTAATGGGTTATATAGATTACCTTCAGGTGCTGGCACTGGCCACTTCCAAACCGGAAGTACCCTCCCCTATATAAGCCCCTCCCATCCGGGAGCACCTCAGTTTTGTAGCAAAGCAATAAGTGTCCCAAAAAGAGGGGTGGGAGCTCTGTGTCCCGTGATGTACTCCAAGAAAAGGATTTTACAGGTAAGCTGTTATAAAAATCCCTTTTTCTTTTTCGTACATCACGGGACACAGAGCGACTTAGTCATTACTAATGGGACGTCCCAAAGCAATGCCAAATGAGGGGAGGGATACATAAGCTGGGCGCCATCAGGCATGAGGCTCTTTTGCGGCCTGCAACACACTGCGCCCAAAGGCGACATCCTCCTGACTTCTGACGTCTACCTGGTAGAATCTAGTAAACGTGTGTACTAAGGACCATGTTGTGGCCTTACAGACTTGAGCCAGGGAGGCTTGGTGATGCACTGCCCATGAAGTTCCAACTGCTCTTGTGGAGTGCGCCCTAACTTTGAACGGAGGCGGTCTCCTTTTCAAGCCATAGGCTTGTATTATGACCTGTCGAATCCACTTGGCTAAAGTAGATTTTTGATGCTGCCTGACCCTTTCTGGGGCCTTCCGGCAGAACAAACAAAGTATCCGTTCTGCGAATCTGAGCAGTGGCTTTAAGATAAGCTTTAACTGCTCTTACTACATCCAAAGAATGCAATATCTTTTCCTCTACCGAACTAGGTTTGGGGAAAAAGGAAGGAAGAACCACATCTTGGTTCAAATGGAACCTCGATACCACCTTAGGAAGAAGGCTGGATGAGGACGTAATACTACTCTGTCCTTATGGATAACCAGATATGGCTCCTTACAGGACAAGGCGGCTAATTCCGATACTCTTTTAGCCGAACAAATGGCTACTAAGAAAATCAATTTCCTGGTGAAAAGAACCAAGGAAATGTGCCGCAATGGTTCAAATGGTTGTTTCTGTAGAACCGACAGAACCAGGTTTAAGTCCCATGGACATATGGGAATACTAACCGGAGAGCTAATACGCATCACTCCTTGTATGAAAGCTTTGACTAATGAATGCAAAGCCAAGGGCCTTCGAAAAAAATATTGACAAGGCCGTCTGACCCTTGATAGTACTCAAGGCAAGCTTCCTATGTACAGCCCACTGTAGGAAGTCCAGAATCCTACCTATTACGTACTTACGTGGATGCCATTTCCTGGCCTCACACCACGTGATGTACGCCTTCTAGATCCTATAATAGATCTGCCTGGATACCGGCTTCCTGGCATTGATCATGGTAGATACCACAGGATTAGAGAGCCCTCTCTTTTTTAGAATGTGGGCTTCGATAGCCAGGCCGTCAAACCTAGGGCTGGTAAGGAAGGGTAGTATATCGGTCCTTGCGAAAGCAGGTCCGGACGATGTGGGAGGGTCCAAGGACTTCCCACTGACATTTTTACAATCTCCGCGTACCATGCCCTTCGGGGCCACGCTTGAGCCACCAGAATCACTGGTTTCTTTTCTACCCTGATTCTGCAGATTAATCGTGGTGGGAATGCATATATCAGCTTGAACTGATCCCAAGGGAACACTAGGGCATCCGAACCGCAAGCTAGGGGATCCTTTGTGCGAGACACAAATCTGTCCACCTTTGCGTTGAATCTGGATGCTAGCAGATCTACATCCGGTGTTCCCCACCGCTGGCATATTGCCTGTAAAACCTCGGGGTGAAGAGACCATTCCCCGGGCATAATTGCTGGCGACTTAAAAAGTCCGCTCTCCAATTTTCCACTCCTGGGATGAAAACCGCGGATATGGCTGTGACATACCTTTCTGCCCATTCCAGGATGCAATTCGCTTCCCTCTGGGCTGCACGACTCCTGGTGCCACCCTGGTGATTGATATATGCCACTGCTGTGGCATTGTCTGATTGAATTCTGACAGGTGACCCTTGGAGTTTGGATGTCCATGCTACTAGGGCATACCGGGCTGCTCGTATCTCTAAGAGATTGGTGGGCAGGGCCTTCTCTGCTTCTGACCACTTGCCCTGGAGAGACCATTGCTCTAGTACTGCCCCCCAGCCTATGAGGCTGGCATCTGTAGTGACCACCTTCCAAGAAACCGGACTAAAGGGTTTCCCTTTTTCCAGATTCTGGTACCAACCACCAATGGAGGCTCTTGCGAACGGAAGGGGACAGGGACATTGGTAAGTCTAAAGCCTGAACTTTTTTGTTCCAGGCTGACAGTATGGCCCTCTGCAAGTTCCTTGAATGGAATTGACCGTAGGGTACTGCTTCGAATGAAGCCACCATTTTTCCCAGCAGCCTCATACACAGGCGTATGGATGGTTTTCTTTTTTGTACCCACTAAGTGGGTCAAATCTTTCAAAGACGACACCTTCTCCGGAGGTAAGAAAATCTTTCTCTGATTTGAATCCAGTCTTAGCCCCCAAGTATTCCAGGCTTTTGACTGGTTTTAGGGCTGACTTGTCTCGGTTGATAATGCAACCGTGAGATTCCAGATACTTGATTATCTTGTGAACGACCACTTCTAGTTTTTTTCACTGAGTGGTCTATCAGCAACAAGTCGTCTAGATATGCCATTATCGTTACACCTTGTGTTCCTAGTTTGGCCAATCGTAGGGCCAGGATTTTTGTGAACACTCGTGGTGCTGTGGCCAGACTGAAAGGTAAGGCTCTGAACTGAAAATGGCCCCCTTCTACTGCAAGGCGTAGAAATTTCTGGTGGGCCGGACAGATGGGAATATGCAAATAAGCATCCCTTATGTCGATCGAGGCTAACCATTCCTGCCCTTGTAGGGCGGTGGCCACCGATCGGATCGACTCCATCCGAAAAAGTCCTGATATGTAGGAACTTGTTTAGCCCTTTTATATTTAATATGGGCCTCATGTCCCCATTTGGTTTGGGGACTGTGACAAGGTTCGAGTAAAACCCGAACCCGTTTTCTTCCAAGGGAACCTTCATGATTACCCTTGGGGCAATAGTTGCTCTAGTGCCAGAAGGAGGGATCCACTCTTCTGGGGATCGCTTGGCACGTTTGACCTTATAAAATGGGCAGGAGGAATGTCTTTTAACTCCAGCCTGTATCCCAGACTTACTGCAGAGATCAGCCATCTCTGATGGTGTCCCGCCAGGTCTCTGTGAACAACTGAAGTCTTCCCCTCACCCGATTGAGTGGGGGCAACCCTTCATGACTTAGGGGGAGGTTTTGTACCTCTCTTGACCCAGGGTTTCTTGTTACCCTGTGATTGTCCCTGATTTCTGCCCCCTGGATTTGACCGCGGAGGCCGTCGGAACTGTTTCACAGCCGATGTGCCAGGGACTGGAGAAGTAGGCCTCTTAAAAGAAGGACTTCTACCCTTGTTCTTAACCGGCAAGAGTGTACTTTTACCGGCAGAAGTTTTCTGGATATATTTGTCCAGATCATCTCCAGATAAGCGTTCTCCATGAAATGGGAAGCTAATCAGCAATTTCTTACAGGGAGCTTCAGCAGACCAGTTTTTTGAGCCATAGAAGCCTACGGATATGTCTACAGACAGCGTAAAGCGGGATGCCTGTTGGATTGTATCCTTTATGGCGTCCACCGCAACACAAGGCTCTAGGTAGGTCAGCTAGGGCAAGAGCCTGCTGATCTGGTAAGTCCCTTAAGACTTGTTTGAACTGATCTTTCATTGCTTGGCAGACTCCAATCGCTGCTACTGCAGGTTGTGTCACCATGCTTGCTGTAGAGAAAGCAGATTTTAGTAAAGACTCCAATTTTTTATCTATTGGGTCCTTGAACATTGGAACATTATCTACTGGACATGTCAGTGATTTATTTACACAAGAGATGGCTGTGTCCACTGTAGGGACCCTCCATTTTTTTTTATTATTTTTTTATGAACTTATCCTCCATGGGATAGATCACTGGAAATCTCTTGGGGGGGAGTAAATATTTTACAGGATGCTCCCAATCCTGGTAAATAAACCCTTCCAATAAAGGGTGGATTGGGAAGGAACAGACAGTCTGGAGAGCTTTCAGCGACCCCAGCGAGGAGACAGTAGTGGTTGATGGTTCCGCCAGAAGCATTTAAAATGCTGCTCGGACCATGTTAGTCAGAGACTGAACCCATAATCTTTCAGCCTGAGATGCTGAGAAAGGTTCTTCCACTGTTGATTCCTCTATAACTTTATCAACCTCACCTGAACCCCTTCAGGTAGGTCGATCTCTGGGACTGTTCCTCCACTAACAGGCACTCTGCAGGAGGAGACGGAGATCGGACGCGCTTTTCCTGTGACAGGGAAGCAGCGATCAATGCTGTTAATCTCTCTTCCAATCCTCCTAGAGTTGAGGATAAAACCTCCTCTGTTATATATACAGGAGCAGGTGGACTGGGGACAGCCGCAGTACCAGGTACTCCTGCGGGGTTCCTACGGCTACTGACCTCTGAAATTTCAGGGGAGATTGGCGCAGTACAGCATGCCCAAAATCCTCAGAGCCCGACGGAGACCCCTTTCGCTTCTTGGAAGATCTATTTCCAGAGCGTCTGGACGACATATCCTATAAGCACAAAGCTGAGGTATTCCCGTCGTCATACACCAATTTTGCTGGTAATAGTCTAACACAGTTGCTGCTATATACCAGCTGGTGTCCACTAAAGTGCCTTTCTATGGGGATGCCTGCATCAACCGCCTCTGTGTGCCACTGTTTGTTGCTAGCTCTGTTTGCACCCAGCTGACACTTGTACTGTGTCTTTATACAAGCTGGGACGCCTGCACATGCGCAGAAGCGCCGTGGCGCGCATCGAGCGTCATCCACCCGCCCCGCCCCTTTTTTTTCATAGGAGGCGCGTGCACGCGCCCGCGCGCGCGCCCGATTGGCGCCCTTTTCGAAAATCAAACAGGGACTAGGAGCCAGGGCCCTTTTTGCCGGTGGATGAGCGCAGCAACAGGGCAGAGGAAGTGGATTCCCACAGAGAAACTTACCAACTGCCTGGATCTTTTGACTTGAGAATACCAAAGATCCACATGACAAGAAAAATGGACCACAGCGGCCTCTAGTGGTTTAACACAGGTACCGCGGTCCTTTTTTTTTTTTTTTTCTTGACTACTATTAAAATTTTACATTTTCAGTAGTTACAGGCATACACAGATATTAGCGGGAATACCGTTAGGTAACAGACAGAAAGACAAATTAGGCTTGGGGGTCCCCCAATAGAACCAAGTTCCTGGGGGCCCCCACTTACCTGATCCCCGCCGCAGGACTTTGTTTGGTCCACAGAAGCCCAAACTTCACCTATCACGGCAGGCATTGTAATTAAACCTTCAGGGACCAGGTTCCCAAGGATTCCACTCCCCTGGACCTGTATAGCACCCTGCACAGACAACATCTTGGTCGTGGGTATGACCAGAGCTCTGGATCCCAGGGTCCAGCCCTCCTAAGAGAGGCATTACAGGCAAAACCTTGCTCTTCTGCTGCAAGGCCCGGGTACCGACCGTTTAGCTATGAAGCTTTTTTGGTGGGATCCGGAACAGCTTACTAAGGCCCAAAAGAACCTGTACGCAAGCCCAGTGAAAACACATGTTACTCTTTGGCCAACACCTTAGACACTGGCAAAAAACTGAGGTGCTCCCGGATGGGAGGGGCTTATATAGGGGAGGGTACTTCCGGTTTGGAAGTGGCCAGTGCCAGCACCTGAAGGTAATCTATATAACCCATTAGTAATGACTAAGTCGCTCTGTGTCCCGTGATGTACGAAAAAGAAATGTTATAACAAAATTTAGGTCTTTAGTTTGTTTAGCAAAAAATAAAAACCCCAGTGGTGATCAAATACCACCAAAAGAAAGCTCCTTTTTTTCGGAAGAAAATTATAAAAATGTAGTTTGGGCATGGTGTAGCATGACTGCGCCAATTGTCATTTAAAGTGCGACACCGCTGAAAGCTGAAAATTGTCCTGGGCAGGAGGGGTATGGGGGCTTTTGCCTGGTATTGAAGTGGTTAAAAAAACAAAAACAAAAAAAATAAACTTGCCTTTAGGATCACCAAGTTCAAGTTCATTGGTTTAAAGAAGTCTCAACGTTTTTCTTAGTTCCTTCTGTACCTTTAAGCACAAAGCGCATGCAGCACTTTGTCCCGTCTTTTTAGGTCGTCCAAATCCTGAGCTAGCAGGGTTGATGGCGTGCTGATTGAACACACTGCTCACAAGGTGATGAATACTGAATAAGTTCTGAGTGGCAGACTCTGTCACAGGCAGCAGTTAATGCAAAAGAACAGAGGGCGCACAAGCCTAGTGAATTATCCTCAATAAAAAAAGATATACTCACAAAAAGGTATGCTTGCATTACAAACAAACAGCAGCTTTCCATCCACGGTATAGTCTATAGCAGGCATCACTAAATGGCGGACCGCGGGCCAAATGCGGACCGCCTCACTCTCCTGTGTGGCCCGCCACTTAGCAGCTATTTCTTGCCCCTGCCGTCTCTGTAATCCTCACACAGAGCCGATAGAGGGAAGCGGGACAGTTCTGGATGGAGGGCGGAGCTGCCGGAGGTTAACAAGCAGGTGATTGGCTGCTAGGATGAAGGGCGGTCTTAGCAACCAATCACCATCTTGCAACACCAGCCCTCCATCCGAGACATGCCGTGCCTCCCTCTGATCTTCGGTCTGTGCAAGGTAAGTGAGGGAGGGGGCGAAGTTACAGGGAGTGAGGACACTAGTCTGAAAAGGAGGAAAGTGTGCGCTGACTTGCTGAGGACATTAAAGTGGAGTTGTTAAAGGCTGTGATGTGGTGGGCTGAGGACACCAGGGGGGGCTGAGCGGACTGTGATGTATTGGGGAGTGGGAGATGTGGACATTACAGTGGGGGGGGAGATGTGGACATTACAGTGGGGGGGAGATGTGGACATTACAGTGGGGGGAGATGTGGACATTACAGTGGGGGGGAGATGTGGACATTACAGTGGGGGGGGGAGATGTGGACATTACAGTGGGGGGGGAGATGTGGACATTACAGTGGGGACTCAGAGATATGGATATTACAGTGGGGGAGATGTGGATATTAATAGTGCAGCAGTAACATGCGGTTTGGCACATGTGAAAAGGCGCCACGGGTAACGACATGATGTTCGGACCTCTGCTGGAAGAAAATTTTGCTGACCGGACCTCAGTGAATTTTAATTCATTACCCCTGGTCTATAACATAACAGATGGAATGTCCCGCCTCAGAACTGGCCAACTCATTTTGAGGTTTCACCTCTTCCTCAGAGCTAGCCGAGGAAGAGGCAAAATCTCAAAACGCATTAGCCAGTTCTGCTGCAGGACATTCCATCTGTTATGCTATAGACTATACAGTGGACGGAAAGCTGCTGTTTGTTTGCAATGCTGTAATGTAAGCATACTTTTGTGAGTGATTTTTATTGAGGATAATGCACTAGGCCTGTGCGCACTGTGTTCTATTTCTTATGATCTCAGTGCATTCATACATCCCCAGTCTTGAGGGCAGCAAGGTGGCACTAATCAAGACTTGCCAGGACAAGAGCCTAGACAAGCACCACTGTTGTGCCCACCTTCGAGCGCAGGAGATTCAGGTTTTGTATCTCGAAGCAGTTCATGCAAGGTGAATGACACAAGGAAGACTATGAGAATGGCAAGGGGAGAGGAGGGAAAAGACTACAGGAGGCAGGAGACTGTATACAGGTGTCAGAAGAGAAGAGAACAAGGAGGAGGAGAATGAGACTTACAGAGGAAGGTGGGGAAGAGAAATGAATGCAGGAGGTAGAGGCCTGTATACGGGTGCCCAGGAGGAAAAAAAAAAAAACGAACAAGAGAAGATTGAGATAGGCAGCAGGGGGTGGGGGGAAAGAAAAGACTCCAGAAGGAACTAGCAGAAGGGGCAGCAACTACTGGGCTTTTCTGGAACTGCCCCCCCCCCCCCCCATAGAAACACTTTAAAATAGAGCCTTATAGAGGAGGTGAAGCTCACAGACAAAAATACAAAATGCAAAGAAGAGCTTTTCTGCCGAATGGTTCTGCATTTCCTTTTTGAAGTGCAGAATTATTATTTTTTTACATGAACCACTGGGACCAGGTGGTAAAATGTTATTACTGCTGAGACTTCTTAAAAATACGAGGGAGTTAATTCTAGACAAGACTGGATCCTGACATCTGAAGAACACAATGACAATTTCACCAAGTACATTCTAAGGGCCTACATACCATTATCTTTTAGGCCCCTTTCACACTGGGGCAGGAGGTGCGCTGGCGGTATAGTGAAGCTATTTTTAGCGGCGTTATACAGTCGGAATTGCAGCGATACTCGGCCGCTAGCGGTGCGGTTTTAACCCCCGCTAGCGGCCAAGAAACGGTTAATACCGCCCGCAATGCGCCTCTGCAGAGGCGCATTGTGGGCGGTATAGCCGCGCTGTCCCATTGATTTCTATGGGCAGGAGCGGTATACACACCGCTCCAAAGATGCAGCTAGCAGCACTTTTGGAGCGGTCCTGCTAGCGCACCGCCTCAGTGTGAAAGCCCTCGGACTTGCACACTGAGACTGCAGGGCAGGAGATTTTCAGGCGGTATTGAGGCGCTATTTTTAGCGCTAAAACGCCTGAAAAACTCCTCACCGTGAAAAGGGCCTAAGAGAAGCAGTAGGAAATCTGCCACAAAACAATTTCAGTTTCTCTTGGAATTCTTCTTGAAATTACACATAAATATTTCTGAATAATTGAATTACACATTACAAAAATATGTGCACACACTACCTTGGCCAACTCATAGAGTTTAGCTGCTTCCTCGAACAAGCCCTTCTGTTCTGCCACAGATGCCACTTCACTAATAATTGGTTTTGTGTCTCTTGTAAATTTATCAATTGCACCAGGCTGTCAAAACAAATTATAATGCAAAAAAGAAAGTCATATGTAGAACTGTTAAATCCTGCTATACATTATAGTTTACATACTTATAAGACAACAGATATACCAAGCAATGTGGTCATTAACAAGTAGCATACAGTACATGTGCCTGAGGCACAATGGGACTTTCCCCAGGCTAACTAGATCTTTTGGGATCAGGATTATGTAGCAAGTTACCTTTCTGGTGCCATCGGTCTCTAGCTTTCCAAGAAGCATGTCAAACTGCAAAATAATGCAAAACAATTGAGTATTTTGTTACAGACATTAAATGCAAAATCAGTCATTAAAGAAAGGGAAAATGGGTACCTCCCGGCTCTCGATCACCAGCTCGCTGACACATCTCAGGAACATGTTCTTGTCTTGACTGTCCTTCTCATTTCTACAAGATATGGGTTAAAATTATGAAAATTAAAGCCAGTCTACAGACCTAGAACCCTTATTCTTGTAAACGGATAAGACAAAAACAATGGCTATATGAGATCCGGATCTATCACATCTGCAAGACATTCTAACCCAAGTGACTGTTGGGGCAAGTCCTGCAGCATAGGTATTCAGACGGCTCTATGCAGAACTCTTCCTAACAACCTGTATCTTGGAGCAACTGATCAGTAAGCAAGATCGTCATAATCGCATATCCCTTTATTATCCATTAACAATAATGAGCTGAAGGCAGTATTGAAAACTGAAATCACTGTTAAGTTATATTAAAAATGAAATCTCTAGTCAAAATATTTTCTTCATTTTGAATAACGTAGACAATAGTTAGTACCCGTCACAATTTTTTTCTGTTGCCTGTGTCTCCTCAGGAAGATGTCCCCCCACTTTCTGTCCTGGAGACTCAACAGGAAGTGAATATATCCCTGAGGTTAGAGGAAAACCCTCTTTAGACAGTACAGGTGCCCCCAAATGGAAAATCTTCCTGCTATTCCTGTTTCCATGACAAATGTAAAAATGTTGGAATTTATCGTATTCTCTCCCAGGGACAATCATTAACCAGAAAAATTGAGGCGGGAGAAGTTCACGAGCAGGGACACAGGGCTCAATTCACAAAGACTACTTTCACACTGAGGCGCTTTGCAGACGCTATAGCGCTAAAAATAGCTCCTGCAAAGCGCCCAGAAAGAGCCTCTTCTCTCACTCCAGTATGAAAGCCCGAGGGCTTTCACGCTGGAGCGGTGCGCTGGCAGGACGCTCAAAAGTCTTGCCAGCCGTATCTTTGAGGCTCTGTAGGAGCGGTGTATACAATGCTTCTACAGCGCCCCTGCCCATTGAAATTAATGCAGCGGCGCTGCTAACCTTTTTTCGGCCGCTAGCAGGCGGTAAAAGTGCCCTGCTAGCGGCTAAATAGTGCCGCAAAAACCACGGTAAAGCACCGCTAAAAATGGTGGCGATTTACCGCCGACGCCTCAGTGTGAAAGTAGCCTAAAGCCCCATACACACGGTCGGACTTCCATCGGACTTTTCCGTGGTTTTTTGTCCGAACGGAGTTTGCCGGGCACACCCATAGCATACACACACTTTGACTTTTCTGCAAACTTTCCCAAAACTTTTTGCAACATCACGTGGTTTTTCTGCTCTTTACCGCCACCCTTTGGTCAACTTCTGCTATTGTTGGTTGATTTTAACATTAGTTGTTTTGTCCATCGGACAAAAGTCCGATGGTTTTCTGTACACACGGTCGGACTTTGCTTCATCGGACTTTTGTTGGGCAAAAGTTTGTCCGTTTGCAGACCCAACTTTTGTCCGATGAAAACAAGAAAAAAAGCAAAAAAAAGTTTGTCCGATGGAGCGTACACACGGTCGGATTGTTGGTACAACTTGCTCAAAATGAAGTTTGTTGGCCAAAAGTCCGACCGTGTGTATGGGGCTTAAAGCATATCAGGGCCATGTATCCAAATATCGCATGCTATAATAAAAATGTCAATTCCCTACAGGTTTATGTGGTATTTATATTAAAAATAAGAAACAATTGGTAAATACTGTCTAAAGTAGGGTACACACTATAAGATAAACGATTGTCCGATTTTCCTTGTTTCACAACAAATCTAACGAAAATTATACGAAAATTCTTGTACGACAAAAGTTTTTTTTTTGTTGTTTATTGTTTCTGATCATGCAAAGTCTTTCTTTTCTGATTTTCCTTGTATGGAAAACAGTACACATTAAACTAAAATTGTTCATACCGTTTCCGTACACAAATTTTTTTTGCCGTTTGTACCTTTCAAATTTTCGTACGAAAATTCCCGAATCTGCCGTCAAAAGTTGTGTATACACTATATGAAAATTCTTATAGTGTGTACGAGCCTTAAGAGTCAATTCACAAAAAAAAAAAAAAAAAAAAAGAAGAAGTAAAATACAGGTCATGGTCTAACCACATGCTATTTAATGAATATATACAATTACTAGCTTGTTGGCATGCGCCAGGATCCTTAACAACCAGTGGTTCATCCACAGCCAGCAGAATGAGTTATATAAAAATAAATAAAACTGTCCCCTGATGTACATCCATTGTCAGCCACACCCTCCACCCCTTGACACAACCCCTCGATCTCTTGGCTCCCACTGACTAACACCTCTTCTCCAGCTTAAGTAAACAAGGGGGTGAGGTCAATGACATCATAAAAGGGGATGGGGCCACCCAGTGAAATCATTGACCCATCCATGTTCGGTAAGGGATGTTGTGGGTCCACCCGGTGCCGCAATTTTTCAAACAAGTACGAGTCAATGTATGTGTCCATGTGTGGTCAGTGACATCAGGTTTGCCAGTGGTGTCGGCTTCTTAACCACTTCCCTACCCAGCCATAGTCAAATGACGTCCACAGATGGGATCTCCCATCCTGGGTGGACATCATATGACGTCCTCGGCTTTGTAGGGGGATATCTGAATGATGCCTGCAGCTAGAGGCATCATTCAGATATCCTTTTGAAGTGCCGGCGATTCTGCGCACCATAAGAATGATCATAGCGGCGGTTCCGCCGCTTGATCGTTCTTACAGGCGGTGGGAGGGGACATCCCCCCCTCCCGCCGCCATCCGGTGCTTCTCCGGGGCTCCCCGTGCGATCGGGGACCCGGAGCGAATCTTCCGGCGTCGTTGGTGGGGTCACATGATGAGCATAGAGATGACTGGTGACCAGATGGTCACCAGTCATCTCTATAATCGTCGGAGGCCCGGGCGCGATGTGATGACGTCACGCCCGGGCCTCAAATGTTCGCGATCAGAAGTGAATGCACACGTAAGTCGCCCACATATGTAAACGCCGTTCAAACCACGCATGTGAGGTATCGCCGCGTGCGTTAGAGCGCGTGCAACAATTCTAGCACTAGTTATTGATCGAGCCTCCTTTTGTGTTCATTTCACATACACGGACCACTTCTGCTATATTTATTATTGTTTACATAACCAAGTTTAGTCACTAGGTTGTTTAATCTGTTGGGTTTGTTTTTTATATCTAAACACAATATAATAGGTTTTTGTTCACAGCAATTGTCTATTTTGTATGCGTCTTCCTTTTTCATCAACTTAGTGGGGCCCATATTGGGGCCCACAGTGATGATTCAAGGGATATCGACATACTTCTCCATAGTGGTGGTTTGATCGGTATCATCAATTTAGGACCTGAATATCAGGGGACGGTTGTTTTGGTACTTTGATCTCCTCGTGTGCCAAGCTTTGGATCTTACCCCTTCTCTCTCCCCCCCCCCTCCCCCATGTGTTCCATTGCCTCTATTTCTCTCTCCACTTTTGGGTGGAGATGAGTTAGTTGTCATTGATCTCAGTGGATAAGTTAGTTGATACCTCCCTATGATTTCAGATAGGAGCTATTAGATGTTGTAGAGGGATTTCAATAAACAAGATTCCCTCTGCGTTTTAGCTATACTACTTGGGAATACATGTTTAGCATGTTATCCCCAGAAAAGAGAAGGTATAGCGAGCAGGTTAGGATACAGTTGGTTGTCTGTGTTCCCCCTCAGGTTTGGGATTTCCGGGGTTGGGCCACACAGGCGTGGTCCCCGGTTGTCTCAGCCCGATGGAACTTTTGGGTTGTGGGAATTTTTGGTTCACACTCCCATTGGTTTTCACTATTAATTTTAATAATACATTTTATAACGTGTATAATTAGAATCAGGTTTGGTTAGATACCAAGTCCCCAGCTCGAGTATGGGCTGTGATCTTCTCCGGTGCATGGACTGGCATTTTAGTTGCCTTGTCCTTGCATCTGGAGAACAATTAGACCAATGTCCACTAGGGGTCACTAATTGCGATCCGATAGTGGCCCCTATGGTCGGAATAACCACACTTCCGGTTATTGGGAACTAACTATAGGGCTTAATTGGATCTAGCATCACTAATGCTATTCACACTTGGGCTTGTTTCCCCAGCTGTACCCTTATGCTAAGTATGAGACTCTGTTAATACAGGCAGCATGCTAGCAGCATAGGCGTCATCGGGGATGCCTAGTATGTACCGAAGCTAATAGGCCCAAGTATATTAGTAAGAACATAATGGCATAGCGAATCAGATCCTTGTATGCGGCTAGTAGCCTATAGGGTGGTTAACAGTGCAGCGAATTAGATCAGCGTACGCGGCCGGTGTCTACATTACAGTGACACCTAGGGAGGCTGCGCATGTCCGATTGATGGTTTGGACCCAAAACGAGGCTTGGTTATCTTGTACTATAAATGGAGGTGACGCAGTGCGCCGCCCGTGCCCCTGGAAGAAGCAAGTTTTTGTGAAACGGACATAGGGCGGAGCGACGCACTGACGTCACCTCAAACGCTTCCGAGAAGGACGGGACGGGTGTCTGATGAATGTGCAGCGGCCGGCACACCAGACTGAATGGGCAATTTTTAAACTGCATTAATGTAAGTGCAACTTTTATTTTAAAGAATAAACCTTTTAAACGGTAATGCGCTATGTGGAGTGTGTCTATCTTTTACATACTGCCTGCGCCCAATGATGATCGTCGGGGATTGGTGATTTAGGAGTCCCAATTGCTGTGCTGACCTGTGGGAGGAACTGCTTAATCTCTGCATTCATTGATCCTCTGTCATGGGGGGTCAATTGTAGCTGGTAAGGAGAAACTTCTGTTGTTCGGTGGTGGAAGGTCACAAATTTGGATGCAATCATTCACTTCATATGATTTTCTACACGGAGCACTGGTGCTTTATAACGGACTTTATTTAAGGAATCTACTTTATGGACTTTACAGTTTAAGTTACATCATAGTACACTTTTTATTTTTTTATTTGTTTCACTTATTAGTTCTTTATTGTTTGATGTGTGTTTTAATTTATTTTTAAATTTAATTTTATAGTTGTTTTTACAATTAATTACAAATTTGAACTTATTTTCATAAACTCCTCACGGAGCTTATGCCACGGGTTAGCGCGATTTTTTCTTTTTTCTTATTTTGCTATTATGTATGGTGGTCTACATCTTAATCGCAGCTCCCATTGAGTCACCAGTGAGTACACTCGGTGTCTCTTTTCTACTAATATATTTAGCGCAGTTTCTACTCTTTTTCCAATTCTAGCACTAGACCTCCTCTGTAATTCTAACCTGGTAACCTGTAAAAAAAATTAAAGCGTCGCCTATGAAGATTTTTAAGTACCGTAGTTTGGCGCCATTCCATGAGTGTGCGCAATTTTAAAGCGTGACATGTTAGGTATCTATTTACTCGGCGTAACATTGTCATTCATATTTTCCCCAAAAATTGGGCTAACTTTACTGTTTTGTTATTTTTTAATTCATGAAACCATTAAAAAAAAAAAGGCGTTTGAAAAATTATTGCGCAAATATCGTGCAATAAAAAATGTTGCAAAGACCGTCATTTTATTCCCTAGGGTGTCTGCTAAAAAAACATATATAATGTTTGGGGGTTCTGAGTAATTTTCTAGCAAAAGAATGATGATTTGTACATGTAGGAGAGAAGTGCTAGAATAGGCCCGGTATTGAATAGGTACAAAAAGCCCTGTATTGAAGTGGTTAACAACCAGCCACTGCTGGAGATTAAGGGGGGGCGTGACCGGATGTTGAGGTGAGAGGCCGCTGCAGCACGGACCTCACACCCGCTCCCATGCTTCACGCCGGCTAATACAGTGAATGGAGGAAGCGAGGAGCTGCTGAGTGACACAGCGTGGTGCGGCCCGGGAACGACAGGACAGAGGAACACCCTTTGTAGGGGAAAACCCCTCTTACCGCAACACCCCGAACCCTGGAACAACGATCCCCAGCGCGAGCAGGGGTAAAGGAGACGGCCGGGTTGGTAACAGAGGTGAGGCGGCTCCATACGCTGGGTACACCTCCCGCCATGATGAGGAAGCGAGGAGGGGAGGAAGCTGCTTCCCAGGAAGGAACCGGCATTGGTACTGGCACGCAGACACAGCCGCAGACACAGACAGTGCGTGGAACCAAGGCGAGCCAGGCCGCAGCTGCGGCCAAGTTAGAGCGTTATGCACACACCGGGGCAAACACTGGGCCAGACACCCAAGAAGGGGCAGGGGGCGCAACAGCCTAATCCCCAGAGGAGGAGCCAGGGCCAGGCGCCGGCAACGGAGACAACAGCAGCCGCAGCAAACAACCAGGGGCCAAAAAAAAGAGAGGGGGCAGCTCCAGAGCCAACTATAGGAATGGTGGAGGAGGAAGAGCCGTCTTTGAAAGAGATCTTCCAAGCAGTCAACAACGGCAAGTCTTCTTTATTTGAAATATTTAAACAATTGAAAAGTATAAAACAGGACCATGTCAGTGGTCAAATATGAAGAAGTGCAGGGGATTGGTGAATGGACATCTGCATTAGAGAGGAGACTTAGTCAGGCTGAGGATGACATCAACCCTATGAAACAAGAGATAAAAGTAATGCGATAACAGCTGAACATGTGCATCCATAAAATGGACGATATGGAGAACAGGTTACGCAGGAAAAATATAAGGGTACTAGGTCTCCGAGAAATGTGAAGGTAACAATCCCACAGAATATATGGAAGACAGGCTTAAAGGAACGTTTGTAAAAAACTTTAACAGTCTTTTCCAATCGAGCGTGCTCACAGAGTTCCTTTTAGGGTCCCTGCCCCTGGAGGTCAGTCAAGGCCTCTCCTTATCAAACTTCTACATTTTAAAGATAAAATTACCATTCTCCAAAAAGCAAGAGAGATGAAAGAAATACAACACAATGGCGCAAGAATTTAAATTTACCCAGACTTTTCCCCCCGAACTACAGAAACAAAGGGCAAGATTTGCTGAATGCAAACGTAGGCTGCAGCATAATAAAATCAAATATGCAATGTTCTACCCAGCACGCCTACGGATAACAGTTTTGGGGGAAAACATGTTTTTCAACACACCTGCTGAAGTGACATTATGGATGGATATGAACGAGGGGAGGGTACAGGGAGAAGGAAAAGGATAAATATGGAAATTAAAAAGGACAAAAGCAATAGTTCCAGACCCCCCCCCCCCTTTTTATTCTGGGAGGGGGGGGGGGTGGACAGATGTTTGGAAGGGACACAGGAATGGGTGAAGCCACCAGGACAAGTTTTTTGGAAAATAGGAAAAAAGGACCAAAATTAAGGGAAAGGTATTTTGGAGGTATAGAATTAAAAAGGGGTGGATGACAAATAAAAAAATTTAGAGAGAGATCCCCAAATGAAGTTAAAAGTGTAAAGGTGTGCTCTTGGAATGTTCGGGGGAGAAGATATTCAGCTAAAAGACAAGCAATTTTTTCAATAGCGGAAATGGGTAACATTAAGATACTGTGCTTGAAGGAGACACACTTGGATAAAGAAACCATCAGTATACTGAAACATAGGAAATATTAAGTACAATACCATTCCACCCACACCTCTTACTCAAGGGGTGTGAGTGTTCTGGTTGATTCTGAAGTAGTGTTCTCCTGCAGACAGAGTAAAGTGGATGAGAAAGGGTGATATGCATTTCTTTTTTGCCCAATAGAGGCAAGAGAGTATGTGTTGGCCAGTGTTTACACCCCCCCTCCGTTCAGTACAGAAATTTATAAGACTTAATGGAGTTTATTACGGACAAGGTGGGGGTGCCTGTTATAGTGGCAGGAGACTTTACACATGACCATGAACAAAAAATTGGACAGATTTCTGTCCGGGATCTCTCCTGGTGGCACATCTGGCAGCCCTCTTCTCCAATTTTGTGGGGAGACAGGGCTGGTGGATGTCTGGAGGGGAAGGCACCCGGAGGAAAGAGTTCTCCTGCCACTCAAGGGCACATGCGGCCTTGTCCAGGTTAGAACTTGTACTATGTAATGAAGAAGCCCCGGGCGAGATGGGGGATGTGGAATACGAAACAAAAAAGGACCTCGGACCACGCATTAGTGACCTTTGCTATTAAGACAGGAAGGAGTTTCAATAGAGGGGACTGGAAGGTAAATCCATTTTGGCTGGAGGCGACTGGAGACCCGGGGGAAGTGAGCGTAAGCCTGGAAGAGTTTATAACATTAAATTAGGGATCAGCCCCGTCGGGGGTGATTTGGGATAACCCTGAAGGCATTCCTGCGGGGAGCCCTGATACAAAAAATCTCCTATATTAAGAAGCAAACACGCGCCAAGGAGATAACAGCGAGGGAAAAGGTGAAAAGGCCAGAAATAGGCTATGTGGAAGATCCAACCATAAATAAAGAATGGTCAGAAAGACAGGAAGAGTACAAAAAGTTTGTTCTAAAAAATAAAAAAAAAGCGGAAAATAAAAGGCTGTTTTAAAGACAGAGTTTTTGGGGGAGGGGGAGAGAGTGGGAAGAATCTTGGCCCTAATAGCTAGGGCCAACACTCCCGCCTCTGTAATACCGGCTATCTGGGATGAAAAAGGGGAAATTATAAGAGTCACCCTGGAAATAGCAGATGTTTTTAAAAACTATTATAAAAATCTGTATAGTAGCACATCGCAAATAAAACGTAGAGAGAGGTAGAGTGATATTTTTGAGGGATTGATGATCCCCCCGCTGTTAAGAGAAGATAGAGAGGGATTGGAAGCACCACTAACATTAGAAGAGCTATAAAAGGCAATTGCAGATATGGCGAATCAGAAAGCCCCAGGGCCGGATTCGCTTGCCAATAGAAATATACAAGACTTATAGCAAGACGTTACTCCCAAAACTCCTACAGGTTTTTAACCAGGCAGCTGAGGAGGGGAAGTTACCCCCATCCATGACAGAAGCGACAATTATTGTATTATTAAAGGAGGGGAAAATTCAATATGAGACAGCATCATATAGGCCTATCTCCCTTTTGTGCTCCGATGTAAAAAAAGGGATTTTTAGAACAGCTTACCTGTAAAATCCTTTTCTTGGAGTACATCACGGGACACAGAGCGACTTAGTCATTACTAATGGGTTATATAGATACCTTCAGGTGCTGGCACTGGCAACTTCCAAAACCGGAAGTACCCTCCCCTATATAAGCCCCTCCCATCCGGGAGCACCTCAGTTTTGTAGCAAAGCAATAAGTGTCCCAAAAAGAGGGGTGGGAGCTCTGTGTCCCGTGATGTACTCCAAGAAAAGGATTTTACAGGTAAGCTGTTATAAAAATCCCTTTTTCTTTTTCGTACATCACGGGACACAGAGCGACTTAGTCATTACTAATGGGACGTCCCAAAGCAATGCCAAATGAGGGGAGGGATACACTATACATAAGCTGGGCGCCATCAGGCATGAGGATCTTTTGCGGCCTGCAACACACTGCGCCCAAAGGCGACATCCTCCTGACTTCTAACGTCTACCTGGTAGAATCTAGTAAACGTGTGTACTGAAGACCATGTTGCGGCCTTACAGACTTGAGCCAGGGAGGCCTGGTGATGCACTGCCCATGAAGTTCCAACTGCTCTTGTGGAGTGCGCCCTAACTTTGAAAGGAGGCGTTCTCCTTCTCAAGCCATAGGCTTGTATTATGACCTGTCGAATCCACTTGGCTAAAGTAGATTTTGATGCTGCCTGACCCTTTCTGGGGCCTTCCGGCAGAACAAACAAAGTATCCGTTCTACGAATCTGAGCAGTGGCTTTTAGATAAGCTTTAACTGCTCTTACTACATCCAAAGAATGCCATAACTTTTCCTCTACCGAGGTAGGTTTGGGAAAAAAAGAAGGAAGAACCACATCTTGGTTCAAATGAAACCTCAATACCACCTTAGGAAGAAAGGCTGGATGAGGACGTAATACTACTCTGTCCTTATGGACAACCAGATATGGCTCCTTACAGGACAAGGCGGCTAATTCCGATACTCTTTTAGCCGAACAAATGGCTACTAAGAAAATCAATTTCCTGGTGAGAAGAACCAAGGAAATGTGCTGCAATGGTTCAAATGGTTGTTTCTGTAGAACCGACAGAACCAGGTTTAAGTCCCATGGACATATGGGAATACTAACCGGAGGGCTAATACGCATCACTCCTTGTATGAAAGCTTTGACTAGTGAATGCGAAGCCAAGGGCCTTTGAAAAAATATTGACAAGGCTGAAATCTGACCCTTGATAGTACTCAAGGCAAGCTTCCTATCCACAGCCCACTGTAGGAAGTCCAGGATCCTACCTATTATGTACTTACGCGGATGCCATTTCTTGGCCTCACACCACGCGATGTACGCCTTCCAGATCCTATAATAGATCTGCCTGGATACCGGCTTCCTGGCATTGATCATGGTAGATACCACAGGATTAGAGAGACCTCTCTTTTTTAGAATGTGGGCTTCAATAGCCAGGCCGTCAAACCTAGGGCTTGTAAGGAAGGGTGGTATATCGGTCCCTGCGAAAGCAGGTCCGGACGATGTGGGAGGGTCCAAGGACTCCCCACTGACATCTTTACGATCTCCGCGTACCATGCTCTTCGGGGCCACGCTGGAGCCACCAGAATCACTGGTTTCTTTTCTACCTTGATTCTGCGGATTAATCGCGGTAACAATTGTGGCGGTGGGAATGCATATATCAGCTTGAACTGATCCCAAGGGAACACTAGGGCATCTGAGCCGCAAGCTAGGGGATCCCTTGTGCGAGACACAAATCTGTCCACCTTTGCGTTGAATCTGGATGCTAGCAGATCTACATCCGGTGTTCCCCACCGCTGGCATATTGCCTGGAAAACCTCGGGGTGAAGAGACCATTCCCCCGGGCATAATTGCTGGCGACTTAGAAAGTCCGCTCTCCAATTTTCCACTCCTGGGATGAAAACCGCGGATATGGCTGGGACATATCTTTCTGCCCATTCCAGGATGCAATTCGCTTCCCTCTGGGCTGCACGACTCCTGGTGCCACCCTGGTGATTGATATATGCCACTGCTGTGGCATTGTCTGATTGAATTCTGACAGGGGACCCTTGGAGTTTGGATGTCCATGCTACTAGGGCATACCAGGCTGCTCGTATCTCTAAGAGATTGATGGGCAGGGCCTTCTCTGCTTCTGACCACTTGCCCTGGAGAGACCATTGCTCCAGTACTGCCCCCCAGCCTATGAGGCTGGCATCTGTAGTGACCACCTTCCAAGAAACCGGACTGAAGGGTTTCCCTTTTTCCAGATTCTGGGGCACCAACCACCAATGGAGGCTCTTTCGAACGGAAGGGGACAGGGACATTGGTAAGTCTAAAGCCTGAACTTTTTTGTTCCAGGCTGACAGTATGGCCCTCTGCAAGTTCCTTGAATGGAATTGACCGTAGGGTACTGCTTCGAATGAAGCCACCATTTTTCCCAGCAGCCTCATGCACAGGCGTATGGATGGTTTTCTTTTTGTACCCACTAAGTGGGTCAAATCTTTCAAAAACGACACCTTCTCTGGAGGTAAGAAAATCTTTCTCTGATTTGAATCCAGCCTTAGCCCCAAGTATTCCAGACTTTTGACTGGTCTTAGAGCTGACTTGTCTCGGTTGATAATCCAACCGTGATATTCCAGATACTTGATTGTCTCGTGAATAGCTACTTCCAGTTTTTCCACTGAGTGGTCCATTAGTAGCAGGTCGTCTAAATATGCCATTATCGTTACACCCCGTGTTCTTAGATTGGCCAATAGTGGGGCCAGAATTTTTGTGAACACTCGTGGTGCTGTGGCCAGACCGAAAGGTAAGGCTCTGAACTGAAAATGGCGCCCTTCTACTACAAAGCGTAGAAATTTCTGGTGGGCCGGAAAGATGGGAATATGCAGATAAGCATCCTTTATGTCGATCGAGGCTAACCATTCCTGCCCTTGTAGGGCGGTGGCCACCGATCGGATCGACTCCATCCGAAAAGTCCTGATATGTAGGAATTTGTTTAGCCCTTTTAGATTTAATATGGGCCTCACGTCCCCATTTGGTTTGGGGACTGTGAAAAGGTTCGAGTAAAACCCGAACCCGCTTTCTTCCAAGGGAACCTTCATGATTACACCTTGGAGCAATAGTTGTTCTAGTGCCAGAAGGAGGGATCCTCTCTTCTGGGGATCGCTTGGCACGTTTGACCTCATAAAATGGGCAGGAGGAGTGTCTTTTAACTCCAGCTTGTATCCCAGACTTACTGCGGAGATCACCCATCTGTCTCTGATGGTGTCCCACCAGGTCTCTGTGAACAACTGAAGTCTTCCCCCCACCCGATTGAGTGGGGGCAACCCTTCATGACTTGGGGGGAGGTTTTGTACCTCTCTTGACCCAGGGTTTCTTGTTACCCTGTGATTGTCCCTGATTTCTGCCTCCTGGATTTGACCGCGGAGGCCGTCGGAACTGTTTCACAGCCGATGTGCCAGGGACTGGAGAAGTAGGCCTCTTAAAAGAAGGACTTCTACCCTTGTTCTTAACCGGCAAGAGTGTACTTTTACCGGCAGAAATTTTCTGGATATACTTGTCCAGATCTTCTCCAAATAAGCGTTCTCCATGAAATGGGAAGCTAATCAGCAATTTCTTACAGGGAGCTTCAGCAGACCAGTTTTTGAGCCATAGAAGCCTACGCATATGTACTACAGACAGCGTAAAGCGGGAGGCCTGTTGGATTGTATCCTTTATGGCGTCCACCGCAAAACACAAGGCTCTAGGTAGGTCAGCTAGGGCAAGAGCCTGCTGATCTGGTAAGTCCCTTAAGACTTGTTTCAACTGATCCTTCACTGCTTGGCAGACCCCAATCGCTGCTACTGCAGGTTGTGTCACCATGCTGTAGAGAAAGCAGATTTTAGTAAAGACTCCAATTTTTTATCTATTGGGTCTTTGAACATTGGAACATTATCTACTGGACATGTCAGTGATTTATTCACACAAGAGATGGCTGCGTCCACTGTAGGGACCCTCCATTTTTTAATGAACTTATCCTCCATGGGATAGATCACCGGAAATCTCTTGGGAGGATTAAATATTTTATCAGGATGCTCCCAATCCTGGTAAATAAGCCCTTCCAATAAAGGGTGGATTGGGAAGGAACAGACAGTCTGGGGAGCTTTCAGCGACCCCAGCGAGGAGACAGTAGTGGTTGATGGCTCCGCAAGAGGCATTTTAAATGCTGATCGGACCATGTTAGTCAGAGACTGAACCCATAATCTTTCAGCCTGAGATGCTGAGAAAGGTTCTTCCACTGTTGATTCCTCTATAACCGAATCAACCTCATCCTGATCCCCTTCAGGCAGGTCGATCTCTGTGTGGGGCTGTTCCTCCACTAACAGGCACTCTGAAGGAGGAGACGGAGATCAGACGCGCTTTCCCTGTGACAGGGAAGCAGCGATCAATGCTGTTAATCTCTCTTCCAATCCTCCCAGAGTTGAGGAAAAAACCTCCTCTGTTATATATACACAGGAGCAGGTGGACTGGGGACAGCCGCAGCACCAGGTACTCCTGCGGGGTTCCTACGGCTACTAACCTCTGAAATTTCAGGGGAGATTGGTGCAGTACAAGCATGCCCAAAATCCTCAGAGCCCGATGGAGACCCTTTTTGCTTCTTGGAAGACTTATTTCCAGAGCGTCTGGACGACATATCCTTTAAGCACAGAGCTGAGGTATTCCCGTCGTCATACACCACTTTTACTGGTAATAGTCTAACACAGTTGCTGCTATATACCAGCTGGTGTCCACTAAAGTGTCTTTCTATGGGGATGCCTGCATCAACCGCCTCTGTGTGCCACCGTTTTGTTGCTAGCTCTGCTTGCATCCAGTTGACACTTGTACTGTGTCTTTTATCCATGCTGGGACGCCTGCACATGCGCAGAAGCGGCGCGCATCGAGCGTCATCCACCCGCCCCTTTCCTAGGAGGCGCGTGCACGCGCCCGTGCGCCTTCGGCGCTCTTTTTTTAAAACAAGCAGGGACTAGGAGCCAGGGCCCTTTTTGCCGGAGGGCCTGTGCGGTAGATGAGCGCAGCAACAGGGCAGAGGAAGTGGATTCCCACAGAGAAATTTACCAACTGCCTGGATCTTTTGACTTGAAAAAGCCAAAGATCCACATGACAAGAAAAATGGACCACAGCGGCCTCTAGTGGTTTAACACAGGTACCGCGGTCTCCTTTTTTTTTTCTCTTGACTACTATTAAAATTTTACATTTTCCAGTAGTTACAGGCATGCACAGATATTAGCGGGAATACCGTTAGGTAACAGACAGAAAGACAAATTAGGCTTGGGGGTCCCCCAATAGAACCAAGTTCCTGGGGGCCCCCACTTACCTGTTCCCCGCCGCAGGACTCTGTTTGGTCCACAGAAGCCCAAACTTCACCTCTCACGGCAGGCATTGTATTTAAACCTTCAGGGACCGGGTTCCCAAGGATTCCACTCCCCTGGACCTGTATAGCACCCTGCACAGACAACATCTTGGTCGTGGGTATGACCAGAGCTATGGATCCCAGGGTCCAGCCCTCCTAAGAGAGGCATTACAGGCAAAACCTTGCTCTTCTGTTGCAAGGCCCGGGTACCGACCGTTTAGCTATGAAGCTTTTTTGGTCGGATCCGGAACAGCTTACTAAGGCCCATAAAAGAACCTGTACGCAAGCCCAGTGAAAACACATGTTACTCTTTGGCCAACACCTTAGACACTGGCAAAAAACTGAGGCGCTCCCGGATGGGAGGGGCTTATATAGGGGAGGGTACTTCCGGTTTTAGAAGTTGCCAGTGCCAGCACCTGAAGGTATCTATATAACCCATTAGTAATGACTAAGTCGCTCTGTGTCCCGTGATGTACGAAAAAGAAAGCTTAGCAAAAGTACTAGCAACAAGACTGAACAAAATTATTTCCAAATTAATACATCTGGATCAAACCGGATTTATTCAGAAAAGATCTACATTAATATAAGAAGAACATATCTAAATATCCAGTTGCCAATAGAAAAAGGGGGGTCAAGAGCCATCCTGTCCCTAGACGCGACCAAGGCGTTTGATAGCCTTGAGTGGCATTATTTATGGAAAGTACTGGCGGAATTTCAATTTGGCCCAAATTTTGTTCAATGGATTAAAATACTGTATGAGGGACCAAGGGCCAAGGTAAGAATAAATGGCGAGTGCTCGGACTGGTTCCAGTTGGCGAGGGGGACAAGGTGCCCTTTGTCGCCCCTGCTTTTCGCCCTTGCAATGGAACCCCTGGCTATGAGGGCGTCCCCGAAAGTACAGGGCTTTAAGAGAAGGATGGGGGAAGAGAAGGTTGCAATGTACGCAGATGATGTCTTATTTCTAGGAGACACGCAGTCCTCACTGGAAGCAGCAATGGGTATAATCGGGGACTTCGGTAAATTTTCAGGGCTGGTGAGCAATTGGGAAAAATCTGCGCTTTTGCCAATAGACCCATTATCACAGCAGGTAACCCAAGTAAGAGTAGTAAGCCAAATGAGATATCTAGGTATTAATACAACGAGAGATCCGGGGCAGTATATAGCCGGAAATTTAGTACCATTAATGATAAAATTGAGAAAAAAAGTGCCGAGTTTGGAACCGGCTTCCACTCTTAGTAGCCGGGCGATGTAATCTAGTTAAAATGGTTTTGATGCCACAAATCCTATACGTCTTGCACAATTCCCCAGTATGGATTCCAAAATATTAGTTAAAAAATTGGACAGTGTGTTTAGGGAGCCGATTTTGAAAAATGGAGCAGCAAGGATCTGCCTACGAACCCTACAGCAACCAAGAGAGTAGGGGGGTTTGGCACTCCCAAATCCAAGATATTATTTTGTAGCTGCACAAATGCAATATATGAGAGGAAGTAATCTACCGGCAGGAAGAGAAGTCGCAAAGGGCTTAGTGTTGAATGACACTAGCCACGATACAAAAGTAGAGGCGGATTCTTTCTGCTCTAGATGCCCCACAGTACAACTAATGGTAAAATGTTGGGAAACGGTCAAGGCAATGTTTGGGTATAGCGGAGTCTCTGAATCCCCCCCTATATGGGACAACAATAACTTAAAGGAACTTAAAGCAATGGGGAAAATTGAGGAATGGGATAGATGCGGCATACACCTCCTGGCGCAATTTTTTAGAGCAGGTAGATAAAAGCAGTGTTTCTCAACTCCAGTCCTCAAGGCGCCCCAACAGGTCATGTTTTCAGGATTTCCCTAAGATGAAACGGTTGTGGTAATTACTAAGGCAGTGAAACTGATCAAATCACCTGTGCAAAATAATGGAAATCCTGAAAACATGATCTGTTGGGGCGCCTTTAGGACTGGAGTTGAGAAACACTGGATTAAAGTCATTCCAAGAGAAAAGGGAAGAATATGCTGTTCCAAACCGATCCTTTTATAGGTACCTGCAAATCAGACACGCCTTGAATACACAGTTCGGGAGGGAGGCACCAGAATTTAATGAAATGCCCTTTCTTCGAAAACTGGTAAATGCGGATGTATCCAGAGGATCGATTTCAGACATGTACAAGGGTATAGATGGGATAGACCGGGGAGAGGAAATAAGACACTAAAAACAAGGACAAATGGGAAAGAGATGTAGGCTCAATGACACAGGAACAGTGGAGTTGTATATTGGAGTCAGGGCCTAGAGTATCACTATCCCCCTCTCAAACAGTGTCCCACCTCTATTTGGTACATAGAGCATATTATACACCCCAAAGGATGTTTCAGTTCGGAAGGAGACCAGGTGCGGAGATGACAGGGGAGACCTGATACACATGGTCTGGAAATGTCCCAAGCTATATCGGTAATGGAAAGAGATAGTAGACAAGATAAATGTTGTATTTGGGACATCTCTATACCCAGAGGTTAAGATGTGTATACTGGGCATCCTAGAAGAAAAGGGAATGTCAGGAGACACACAAACGGCAAAAAACAGGTGTCCGTTTCAGGGTAGGAAGCTTATTGCACAGAGGTGGCAAGCAAAAGATCCCCCAACGGGGGCAGAATGGAGAAAAGTTATGGAAGATACCATCAGGAAAGAGGAATTTATAGATAATAAGAGGGGAAACAAAAAGAAATTTGAGAAAATATGGAAACGATAGCTTGAAGTAGAGGCACATTAGATGGCGGGTGATGGGAATGAGTGAGTGGAAGAAATAAGAGGAGTATGAATGAAGGTGGAATGAGTGAGGTGAGGGGGAGGAATAAGGGTGAGAGAGGGATATGAAAGAGGGAGAATACCAAGGTTTTAATGTTGTTTATATTGCTGTATACAAAAAGGAAAATGATTGTGTGGTTTTCTTCTTGCTAATGATAAATAAAAAAACATTTGATTTAAAACAAAAAACAAAAAAACAAACAACCAGCCACTGCTAATCTTTCACTTCCGGCTGCAGCCAGAGGTCCAGTCTACATTAAAGTACAGTGCAAAAACACACATTGAACACAACATAATAAAAAATGTAACATGAGATATTGAAAAAAAAAAAAAATACGTGAACTGCATGTTTCTGTGTTATAACACAAGATATTTTAACCCAGGGCTCGACAATCCCCGGGCGCCAGGTCGCAAATGCGACTAGAATTAGCGACCTGGCACCTGGGGCAGCACAGCTGAGGTTACCTGTATCTCCGTGCGCCCCCCCTCTGCGATCTCATCGGGCCGCGCCGGCCGTTAATTTAGGCCGCGGCTTTGCGGCCTTCTGCAGGCCTAGGCTTTATTCTGTAATCTGGCGCCATCTTATGGTGGCCGTTGGTATGACAAGTCAACCAGCAATGCTTGCCTGTTTCACTGCCCGCCCATCTCCTTCCCTTTACTTAGAAGTTAACCCCCAAACATTATATATATTTTTTATTCTAACACCCTAGAGAATAAAATGGCGGTCATTGCAATACTTTCTGTCACACCGTATTTGCGCAGTGGTCTTACAAGCGTACTTTTTTTGAGGAAAAAAAATACACTTTTTTAAACTAAAAAATAAGACAACAGTAAAGTTAGCCGAATTTTTTTTTTATATTGTGAAAGATAATGTTACGCTGAGTAAATTTGATACCCAACATGTCACGCTTCAAAATTGCATCCGCTCATGGAATGGCGACAAACTTTTACCCTTTAAAATCTCCATAGGCGACATTTAAAAAATTCTACAGGTTGCATGTGTTGAGTTACAGAGGAGGTCTAGGGCTAGAATTATTGCTCTCGCTCTACTAGGGCTGCAACTAACGATTATTTTCATAATCGATTAGTTGGCCGATTATTTTTTCGATTAATCGGTTAATAATCGTAAAAAATTAATTAAAAAAAAAGTAATTTTGCTGCGATTTGCATTTTTTCATTGACCAATTTGTTGTTGGGCAGACTAAAATACACAAATTGATGCAAAAACACATTATTACACGCTTTTCTGCAGCTTCTCTATTGAAGTATATTGAACCAAAAAAACAAAATAGCACCGTTATGCGTTAAAAAAAGTACTTGCCCTTTCCAAATACGCAGCATCTGAAAAAATCATGGATGTGAACTGTCCCATAGAAAACCATGTAAATGACCTGTAGTGTGTTTCTGCAAAAAGCACCAAAAAAAACACAGAGGTGTGACCCAGGCCTGAGATGTTTAGTAACATAATGGTGTTAAAAAAAATAAAATGAATACAAAAAGAGCAAATAATCGCTGTAAGGGGTTCATTTTTTACTGTGGGACAGTGAAAGTAATATTTACAGTAGCGATTTGCTCTTTTTGTACTGTAAAGGGCTCATTTTAGTTTTTTTTAACCCCATTATGTTACTGGCCGATTAATCGATTACTATTTTCATAATCGATTAATTTCATAATCGATTAGTTGTTTCAGCCCTACGCTCTACCAATCGCGGCGATACCTCACATGTATGGTTTAAACATCGCTTTCATACTCGTGTATGCATTCGCTTCTGCACGCATTGGTCGTTAAAAAAAAAAAAACCTGGCTCCTAACTTTTTTAGCTGGCTCCTAGATTCCAAGCAAATTTGTCAAGCCCTGTTTTAACCACTTACACCGTCGATATACGTCGCTATTTTAAAGTTAAATACCATTGTTATGGCAGCAGATAGCTGCCATAACCCTGGTATAATTTTTAACGGTGGGCGGTTCACTTTAGGTTAAAAGGGGTCTCCGCGGCGCATTTGCCGCAAATCACTTTTAAAAATCGGCAGCAGGAGAGGTGGCCCCCTCTCCCGATCCTTGCCCCTGATGGGCAGGAAGTCGAGTGAGGGAATGATAGCCCCCCCACTCGACTATGCCCTTGGAGGACAGGAGCGACATCAAACGTTACTTTCACCCTTCAAAAAGGGACCTTTTTTTTAATTGAAAAAAAAAAAATATGAAAATGTTTTTTTTTTTTTTTTTATGGCTTTTTAAGTGTAAATATATGAGATCTGAGGTCTTTTTGACCCCAGATCTCACATTAAAAAGGTCCTGTCATGCCTTTTTTTTTGTATTACAAGGGATGTTTACGTTCCTTGTAATAGGAATAAAAAGTAATCCAAAACATTTTTGTTTTAAAAAAGGACAATGTAAAAATATAAAAAATAAAATTTAAAGCGCCCTCCATGCTCGCGCGCAGAAGCGACGCATACGTAAGTCGCACCCACATATGAAAACAGTGTTCAAACCACACATGTAAAGGAATCGTCGCGATCATTGGAGCGAGAGCAATAAATTTCACAAGCAGGCGCAATTTTGAAGCATGATAGGTTTGGTATCAATTTACTTGGCGTAACATCTTTCACAATATAGGGGATATATATATATATATATATATATATATATATATATATATATATATATATATATATATATATATGTGTATATATTTTTTTTTTAAATGGGCCAACTTTACGATTTTCTTATTTTTTCAATTCAAAAGTGTATTTTTATTCCCCAAAAAAATTGCGTTTGTAAGACTGCTGCGCAAATACGGTGTGACAAATTATTGCAACGACTGCCATCTTATTCTCATATATATATATATATATATATATATATATATATATATATATATATATATATAAAACAATATATGTTTGGGGGTTCCAAGACATTTTCTAGCAAAAAAAAAATTGCTAGATAGCGGCGCTTTACCGCTAACGCGGAGCGGCCCCAGTGTGAAAGGGGTCTTAGTGAATTGAACTTACAGACAAATAAAGAATGCGACAGGGATTCTGACAATTGCCTATACGATTCAAAAACCACAAAAAAAGTCTGAGCTTGATATACCATTTAACACTTTGAAGCCTGAAACTAGACGTGTAAACCATTATGATTCAGTCCAACATTCAGAAAGAAAAAAAATATGTCTCAGACAGGTTGTAGGCCTTGCTAGCCCGAATTTAAAAAAGTTATTCTGTTTACCTGAGAAAGTAAAAGTACTGTAAGGCTTCTCGTGGATCAGTGGGCTCAAACTTTCGAGTGTAAAGCATGAGGAGGCGGACAAAATTTAGGCGTCGAATACCAACAGGGTCCCCTGCTTCCTGACTCACTAGACAGAATCAAACAGATGAATTTTAACGTAACTTAAGCATATTACTACAAATGCAACAATATATTCTAAATTATGGTCCATCTATACATAAGACATGGTTATAGGATATTCTGCCAAATAAAAGGTGCTTTGTATATACATACACTAAATAAAAAAAAAAACAACAACAGGAGGTAATGATCACTAGCCATCGGTCATGTTTTTAGTGTACAGATCTGTAGAAACCATGTTAAATGTTACTGTAAAATTAAAAGAAATGTGGGGGGGGGGGGGGGGGTAAGGAAAGTGTGGCAGTTTTGTTTTTGTTTTAATCCGTTTTACTGAAAGAGGAAAGTGTCATACAAACTAATCATAATCCAGCAGCCAATAAAAGGATTTTCTGCATTAAAAGAGTTTCTATAACGCTTCCCATGCCATTCGCTTTGGTCAATAACTATTATTAATGTAATCATTTTAATAAAGCCTGACAATTTCTGAAAAAAAGTGTGGAAAAGGGAACCTCATACGTACTGTATTAAAAACACCACATCTTACATATCTAATATTCCATGGCCTGGTTAGGTTCAGCAAGGCAGACCTGGGGTATTTACTTACGGTCTTCATAGCCTCTGAAATGTAGCTGGATTAGCCAAACATTAGCAATTTAATTTCTGTAAATAGGCAGTGGAATTGACCTGATGATCCTATTCTTTACTCGATGGCAGTGCTAAAGTATCAATTTGTGGGATATAAAGAGTGCACTAGTTGCCACCTACATTTGCCCAGTCCCCAGCTGCAGATCACCTATATATCCCAATGTACAAACCAACTGGTCAAAGAGTAATCACAAATTGAAATACTTAGCCAGAATTTTCAAATTTTACACCAATTTTATATATATATATTTATATATTTAAGGTAAATTAAAAGAGGAATTCCAGGTTTACTTTTAATTTTAATTTCCATTACTAACTGATGCAGTGACTGTGTACACTACTATACTGTGGTAGCATCAGCTACATACAATAAGCATCGGGAGTTCTACAGCAGTACTGCCTTAATTCTGTTTGCTGCCAGAACAAAGTCAAGCTGTCCTTAATGCTTCTCTGTCATTCAGGAGAAGCTTTGTATTTTTAATCACTAAATACAAGGCTTCCACTGAATGGCCGATAAGAGAAAGCCTTAAAATCACTCATAAAAAAACAAGGCTTCTCCTGAATCAATTTAGTTCTGGCAGCACATTGTGAAATCACTTGTACTGCTGCTGGAACGCAGAGCCGCTTACTTATGCAATACATGCTACTACAGTAAAGTGCACACAGCGGCCACATCAGTTAGTAACAAAAATAGTTTGTTTTGGCTGGCTTGACCCAAACAAACTATTTACAAGTCAAAGTAAACCGGTAATTGCATGGATAAGAATGGTTACACAAGGCTTGACTGGTCTTCTTTAACTCACCTCATGACATGCAAGTGCTGTGTATATCAATATGTAACATGATATGCAGTACTGTACGAATTAGGATGGTAATAACACGTCAAGATTAAAATGTAAAAACCTTAAAATTAGGCAAATGCTTTTTTTTTTTTTTTTCCTTTACGGTGACAATTTTATTACTACTACTCACTATATGGCACCTCACTATAAGAATGGTGACCACATGTCTTTTATTAGTTCTCTTTACTGCATTACCTACTATGAAAACCTTCAATAAACAGATTGAAATAGAGAAGAAGTCATGGCTGTGTGTATGCATGTGTGTGAATGTGTCTATTTCTCTTCGTTTTTCTTTCTTTTTTTCTCTTGCCCCTTACTGGGACAAACATGTACCCGCAAGGTCCACTCAATAGGGCAAAATGGATATTTAGAGGAATGAGAAGGGAGAGGGGAGGAGAATACTAGACGATATAGATCCATGGATTTTTTTTTTCTTTATTCGGTCTGAGGTTCTCTGACTTGATCTGCCTTTTATTGCTTTAGCTCCCTTTTTTATTGCTACTCTTTTGTTCTTTTCTCCTTCATCCCTCTCTCCTCTATTGTTCCTCTCAATAAAGTTATCTTGATGGCTTTAGTAGAGGAACTTGAGATATGAAATACTAACAAAATTGGATTTGATGCATGACATGTGTACCACGAGTGAAAAATGTGCAAATTGTGTAAAGAATATGCATAAATATATAAAAAAATATTCAATAAAAAAAAATATGATAAACAAAAAAAACTGATTGAAATAGAAAGCAGTTATCTTAAATAAATGCCCTGCCATCTAGTGGTTGAGTGTGACCCACACTAGGTAGCAGGAAACAAAAATATCACTCTTTGAATTGCATGGTTACCCGCTCTACAGTTTTGCAGAACATCCACTGCCAGGCAGAAAAGTTAAAATCTGTCCTGGCAACTGGACAAATGGATAGCTGTTGAAGCTACAAGTGGTGATAAAACCATAAAAACAGACAGAAGGTAGAAACTTCTTATCAAAGAGAAGAGAACGTTTCTCCTTTCAGACATCATGAGTACTCACATAACTGTGCACTCTGCCCAGATGACTTTAGTAGTAGTCGGAGTTCAAAGAGAGCCAAAGCAACATGCACAGCATGACAACGCGTCCGTTCCATGCGGAACAAGTAGGCAATCGCAGCTTCAAACTGAGCAGTCAGGAAAAGAACTTGAAAATATAAAAATGGTTGCTGGTTCACTGCAAAGTGAGACTCGCCTGAGGAAAAGAAAAAAATTGTTATTTAACTCGTTCTATAAACCAAAAACATTTCCTATACAAGAGATGCAGTATTCATAATATTTACCATAATCTTCAAGAAGCTGCTTCTGAAATTGTGGTAATGTCAATCTGTCTTGAGCTGAGCTGCTGGTGTCATCATCAAAGCAAATTTGATTCAACTAGAAAAAACACAGATTGATCAGCTAAAGGAAATGCTGTATACAATATCTACTCCTCCAAGTATACAGGTAATAACTATGTCTACACATACAAAAGGTAGTAACCACAGCTCAGAACACACAAGTAATACTACAGCTCTGTGCTACCATGGTCAACCTCTCAACAAAGAATGTTCAAGCTGGTTGTGTGAAACCACATTAAAGTAGAACTTTACACATAACTACTTGATAAGCAACATACAGTAGATTCCACATTAATAATTATGATTTCAGAATTAGTGTGTGCTGTAAATTGCCTCCAGCATTACTCCCATTTCTTCTCGCTGGAGGCTGTCATTTTGTTCAAGCCCAGAGCAGTCACTTCCTCACCGAGAATGCTCCTCTCCTTGGCCTCAAAAATATGTCACTTTCTGCAATTAAAATGTGAGCCTTGATTTTATGTCCAAGCTCAGCCAGAGGGGAAGGTTGCATGAGCGGACAGTGCTCATGTTCACAGCTGCTGTTGAGGGGGGAAGGAAAGAATATCAGGAGATAAGATGAGACGCTATCCTTTTAAAGCCCAGTACACACCGAAAGTTTATGATTTTGTTTTTTCATTCAAACCAGTGTTTAACAGCTCTCCATACCAACACATGTGATGTTGGTGCGGCAAACTCCCACAATTTGCTATTGTATTCTGACAGGGGGGACTCCCTCCCCTCCCCAGAACACACTGATCAGTGCTTGCAGCCACTGGCTGCAAGCGCTGATTGGATGCTGATTTTCCTGCACGTTCCTTCGACAATAGCAGGTCGTTAGACCGGCTTCTGTTTGACAGACTGCTGTACACATTGACTGAAAGTCAGCAGGAACCGGCAAATTTTCAGACAGTGTGTACCCATAATTTTTTTTTTGTCTCCCTGGCAGCAGTTTGTCCTGTCATCTTTCCAGCTTTTCTTTTATCCCTCCCTAATCTACCCTCTTAGTACAGTCCGTGTCATTCCTGCTTCCTCCACCCTCAGCAGCAGTAAATATTTAGGTTGTCAGCTGATCGGCCTCTAGTGACTCCCTGGCATAGGACAACTGAAGGTGTGCAGAGCAGGGAGAGGGGGGCGCACATCGCAGCGATCGGTGGTGTGGCAGTCTGACACACCGTTACACCGATCCAGCGGAGGCTCTTTACCATGTGATCAGCCGTGTCCAATCACGGCTGATCACAATGTAAACAGGAAGAGCCGCTGATCGGCTTTTCCTTACTCGCGTCTGACAAACGATCGGCTGCTCTCCTGACAGGGGGGGGGGGGGTATGTGCTGATAGTTTATCAGCGCAGCCCCCCCCCTCAGATCACCGCACAGGACCACCAGGGATGGGCATCCACACTGGACCACCAGGTATGCCCCCTAGACCGCCAGGGAATGCCAATCTGTGCCGAAGCAGCTGCCAATCAATGCCCAGGCAGCTGCCAACCAGTGCCCACTCAAAATCCCTGCCAGTGCCACCAGGGATACCCATCAGTGCTGTATATCAGTGCCTCATGTCAATGCCCATTAGTGCCATGTATCAGTTCCCAGCAGCGCCGCCTATCAATGCCACCCATAAGTACCCACCATTGCAGCCTTTCAGTTCCCACCAGTGCCGCCTATCAATGCCCATCAGTGCCACCCAACAGTGACACATATCAGTGCCCATCGTCAGTGCCATCTTATTGGCGCCGCCTTATCAGTACCCATCAGTGAAGGAGAAAAACTTATTTACAACATTTTATAACAGAAAAAAAAAGGAAAACTTTAATTTTTTTCAAAAATTTCTGTCTTTTTATTTGTATAGCAAAAAATTAAAAACCCCAGAGGCGATGATCAAATACCACCAAAAGAAAGCTCTATCTGTGGGAACAAAATGATAAAAATTCTGTTTGGGTGCAGTGTAGCATGACCGTGCAATTGTCATTTAAACAGCGACAGTGCAGTAAGTTGAAAATTGGCTTGGGCAGGAAGGGGCGCAAGTGCCTGGTTTTGAAGTTGTTAAACAAAATTGGCACTTATTTTTAAATGTTTTACAAAGCTATACCTGCAAAAGAGGCCAGCATGACAATTAGGGCTTAATTTTCTGTTCCACCTCAAGTTTTCAAATATGTTGTTTTGTTAATACAAATATTATATACAATATGCAAAAAAGATAAAATCATTCCAGCATGAACAGCGCTTTCTCAGTACTCCACGCACTGTGTGCCAAAAAATTTCAATAAACATTAATCATAACATTTCATAAAGATGAATGATGTAGCATGCACCTACTAAGCAATAAAATTAGGCACTATGTGCCAAATATTACAATGTGTATAAATAATGAAAGTTCCTAAAGATGAATGATGCAAGATAAAATAAGTTTTTCAACTTACACGGTCCTGAGCATTCTTGCCACTGAGAAAGTGCTGCTTAGCAGAGGGGTTTAAAGAGGAATCTGTTGCTTTTCTCTGCCGAGTTTTAAATGTTTGATCATTCCACCAGTAAGCTCTTGAATATAGGCACTGAAAGCTTGCTGTTAATGCTGGAATGATTTCTTATCTTTTTTGCACATTGGAATAAAAATGAAAGAAATAATTCTGCAGTGATTCACCTTCAGCCAGAGGTAGTCTTCTGTTTTATCGGCTACTTCACTATGATTATCTGCTACATCACATCGGCCAATTAAACAGTATACTGCCCTTTTATAAGGGTCCGTGCTCGACCTTACAGCTCTTCTGTAATGGAGACGAAGTTTGTTCTCTGTCCCTGGGAGCAACCTAAAGCAAGAAACTTTATCTGGTAAATCTGTCACTTTTTAAAGAGGACATTTCCCATTTAATAAAAAATTTCAAAGAAAGAAAGCAAAAGAAAGAAAGACGACATATCCTAATTTCTTGTTTTAGATCCATTTCCAGACTTAAAGTGGTTGTAAACCCACTTTTTCAACTTGCACCTACAGGTAAGCCTAGATTAAGGCTTACCTGTAGGTGCAAGAAATATCTCCTAAACCTACACGGTTTAGGAGAGATTTACTAAAAAGACAGGCGCCGCTGTCTACAGCGCATGCGCGCCGTAGACAACGGCGCATTCATGGGGTTAATCCCATTCACAAAATCGGCTACTTCCCAGCAATCGCTGGGCGTAGCCGAATGAAAAACGCGCGCGCGCATGCGCAGAGTGACGTCTCCGCCGCTCCGGCCAATCACAGCGCCGGAGCGGCGCTGTGATTGGCTGGTGCGGCGATACCCGGAAGTAACATTCCGGCTATCGCCGCAGTGATGTCTGCGGCTGGACAGAGGGACGCGGACTGCCTCGGGGGGCCCGATCTAAGGTAAGTGGTACATAATGAGTTATTATGCTAGTCATAATAGCTCATTATGCCTTTCTCTTACAGGTTGGCCAAAAAGGAAAAAAAAAAAAGTGGGTTTAAAACCACTTTAAGCAAGGACCATAACAGAGACAAGAAGCATCTGCTGTAAGGACCTTACACTTGTGGGTTTTTATTTGATGCATTTCCCGTTGAAATTAACAGTGTAACATGCTTCCGTGTGTGCACTGCAAGGCATGTTTTGATTTTTCACTATGGATTTCAATAGAAAATACATCTGTGGAAAACCAGTGTAAATGGACCATAAATCAGTAATTAATATCACCATAATTTTGAAAAGTAAACCCAAAGATTTCAATTACTCTTAGAAATACAGAAACAAAAGCCTGACAGCCGTATTTCACTACCTCCGCTCGTTGTGTACGTATTCTTGGAACCAGTTCTTGAACTCCCCCAGCTGATGCTGCAATCTGTTTACCACCTGCTGAGCTGCTGAGGTATCACCACAGCGCAAGCAGTAGTAGATGAGCGCCCAAACTGGATAGCCCTCCAACTCTCCATCCTGGAGGCATAAGGAAAGAATGAGAATAATGCTCGCTACAGACACATCACAAAAATAAAGCAATTCATATTGAGTGCGATTTACCCACCTGCAGCCCAGGTATTGGAGCCGGCAGCCTGATATTAAGGAAGCTTCGCACTAAATTAAAAGTGGAAGGAACTCCTCCGAGTTGGGCCTGTTGTAGGTTAGCATATACACTCTTCATAGTGTAGTCCCGGTAACTACAAATTTAAAAAGACAAAAAGATGAGCAGTAGTAAAACACAGACCCCGGATGCTATTAATGAAAAGTCGGATGTCTGGCCGCCAAACTAACTTGTGAGGCAACTCCTCTTAGGGGTACATACTTTTTCTGAGACAGCGACTGAAAATAATAAAAGTTAGATAGATGATCAGCATGCCAGAAACTAGATTAACCACTTAAGCCCCGGACCATTTTGCAGCTAAAAGACGAGGCCTCTTTTTGCGATTCGGCACTGCGTCGCTTTAACTGACAAATTGTGCGGTCGTGCGACATGGCTCCCAAACAAAATAGACGTCCTTTTTTTCCCACAAATAGAGCTTTTTGGTGGTATTTGATCACCTCTGCGGTTTTTATTTTTTGTGCTATGAACAAAAATAGGAGCGACAATTTTGAAAAAAAAAAAAAAAAAAAATGCAATATTTTTTACTTTTTGTTATAATAAATATCCCCCACAAATATATATAAAAAAGTTTTTCCTCAGTTTAGGCCGATACGAATTCTTCTACATATTTTTGGTGTAAAAAAAAAAATTGCAATAAGCGTTTATTGATTGGTTTGCGCAAAAGTTATAGCGTTCAGCGATTTTTTTCCTGACTGCGACATTATGGTGGACACATCGGACACTTTTGACACATTTTTGGGACCATTGTCATTTTCACAGTGATCTGTGCTATAAAAATGAACGGATTACTGTGAAAATTACACTGGTAGTGAAGGGGTTAACCACTAGGTGGCGTTGTAGGGGTTAAGTGTTCCCTGCATAGTGTTTCTTACTGTAGGGGGGATGGTCTCTGTGTCACATGACACCGATCTCCGCTCCGAGTACACGGAGCCGAGATCAGTGTCATTGTCACTAGTCAGAGCGGGGAGATGCTTGTTTACACAAGCATCTCCCCGCTCTATACCTCCGTGAGACGATCGCGGGGATCCCCGCGGCGATAGAGTCCGCGGGACCAGCGGTCCAACTCATGGGGATGGCGGCAGGGAAAGGGCCACGTACAGGTACGTGATCATGCCTGTCCGTGCCATTCTGCCAATGTAAATGTACAGTGGCTGGTCCTTAAGTGGTTAAAAGTGCAAGTTCAAGTTTAGTGAGAGTGTACATCCAAGCCGTTATGCAAGCCGTTTTCCAGCCATCCAATGATCGCTGGAATAGGGCGTAAGGTACAGGCTGAAGGTTTTTTTACTTTCATTCTGTGTGCTGGCTTTTCTCCTGAGATAGCCCTCTACTGTTAGTCAGGGCCAAGCGGGCTACTTGTGCTGTTGTAGGACTCTAAGTTTTTCTTAACTTTTAATTTATTTTCCCCTTTATGTGTTATCACTTTACAAGTGTCATGTTTGTACTATGCTTACAACTTCAATAAAAATAATTTTCAAAAACCACCTTCTGTGTACAGCATTCCCCCCTCAATACTTACCTGAGCCCCATCTCAATCCAGCGATGTGGCCAAGTGTCTTGTGGGCACACAGAGGCAGCTCGGAAGCAAGCACGCCCGAATGCCCCCATAGCAACTAGCTTTCTATGGGGGCACTCGGCAAGGGGGAGGGAACAGGAGCACTAGCGGGGAACCCGAGAAGAGGGGGAGCAGGGCTGCCCTTTGCAAAACCACTGCAAAGAGCAGGTAAGTATTAAGTGTTTATATAAAAAGAAAAAACATGTGCCTTTAACATCACTTTAAGTAATTGCAAAAACCTGTGGCAGCTTTTCTTTTACCACTTGTGTCCATTTGGTGTGTGTAGACAACAGGGAGACAAAAATCTTTCCAAAGTTAGAGAAATCCTCTTAAACAGGTTTCATCATAACAGTTATATCTGGTGGATGATTTCCCTACATTCTTGGCTAACAATGCAAATTTAAAAATATTTCCCAAACATTTAGTCATTTCTGATAAAAAAAAAACACCACACACACACAACACAACACAACCACACACACACTTTGGTTTAAGATGCACTCTAAAGTCAGCAACCTCAGACTCAAACCCAAAGAAAGTCAAAGAAAATAATCAAAACCGCACAATATCTCAGGTAAACGAATGAGAAACATAGTAAATCTTTTGTCCCTATATCACCAAAACCCCTCTGGCTAAAACAAAACACTAGAAGTTCAAATTGGCTAACGCCAATTACAGGCTGCAGATAGCACAATCAGAGCTAACCAAGACAGATGGGTGCATACAATAGAGGCAAAATAGAGACCACTGTAGTAGATGGCTGATTTAAAAAAATAAAAATAAAATAATAATAATAATAATAATAATATTATCTTACCTGTCCTCTAAGAATTTTAACGCTTGTCTCACAAATCCCATCTGCATCTTGACTGCGCAACGACTTTTCAGCGTATCTGTGGCAGGAACTAGCAGGACATCTGTCATCTGCTTCACCATCAACCAAACATCAGATACATTCTGTAGGGTGAACCGGAGAAAGCACGATTGACAATAAGATAAGAACATAAGCATGGCTGTTCACAATAATGTAATAAAGAAAAAAAAAAAACATGGCATTAATACCACCACTGATCTTAAGCCTAGTAACACACTACTAGTTTGTTTTTTGTTCAACCCAGCAGGTTACCTCTCGGGAGAAGCTGCTGTATTAACTATTTGATGTTAGTACAATGATCTCCCCTGCTGTGTGTCGGACCCGCCACATAAAAAAAAATAAAAATAATAAATGCACATTGTTTGCAGGTAAAAAAATAAAAAACAATAAAAGTGGATTTACGATTTTTTTTTCTCTTTAGGAGCCTGTAAAGAATTGCAACAGTGATCAGAACATCGCTAGTGCCATGCAGGACTCCTGCAGACTGTCTGCCCAAACATCATACGGGCAAACAGTTTGATTGTGTCTGTCAGTGTAAAACTACCACAGCGCACAACTACAAGCCGACAGGCGTAAAGGCTGACGGTACTTTTAGTTTATTGATTCACAGGGAATCAATGACATGGGCCATGTGAATGGAGCCCCACACATCCACTCTGTTTGAATTGTGGCAGCGAGTGTGGGAAGGTGATCCCTGGCACAGGGGGGGGGGGGGGGGCAGGAGAAAGAATCAGGGTGTAACATGTTCTGAAAGGTGAACTTATCCTTTCAAAAGAGAAGTCTGCTTGAAGTTGGAGGGGCACAGCCCTCCCAGGTCCTAGATGGCCAATAAGGGCTATTAGTTATAAGCAATTAGTGAAGTATGGCTAGTCTTACTAGAGGCTAAAACCAGACACTGCATACAAATGCCAAGGGGAGTAATAAAATCATCAACACTCATTTCTGGTTTGATAAAGGGCAACTACTTTCGTGGGAAAAAAAATATAGCAAATAAAAATTATAGCATATACAATTGATACACAAGCCATGCTATATGTTATTAAGAATCATCTTTCTTTTTCAATCTCAAGTCATTGTAATGGTCTTTAAAATTAAATGCAATACACCAATGGTGTACAGAACGCCCCCAGAAATGTCATTCCCTGCTTGTGCGATTGGCTCCTGGATTTACTTAGAAGCCAAATTTTAAAGCACCTTGCAATGGGAATTTCAGTGTTGGTGAGATAATCACAACAGTTAAACAACTCTCAAGGATGCATATCCTGCAGCTTTTCTCACTAAAACAGAGAGTGCACTAGCTGATTATAATCAACCAGACCCTCCCAATCGGAATCAGTTAGCAAAAGGAAATGGTCAAACAAACAGCCATTTCCTCAAAGCAAAAACAGGCAAGAATCTGCTAAGTTTGTTAAAAGCAACCAATAAACATCACCCAGTAGGGTATTGTTTTTTTTTCAACAAAAGTGGAGTTACTCTTTAAGATATTGTAATAAAGGAAGCAGAAAAAGTCTGAATATCACAAGTGCACTTCTCATGTGAACTACTGAGATAAATATACAAAAAGGTGTAGCGCTGGCAAACAAACTGCATATAACTATACAGTGAATTAAATAATGAGAAAAAAGTATCAAAAAACATAAATAAAACAAATAAGCACTTTATAGTTCATATGTGTCTGTGAAAAAATATGTGAAATCTTCTCCTCTATTAAAGATGATAAAGAGTTCTACAGAGTGCAGGTATCCGATGTAAACCATGGGGATATTGCTCCAATACACGAGGACCTGGAGCTGCTGGCGCCACTTTCGCAAGATACCGTTCTGCCAGGCTTTAAAACTTCACGGTGTCCAAACACCGTGTTTGGACACCGTGAAGTTTTAAAGCCTGGCAGAGCGGTATCTTGCGAAAGTGGCGCCAGCAGCTCCAGGTCCTCGTGTTTTTAGAAAATATATTTCCTTGCGGGAGGGTCCAGAATAAAGCAAAAGTGTCCAATTAACGTCTCTGGAGACTCTCCCACTGTGGATGAAGCGTCCCTGCTGAATCATCCTGCTTTCCATTGAGTAAACATCACTCTACTGAGCCTGTTTTGACCCCCCTGAGGAGGGCGGTCGCAGGCTGTCTGGTAAGCCTTCACTCTTCACCTTGGTGGCGGGATCTTTACTAAGTATTGGAGCATTATCCCCATGGTTTACATCGGATACCTGCACTCTGTAGAACTCTTTAATAGGAGGAGAAGATTTCACATATATTTTTTCACAGATATATATTTTTTCACAGACACATATGAACTATAAAGTGCTTATTTATTTAATTTATGTTTGATACTTTTTCTCATTATTTAATTCACTGTATAGTTATATGCAGTTTGTTTGCCAGCGCTACACCTTTTTGTATATTTATCTTTGTTGTACCTTATATCAAGGTTTTTTTTGGTGTTTAGCAGCAGGTTTTCCTTTAGGGATTTATTTATTCAATTTCACTTTAATAATTTAGCACCTAGCGCAAATTTTTCTTTTTATAACCTCATGTGAACTACTGCAGTGAGTGTATTGTACTTTAATAATACAACCCTACAGCTCCTGTCTTCCCTACTCACGCTTTACATTTCCCATTTCTTCCCCTTGTCTTGGCAACCTCCCCAATAAATGTATTGGGGAGGGTTGCCAAGACAAGGGGAAGAAATGGGAAATGTAAAGCGTGAGTAGGGAAGACAGGAGCTGTAGGGTTGTATTATTAAAGTACAATACACTCACTGCAGTAGTTCACATGAGAAGTGCACTTGTGACCTGTATAAAAGCACACAACCTGCCATCTTCAACTTTATGCATTCACTGCAATCCTTTTAAAGTATTGTAGATGGTGTATTATGCTCCATATAGCACAGTTCTGAACTCTTAAGCGAAGCTGCTCTCTTAGAGTCTTACCTTGTCATCTAGTTTCTCAGCAACAGCTGTGAACAAATCCACCAGACTGGGCTGCAGGTTTCCACTCACAACCTTCTCGTTGTACACATAAATCTGCACAGAACAAAAGCAATATTAGTTTACAATGCTAATTATTCTAAATATATATCTAAAGCCAAGAACAAAAAGTATATTGAAGTTTACCAGTCTTTAGATGTCGTGGCTGCATCAGTTTTCAGAAGTACAGAAAATACCTGCTGATATTACTAGTCCTTGTCAATTCATGTTAGCTAAACTGAAAATGTTTCTCTGAAAACTTCTAATCCTCCCACCCCCACACTATTAATACAGGCTGCCCCTGTAGATACAGTTGATAGAGTGAAAAGTGAGTGTGCCTAGCCACTCAGGGACAGGATAAGTGTTATTTTTAGTATTACGGGTTGAAAATAAAGGGAGCCTGGAAAAAAATAAATAAAAATACAGCACTAACACCACATCTAAGGCTGCAATATATTACATTCTTGTATATACAAAAATAAGCATGCATAGGCAGTTAGATACAAGGTGGGGTTGAAAGGCAATGGCCCTTAAAATGTGTGGGTTGTCATTGTCTGAAAATTGCAGTTGCCTGTCCAATATGCTGATGCTTTGGTTTCAGTACTTTCCAAATACCTGACCCTGAACAAGCATAGAGATAAGGAATTCTGCCCTTTCTCTATCATTTTCTGCATGTGATTCCAGGTCTGTCTCTCCAAAATGTTCTGGTTAGGCAATGCCAAGCAGTTAGCACTTTTAGATAGAGCCAAGAAATTACATCACACATTCCTCACAAGTGTGCTGTAAATAAAACTTATCACAACAAAAATAAAGAATGCCACTGATCCTCAATTTAAAAACAAAAAAAAACAAAACTACTTGCCTTGTCATACTGATCTTTGAAAATGGAGCAATGGGCAAAATAAAGTCCATTAAAAGACCTATGTTTATATACAAAAGGACCCACGCATGTGAGCTCTAAACTATATTCTATTTCATGATTTGATTCATCTACTACCTGACCATTTAAAAGGAGGAACTTCACTGAAATTTGAAGTTCTGCTCGTCCCCTTCCCCACCTCCACTGGAATTGCCTAAGCAAAGGCAATAGGGTACCACACTTACTGGTGACGACATTCAAATGGCATTTACACTTAAGCAGGCCATACATTATGTGATTTTCTTTCCTTCCACAACGGGTGAAAATTGCTTGATTACCCTATGAACACATTCAGTGTTGAATGATGAGCACTTTCTCTCTGCACCCATTTACCATATTTAACCGCTGTCCCTGTTGACTCCTACCCCCACTGATTACTCCCTCTTTTTCACACTTGACTAAACTACTAAATCTGACACTCATTTACAGCATGCTTAGTCTGAGGCTGTGACTCAGGAGCACTGAAGTTAGACACAGCCAGAAAACTTTCATTTTGGGAAGTAGGCCAACGATTGGCAGCCCGCATACTTTTCTCTTTATTGTCAATAGTCACAAGAAATATAATTTTATTTTTTTTACACATTGACTGAAAACAGGAACCTAGCTATTCAAAATAATGGGAGGGCACGCAGTGACGTCACCACATCGTCTTGAGGAGGAAGGGCTCCTTACATTGCCGGCCGGCAAGTTTTACATGCGATTTTATCCTTGTTGTTTGTAAGTACATTACCTTTTACAATAAAGAAACCAGTTTCTATGGTATCACGCTATGGTCCCTCTTCTTCCTTGCCTGCTATGTGAATGATACCACAGACCACATGTTATGTCGAAGGACCCTAGGTTACACTGAGGAACGTCCCGGGTGAGAGTCTGCTTCCTGATACTATCACTCTCCTGCAAGTTAAAGGCCGCGGCTGGGTTTTAGCCGAATGTGTATTCATGCTTGCCCTCTGGTAAGCGGCCATTTGAATACGGTGGTGGGCACTTCATTTGTGTATTCACTGCGGTGTCAATTTTCAGTCAATATTTATGGACCATTGTTTGCTTATGGACTCCTGTGAGCTGTTTATTTTATAGCTGCATAATCACTGGTGCATGTCCTGAATGTTATTCATTTGCTCGCATACATTCCTATGTCAGAGGACTGTTGTGGACTTTCTTTTTATTATTGGCGCAGTTTACCTTTTTTGCTAGCTATTCTAAATAACAGTGATAAAGAGCAACAGCTTGTGGATCCTGCAAGTACCTCTTGGATTCTTTAAGTCAATCCTTGTGCTCACCCCTGCCTCCTGGGCTCAGGCTGTCCATGGGTTTTAAGCTTCCCCCTGTGATTCATCCGTCATATGCTAGAACATTAGAGGGAGGTTTCCACCCAGTATCAGACTGTTAAAACTGCAATTCCTTTCGATTTGCCACTGTTCTGCTTTACCTGTCGTGCATATGCCATTTCCACACTATCGAGGGAACTGCGACCAGGAGGTCCAAGCTCACTGATGTAACTAGTCTACGGAGACAAGAAAGACACAAACGTTGCATGCATAGTTCATTATCATCTAGGCATGGGCAATTTCTAAGGTGACAGATAAGTGACAAACCTCTGCTTCCTGAGAAAAGCCCAAATCATCCTCTCCAGATGCAAGCAGGGTGTGGAGGATCCTCTGTTTCACCTGTTCCCACTCCACAAGCATAGACTCCCTGTGGTACTCCTCTGCCATGGCAAATGTCTACAGTACAAGCAGATGCATCTGACATCACTTCATCTTTGAAATTACTCTAAAGCTTAAAAAAACAGCAATAATTTTATTGAAACATAAAAAACAGTCTTGTTTCAGAGAGATACTCACTCTTCTCCTGGATTCTTCAATTGCTGCAAATAGTGCATTGTCTTTTTCATTTTTAAGGAATCCCTGAAACAGAACCAAAAATGAGAGACCATTCTTAAAACAAAACTAGGGCAACTCAGCTCATCAGCAAGATTAACTTCCTGTCATATATGCAACCAGGGGTGTTCTGGGCACCAAGGAAAGCCCAATGAAGAAAAATAAGCTTGCAACTTTTTAAATATATACACATTTTTTCTTCTATTTAATTGCTCTCAGAGGCCGGGCGGAATGGGTGTACAGGACAGATGGCATGTGTGTGCCTTGCACCAGAAGCGTGTCATTATCTGGTGCTGGAAATGGAGCCGGCGCCATTTTGGTTCTCCCCGGCACCTCGCGATATAGCAGACACCACACCACACCACACCACCAGGAAATCTCGGGGAGACACCCACCAGGAGGAACCAATGACCACTGCACACTTCCCACCTACCCATTTACAGAAGGGATAGCCAAACAATTGGTCTGCCTGAGTTGCTTGCATACAGTCAAAATGCAAAAGTCCAGATATCACCTCAGGTTAAAAAAAACAGAAAAACAAAACAGGACCTAGTCATCTGAGGGGGGCCTCACAATCACTAGAGTCAGGGGAAACAAGACAAACATTATGTAGTGTACGCCAGGACAGTCAAACACAAAACTGAGCATGAGGGACTTTTTTTTCATATCTTTCTGGTTTGTGTTGCCTGTTGAAGATGGAACCAGACATCACTCAGGTAGCTGTCCTGGAAGACGATTTGGGAAAAATACCTTTAAAGCAGATATTTTGCGTAGTTAGACCTTGGTCCTCTCATCAACCTCCCTATGATATGCAGCTAGACTTGACTGTAGTCACATTTACAAAGCTACTAGGGCTACCTCCAGGCCCCCACTGCACTCAGAGGTCCCTATTGCTGACCCCTATGTCACTACAGGGCACAGTAACGATGTAGGTGGGAGGAGCACAGTGGGGAAAATAGGAGTTAAACAGCCTTAGAAGGGACAGTTTATGAAGAGACTTCAGTCAGTGATGTCCACAAAAAATGATAAAGAGCCATATCAACTAATAAATCTGAGATTAAGCAAAGTTAAAAACATACAAATATGTACAGGTGAAACTCGAAAAATTTGAATATCGTGCAAAAGTTCATTTATTTCATCAATGCAACTTTAAAAAGGTGAAACTAATATATGAGATCGTTCAAGCCATGATTTGTCATAATTGTGATGATTATGGCTTACAGCTCATGAAAACCCCAAATCCACAATCAAGGATTGTACATAGAACAATATCGGACCTCTGAAAAGTAGAAGCTGCATATGTACTCAGTACTTGGTTTGGGCCCCTTTTGCAGCAATTACTGCCTCAATGCGGCATGGCATGAAAGCTATCAGCCTGTGGCACTGCTGAGGTGTTATGGAAGACCAGGATGCTTCAATAGCGGCCTTCAGGTCTTCTGCATTGTTCGGTCTCACGTCTCTCATCTTTCTCTTGGCAATGCCCCATAGATTCCCTATGGGGTTCAGGTCAGGCAAATTTGCTGGCCAATCAAGCACAGTAATCCCACGGTCATTGAACCAGGATTTGGTGCTTTTGGCAGTGTGGGCAGGTGCCAAGTCCTGCTGGAAAATGAAGTCAGCATCCCCATAGAGCTCGTCTGCGGAAGGAAACATGAAGTGCTCCAAAATCTCCTGGTAGATGGCTGCGGTGACCCTGGACTTAATGAAGCACAGTGGACCAACACCTAGGGCTGCAACTAACGATTATTTTCATAATCGATTAGTTGGCCGATTATTGTGTCGATTAATCGATTATTCGGTTGATAACCTTAAAAAAAAAAAAAGTAATTTTGCTGCGATTTGCATATTTGCAATTTTTTGCCCCAATTTGTTGTTGGGCAGATTAAAAAAACACAAATTGCCGCAAAAACGCATTACGTGTTTTTCTGCAGCTTCTCTATTGAAGTATATTGAACCAAAAAAACAAAATGGCATTGTTTTCTGTTAAAAAAAAAAAGTCCTTGCCCTTTCCAAATACGCAGCAGCTGAAAAAAATCATGGCTGTGAAGGTGTCCCATAGGAAACCATGTAAATGAACTGTAGTGTGTTTCTGCAAAACGCACCAAAAAACACAGAGGTGTGACCCGGCCCTGAGATGTTTAGTAACATAATGGGGTTAAAAAAACTAAAATTAGTACAAAAAGAGCAAATAATCTACTGTAAGGGGTTAATTTTTTACTGTTGGACAGTGAAAGTAATATTTACAGTAGCAATTTGCTCTTTTTGTACTATAAAGAGCTCATTTTAGTTATTTTTTAACCCCATTATGTTACTGGCCGATTAATCGATTACCATTTTCATAATCGATTCATTTCATAATCGATTAGTTGTCGATTAATCGATTAGTTGTTTCGGCCCTACCAACACCAGCAGATGACATGGCTCCCCAAATCAACAGACTGTGGAAACTTCACACTGGACTTCAAGCATCTTGCAGTGTGTGCTGCTCCATTCTTCCTCCATATTCTGGCTCCTTGGTTTCCAAATGAGATGCAAAAATTTGCTCTCATCAGAAAAGAGGACTTTGGACCACTGAGCCACAGACCAGGTGTGTTTTTCTTTAGCCCAGGTAAGACGCTTCTGACGTTGTTTGTTGTTCAGGAGTGGCTTGACAAGAGAAATACGACATTTGAAGCCCATGTTCAGGATCCGTCTGTGTGTGTGGTGCCTCTTGATGCTCTGACTCCAGCCTCAGTCCACTCCTTGTGAAAGTCCCCCAACACTTTTGAATGGCCTTTTCCTGACAATCCTTTCCAGGCTGCGGTCATCCCTGCTGCTTGTGCACCTTTTTCTTCCACATAACTTTCTATGAATGTGCTTTGATACAGCACTTTGGGAACATCCAACTTATTTTGCAATTACCCTTTGAGGCTTTCCCCCCTTATGGAAGGTGTCAATGATGGATTTCTGCACAACTGTCAGGTCAGCAGTCTTTCCCATGATTGTGATTCCTACTGAACCAGACTGAGAGACCATTTAAAGGCTCAGGAACCCTTTGCAGGTGTTATGGCTTAATTAGCTGATTAGAGTGGGACACTTTGAGCCTAGAATATTGCACCTTTTCACAATATTCTAATTTTCGGAGATTGTGGATTTGGGGTTTTCATGATCTGTAAGCCATAATCATCACAACTATGACAAATCACGGCTTGAACCATCTTGCTTTGCATGTAATGAGTCTCTCATATATTAGTTTCACCTTTTAAGTTGCATTAGTGAAATAAATGAACTTTTGCACGATATTCTAATTTTTCGAGTTTCACCTGTATATATTAAAATAAATCACACACACCAGAGGACCTGTACAAATACAATGTTACACAATAGCATTAAACATATAGGCACAGCCCACAAACTCACCTGGATATCTGTGTCCTTCACTGGCTCAAGAGGCTCAAATGTTGTTACTGCACTGAGACTTTCTAGTCTCTGGGATATGTGAGAGATGTCCAACCCTCTGGAACCCAGCAAAACTGACCTAAAGATGGGATATAAGCAAAGCTTGAGCCATTTTCTATCTCAACATAATTACATACATATACCTTATAAAAAGACATCCCCCTTTTCCTCTATTTGATAAAGACAATGCCCATCTGCTGACTGCAGGTTATGCATCTTACAAGTCAGGTTAGTTCTTACGCTTTAACATTGGCAGACTCCTGGGAAGTGCGGGTCATAGTCCTGGAGCGGAGCCTCTCTCCAGCCTGCTGGATTTCCTGAAGATTTCTTTCCACATGAGGCAGCTCTGTGATCCCTTCTGTCTCTGCAGCCAATTGTTCTGCTTGCTGCAGGAGCTCTCCAAAGCCCTCACCGTCCATTGTGAGGGAAGATCTGTAACATACACTAAGTTAATATTAAAAACAGGTTTAGTTAATACTAGCCACTAAAGTACATACTATGTGCGTATATATATATATATATATATATATATATATATATATATCACACACATTTATTTATTTTTGGGGGGGGCGGATACCTGTCAAAACCAGTTACCCGTTTCCACTTCCAGGTAAGATCGCTGAAACCGTTGTGTGGCGATCTACGCAATTTCCGGAAGCAAGGCTTCACTTCCTGTTTCCCTTAGTGAAGATGCCAGTGCCTGCCCCTGGAGCCGATATCACGGGATACCGGGACAGGTAAGTGTCCTTATATTAAAAGTCAGCAGCTACAGTATTTGTAGTTGCTGACTTTAAATTTTTAGGGTTTTTACAGTCTGGAACTCTGCTTTAAGGGAAATCTTCCCAGTGGTACAATCTAAAGACGTATTTTGGAAGCCTGCAAAAAGCATAGTAGAGGCTGACCTGAAACTGCCAGCTACCTGGCTATCACTGGATTCAACATAGTCCCAAGGCGAGATCTGGGACAAGCATGTACCCAGTGAAGTCAGAACTCCTGCTCTTCTGCATATGCATTCCAGGTCTGTGACTCAGGAATAACTAAGGCCAACAAATCGTCACATCAACCACCATTTTCAGAAAGGGCTTTATTCACACAGACTGTTCCGGGTGAAGGGCCATTTGTTTATTCTCTCTGAGCTGGGTGGAGGAGGACTGTTCCTGTCAGAGCCCGCTCACAGCATTGGCGGTAAATGTGCAGTGCAATTCATTGTTAATGGCACACCAAACGCACCTACTAAATGAATGTGGTACTGCTTGCTGCCCACCAAACACTGCAAGCCGAGTCAACTTTGCTGAAGGTGTGAAGCATTGCGGCCACGGCATATAAACACCCCGTCTGCTGCCTATTGCAGCTTAAAGCGGAGCTCCACCCAAAAGGGGAAGCTCCGCCTTAAGCACTCCCCCCAAGGGCTCAGGTGAGCACATCGCTGGATCCTGGACAGGCGAGTGTCTGTTTATTAAATGTCAGCAGCTACAAAAAGTGTAAGTAAACTTCCTCTGCTGACATTTACCTATAATAAGGCTCATCTATAGGCAATGTAAATATCTCCTAAACATTCACGGTTTAGGAGATATTTACATTACATGCAGCCGGTGACATCACTGGGACATGCGCTCTGAAAGAACGGCCACCCGTGCCATTCCCTCCGAGCCCTGTGCTGTGACCGGCGGCATACTTGGGACTGAGATTTAACCACTTCAGCCCTGGAAGAATTTACCCCCTTCCTGACCAGAGCACTTTTTGCGATGCAGCACTGCGTCGCTTTAACTGACAATTGCGCGGTCGTGCGACGTTGAACCTAACCAAAATTGACGTCCTTTTTCCCCCACAAATAGAGCTTTCTTTTGGTGGTATTTGATCACCTCTGCGGTTTTTATTTTTTGTGCTATAAACAAAAGAAGAGCGACATATTTGAAAAAAATGCAATATTTTTTACTTTTTGATTTAATAAATATCACAATTTTTTTTTTTAAAACAATTTTTTTTCTAAGTTTAGACCGATACGTATTCTACATATTTTTGGTAATTTTTTTTTGCAATAAGCGTATATTGATTGGTTTGCGCAAAAGTTATAGCGTCTACATAATAGGGGATAGATTTATGGCATTTTTATTTTTTTTACTAGTAATAGCGGTGATCTGCGATTTTTATTGTGACCGTGACATTGCGGCAGACACATCGGACACTATTGGCGCGTTTTTGGGACCATTCACATTTATACAGCGATTAGTGCTATAAAACTGCACTAATTACTGTGTAAATGTGACTGGCAGGGAAAGGGTTAACACTAGGGGGCGATCAAGGGGTTAATATGTTCCCTATTGAGTGATTGTAACTGTAGGGGGAGGGGACTCACAAGGGGAGGAGACCGATCTGTGTTTACACACACAGATCCACACTTCTGCCGTGATCGTGGGCAATCGCGGGTGCCCAGCGGACATCGCGACCGCCGGGCACACTCACCGGTGGGAAGTGGTTAATGGCACTGCAAGCACAGCACACATTTCTCACAGGCTGCAGGAACATTGTCATAGGTGTGAATGGGACCTAAAGGAGCCTCCAGGACCGGTGGCGGTGCATCCATAAAGGGCGCCGCCACCTCTCTCTCACCATAGATAGATTCATGAAATGTCCGGCCCCTTGTTGGGCACCTGAATTACAGCGGCGTTTTTTTTTTGGAAGCACCCAATTAAAGCCATAGGCTCTAATAGGCGTCCAAAAAGGTGAACAGCGGGCGCCATGCTGGGCGCTCACTGTTCACTCGGCGTTGTGTTAGGAAAGCGAATGAATCGATTTCCTAACACTGACCCGCCTCTCAGCCAATCAGGTGCTTGGGTCTGTTACCTGTCACCTGATTGGCTGAAACAGGCGCTGTGATTGGACGCCTGATAGAGAGGACAGGAGAAGACATTGTGAAGCACGCCACCGTGACCCGCTGCGAGACAGGCAAGTGCCGGGCGATGCACACTGGCAGCATAATGGGGCACAGCCGCTGCTGCGCTTGGTGGCTGGAGTAATAGAGAGCAATGTGTGACCAGCTCAGGGCCTGGACACCTCACTTCCCTCATATACACTGAGGAGGAGGACGGCTGTCACTGAGAGGACAACCCAGAGACCGGCCTCTCCCCGTACACAGCACACCCGTCTCTCCCCGTACACAGCACACCCGTCTCTCCCCGTACACAGCACTCCCGTCTCTCCCCGGCTTCCTTCCCCCTCACATGTCTCTCACTCCCTCCATACCTGCTCCGCTCTCCTCTCCTCGCGCTCTCCGGCTCCTGCTCTCTGATTGGCCGGCTTCCTCCCAGCATGCTGCGCGGCCACGAAAAAACTTTATTCAGCGTGTCAGAGCGCAGACATTGTTGGAGGGGAAGCGGTGCGCTGTTCTGCTTCTAGATAGTTCAAATGAGCTTCACTCCATAGTAATGTGGTCTCACATGGAGAGTCCCCATCAGTGTGACCGTTTCACATACACATCTATTTCCTCTTCTGTTCTTCGGAGGACACAGGGGAGATCCATCGCTGCCAACTGTCCCTCTTTCCTCCCCATCAGGGTTGCCAACTTTCAGTAAATTTACAAACAGTTTGTAAAATCCATAATTGTTGCATCTGTCCATGAATGTCTATTCCGGACATGTAGGCTGCATGTCCCTAACTGACATTCATGCACAGATGCAACAATTATGGATTTTACAAACTGTTTGTAAATTTACTGAAAGTTGGCAACCCTGATCCCCATGTGTCCCTCATTTAGATCTGATCTATATAGTTGTAGATGAAATGCACTACTTACAATATCTATCATATCGTATTTGGCTAAATCTTTAAGTCAATTTCCAAATTTGCCGCATTTCCAAATTCCAAAGCCAATAAAAAGGAATAGTAGAGGTAAAAAAAAAGCACTTGTGGGTTTAACCAATCAATCTTTTTGTACAATTCTCCTTTAACCACTTAAGCCCCGGACCATTTGGTAGCTAGAGGACCAGAGGTGAATTCAGAATTTTGCACTGCGCTGCTTTAACTGGAAATTGTGCGGACATGCAATGTTGTACCCAAACAAAATTTGCGTCCTTTTCTTCCCACAAATAGAGCTTTCTTTTAATGGTATTTGATTGCCTCTGCGATTTTTATTTTTTTGCGATATAAACGGAAAAAGACTGAAAATTTTGAAAAAAAATGATATTTTCTACTTTTTGTTATAAGAAAAATCGAATAAACTAAATTTTAGTCATACATTTAGGCCAAAATGTATTCAGCCACATGTCTTTAGTAAAAAAAATGTCAATAAGCGTATATTTATTGGTTTGCGCAAAAGTTATAGCGTTTACAAACTAGGGTACATTTTCTGGAATTTAACCAGCTTTTAATTTATGACTGCCTATCTCATTTCTTGAGGTGCTAAAATGGCAGGGCAGTACAAAACTCCCCCAAATGACCCCATTTTGAAAAGTAGACATCCCAAGGAAATTGCTGAGAGGCCTGTTGAGCCCATTGAATATTTTTATTTTTTTTGTCTCAAGTGATTGAATAATGACAAATTTTTTTTTTTACAAAAAGTTGTCACTAAATGATATATTGCTCACACATGCCATGGTTATATGTGGAATTGCACCCCAAAATACATTTTGCTGCTTCTCCTGAGTACGGGGATACCACATGTGTGGGACTTTTTGAGAGCCTAGCCGCGTACGGGACCCCGAAAACCAAGCACCGCCTTCAGGATTTCTAAAGGCGCAAAATTTTGATTTCACTCCTCACTACCTATCACAGTTTGGAAGGCCAAAAAATGCCAAAATAGCACAAACCCCCCCCAAATGACCCCATTTTGGAAAGTAGACACCCCAAGCTATTTGCTGAGAGGCATGGTGAGTATTTTACAGCTCTCATTTGTTTTTGAAAATGAAGAAAGAAAATAATTTTCTTTTTTTTTTTTCAATTTTCAAAACTTTTTGACAAAAAACGAGATCTGCAACATACTCACCATACCTCTCAGCAAATAGCTTGGGGTGTCTACTTTCCAAAATGGGGTCATCTGGGGGGGTTTTGTGCCATCTGGGCATTCCATGGCCTCCGAAACTGTGATAGGCAGTGAGAAGTGAAATCAAAAATTTACACCCTTAGAAAGCCTGAAGGCGGTGCTTGGTTTTTGGGGTCCCGTACGCGGCTAGGCTCCGAAAAAGTCTCACAATTTTTCAGCCCCTGTTTAACAGGGGCGTGTATTTACAATTTTTTATGCTGTGCTTTGCAGCAGGGCTCATTGCTGTGCTCCAACTACAGTATCTGTGAGGGGTTGCAGTGTTGTGGCACCAGTGCCTAAGGCACAATTTTTATGCCCCTGTTCAACAGGGGCATGTAATTACAATTCTTGATCTAATATTTAACAGCTGGGCCCATTCCTGCGCCCACCAAGCGTTAGGGTCCTTTCACACGGGGCGGATCCGTGAAGATCCGCCCCGTGAAGCTCCGCTTGCTCAGCGGGGATCGCTCCGTTGAACCCCGCTGAGCCGACGGATGACTGGGCGGTCCCCGCACACTGTGCAGGGACCGCCCTGTCAGAGCGCCGCTCTCCCCTATGGGGAATCGGATGACGACGGACCGTAGAGTCCGTTGTCATCCGATCTGCTCCGCCGACGGAAGGAAAAATAGGGTTTTCCTCCGTCACACTTTGGATGTCAGTGGACATGTCTCCGCTGACATCCGTGCTTCCATAGGGGTACATGGAGGATCCGTTTCAGGTCCGCCTAAAAAACTGACAGGCGGACCTGAACGGACCTCCGTGTGAAAGAGCCCTAACTGTGAGGACTTACAGTGTTGTGGCACCAGCACCACCACCACCACCAAAGGCCTAATTTTTCCTACCACTGTTCAACAATGTCATGTTATTACAATTCTTGATCTAATATTTAACAGCTGGGTCCATTCCTGCCCCCACCAAGAGTAACTGTGAGGGCTTATAGTGTTGTGGCAACACCAACACCTAAGGGCCAAATTTCTGCAGAGTATATATGACAGGCCTCTACTTTCAAACATCCAACTTACAAACGACTCCTACTTGCAAACGGAAGGAGACAACAGGAAGTGAGAGGAAATCTACCCCAAGGAAGGGAAATCCTCTCCTGTAAGAGTTAATATGGGAAAAATGTGTCTCCTCTCCACTGATGCTTTATCGCCAATCCTTGTTTGAATAAAAAACCCAAATTTTCAAAAAACATTTGTCATTGGGACGGAAAGTGAGGTGAAATGTTCTGAACAGGTGCACAGACAGCAAAACAAATGTAAAGAGATAAACGCAAGGGCAGGCGCCGCTGAAGTAAAACTGTACAATATTAATATTACAGTAACATTAAAACACTCACATTAAGGTGTCTTTAGATCGGCATGTGGGGGTTCTGTGGGATGTGTACCTCCGCTCGTGCCAGCGTTGTCCAAGCCCAGTGCAGTGGAGTCGGTATACAGTCCTTGTGGAAAGTTTCTTCTGGGTCTTGTGCGGCGGCCGAATGGAGGCCTGGAGCGCAAGCTGCTCGTCTGTGCTGGATGCTGAGGCGCAGCGTGGGGCGGGATGACGTCACAGGACCAAGATGCAATGCATCAAAGAGCTTGAAAAAGGTGAGCGCAGTGTGTTCCTCCTCTCACTGCGCGCTCACCGAAATGCATTTCATCTTGGTCCTGTGACGTCATCCCGCCCCACGCTGCGCCTCAGCATTCAGCACAGACGAGCAGCTTGCGCTCCAGGCCTCCATTCGGCCGCCGCACGAGACCTGAAAGAAACTCTCCACAAGGACTGTATACCGGCTCCACTGCACTGGGCTTGGACAACGCTGGCATGAGCGGAGATGCACATCCTACAGGACCCACACATGCCGATCTATAGACACCTTAATGTGAGTGTTTTAATGTTACTGTAATATTAAAATTATACAGTTTTACTTCAGCGGCGCCTGCCCTTGTCTTTTATCTCTTTACATGCTTTGGAGTACAGCTTCTGCTCCCCCTTTGCAAGGCAGCCTAGAAGTGCAACAGACTGTTACCTCACCTAAAGCAACTGCTTAAAGGACTTTTTTGGACCTAGTGTCCCATGCTATATCTCAGTGAGCGCCACTAACCCTGTACCTTTTTTTTTCTACAGCAAAACAAATGTTACAGGAGTGATAACCCTTCCCTATGCTTTCCAAAAAGCTTAAAAATAGATTTTTTTGGCTGGAGCTACATTTAAAAAATGTACCTGTTCCAAATTATAAACAGATTCTACTTAAGAACAAACCTACAGTCCCTGTCTTGTTTGCACTGCCTGTATACTGCTGTTCAGAGTTACATAGTTAGTCAGGTTGAAAAAAGACACAAGTCCATCCAGTTCAACCGTAAAAAAATAAAATAAAATAAATAAAATAAACATATATCGTACAATCCCATATACCCAATTCTATACCCACAGTTGATCCAGAGGAAGGCAAAAAAAACCCAGAAGAGCATGATCCAATTTGCTACAGCAGGGGAAAAAATTCCTTCCTGATCCCCCGAGAGGCAATCGGATATTCCCTGGATCAACTTTACCTATAAATGTCAGTACCCAGTTATATTATGTACATTTAAGAAAGAATCCAGGCCCTTCTTAAAGCAATCTACTGAGCTGGCCAGAACCACCTCTGCAGGGAGTCTATTCCACATTTTCACAGCTCTTACTGTGAAAAAACCTTTCCGTATTTGGAGGTGAAATCTCTTTTCCTCTAGACGCAAAGAGTGCCCCCTTGTCCTTTGTGTTGACCGTAAAGTGAATAACTGAACACCAAGTTCACTATATGGACCCCTTATATATTTGTACATGTTGATCATATCCCCCCTTAATCTCCTCTTCTCAAGAGAGAATAAATTCAGTTCCTCTAATCTCTCCTCATAGCTGAGCTCCTCCATGCCTCTTATCAGTTTGGTTGCCCTTCTCTGCACTTTCTCCAGTTCCCCAATATCCTTTTTGAGAACTGGGGCCCAAAACTGAACTGCATATTCCAGATGAGGTCTTACTAATGATTTGAACAGGGGCAAAATGATATCTCTCTCTCTGGAGACCATACCTCTCTTAATACAAGAAAGGACTTTGCTCGCTTTGGAAACCGCAGCTTGGCATTGCATGCCATTATTGAGCTTATGATCTACCAAAACCCCCAGATCCTTCTCCACTACGGATCCCCCCAGTTGTACTCCCCCTAGTATGTATGATGCATTCATATTATTAGCCCCCAAGTGCATAACTTTACATTTATCAACATTAAACCTCATCTGCCACATAGTCGCCCAATTAGACAGAGCATTGAGGTCGGCTTGTAAATTGGCGACATCCTGTAAGGACGTTATTCCACTGCATAGCTTGGTGTCATCTGCAAAGACAGAAATGTTACTTTTGATCTCAGACCCAATATCATTTATAAACATATTAAAAAGTAAGGGTCCCAGCACTGAACCTTGGGGTACACCACTGATAACCTTGGACCATTCAGAGTAAGAATCATTAACCACTACTCTCTGAATTCTGTCTTTTAGCCAGTTTTCTATCCATTTACAAACTGATATTTCCAATCCTGTAGACTTTACCTAACACATGAGCCGTGTGTGGGGAACTGTATCGAACGCTTTTGCAAAATCCAAGTATACCACGTCCACTGCCACCCCTCTGTCCAAGGTCTTACTTACCTCTTCATAAAAAGAAATCAGGTTTGTTTGACAACTTCTGTCTTTCATGAATCCATGCTGTCTGTTGCTTAAATAGTTTTTTTCCAGCAAGAACTCATCTATGTGGTCTTTTATTAATCTCTCCAGTATTTTCCCAACTATAGAAGTTAAACTAACAGGTCTATAGTTACTTGGTAAAGACTTAATTCCCTTTTTAAATATAGGCACCACATTGGCCCTGCGCCAATCCAGAGGTACTATTCCTGTCATTAATGAGTCCCTAAAAATTAAATACAATGGCTTTGAAATTACAGAGCTCAATTCTTTTAGGATCCGTGGGTGTATGCCATCTGGTCCAGGTGCTTTATCCACCTTTATTCCATCTAAATATTTCTGGACCATATCACTTTTGAGCCATTGTGGATTTGGGGCTGTGTCACTACCACCCCCATTTTGGACATGAGCTCCCCCATGCTCCTTTGTATACACAGAACTGAAGAAAGTATTTAATAAATTAGCCTTCTCTTTGTCCCCAGTCACCCACTCTAGATTATTTTGTAAAGGGCCTACATGCTCAGACTTGAAGTTTTTACTATTAATATATTTGAAGATTTTTTTGGGGTTTGTCCTACTATCTTTTGCAATCTGTCGTTCATTTTGAATTTTTGCATCCTTGATTTCCTTTTTACATATCCTGTTATATTCTTTGTAACATTTAAATGACACTAGTGTTCCCTCATTTTTATATTTTTTAAAAGCTCTTTTCTTATAGTTTATAGCTTTTTTAACTTTGGCAGTGAGCCACATAGGTTTTATTTTTAGCCTTTTAAACTTATTGCCCATGGGAATATACTTTGCAGTGAGTTCACAAACAGTCTTTTTGAAGAATTCCCATTTCTGTTCTGTGCCCATTGATGCCAATATTCCTTCCCAGTCTAAGTCCTGGAGAGCAGCACTCATCCTTGGAAAATTTGCTCTCTTGAAATTAAGTGTTTTTATCTTTCCTGTATGTGATTTTTGCTTACAACTAACATCAAATGAAATCATGTTATGGTCACTGCTACCCAGGTGTTCCTTTATCTGAACATTAGTAACACGCTCTGCATGGTTTGAGATTACCAGGTCCAACAGAGCATCATTCCTAGTTGGGGCCTCAATAAACTGGACCATAAAATTGTCCTGCAATAGGTTTATAAATGTTTGCCCTTTAACTGTCCCAGCAGTTCCATTACTCCAGTCAATTTCTGGGTAGTTAAAATCCCCCATTATTATCACCGTCCCAGCCCTTGCAGCCCTTTCCATCTGTGCAAGGAGCTGAGTCTCTAACTCCTCATTAACATTGGGTGGTCTATAACAAACTCCAATGATTAGCTTTGAACTACGCACATCTGTATGCAGTTCCACCCATAATGCTTCAGACTCATCACACTCTCCATCCACCAGGTCCTCTTTCACACTCGCTTTGAGATCACTTCTCACATAGAGACAGACCCCTCCACCCTTCCTTTTTACCCTGTCTTTCCGAAAGAGTGCATAGCCAGGAATATTAATAGCCCAGTCGTGTGAGGAATGAAGCCAAGTTTCAGCAATACCGATTACATCATAGCTCTCCTCATGCATCAGAGCTTCCAACTCACCTATTTTGCTTGGCAGACTTCTGGCGTTGGTGAACAGACACTTTAATGCATTAATATTATTTGACCGGTCACATACTATCCTCTTGGGTGTTCCCAGATTGCAACTAGGACTTGCTACTATACTTACCTTGGGTTTATGTTCTTTGGTTACCCTACCACTAATGCCCCTAATACTACCCTTTAGAATATGTTCCCCGCTGACTCTCACTATCTCTGGACCCTCCCCCCTGTCACCTAGTTTAAAAACCCCTCTAACTTTTTGGCCATCCTTATTCCCAGCTGATCTGCACCCTCCTCATTTAGGTGCAGTCCGTCCCTTCTATAGTACTGGTTATCGACTGAGAAGTCGGCCCAGTCCTCCAGGAACCCAAACCCCTCCTTACTACACCAGCTCTTCAGCCACTTGTTCACTTCCCTAATCTCCCTCTGCCTTTCTGGTGTGGCTCGATGTACCGGTAGTATTCCCGAGAATACTACCTTGGAGGTCCTTTTCCTCAATTTAGCTCCCAAGTCCCTAAAATCGTTCTTTAGGACACTCCATCTGCCTCTGACTTTGTCATTGGTGCCAACGTGCACCATGACAGCTGGGTCTTCCCCAGCCCCTCCCAGTAATCTGTCCACCAGATCCGTGATGTGCCGAACCCGAGCGCCCGGTAGACAACATACAGTTCGGCGCTTCAGGTCTTTGTTACAGATTGCCCTCTCTGTCCTTCTAAGAATTGAGTCCCCTACCACCAGAATCTGTCTTTCCTTTCCCTTCGCTTCCCCCCCCACTCTCACTGGAGGAGTTCTTCCCCTGGCAGCTAGGAGAGTCCCTCAGCTCCAGCAGTGCTGGTCCCGGACTGGTTTCACCAATGTCACTCAATGGAGCATACTTATTGGGATGCTCCAGCCCTGGATCGGCCTCCCTGGCACTTCGCCCTCTACCCTTCCTGACTGTCACCCATCTACTATTTTCTAGTGCCTGCACCTCTTTGACTCCACCCACCTCTGTGCTGGCCCCTGCCATCACCTGCCGGGTACGTATCCAGCTCTCCTTTAGTGTGGAGGGACTTCCCAGTGCTGACAGTTGCTTCCCTAGATTCAGAACCTGGGCTTCCAGGGAAACAATGTGCTTACATTTTGCACAGCAGTAATCGCCCTCGATCAGATGATCAAGGAACGCATACATGCTGCAAGATGTACACCGAGTCGCCTCGCCACACCCGCTGGGCATCGTACCTATTAATTTAATGAGGATTCGAGATTATACCCTGTCCAAATTACCTAACACTAGCTTCCTGACCCAACTATTCAACAAGACAATACACAGGTACTCAACAAGACAATACACAGGTACTCAACAAGACAATACACAGGTACTCAACAAGACAATACACAGGTACCACGCAGACCCACGTGCACCCACAGACCAACGGACCCGCGTGCACTCGCAGACCAGCGTGCACTCGCAGAACAAACCTACAGTCCCTGTCTTGTTTGCACTGCCTGTATACTGCTGTTCAGAGTATATAGGGCCTTTTTTAAATTTGGTTGCGGGGTTCCCCTTAATATCCATACAAGACCCAAAGGGGCTGGGGGTGGGGTGGGTACCCATGCCATTTTTCTCAATGATTTTCATCCATATTGCCGGGACCAGACATTACATTAAAGCCGCAAGCAGTTTTAAATGTAATTTTGTGCAGGGACGGTTCTAAACACGGGAAACATATGCCACTTCACAGGCATACTTTAGACACCCCCCAGGTACGATATTTAAAGGAATATTTCACTTTTTTTTCCACTTTATGCATCATTAAAATCACGGCTCCTGAAAAAACGTCTGTTTTTAAAACTTCTTTTTGCATTGATACATGTCCCCTGGGGCAGAACCCGGGTCCCCAACCCCTTTTTAGGACAATAACTTGCATATTAGCCGTTATATTTAGCACTTTTGATTTCGAACGTTCGCGTCCATTGTATTTAATAGGGTTCTAAAGTTCGCGCAAACTTTCGGTCCGTTTGCAGGTTCTGGTGCGAACCGAACCAGGGGGTGTTCGGCTCATCCCTAGTTAGGACAGACGGGGTGAAAAAAGGGGCATCCCCACTGGGTGGTACTGTAGATGCTAAGAGGGTGCTACGTCCTCAATAGTAGACAAAATTCAAGCAAGTAGACTCTAAATGACTCTTTAGGCACAACACATATAATCGTCTAAAAGTAAGTATCTTATTTATACAAACAGGTTAAAATGACAAGTAAGGTGAAGTTAAAAAAAAAAAATTGTAGCACCATGTAATAATAAAACTACCACAGAAACATCCCCATACCCAGACATAGGCCAAACTGTAACTCAGCATGAGATTTATACAGATGCAGTCATCAATTTTGAGGAACGCCTGGTGTAGGTTGATGTGGAGGGTAGAAACACTTGGAGCTCTACTTGTTTCACGCTGACGCACTTCTTCAGGAGCTTGAAGTAAATATTCTATGTAGGTAGAGTAAAAAGTATACAATGAAATACAAATAATTACATAAAGCAAATGTGTTATTCTAAAGGTGTATAACAGGAAGTAGCTCAAGATACCAACAATAAGCATAAGTCTGGCCAGTATAAGAACAGAAAAGGAATGTTGGGCCTGGTAGTCTCTCCAGTTGCAGTGTAGTAGGCCCTACACCCTCCGTAGGGCCTCCCTCCCGGAGGGAGACATCAGAATGGAGGGGGACACGGAGGGAGACATCAGAATGGAGGGGTACACGGAGGGAGACATCAGAATGGAGGGGGTCACGGAGGGAGACATCAGAATGGAGGGGGACACGGAGGGAGACATCAGAATGGAGGGGGACACGGAGGGAGACATCAGAATGGAGGGGGACACGGAGGGAGACATCAGAATGGAGGGGTACACGGAGGGAGACATCAGAATGGAGGGGGTCACGGAGGGAGACATCAGAATGGAGGGGGACACGGAGGGAGACATCAGAATGGGGGGGGACACGGAGGGAGACATCAGAATGGAGGGGGACACAGAGGGAGACATCAGAATGGAGGGGGACACAGAGGGAGACATCAGAATAGAGGGGGACACAGAGGGAGACATCAGAATGGAGGGGGACACGGAGGGAGACATCAGAATGGAGGGGGACACGGAGGGAGACATCAGAATGGAGGGGGACACGGAGGGAGACATCAGAATGGAGGGGACACAGAGGGGACACAGAGGGAGACATCAGAATGGAGGGGGTCACGGAGGGAGACATCAGAATGGAGGGGGTCATGGAGGGAGACATCAGAATGGAGGGGGACACGGAGGGAGACATCAGAATGGAGGGGGACACAGAGGGAGACATCAGAATGGAGGGGGACACGGAGGGAGACATCAGAATGGAGGGGGACACGAGACCGCAGCATGGAGGGAGGGAGACAGCAGCAGAACGGAGGGGGGCTGGAGGAGGATGCGGGGACAGTCAGCGGTGATCGTGTGTTACCAACACCGATCACCGCTGATTTCACTAAAGCAGCTGAAATCCCCATGGGGGGGGAGGGGGCGGAGAAACGGCTGTCAGACTTTTAAATCTATACAGCGGTGATCGGTGCTTGTAACTCTCCCACCGCACTGATCACCGTTGACTGTCCAGGTATCGGGTGAAGCATCGGGAGCATTTGCCCGAGTACAAGTACTCGGGCAAATGCTCTGTATCGGTACCGATACCGATACTAGTATCGGTATCGGGACAACCCTAGTTTAAACCCACCTACCTCTGACCTGGTTTGCTAAAGAAAATTGGAAGGGGATCCTCCATCTAGGTGGATCGGAAAGCAGTTGGGTATAAACAGACAGCAAAGTCTGTTTATACCCAGCCATCCATAGAGCAGAGCGGGCTCTGTCCATGTCTGCATAAACTGACAGATCTGTCATCCAGACCTGGTATCTGCCCAGTGTGAAAAGGGCCTAATGGATGGCACATCCACACATCAGCAGACTGCCCACATTTACGTGCGTGTCAAACCCCATAATGCTGCAGCACCATGCAATTTTGTGCAGCATGGATTAAAAAAACACGCAACATGAAAGATTTTTCAAGTAAGCGTAGATTGGATTTCAATCATAACAGTTGTATGTATTGCTATTGCAATGCTGATGGTATAAAATGAAGGTGTATGCTGTGACCATGGATCCCCTTTTAGGCCTGATTCATACGTATGCATTTTCAGTGCATTTTGCAGATTTGCACTACAGAACGTGTTCCATAGGAAACCATGTTAAATGGACAGTAGTGCAAATCTGCAAAATGAGAAAAGCACTAAAAATGCATAGTTGTGAATCAAGCCTAAGAGTAATTGGTTTGATCACTCCAGATGTCAAATGCTTAGGTCTGGTATGAGGCAATTATTCATTTTGTGGCTCCCAATTACAATCCTTTAAAAGTGATTCTCAATTGTGACCACTAGGTGTCAGCAGCAACATACTTACTAAGCTGACAACCAAGTAATCGTTCAAGGGATACTAAAGGTTCCTTTTTAATTTTTTTAAAATAACAAACATGTTATACTTACCTCCACTGTGCAGTTCGTTTTGCACAGAGTGGCCCCGAACATTCTCTTCTGGGGTCCCTCTACAGCTCTTACGGCTTCTCCCCGCATTAGATAACCCCCTTGGAGAAGAGTTCTCCCGAGGGGGTTACCTTGCGGGCGCGCTCCTGAGTCATTCACTCGGCATCCATAGACGACGATTGTATGACTCGGCCCCGGCGCCCGCGTCATTGGATTTGATTGACAGCAGCGGCAGCCAATGGCTGCGCTGCTATCAACCTATCCAATCAACACCAGGACTTTGTGGAGAAGAAGACGCCGGGGACGTGCCGAGCAGGTAAACTGTCTCAGGTAAGTAAAACGGGGGGCTGGGGGGCCGGTGATTGCCAGGTGTATTTTAGGATGCATTAAGGTGAAAAAACAGGAACCTTTACAACCCCTTTAATTTAGAATTGTGTAAAAACTGTTGCTGGGAAATCTTCAGTCCAGAAGCCAACCATCATACTGGGTTAACACTATTACGAATTAGATGCGGATTTCCCCGCATCCAATTTGCATGTCAGGAGATTGTGACCGCCTCTTTAAAAAGCCGCTTCACACATCTCCGGAGCGGCTCCGGTGCAAATTTATCAGGAGTCCTGTGTGTTTTCTGGTCCGTCTCAGGTAGAAATTAAAGAGGAAGTAAACCCTGATGGGTTTTGCTTCCTCTTTAGCCCGCTGCAAATGAAAAGCATAATGGGCTAGTATGCATCGCATACTAGCCCATTATGTGCCACTTACCTGCAAAAGAATCCAGCGATGTCCCCAGAGTAGGCAGCGTCCATCTTCTGGCCCCTCTTCCTTCCGGGACACGGACTCCGGCTCTGTGATGCGCCGAAACCGCGTGACGTCACTCCCGCGCATGCGCACGGGAGCCGCAATTCACGGCACAGGCTAGGGAAGAAACGGCACTTACTTTCGTTTCTTCCCCGGGCATGCGCCGTTGGTATTTACGGCGGACTACAATTGAAATATCTCCTAAACGGTGCATGTTTAGGAGATATTTCCACGACCTATAGGTAAGCCTTATTCTAGGCTTACCTATAGGTAGAAGTACATACAAAGGGTTTACAACCACTTTAAGCCAAAAATTCGGGCTGAAATCAGACTGTGAGCCATTCCGTGCTGCAGTGTGAACCCAGCCTCAAAGATAGAAATAAAATAAAGAAACAAACAAATCACAAAACATTGATATAGATCAATGATTATTCAGATCATATGAAAGGATCAGTCTGGAAAAGTTTCAATTTTATAATACATTTTTCTACAGATGGGGCCTGGAATATCCAGGGTAAGTTCAGTGATGATCACACATCCCAAATGTTCTGAATCAGGAAACAGACATACAGGGTGGGATTTACTAAAACTGGAGAGTGCAAAATCTGGGGCAGTTCAGCATAGCAATCAATCAGCATCCAGGTTTTATTGTCAAAGCTTAATTGAACAAGCTGAAATTAGAAGCTGATTGGCTACCATGCACAGCTGCACCAGATTTTGCACTCTCCAGTTTTAGTAAATCGACCCCACAGTATCTCACAAAAGTGAGTACACCCCTCACATGTGACAACACTGAATAAATTACACTTTGCTACAATGTAAAGTAGTGAGTGTACTGTACAGCTCAAAATTACTTAACACACAGCTATTAATGACTAACCGCTGCCACCAAAAGTGAGTACACTCCTAAGTGAAAATGTCCAAATTGGGCCCAAAGTGTCAATATTTTGTGTGGCCACCATTATTTTCCAGCACTGCCTTAACCCTCTTGGGCACGGAGTTCACCAGAGCTTCACAGGTTGCCATTGGAGTTCTCTTCCACTCCTCCATGACGACATCACGGAGCTGGTGGATGTTGGAGACCTTACGCTCCTCCACCTTCCGTTTGAGATGCCCCGCAGATGCTCAATAGGGTTTAGGTCTGGAGACACGCTTGGCCAGTCCATCACCTTTACCCTCAGCTTATTTAGCAAAGCAGTGGTTATCTTGGAGGTGTGTTTGGGGTCGTAATCATGTTGGAATACTGCCCTGCGGCCCAGTCTCCGAATGGAGCGGATCATTCTCGGCTTCAGTATGTCACAGTACATGTTGGCATTCACGGTTCCCTCAATGAACTGTTGCCCCCCAGTGCCGGCAGCACTCATGCAGCCCCAGACCATGACACTCCCACCACCGTGCTTGCCTGTAGGCAAGACACACTTGTCTTTGTACTCCTCACCTGGTTGCCGCCACACACGTTTGACACCTACTCCACATCCCCAAGACTCGCTACAAAGCTAAGGGAGAACGAAGGTTTGCTGTCCAAGGACCAAGGCTATGGAATGCACTACCCACGAACATCCGCATGGAAGAAAACCATCGGGTCTTCAGGAAAAAACGAAAGACCCACCTCTTCTGAAGGATCTCAACGACACTGGATGCAAAGCGCCTTGAGGTGATTTAGTTTGCATTTGCAGCGCTATACAAGTTACTCACTCACTCACACCATCTGAACTGAATACGTTTATCTTGGTGTCATCAGATCACAGGACATGGTTTCAGTAATCCATGTCATTAATCTGCTTGTCTTCAGCAAACTGTTTGCGCCTTTTCTTGGGCATCATCTTTAGAAGAGGTTTCCTTCTGGGGCGACAGCCATGCAGACCAATTTGATGCAGTGTGCGGCGTATGGTCTGATCACTGACAGGCTGACCCCCCACCCCTTCAACCTCTGCAGCACTGCTGGCAGCACTCATACATCTATTTCTTAAAGCCAACCTCTGTATTTGACGCTGAGCACGTGCACTCAACTTCTTTGGTCAACCATGGTGAGGCCTGTTCTGAGTGGAACCTGTCCTGTTAGACCACTGTATGGTTTTGGCCACCGTGCTGCAGCTCAGTTTGAGGGTCTTGGCAAGATGAACACAGTCACTGGAGGGGAGCTCCTTTCAAGATGTCACTCCCCATAGGCTGGCCTACTCCGGTTTCCCCAGGCAGAGCTCATAAGTGTAAAATACAGTGTAGCGGGGTCCTCAAATTGATGGGATACACCTGGGGAATAGTGTGACCCAGGTGTATAATTGTGTTAGGGTTCAGACCCCTTTTTGTTTCGTGGAGGATTGGAGGATGTAGTATTCTCCTTTGCCTGTGGGTGGCGGGGTACCCACAGGCTTCAGGTAGAATCATCTCCTGCAGTGCTCCCTGTTTTGTCCCTTCCCGGAGATGGTATGGCTGGGGCGGGGAACCCGCCGGGCCGTTGATGGGAGGAGATAAAAGGGGGAGACGCCCTTACCACGAGGTCTTGCGGAGAAGGAGGTCCTCGGAGGAGGAGGGTTGCAGTCCGCACCCAGGGCCCTTAGGCCTGGGTGCTGGAGATCCAGGAGTCTGGTCCAGGTGCCCATGGCCTGGTCCGGAATCATGTTGGCGTCCATCCCAGGCATCTTTAGCCTGGGGTGAGGTACTATCGAGGAGGCCTGGGGCCCAGTACCTTCGACTAGGTCCCGCTAGGGTGGACTGTCCGAGGGTCCCTGAGCGGAGGGACTCGTATCTGAGGTGAGGAGGCCAGAGAGGTTACCCACTGGAGACCCGGAGCAGCACCAACCCGGTGACAGTGGGCCTCTGGGAACTCTCTTGGGAGGACACATCCCCCTGATAGGGGCCACAGCGTATCGAAGAGGGCTCCATTGCTGTTCATAGGGGTTGCTGGAAGAGACCCCATCTTTCCTGTTCTGTAACAGCCGGATTGGCTTAGGCGCCGCTGGTCATAGTACAGTGGCATAGAACTTAAACTTTAGGAAGTGCCTCGATCTGCTCGGCCCACCGTTGGCAAGGTTATAGGTCCCAACCAGTTTGCTGCAAAAGAACTGTTTATTGTGCTTTGCGTATTGGAGTGTCAAATAAACAAGTGTTGGACCTTTCTCCGGTGTGTGAACTCCAGTTACTGGAAGCAAAAGGGAGGCTGGTGAGCTTGCAATTACAGACTCAGTGCATTCACAGAACACACCGGCCCGAGGAAACATCAGTAAGTGGCCTTCACCTCCCTACTACAATGGGGAGGACATGGGCCGTGGCGCATCTCACTCTCACAACCCAGGAACCCCTAGACATGAGTTGGTGTGTAACCGATAAAGATGGAGAGAGAGTGAGGCCGCTACAACAGCACTCACTTTTACCTTTACTTAGGAAAGGTCAGACACCACCCTTTACAAACAGAGCATATTTCAGTGCTAAACACCTTTCTCTGCTCATTCCCCAACCTGTCCAGTTAGGTTTGGGTAGAAGAAGCTTTAAGGCTCATGCACATGAGCAGTTTGGCTTGTACAGTGTAAAAACCCACTGATTTTAGAAGCGAGGAAGGCACAGGTGAAGCCTACAGCCCGCTGTCAGCAGCCTGTCAAAATCAATGACAGGTTGTAAAACTTGACAGTTGTACCCAGTTGGTTGCATAGTTCCTGCATTCGGGGCATATGTCTCTGAATGCACATGGTCCCGTGGGAATAACATTTGGAACAGCATCCAGCTTTCATGTATTTTAGCCTGTCATTGATATTGACAGTCTGCTGGCAGTGGGCTGTAGGCTGCACTCGTGTCTCTCAAAAAGGCTGGGCTTTTAGGCCTCATATACTCTGGACGTTAAAATAACATTATAAAAATGCCAGTAGCTTTGCAGTGAGTTTTTTCAACATTTTTGCAATAGCGTTTATTAGTGTTTTTAGCTGTAGTGGGCATTTGAATTTAGGGGAAGCATCTGGGTGGTAGTGTAACCCAGATGCACTAATTGCTAGGGGATCCGGGACCTTTTTCTGGTTCTTGGAGGACTCTGGTGGTGTGAGGTTCCTTGCGGTCCACGGGTGGTGCGAAGGGAGAGGGGATAAAAGGGGCGGACGCCCTTACCACGGGGTTCAGAGTTGAGAGTTCGGAGAGAGTTGGAGGATGCGGCCGCACCCAGGCACCTTCAGCTTGGGTGCTGGCATTCCAGTGTTCCAGGCCTAGGTGCCCTTGACCTGGCCGGAGCGAGAGATGGAGTCCATTCCAGGCACCTTTAGCCTGGGGTGAGGTACTATGGCGGACGCCTGGGGCTCAGTACCTTCGACTGAGTTCCGCGAGGGTGGAGGAATCCGAGGGGGCCCTAACTCCTTGGGTGCCCGTGTCTGAGTTCGTGAGGACTGATGTGCGAAACTTCTCTGAAGAGTCCGGCGCAGCATCGCTGGTGACAGAGAGGCCTCCGGTAACTCCCTTGGACGGATTTCCTTCCCCTGACAGGGGCCGTGCTAGCGAAGGTAATTCACGTTCTACCTCAAATAGTCAGTGGCAGTGACTATTCACCACTGGTGATACCACAGTGGTTAGCAACAGAAGGGAAAGGATTGTGCCTCGATCTATCCCCATTATTACTCAGTAAAGAAACTGTATGTTTGTACGCCAAGAAGAATAAAACTGAGTTGGACCTCTTCACTGTGTGGAACTCTGGTTACTAGGAGCAAAGGAGTCAGGGACGAAGTACTGGACTTGACTCTAGGACACCTACACACAGGGCCGGCCCTACCATGGGACCCGATGGTACCTCGGTCCCAGGCGGCACTTTCAGGGGGGCGGCAAATTGCTGCCTGTCAGCCAGCCGCAGGGCCACCATCAGGGGGGTACAGGCAGTAGTAGTACTCCTGTAAGGGGCCTGGCCGCTACCGCTCCTCCTTCAGCAACAACAAAAGAAATGAACCTGTCAAGCGCCGGCCGCTCCCCCGCTATAGCGAAGGAAGCTGTGACAAGGGAGAGGGGCGAGCTGCGGGACGTCAGTATATCTCCCCCGCTCGCCCCCTCCTTTCTCCTGTCAGCAGTGGAGAGAAAGCGGCTCTCACCTGGTTTGCCGCTTAGTTCTTTGCCCAGTCTGTTTCCCTCCCGATTGGCTGCGCTGTGGCCAATCAAAAGAGACTAGGGTCTAGTGGAGCATCATGGGACATGCAGTCCCAGAAGCTTGACTGCCCCATTGTTGTGCACAGCCAGCAGACTTCAGCCCCCAGCATGCACTCTGCTGGGAGAGAGAGTCTGGAACCCAGGAAGAAACTGAGGGAGTGATTGCTACAGGACACAGGGAAAAGAGAAGACTTTATCGTTACACTGAGGGAATGGGCACTGGGAAGCGACAGGGTCCCCACAAACAGCTAGTTGTACCCCAGAAATACAGACGGGAGCTATTGCGCCTGGCTCACGACATCCCCTTGGCCGGACATTTAGGGATAGCCAAGACCCGGAGTCGGTTGTCTCATGCTTTCTTCTGGCCCAGGTTACATGCCGAGGTGCGAGAATACTGCCGGACCTGTGAGACTTGCCAGAAAGTAGGGAAGACAGGGGATCACCCAAAAGCCTCGCTGCAACCCCTGCCGATTATTAGAGAACCCTTTAGCCGCATAGCGGTAGATATTATAGGCCCACTGGCCCGCCCCAGTGCCACCGGGAAGAAGTATATTCTTACGGTGGTGGATTACGCCACCCGCTACCCGGAGGCTATTCCCTTATCCAATATCCAGGCTGATACAATAGCAGATGCCTTGCTGCGGGTATTTACTAGGGTAGGGTTCCCCCAGGAGATATTGTCCGATCAGGGTACCCAGTTCACAGCTGAGCTGACGCAGCAGCTCTGGCGTCTCTGTGGGATTAAACCCCTCCAGAGCGCCCCCTACCATCCTCAGACTAATGGGCTGTGTGAGAGATTTAACGGGACCCTGAAGCAGCTGCTTCGGGCCTTTGTGGAGAGTAGAAAGGATTGGGAGAAATATCTTCCCCATCTACTGTTTGCCTATAGAGAGGTACCCCAGGAGTCCACTGGGTTTTCCCCATTTGAGCTGTTATATGGGCGAAGGGTAAGAGGACCCTTAGACTTAGTGAGGGCCCAGTGGGAGGGGGTAGAGGATCCGGATGGCCTCCCCATCCTTAGTTATGTCTTGGAACTCAGGGAGCGACTGCGGGAACTTACCGATCTAGTCCATGAGAATATGCAATCGGCCCAGAGTCAGCAGAAGGTTTGGTATGATCGGTCTGCGAGGAATCGCACCTTTTATATCGGACAGAAAGTCCTGGTACTAAAACCCCTGAAGCAAAATAAATTACAGGCCTCCTGGCAGGGCCCCTATCAGGTGGTAAAACAGCTGTGCGATACAACCTACGTGGTTGCCAGCTGTGCAGGCACAAAAATTAAGAGGACGTTCCACATTAATATGATGAAGGCCTATCATGAGAGGGCTGAGGCAGTAGCCGCCATATGTGCTCCTGCCACCGGGGACTCTGAAAATCTACCAATGCTGGAGCTTCCCGAAATCAGTAACTGTTCCGGGGGTGTGGAGGATATACGGCTAGGAGATAGATTAGGATCCCAAGAACGAGAACAGGCCAGAGAATTACTCCAAGACTGTCAGGAGATGTTCTCGGCACGCCCTGGGTACACTCACATAGCTGTGCACAAGGTAGAGACCCCCGGGCAGAAGCCCCTGAGACAACCAGCCTATAGGATTCCTGGAGCAGTGCAAGAAGGGATGAGAGCGGAGATTAGGGAGATGCTCGAGTTAGGGGTGATCGAGCCATCAGCAAGCCCCTGGGCTTCCCCTGTAGTATTAGTCCCAAAACGGGATGGCACGACCAGATTTTGCGTGGACTATAGGCGACTGAATGACTGTACTGTGACAGATGCCTACCCTATGCCCCGAGTGGACGAATTGCTGGACAAAATAGCTCAGGGACATTATCTGACGACTATTGACTTGTGTAAGGGCTACTGGCAGATTCCCTTGGAAGCGGAAGCAATTCCGAAGTCGGCCTTCATCACCCCGTTCGGCCTTTACCAGTTTCGGGTAATGCCATTCGGGATGAAGAACGCGCCGGCTACCTTCCAGCGGATGATGGATGAACTCCTTGATGGTCTGCAAGATTTTGCATGCGCATATCTTGACGACATCGCAATCTATAGCCAGACCTGGGAGGAACATCTTAGACACCTGGGAATAGTGCTAGATAGGATCCGATCCGCAGGCCTGACCCTGAAGCCAGACAAATGTAATATCGGGATGTCTGAGGTACAATATCTGGGACATAGAGTAGGATGTGGGAAGCAGAGGCCAGAACCTGCAAAAATAGAGGCCGTCCTAAACTGGCCGGTTCCCAGAACCAAGACCCAGGTACTTGCATTTTTAGGGACAGCAGGGTACTACAGGAAGTTTGTACCCCACTATAGTGACATAGCCAAACCCCTGACGGACCTGACCAAAAAGACTCTCCCTAGACAGGTCCTGTGGTCCCCGGAGTGCGAGACAGCATTTCATCAGTTAAAAACTGCCCTAACGCAAGCTCCCATACTGGCGGCCCCTGATCCTAACAAACGCTTTGTCATTCATACGGACGCCTCCATGTTCGGACTGGGAGCCGTACTAAGCCAAGTTGGCGATGACGGGAAAGAGCACCCCGTGGCATATCTCAGCCGCAAATTGTTACCCCGTGAAGTTGGATATGCTGCCGTGGAAAAAGAGTGTTTGGCCTTAGTCTGGGCTTTAAAGAAATTGCAGCCCTACGTGTATGGACGCTCTTTCTTTTTCGTACATCACGGGACACAGAGCGACTTAGTCATTACTAATGGGTTATATAGTTTACCTTCAGGTGCTGGCACTGGCAACTTCCAAACCGGAAGTACCCTCCCCTATATAAGCCCCTCCCATCCGGGAGCACCTCAGTTTTTTTGCCAGTGTCTAAGGTGTTGGCCAAAGAGTAACATGTGTTTTCACTGGGCTTGCGTACAGGTTCTTTTGGGCCTTAGTAAGCTGTTCCGGATCCCACCAAAAAAGCTTCATAGCTAAACGGTCGGTACCCGGGCCTTGCAGCAGAAGAGCAAGGTTTTGCCTGTAATGCCTCTCTTAGGAGGGCTGGACCCTGGGATCCAGAGCTCTGGTCATACCCACGACCAAGATGTTGTCTGTGCAGGGTGCTATACAGGTCCAGGGGAGTGGAATCCTTGGGAACCCGGTCCCTGAAGGTTTAATTACAATGCCTGCCGTGATAGGTGAAGTTTGGGCTTCTGTGGACCAAACAGAGTCCTGCGGCGGGGAACAGGTAAGTGGGGGCCCCCAGGAACTTGGTTCTATTGGGGGACCCCCAAGCCTAATTTGTCTTTCTGTCTGTTACCTAACGGTATTCCCGCTAATATCTGTGTGTGCCTGTAACTACTGAAAATGTAAAATTTTAATAGTAGTCAAGAAAAAAAAAAAAAGAAAAGAGGACCGCGGTACCTGTGTTAAACCACTAGAGGCCGCTGTGGTCCATTTTTCTTGTCATGTGGATCTTTGGTTTTCTCAAGTCAAAAGATCCAGGCAGTTGGTAAGTTTCTCTGTGGGAATCCACTTCCTCTGCCCTGTTGCTGCGCTCATCCACCGCACAGGCCCTCCGGCAAAAAGGGCCCTGGCTCCTAGTCCCTGTTTGATTTTCGAAAAGGGCGCCAATGGCGCGCGGGCGCGTGCACGCGCCTCCTATGAAAAAAAGGGGCGGGGCGGGTGGATGACGCTCGATGTGCGCCACGGCCCTTCTGCGCATGTGCAGGCGTCCCAGCTTGTATAAAGACACAGTACAAGCGTCAGCTGGATGCAAACAGAGCTAGCAACAAACAGTGGCACACAGAGGCGGTTGATGCAGGCATCCCCATAGAAAGGCACTTTAGTGGACACCAGCTGGTATATAGCAGCAACTGTGTTAGACTATTACCAGCAAAATTGGTGTATGACGACGGGAATACCTCAGCTTTGTGCTTAAAGGATATGTCATCCAGACGCTCCGGAAATAAGTCTTCCAGGATGCCAAAGGGGTCTCCATCGGGCTCTGAGGATATTGGGCATGCTTGTACTGCACCAATCTCCCCTGAGAATTCAGAGGTCAGTAGCCGTAGAAACCCCGCAGGAGTGCCTGGTGCTGCGGCTGTCCCCAGTCCACCTGCTCCTGTATATATAACAGAGGAGGTTTTATCCTCAACTCTGGGAGGATTGGAAGAGAGATTAACAGCATTGATCGCTGCTTCCCTGTCACAGGGAAAGCGCGTCCGATCTCTGTCTCCTCCTTCAGAGTGCCTGTTAGTGGAGGAACAGCCCCACACAGAGATCGACCTACCTGAAGGGGATCAGGATGAGGTTGATTCAGTTATGGAGGAATCAACAGTGGAAGAACCTTTCTCAGCATCTCAGGCTGAAAGATTATGGGTTCAGTCTCTGACTAACATGGTCCGATCAGCATTTAAAATGCCTCTGGCGGAACCATCAACCACTACGGTTTCCTCGCTGGGGTCGCTAAAAGCTCCCCAGGCTGTCTGTTCCTTCCCAATCCACCCTTTATTAGAAGGGCTTATTTACCAGGATTGGGAGCATCCTGATAAAATATTTGCTCCCCCCAAGAGATTTCCGGTGATCTATCCCATGGAGGATAAGTTCATAAAAAAATGGAGGGTCCCTACAGTGGACGCAGCCATCTCTTCTGTGAACAAATCACTGACATGTCCAGTAGATAATGTTCCAATGTTCAAAGACCCAATAGATAAAAAATTGGAGTCTTTACTAAAATCTGCTTTCTCTACAGCAAGCATGGTGACACAACCTGCGGTAGCAGCGATTGGAGTCTGCCAAGCAGTGAAAGATCAGTTGAAACAAGTCTTAAGGGACTTACCAGATCAGCAGGCTCTTGCCCTAGCTGACCTGCCTAGAGCCTTGTGTTTTGCGGTGGACGCCATAAAGGATACAATCCAACAGGCCTCCCAATTTACGCTGTCTGTAGTACATATGCGTAGGCTTCTGTGGCTCAAAAACTGGTCTGCTGAAGCTCCCTGTAAGAAACTGCTGGTTAGCTTCCCATTTCATGGAGAACGCTTTTTTGGAGAAGATCTGGACAAATATATCCAGAAAATTTCTGCCGGTAAAAGTTCACTCTTACCGGTTAAGAACAAGAGTAGAAGTCCTTCTTTTAAGAGGCCTACTTCTCCAGTCCCGGGGACATCGGCTGTGAAGCAGTTCCGACGGCCTCCGCGGTCAAATTCAGGGGGCAGAAATCAGGGACAATCACAGGGTAACAAGAAGCCTTGGATCAAGAGAGGTACAAAACCTCCCCCCAAGACATGAAGCGTTGCCCCCACTCAATCGGGTGGGGGGAAGGCTTCAGTTGTTCACAGAGACCTGGCGGGACACCATCAGAGACAGATGGGTGCTCTCCGCAGTAAGTCTGGGATACAAGCTGGAGTTAAAAGGCACTCCTCCTGCCCAATTTATGAGGTCAAACGTGCCAAGAGATCCCCAGAAGAGAGGATCCCTCCTTCTGGCACTAGAACAACTATTGCTCCAAGGTGTAATCATGAAGGTTCCCCTGGAAGAAAGCGGATTCGGGTTTTACTCGAACCTTTTCACAGTCCCCAAACCAAATGGGGACGTGAGGCCCATATTAAATCTAAAAGGGCTAAACAAGTTCCTAAATATCAGGACTTTTCGGATGGAGTCGATCCGATCGGTGGCCACCGCCCTACAAGGGCAGGAATGGTTAGCCTCGATCGACATAAGGGATGCTTATCTGCATATTCCCATCTTTCCGGCCCACCAGAAATTTCTACGCTTTGCAGTAGAAGGGCGCCATTTTCAGTTCAGAGCCTTACCTTTCGGTCTGGCCACAGCACCACGAGTGTTCACAAAGGTTCTGGCCCCACTATTGGCCAATCTAAGAACACAAGGTGTAACGATAATGGCATATCTAGACGACCTGCTACTAATAGACCACTCAGTGGAAAAGCTGGAAGTAGCTATTCACAAGACAATCAAGTATCTGGAATATCACGGTTGGATTATCAACCGGGACAAGTCAGCCCTAAGACCAGTCAAAAGTCTGGAATACTTAGGGCTAAGGCTGGATTCAAATCAGAGAAAGATTTTCTTACCTCCAGAGAAGGTGTCGTCTTTAAAAGATTTGACCCACTTAGTGGGTACAAAAAGAAAACCATCCATACGCCTGTGCATGAGGCTGCTGGGAAAAATGGTGGCTTCATTCGAAGCAGTACCCTACGGTCAATTCCATTCAAGGAATTTGCAAGGGGCCATACTGTCAGCCTGGAACAAAAAAGTTCAGGCTTTAGACTTACCAATGTCCCTGTCCCCTTCCGTTCGCAAGAGCCTCCATTGGTGGTTGGTGCCCCAGAATCTGGAAAAAGGGAAACCCTTCAGTCCGGTTTCTTGGAAGGTGGTCACTACAGATGCCAGCCTCATAGGCTGGGGGGCAGTACTGGAGCAATGGTCTCTCCAGGGCAAGTGGTCAGAAGCAGAAAAGGCCCTGCCCATCAATCTCTTAGAGATACGAGCAGCCCGGTATGCCCTAGTAGCATGGACATCCAAACTCCAAGGGTCCCCTGTCAGAATTCAATCAGACAATGCCACAGCAGTGGCATATATCAATCACCAGGGTGGCACCAGGAGTCGTGCAGCCCAGAGGGAAGCAAATTGCATCCTGGAGTGGGCAGAAAGATATGTCCCAGCCATATCCGCGGTTTTCATCCCAGGAGTGGAAAATTGGAGAGCGGACTTTTTAAGTCACCAACAATTATGCCCGGGGGAATGGTCTCTTCACCCCGAGGTTTTTCAGGCAATATGCCAGCGGTGGGGAACACCGGATGTAGATCTGCTAGCATCCAGATTCAACGCAAAGGTGGACAGATTTGTGTCTCGCACAAGGGATCCCCTAGCTTGCGGCTCGGATGCCCTAGTGTTCCCTTGGGATCAGTTCAAGCTGATATATGTGCAGCGGCCTCACCCTCTCTCCCTCTTTCCTCGGTTTTGCACACCAACTCATGTCTAGGGGTTCCTGGGTTGTGAGAGTGAGATGCGCCACGGCCCATGTCCTCCCCATTGTAGTAGGGAGGTGAAGGCCACTTCCTGATGTTTCCTCGGGCCGGTGTGTTCTGTGAATGCACTGAGTCTGTAATTGCAAGCTCACCAGCCTCCCCTCTGCTTCCAGTAACTGGAGTTCACACACCGGAGAAAGGTCCAACACTTGTTTATTTGGCACTCCAATAGCAAAGCACGATAAACAGTTCTTTTAACAGCAGACTGGTTGGGACCTATAACCTTGCCAACGGTGGGATGAGCAGATCAAGGCACTTCCTAACGTTTCAGTTCTATGCCACTATACTATGACCAGCGGCGCCTAAGCCAATCCGGCTGTTACAGAACAGGAAGGATGGGGTCTCTTCCAGCAACCCCTATGAACAGCAATGGAGCCCTCTTCGATACGCTGTGGCCCCTATCAGGGGGATGTGTCCTCCCAAGAGAGTTCCCAGAGGCCCACTGTCACCGGGTTGGTGCTGCTCCGGGTCTCCAGTGGGTAACCTCCCCGGCCTCCTCACCTCAGGTACGAGTCCCTCCGCTCAGGGACCCTCGGACAGTCCACCCTAGCGGGACCCAGTCGAAGGTACTGGGCCCCAGGCCTCCTAGATAGTACCTCACCCCAAGCTAAAGGTGCCTGGGATGGACGCCAACATGACTCCGGACCAGGCCATGGGCACCTGGACCAGACTCCTGGATCTCCCGCACCCAGGCCTAAGGGCCCTGGGTGCGGACCGCAACCCTCCTCCTCCGAGGACCTCCTTCTCCGCAAGACCTCGTGGTAAGGGCGTCTCCCCCTTTTATCTCCTCCCATCAACGGCCCGGCGGGTTCCCCGCCCCAGCCATACCATCTCCAGGAAGGGACAAAACAGGGAGCACTGCGAAGATGATTCTACCTGAAGCCTGTGGGTACCTCGCCACCCACAGGCAAAGGAGAATATTACATCCTCCAATCCTCCACGAAACAAAAAGGGGTCTGAATCCTAACACAATTATACACCTGGGTCACACTATTGCCCAGGTGTATCCCATCAATTTGAGGACCCCGCTACACACTCCCCCCTGTAATTTGACGCTGGTCCCCAGCGTCAGGTGCACACCCATGCCTCCCATAAAGTGGTGACATGGAGTGAAACCCCTGAGGCAGTTCCTCTAAATTTCCCAAGTGCCAAGACCTGCTCAGGGAATGGGGAACATATAAAACAACTTATGTCATAAAACACTTTAAACATCTGCCTAGTCACAGCCCCTCTCCCACACTGTCTAAGAGCCACCCACTCTCAATGATCTTGACTGACGATTCTCCTGCAGGGGAAAGAAAAACAACATCCTAACATAATTTCGTGTCATTTGGGATGAGTGGGCCCGTCAGCCGAGAGACCCACTCACTCCAACAAGCAAGGTGATGTGTGGGTGAAATATTTTCAAACATTTGTTGCGCAACACTGCCACCTGGTGACAACGCCGCGGTCATGACACTCAACGAATCTTCGTTCTTCCAGCTTTTCCCTACTCTGCCACTATTCCCAAATGTCCTTGCCTTTGGCACATGAAGAAAAGGGGAAACACGAAAACACAACAGTCCCCAAGTCTCCAACGAGAAAAAGAAAAGCCCAAACAAAAACAAAAACAGGGCACAGTCCTGCGTGTCTGGGAATGGCTCTTCCAGAAAGTTCAAGTGCACAAAAGAAATAAACAGGAGTTCTTTTCTCCTATAAGTAAAACTTTGGATCCGGCAGGTACAGGGGTTTCAGGTGTTTGTCAAATGCCTCTATCGAATACTCGACATCTTCTCCTTCTCTTCTGCAAATGACTATCTTGTCAGCATGGATATGGCGCCCCAATTTCCATTCAGCTTTGCAGTCCTCAAACCTTTTAGACACTGCCGGCACATATTCCAGGTACCTGCGGGCATGGGGCACCTTCAACTTGTCCCACACAAACTCGTCATACCATCTTGTTCTCCAGACTTCCACCTCATACAGCAAGTCCCGGGGTAGATACGGGTACTCCCACCCATATTCCCGAGCTACTTTATGGCAAAACAGTCTCTGCAAGCGGGCCAAAGGTGGCATAGTGGCTTTCTCTCCAGTTCCAGGCAGCACAATAGCTTCCGGATGCCGAGGTACCTTTACCAGCTCCCTGGAAATGACTTTCGGCGCTCTCAGAGAAGCGCGGGGTGTCCCCACAACCAAAGTAGGTGAGGTAACAGTAGATGAGGACACAGGTGGAGGGGTAGGTTCCCTCGTAAGCTGCGGGTCTTCCACCCGAGGCGTGCTGTCTCCTGTGTACATAGGTGAATCCCGTACCGCACGGGAAGCAAGAAGTGGCACTCTATCTCAGCCCTTGCGGCTGAACAGTTCGTCTATCTCGCCATCATCTCCGCAATCAGACAGCGACTCTAGGTCGGAGGTGTCATACATCTCCGCAGGCAGATATCTACCGGTGGACACAGAATCATCTTCTCTGGGGGGTTCCACCTCCAATGGGCCCCCGACACCTCCAACCACCACCACAGTCCCAGCCCCTGGCTCACCTGACCCTTGTAGAAGACTGGGATGTCCGGGACTTCCATCTCGACCGGCGCCATCCAGGCCAGGCAAGCAGCTGGGTGAAGCTCGACCACGTCCATAGGATGCCTGTACTAGGCCAACTTTCCTCTTCGGTGGTGGAAGCAAAGAACTTGTGGCGACCGAAGCAGCATCTTCGGATTTTTCTCTGTTGGGCAGTCCATCGCCCTGGTCAGCGCGCACGGGAACCTCGACAAAGGCCTTGATCTCCCCTTCCGGAGTAGCAGTACCCGTGAGGTGATTGAGGCGAAGGGCCCGGGGCCTTGCTGTGGACGACTCGACCTCAAAAAGGAATTCTCTGCACTCCTCACATCGCCCGAATGGCTTCAGGGTGACCACCAGTCCCGAGCAGCCGGGACAGATCACACCGAGGGCCTCCGTGTCTCTGCAGGTGTACAGAACCAACCGCCCTCGGGGCCTAAGTCTTATCCCCGTGTCTGTGATGGGGGCAGCAAAGGAAGTCATTTTCGTGGGGTGAGGAACCATAATCCACGGGGCACTTGAGGTCATCCCGACTGTTTGCTGCTCCATCATGCACTGACCCCGCGCCGGAGTCTCCACGTGTATCCCCACACTTGGCCAGACTCCTCCCATGAGCTGTACATTTTCGCGGGCTTCCTCTTGACTCCGCCCACGAACGATGTCGCCATGGGGTGCCTCGTGGCGCAGTGCGTTAACAGTCCCCACGTGCAGTACGTCACACGGCTGGACCTCTCCCTTTTTCCGCTCCTCCGCATGGGCCTTTCCCGTGTTAGGGTCATTTCCACAACTCCGAGCAGGGACGCACTTTGGCCAGTAATTTGGCCGATCTGCTCGGAACTCCTCTGGGCAGCAAAGTTCAAATGTAGACATTCTCAAGTCCATCTTTAGAACACACTGTATCCCGGACTCACGAGCCCCCACGTGCAGCGGCCTCACCCTCTCTCCCTCTTTCCTCGGTTTTGCACACCAACTCATGTCTAGGGGTTCCTGGGTTGTGAGAGTGAGATGCGCCACGGCCCATGTCCTCCCCATTGTAGTAGGGAGGTGAAGGCCACTTCCTGATGTTTCCTCGGGCCGGTGTGTTCTGTGAATGCACTGAGTCTGTAATTGCAAGCTCACCAGCCTCCCCTCTGCTTCCAGTAACTGGAGTTCACACACCGGAGAAAGGTCCAACACTTGTTTATTTGGCACTCCAATAGCAAAGCACGATAAACAGTTCTTTTAACAGCAGACTGGTTGGGACCTATAACCTTGCCAACGGTGGGATGAGCAGATCAAGGCACTTCCTAACGTTTCAGTTCTATGCCACTATACTATGACCAGCGGCGCCTAAGCCAATCCGGCTGTTACAGAACAGGAAGGATGGGGTCTCTTCCAGCAACCCCTATGAACAGCAATGGAGCCCTCTTCGATACGCTGTGGCCCCTATCAGGGGGATGTGTCCTCCCAAGAGAGTTCCCAGAGGCCCACTGTCACCGGGTTGGTGCTGCTCCGGGTCTCCAGTGGGTAACCTCCCCGGCCTCCTCACCTCAGGTACGAGTCCCTCCGCTCAGGGACCCTCGGACAGTCCACCCTAGCGGGACCCAGTCGAAGGTACTGGGCCCCAGGCCTCCTAGATAGTACCTCACCCCAGGCTAAAGGTGCCTGGGATGGACGCCAACATGACTCCGGACCAGGCCATGGGCACCTGGACCAGACTCCTGGATCTCCCGCACCCAGGCCTAAGGGCCCTGGGTGCGGACCGCAACCCTCCTCCTCCGAGGACCTCCTTCTCCGCAAGACCTCGTGGTAAGGGCGTCTCCCCCTTTTATCTCCTCCCATCAACGGCCCGGCGGGTTCCCCGCCCCAGCCATACCATCTCCAGGAAGGGACAAAACAGGGAGCACTGCGAAGATGATTCTACCTGAAGCCTGTGGGTACCTCGCCACCCACAGGCAAAGGAGAATATTACATCCTCCAATCCTCCACGAAACAAAAAGGGGTCTGAATCCTAACACAATTATACACCTGGGTCACACTATTGCCCAGGTGTATCCCATCAATTTGAGGACCCCGCTACATATGCATTCCCACCGCCACAATTGTTACCGCGATTACTCCGCAGAATCTGGGTAGAAAAGAAACCAGTGATTCTGGTGGCTCCAGCATGGCCCCGAAGGGCATGGTACGCGGAGATTGTAAAAATGTCAGTGAGGAGTCCTTGGACCCTCCCACATCGTCCGGACCTGCTGTCGCAATGACCGATATACCACCCTTCCTTACCAGCCCTAGGTTTGACGGCCTGGCTATTGAAGCCCACATTCTGAAAAAGAGAGGGCTCTCTAATTCTGTGGTATCTACCATGATCAATGCCAGGAAGCCGGTATCCAGGCAGATCTATTATAGGATCTGGAAGGCGTACATTACGTGGTGTGAGGCCAAGAAATGGCATCCACGTAAGTACGTGATAGGTAGGATTTTGGACTTCCTACAGTGGGCTGTAGATAGGAAGCTGGCCTTGAGTACTATCAAGGGTCAGATTTTGGCCTTGTCAATATTTTTTCAAAGGCCCTTGGCTTCGCATTCACTAGTCAAAGCTTTCATACAAGGAGTGATGCGTATTAGCCCTCCGGTTAGTATTCCCATATGTCCATGGGACTTAAACCTGGTTCTGTCGGTTCTACAGAAACAACCGTTTGAACCATTGCAACACATTTCCTTGGTTCTTCTCACCAGGAAATTGATTTTCTTAGTAGCCATTTGTTCGGCTAAAAGAGTATCGGAATTAGCCGCCTTGTCCTGTAAGGAGCCATATCTGGTTGTCCATAAGGACAGAGTAGTATTACGTCCTCATCCAGCCTTTCTTCCTAAGGTGGTATCGAGGTTTCATTTGAACCAAGATGTGGTTCTTCCTTCTTTTTTCCCCAAACCTAGCTCGGTAGAGGAAAAGTTATTACATTCTTTGGATGTAGTAAGAGCAGTTAAAGCTTATCTAAAAGCCACTGCTCAGATTCGCAGAACGGATACTTTGTTTATTCTGCCGGAAGGCCCTAGAAAGGGTCAGGCAGCATCAAAATCTACTTTAGCCAAGTGGATTCGACAGGTCATAATACAAGCCTATGGCTTGAGAAAGAGACCGCCTCCGTTCAAAGTTAGGGCGCACTCCACAAGAGCAGTTGGAACTTCATGGGCAGTGCATCACCAGGCCTCCCTGGCTCAAGTATGTAAGGCCGCAACATGGTCTTCGGTACACACGTTTACTAGATTCTACCAGGTAGACGTTAGAAGTCAGGAGGATGTCGCCTTTGGGCGCAGTGTGTTGCAGGCCGCAAAAGATCCTCATGCCTGATGGCGCCCAGCTTATGTATAGTGTATCCCTCCCCTCATTTGGCATTGCTTTGGGACGTCCCATTAGTAATGACTAAGTCGCTCTGTGTCCCCCGTGATGTACGAAAAAGAAAAAGGGATTTTTATAACAGCTTACCTGTAAAATCCTTTTCTTGGAGTACATCACGGGACACAGAGCTCCCACCCCTCTTTTTGGGACACTTATTGCTTTGCTACAAAACTGAGGTGCTCCCGGATGGGAGGGGCTTATATAGGGGAGGGTACTTCCGGTTTGGAAGTTGCCAGTGCCAGCACCTGAAGGTAAACTATATAACCCATTAGTAATGACTAAGTCGCTCTGTGTCCCGTGATGTACTCCAAGAAAAGGATTTTACAGGTAAGCTGTTATAAAAATCCCTTTTTTACCATCATGACGGACCACAATCCCTTGATATGGCTTAACCGGGTGGCGGGAGAGAACGGGCGATTACTAAGGTGGAGCCTGGCTTTGCAACCGTACAATTTTACCATACAATATCGGCCAGGGCCTCAAAATGGGAATGCGGATGGGTTATCCCAGCAGACGGACCTGGAACCTTAAGACTACTTTTCCAACATCCTCGAGTTGACCCGTTTGGGGTCCCACTGTGGCTGTTGGACTGTTTCCCAGGGGGGAGTATTGCCATGGACCTTTGAATACGGAAGTATTTCTCCTTTGAATCTGTGACAGACCTAGCCGGGACAGAGGCTTTTGGAGGGGGTGTTACTTTGGATTCATGTCCATGTCCCCCCAAGACACACAGACTCTGGGGACCCTGTATATGCCACATTAGAGTGACTGAGTCATACTGTTGGGACGTTCGCACATTCCCTCTAAGGATATGCGAATGCAATCACCTCCAGCCATCTGTCTGTCCTCTGTGCTAATTTGATCCTGTTAAAATGTGTGATGTTTACACTTAGGAATGTGTATTAGCAGGTGAGACCGGAGACGGGATGTCTGGAGGTGATTGCATTCGCATATCCTTAGAGTGAAGGTGTGAAAATCCCAACAGTATGAATTAGTCACTCTAATATGGCATATACAGGGTCCCCAGAGTCTGTGTGTCTTGGGGGGACATGGACCTGAATCCAAAGTAACACCCCCTCCAAAAGCCTCTGTCCCGGCTAGGTCTGTCACAAATTCAAAGGAGAAATACTTCCGTATTCAAAGGTCCATGACAAAGACTGTGCTGGGGGAAGCCAGAGAGGGAGCCACGCTGTGCCTGTGCCATCAGAGAGGGAGCCACGCTGTGCCTGTGCCATCAGAGAGGGAGCCACGCTGTGCCTGTGCCATCAGAGAGGGAGCCACGCTGTGCCTGTGCCATCAGAGAGGGAGCCACGCTGTGCCATCAGAGAGGGAGCCACGCTGTGCCATCAGAGAGGGAGCCACGCTGTGCCATCAGAGAGGGAGCCACGCTGTGCCATCAGAGAGGGAGCCACGCTGTGCCATCAGAGAGGGAGCCACGCTGTGCCATCAGAGAGGGAGCCACGCTGTACCATCAGAGAGGGAGCCACGCTGTACCATCAGAGAGGGAGCCACGCTGTGCCATCAGAGAGGGAGCCACGCTGTGCCATTAGAGAGGGAGCCACGCTGTGCCCGTGCCATCAGAGAGGGAGCCACGCTGTGCCTGTGCCATCAGAGAGGGAGCCACGCTGTGCCTGTGCCATCAGAGAGGGAGCCACGCTGTGCCTGTGCCATCAGAGAGGGAGCCACGCTGTGCCATCAGAGAGGGAGCCACGCTGTGCCCGTGCCATCAGAGAGGGAGCCACGCTGTGCCCGTGCCATCAGAGAGGGAGCCACTCTGTGCCCGTGCCATCTGAGAAGGAGCCACGCTGTGCCCGTGCCATCAGAGAGGGAGCCACGCTGTGCCCGTGCCATCAGAGAGGGAGCCACGCTGTGCCTGTGCCATCAGAGAGGGAGCCACGCTGTGCCTGTGCCATCAGAGAGGGAGCCACGCTGTGCCCGTGACAATCTGCAATGTGTGACATCGTGGCAAGTGACAATCCACAATGTGTGGCAGGTGACGTCGTGGCAAGTGACAATTCACAATGTGTGGCATCGTGGCAAGTGACAATCCGCAACATGTGGCAAGTGACAATCTGCATCTGGTGGCAGGTGACGGTGGCAAGTGACACACTCGGGGCTCCCACTGATTCTGCATTATGGTGAGTTGAACTATTTTATTTTATATAACAATGTAATAATAGAAATAATGCACTTCAATCATTTTTTTTGTGATTCGGCACTGCGTCGCTTTAACTGACAATTGCGCGGTCGTGCGATGCTGTACCTAAACAAAACTGACGTCCTTTTTTCCCCCACAAATAGAGCTTTCTTTTGGTGGTATTTGATCACTTCTGCGGTTTTTATTTTTTGTGCTATAAACAAAAAAATAGCGCCAATTTTGAAAAAAAATATGTTTTTTTTTGCTATAATAAACATCCAAAAAAATAAACATTTCTTCATCAGTTTAGGTCGATATGTATTCTTCTACATATGTTTGGTAAAAAAAACGCAATGTGTATATTGATTAGTTTGCGCAAAAGTTATAGCGTCTACAAAATAGAGGATAGATTTATGGCATTTTTATTATTATTATTATTATTATTTTACTAGTAATGGCGGTGATCTGCAATTTTTAGCGAGACTGTGACATTGCGGCAGACAGATCGGACACTTTTGACACTTTTTTGGGACCAGTGACATTTATACAGCGATCTGTGCTATAAAAATGCACTGATTACTGTGTAAATGTCACTGGCAGGAAAGGGGGTTAAATGTGTTCCCTGGGAGGTGTTTCTAACTGGGGGGATAGGACTGACTGGAGGAGAAGAGAGTTCTCTGTTCCTAATCACTAGGAACAGCAGATCTGTCTCTCCTCCCCTGTCAGAATGGGGATCTGTCTGTTTACATTGACAAATCCCCGTTCTGGCTCTCTGGAGCGATCGCGGGTGGCCGGCTGACAACGCGGCCACCCACCACGCACAGGTCCTTTTATACTCCTACATACATGTATAGAGCCATGATATACTCCTACATACATGTATAGTGCCATGACAGGTCCTATTTATACTCCTTTACATGTATAGAGCCATGACAGGTCCTCTTTATACTCCTTTACATGTATAGAGCCATGACAGGTCCTCTTTAGCTATCATGATATTAAATAAATAAAATAATGAATGTGGGGTATTTGGTGGGCGTGATTTTTTTTTGGGGGGGGGGGGCAGCATTTGATTCTTGGTACCAGGCAGCACAATGTCTTGGGCCGGCACTGCCTACACAAGACCCAATCTTCTGGCCTTCACCTCTTAGCTATGGAGGGCATGGGCCGTGGTGTATCTCATCCCTCCCCCCAGCACTGAGACCCCTAGACAAAGAAAGACAAGCCGAGTATGAGAAGGGGGAGAGAGGGGTGAGAGGGGTGAGGCCGCTACATAGCATTTTTCCACATTAGCGTTTTTTTTTTTTTTTTGAAGAACATTTTTTTTTTTTCAATGGATCAAAAATGTTAAACACTGGTGAGCGATGTTTGAGCGTTTTATCAACGTTTATCATAGTTAGAGCGTTTTTACAGTTGAAAAACGTCTCTCAGAACCCACTAGTTTTTTTTTTTTTTTTACTGCTCAAAAATGCCACTGCCCAAAACTGCTAACAGCCTTCGTGTGCATGGACACATAGGATAACATGATGGAGAGTTTAATGAATGTAGAAAAATGTCTACAGCCAAAAACAGCTGCTGTAAAAACGTCAAAAAACGTCCAGTGTGCATGAGGCCTCAATATGTTGTACGAGCCAAACCACCCGTGTGCCTGATTCTTTAAGCCTTACTTAAGCAGAGGATAAATGTAAGAGTCATTCCATTGACGAATGGAAAAGTTTCCAGCAAAACAAGGTTCACTTGATAAGGCAAACAATCTCTTATTTTCAGGGTAACTCTGGTGCTTAGTTATTCTCTTTTGTAGAGAATTCTCCTGTCTCTCCCAAGTAAATATTTCTCCATGTTGAGGACATCTTCTCCTACAAGGGTGCTCATGGAGAATTGCATTATCCCTTTTCCTTCACCATCTTAATAGGGAAATATCCGTTAACTCCGCAGGCAAAACATTCTGGCCCTTACTTTACCCACCTGTCTATTTAAAACCTATCCTAAAGGGTCTAATGTGACAAGCCGGAAAACCAAAAGGTGGGACCTTAGCTAAAAGGCTTTTTGGGGAGGGCTGCATCCAGTGCATTTGTTGGGTTTGAGCTCTCCTATAAAGATGCTAAAAAATTGGTCCAAGTCCAGCCTTAGAGGGGACAGGGAGGGGGTGGGACGAGCGGCAGATTACATACAGGAGAATCTCTTGTTTACTTGGTGGCCTCTTTAATACAAAGTTCCGCCTCCTATTATAGACAGAACGGTTGTCCAATGGCAGCCCAGGAGACAGGACTTCCTACTACAGATGCCCCTGAGTAAACAAGAGATTCCCCTGTATGTAAACTGATGGCACTTGTCCCGCCCCCTCCCTGTGCCTTCCGAGGCAGCACTGATAAATACGGTATATATCTTTCGTGGCCCTGGGGGCCACAAAAGATATATGTATCCAAATCGCCAGGGGGGCCGTATTAAACCAGAACGTGGGCCGTGATTGGCCCGCAGGCCGGACTTTGGACATGCCTGATCTAAACCATCTTGTGGTCCCATTCAGTGGAATCATGAACTGAATGATCCAAGTAACTGCTCTAAGGAAGGCAATGTGGGATCGGCAAATTATAAAAGCAAATTGTGGCTGGCAATCAACAAATTCAGGTACTTGACAGGTACACAAAAGGTCATCATTGCTCAAATAGGAAATGGAAAGAAACAGATGTGAATTGTAAAATGCTTGCAAGATAGATTCATGAATGTCAAGGGCAAGGAAATAGTTTGCAGCACAGAGTTTTTACTGCCGTATCCAAACCTTTTGACCTTGAAAGTGAGTGCTGGTACATTGAGGGTTCTTCTTAATATAAAGATGGAAGTAGAATTTCAAGATCTGCAGGTGTTTGTGTAAAAGCATCTTTAAAAATGAAAACCTTGAGCCTGGAGATGAGAGAATCCTGGACTTATGTGGATTGGAGCTCCCAGAGCATACCAAGTTTACTTTCAGTGAGATGGTGAGAGATGTGATGAAGTCAGAATGGACTGTGACATCAGCTCGTTTTTGCACAATATTTAAGATCGTGATGTGATATACTCAAGAAAGAGCAAGCTTTGAAATAAGGCCTAACAGCTATACGGGCCACTGATGTTTACCGAATCCATTCACAGTCATGGTCTAAAGTTATATTATCTAATAACTGTTTCATGGGGATATTTTAGAGGCTGGTGAAGAGAGATGTAACCAGTTTCAACTTTATATTTCATATAAGCCATTGTAAAGCATCCAGTACCTCAAATCATAATTATATGTTTGTTGCTTGATTTATGGATCAGTTCTAGTAGTTAGAACCGACCCAAGTGGGGGTATATATTGTAATATGTTGGCCGAGTTATGTAGGATATTGTATATACCATATTGACCAGGAATTCAGTTGAGTTGTCCAAGCCAACTGAATTTTAACATATCAAAGGGACAGCTGAAGACCCTTTGATGTGTTAATCTTATGCAAGTCTACCTAGGTGTGTGAGGTATGGCCTGTTAACCTAATTGAACATTTCAAAGGGTACATTGTTTACATACTTAAGGATGATAAAGGACCATAGAAGAAGTATTTATTGATGGTAATTAGACTTGAGGGGGTATTCATGGGAAACATTTGGTTGACCTAGCAGAACCCCCCTCCAGTGTCAGACCAGTACTTGAGAGGACATTCAAGCTGGCATTCAGTCAGTCTTGTCTCTCTCTATGATTATGAAGGCACAGGACTAGGAAAAATGGGACTCTGAGTCATATTTTCTCTGTTGGATCTGTGTCATCTGTGGACTTTGTTCTGTGTTGGAAGTCAATAAATTGCACTCTCTGGAAGAATCGGGTTGCTGTGGAAGATTACTTACATCATCATAATAATACCTAAATATTAATTATCTAACCACTATACTATATCACTACAAGAACGTCCCCCAGAAACATAATTTCCTGCTTGTGTGATTTTCACAGAAGTCTGCACTAAGATACAAATCAGATTTTAGGGATCCCGCAAAAATAATTTTTGGTGAGATACTCCCAGTAGGAAATCACATCTAAAGGGAATCAGACCCTGACACTTTCCTCATTAGAGCCCTTCAGGTGCTGCAGCTGATTGATAATTATGAAACTACTCTTATTATTATTATTATTATACAGGATTTATATAGCGCCAATAGTTTGCGCAGCGCTTTACAACATCAGGGAAGACAGTACAATCACAATACAATTCAATACAGAGGGATCAGGGGGCCCTGCTCATTAGAGCTTACAGTCTAGAAGGGAGGGTCTCGTGAAACAAAGGGTAGTAGCTGTGGGGGATGATCAGGTGGACAAAATGAAAATACAGTTGTTAGGTGTGGGTAGGATAGGCTTCTCTGAAGAGGAGGGTTTTTAGTGATCCTCTAAAAGCTAATAGAGAAGGAGATAGACGGACAGATTGGGGTAAGGAGTTCCATAGGCTTGGAGAGGCTCTGGAAAAGTCCTGGAGACGAGCATGGGAGGAGGTAATGAGAGAGCTAGAGAGCAGGAGGTCTTGAGAGGAACGCAGAGAATGATTAGGTTGGTATTTAGAGACTTGGTCAGTGATGTAGCTGGGGGCAGAGTTGTGGATGACTTTGTAGGTAGTTGTTAGTATTTTGAATTTAATTTGTTGGGTGAGCGGAAGCCAGTGGAGGGATTGACAGAGAGGAGAAGCAGAGACAGAGCGGTTGGTAAGGTGGATGAATCTGGCAGCAGCTTTCATGATGGACTGAAGGGGGGTTAAAATTTTCAGAGGTAAGCCAATGAGGAGGGAATTGCAATAATCGAGGCGAGAAATGACCAGGGAGTGAATTAGGAGCTTTGTTGTGTCATTGGTTAGAAAGGGGCGTATTTTGGAGATGTTGCGGAGGTTAGATTAGATTCTCTTTCCACATGGACACAGACAAATACACAGGGATTTCTTCAGCATAACAAAAGGTAGGACTCTGCAAAAAAGTTTGTTAAAATCCTTGCAATGTGCATAGATCATCCAGAGGGGAAGGTTTTTTTTCTCAGTAAAAGTGGAATTACTGTTTAAGAGCAGTTTGTAAAGCAAGGACAGTCTAGTTCTCACAGGTGGGAACCACAAGGTCATTTACAGAACAGTATATTTTTTCATAGCTGGGGACTATGAGGTAACTCCAGAATAGTTAAAGTCTCATAGTTGGGGCCCACAAGGAATGTCTTTCTGGTTACACTAATTCAGGGTCACTACTCTACAAGTCCTAGAGCAGCCACCTCCTCAGACTTGATCCCTTCGCAGAGAAATCCAGCTTTTAGTCCAGAGGTGCTTCAGGGGCAAGCAGCCCCCTGAAGCTCATAGATCCATACCTGGTAGGAAAAAAAGAATCTCCCCAAGGATTCTGGTTATTTATCACCTCCCAGACCACCTTCTGGGCACACCTCCCTAGGGTTTGGCCAGGGCACAGTAAATATTCAAGCCAGTCCTTTAGATTTTTTGCCCTTAGCTCTGGAAGCTTCTCCTGGAGGCAGGGGGAAACAATCAAACTTCCAGCCTGTGAAACCACAAGCAGACCAAGGCAAATGAACACCGCTCCTCTAATTACGGAACAAGCAAAAAACTGGATTTCTCTAGCATCCTATACTGGGAGGATACAACGTGTGAAATACTGGCCAGTAACACATATTTTTGTTTTTGGTTTATTGATTGAAATGTAACATTATTTTACTGATATTTACACGTCTGTGTGTACAGGCCTATTGGAAGCAATGAGCTGCATTCAGATCAGTAAAAAAAGAAATGCCTGAACACCTAGAACATGGTGTTTTTGGCACCCATGTGCTAAAGCCCTAGTGTATGGTATCTTGCTCCACAGACACCCATTGACATGTAAAATCACATTGCACTTACTTTTATCCAGGGCTTCTTTTTAGCGGGAACGCACCTCCAGCACTGAATATATATATATATACTAGTAAGGGATGTGGGGTGTGCTGTAGGGTCTATTAATGCTGACTGCTGGGGATCTATTGTCACTGGTAGAGATCGGTTTTTGTGTGAGGTTCTATTGTTGCTTGTGGGGGGTTTATTGTTGTTGGGGGGTCTTATGTTGCTGTGAGAGGTTTAGTTTTGCTGGCTGCTTGGAGATCTGTTTTTGCTGCTGGGGTGGATCCTTTGTTGCTGGGGGTGGTATTATGTTGTGGGTGGTCCATTGTTGCTGTGTGGGGGGTCTATTGTTGTGTGGGGGAACTACTGTTGCTGGGGTGGGGTCTATTGTTATTTAGCACCACAAAATGATACTTGGGGCAGTACTGAAAGGTGGGTAGGGGGTGGAACCAAGGGGTGGTGCTCAGAGGAGAGTAGGGGGTGGAGACAAGGAGGACTCAGAAGGGGGGAGTTCCTGCATCTATTCTCTGCTTTTATCACAGTAATCAGCAACTCAAGACATTTTAATTTTATTGGGAAATGTACAGCACTTAAAAAACAGGATTTCTTAAAAAAACACAATAAATATAACATTTCTTGCTATAATACATTATATTCGACTTTTTTTTCTTTTATTTCAAACATTCAGAGAATCAACCTCTTTTAGTGCCATAGAGGTTACAACACAAATTCTCATATAAAATAATAGACAATTAGCATAGAACATCTTACCAAATTGTATAAAACCCACTATGCATTCAACATACAGACCTGTCTGTACATTATTATTTTTTTATTTATTTATATAAATTTTATGTACATTTTATGCCCACCTGCTATCTATTTTTCTTAGGCTGGGGCAAAATAAGATTTCATACAGAACTATCTTCAAGGTACAGGTTTGGCACAATTTGAAGAAAATTGTTTTATTATGTTGATCATTTTGTCACATTGATGTAACTGTTGTATTCATTTCAAGTGGACCAGAGTTCCAGTCAAAATGTAAAAAAATAGCAAATGTGCATCATGTAATTGTATGAATATTTGCTGTTTTCTTCTTTTTTCCCTGAATAAAGCTTCAGCAGTACCTGCACTGAAGGTCTTATGTCAGTTCCCTGCAGTTGAAGGCAAGTGTCTAATCATGGTGTTTGGCACATTAGAAGAGGGGTTGCTGTTGTATAGAAATACTGTATATTGGGATTCATTTTTCTTCTATCTGGCTTTACTTCTAGGCATAGCAGCAAGGCATGGTAAAACAGCCGTTATTGTTTGGCTGATTTGAGGCGGGTTGCTAGGCCACTCAAAATGCATTCAATGGGGACAAATTATTGCATTAAAGCACGTGCATTACGAGATGCTCATGTGGGAATGGGTGCTTAAGCAATACACTTCTCATTTAGCACAGTAAACCTGTATTCACTAATCTAGTCATTGCAAAGAGCATTTATTAGGGTTGTCACCTGTCTGGGATTCACCCGGACAGTCTGGGTTTTAAATCATGTGTCCAGGTTTCATTCCCCCTGAAACCCAGATACATTATTCAGGCCAGACTGTGGTTGAAGGATGGGCAGTGTTTGGGTACTCAGTACTATTCAGGGGATGATGGGAAGGACGATCGGTGGTTCCCCTTCTCTCCCATGCCCCCTCCCCTCACCCCCAGTTTCCGCCTTTTCATCCTCACGTATCCCTGGCAGAGGATGCTGGTGGTATTGGTCTGCAACCAGGACACATTAATCAGACAGAACTTGTGGCATAGCTTCAGGGGGCCTGTGCCGACTCGCTGTCACACATATGCTAGAACCGATTGGCTGTACTTTACTTCTGTAGCAGCTGAATGTTGGCTTCTCCTCCTCTACCTCCTGCTGGGATCCAGCTGCTACAGGAGGAAAAGACAGAGGATCTATTCTAGTAAACGCTGCCTCCGCTGCCCTTCTGGTCCAGCTTCTTCCACCTTCTGCTGCCCCCGGCGCTCCTGTGTGGTCCCCTTTGCTGTGCGCCTCTAAAGTGTTTGGCTTGAAGAAAAGGTGGCAACCCTAGTATTTATGTATATAGAATTTAGCCACTAGATGGCAATAAATATTTGAACATCCAGTTCAACAGCAAACGTCCGACATTCGACCTGTGTGTACAGCAGACTGTCCGACAGAAGCAGTCTAATGTCTCACTTCTGTCGAATGAGCATGCTGGAAAACCAGCATCCGATCAGCGCTCACAGCCAATGGCAGTGAGCGCTGATCAGTGTGTACTGGCTGGGGGGCAGTCCCACTTTCAGCATTCAATAGCTTAATGGGTGTGATTGCTGCACCATTATTGATTAATTAGTACAATGACCTACCAGTTGTTGTTTTTTTTTTTCGTTGAATGAAAAAAAAAACACCCCATATGTACCTAGCATTGACACCATCTATAGTGGCCTAATCTGTTTATTAAACCCAAAACTAAAAATGTAATATATTACAGCTTAACAATCATCAGATGTGGTGGCTGCATTTGTTTCCTTTTTTTAGGCTTTTCCCCGTCTGCCCTTAGGTCAGGCATGCAGACAGGAGAGGTTGTGCTTAGCTGAGAAAACCCTTCCTCCCCTCCTGACGACTCCTGGGATATATGACATCATTTGCCTAGGCCTGGAAACCATTGTAAATTTTGACATCAAATTTCAATTTAGTTTTAGTCACAGTCTTTTGACTAAAATGGCATTTTAGTTTTAGTCGTATTTTAGTCATTTGAATTGTTTTAGTTTTAGTTGACTAAAATCTCCAGTACATTTTAACCGACTAAAATCTAATGGGTTTAGTTAAATTGTAATGCATTATTTAAGCATTTCTCTAGAATTTCTAAACTCATTATATACTCCTGAATTAAAAATTTAATAACATGTTAAAGTGGTTGTAAACCCACTTATGCAACTTGCACCTACAGGTAAGCCTAGATTAAGGCTTACCTGTAGGTGCAAGAAATATCTCCTAAACCTACACGGTTTAGGAGATATTTGCAAAAAAAGACATGCACCGATGTCTACGGCGCATGTGCGCCGTAGACAACGGTGCATTCACAGGGTTAATCCCATTCACAAATCCGGCTTTGCCGGATTTGACGGGTCCCGCGCGCATGTGCGGAGTGATGTCTTCGCCGCTCCGGCCAATCACAGCGCCCATGCATGCGCCCGGGAGCCGCCGGTAACGGCACATGGACTGAAGCATACGTGCCATTGCTTCAGTTTGCTTTAGCGCGTATGTGCCGATGACATCGGCACATGCAGGGGACAGGGGATATCTTCTAAACCGTGCAGGTTTAGAAGATATCCTGGGTAGCTACAGGTAGGCCTTATTATAGGCTTACCTGTAGCATAAAGTGGTTGTAAAAGGTTTACAACCACTTTAGGGTTTGAACATGCACTACAGATGCAGATTTACCCGTTGTGATATATAACCAGTGTTTTTTTACATCAAATTTTGTTTTCTTTTTTAAATTTTAGTCTTTTGACTAAAATGCCATTTTAGTTTTAGTCGTATTTTGTCATTTGAAAAATCTTAAAATATAAAAATATTATCTTCAACTAAATTAACACTACTGGAAACCAGAAAGTAACTAAAGAAATGTAAAAAAAATTATAAGTTTAAAACAAGAAAATATGATATACCGTATTTATCAGCGTATAACACGTACAGGCGTATACCACGCACCCTAACTTTAAGAGGAAAGTTTCAGGAAAAAAACTTTCCATAGCCCTCTGCGTATAACACGCAGGCACAGTTTACCCTCTATTTTCAGGGTAAAAAAGTGAGTGTTATACGCCAATAAATACAGTACTTTCCTATCTATTTACCAATCGTAGCAGCATAAGGATTACAAATCGTCAATGTTGAATGAGAGGGTGAAGTTCCGCTTTAAGTGAAACCATTATTGTAAAGTCTATGGATTCTGTGTAACCTTTTTCACCGTCGGTGCTTATGAAGTGGGTTTTTCTATGAAACGCGTTGCCCGCAGTTTACTTTTGGTAAAATGAGAAATCCATCATGTTAATTCCATATGAGTGGTCACTACACATACAGAATATCTATACATCAACAAGTGTATTAGTGCGTTTGTTATTAACATGTCTATGTAGATCATTATCCTTATACGAGCTGTTACTAATACAATATAATTTTTTTATACATGTGGCTGATTTGTATTGTATTCTAGGAGCTGCCTTTTAAAGTCCCTTTTTAATAAAGAGTTGGCAAATACTGTATTTATTGGCGTATAACACTCACTTTATTCCCCCGAAAATAGAGTGTAAACTGTGCCTGTGTGTTATACCCAGGGGGCTGTGGAAAGTTTTTTTCCTTAAACTTCCCTCTTAAATTTAGGGTGCGTGTTATACGCCGATAAATACAGGTATTTCCAGCTGTATAGTTTCTTCTATATTCATCATTTTATGTCTCTGCAAACAAGCATGGGTACTAATGAAAATTTAAACAGTTTGAATTTGGGGCAAAGCATAATCATCGTACTTCTAAGAACCATTAAGGAAGAGTTCCCCTTTAAGTCATTAACCTGGGCATCAATTAAACACTATGATATACAAGAGTAATTTAATGTATTGTTGTGGCTCAAATCCTATACACACAGACCAGCCTACAGTAGTTATAAAAAAAAATTGCTTTTAGATTTTTCTTACATGGTCACTGGAACTCACCACGGTCTAGAATTAGTGCTGAGCTAAGTATTAGGAGGCTTCAAAGTTACATTTTTTGCTGCAACTAAATTGGACCTTAGGTATGTAGGATAACTGGTTGGATTAAATGGAGTTCCATAAATATACTCCTCATTGCCACGCCTCATAAAATTATAGTAGCACGTAACCATGTCTGAGGCCTGCTGGGTTTGGCAGTAGCATTAGCTTTCTTTATTCCTTTGTAAGAAAATTTAAATAGCCACAATTATTATTATTTTTACACTCATGTCCTATTTTTTACCCTTTCTTCTGAGGCCATGTTAAATCGGTTCTAATTGCCCTCTTCTATGCCAGCACACACCAGTTTGCTGGGATGACCTAACAGCAAAGATGGGACTAGACTGCAGTCTTAAGGGAAACAGAAGGTCTCTATATGTACAATTAGAATGTATCCCTAAAGTATTTATTATGGTTTGGATGGAGCCTAGAAAGGTGGACACTTTTGAGTTTTATTTTTTGCTGGCTATGGCCCTGCTAGGGAGCTTTTTACTCACTTCCTTACATATTATCATTATCATTTGCCACCTTTATTACCCTATTGACCCCTCAGCACCATTGAAGTGAGACTATTCTAACATAACATAGGCTAAACATATAGGCAGAGATCTAAACAGCAATGACCAGTTATTGCATTGTTTTCTAAAATGTTCCTTAGTTAACCTGTAGAGCACGTTTCAAACACTAGGCTTGTGGGCTGAATCAAGCCCACCAGGCCATTTCATGTGGCCCTCGCTCCTCTCCTGCAGCTGTTGCACCCCTTCAGCAGTTGACAGCAGAGAAAAGGGACAGAATTCCTAGGCCAGACCACAGGCTCGCCTCTGACCCCCCCATCTCAGAAGCCGGCAACAGAGAGGAGAACAGGACTCCTCCTACAGATCCTGCTCCTCCCTGTGTAACCACAGCAATCCCCTGTCTCTGCCTCTCCTGGTCTCAGCATTTTTCTGACTCCAGCCCTCCTCTGGTCCTCCTCCAGACTCTACACTTTCTGCTTCCCTGCTCTGCCCCCAGCTTCTTCCCAGCAGCAGCACACAGAAGAGGGGTGCACTGTAAGGTAAGGGGGGGTGGGGTGCTCTGGACATCTAGTCTTACAGATACAACCAGCACTTTGAAGGCAACCATAATGCTGATGCCGCCTGCAAATAAATTGAGTTTGAAACCCTTGCTGTAGAGGATTCAAATTTACTAGTTTAAGATAAAATGGAAATCTTGGTTGTATATCTTCTGCACATGCAGCTGTTGCTGAGTCTACAAAGCTAGATAGAGAAAAAAGTTTCTTTCATTACCCACATCTGGGTCTTCAGAACATTATTATTGATATGTTTTTTCGCTGTTTGGAGCCCAGTGATAGGATGGAGGTGAACATAACATGTTTCCCCAGTTTCCCTGACATATAATCTAGTTCTAATCCCCAACACGAGGCTAGCATTTGACCTGACTTTTACATTGAGTTGCAGAAACACATAGTAACATGTGTTTTACCGTGTGTTGTCAAAACCCATACATGGGAATGGGCTCTAACCCTTAAAATTAACCTTTAAACACTTACGCTAACCCTAACACCTAAAAATGCCCTTGACACTTAACATTAACTTAAAGTGGTTGTAAACCCTCTGGGGGAAGTTACACCAAACAGGTAAGCCTAGATTAAGGCTTACCTGTAGGTGCTTGCAATATCTCCGAGACCTACACGATGCATAGTAGCCCATTCGGCTTTATCTTTGCAGGGAGACATAGAGGAAGTAAACCCCATCTGGGTTTACTTCTTCTTTAACCTCTTGTAAAGCATCCTTGAAACTCTTAATCCAGTTTAGCCATTGACCCTAACACTAACCCTTGTCTGACCCTTAACAAAAGCTGCTGTTAGCTTGACCCCTTATAAGAACCATATTTACTCAATAAGTTGCCTGAATTAATGATGCAAAAACCCATCCTTTGAAAGATCTCACAGTGCCAAGACTTTGGCACCAAAAATAATTCATCCACATTATTAATATTCCTATATTGTATTTGCACTGAAAGATCTAAAGAATAACAAAATGCATGCATTCTGATCCTAGACTGACAGACTGCTGTACCATATGTGATTCAGCTATTTCCGCAGAATGCAGAATCTTCCTGCATAGAAAAGAGTGGAGCTGTGCTGCAACCTAGAAGCCAATGTCAGATGGGAGCAGACAAGAGAGTGCCAGACCATCAGCCGCACAACTGTTGAAACTTGAACCCATACAAATCGATTGGCAACTCCAGAAAACTGCAGTTAAAATCTTAATTTGGAAGTGTTTCTGCCCAACAGGGCCTTAGTCATTAGTTATGACTAAGGCCCTGTTGGGCAGAAATGCATCAACTTGTCTGTGAGCTATATTCCTGTGGATGGTTTAATAAAAGGAAGAGTCTAACTGCAGCTTTCTGGTGTTGCAGATCGATTTGTATGATTTCAAGAGTCTTCCTGCAATCTTGCCTTCTCTACTCCATAATTGTGTTGCATTGTGTAATTGCCAACAATGAGGTATGCAAGATATAATCCCAGTGATTAACAAGTATGGTGAGCTGTGGAAATAATGTAAAGTAGGGAACTAAAAATGTGAAACGTACATCTCTGGTTACAAGTTTAACTTTTAACAATCTCCTAGTAGCAGTTTTATATTTTGCATAAACCCCCAGTTTAAGGTACACCTGCATGAACACATTTTAAAATGGGAAGACAATAAAATTCAAACATCTGTTAGGGCCTGTACACCTTTTAAAGGGTCTTCCTGCCCTGGTTCACTCCTCTTATGAAAATTTCAAGACTTTCCTGCATTGTTGAAGATCTACCTGCCCCTTCCTTTTGGTGGGATTTTCAGCATTACTACAGGAATACCTCACTTTTAAGTACACAATGGGATTTATTTACTAAAGCTGGAAAGCGCAAAATGAGGCTCACTTTTGCATAGAAACCAATGCGCTTCAAGGTTTTATTACCATAGCTTAATTGAACAAGCTGGGGTTAGAAGCTTATTGGTTTCTATGCAGAAGTGAGCTTGATTTCGCACTTTCTAGCTTTAGTAAATAAACTCCATTGTGTACTTAAAAGTGGGGTATGCCTGTACTAAACAAACGGGCAGAAAGTGATTTATAGGAAATAAATAGAAAATCACCTTACTTTTCCAGCAGTAAGGTGGAAAGCACCATGGATAGATTATGATCATATTAATACTTTACATTGTCCAGGTCAAATAGCATTGACCAACAGTCTCCATGAAGTAAGCACCAGAGCAAGACCATTGTTATGATCCGACTTTATAAACTGTAGTAGAATGCATAAAGCTAGACCCTTAAGTCTAGACTTTAAAGTAACTGAAGATACAATCAATATGAATAACTGAAGGCTACCAGTTTTGGTGGATGTTTATAGCTGTAAAAGTTCACCACTAGGGCCATCTTTTTGGTCCACTGATTAAATGGCCCTCTGTGTACTGACTCATAATGGGGTACTTTTATGGCTTGAAATACATATCTGTAGGATATTGTTCACAAGAGTTTCATCTCCGCTCTGGTCCATTTCTTAATAAATATGCACACCTTTTCAGTGTTGCATGTGCAGCTATTCTTTCCTTTTACATAATATCTATTTTTCCTACCAGAAGCCTTCCAGTAGTATTCAAGTCTTGGACTGTTGTTTTTTTTAATCAAAGAAATCTCTAAAAAGGAGTTTCTCAATGCCAGTTACAAAATTGAGGTGCACGTTTCCTCTATGAGTCACATTTTCCATTAATGGGGTCCAGATATTATTTCATTAAGGACACATCCGAAGCTGCAAACACTGTGTCCCATATAATATGGAGCTAATAATCCCTGTATTGTTAATGAAAGAGCACCAGTTTAACAGTGTGGTCATGAAGGACCTCCCGTAAGGACATCAACAAAGATGCACACATTTAGCTTCTTGGCATATCGGTTGATGACAGTTTCTGTTTCATCAAAGCATCTTAGAAAGCAGTTTAATATTCTTGTTGCTTAAAACAATGTTTGCCACATAAAATGTGTCTGTAAACTCCATTTTGGCAAAAAGGAAGCATTGAATGAACTTTTAAATGCTCTTTCAGTACACAATGTCCTCTTAGTGTACCTTTGGGTGGGCATACTAATAATTCCTATATCCTAGTAAGTATGCTGTGTAATATCATGCTTCTCATAACTTTTGTGGTAGCAAACTCCATGGTGGAAGACAAAGGAGTACAGAGGGACACAGTCTATTCATGATCACAGTTCTGTATAGACAATAATTAGGCATACATGTCCTCTTGTCGTACTTGTGGTTGGTCAGAATTGATGACCATCTCCAAATCCAATTTGCAGTATATACGCTGCTGCATATTTTTATATTATTTATGGTTGCATACTCAATACTGAAGAACAGTGGAGCACCAAGTGATATAGTTCACACTAGATAGATCTACTGCTGCAACTTTCCATACTCTTCCATGTAAAAGTAAGTCATTTTATTTCTATCCTGAAGCCACCTTGTGTAATTACTTTGCAGTATGAGTTGAGTTGTTATTATTCATGGAATGCAACTACGGCTACACTTCAGTCAATTTAAAATCTGATTATCTGGAAGTTCTTGGTGCTTTCAAAGTTCTAGCTGGAGGATCAAACGACAGTTTGCTGATGATTAACCTTTCACTTTATAAATTTGTTTCACAGGATTTTATACAAATTTGCCTTCGTTGGGAGATCAGCCAGTATCACCAAAGTGCTTCTTCCTGGTGCATGACTTACAGCACTGCTTGCCATAGAATTTGTGGTTGCAGACTCCATGCTGGGGCACTAGGGAGCACCAGCTGAAATAGTCCACGCAAGATGAATCTTCTGTAAAACAAGACAATGTGCCCAGTTAGTGCAAACATTGATTTTCACTGGTAAAGAAAGCTATACAAAATATAGCTATACAACAATAGCTATATAGCTATACAACAAAAAAAACCAAAATGTTGCTGTCCTTGCTAGTAGAAGAATAGTGAGGGTGTCACTCCTCTGCAGGGCCGCCATCAGGAATTTTGGGGCCCCTTACACAGCTTCAGACATGGGGCCCCCCTGGAGCAAATTGAGAAGCGGGGGGGGGGGGATGCCACGAATTGAGAAGCAGGGGGTTTGGGTGCTGACGAACACAAATAAAAACAAAAAAATAGGGGGGTTGTACGTCACCTTGTTTCGGACAGTCGGAATTTGGTCTGACAGTGTGTATGCAAGACTGATGGAAGACAGCTTGAATGAAATTCCGACGGAAAATTCCATCAGATTTTATCCCATCGGAGATGCCCTGTGTACAGGGCATTACTGTCCCTGGCCCAGTCCTTTTATTCATTGGATTTGAGTTCTTTCAATCATGGAAGATCAGCATCACATAGGGGTGTTACCTAGGACAGTCTGCATGCAAATGCAACCTGCCTAGGAGCATCCACTCCACCAGACTGGCATCCACCCATCAATACATTTTAATATTTGCATAACTCCTCTCAAGAGCCAGCCATTGCTTGTAACAAGGCTGAGGGCTCTTGAGAGGGGTACTGATGCAGGGTGCTGTGATGTTTTTAGGGCGCTATGTACAGCACCCTGATGGCAACTCCAAACAGCCATGCCCTGCCTGCATTGCATGGAGAAGCTCAGAGGCCCGCTAAAGAAGACCCAGTGAGGTATGTAATGAAAAAAGAAAGGTTTTATTTAAACATGTTATTAGCATGTTGATTGGGGGTGGGGGATCAGGAAAGACAAAGCACAAGCATATTTAACTTCAGCTTGTGATAAACATCAGATTTGATACTCTGTACCTTCAATAGTTCAAAAAGTCTCCAAAATTATAACAAGGACAGCAAGCTTGTGCATCACACACTGAATACTTACCATGAACTCCTGTAGAAGGGCAGAAGTGCATGTTGCAGGCTTGGGATGTTGGTGGCTTCTGATTAGGTAAACAGCCCACAGCAGGTCTACCTTGATGAAGGCACTGGACATTTCTGATTTGAACTCCTCCACCACAAGTCACAGTACACTATATGGAGACAGGTGACAAAGATTTCATCTACCACTGACAACACTTGTATGGGAATGATGATGTTGATATTTCAAAATATATATATAAATTACTAAATAATAAGTTTAATTAAAAAATTAAGCGATTAAAAAAAAAAAAAAAAATTAAAAGAGGCATGGCTTTACATAAAAATATACATACTCAGCCAGATGGCTGCAGCACTGATCCCAGGTGCAGCTGTCCCTCCGCGCCTCTATAGGCTGGTACACACTGGCTGCATATCGGCTGGTTCAACAGAAACCAGCCGACATTTGGCCAGTGTGTACAGCAGCCTGTCTGGCTTCTGTCGGACGGCATGCTGGAAAACCAGCAGCTGATCATCTTCTGATCAGCGCTTGCAGCCAATGGCTGCGAACGCTGACCGGTGTGTTCTGGTGGGGAGGCAGCCCCCCCCTGTCAGAACACAATAAATCCGTGGGTAGATCGCTGTACTAACATTGCATAGTAAGTACAACAAGCTCCTCGAGCTCCTCAATTTGTTTTTGCTCATCTGGCTGGGTTGTGTGAAAAAAAACAAATAGTGTGTACCAGGCTTAAGACCGAGAACTGAGCGATCAAAGACTGCTGATCGCTCAGTTCTCAGCCTGCAGCAAGCTGATAACTGTCAGTCACCGACTCTCTGCTCTGCCCTTCCAGCGCTCACTGGAATGCCGGGCTGTGGAAGAGTTGAGCAGTTGGCTCAGACTCCCATCTTGTAAATAAATTACCTTTCCATTTTCAATTTGCCACCACTAAGAATTTCTAAAATCATCAAAACAAAATTAAAATGTCCCTTCTTTGCAATACGGCAACCTGCAGGTGTACATTGTATGTGTACAGAGGTCCACCAGAAGTTTGCTGCTTGTCTGATGGCTCACTGCTTTTCTGGGAAGTCTCCACATACCCGCAGGTTTTAATACAACTAGGTCCTGCTCCATGGGCCTGATGCACACTGGGGGTTCAGCTGTCAGTAGGCTATAAAAGTCTATGTGAATCTGGCGACTGCTGCAGCTGGCACGGGCTGAACCGTACATTGAAAAGTACTTATATTTAGTACTTATATTTAGTGCATTATGTGCCCAGAAACAGATGCCCATAATACAAGCAGTCAGTGTTTCGGGCATTTATCCTTGGGTGCATACTGCACTAAACAGGAGTAAAGCGCAGTCCACCATACTGTCCCGTCCAGCAGCAACTGTAAGCCTCTCATAGACTTTTATAGGCTACCAGCAGTGAGTCTGTATGGTGCGCCACTACCTTCCTCCTGCACCTAAATACTGGAGCCTCATGCATTGAGGCTAAATGCCCAGTGTGCACGAGGCCAAGGGAGTTTCCAGTTTGTTTAATGCTTTAAATGCTGCTCCTTGGCTAGAAAGACACAGACAGTGCAGCATACTGTACAACACTGACATTGATCAATTGGGGATAACAAAAGTAGATCCTCCGACTCAGAAATCAAATTGAGAAAGGACATAGTATGGCAAATATGAGTTACTTCAGAACCAAGAAAAGATATTATTTTCAAAAACGTTTGCGAAAAGTTTTCTTTAGCTCATGGGAATTTATGATTTATTCTAAAGTTACACTTTAAAGGAGGATTTCCTAGTAAAATATAGGAAAGGTGCACAAAGATTTAGAAATTATGACAAGCATACATTCGTAGGGGGAGATTTACTAAAACTGGTGCACACAGAATCTGGTGCAGATGTGCATGGTAACCAATCAACTTCCAACTTCAGCTTGTTCAAATGAACTTTGACAATAAAACCCGGAAGCTGATTGGTCATTACTAAAGATGGGCTCGGGCATGTATGCAACTCCACGTGCCGGCACCCACCAGGAAGCTTATACTGCGCAGCGCTAATCACAGGCAGTGAGACATTTCCTAATCTGTGCAGCCGCAAATCGGGAAATGTCTCACTGCCTGTGATTAGCGCAGTGTAAGCTTTCTTGCAGGCTTGGGCACGCGGAGTTGCGAATATGCCTGAGCCCATTTTTAGTTACTACGCACAGCTGCACCAGATTCTGGGAGCACCAGTTTTAGTAAATCCACTTCATTTTGTACATTATTCCGTATCTACATATTAATTTCCATGGTGGACCCTAGTAACTTGATTTATGTTAATATATAAAACTTCCTCCTAATACCCTAAGTGCAAGTGAAGCAAGAACAATATGGTTGGAGTTAAGACTTTGCATGTGGCGTGTTACTCTGAATATTTACCGGTTGCCACGGAGATGCATGCCACCCATGATAAATAGTGTATGGTGTTTGTACAGGGCATGGCTTGTTACTGCATGGCTGTTCCAGAGGTACGGTGACTTTTCGGACACTTCGACACCTTCTTTGTGGAACAGTCACAATTTTGCCGTGAATGTCCTTCTCGCCACATTTCAGTTCGCGCTTCCTTACACCGGGGCCACAGGTCGTTGAACACTGCACAAAGGGAAACATATGCATTAAATAACAGAAATACATTTATGTGTGCCTGTCACTTACAATTTTCAACAATATTCAACATACAAAACAAAAATAAAGTAAGTTAATTTTAGTGTAAAGGTCAACGTCACCAAAGCGGGATCACATGCTCTCTTTATACATTTCTTAGGAATTTTTGTGACACAACATTGCCAACAGTATCTGTAATAGTGTCGCTACTCACTATGACAGTGTGATGCCCTGCCACTGTGGAAGTTTAAGAGAAAATTACACGGAATTGGCATTAAGGCGTAGCCTCCCTGGCGGTATGATTATGTCAGATTTTTGCGTCTCAAACTGGTACAATTGTTTTGTATAGAAATTTGGCGTTTTATATTTTAGGCCTGTAATTCTTAGTAATAACACACTTAAATCTGTCCAAACCAAAGTCTAGTAGACATCCCTGGTATGATAAAGTTTGAAACACTAAATCATAAATTATAATATAATAACTATAAATAATAAAAAAAAATATAATATAATAATTATAATTATAATAAAATGAATTTCCCCACTATTCACTATCGCTCAATTCTGCAAGTGTTCTTATTTACTATCGCTGTTTTCTAGCTGGTTTCAAACCACTTTTGACATAAAGGGACACTTTTTGGTTGCTATGGACAATCTCAAGTTTCCAGGCAGAAAGAACAGTATATATAATATAAAACTGCATGCAGGGCACTGGACAAAACACTAGGGACAAATGGGATATGAAATAATTTCATACAGTAATGTAATCTGTAAGATTACAGTGTACTGTACGTATTATGAATTTTGTCATTTTTTAATTTGCCGCCAGGCTCCGCCCCAGTGCGTTGCGACGTTTGCAGGGAACAGAGCCTGGCACACAAAGGCATCGGGCGGAGGACACAGCCCACGGACACAGCGGGGGGACTTCGCAGGATCCTGGGGACAAGGTAAGTAACCCGCACCAGGATCCTGCAATGCAATCCTGAGTGTGGCTCGGGGTTACCGCTAATGGTACTGAAATTTAACCCCGAGCCACACTCGGGAATATCGCCAGGGAGGTTAATGAGAGGTTCCAGATTGAGCAGAGAAAGCTGTGTTTTTGGCTTTCTCTGGATTTTGTAAATCTGGATTGGGGCCTGGAGCTTGAAGGATCCAATGTGTCTTGGGTGAGATAGAACCTTCAATCCTGTGTCTGGATTTTATTGGATGCTGGCAGTCTGTGTGAGTATACAGGTGTCCAGGGTCATTATATACTCAAGCCTGAGGATAGCTCAGGGCTCCCAGTTTGGAGACAGCTCCCAGGTCCCACCCAGGTGTCAGAGGGGCCCAAGTCAGGACACAGGAGGTCTCAACCAGGGGTCAGAGGTGCCCCACCCAGAAGTGGGCTGCCATGCGCTAAAATACAGTTTGGACTTCTGCAACTCATTGGAAAAAAGCATCTACCACATGTGTATAATCACTGCAACACCATACCACTTTTGGATTCTTCATAATCCTGATCTTTTGGAAGTGTACTTATTCATTTAGAGGTACAAAGGTTTATTTATACGCTATAAACTTGTTTATAGCACATTTACATCTTCTACATTTTTCTTACTCAGCACCACTACCACAGTGGTGTCCCTGCAAATAGCACTGCCTCCCTCGATCACCAAGTAACTGCATAGATCTACCTAACATCCTTGTACCTCCAGCCATGACTCTACAACACAAGGGAGGTGTCAGGGAAGGCTTTGCCATAGTACAGATGGCGTTCTGAGGTGAATACATATGCGCATTGCGCCAGCCAGGAATGTGCATGCGCAGTCCTAGGAGCGCCTGTCACAGTGTGTATGTTCCTGATTCCTGTGTATGACCTCTGATCTTGACCCAGCTTGCTCCTGACTACCCCCTTGTCTGCTACCTTCCCTGACCTCAGCTCATTCCTAGATTCTGTCTCTGCCTTCTGCTCTTACTTGATCTGTGCACCAATGCCGATATTGGCCTGTGACCCGACCACTCTCCTGTCTGCCGTCTATGCCTGATCTGCCTGCCCGTTACTGACCCGGCTTGTCTGACATTACATTCAGCTCTTCCAGCCTGCAAAAGATTCATCAGTCCAGCACATCTGCTTATGGCTCTTTCTTGCTGCTGCACATCTACCACCCGTCTGCTTCCAGCCTGCTCTGCTGTCACATCTCCCTGCTGTCAGGTGTTCCGTCTTCTGCCATCTCCCAGCAAAGTTTGGCTACTACTACGCAGACTACTGGACTGATAATAGGCACTCTTACTTCGTTGTGCTCTCACAGTTACTGTTTCACTATCAGTGACCTCCGAGCCATAGCAGTACGAGAGGCCTTCCTCTGCACATCAGGCTCTCTAACCAGGTACGTGACAGGAGGTTTCACTGTCTCTGAGTAGTAAAGTGAACTTGGAAATATCATTCCATTTCATGCTTGACCTTGTAGTTCTTCTGCAATTACCACTGCTTCTCCATTATACCTTGCAAGTTCAGTAGTGGAGATACTTTACAAATATTCCCTCTCCATCCTAGTTTGGCTCTCCCAGGGCCACACCATGATATAATCTCTAGAGTTTAGCTACAGCTGCAATTTTAATCTCATGCTATTGGCATTTATCTTCTTAGGCTAGTGCTACACAGATTTGTTTTATAGCTCATTAATGCCACTAACATTTTATATAAATAGTTGTCAGGAGTAGCGAGTAGCTACCTTAGTAAAGTGCAGTAGCATCTTGGAGCATCGTTCATGATTGAAAAACTTAGATCATGGGAGACTGATTGCTACTACTGCTACTTGTGAAATTTACCTTTTATATAGAGCCATTTTTTCCATCTATTTAGCGATCAATCGCTGCTCCTAACAATTATTCATTAGCGTTTGTAGCAGCAAGAATAAAAATGTCACGTGTATCTCCAGCCTAATCAGGTGACTGCCTGCAAGCTTTGAAATCTCTCAGTAGCAAGAGATTAAAATTGCCTGTGTGGCTTTTCTCTTATGGGACTTTTTCACTTCCAGCAGAAGAGAGGAACTGAGGAAAGGAAAAAAAAAAGGAAAAACGTACCGCTCAAAAGCTTAAGAATTCACCAAATAGCTACTTCCGCCCGGTCACTCACACAGGTGCTGGCTCTGCACTGATGCATGGGAGAAAAAGAAACCCTGGACTGCTGCACTCTGTATAGACAGTTATTTATTCCAAAATTTCAAGTAAAAAATCCAAATTCAAAATAAATCCAAAACAACAAATGCAGATAGTGTACATGCAGGGAAGGGTGGCTAACGCGTTTCACGTCACGAATTGACGCTTACTCATAGCTTCGTGACGTGAAACGCGTTAGCCACCCTTCCCTGCATGCACACTATCTGCATTTGTTGTTTTGGATTTATGGATTTATTTTGAATTTGGATTTTTTACTTGAAATTTTGGAATAAATAACTGTCTATACAGAGTGCGGCAGTCCAGGGTTTCTTTTTCTCCCATAGAAGAGAGGAACTACCTGATGGGCTTGTTCAGTAAGGCAGTGCGGAGCAATGATATAGTAACCTATAGTACTTCAAAAACAAATCGTTTATTGACTGACTTTTAAACCAGCAAATTGGAATCTGGTTGGCTGCTATTTAAACATACACTATATTACCAAAAGTATTGGGACACCTGCCTTTACACGCACATGAACTTTAATGGCATCCCAGTCTTAGTCCATAGGGTTCAATATTGAGTTTGCCCACCCTTTACAGCTATAACAGCTTTAACTCTTCTGGGAAGGCTGTCCACAAGGTTTAGAAGTGTGTCTATTGGGATGTTTGACCATTCTTCCAGAAGTGCATTTGTGGGGTCAAGCTCTATGTGGACGAGAGGGCCTGGCTCCCAGTCTTCGCTCTAATTCATCCCAAAGGTGTTCTATGGGCTTGAGGTCAAGACTCTGTGCCGGCCAGTCAAGTTCTTGCACCCCAAACTCGCTCATCCATGTCTTTGTGGACCTTGTTGGTTCACTGGCGCGCAGTCATGTTGGAACAGTAAGGGGGCATCCCCATACTGTTCCTAAAAAAGTTGGGAACATGAAATTGTCCAAAATGTCTTGGTATGCTGACGTCTTAGGATTTCCCTTCAGGGAAACTAAGGGGCCAAGTCCAACCCCTGAAAAACAACCTCACACCATAATCCCCCCTCCACCAAATAATTTGGACCAGTGCACAAAGCAAGGTCCATAAAGACATGGATGAGCGAGTTTGGGGTGGAGGAACTTGACTGGCCTGCACAGAGACCTGACCTCAACCCGATAGAACACCTTTAGGATGAATTAGAGTGGAGACTGCGAGCCAGGCCTTGTCGTCCAATATCAGTGCCTGACCTCACAAATGTGCTTCTAGAATAATGGTCAAACATTCCCATAGACACACTTCTAAACCTGGTGGACAGCCTTCCCAGAAGAGTTGAAGCTGTTATAGCTGCAAAGGGTGAGCCAACTCAAAATTGAACACTACAGACCAAGACTGGGATGCCATTAAAGTTCATGTGTGTGTAAAGGCGAGTATCTAAATACTTTTGGTATTATAGTGTATCTATACATCTGTGCACTAAAATAATCATTTTGGATGCATTAATATTAAAATATATACAGTGGGTACGGAAAGTATTCAGACCCCCTTACATTTTTCACTCTTTGTTATATTGCAGCCATTTGCTAAAATCATTTAAGTTCTTTTTTTTCCTCATTAATATACACACAGCACCACATATTGACAGAAAAACACAGAATTGTTGACATTTTTGCAGATTTATTAGAAAAGAAAAACTGAAATATCACATGGTCCTAAGTATTCAGACCCTTTGCTGTGACACTCATATATTTAACTCAGGTGCTGTCCATTTCTTCTGATCATCCTTGAGATGGTTCTACATCTTCATTTGAGTCCAGCTGTGTTTGATTATACTGATTGGACTTGATTAGGAAAGCCAAACACCTATCTATATAATACCTTACAGCTCACAGTGCATGTCAGAGCAAATGAAAATCATGAGGTCAAAGGAACTGCCTGAAGAGCTCAGAGACAGAATTATGTCAAGGCACAGATCTGGCCATGGTTACAAAAAAAATTCTGCTGCACTTAAGGTTCCTAAGAGCACAGTGGCCTCCATAATCCTTAAATGGAAGACGTTTGGGACGACCAGAACCCTTCCCAGAGCTGGCCGTCTGGCCAAACTGAGCTATCGGGGGAGAAGAGCCTTGGTGAAAGAGGTAAAGAAGAACCCAAAGATCACTGTGGCTGAGCTCCAGAGATGCAATCGGGAGATGGGAGAAAGTTGTAGAAAGTCAACCATCACTGCAGCCCTCCACCAGTCGGGGCTTTATGGCAGAACGGCCCGACGGAAGCCTCTCTTCAGTGCAAGACACATGAAAGCCTGCATGGAGTTTGCTAAAAAAAAACCTGAAGGACTCCAGGATGGTGAGAAATAAGATTCTCTGGTCTGATGAGACCAAGATAGAACTTTTTGGCATTAATTCTAAGTGGTATGTGTGGAGAAAACCAGGCACTGCTCATCACCTGTCCAATACAGTCCCAACAGTGAAGCATGGTGGTGGCAGCATCATGCTGTGGGGGTGTTTTTCAGCTGCGGGGACAGGACGACTGCTTGCAATCGAGGGAAAGATGAATGCGGCCAAGTACAGGAATATCCTGGACGAAAACCTTCTCAAGAGTGCTCAGGACCTCAGACTGGGCCGAAGTTTTACCTTCCAACAAGACAATGACCCTAAGCACACAGCTAAAATAACGAAGGAGTGGCTTCACAACAACTCTGACTGTTTTTGATAGGCCAAGCCAGAGCCCTGACTTAAACCCAATTGAGCATCTCCGGAGAGACCTAAAAATGGCCGTCCACCAACATTTACCATCCAACCTGACAGAACTGGAGAGGATCTGCAAGGAGGAATGGCAGAGGATCCCCAAATCCAGGTGTTGCATCTTTCCCAAAAAGAAATACTGAGCAAAGGGTCTGAATACTTAGGACCATGTGATATTTCAGTTTTTCTTTTTTAATAAATCTGCAAAAATGTCAACAATTCTGTGTTTTTTGTCAATATGGGGGGCTGTGTGTACATTAATGAGGGAAAAAAATGAACTTAAATGATTTTAACAAATGGCTGCAATATAACAAAGAGTGAAAAAATTAAGAGGGTCTGAATACTTTCCATACCCACTGTATATAATTTTAACCACCACAAATATTGCTACAGGTGCAGCTTGGTGGGCTGAGTTAGCCCCTGACTTTGTCTATATCTTGAAAGCTACAGTAATAAGATCTCCCTACCATAATTCCCAACTCTATTCCACCTGAGATTCTGGCTAATTGTGGAAAGATCTGATGCATTCCCGATATTATACAATACATTCCAAACCAGACAGAGGGACTTTCCCATAATGGCCTCAACAAACATGCATACTCAAGAGCAAAGTTCTCACCAATAGAGTCTCTAAGGAAATGGTAGGCTGGTTCAAATGCCCAGCAACTTTCAAAAATGTAAATTTTGGTTGGACCGACCCTTTAAAATGAAGGCAATTCCCTTAAGCAGTTAATTTTTAATTAAAACAGAACAAATCAAAGCACATTTCCAGTCTTTCTTTAGATGTGAAGGTTACCTCAGTCCATGCAGATATCACCCACTGCAGTTTGTCATTTTTCTGGCAGCGGGCAAGCATGCAGCTCTCAGTGGACTCCGGCTTGGAGCTGGCTGGACACAGGTCTGCTGGAAGGATTTTATACTTCTCCAAGTTGACACTTCTGCAATAAACCTCTCGTTTCCTAATTCCCTTACCGCAGGATCGGGAGCACTAGACCAGACAAGGAATGCAAGCTGTCAGACAGAGCTTGTGTAAAATGCTTATATCAACATGACATGTATAGTGCTCACTTACATATATACATATACCAGAAGAGCTTGCGCTTAGTCCTTTGGGCTAGTAATGGGCCAAGGCTGCATTTTTTTTGGATTAATATTTCTCCTCATTTTGCCTCTCAATCTACAAATTAGACATTTTGGCTGATACATCAGTACTTATTTAGTGACAGACATAAGATCTGGCTTGTTACAAGACCAAAGGGACCAGCAATTTTGTTGTCATGTGTATAATATGAATTTAATAGGGTCCATTGTTCCACTGTAATAGGTTGCTGTGGAAATTGTAACTTAAGCCCTGTACACACGATCGGATTTCCTATGGATTTTAAGCCAATGGATTTTTCCATCGGAAATCCGATGAAGCTGACTTCCATCAGTCTTGCCTACACACCATCAGTCAAAAAACCGATCGTCCCAAACGCCATGACTTAAAACACTCCGACGAGCCAAGAAAAATGAAGTTCTATGCTTCTGAGCATGCGTCGACTTGATTCTGAGCATGCGTGGGTTTTTTATCCGATGGAGTTCCCCACAGACGATAGTAATTTGCTATTGTTTTTTTTTCCATCGGATAAATTTAAAACATGTTCTATTTTTTAACACAGTTGGAAAAAAGACCGATGGGACCCATACACGATCGGTTTGTTTGATGAAAAAAGTCCACCGGACTGTTTTCATCGGTAAAACCGATCGTGTGTACAGGGCTTTACAGTATGCTAAGGGAGAACTTTACAGAGACACATAATAAATGTTATTTTTTTTTTTTAAAGTGGAACTCCAAACAAAATGTGTTCTTTGCTTGTTTAGGTTAGAGTGGGGAAGGGTTAGAACAGTGGTAGTCAACTTTATTGATATAGAGGCCTCAAGTGTAACCCTTGACATTATGGCCCACACATAATACTCAGTGAATGTAATACTAAAGAGAACTGCCAGAGACTGATTACATGCTACAGGAGATGGTCTGAGACTGTGAACATGCTAAAGGAGTTGTTGGAGATCGAGGACATGCATCAGGAGACTGAAGCCTGGAGACACATTACATGAGAATGTTAGAAATCAATGCCATTAAAGCTCCTTTGCAAACCAATGATTCCACGTTTGTGCTTTCTACATCCCACTTACAAAATACTAGTGTTACCATAAGATCCATTATAAAAGGATAAAAAAAAAAAAAGAAAGATAAAGGAATGAACAGTACATAGAAAGTAAGATAGTATGATCTAAATAAACCAAACCATGCAAGTACTAAAACCCAGTATAAGCCCTGGTTCACTTAAATGCGATTTGGCATGCGATTTGACATGTCAAGTCGCATGCCAACTCGCCGTCGATTCCCGGCAATGGCAGTGTCAGAATCGGTGCGACGCCGCATTAGTTACTGCTAATGATACCGTTCTCATTACTAAAATCATGTATATAGTCCCTTATCATCCCCTCCAAGAGCTTACATACTATTGATGTTAGGCTAACTGGTCTGTAATTCCCAGGGATGTATTTTGGGCACTTTTTAAATGTTTAAAATCGTAAGATTTTATCCCAGTTTATGCCTTCTAGCAATGTGCGTAGGTTAGGGAAGTTGGCTCTTTTGAAATTCAGTGGGTTACTGTCTCAGTAGGTCTGTATTTGTATCTTACTGAGACAGAAGTAACCCACTATTCAATATCTCTATCCACTGCCCCACATGGAATGTATGATTTCAAATGTCCAAAAGTGATTTATAGGTCCAGAACAGCAAAAAGAAATGTTGGTATTTCCGGGGCACTCCTCTCTAAAATATCCAGTTGTATACATATACAATATACATATTTAAAAAGAAAATTCACTCCCTCAGTCAACATTGACTATTTTTAATCCTTCTGTTGCTAACAATATTAAATAGATAGAAAAGTATATTATATTTACTATGTTTTAAACTTTTATTAATTTTACATTTCTTCAGTTACTTCCTGGTTTCCATGCCTAGGCAAATTATGTAATACATCCCAGGAGGAAAGGAGGGGTTTTCTCTGCTAAGCACACCCTCCTGGCTGTATGCCTAAGTTTAGGTTAGATGAATTCCAGGAAGTAAATGCTACATGAATTATCTGCCCTTACTTAAAAGAGAAGTAAAGGATTTTTTTTCACCTATCAGTCCGATGCTGCATCTGTCCCCCGGCGCCTCCACACTGAGAACTGAGCGATCGAACATCGCCGATCACTCGGTTTTCAGAGCTATGTGAGCAGAGAGCGGTAGACTGCAAGTCACAGCTCTCTGCTCTGCTCCCTCCCCGCTCATTCAAGTGCTGGGCTGTGGAGGGGGCGGATCGGCCGTCTCAGCCTCTCAGTGGCTTGCTGAGAGGCTGAGATGGGTGTCAGCCCAGGCACCTGGCGGATCCAGACTCCGTGGTCGGGATGACGCGGTGCCTGAACCGACATTGGTGACGTCAGCAGAGAGCGGACTTCAGTCCGCTCTCTGCTAAAAATGGGTCACAGGTAGGGTGACCACGTGTCCCGGATTGCCCGGGACAGTCCCGCATTTTGCAGGTCTGTCCCGGGCACCTTCATTCCAGGACAATACAGTGTCCCGGAATGAAACTGACACAGCCACCCCCCCCGGGCCAATCTGATGCCCCCAAAAAAGGCCGCCACATCACCACTTTACTCACTGACAGTACTTGCCTGGCTGGGAATGCCGGGAGGAGCACAATCCCCGCCCCCTGCTTGTGATTGGAGAAATCATAAATCCCGCCTCTTGTGTCCAATCACTGTGCTGTGATTCGTTACAGCACAAGCTGATTTTTGGGAAGGGAGGGTGTCCCTGAATGGTAGTTTGGAAATGTGGTCACCCTAGTCACAGGAGTGCAAAAGGAATTGCACTCCTGTGATCCATAGGAGAAGTACAGCCAAATGAGCTTTAGCTGGACTTCTCCTTTAAGATGGCCAATGCCAGAAATGCTAGGGGTGTTTTTCAAAGTGATTTCTCAGCAAAATAAAGCATGGAGACATGGATGGGTAGGGGAGTTTGCTTTGAATATTTAAAATGCATTAAATAGTGTTTTTGATTTTGTGGTGCTCAGATGCAGTGTAGTTCTGCTTTAATAAAACTGATTTTTTTTTTATGGAGGACTGTTCTGGAAGTACATATTTTTCTTTTGCATTTTACTTAGAGAGAAAAAAGAGACAACCAACTATTGCCATACCACTGATGAAGCAGCTGTCCCCAAACAACTACTCAGCCATGCAGTGCTAAATGGATAGGGGAAAGTATACCCCATAAGGAAGGTAGTGGGATACTAGCTCTCACATTGGGGTTGATTTACTAAAACTGGAGAGTGCAAAATCTGGTGCAGCAGTGCATGGTAGCCAATCAGCTTCTAACTTCAGCTTGTTCAGTAAGGCTGCTTTCACACTGATGCCGCGTACACACGACCGTTTTTAATGTCATTGAAAAAAACTGCATTTTTCTCGACGTGATTTTTCGTGTTTCCTCTCAAGCCTGCCTTGCCTACACACTATCGTGGAAAAAAATGTTCGAGTAAAGCGCGGTGATGTACAACACGTACGACGGCACTATAAAGGGGAAGTTCCATTCGGATGGCGCCACCCTTCATGTTAGTAAAGTTTGTTGAGCAATGATTCGCGCTTTTCAGCCTCGTGCTTTTCAGTCCGTTACAGCGTGACGAATGTGCTATCTCCATTACGAACGCTAGTTTTACAAGAACGAGCGCTCCCGTCTCATACTTGATTCTGAGCATGCACATTTTTTTTCACGTCGTTAAAGCCCACACACGGACGTTTTTCATGACGAGAAAACACGATGATGTAAAAAACAACGTGAAAAATTAGAGCATGTTCCAATTTTTCTCGTCATGATTCTCAGCGTTTTTCTCATCGGGGAAACTGCTGGAAAGCCCACACACGATCATTTTTAATGACCATGTAAAAAAATGTAATTTTTCTCGTCATTAAAAACGGTCGTGTGTACGCGGCATGAGGCGCTTTGCAGGTGCTATTGCGCTAAAAATAGCACCCTGAAAGAGCCGCTCCTTTGTATCCAGTGTGAAAGCCCGAGGGCTTTCACACTGGAGCGGTGCGCTGGCAGGAGGGTAAAAAATCTCCTGCCAGACGCATCTTTGAGGCGCAGTAGGAGCGGTAAAAATACCGCTCCTATAGCGCCCCTGCCCATTGAAATCAATGGGGTAGCGCCTCCAACACGCCGCAAAGCGTCATTTTTGCGGGCAGGTTTAACCCTTTTTCGGCCTCTAGCGCCCGCAAATCGCGGCAAACACGACGGTAAAACTTTTTGGCGGCGTTTTACCGCCAGCGCACCCAGCGCTTCAGTGTGAAAGCAGCCTTAAGCTTTGACTAAAAACCTGGAAGCTGATTGGTTTCTGTGCAGAGCTGCACTAGATTTTGCACTCTGCAGTTTTAGTAAATCAACCCCAATCTATCACGAAAGATGAGCTCACACCAAGCCTGCAAAGGGATAGGGTATACTTCTTCCCTTAAAGAAAGAAAAAAGCAACATTTAGATCAGTCTAGTAGTGTTATCACAGCTCTTTTATGCATTATTAGATTTACTTTATGTAGAACATTCTTTCTAGCTTTTGATTGCAGAAGGCTTCTTTTCACTTCCCCAAAAATAATGTGCGGGCTTTTGACCCTGGCTTGGTATAAAAACTACCGTAAATCTAAAAATCAAAGAGATTGACTTATTCCATGGATACATGTTATTATATTATTTATAGTTCTGTTGGCTGTTTGTTCTGAATGCAAGATATTATTTAAATTGTAAAAGTGTTCCAATATGGTGTGGTGACAAAGCCAACCTGCAATGCAGAAGGCCAGTTAATACCTGTGACCAGGGCCCTGTGCTCCATTCAGCTGGACAGTCCTGGATATGGCACTTCTGGACTTGAAGGGGTGTGCTTACTGGACAGTGGGAATGCCCCACCAGCTCTTCACCTTGTGCCGTCCTCTGTACACACAGCACTGACCGAGTCTGTTCACCTCCACCGCAAGACGCGCTGCATGCACTCCAATCACTGGCAATCCAACTGTTGGCAGAAAATAATCTTTATAGCATATGACACGCTTCATGATATAAGGCCCTAATAATGAGCAAATTCACATATTTACAGCCATAAAGCGGAGGTCCACACAAAAATGGAACCTCCGCTTTTCGGAACCCCCCCCCCCCCCCTCCGGTGTCACATTTGGCACCTTTCAGGGGGGAGGGGGGGTGCAGATACCTGTATAATACAGGTATTTGCACCCATAGACTCCCGCGGGGGTCACGCCCCTTCCCGTCCCCCCCTGCTGTCTTCTGGGAAACACACGGGTCCCATAAGACAGTGGGGACTAGTTAGCGCAGTAGGGAACCGGGAAGTGAAGCCGCAACGCTTCACGTCCTGATTCCCTCACCGAGGATGGCGGCGGGGACAGCCGAGAGCCGAGCGATTGATCGGCTTCGGCTGCCGACATCGTGGGCACCCTGGACAGGTAAGTGTCCATTTATTAAAAGTCAGCAGCTGCAGTATTTGTAGCTGCTGGCTTTTAATATATATATATTTTTTTTTTAGGCGGACCTCCGCTTTAATAAATCAGAGCAATGATGCACAATGGTCCTTAGCAATCCGATTTATAGGAGAAGCCCATTCAGGATACAAAGCACCATTAAAGTTCAATTGATGTTACAGAAATAGACTTGCAGCCAGATAGACATTTATCCACTTTCCCATTAAAGCAGTTGTACGAAGTGTCTAAATATGACTATGCAGTCTGCACCAGAAAATAACTCCTGCTTTCAGTCATAGGTTTTGCGCAGCCTATTGCATTAGGGTGTGCACCCCAAAGCTCAAACACACACTACCAATCACTCACCATGTTCATTCAGAAAGGGAAGAGGCTGATAAATACATATATATCAGCCCCTTCCCTCACTCATCCTAAAACATCCCCGCAGCAACATCTGGCAGGAGAGGAAAGGAGGGAAGCCGGTTGTGCTGCAGAGGGAAGGAGGGGGGAGCCAGGGCAGTAGGGGGAATCTGTGCTGCACAGGGTGATTAGGGTGTGCCTGGGCTTTCAGTAGTTCCCACAGATATTGTCAGAGAAGCCTCCTCCTTTTCTCTGCAGTACAATGCATTGTAAGGATGCTTGAGCTGAGGGAGGGGTGTGGCTGTTACTCAGCTCTGCCAGCACAGACCACTCTAGAGAAAGGCAGGAATCACCAGAGAAAAGAATATTGTAGAACATTTCTATGCAAAAAAACAGTCATAAATCACAACATGTTGGAGTACAGGACTATAAAGAAAAAGAGGATTAGCGACTTCAACTGAGCTTTAAATTACAGAACATGGAATGTGTGCATGTAATGGGTCTTAATCTGACTGTGAGCTGTAGTAGTAACCAGGGCCGGCCCAAGACATTGTGCTGCCTGGTACCAAGAATGAAATGCTGCCCCCCTCCCCCCAAAAAAAAAAAAATCACGCCCACCAAAAGGCCCCCACATTCATAATTTTATATGATGATAACTTAAGAGGACCTGTCATGGCTTTATACATGTATATAGGAGTATAAAGAGGACCTGTCAGGGCACTATACATGTATATAGTAGTATAAAGAGGACCTGTCATCAGTGTTGTTACTCTTACGTTAAAAAAGTAATTAGTTACAGATACAAATTACTTCTTCCAAAAAGTAATGGAGTTACTCACTCAGTTACTACATTGAAAAAGTAATTAGTTACTCTGCAAAGTAACTATATTGGTTATATTATATATACACGGGGGCGGGGTGGTAGAAGGATGATATATATGTAATTTTTTAAGTGTATAAAATAATAGGAGGGATAACAATAAATAATATTAGTTATATGCCCATGCCTCACTGTGCCCATGCCTCACTGTGCCCAATGCCTCACTCACTGTGCCCAATGCCTCACTCACTGTGCTTATTGCCTCACTCACTGTGCCCAATGCCTCAATTACTGTGCCCAATGCCTCACTCACTGCGCCCATGCCTCAATTACTGTGCCCAATGCCTCACTCACTGTGCCCAATGCCTCACTCACTGTGCCCAATGCCTCACTCACTGTGCCCAATGCCTCAATTACTGTGCCCAATGCCTCACTCACTGTGCCCAATGCCTCACTCACTCACTGTGCAGTGTTGTGCGTGCCCCTAGCCCCCTACCTGATTATCGTTGTCCCGGCGGCCATTCCACAGTATTCAAAAGCCGCGCGTCCCGAGTCCTCGTCGTCTGTGATAGGCGGAACACTCAATTTCCCAGCATTCAGTGTTCCGCCTATCACGGACATCCGCTCATCCTCATAACACAGACGAGGATGAGAGGATGTCCGTGATAGGCGGAACACTGCCTGCTGGGAAATTGAGTGTTCCGCCTATCACAGGCAACGAGGACTCAGGAGGCGCGGCTTTTGAAAACTGCAATGGCCTCCGTCTGTCTGCATGACACGCTGTTCAGGTAGGCAGACCGCGGCTTGCAGTTAGTTAGTTTTACACATTACATCTACTCGCGGCGGCTGCGGCGAGTAGATGTAATTGGGGTAACGCCGCCCAAGTAATGGGAACGGCGGTGCCACGAGGGTAAGAGTAATCAGTTTGATTACTCGTTACCCCAAAAAGTGGCTACGTTACCTAACGCCGTTTATTTAAACGGCGTTAGTTACAACACTGCCTGTCATAGCTCTATACATGTATATAGGAGTATAAAGAGGACCTGTCATGGTTGTTTACATGTATAGGAGTAAAAAAGGGGACCTGTCACGGCTCTATACATGTATGTAGGAGTATAAAGAGGACCTGTCATCGCAGGAGTATAAAGAGGACTTGTCATGGCTCTATACATGTGTATAGGAATATAAAGAGGACCTGTCATGGCTCTATAAAAAGGACCTGTTATGGCTCTATTCATGTATAGGAGTATAAAGAGGACCGGTCAAGGCAATATACGTGTATATATAAGTATAAAGAGGACCTGTCATGGCTCTATACATGTGTATAGGAGTGTAAAAGGACATGTTATGGCTCTATACATGCATGTAGGAATATAAAGAGGACTTGTCATGGCTCTATACATGTGTATAGGAATATAAATAGGACCTGTCATGGCTTTATAAAAAAGGACCAGTTATGGCTCTATTCCTGTATAGGAGTATAAAGAGGACCGGTCATGGCACTAAACGTGTATATATAAGTATAAAGAGGACCTGTCATGGCTCTATACATGTATATAGGAGTATAAAAAGACCTGTCAGGGCTCCATGCATGTATATAGGAGTGTAAAGGGACCTGGCCGCGATGTCAGCTGGCCACCCACGATCGCTCCACAGAGAGCCAGAACGGGGATCCGTCAATGTAAACAGACAGATCCCCATACTGACAGGGTAGGAGAGACAGATCTGCTGTTCCTAGTAATTAGAAACAGAGATCTCTCTCCTCCTTCAGTCAGTCCCATCCCCCCAGTTAGAAATACCTCCCAGGGAACACATTTAACCCCTTCCCTGCCAGTGACATTTACACAGTAATCAGTGCATTTTTATAGCACAGATCGCTATATAAATGTCATTGGTCCCAAAAATGTGTCAAAAGTGTCCGATCTGTCCACCGCAATGTCGCAGTCTCGCTGAAAATCACAGATCACCGCCATTACTAGTAAAAAAATTATAATAATAATAAAAATGCCATAAATCTATCCCCTATTTTGTAGATGCTATAACTTTTGCGCAAACTAATCAATATACACTTATTGTGTTTTTTTTTTTACCAAACATATGTAGAAGAATACATATTGGCCTAAACTGATGAAGAAATACCACCAACAGAAAGCTCTATTTGTGGGAAATAAAGGACGTAAATTTTGTTTGGGTACAGCGTTGCACGACCGCGCAATTGTCAGTTAAATCGACCCAGTGCCGCATCGCAAAAAAAGGGATTTTTATAACAGCTTACCTGTAAAATCCTTTTCTTGGAGTACATCACGGGACACAGAGCGACTTAGTCATTACTAATGGGTTATATAGTTTACCTTCAGGTGTTGGCACTGGCCAATTCCAAACCGGAAGTACCCTCCCCTATATAAGCCCCTCCCACCCGGGAGCACCTCAGTTTTGTAGCCAAGCAATAAGTGTCCCAAAAAGAGGGGTGGGAGCTCTGTGTCCCGTGATGTACTCCAAGAAAAGGATTTTACAGGTAAGCTGTTATAAAAATCCCTTTTTCTTTTTCGTACATCACGGGACACAGAGCGACTTAGTCATTACTAATGGGACGTCCCAAAGCAATGCCAAATGAGGGGGGGGTACATAAGCTGGGCGCCATCAGGCATGAGGATCTTTTGCGGCCTGCAACACACTGCGCCCAAAGGCGACATCCTCCTGACTTCTAACGTCTACCTGATAGAATCTAGTAAACGTGTGTACCGAAGACCATGTTGCGGCCTTACATACTTGAGCCAGGGAGGCCTGGTGATGCACTGCCCATGAAGTTCCAACCGCTCTTGTGGAGTGCGCCCTAACTTTGAACGGAGGCGGTCTCTTTCTCAAGCCATAGGCTTGTATTATGACCTGTCGAATCCACTTGGCTAAAGTAGATTTTGATGCTGCCTGACCCCTTCTGGGGCCTTCCGGCAGAACAAACAAAGAATCCGTTCTGCGAATCTGAGCAGTGGCTTTTAGATAAGCTTTAACTGCTCTTACCACATCCAAAGAATGTAATAACTTTTCCTCTACTGAGCTAGGTTTGGGGAAAAAAGAAGGAAGAACCACATCTTGGTTCAAATGAAACCTCGATACCACCTTAGGAAGAAAGGCTGGATGAGGACGTAATACTACTCTGTCCTTATGGACAACCAGATATGGCTCCTTACAGGACATAGCTGCTAATTCCGACACTCTTTTAGCCGAACAAATGGCTACTAAGAAAACCAATTTCCTGGTGAGAAGAACCAAGGAAATGTGTTGTAATGGTTCAAACGGTTGTTTCTGTAGAACCGACAGAACCAGGTTTAAGTCCCAAGGACATATGGGAATACTAACCGGAGGGCTAATACGCATCACTCCTTGTATAAAGGCTTTGACTAGTGAATGCGAAGCCAAGGGCCTTTGAAAAAATATTGACAAGGCCGAAATCTGACCCTTGATAGTACTCAAGGCCAGCTTCCTATCTACAGCCCACTGTAGGAAGTCCAGAATCCTCCCTATCATGTACTTACGTGGATGCCATTTCCTGGTCTCACACCACGTAATGTACGCTTTCCAGATCCTATAATAGATCTGCCTGGATACCGGTTTCCTGGCATTGATCATGGTAGATACCACAGAATTAGAGAGCCCTCTCTTTTTCAGAATGTGGGCTTCAATAGCCAGGCCGTCAAACCTAGGGCTGGTAAGGAAGGGTGGTATATCGGTCCTTGCGACAGCAGGTCCGGACGAAGTGGGAGGGTCCAAGGACTCCTCACTGACATTTTTACAATCTCCGCGTACCATGCCCTTCGGGGCCACGCTGGAGCCACCAGAATCACTGGTTTCTTTTCTACCCTGATTCTGCGGAGTAATCGCGGTAACAATTGTGGCGGTGGGAATGCATATATCAGCTTGAACCGATCCCAAGGGAACACTAGGGCATCCGAGCCGCAAGCTAGGGGATCCCTTGTGCGAGACACAAACCTGTCCACCTTTGCGTTGAATCTGGATGCTAGCAGATCTACATCCGGTGTTCCCTACCGCTGGCATATTGCCTGGAAAACCTCGGGGTGAAGAGACCATTCCCCCGGGCATAATTGTTGGCGACTTAGAAAGTCCGCTCTCCAATTTTCCACTCCTGGGATGAAAACCGCGGATATGGCTGGGACATATCTTTCTGCCCACTCCAGGATGCAATTTGCTTCCTTCTGGGCTGCACGACTTTTGGTGCCACCCTGATGATTGATATATGCCACTGCCGTGGCATTGTCTGATTGAATTCTGACAGGGGACCCCTGGAGTTTGGATGTCCATGCTACTAGGGCATACCGGGCTGCTCGTATCTCTAAGAGATTGATGGGCAGGGCCTTTTCTGCTTCTGACCACCTGCCCTGGAGAGACCATTGCTCCAGCACTGCCCCCCAGCCGATGAGGCTGGCATCTGTAGTGACCACCTTCCAAGAAACCGGACTGAAGGGTTTCCCTCTTTCCAGATTCTGGGGCACCAACCACCAATGGAGGCTCTTGCGAACGGAAGGGGACAGGGACATTGGTAAGTCTAAAGCCTGAACTTTTTTGTTCCAGGCTGACAGTATGGCCCTTTGCAAATTCCTTGAATGGAATTGACCGTAGGGTACCGCTTCGAATGAAGCCACCATCTTTCCCAGCAGCCTCATGCAGAGACGTATGGATGGTTTTCTTTTTGTACCCACTAAGTGGGTCAAATTTCTTAAAGACGACACCTTCTCTGGAGGTAAGAAAACCTTTCTCTGATTTGAATCCAGCCTTAGCCCTAAGTATTCCAGACTTTTGACTGGTCTTAGAGCTGACTTGTCCCGGTTGATAATCCAACCGTGATATTCCAGATACTCGATTGTCTTGTGAATAGCTACTTCCAGCTTTTCCACTGAGTGGTCTATTAGTAGCAGGTCGTCTAGATATGCCATTATCGTTACACCCTGTGTTCTTAGATTGGCCAATAATGGGGCCAGAATTTTTGTGAACACTCGTGGTGCTGTGGCCAGACCGAAAGGTAAGGCTCTGAACTGAAAATGGCGCCCTTCTACTGCAAAGCGTAGAAATTTCTGATGGGCCGGAAAGATGGGAATATGCAGATAAGCATCCCTTATGTCGATCGAGGCTAGCCATTCCTGCCCTTGTAGGGCGGTGGCCACTGATCGGATCGACTCCATCCGAAAGGTCCTGATATTTAGGAACTTGTTTAGCCCTTTTAGATTTAATATGGGCCTCACGTCCCCATTTGGTTTGGGGACTGTGAAAAGGTTCGAGTAAAACCCGAATCCGCTTTCTTCCAGGGGAACCTTCATGATTACCCCTTGGAGCAATAGTTGTTCTAGTGCCAGAAGGAGGGATCCTCTCTTTTGGGGATCTCTTGGCACGTTTGACCTCATAAATTGGGCAGGAGGAGTGCCTTTTAACTCCAGCTTGTATCCCAGACTTACTGCGGAGAGCACCCATCTGTCTCTGATGGTGTCCCGCCAGGTCTCTGTGAACAACTGAAGTCTTCCCCCCACCCGATTGAGCGGGGGCAATACTTCATGCCTTAGGGGGAGGTTTTGTACCTCTCTTGATCCAGGGCTTCTTGTTACCCTGTGATTGTCCCTGATTTCTGCCCCCTGAATTTGACCGCGGAGGCCGTCGGAACTGCTTCACAGCCGATGTGCCCGGGACTGGAGAGGTAGGCCTCTTAAAAGAAGGACTTCTACCCTTGTTCTTAACCGGTAAGAGTGAACTTTTACCGGCAGAAATTTTCTGGATATATTTGTCCAGATCTTCTCCAAATAAGCGTTCTCCATGAAATGGGAAGCTAACCAGCAGTTTTTTACAGGGAGCTTCAGCAGACCAGTTTTTGAGCCACAGAAGCCTACGCATATGTACTATAGACAGCGTAAAGCGGGAGGCCTGTTGGATTGTATCCTTTATGGCGTCCACCGCAAAACACAAGGCTCTAGGCAGGTCAGCTAGGGCATGAGCCTGCTGATCTGGTAAGTCCCTTAAGACTTGTTTCAACTGATCTTTCACTGCTTGGCAGACTCCAATCGCTGCTACCGCAGGTTGTGTCACCATACTTGCTGTAGAGAAAGCAGATTTTAGTAAAGACTCCAATTTTTTATCTATTGGGTCTTTGAACATTGGAACATTATCTACTGGACATGTCAGTGATTTGTTAACAGAAGAGATGGCTGCGTCCACTATAGGGACCCTCCATTTTCTTATGAACTTATCCTCCATGGGATAGATCACCGGAAATCTCTTGGGGGGAGCAAATATTTTATCAGGATGCTCCCAATCCTGGTAAATAAGCCCTTCTAATAAAGGGTGGATTGGGAAGGAACAGACCGCCTGGGGAGCTTTTAGCGACCCCAGCGAGGAAACCGTAGTGGATGGTGGTTCCGCCAGAGGCATTTTAAATGCTGATCGGACCATGTTAGTCAGAGACTGAACCCATAATCTTTCAGCCTGAGAAGCTGAGAAAGGTTCTTCCACTGTTGATTCCTCTATAAGTGAATCAACCTCATCCTGATCCCCTTCAGGTAGGTCGATCTCTGTGTGGGGCTGTTCCTCCACTAACAGGCACTCTGAAGGAGGAGACGGAGATCGGACGCGCTTTTCCTGTGACAGGGAAGCAGCGATCAATGCTGTTAATCTCTCTTCCAATCCTCCCAGAGTTGAGGATAAAACCTCCTCTGTTATATATACAGGAGCTGGTGGACTGGGGACAGCCGCAGCACCAGGCATTCCTGCGGGGTTTCTACGGCTACTGACCTCTGCATTCTCAGGGGAGATTGGTGCAGTGCAAGCATGCCCAATATCCTCAGAGCCCGATGGAGACCCCTTTGGCTTCCTGGAAGATCTATTTCCGGAGCGTCTGGACGACATATCCCTTAAGCACAAAGCTGAGGTATTCCCGTCGTCATACACCAATTTTTGCTGGTAATAGTCTAACACAGGTGCTGCTATATACCAGCTGGTGTCCACTAAAGTGCCTTTCTATGGGGATGCCTGCATCAACCGCCTCTGTGTGCCACTGTTTGTTGCTAGCTCTGTTTGCATGCAGCTGACACTTGTACTGTGTCTTTTAACCATGCTGGGACGCCCGCACATGCGCAGAAGCGCCGCGGCGCGCATCGAGCGTCATCCACCCGCCCCGCCCCTTTTTTTTCATAGGAGGCGCGTGCACGCGCCCGCGCGCGCGCCCGTGCGCCAATGGCGCCCTTTTCGAAAACCAACAGAGGACTAGGAGCCAGGGCCCTTTTTGCCGGAGGGCCTGTGCGGTGGATGAACGCAGCAACAGGGCAGAGGAAGTGGATTCCCTCAGAGAAACTTACCAGCTGCCTGGATCTTTTGAGTTGAGAAAACCAAAGATCCACATTTACAAGAAAAATGGACTACAGCGGCCTCTAGTGGTTTAACACAGGTACCGCGGTCCCTGTTTTTTTTTTTTTTTTTCTTGACTACTATTAAAATTTTACATTTTCAGTAGTTATAGGCAAACACAGATATTTAGCGGGAATACCGTTAGGTAACAGACAGAAAGACAAATTAGGCTTGGGGGTCCCCCAATAGAACCAAGTTCCTGAGGGCCCCCACTTACCTGATCCCCGCCGCAGGACTTTGTTTGGTCCACAAAAGTCCAAACTTCACCTATCACGGCAGGCATTGTAATTAAACCTTCAGGGACCGGGTTCCCAAGGATTCCACTCCCCTGGACCTGTATAGCACCCTGCACAGACAGCGTCTTGGTCGTGGGTATGACCAGAGCTCTGGATCCCAGGGTCCAGCCCTCCTAAGAGAAGCATTACAGGCAAAACCTTGCTCTTCTGCTGCAAGGCCCGGGTACCGACCGTTTAGCTATGAAGCTTTTTTGGTGGGATCCGGAACAGCTTACTAAGGCCCAAAAGAACCTGTACGCAAGCCCAGTGAAAACACATGTTACTCTTTGGCCAACACCTTAGACACTGGCAAAAAACTGAGGTGCTCCCGGGTGGGAGGGGCTTATATAGGGGAGGGTACTTCCGGTTTGGAATTGGCCAGTGCCAACACCTGAAGGTAAACTATATAACCCATTAGTAATGACTAAGTCGCTCTGTGTCCCGTGATGTACGAAAAAGAAAAAATGATTGAAGTGCATTATTTCTATTATTACATTGTTATATAATATAAAAGAGTTCATCTCGCCATAATGCAGAATTAGTGGGAGCCTGAGCGTGTCACTTGCCACGTCACCTGCCTTCAGATGCGGATTGTCACTTGCCAAATGTTGCGGATTGTCAATTGTCACGACGTCACACATTGCTGATTGTCACTTGCCACAACGTCACAGATTGCGGATTGTCACTTGCCACGACGCCACGTGCCACACATTGCGGATTGACACTTACCACACGTTACGGATTGTCACTTGCCACGACATCACACATTGCGTTTTGTCACTTGCCACAACGTTACCTGCCACACATTGCCGATTGTCACTTGCCACGACGTCACACATTGCGGATTGTCACTTCACCTGCCACACGTAGCGGATTGTCACTTGCCACAACGTCACCTGCCACACGTAGTGGATTGTCACTTGCCACGACGCCACCTGCCACACATTGCGGATTGTAACTTGCCACAACGTCACCTGCCACACGTAGCGGATTGTCACTTGCCACGTCACCTGCCACACATTGCGGATTGTCACTTGACACAACGTCACCTGCCACACGTTGCAGATTGTCACTTGCCACTTCACCTGCCACACGTAGCGGATTGCCACTTGCCACAACCTCACCTGCCACACGTAGCGGATTGTCACTTGCCATGTCACTTGCCACAACGTCACCTGCCACACGTTACAGATTTTCACTTGCTACTTCACCTGCCACACGTAGCGGATTGCCACTTGCTGTGTCCCAGAGTGAAGGCAGGCAGCAGAGAGATGATGTAATCTCTCTGCTGCCGGCGGCTGCACAGTGAGGGCGGAACTGCAGTGATGCAGGGCGGACGGTGAGAGAGATGTCATCTCTCTGCTCCCCCTCCCGCCGGCCTGCTGATTGGCCAGCAAGCCCGCTCATGCCGACTGTCTCGCCCGTTCATTCTGCCACCGACCCGCCCCCTGACTAATCCCCTGTTCTGCTCGCATGCTCCTGTCACCTCGGCGCCGGGCTCCTCGCAGTGGGATAAGCAGCGGAGCAGGCGGGACGGGCTGGCTGGCTGGTGGGCGCCAATTTTCCGCCCCCCTGAAAGTGCCGCCTGGGACCGAGGTACCATCGGGTCCCATGGTAGGGCCAGACCTGGTAACTATTGCAAAGGTCTTGACCACATCTGAAAGCAACATGTAAGAGGAAGAATAAAGAGAAACGTGGATTTATAATGTGTCTAATTGCTACAAGGCTGTTGGGAAGCCACAGGAGAAGGACAACATTGTCTGAGGCTTAATTTCCTAATACAGGCCCAACAATTTATGGAACATTTTTTTTTTATTTATCTTTTCATCACTTCATGGTATAGTAGATATGTACAGTAAATCCACAAGTCTAACCTTTCACAAACCTAAGTAATAAAACTGAGCTTATGATGAAAGAATGCATAAGCAGATGTCACACCTTGAGTGTCCGGATTGTGCCTTTAGTGATCTTTATTATGACTAATGGAGAGGGTCTCAGAGGTTGAAGGAGGCATAGTCAAACTTGTATTTTTACAACAAAATCGTGATTTATCTAAAAAATTGTATCACCTACTGTATATCTCTGGTTCTACTGATAATTGTGGCATGCAGTTTCCCCTGAAGGTAACCTTCACTTATGCATAGTACTATCATATACTTAGTTTATACACTATATTGTCAAAAGTATTGGGTCGCCTGGCTTTACACGCACATGAACTTTAATGCCACCTCAGTCTTAGTCCGTAGTGTTCAATATTGAGTTGGCCCACTCAACTCTTCTGGGAAGGCTGTCCACAAGGTTTAGGAGTGTGTCTATGGGAATGTTTGACCGTTCTTCCAGAAGCATATTTGTGAGGTCAGGCACTGATGTTGGACGAGAGAGCCTGGAGCGCAGTCTCCACTCTAATTCATCCCTTGCTTTGTGCACTAGTCCAAATCTTTTAGGGAGGGGGCGTTATGGTGTGGGGTTGTTTTTCAGGAGTTGAGCTTGGCCCCTTAGTTCCAGTGAAGGGAACAGTTTGGGGCTGGCCCCTTCCTGTTCCAACATGACTGCGCACCAGTGCACAAAGCAAGGTCCATAAAGACATGGATGAGCGAGTTTTGTGTGGATGAACTTGACTGGCCTGCACAGAGTTCTGACCTCAACCCGATAGAACACCTTCGGGATGAATTTGAGTGGAGACTGTGAGCCAGGCGTTCTTAGCCACAGTGCCTGACCTCACAAATGCGCTTCTGGAAGAATGGTCAAACATTCCCATAGACACACTCCTAAACCTTGTGGATAGTCTTCCCAGATGAGCTGAAGCTGTTATAGCTGCAAAGGGTGGGCCAACTCAATATTGAACCCTACAGAGTAAGACTGGGATGCCATTAAAGCTTATGTGCGTGTAAGAGCAGGCATCCCAAAACTTTTGACAATATAGTGTATGTCCAGGTCTGTGACAAGTTTAATTCAGGAATTTGAATTCAAAGAAGCCTCACACCTTTTTTCTATGTAATTCGGTCTACTCTTCCTGACACATTGCTGCAGCTGGGTAAATCATAAAATGTGTTCATATTCAGTATTAAATGCTGTGAGTATGGTCAGTGTTCACAAACCTTTGGTCACATAGTTCAGTTTACATAGTCACGATAAAATATATAAAAAAAAAAATGAATGTCGCAATGTATTTCTTAATTGTAAACTAAAAGTTTTATTTTTCAGGTAGGTGCCTCCCCGGTAGAACTAAGCTACCCACCATTGTCCTGTATACTACGGGCTGAAATTTTGAAGAGGGAGCTTTTAGGAAACCGGGACAAGCTAGAACCTGGGCAGTATAAGAATGAAAGGTAGGGGGCGCTAGTTATTAGAATTAAAGTGAAATAACTGTGAACAAACAGTAATTATAACAATCTTATAAACACTAGTGACAGTGCAACATAATGACCGAATTAAGATCTAAAAAGTCCCAATAGTGGAAACAATTTTTATTTTTTTTTGAATGGATATCTCAGTCCAATCCAGAAAAATAAATCATCAAACAAAAACAAACGAATCTTGCTGTGATGATAAATGTAGATCTTCAAGTAAAGTGCATTCCAAATCCTCCACCACACAGAAATAAGGAAAATTATTCAACACCCAAAGTGCTCAGGTTAAGTAGTAGGCTTACCAGAATGTGTAGACTTCTTTATTTAAAAAGAAAGTCACACTCGCTTTGACAGGTTGGTGCCTGTACACATACAATTGGCTGGATGAAAATGTATTCCCTCTCTCCTCCGACAATTAAGGACATGACATGGAATATAAGCAGAAACTTCTCATAGTGCAACCCATTTATTTAAAAATCGAAAATTAAAATAACACAGCCAAATGGCTTCTTACATTATCCTGTGCCTCTCCCGGCACTGGGGCTGCATGCATGTAATGGATACTCCAGGCTCAAGCCACCTCCGCAGCGGCGTGCGTTCCAATGCAGCGTGCAGACAACCAGGATATCCGGGTAGGGCGTGGATACAGAGATCACGTGACTAGGCTCGCCGCCGACGTACGTTTCGTTTGGATTAACGTTAATCCAAATGAAACGTACGTCGGCGGCGAGCCTAGTCACGTGATCTCTGTATCCACGCCCTACCCGGATATCCTGGTTGTCTGCACGCTGCATTGGAACGCACGCCGCTGCGGAGGTGGCTTGAGCCTGGAGTATCCATTACATGCATGCAGCCCCAGTGCCGGGAGAGGCACAGGATAATGTAAGAAGCCATTTGGCTGTGTTATTTTAATTTTCGATTTTTAAATAAATGGGTTGCACTATGAGAAGTTTCTGCTTATATTCCATGTCATGTCCTTAATTGTCGGAGGAGAGAGGGAATACATTTTCATCCAGCCAATTGTATGTGTACAGGCACCAACCTGTCAAAGCGAGTGTGACTTTCTTTTTAAATAAAGAAGTCTACACATTCTGGTAAGCCTACTACTTAACCTGAGCACTTTGGGTGTTGAATAATTTTCCTTATTTCTGTGTGGTGGAGGATTTGGAATGCACTTTACTTGAAGATCTACATTTATCATCACAGCAAGATTCGTTTGTTTTTGTTTGATGATTTATTTTTCTGGATTGGACTGAGATATCCATTCAAAAAAAAAATAAAAAAATAAAAAAATTTTTTTTTCCACTATTGGGACTTTTTAGATCTTAATTCGGTCATTATGTTGCACTGTCACTAGTGTTTATAAGATTGTTATAATTACTGTTTGTTCACAGTTATTTCACTTTAATTCTAATAACTAGCGCCCCCTACCTTTCATTCTTATACTACCATTCAATAGGAGTTTACACTTCATTGCTTTTAGGGGAGCTGCTTATTTTTATCACATATCATATATAGGGTAGCATTGATTAGTTTTTTGGCGCGGAAGTTTTTTTATTTTTTAGAACCTGAGCAGTACTTGAACAGTCGGTAGACTGGGGTGGAGAGAGGACACCACAGGGGGTTATTTAATAAAACTGGAGAGTGCAAAGTCTGGTGCAGCTCTGCATAGAAAGCAATCTTTAAATAAGAATGGACTGCAAGACTAAATGTTAACACTAAGTATAAGGCAGTTTATGTTAAAGAGATACTTTTTTAAAGTGTTACTAAACCCAGGACCCTGCATTCACTATACAGTAACACCTTGGATTGTGAGCATAATTCATGCTTGTAATCCAAAGCACTTGTATATCAAAGCAAATTTCCCCATAAGAAATTATGGAAACTTAGATGATTCGTTCCACAACCATTTATTCGTAGATCCTTCAGTTTATAGTCCATATAAAAAGATTATAGCAATGTGATGTTGTGTAGCCATAAGATGTCCATCCACAAATGGAAGCCTCCACAAGAGGATTAGAAGCAACATCCAGCAGGAGCTACAGAGTATAAAAGAGAAGAGAGGTGTCTCTAAGTGTAGCAACATGGATACATTTAATGAAGGTACAACATTTAGCAACTCACATGGTTGCTGATTAAAAGAGGCACATCTAAGTATGCAGGCATCTGGGGTAAAGCTGTCCACATAGACCGTCCTCCGCACCACCGTCTCTCACCGCTGTCAGTCTGCAATCGTGACCGGGAAGAAAGACTACCCTGCAGTAGAGCGATCTGAAAGCTAGACTTGAAGCGTCCGTGGAAGGGATGACGTCAATGGTGGTGAGGAGGACAGTCTATGTGGACAGCTTTACCCCTGATGCCTGCATACTTAGATGTGCCTGTTAAAATCATCAACCATGTGACTTGCTAAATGTTGTACCATCATTAAATGTAACCATATTACCATATATACACTTAGAGGCACCTCTTTTCTCTTTTATACAGTTGAGACATGACACTACTTGTATATGAAGACATTGCTTGTATATCAAGTCAAACTTTATTTAAAAATGTTGCTTGTCTGGTAAAACTCCCTGAAGCCAAGTTACTCTCAAACCAAGGTTTTACTGTATCTGGTTTCGAACAGTACACAGAACATGAAATGCAATTATTTTAGTAAATATAAACTGCTAAATACCTTTTCTCATCAGCAGTATATAGAAGTCTTGTAACTATCAATGTCTGGCTGAGCACTGGTTAAAGATTGAAGGAGGAGTTTTCATTCTCCTCTGACTGTCCTATGAGGCTGCATGACCCCTGACTTTCTGTTTGAACAGTGCTGATTGGCCATGTGCTGATCACACGCACCCTCCCAAAAACAAAACCAAAACCTCTATAGCAATACACACCAAACTAAGCATGTGCAGAGTGCTTCCAAGGCTCTGTTCTATCAGCTCATGGATTGGGGACAGTAAAAAAAAGGGTAGGATCAGAGAAGCCAGGATCAAACAGCCTTTTTACACAATGTAGAGGATTAAAACCTTAGTTTCCACAGTGGGTATAACAAGCATGCTTTACTGCATATACAGACTGTTGTGAGTTTAGCTACACTTAATAACCATACATAAATATGCAAACATATAAGGAGTCCCTTAGAAAGTAATAAAAATAAATGATGCATATAGGGGACAATAATTTATCAAAAACAAAAAAAGACTTCTGGTCCAGTCATCCTACGAATAAATACTTGTAAAAGACAGATGCACCTTTAAAGCGTTGGTAAAAATTAAACAGAGAAGCCCCTTGGCTGGTGTTTTCAGTGCCTACCAAGCACCCCCACTCCAGGTCTTAAAACTACATATAAATCTGTGCCTACCTGACTTTTAATGCAATGTCAGTAAGTTCATACCTAACCATGCCCATCAACAGTCCTCCAGTCTGCATTCTCCAAGGAGAATGAAAGCAGCGCTGACCCAACGGAGGCTGAAACAACATGGTGCTGGATGTGATGCACCTACCATCCATGTACCCAAGGTACCCTAATACATATCACTGGATTTAACCCATCTTGCACTCTGCCAGATGGGTGGAATCCATTCTAAATTAAATTATAAAATAAACCTAATTTCTCTAAATCTCGCAAAGTCAAGTTTACAATCCCCAGGCCCCCTAGAGTCAATTCAGCATTCCTTTTCTTTGGCACACTTAGCCTGATTTGAAATTCAAAGAGGTATCTGCCCATAAGGAGTACTGGCCTCCATCTCTAGCCTGGTGATTGCACCTGGAGCAGCCATTATTTCTATTTCTAGACCCACCACATGTTTTATTTTTTTAAATTAGACTGAGAGTGCCAGAAGACAGCAGCACTGTGCTGGCTGTGAGCAGCATAGGCAAGGTATAATTTACTTTGTGAAAATCACAGATATGTTGTTCTGTTTAAAGGTGGGGCTGAGTGCACTGATGATGATTATTAGCAGGAAAAGTTGGGATTTTCATAGAACGGTCTATATCTGCAAATCTGCTCACTGTGTTGACATGTGGTGGTCCCAAAAGGTAACCTTTGCTTATGAAGTTTTAACTGATACCTTCAGTTTTAGCCTGTGTTCAAACTATTGCAAACACAGACATTGCATGTGATTCGCACCCGCACTTGTTTGATGATCACATGTGATGTCTGTGCAATGCGAGTGCCCATGCAATCTGATTTCTGTCCGAATTCACAGTTTGCACTGCGATCTGTGAACCGATCTGGGGGTGTCATTGCCATTGTCTTGACACCCGCAGTGGTTCGCAGAGGGCAGTGTGAATGTGGGAACCGGCGTTGGAATCGCGCTGGTTCCTGCATCGCTATAGCGTGAACCTAGGCTCACTTGCCAAATATAGTGACATATTTACTTTAAAGCTCATATGTAGTCATTTGGGGCAAATCAAACATTTAATCTGGTCATTTAAGTCCCTACTTTCATTGGTAGCCTGAGGATATGATTCAGTATATTGTTAGAGAAGTGAAACGTTTGGAAATACTTACTAGGCTGGACAAGATTGGGTATTGCATGGTTTTTGCTCAGGGGAAGGCTTGTTTAATGAACTGCACAAGCTGGAGTTTACTTGAATCTGAAGGTCTTGAAGGCATACAAACTTCACAGTCATAAAACCTAATAGGGAAATCATAAGACTGTTCAAAATGTATATTAAAAAATAAAAATATACAATACACATTCATGAAAGAGGTAAACTTGGGAGTGGCTAATCCCCCTGAAGACGTCATTCTCTGACGAAACACGTGTCGGGTATGGCCTATACGTGACACCATTACACTATTAGCTTCCATGCAATTTTATCATGGAGAAAATGTAAGTGCACTTCTGTTATTAAAGACATGGATTTTGAAACATATTGCGGTATGAGATGTTGTTTCTTTGCTTTACATTCTGTTGCTGGGTGAGCTTGTAGCAAAAAGATGACAAGTGACAGGAGAATATCCTGATTATTCTAATACACCTTTTTATCATTGTCTGGTAGGAAGCCAATTTAATCTTTTGCACGGAGTGGTATCCCAGTGGTGATCAGCACTGAATGCACCTTCTTTTGGATTTTTTACACCTATCAAGCTTCTTATGACCTCTATATTTATTTAGACAAGAACTTTTCTAATTTGCACTTGGATAATTGCACATGAATTATTAACTTTTATCATGAAGTGGGACTTTTGTTTTTAGCTTGTATTTATTGCACTTCATATGATCTTTTAAGATTGGGTTATTGGTTTTCTATTTACACTACATATGTGATTATGTAATTTCATCATGCTGGAGATTACATATGAATTATGAACTTTTATCTACTTTCACCTTTTCACTTTATGAATTGAGAATTTTAGTTTCATGCACATTCAGTTTTGTGGATTTTCTATCATGACTAGAGTTGAGCGGACACCTGGATGTTCGGGTTCGACGGGTTCGGCCGAACTTCGGAAAAAAGTTCGGGTTCGGGACCGAACTTTAACCCGAACCCGGACCCGAACCCGAACCCCATTGAAGTCAATGGGGACCCGGACTTCTAAGGACTAAAAAGGCTCTAAAAAGGTAATGGAAAGGGCTAGAGGGCTGCAAATGGCAGCAAAATGTTGTTAAGAGCATGGCAAGTGCTCTGCAAACAAATGTGGATAGGGAAATAACTTAAAATAACATAAAAAAAATAAAAATAAAAAATAATAATCTTGACCTAGGAGGACGAGGTCCATATGGAGTAGGAGGTTGAGGTGGCGGTAGATGTGGCTGTGTAGGTGGAAGCGACGGTGGAGGAGGACGAGGTAGCCAACACTGATTCAAAAATACAACAATGGCTGGGTAAGGCCGGTGATGTGTCGAATTCTGTCCCCCGTCAAATAGTGTCCACCCTGTACTGCGCTTGCTCAGTATGTAGGACAAGGGGATTTCGAAAATCTCCCAAGACGAACGGCGCCTGCGTGGTGAGTTCAGGTGAAGGCCACACCATCCGTGGTTCAAGCCGAGCCAAGTGAGGCCGTGCCCGAAGTGTGGCGATCGAACCGAGCCCGTGAGGGGCCCTGTTACTATGTGCTACCGTATGTCCACTTGGATGGTGGGGCTTGAACCTGCACTCACAGCGCAGGCGCCGTTCATCTTCGGAGATTTTGTGAATCTCCTTGTCCTCTGTACTGCGCAAGCGCTGCGCCTTCGCAGTATGGGCCGGACACAATCCGATGGCCGGACAGTTTTTGTCACAACACTGGTATACATGTCTATTCTGCACAAGGTACGGACAAGTCCTGTGGGATCCATGCCTGGTTCATTTTAATGAACGTGAGCTTGTCCACATTGGCTCTGGACAGGCGGCTGCGCTTGTCTGTGATAACGCCCCCTGCCGTGCTAAATACACGTTCAGATAATACACTGGCTGCAGGGCAGGCCAGCACCTCCAAGGCATAAAGGGCAAGCTCAGGCCATGTGCCCAATTTGGAGACCCAGAAGTTAAAGGGGGCAGACCCGTCATCCAGTACGTGTAGGCCTGTGGACACATACTGCTCAACCATGTTGGTGAAATGCTGCCTCCTGCTAAGACGTTCCATCTCAGCTGGTGGTGCTGGTTGTTGTGGCGTGCTGACAAAGCTTTTCCACATTTCAGCCATGCTAACCCTGCCTTCTGAGGTGCTGCCGGTGCCCCGGCTGCGTTGGCGACCTCTTCCTCCTCCTCTGCCTTCGCCTTGTGCTTCCACCGTACGCCCGCTGTCAGGTGGGAATGCCACCAGCAGCGCGTCTACCAGCGTGCGCTTGTACTCGCGCATCTTACGATCCCGCTCCAGTGAGGGAATTAAGGACGGTACGTTGTCCTTGTAACGGGGATCCAGCAGGGTGGCCACCCAGTAATCAGCACCAGTTAAAATGTGGGCAACTCGGCGGTCATTGCGGAAACACTGCAGCATGTAATCGCTCATGTGTGCCAGGCTGCCCAGAGGCAAAGAAAAGCTGTCCTCTGTGGGAGGTGTATCGTCTGTGTCCTCTGTATCCCCCCAGCCACGCACAAGTGATGGCCACGAGCTGGTCTGGGTGCCACCCTGCTGTGAAAATGGCTCCTCCTCCTCCTCCATCTCCTCCTCCACCTCGTCATCCTCCAGAACTGTGCCCTTTCTGCCGGACAATTGTGTACCTGGCGTTTGTTGGTGCAGGAACCCACCCTCGTAGCCACTTGTGAAAGACTGCCCTGAAAGCCTTTGAAATGATCCCGCTTCCTCCTCCTCCTCCTCATCCTCCTTTGCCACATCCTCTTCCATCATCGCCCGAAGCGTTTTTTCAAGGAGGCATAGAACTGGGATAGTAACGCTAAGAACGGCGTCATTGGCACTGGACATGTTGGTGGAGTACTCGAAACAGCGCAACAAGGCACACAGGTCTCACATGGAGGCCCAGTTATTGGTGGTGAAGTGGTGCTGTTCCGCAGAGCGACTCACGCGTGATTGCTGCAGCTGAAACTCCACTACCGCCTGCTGCTGCTCGCACAGTCTGGCCAGCATGTGCAAGGTGGAGTTCCACCTTGTGGGCACGTCACATATGAGGCGGTGAGCGGGAAGGCCGAAGTTACGCTGCAGCGCTGACAGGCGAGCAGCAGCAGGGTGAGAACGCCGAAAGTGCGCACCCACAGCCCGCACTTTCTGCAGCAGCTCTGGCATATTGGGGTAATTTTTAAGGAACCTCTGGACCACCAAGTTCAGCACATGCGCCAGGCAAGGGATGTGCGTCAAACCGGCTAGGCCCAGAGCTGCTACGAGATTTCGCCCATTATCGCACACCACCAGGCCGGGCTTGAGGCTCACTGACAGCAACCACTCATTGGTCTGTTGTTCCATGTCCCTCCACAACTCCTGCGCGGTGTGGGGTTTTTCCCCCAAACAGGAAAGTTTTAAAACTGCCTGCTGTCGTTTACCCCTGGCTGTGCTGAAGTTGGTGGTGAAGGTGTTACGCTGACCGGATGAGGAGGCGGTAGAGGATGAGGAAGCGGAGTAGGAGGAGTTAGCAACAGGAGGCAAACTGAAGCGCCCTGCAATCCTCGGTGGTGGAAGGACATGCGCCAAACTGCTATCTGCCTCAGGCCCAGCCGCCACTGCATTTACCTAGTGTGCTGTTAGGGAGATATAACGTCCCTGACCGTGCCTACTGGTCCACGCATCCGTAGTTAGGTGGACCTTGCCACAGATGGCGTTGCGCAGTGCACACCTGATTTTGTCCCCCACTTGGTTGTGCAGGGAAGGGATGGCTCGCCTGGAAAAATAGTGGCGGCTGGGCACGACGTACTGTGGGACAGCCAATGCCATCAGGCTTTTAAAACTCTGCGTCTCCACCAGACGGAATGACAGCATTTCAAAGGCCAGGAGTTTTGAAATGCTGGCATTCAGGGCCAGGGATCGCGGGTGGCTAGGGGGGTACTTCCTCTTCCGCTCAAATGTTTGGGAGATAGAGAGCTGAACGCTTCCATGGGACATTGTGGAGATGGTTGGTGACCCAGGTGGTAGTGTTGCTGGCAGATCCTCTGTTTGCGGGGTGGTAGGTGCCACTGTCACTACAGAGGTGGATGAAGAGGCAGAGACTGCAGCAGAAGAGGAAGCAGGAGGAGCCAGAGACCTTTCTTGGTTTTTGAGGTGTCTACTCCACTGCAGCTCGTGCTTTGTACTTAGATGCCTGGTCATGCAGGTTGTGCTCAGGTTGAGAACGTTTATGCCTCGCTTCAGGCTCTGATTGCACAGCGTGCAAACCACTCGTGTCTTGTCATCAGCACATTGTGTGAAGAACTGCCACGCTGGGGAACTCCTTGGACCTGGCTTTGGTGTGCTCGGTTCCTTGCTGCGTTGGACAGTAGCAGACATACTGTCTAGCTGACAGACGCTCCGCTTTTGCACCCTGCTCCCTCTTCTGCTGTGCTGGTGGCTCTGTGCGACCACCGCCTCTTCCTCCAGACTACACTGGTCACCTGCATAACGTTGATTCCATGTGGGGTCGAGGACCTCATCGTCCTCCACATCATCTTCCACCCAGTCTTCACCCCTGCCCTCCTTGTCTGTCTGCACAATTGCGAAAGCAGCAGCAGTTGGCACCTGTGTTTCGTCATCATCCGAGACGTACTGCGATGGTCCTCCCATGTACTCATCATGAAACATAAGTGGTTGGGCATCGGTGCACTCAATCTCTTCCACTTCTGGGGCAGGGCTAGGTGGATGGCCCTGGGAAACCCTGCTAACAGAGTCATCGAAAAGCAGAAGAGACTGCTGCATGATTTTTGGCTCAGACTGCTTGGCTGATTTGCAAGGGGGTGAGGTGAAAGACTGATGGACATGGGTTTCAGGTGCCAACTCTGTTCTTTCTTCAGAAGAGTGGGTGGGAGACAATGTGAAGGAACCCGAGGCACTGTCAGCAACCCAATCTACTATCGCCTGTACTTGTCCTGGCCTAAACATTCGTACAGCCTCATTAGGCGCGACAAAATACCGCCGCAGGCTCGGTCGCCTACTCGCACCTGAGGAAGGTGTTTCACTTGTGCGTGTATCTGGCACAGATCCACCACGTCCTCTCCCTGCAACAGGAGCTCCACCAGCAGCACCACGACCGGGGCCCTAAATGGGTGTTTTTGGAAGAGCAGAACACAACCAAAGTACGTAACCGCTGAATCGCACAGCTACAGAACTGCAGAAAATGCTATTCAAAAAAAATGTTGTTTTTTTTAGTATAGCACAGTAGGAGAAAACTATATAGAAATTGTTTATTTCACACACCTCAAAATATGTATAACACACTGCAAACTTTTTTTTTTTAGTATAGCACAGTAGGAGAAAACTATATAGAAATTGTTTATTTCACACACCTCAAAATATGTATAACACACTGCAAACTTTATTTTGTGCCCCTAAACGGCGTTTTTTGGAAGAGCAGAACACACCCACAGTACGTAACCGCTGAATCGCACAGCTACAGAACTGCAGAAAATGCTATTAAAAAAAAATGTTTTTTTTTTTAGTATAGCACAGTAGGAGAAAACTATATAGAAATTGTTTATTTCACACACCTCAAAATATGTATAACACACTGCAAACTTTTTTTTGTGCCCCTAAACGGCGTTTTTTGCAAGCGTATATTAAAGTGCAAATTTTTTTTTTTTTGCCCTAAACGAGTCTTTTTTTGCACGAGCAAAATAAAATGTTTTTTTTTTTGCCCTATGGGTCTTTTGGAAAAGAGCACAATAAAGTGCCTTTTTTTTCCCCCTAAAAGTTAGATTTTCTCTGACACTGGGCTCATGGCAGTGTAAAAAGACTGCACTGCAACACAAATAGGTAAACCTATGCAGATCGCTGATTTTAATCTCTGAATCTGGACTCCTATATAATATTCTCTCTCCCTGAAAGCACCAACACAGGAACCTGGCCCTACACTACACTATCTCTCTATCTTTTCCCTCAGATTGTAGAATCAGGACTACCTCATCTATCTTTCTATCTCTCCCTAAAAGCAGCAGCAGCAGACTAGATCCTCTCCCTATCTATTCTGAAGCAGAGTGACGTGTGTGCTGTGTGCCTCTAGCTTATATAGAAGCTGGGTCACATGTTGCACTGACCAATCACAGCCATGCCATTAGTAGACTATGGCTATGATGGCCTCTAAGGGCACACCAGCTAATCAAAAGGTGATTGGCTGGCCCCTGAAGCATTTCTAAATGCGTAATTAGATTGTCGAACCCGAACCCGAACCCGGACTTTTGGGCAAAGTCCGGGTTCGGGTTCGGGAAAAAGGTAAAGTTCGTTACGGACCCGAACTTTACAGTTCGGGTTCGCTCAACACTAATCATGACCTATTGACTTAGAGCCCATTCACACAGGGGCGTCTTTGGATCCGACTCCAAATCGCCCCAGGTCGCCCCTAGACGCCTCAGGTCGCGCTGGCTGAAGAAATCAATGTAAGTTAATGGAGCCGTCCTTATGCACACTACTGCAGTCGCTCCGACTTCAAAAAAGGTCCCTGTACTACTTCAATCCGACTCCTAGGCGACCTGTAACCATTCATTTCAATGGGAGTCGCCTCTCACTGTCTTAATAGGAGCAACTCTCCAGGAAGAAAACATACATTTATCAGGCAAACCTCTCCCTCCCCCCTCCCTCACACAGAGCTGATTCTTGTTTGATTGGCCACTGGAATGTCTCCTGTCCTGCAGGCAACTTGGAGTTGCCTTGTAAATAGCTCCAGGTCGCGCTGTGATTCATTCTCAAGTGGTGTCTGAGTTGCCTCATAAAATCGCGCTAGAAGTTGTGTTGCCCCTGTGTGAATAGGCTCTAAGTGCCACACTATTTGATTGGTTTAAATACACATTCATTAGTAAACATAACACAGGCCTGTTTCGACATCTTGAATAGCTAAGGAATGTTTAAAGCCCAACAGCAGCCAAACTTTTTATTAAATTTTTAAACAGAATGGGTTAAAATCTCTGTCCGGCTTTCACTGCCACCTGTGTCCCTAATTTTCCCTCCTGTCAGGACCGGAAATAATAGGAAATCCTTCCAAGCTTAAAGGATAACTAAAGGCAAAACCTTTTGGTTTGTTTTGGGCAGAGTGGAGAGGGATTAGAGCCCCTGTCAATTTTTATTGCTGTCTGTGCCCCCATTAAGGAGATTCCCCCTCTCTATTTGTCCTGCTTACTATTATAATTCAAAGTGAAAGTAAAAGAAAAACCCACATTTTGGGTTGTCCCCAGAAAATTAATAGAGGGGAAATCTTCCAATAGGGACACTAGTTCTGGTGGCCTGGGGGTCCCCAAAAAATGTCTTTAATTTTCAGGGATTTCCTCTTACTTCCTGTTTGGCTATGGGACAGGACGTGAAGGGGAATCTCTGAAATGGGACAGAGATGGCAGGGGAAGGGTTATAACCCTCCCTTGCTCTATCCAAAATGAAAAAAAAAACCTTTTTTCATAGTTCTACTTGAACATTTCTGAAAATGTTTTTATTGCTGTCCTTGCCCTACTAGCCCGGTTACAACCTAACATTGTATGACTTTTACAAAGGCAGTGGGTAAGAGATATCTCTCCAAACAGAAATAAAAACATGGCAGAAATTATATTCTCCTCTCTATCCAAAATGAAAAAAAATGGATGAGTTGGACTTTATCATTTTCTTTTTCGTACATCACGGGACACAGAGCGACTTAGTCATTACTAATGGGTTATATAGATTACCTTCAGGTGTTGGCACTGGCCAATTCCAAACCGGAAGTACCCTCCCCTATATAAGCCCCTCCCACCCGGGAGCACCTCAGTTTTTTGCCAGTGTCTAAGGTGTTGGCCAAAGAGTAACATGTGTTTTCACTGGGCTTGCGTACAGGTTCTTTTGGGCCTTAGTAAGCTGTTCCGGATCCCACCAAAAAAGCTTCATAGCTAAACGGTCGGTACCCGGGCCTTGCAGCAGAAGAGCAAGGTTTTGCCTGTAATGCTTCTCTTAGGAGGGCTGGACCCTGGGATCCAGAGCTCTGGTCATACCCACGACCAAGATGTTGTCTGTGCAGGGTGCTATACAGGTCCAGGGGAGTGGAATCCTTGGGAACCCGGTCCCTGAAGGTTTAATTACAATGCCTGCCGTGATAGGTGAAGTTTGGACTTCTGTGGACCAAACAAAGTCCTGCGGCGGGGAACAGGTAAGTGGGGGCCCCCAGGAACTTGGTTCTATTGGGGGACCCCCAAGCCTAAATTGTCTTTCTGTCTGTTACCTAACGGTATTCCCGCTAAATATCTGTGTTTGCCTATAACTACTGAAAATGTAAAATTTTAATAGTAGTCAAGAAAAAAAAAAAAAAAAAAAAAAACAGGGACCGCGGTACCTGTGTTAAACCACTAGAGGCCGCTGTAGTCCATTTTTTCTTGTCATGTGGATCTTTGGTTTTCTCAAGTCAAAAGATCCAGGCAGCTGGTAAGTTTCTCTGTGGGAATCCACTTCCTCTGCCCTGTTGCTGCGCTCATCCACCGCACAGGCCCTCCGGCAAAAAGGGCCCTGGCTCCTAGTCCCCTGTTTGATTTCGAAAAGGGCGCCAATGGCGCACGGGCGCGCGCGCGTGCACGCGCCTCCTATGAAAAAAAGGGGCGGGGCGGGTGGATGACGCTCGATGCGCGCCGCGGCGCTTCTGCGCATGTGCGGGCGTCCCAGCATGGTTAAAAGACACAGTACAAGTGTCAGCTGCATGCAAACAGAGCTAGCAACAAACAGTGGCACACAGAGGCGGTTGATGCAGGCATCCCCATAGAAAGGCACTTTAGTGGACACCAGCTGGTATATAGCAGCACCTGTGTTAGACTATTACCAGCAAAATTGGTGTATGACGACGGGAATACCTCAGCTTTGTGCTTAAAGGATATGTCGTCCAGACGCTCCGGAAATAGATCTTCCAGGAAGCCAAAGGGGTCTCCATTGGGCTCTGAGGATATTGGGCATGCTTGTACTGCACCAATCTCCCCTGAGAATTCAGAGGTCAGTAGCCGTAGAAACCCCGCAGGAATGCCTGGTGCTGCGGCTGTCCCCAGTCCACCTGCTCCTGTATATATAACAGAGGAGGTTTTATCCTCAACTCTGGGAGGATTGGAAGAGAGATTAACAGCATTGATCGCTGCTTCCCTGTCTCAGGAAAAGCGCGTCCGATCTCCGTCTCCTCCTTCAGAGTGCCTGTTAGTGGAGGAACAGCCCCACACAGAGATCGACCTACCTGAAGGGGATCAGGATGCGGTTGATTCAGTTATGGAGGAATCAACAGTGGAAGAACCTTTCTCAGCTTCTCAGGCTGAAAGATTATGGGTTCAGTCTCTGACTAATATGGTCCGATCAGCATTTAAAATGCCTCTGGCGGAACCACCATCCACTACGGTTTCCTCGCTGGGGTCGCTAAAAGCTCCCCAGGCTGTCTGTTCCTTCCCAATCCACCCTTTATTAGAAGGGCTTATTTACCAGGATTGGGAGCATCCTGATAAAATATTTGCTCCCCCCAAGAGATTTCCGGTGATCTATCCCATGGAGGATAAGTTCATAAGAAAATGGAGGGTCCCTACAGTGGACGCAGCCATCTCTTCTGTTAACAAATCACTGACATGTCCAGTAGATAATGTTCCAATGTTCAAAGACCCAATAGATAAAAAATTGGAGTCTTTACTAAAATCTGCTTTCTCTACAGCAAGTATGGTGACACAACCTGCGGTAGCAGCGATTGGAGTCTGCCAAGCAGTGAAAGATCAGTTGAAACAAGTCTTAAGGGACTTACCAGATCAGCAGGCTCTTGCCCTAGCTGACCTGCCTAGAGCCTTGTGTTTTGCGGTGGACGCCATAAAGGATACAATCCAACAGGCCTCCCGCTTTACGCTGTCTATAGTACATATGCGTAGGCTTCTGTGGCTCAAAAACTGGTCTGCTGAAGCTCCCTGTAAAAAACTGCTGGTTAGCTTCCCATTTCATGGAGAACGCTTATTTGGAGAAGATCTGGACAAATATATCCAGAAAATTTCTGCCGGTAAAAGTCCACTCTTACCGGTTAAGAACAAGGGTAGAAGTCCTTCTTTTAAGAGGCCTACTTCTCCAGTCCCGGGCACATCGGCTGTGAAGCAGTTCCGACGGCCTCCGCGGTCAAATTCAGGGGGCAGAAATCAGGGACAATCACAGGGTAACAAGAAGCCCTGGATCAAGAGAGGTACAAAACCTCCCCCCAAGGCATGAAGCGTTGCCCCCACTCAATCGGGTGGGGGGAAGACTTCAGTTGTTCACAGAGACCTGGCGGGACACCATCAGAGACAGATGGGTGCTCTCCACAGTAAGTCTGGGATACAAGCTGGAGTTAAAAGGCACTCCTCCTGCCCAATTTATGAGGTCAAACGTGCCAAGAGATCCCCAAAAGAGAGGATCCCTCCTTCTGGCACTAGAACAACTATTGCTCCGAGGTGTAATCATGAAGGTTCCCCTGGAAGAAAGCGGATTCGGGTTTTACTCGAACCTTTTCACAGTCCCCAAACCAAATGGGGACGTGAGGCCCATATTAAATCTAAAAGGGCTAAACAAGTTCCTAAATATCAGGACTTTTCGGATGGAGTCGATCCGATCGGTGGCCACCGCCCTACAAGGGCAGGAATGGCTAGCCTCGATCGACATAAAGGATGCTTATCTGCATATTCCCATCTTTCCGGCCCACCAGAAATTTCTACGCTTTGCAGTAGAAGGGCGCCATTTTCAGTTCAGAGCCTTACCTTTCGGTCTGGCCACAGCACCACGAGTGTTCACAAAAATTCTGGCCCCATTATTGGCCAATCTAAGAACACAGGGTGTAACGATAATGGCATATCTAGACGACCTGCTACTAATAGACCACTCAGTGGAAAAGCTGGAAGTAGCTATTCACAAGACAATCGAGTATCTGGAATATCACGGTTGGATTATCAACCGGGACAAGTCAGCTCTAAGACCAGTCAAAAGTCTGGAATACTTAGGGCTAAGGCTGGATTCAAATCAGAGAAAGATTTTCTTACCTCCAGAGAAGGTGTCGTCTTTAAAAGATTTGACCCACTTAGTGGGTACAAAAAGAAAACCATCCATACGCCTCTGCATGAGGCTGCTGGGAAAGATGGTGGCTTCATTCGAAGCGGTACCCTACGGTCAATTCCATTCAAGGGATTTGCAAAGGGCCATACTGTCAGCCTGGAACAAAAAAGTTCAGGCTTTAGACTTACCAATGTCCCTGTCCCCTTCCGTTCGCAAGAGCCTCCATTGGTGGTTGGTGCCCCAGAATCTGGAAAGAGGGAAACCCTTCAGTCCGGTTTCTTGGAAGGTGGTCACTACAGATGCCAGCCTCATAGGCTGGGGGGCAGTACTGGAGCAATGGTCTCTCCAGGGCAAGTGGTCAGAAGCAGAAAAGGCCCTGCCCATCAATCTCTTAGAGATACGAGCAGCCCGGTATGCCCTAGTAGCATGGACATCCAAACTCCAAGGGTCCCCTGTCAGAATTCAATCAGACAATGCCACAGCAGTGGCATATATCAATCACCAGGGTGGCACCAGGAGTCGTGCAGCCCAGAGGGAAGCAAATTGCATCCTGGAGTGGGCAGAAAAATATGTCCCAGCCATATCCGCGGTTTTCATCCCAGGAGTGGAAAATTGGAGAGCGGACTTTTTAAGTCGCCAACAATTATGCCCGGGGGAATGGTCTCTTCACCCCGAGGTTTTCCAGGCAATATGCCAGCGGTGGGGAACACCGGATGTAGATCTGCTAGCATCCAGATTCAACGCAAAGGTGGACAGATTTGTGTCTCGCACAAGGGATCCTCTAGCTTGCGGCTCGGATGCCCTAGTGTTCCCTTGGGATCAGTTCAAGCTGATATATGCATTCCCACCGCCACAATTGTTACCGCGATTACTCCGCAGAATCAGGGTAGAAAAGAAACCAGTGATTCTGGTGGCTCCAGCGTGGCCCCGAAGGGCATGGTACGCGGAGATTGTAAAAATGTCAGTGAGGAGTCCTTGGACCCTCCCACATCATCCGGACCTGCTGTCACAGGGACCGATATACCACCCTTCCTTACCAGCCCTAGGTTTGACGGCCTGGCTATTGAAGCCCACATTCTGAAAAAGAGAGGGCTCTCTAATTCTGTGGTATCTACCATGATCAATGCCAGGAAGCCGGTATCCAGGCAGATCTATTATAGGATCTGGAAGGCGTACATTACATGGTGTGAGGCCAAGAAATGGCATCCACGTAAGTACGTAATAGGTAGGATTTTGGACTTCCTACAGTGGGCTGTAGATAGGAAGCTTGCCTTGAGTACTATCAAGGGTCAGATTTCGGCCTTGTCAATATTTTTTCAAAGGCCCTTGGCTTCGCATTCACTAGTCAAAGCCTTTATACAAGCAGTGATGCGTATTAGCCCTCCGGTTAGTATTCCCATATGTCCTTGGGACTTAAACCTGGTTCTGTCGGTTCTACAGAAACAACCGTTTGAACCATTTCAACACATTTCCTTGGTTCTTCTCACCAGGAAATTGATTTTCTTAGTAGCCGTTTGTTCGGCTAAAAGAGTATCGGAATTAGCCGCCTTGTCCTGTAAGGAGCCATATCTGGTTGTCCATAAGGACAGAGTAGTATTACGTCCTCATCCAGCCTTTCTTCCTAAGGTGGTATTGAGGTTTCATTTGAACCAAGATGTGGTTCTTCCTTCTTTTTTCCCCAAACCTAGCTCGGTAGAGGAAAAGTTATTACATTCTTTGGATGTAGTAAGAGCAGTTAAAGCTTATCTAAAAGCCACTGCTCAGATTCGCAGAACAGATTCTTTATTTGTTCTGCCGGAAGGCCCCAGAAAGGGTCAGGCAGCATCAAAATCTACTTTAGCCAAGTGGATTCGACAGGTCATAATACAAGCCTATGGCTTGAGAAAGGGACCGCCTCCGTTCAAAGTTAGGGCGCACTCCACAAGAGCAGTTGGAACTTCATGGGCAGTGCATCACCAGGCCTCCCTGGCTCAAGTATGTAAGGCCGCAACATGGTCTTCGGTACACACGTTTACTAGGTTCTACCAGGTAGACGTTAGAAGTCAGGAGGATGTCGCCTTTGGGCGCAGTGTGTTGCAGGCCGCAAAAGATCCTCATGCCTGATGGCGCCCAGCTTATGTATCCCTCCCCTCATTTGGCATTGCTTTGGGACGTCCCATTAGTAATGACTAAGTCGCTCTGTGTCCCGTGAGGTACGAAAAAGAAAAAGGGATTTTTATAACAGCTTACCTGTAAAATCCTTTTCTTGGAGTACATCACGGGACACAGAGCTCCCACCCCTCTTTTTGGGACACTTATTGCTTGGCTACAAAACTGAGGTGCTCCCGGGTGGGAGGGGCTTATATAGGGGAGGGTACTTCCGGTTTGGAATTGGCCAGTGCCAACACCTGAAGGTAATCTATATAACCCATTAGTAATGACTAAGTCGCTCTGTGTCCCGTGATGTACTCCAAGAAAAGGATTTTACAGGTAAGCTGTTATAAAAATCCCTTTATTTCCTTTATAAGCAAATGTGTAACTAAAGCCACTGGGGCCCGGAAGCATAGGGAGGAAAAGAATGTGTGGCTAAATAGTGATGTATGCAGGTAGAAAAAGTGTTTGGAAAATACATCTGGATACAAGGAATGTATATATAATCTGGTAAACTCTTGATACTCTAAGGGTCCTTTCACACGGGGCGGATCCGTGAAGATCCGCCCCGTGAAGCTCCGCTTGCTCAGTGGGGATCGCTCCGTTGATCCCCGCTGAGCCGGCGGATGACTGGGCGGTCCCCGCACAATGTGCAAGGACCGCCCTGTCAGAGCGCCGCTCTCCCCTATGGGGAATCGGATGACGACGGACCGTAGAGTCCGTTGTCATCCGATCCGCTCCGCCGACGGAAGGAAAAATAGGGTTTTCCTCCATCACACTTTGGCGGAGCGGATGTCAGCGGACATGTCTCTGCTGACATCCGTGCTTCCATAGGGGTACATGGAGGATCCGTTTCAGGTCCGCCTAAAAAACTGACAGGCGGACCTGAACGGACCTCCGTGTGAAAGAGCCCTAAGGATTCTGTAAAAATAGATTAATTCAATTTTGGATGAAAAAAAAAATCGATGGGGGACAAAAATTGGGGAGGGGGAGAGAAGCACAACAACCATAGTGTAGCATGAAAAGCGTAATTTTAATAGAAAATATAAAAAAGCACTCACAAAGATAAAATAAAGCTCAGCATGACAGCCAGGTAGCCTCTGGGACAGAGATCAGACACGTAATCAGGATGCCTTGCCTTGGCCACTGGCGAGGGAGCAGAGATGGAATGGAAGTAGGGAACCGCTGTCACTGGAAAGCCAAAGCCATGGATGGAACACAGGGCCCAGGGTATGAAGCCACATTATGTAGTAGGAAAATGCTGGAGCTGGAACTGCAACGGGTTTCAAAGTAACCTTGCTTCTTCTTCAGGCCGATTTTCCTACAACATAAGGTGGCTTCGTACCCTGGGCTCTGTGTTTCATCCATGGGTTTGGCTTTCCGGCATCCTGGTTGTCATGCTGAGCTCTATTTTATCTTTGTGAGAGCTTTTTTATAATTTCTATTAAAATGACACTTTATATGCTACACCATGGTTGTTGGGCTTCTCTCCCCCTCCAAGCTTTTTCTCTCCAACAGCCACACAGCACACCCATGCTGGAACAAAGCAGCACTTCTAGAGTTAGATTAGTAGTGTGTTGTATATCACTCTGGGATACCCGAGGCATCTAGCTTACATCTGTCATTTTGTTTTATATTGTATCATACAGTTTTATATTGTTTCACATTGTTTTACATTGCTTCACACTGTGAACTTACTGTACATCTAACTCATCAGGGCACTGATTTCTGACCAGCGCATCTGTGTATGGGGGTTGTTCCAAGGGGTTGGTGCGCTGTGATTATTCTGGGTGTTCTCACCTTTGATACGTTTTTGCCTAATGGTTTTGCTGGGGGGGGGGGGGTATCACACTTCATTCAAGACTTTTGTACCAGGATGAAAACATGCCACTGCTTAGGTATACTTTATGCATATGTGTTAACAAGAAACGTACTTTTAGGAGGCGATAGAAGAGTGAACAGAGGAATGAACTCATCAGTCTACGACTGCCAACAGGCTGGCAGTATAAAGAGAGAACCACTGTATTTCCTAAATGTAAGTACTGTCATCCACCTGGCTGTGCTGTATGGAACGGCTTTGTAAATCGATTTCGGCAGACAGTAATACAAATCCTTTGGAAGGTTTCTGTGTGCCTGGAGTTTCGCTTTAAAATCGGAATCCATAAACATTTTAAAGGATTGCTTTACATTCTTTCATCTCTTTCTAAAAGTTCTTTTTCCGACTGTTGGTTTTCCTGAATTGTGACAATTCCCATTCCTGGCAGTACTGGCAATGGGTGTTGTTTAGTTGGAATTCATATTCAATGATGGGAGGTCACCAGGTTATTGTAGGTATAGTCAAATCTGCTAAGGTCTGTATATACAGTTGTAGCGGACCCCCCATAATTGGGGTCGCTATGCTTAAATTTAGGGGGTAGCCTGAGCAAATAGTTAGGCTCAGGCTATTGGAATGCTCTAATTGGTCTCTGCTCTGTTGTGATGTTGCCTGGCAGTACAGTTCCCTGTGACCTGTAAGTGGCGCTGTCACCCAGGTCTCAGGTCGAACCACAGGTGGCATTGCAGCGCTATTGGGTGTCCCCTCTTGGCGGCCATGCAGTGGGCATGGTCTACCCACTGTGCATGCTGGGAGAGGGTACACAAGGGGCAGACACCAATATTCGGGGAGCAGTTCGCACCTCGCGGCCCTCCAAGCCAGGGGTGCGTGTGTGTATTCAGTCCCAGGCACCTTTAGCCCGAGGCTGCATCGTTCCAGGTAGGCCCAGTACCTTTAGCTGAGGCCTACACCAAAAGAGGAGTCCCAGGGTACCCAAGTGGGGGTAACCCGCTCTGACGTACAGCAAACCAGGGGAGGACCTATCCAAGGGGATCGGTGAAGGAAGTCACTGTCTCAGGAGAGGCCTGGTTACCTGTCAGAGGGAAGGACTCCACAATCCGCCACAAGCCTTGTAACGTGCCCCATTGGCACCTAAGGTCTCAAGTGTTACAAGTGCTGGGAAGTTCAGGACTTAGAGGCCAATATCCTGATCGTATCCTTAGGAAAATTATAAGCTAATGTTCGTGCTCCACACCGGCTGCTAGGACCGTGAGAGGGGACTATCTGGGTGAGCAAAACCCACTCAGGCCTGAGTGGCGACGAGTGATAGTTGGGTGTCGCGTGCCTGAACCTGCCTCCCTGTTCAATTCTCTATATCCAACTTTCCTATCAAGTTCTACGCAAGCAAAATAAACCTTTCTTTATTGGGTTTAATACTGTGTGGACAATGGCCTTCTTGAACTTTCAAAGAGAATAGACTTTTCCCTACACTCTAGGGTGAGGAACCAACGGAAAGAGGTAACTCGTTGCAGGAACCAAATCAATTAACACTGCTCACCCTCTACAAAGATGGAGGATACTGGGCATGTGGCATGGTGTGTCCCACTCTGCTTGTGGAGGTAAGCGGGGCAGGGATGGTGAGTGCTACACAGTTAAAGTCAAAAACAAGTAAAAAATTAGACATTTTTTATAAAAAAAAAGAAAATGGTTCAACTCACCACCGCCACACGTGACAGAGCATTCTGTATAGACCGGAACCCAGGAATAGCTTGTCTTTTTCTCAGGGTTCTCTTCATTAAGAGAATATTGTAATGTATACTCCCATGTAAATCCTCCATTCTTTCCTTGATAAAGGATCTGAATAAAGACATATATCCAAGTATTACGGGCAGTCTATCGTAATTATTTTATTATTATTAGAATTTTCCCTGAATAGTTTAGCCTTTTCCAGTTAGTTTGAGAGATACACATTTCCTACATAGGATACCGAATAGTCATTGGTCACTTTAGACTTGTCCAACTTGTAAAAAACAACTCCGTTAATATCAGTTCAGAAATCCAATGTGCTGTGCCTATTATGTAAAGAAGAACTGCACTTTTGTTTTAAAAATAATATTGTAATGAGCCTAATACACTTGATAAAATAGCAATACAAATGATAGCATGATGGATTTTGGTGTAAATAACTTAACTCTTTTGCTAAAATCTTCCAAAATGGTGGCCACTTACATCATCACTAACTGACCCCTCGGGCTCTTGTGTAGGAACAAGTACACAGGAGTACACAGGATGTACCCTTCTGTGCTCTGCAAGTTCAATTATTCAATGCACCTAAGGAAACTCCCTCTTGCCCTCTTCCCTCTGTATGGTCTGTTTGGCCTGCCCATCCGTTAGCCTATTTAGTTGACTCAGTATGAGGTTTTAAAAAGAAAGCGAAAGTCTGAAAGAAAACAGCTCTTTCTCAAGTGCTTTGTGAATGTGGAGTCAAGGGTGACATGCACAATAGCAGCTCTCGACCATCTGGACTATCAGAGCTGGATTACCAATGCTCAGGCTGGGGAAACAGCACACTCAACAGGTGCTAGACTAAAGCCCTGTACACACGATAGGATTTCCTATGGATTTTAAACCGATGGATTTTTCCATCGAAAATCCGATGAAGCTGACTTCCATCAGTCTTCCCTACACACCATCAGTCAAAAAACCGATCGTCCCAAACGCCGTGACGTAAAACACTCCGACGAGCCAAGAAAAATTAAGTTCTATGCTTCTGAGCATGCATTGACTTGATCTGAGCATGTGTGGGTTTTTTATCCGATGGAGTTCCCCACAGACGATAGTAATTTGCTATCGGCTTTTTTTCCATCGGATAAATTTGAAACATGTTCTATTTTTTAACACCGATGGAAAAAAGACCGATGGGGCCCGTACACGATCGGTTTGTCCGATTAAAAAAGTCCATCGGACTGTTTTCATCGGTAAAACCGATCGTGTGTACAGGGCTTTAGGCTTTCTAGCCGAAAGGTGTAAGCCTGCCCTTCCATTGGATTTTATCATGTAGCCAATAAAGTATCTACACTTTTGGATTGTACCGAGTAGCTGATTTCTTTCTTTTATATAGGGCCAAGGGTGATCCTGTAATAAAATGTGCATTTGTTAAAAAAACAATATTTTATATAAAAGTTTTATATAAAAGTACCTTGCACCCATCAAAAATATAAAATTTGAACAAAACTATTCAAGAACAGAGTCTTAACCACTTCAGCTCCGGACCATTTGGCTACCAAATGACCAAGCCACGTTTTGCGATTCGGCACTGCGTCGCTTTAACTGACAATTGCGCGGTCGTGCGATGTGGCTCCCAAACAAAATTGATATCTTTTTTTTCCCACAAATAGAGTTTTCTTTTGGTGGTATTTGATCACCTCTGCGGGTTTTATTTTTTGCACTATAAACAAAAATAGAGCGACAATTTTGAGAAAAAAAAGCAATATTTTGTACTTTTTGCTATAATAAATATCCCCATTTTTTTTTATAAAAGCTATTTTTTCTCTGTTTAGGCTGATATGTTTTCTACATATTTTTGGTAAAAAAAAAAAATCGCAATAAGTGTATATTGATTGGTTTGCGCAAAAGTTATAGCGTCTACAAAATAGGGGATAGTTTTATGACATTTTTATTATTATTTTTTTTACTAGTAATGGCAGCGATCTGCAATTTTTATTATGACTGTGACTTTATGGCAGACACATCGGACAGTTTTGACATATTTTTAGGACCATTGTTATTTTTACAGCGATCAGTGCTATAAAAATGCACTGATTTCTGTAAAAATTACACTGGCAGTGAAGTGGGTAACCACTAGGGGGCGCTGAAGGGGTTAAGTGTGTCCTAAGGAGTGATTCTAACTGTTAGGGGGAGGAGCTACCAATGACACGTGAGCGATCACTGTTCCCGATCACAGGGAACAGTAGATCCCTGACGTATGAGGCGTAGCTTGAAGTTTGTGGGCCCCGATGCAAAAGTTGACCTGGCTGCTGGGCTGTTCTCACCCTGTGCTCCTCTCCATTCGGAAATAGCTCACAGCTTGTCCCCAGCCAATGAGAACAGAGGGTTGTGGACCATGGAAGGCAAAGTGGAAGCCCAGTACTGGAGCGTGGCTGTGGGGCCCTTGGGCAGATCGGAGCTGGACTTTGTGGAGGATATGATAATATGACAGGGAGACTGCAGGGGCCCCCGTGAGCTAGGGGTGGGGTTGCGATTGTGACCCCTGCAACCTCTTATGCTACGCCCATGCCTATAGTGTAACTAGGCAGAACAGTGGAAAGCCTTGTTTACAAAGGCATCCCCCTGTTCTGCCTTTGCCGACCGCAATCGCGGGCCGCCCGGGAACATCGAGTTCCCGAGACAAGCGGGCGCACTCAGGAGGCACGCTGGGCGGCAAATTTAAAGGGACGTACAGGTACGCCCATTTGCCTGCCCGTGCCATTTTGTCGACCTATATCGTCCTGCGGCGGTCGGCAACTGGTTAAAATCTCTTCAAACGTAGTTTGGTCTAACAAACTATTGCTCATACACCTGTACTAGAGGACCACCATGAGCCTGATATAATGCATCAAAAATAAGTCAAAGCTATACAGTAAGGGTGTCCAACCGCATGTGGCCCAAGAGCTATGAATTAGCCACACTAAATTGTAACCTTGCTTAAAAATGTTGATTTGTTTTTGGAATATTTTTGTAAATATGCATTTACACTTAGCGAACACATGCAGCCGAAGAAAAAATTTACAGTGTCTCTTTACTGGACTTTTATCAGTTTTATCTTCCCAAAGAAAAATATCCCACTCTTCACAATCACATCTTATTCATGTCATGTCAGTTTTTGGCAGCACCTATATTAGTAAGTAACCATTTTCCAGGATGAAGCACAGAAAGGGCAAAATTAGAACCAAAATATCTGATGAGCACCTTGAGAATTCATTGAGAATTGCTACTACATCCATTAAACCAGATACTGAAGCGTTAGTTTATCAAAAACAGTGTGAAATATTGCACTAGTTTTATGTTGCCCTCTCTCACTTTTATAATAAAAATATTACCATAAATATGTATTACTCAGATAGTTAAATCATCTACTGTATATCAGTGATCGTTAACTTGTGATCTGCTCGACTTTTTCTTCTCATCAGCTATCCTTATTGTTAATGTATTTTATGTGTGGCCCAAGACAATTCCTCTTCTTCCAATGTGGCCCAGGGAGGTCAAAAGGTTTGACATTCCTGCTATACAGAAAAACTATGCAAAAATATATACAGTATGTAAACGTATGTACAGTACGGGACAAAGACTCTGTTTTTATATACATTTTTCCATAGCTCTTTGTATAGCGTTGACATATTTTTATGCACTTTATTAGGTTTGTGGTAATCCTCTAGCACAGGTGTATGAAAAAAGTGGAACAAAACAAATATAAAAATAAAATATAATTAACTATCATAAATATCATCTGAGGCTGTGGACAGTTACTCTGTATTGCTCTTGTTTAGGAAGTAACAGAAATCCCACTGGAGCCCGCTGAGGCAGCCTAAGGCTTTGAAACAAGGCCAAAATTGTATGCTTACATCTTTTTATGATTGGGAAAATGAAATAAAACCTGTTTAATTAACCCAAGTGGGATTGCAGGAATGCAAAAATGTGTCCGATGGACAGTAAAAAAAAATTCATATGCACTGCTGCAGGAAAAAAAGAGATATTTTAATTCAATGTTTATGTCAAGGTCACTAACGCAGTGTTAAATGAATTACATTTCACAATTTTCTCTTCTACACATGAACATTGTTTCTTTTTCATGTTTGTATTTATGACAATAGGAAAGTATTTCGGTAGGCACACCCCCAGGCTTAGCATACATTATTTACAATCTTTTGGCATAAGGATGAAAATATAATTTTTTGGGGGAAACTGACTGCAGACTGAGAGGTGTGTCCTAGCTTAGTGTGTAGATGGAGCATCTCTTGAGGATGACGTGGAATAACTTGAGAAGTGCACAAGGCCAATTGCCTTAGGCCACAAAAAAAAAAGGGAGGAAACATAGATCATGGGGCTCCATAGCAAAATTTTGATGGGTTCTCCCGGCAACTTCTCTCTGTGGCACTTGACAATGTCAGCTGTGACAATATTGTCAATGAAGATAAAGTAAGATTGAAATAAGGACAGCAGCTGGAGAGCAGTCAACAAAGTCAGTACAATACTAGGGACCAGTGCAGGGAATAGAATTTGCCATGGAACAGCAGGAAATTCACTTTAACCGCTTGCCGACCAGCCGCGACATCATTATACTGCGGCAGGTCGGCACGATCCCGCAAGCCATCGTAACTGTACGTCGTCTCCTTTAAGCGAGATAGAGAGGGCGTGTGCCCGCTGCACTGTGGGCGTGCCGATGCTCGTGGCCGGCGGTCGCGATGACTGACGGCCACGCGCAAACGTCAGCACGAGAGGCAGAACAGGGACATGTGTGTGTGTAAACACACACATCCCAGTTCTGTGAGGAGAGGAGATGCAGATCGTGAGTTCCTACTAGCTAGGAACCACGATCTGTCATCTCCTATAGTCAGTCCCCTCCCCCCACAATTAGAACACACACTAGGGAACACAGTTAACCCCTTGATCGCCTCCTATTGTTAACCCCTTCCCTGCCAGTGACATTTACACAGTAGTCAGTGCATTTTTATAGCACTGATCGCTCTATAATAGTCAATGGTCCCAAAAATGTGTCAAAAGTGTCCAATCTGTCCGCCATAATGTTGCAGTCCCAATACAAATCGCAGATCGCCGCTATTACTAGTAAAAAAAATAAAATAAATAAAAATGACATAAATCTATCCCCTATTTTGTAGACGCTATAACTTTTGCGCAAACCAATCAATATCGCTTATTGGGATTTTTAATACCAAAAATATGTATCGGCCTAAACTGAGGAAAACATTTTCTTTTTACAAAAAATTGGGGATATTTATTGTAGCAAAAAGTCTAAAATATTGTGTTTTTTTCAAAATTGACGCTATTTTTTTGTTTATAGCGCAAAAAATATAAACTGCAGAGATGATCAAATACCACCAAAAGAAAACTCTATTTGTGGGGAAAAAAAGGACGTCAACTTTGTTTGGGTACAGCATCGCACGACCGCGCAATTGTCAGTTAAAGCGACACGGTGCCGTATCACAAAAAATGGCCTGGTCATTGAGCAGCCAAATCTTCCGGGACTGAAGTGGTTAAACCTTAATTTTACTCTTTACTCAGTAGTTCACCAGTAATTTTGATATCAGACCTACCTCAGGGTTTAAAGTATAAGTTCACCTTTTCAGAAAAAAATCAAAACAGACTGTATGGCTCTGAGGAAGGGAGTATACCCTTTGAAATGCGTAAGCCAGATAGGATCCAGGTGGTAACCTCCCATGTTAAGAAGCATGTGGAGTGGAGCAAGCAATATTAATCTTGATGCTTCCTCCTTTGTTTATCACAGTGTTTGCAAGTATATTTATTTGGGGTTTTCAAGAAGGGCTCTATTGTGATCATGCACTAGGCTCGTGCTCCCTCTCTCTGTTTTCTGTTTCTTATAGCAAAATTTCCAATACTATATGTCGTTTTCGTTCGTAAAGTCCATTCACTCCAAAGTCTAATGTAAAAGAAAACACATTTTTTAACTACTTTTGAACGCATTCGCCAAACCGTCAAATTTACTTAAATTTTCATACAAATTTTCGGTTGAAAAGTTGTAAAGCCAGCTTAAGGAAAACTACTGTAGGTAAACATGGTTAATTCCACTCCTGGGTAAGGATTACAGCGATAAGACAGCTGAATTTATAGCGCCAGAAGATAGCCACTCAGGAAAATACCCAGCAGCTATTAAGGAGGCAATGAACAAGAAGCAGCCGCCTACAGGTAATGTTACACACATCGTTACACACATAACTAATATTAATTTAATATGTTTAGTGTTGTAACGCCCAAAAAAAATAATATTATTTCAGACAACCACTTAAATAATATGTCAGAATATGTGCACACTGAAAATATTTTCCTTTAATGACTCATATTCCACTAAAGCCCGATACATATTATTTCTGATAATGTAAATGGGCTTTAGTCATTTCATATCTGATTCTGGGTGACAGTTCTGGACCTTAAAGTAGAACTACCATTTCCACAAGGAGAAATGAAACTGGATTGGGACTGGGGTCAATCAATCTGTTAAGGAGTTTAAACTCAACCCTCAATTAAAAGCCCTTAAGGAGAAAATGGTGAAATTAAGTGCAGTAGGACTATGTTTATAGTGTAAGTAAGGATAAAATTACACTCACAAGGATAGTAGTAAACCGAGCTATTCAATCCAAACAGTGATGCTGGTATAGGGCTCTCCTGTCTCGGCTCCTCTCCGGACCTTCCTACTGACCAGCAGTCAAAAGGGCAGCAGAATTACTAGCAAGATGTCCGCTGCACTTTGGGGAACCAGCGTAGAAAGCTGAGATTCTGCCTGCGATCCCAAATTGCATGCTTTTGAGTGCCATTATTCCTTAAAGGCATCTCAAAAGTGATGCAATTCTGCTATGATCTTCGCAACGCAAGAGTTTTAAAAACGTGCCATGCTTGTCGCCCAAAAATGAGCAGGAGCTCCACGCATAGGACAGCCCATGAAGTAATGGGCTGCCCTATGTATGACCCGTGAAATTGCGTGCAAATTTACTGAACAGAATTGCAAGCGAGGACGCTTGTTCCCTCTATGTGAAAGTGTGAATGCAGCCTAAATCACATATGAAATGCAATTAACTTTTGACTTGACAATCTAAGCAATCTGTAGTTTGCTACAACTAAACACATACTCAAGAAGAATGGTGAAATTTGCCATCCGAAACTACTGCAACAATTCTATTTTTAAGGCTGAAATGGAATATTTCCAGCAGCAATTTTAACATTTCCTAAATAATAAATGAAGCTATTTTCTAACAACTCCACATTAAAAGTCTGGATGCAGAGACAGTAATTTAAACCCTTCAAGTTGGAAGGACCTCCAGGGCTACAGCCTACTTATCTGGCTTGGATCCAGGACCTATTCAGCCAAGTGGAAATACGTTTTAGATTTAAAGTTGGTGAAGCAGCTCATAAAGAACGCCCAGGCTCAGAATAGAGTTTTTAGGTCTACCGCTGACAAATGCGCCACCTGACTTTAAAGACACAGCTCTCGGCAAGCCTGACCACAGGGCAAAGACTCATAAAATTTACAGTTAGTTCATTTCGAAACCACAGACTCCAAGCCTAGGATTTGCCAGAGTCACTAAAATTAACCATAAAGTTTGGTTATTCAAGCAGTGGCAAACCTAATTCTATCTATTGTGTAAACTATTGTCACTGAGGCCTCTAAAATAAATGCTGAATTGTGGATGAGGGCATAAAGTAGCAGCAAACAAATATATACATTATGTTTGTTAAAAAAAAAATGTAAAATTATGTTAAATATGTAAAGAAATAAACCTGGTCTAAATAATCCTATCAATGTTTATTAATCCCTTCCCGCCTAAGGGTAAAACAAATATTAATGCCTAAACACAATTTTGCAAATTTGACGTGTTAGTGAAACTATACATGTCAACTACTTTGTGTATCCAGGTGGATTATATTTTTTTTTTCAGGAAACATTTTGCCTTCTTTTGGTGGTAAATGGTAAGAGGTTTTTCCTGATTTTTTTTTTATTATCAAAAGAAAACTGGCCCATAATAGTAAAACAAATCATGTTTTTCATTTAGCTGTATATTCCTTGCTAATACCATAATTTACCACCAAAGAACAACCCAAAATAAATTCTCCTGCTCCTAATGATCGCAGCGATATCACATATGTGTATGTTAGTTGTTGTGTGTACCCGTAGGGCCCAGAACCAATGGTGCACATTTAGCATTTTTTTTATCCTGCCTAAAGGCCCGTACACACGGTCTGACTTTTTGCCAACAAACTTCAAAATGAGCAAGTTTTTCTAAAAAATCCGACCGTGTTCGCTCCATCGGACAAACTTTTTCGGTTTTCAATGGATAAAAGTTCGCTCTGCAAATGGACAAACTTTTCGGCAACAAAAGTCCGATGGTGCAAAGTCCTATCGTGTGTACAGAAATCCATCGGACTTTTGTCCGAGGTACAAATACGCTTGCCCAGAACCAATGTTAAAATCAACCAACAATCGCAGAAGTTGACCAAAGGGTGGCAGTAAAGAGCAGAAAAGAGCAGAAAATACACGTGATGTTGGGAAAGTTTTGGGAAAGTTTGCAGAAAAGTCAGAGCGTGTGTATGCTATGGGTGTGCCCGGCTGACTCCCTTTGGACAAAAATCCACGGAAAAGTTTGTTTGAAGTCCGACCGTGTGTACGAGGCTTTAAACACACTGACACTAACTGACAACTGATAGTACTTAAAAAATAAATAAAAAAATTACCCAAAATATGTTGACCTTGACCTTTGACCCTGACCTTAACACTAACCCTGGCAAATATTAATCTTGTTATTTTATTATTTATTTTTTTCTTCTCTTTATTTTTTATTCTTCATCGAAATGTTTTATTGATTTCTTTTTTACACACACGTGTCTGTGTATATCATGGGTTCTCAACCTGTGGCCCTCCAGCTGTTGCAAAACTATAATTCCCATCATGCCTCTGCTTTTGGGAGTCAAGATTGTATCTGTCATCGGTTTGCAATGCCTAATGGGACTTATAGTTCCGCAAAAGAGCTGGAGGGCCACAGGTTGAGCACCCATGGTGTATATCTTCCTCTCCTGCAAGAAGAGAAAGATATAATGTATCTTCCTCTTCATTCAGAAGAGGAAGTAAACACGGGGGCAGGCTCACACTGTCTAATCACTGTGATAACCAATCAGAGGCTATGACAGTGATCAGGTGACCCGGAACTGGGAGTCCTGGGTGCCAATCATTAGTATGAGACCCAGGGCTCCCTGTAAGAGCATGGTCTTAGTGGTGCGCTCCCAGCACAAAGAGAGATACACATATATGCAGCCCCACAGAAAAAAAGGCTGCCTATATGCGCACGGTAGGCAGGAAGAGGTTAAAAAAAGATGCGTTTTGTAATTATATAGTTACATAGGAGCAGACATGATTAAATGTTGTACATACAGTTTCTGCTTCATGCTTTGCAGTGCTACATGGTGGTTATGCTTTACTGCTCTCATTTTCAATTAAAACCTGTAGGACTTCTTGCGGCTTCACAGCCAGCTTCTCACTGCGCATACGCGAGCAGTGCTGCGCTTTGAAAATGGTTCTTCAGCCTTCTGGGAACTGTGACATGTTCCAAAAAGCTGTGGTCAAAGAGAGGGGGGCCAAACGCCCCCCCCCAAAAAAAAAGTGTCCAAAAGTGGGAGAGGCAGGGTGGTTTTGGGTGACATTTCGCTTTAAAGAGGAAGTAAAACCCGATTGGTTTACTTCCTCTTTGTTTCCCTGCAAAGGTAAAGCATAATGGGCTACTATGCGTCGCATAGTAGCCCATTATGTGTCACTTACCTGCAGGAGAAGCCCACGATGTCCCGGTTTTCCTCGCTAGTAGCAAGCGTCCATCTTCACCCCTCTTCTTCCGGGGTCCGCGAACTCCGGCTCTGTGACTGGCATTATATATTTTTGGTAAAAAAATCGCAATAAGCGTATAGTGATTGGTTTGCGCAAAAGTTTTTTTTTTTTTTTTTACTAGTAATGGCGGTTATCTGCGATTCTTGTCAGGACTGCGATATTATGGCGGACACATCGGACACTTTTGACACATTTTTGGGACCATTCACATTTATACAGCGAACAGTGCTATAAATATGCACTGATTACTGTATAAATGTGACTGTCAGGGAAGGGGTTAACACTAGGGGGCGAGGAAGGGGTTAAATGTGTGCCCTATGAGTGATTCTTACTGTGGGTGGAGGGGACTAACTGGAGGAGGTGACCGATCTGTGTCCCTATATACAAGGGACACATCATCGGTCTCCTCTCCCTGACAGGACGTGGATCTCTGTGTTTACACACACAGATACACGTCCTTGTCTGTGTAACGGGCGATCACGGGTACCTGGCGGACATTGCGGCCGCCAGGCACGCGCATTGGCATCACAGTGACGCGCCGGGCACGCGCGCGCGCGCCCCACAGTGGCCGGAGGAGCCAAGGCTGTAAAAAGATGGCCTCTTGGCATTTTAGAGCCACATTGTGGCCGAATATTGTCGTACAGTGGGCGCGAAGCGGTTAATCTAGGCTTACCTGCAGGTGAAAGTTCTACCTGAGGGTTTACAACCACTTTAAGTACCTATGTAAGTTATTTAGCACAGGGCTACTGCCATTGCCTGCATAAATCAATTGCATTACATTTAATCACACAGGCTCTTCTGCGGCCACTGAGTTTTGTGTAAAGGAGAGGATTAAACACATCAGAGTTCTATTGAAAGCTTGCATACATCAATAAGAAGCTGTTAACAACACAACTCATTCATTAAACATTTCCCTAGTGGGACTCGGTCAGTCCAGATTATAATTAAGTGTTTATATAAGGTCAGATCCTTCTGGCTTGTTGTGCTTGGAACTTTGATCAAAATCTAACCACACATCGTCCTAACCAGCTTGAATAAAGATATCTTGTACTTGACGCAGTGACTCACATTTTCAGCATGTACAGCTCGCCCTTCAAGGATCCCGACTTCCCGAGACCAATGTGTTCTGAACCTCAAATTAATAGCATGGCTAACTGTATTTTTAGTCATGAACATGCTGATTATGACCCTTATGCCGCGTACACACGACCGTTTTTCATGACGAGAAAAATGCAATTTTTTTATTTGGTCATTAAAAACGATCGTGTGTGGGCTTCCACGATGTGAAAAATGGGCATTAAAAATTTGGAACATGCTGTAATTTTTCTCGTCGTTTTTCACGTCGGAAAGTCCCCCATTGTTTAGAGAGTCTTGCTGCGTTATGTATATATTACACCCCTTCATACAGGCACCACCCTTAAGCCTCGTACACACGGTCGGACTTCCATCGGACTTTTCCGTGGTTTTTTGTCCGAACGGAGTTGGTTGGGAACACCCATAGCATACACACGCTCTGACTTTTCTGCAAACTTTCCTAAAACTTCTTACAACATCACGTGTTTTTTTTGCTCTTTTCTGATCTTTACTGCCACCCTTTGGTCAACTTCTGCTATTGTTGGTTGATTTTAACATTAGCTGTTTTGTCCATCGGACTAGAGTCCGATGGTTTTCTGTACACACGGTCGGACTTTGCTCCATCGGACTTTTGTTGGGCAAAAGTTTGTCCGTTTGCAGACCCAACTTTTGTCCAATGAAATTTAAAACCAAATGAAAAAAGTTTGTCCGATGGAGCGTACACACGGTCGGATTGTTGGTCCAACTTGCTCAAAACGAAGTTTGTTGGGCAAAAGTCCGACCGTGTGTACGGGGCTTTACCCTTCAACCATGTTATGCAATTATTCCGCTGGAAAATTATACATGTTATCAGTTTTATCTGCCAAATTATTTAAAATTCTGGTCAGCAGCTCTTGTTATTTACACATACACTGAATTGTCAAAAGTATTGGGACACCAGCCTTTACACGCACATGAACTTTAATGGCATCCCAATCTTAGTCTGTAGGGTTCAATATTGGGTTGGCCCGCCCTTTGCAGCTATAACAGCTTCAACTCTTCTGGGAAGGCTTTCCACAAGGTTTAGGAGTGTGTCTATGGGAATGTTTGACCATTCTTCCAGAAGCACATTTGTGAGGTCAGGCACTGATGTGGACGAGAAGGCCTGGCTCGCAGTCTCTACTCAAATTCATCCCAAAGGTGTTCTATCAGGTTGAGGTCAGGACTCTGTGCAGCCCAGTCAAGTTCCTCCACCCCCAAACTCACTCACCCATGTCTTTATGGACCTTTCTTTGTGTACTGGTCCAAATCATCTGGTGGAGGGGTGATTATGGTGTGGGGTTGTTTTCCTGGGGTTGGGCTTGGCCCCTTAGTTCCAGTGAAGGGAAATCTAAGGGGGCTGCATACCAAGACATGTTGGACAATTTCATGCTCCCAACATTTTGAGAACAGTTTGGGGATGGCCCCTTCCTGTTCCAACATCCAGCATCAGTGCACAAAGCAAGGTCCATAAAGACATGGATGAGCGAGTTTGGGGTGGAGGATCTTGACTGGCCTGCACAGAGTCCAGACCTCAACCTGATAGAACACCTTTGGGATGAATTAGAGCAGAGACTGCGAGCCAGGCCTTCTTGACAATCTCATAAATGCACTTCTGGAAAAATGGTCAAACATTCCCATATACACACTCCCAAACTTTGTGGACAGCCTTCTCAGAAGAGTTGAAGATGTTATAGCTACAAAGGGTGGGCCAATTTAATATTTAACCCTACGGACTAAGAATGGGATGCTATTAAAATTCATGTGCGTGTAAAGGCAGGTGTACCAATACTTTTGACAATATAGTGTACCTGACACATTTTTTAGCTAGAAAGTGATACCACTACCACTAAAGCCTCGTACACACGGTCGGACTTCCATCGGACTTTTCCGTGGTTTTTTGTCCGAACAGAGTTGGTTGGGAACACCCATAGCATACACACGCTCTGACTTTTCTGCAAACTTTCTTAAAACTTCTTACAACATCACGTGTTTTTTCTGCTCTTTTCTGATCTTTACTGCCACCCTTTGGTCAACTTCTGCTATTGTTGGTTGATTTTAACATTAGCTGTTTTGTCTATCGGACTAAAGTCCGATGGTTATCTGTACACACGGTCGGACTTTGCTCCATCGGACTTTTGTTGGGCAAAAGTTTGTCCGTTTGCAGACCCAACTTTTGTCTGATGAAATCCAAAACCAAACGAAAAAAGTTTGTCCGATGGAGCGTACACACGGTCGGCTTGTTGGTCCAACTTGCTCAAAACGAAGTTTGTTGGGCAAAAGTCCGACCGTGTGTACGGGGCTTTAGTGATACCAGGGCCTGATTTCCCAATAGGCACTATAGACATGTGCCTACAGGCGCCCTTCCTAGAGGGGCACCTGTCTGTAGGAGTTTTTTATTTTTCGCTGCCAGGTCCGTAAGCCACCAGGAGTGTATGTAAAACTGACAGACAGACTCCTGCCTGTCAGGTGGAAGCATTCAGGGGTATGTGATGGAAAAAAAATTAAGCAAAAAAAATAATAATATTTTTCTTTTTTTTTTGAGGGGAAAAAGTATAGTTACACCCAAGCACATAATTTTTTTTTGGAGGCCCCCCACATCTATGCATGAACGAATGTAAAAGCAAGTGTCGAGGCGCCTACAAGTGAAAAGGTTGATTGCGATACACATGTTACATATCGCCGCACACTCCAGAGTGAGAGCAATAATTCTATCACAAGACCTTCTCTGTAACACTAAACTGATGACATATAGTGGGCTTTTGAAGTGTCACCTACAGAAAATGTAGGGTACTGAAATATGTCACCATTTGACAGGTGCACACAAATTTAGGGTTTGACATGTTGGGTATCTATTTACTCGGTGCGACCACGTCTTTAATATTTTACCAAAAACGTGGGTAGTTTATTGCATTTGTTTGCCCTAAAATTGATGTAAATTTTGCCCTGTTTAGAGTCTGTAGCAATCCGACTTCTGGTGCACTTCCATGTCTGCATCCTACTTGGAGTATGCATAAACATCAGCAGATTTTTGAGTTTGTCCCTGTCCTATCCCCTCATGCAAGCTTCCGGCTCCCTGCATCCTCTGGCATCTGAAACTTGTTAAGATACCAGCATTCTATAGTGTTTAGCTTAAGGCCTATTCATTCTTCTCATTAAAGGCCCATCATTTTATGAATGTCTTACAGGACAACTTCATGTCTCAGTTGGAGGATTCCCTGACCAGAAAGAATGCACTGCTAGATCTATTAATTACGAACAATCCAAGTCTGATCTCATGTGGTAATACCGGACAACTTGGGATCTAGTGATCGCATTTAGCTTAAATCATAGGATAATGAGGCACGAGGGTAGCACAAGAACACTAAATTTTAAACGAGCAAACTTTTCTAAACTGTGCTCAATACTACATGACATTAACTGGGCCCAAATCCTAGAAACATTGAACACGGAAGAAAAATGTCGATGCTTTAGGAACATATTAATGAAAGGTATCACACGGTGCATTCCAATGGGCAATAAATATAGAAGAGCAAAGGTTAAACCTGGGTGGTTAAAACGTAACGTAAAAACTGTTATTAAAGTGAAAAAAAAGACCTTTAAAAAATATAAAGCGGAGGGCATTCCAACACTGTCAGCATTCCAACACTACAAGGAATGCAATAAGAGGTGTAAGAATGAAATCAGGATGGCTAAAAAAGACTATGAGAGACACATAGCAGCGCTGCATTTTCTAATTGGCCCAGCGGTGGAGGAAGGAGAAGGGAGGCTGAACTTCTGAGAGATGGCGCTGCAGTGCCGTCTCCCGGAAGTGGGGGAAAAGGACCTGTCTAAAACAATTATTCTTTTACACCTCCCCCCTGAAAGGTGCCAAATGTGGCACCGGAAGGGGGAGGAAGCAAATTTGTGGAAGTTCCACTTTTGGATGGAACTCCGCAGGGGGTTTTTCACTGTCAGGGCGATAAAGATTTAGAACTCGCTTCCACAATTGGTGGTGTCAGCGGGGACTATAGATATTTGTAAAAGACTCTAGGATGTGCATCTTAAAGAACACAACATACAGGGATATGATTATCGACACTGACACACGTACACCTACACAGGTTGAACTGGATAGACTATTGTCTTTATTCAACCTTACCTACTATGTAACTATGTAACACAAGTCACCTACTCGGGCTGCAGTTCCTTATCTAGGTATTGCTATGGAGCACCAATCCACCCAATTTTGTCAGCAAAGCAGTAAATCTTGAACATTTTCCTCACCTGTTAATTACACAGGAGATGTACTCCAAAACACACATACTATAGGTTCCTTCTCACAAGCCTCACATTTACATTGGAAATGTGTACGTGATTGGTGATGCATTCTAAATAGAACGTGGAAGCACAGATTTAGGAAATATTCCACCTGCACAAGTGAGGAGTTCTATGAAATCTTATTACAGTGGATTACATTGAAATCATACAAAAGTAAACTGGATGAAATTGTAACTTTACCACAGTCGTAGAGTTTAGGTCAGTGTTTCCCAACCGTTTCAACACAGAGGAACCCTTGAAATCACCTTCCAGTCTCAGGGAACCTCTGCTAAAAATGACTATTTATACAATTCATGATACATTAGAGTGATGGTCAGTGGGATGAATGCTTTTTATGCTTGTGGTCATTTGGAAGAATTACCCCCTTACAGAAAGATCAATGGTGTCAATGGGAACTTATCAGAGAGGCGGAAATTGCTCATTGCAACCTCTGGAGGAACCTCTGGAAGAACCTCTGGAGGAACCTCTGGAGGAACCCTGGTTGAAAAACCCTGTTTTAGAGCATAGCATTAACAGATCACTGTTAGGTTTCACTTGTCTTTTAAATGTTGCTGCTCTAATTCTAAATAATAACTGTTAGATGAAGATGAGATACCTGGTGAGTTCTAAGAAACCTAATTGCATGTTTGAAATGTTCTTTAAAATTAAAATTGATATTAAATATAAAATCTTACTTCCAAAACCAGTGTTTCATTTGTCGGTCCAGGTGCATAAAGGTTCTCAGTCTGCTGAAAAGGTCTTTGGTAGTTGAAAACAGTCCCAGCAAATGAGAACTTCCCAGGCCAGTCGATGGTCCAGTCCCCAGTTAAATAATACTTCTTGTTTAGGTTTCTTACTGCGAGGTAGCTGGTTGAGACTTCGATCTCCTGAAAATGGATACTTCTGGCACCTGCCGGTATAGTCACCACTGTGTAATAATCTGAACAGTAATGAGGACTGATGAGTATATGCTAAGTTTATTTCTTAAACACGTGCTTAATCAAGAGGATAAAAGTTAAATTGTATATCCTTCATATATGGACAGGCCAGTGGTAAACAGTACACAGTAGGGTTGATTTACTAAAGGCAATCCACTCTGCACTACAAGTGCACTGCAAGTGCACTTAGAAGTGCAGTTGCTGTAGATCGCTGTAGATCTGAGGGGAAGCTCTGAAATGAGGGGAAGCTCTGCTGATTTTATCATCCAATCATGTGCAAGCTAAAATGCTGTTTTTTATTTTCCTTGCATGTCCCCCTCAGATCTACAGCGACTGCGCTTCCAAGTCTACTTGTAGTGCAAAGTGGATTTGCCTTTAGTAGATAACCCCCATAGACTGTCTACACATTAAACCAATTGTTTGATAAGATCATTTTGATAACCTAAGTAAATTAACCAATATTGAATCCAAGTGTTGTCATCAGCGCACAGAAGGTACATTTGGTCCTTCACCCTTCTACATAGCAAATGGGAAATAGCCAAGTAATCCCAAACAATCCTGGAGCTACATATATGATATACATGCTTCATCTCTGGAAAGACCAGTGGTAGGCAGTACACATAGGTTGGCTATAAACATTTTCAACCAATCATTTGATACTAAGATCATTTTGATAATCCAACTGAATCTATCTATTATTGAAACAAAAATTAAATAATTTGGATGACTTCAAACATTTTTGTAATGTAGTAAGCAATCAACTGATTCTCAAGAGATTGCTTTCGGATTGTGCCTATTTTTTCCTACAAACCATTCACTTTAAAAGTGATTAGATTGAAGCAGGCTAAAATACAATTTTTGTTGCCCTAATTATTTCCTTTAGATACTCATTTAATCAACAAAATCAGATCAAAGGGTCATTTATATGAAAAATCAATGTGCGTATCTCTAGGATTGTCTGGGATTACTGAGCTGTTTCCCACCCACAAGAAATGAAGAGAAATCTCCCCAGGAAGACAAAGACAGCAAAAATTCAACTCACAGGGGTTTGAACACTAACCTACTTTATTATTTAAAAAAAAAAATGTTTCAGCTATACATACACTTTACCTCCACACAAACAATACTCAAGTATAAGCCAACCCGAATATAAGCCGAGGCACCTAATTTGACCACAAAAAAATGGGAAAACCTATTGACTCGAGTATAAGCCTAGGGTGTCCATCTGCATGCCTCACTGTGCCTCACTTTGCCTCACTGTGTCCATGTGCATTACTCACTGTGTCCATGCCTCACTGTGTCCATGCCTCACTGTGTCCATGCCTCACTGTGCCCATGCCTCACTGTGCCCATGCCTCACTGTGTCCATGACTAGACTGACGTTTAACATGGGAGTCTATGGAAGGGGTGCCCGGCTTTGAAAAATCGGTGCTCCCCGGCCGTAGCTCCCCCAGACAAAAACCTTTGCGCACTTATAGAAGAGAAATGGAGCTACATGTGTACCAAGTTTTTCGGGTCCAGGGGACCTACAACTGGCCGGTACCGGGTCCCCAAAGTCACCGGAGAAATTACCATTTAACATGGGAGTCTATGGAAGGGGTGCCCGGCTTTGAAAAATCGGTACTCCCCAGCCGTAGGTCCCCCGGACAACAAACTTTGCACACTTGTAGAGGAAGAGGAGTGAGGCTACATGTGTGCCAAGTTTGGGGTCCAGGGGACCTACGGCCGGCCAGTACCGGGTCCCCAAAGTCCGGGAGATCAGGCGCAAAAAGGTGACTCGAGTATAAGCCGAGGGGGGCATTTTCAGCACAAAAAAATGTGCTCAAAAACTCGGCTTATACTCGAGTATATACGGTATGTAAATTCTTATTTGCTGAAGGATATGTAATTCAATCTAGCCACTTTTGTGATTGAAAAAGCTTTGGCAGGCAGCATGACCAGACAACACAGTCAAATAAAGTAAAGAAATAGTCGTCTTCCCATCCACAGCCTTCTTATTGGAGCAGAAATTACCAATAGGTTGTCAACTCTGCAAACCCTTCTATGTATCTATAGCCTGTTAGTGTGTTGCCTCTGATCACATGTGTATGCAGCAAAGCTCAATAGGCCTCTAGTGCTGCTTCTCCATTTTCCAGACTGAGTGCTGCTATGGCAGGAAACAGATATTAGAACGATATAGGTACTTACACAAATTGTATTTAATAGCACACTATTTTAAAAGTAATACACAATAGCAACATTTTTTATTTTTCTACATATGCCTAGAGTTTGACTTTAGGTTTTCTACATGGCATTGGGTCTACGATAAATGGATTTTCCACAGGAACGACTGTGACTTTGCCGAAAATACAATGAGATTATGTTATGTAGATAGCTTAGATGTAAATGATGCTTAGCGGAGAACAACTAGGTACATTTTCTAACACCGGTGTGGTGGCAACGTTCCCCAAAGCATTGAATCGACTTGCTGTCTGGAAGCTGTTAAACTATTTCTGCACAGAAGGATCATTTGATACGCTAGACTGATTTATAATGTTCTGCCATATGTCATCATGGATCTAAAATGCCCCTGATAACAACAGAAAAATCTGTGGTGAGCTAAGGGAAACATTACACAGAACAAATCCATGTTCCACTTCACTGACATCTCCTTACCGTTAGTTTTGTGATGGCTCAGATACTGTCCACGGTAAAACTTGCATGTTGAATTATCACCTTTACAAGCCCCGCAGGCATCCAGCGCTGCTTTTGATCCAAGAACATAATCGCAGCCTACAAGCTGGCACCGGAATTACAGAAATGAAATATGCATTAGAGGAGTGTGACTGTCGGAAGGTATCACATCACAGGATGCTGACTCTAAGCCAAGCTGAAATTACAATCCTCTTTCTCGCTTTTATTGTACATTCAAGAAGATATTTTACACCCGGGAGATAATAGAGTTTTGAATGCAACCAATTAATTAAGGAGTCGGTTAAGAAACATTCTAAGGTTAGGTTAACATGAATTAGCGGTAATTGTTTTCTGATGGATTACAATGGTTTTGTGTTTTCCTGCCGGATAAACTTTGATGTGAACTTTGGTGTAAGTTATGACAAGGCTGAGGAACTTCTATACACAGTTGGCTTATTTGATAAGGCAGTGCATAATCGGCAAATTGAGGCATCTCATATGATTTTACTTTACTTAGTCTGGGAAAGATGAATTTGAGTTACATATTTACATTTTATTCTTTGCAATATTGAGTGGTCAGTCCACCAAAAGCAGATACATTAGTTATCAGTGGCTGCTAGTGAACTAAGCGACTCACTGGCTTTCTGTATCTTGCAGGGACTTATTGCTGGAGTTTTCAATTATGTCCTTCTATGCTGTTAAGGATCACTCTATTAAACCTCACATCTAGAATATGAAGTTCAGTTTTGGACACCAGTTCAAAAAAGGATATTTAAGAAAAGGAGAAATGGCAGAGAAGGGCAACCAAACTGATAAGAGGCATGGAGAAGGAAAGATTAGCTGAACGGAATTTTTTCTCTCTTGAGAAGAGGAGATTAAGGGGGGATATGATCAACATGTATAAATACATACGTGAGCAATATAGTGAACTTGGTGTAGAGTTATCCACTGTAAGGTCATCACAAAGGACAAGGGGGCACTCTTTACATCTGGAGGAAAAGAGATTTAATCTCCAAATATGGGAAGGCTTCTTCACAATAAGAGCTGTGAAAATGTGGAATGGAGGATACCCTTTATTGATCCTGGGTAATTGACATCATGTAAGTTCAACAGAAAGCGGCAAGCTAAAAATGAACAGTACTCAGCTGCGGTGTCAAACAGTCAGCTGTAGCGTAGTGACGTCACGATCAACAGCTCCACCCGACGCTGCGTTTCATCGTAGAAGGCGTCCACTGGGAAAGCCTGCTTTTTCTTCTATTTCTACCTGAGCAAGTTGGAAGTGGAATTTTGCTTATAGCTACTTTTAGGAGTTCTGTTGGAACACACCAATACCATCAGATGTGGTCACCCCTTCTGCTCATTAACTAAAATCATTGGAACTTTTTTCTTACACATTTATATATTTTTCACTGGTACTTATATATATATATATATATTTTTCTACAACAATATATTATAGTAAGTTTTTCCACTCAGGATGTTGTTCCAGGCTTTTTTACACGCGTGTGTACATATATATGGACTTTTTAGCACTGTGATTGCTTTTTCAAGGGTTGCGCATTTATGTTTCACTTTTTGCACAGCAACAGGTCACTACTTAGAACCTAGGACTCTCTGCCCCAAAGTGACAGTGTTGGTTTTCTGAGCAGTCAGTCACCAACCACCAGAGCTGTCATAAAAAAGGAAGATAAGTCATATGTTCCTCCATATAGAGAGGCATTGACATTGGCACTTTGTTTCCCTTGTAGGACAGAGTGGTGGAAGAGCAATGGAAAGATTTATTTGAGCTACTACACAGGTCTGCATTTATTAGATGAAGTACTCTTTGTTACAGCCAAACGTAAATCAGTTGTCTTCAGTGCTTCCTATAAATAATATGCCAAAGCTAATTATAATACATTTCCTTAACATAAATGTCAATGAGAACACACAGGATCATTAGAGGACTTCAGCAGTCAACCTATATGCCACAACTATTGTTACCGTTCTCAGAACAGCACACAAAGAAAAAAAATAAAACATTCCCTTCTTTTCCCTTATGCCTTGTACACACGATAGGAATTTCCAATGCAAAAAGTCCGACGGACTTTTTTCATCGGATATTCCAACCGTGTGTGCCCCATCGGACTCAATTCCGAGGAATTCCATCAGAGTTTAAATATAGAACCTGTTTTATTTTTCTCAAATGGAATTCCGTTGGAATACCGTTGTGAGCTTGGTCGGACAAAGGTCCGATTGTGTGTACGGTGCATTAGTCCCTTCCACTATTCCCTCCTGCTGCAAAGGTTTTTAATAAAAAAAAGTTCAAGTTGGTGACAGGGTCTCTTTATTAAAATAGAACTATAGGCAAAACTTTTTTTTTCATTTTGGATAGAGCAAGGAAGGGTTATTGATAGGGAAATTGCATATTTTCTATGGCTCACAATATCTAATTATGAATTCTAAATCTGGTTAATGGGCCATACAAGATGTAAGAAAGCCTCTCATACCCTGGTTTTCCTGATAACTTTGGATGACTCATGTGAAAGGAATGTGTAATAGTAAACTGACCAAGTCCTTTAAAAGATGATATCACTGTCCAAACAATATTGATTGGCAATTTACTCACATACTAACCTGTATTTACTACAGCCCAAATTGGAATAGGCTAGTCTCGTATCCAGAGCTGCCTCCATGAGGCATATGTCTGAACCTGGTCAGCCATGCTGTAGTATAAGCAGGCAGAGACTCCATTGAAAAACAACATCTTTAGTTAAGTATAATTGGTATATTTTCTTTATCTTTATTTGTATCTGTCATTACTTTTAATAAATGTTATACTTTTAAGTATTGTGTGATCTCTCTTTGCACATATCGAATAAAAACCCTACAAAACCTGAACTATCACGTGACCGTGATATAACAGTTATAACCCCTGTTTGTTTATTTTTTGCCATCTGAGATTTACCCTCACTTCCTGTCCCATAGCCAAAACAGGAAGTAAGAGAAAATCCCTGCAAATTAAGTTAATCCCCTGGGGACCCCCAGGCTATCAAAACTAGTGCCCCCATTAGAAGATTTCCCCTATTACTATTACTTTTCTGGGGACAACCCAAAATTTGGGATTTTCTTTTACTTTTAATTTCAATGCTAATTGTAAACAGGACAAATAGAGAGGGTGAATTTCCCTAATAGGGGCACAGCACATTTTAACCTGCACTGCAGTGCATGGACAGTCTACTCCAAAGGAATAGACTGCCTTAACACAACTCAAGCTAATGGACCACAACAATGTGAATCCATACTAAGGAATTATTCAATTTAAAATTGATATTTCAGTTTTTGGTAGATGGTGTAGAGTTAAACCACCTAATATTTAATTTTTTCTCTTCAAGATTCTATTGGTGGATCTTGAGCACAAAAAGGTAGGCAGAACACCTAAAACCCCCATGTAGACAGAAGAATATTCTAGAATTATGACAGGGAGGTCTTTCTGTTGGAGTTTACAGGACATATAAGAAGTCTACTGGGCTCTGGCAATAACTAAAATATAACTTCTGCGGGGAATGAACCCTTATTATTAGGGCTGTAGAAATTAACTATTAATTCCTTGATTAATCGATTAATTGTTTTGATCGATCAAAATTCTTTTGATTGGTACACACTTCTCCCCCGACTTCTGGGTCTTCAGGGAGATCCGGTGACGTCACGGACACCGGCGGGGCTTGCCGTGTCCATCTGAAGGGCTCCTTTGCTGTGCCTTCATATCTGCATGCCGGCGGGACCTTACTATCTGCCACACGCAAGGGCTGTTACACTTCCCTCTATCACTTCCCTCTATCAACCTGGGATTCTATAGCCATCCACTGGGAGTTGTGATAGTTCCCTTCACGGGACATCTACATGCCGACGGACTGATGTTAGCCCCTCCTCATCTGGATTCAGCAGTGGTATCATTGTACACATTTTTATACCAGTATCATACTTAGCTACATGTTTTTATGACTGCTTTTTTTACCGTTTGGTATTACTCGCACCATTTTTACAGTTTATGGAGCTACATCGATTTTATCTCCAGTGCAATATTTATTTTGTTACCTACTTGAAGACTATAAAAATTTTAATGCTATTCCCATCGAGCGCTGCCTTTGTGTGTTTTTTGCATCCTGCTATCCATTTTTCCAGTGGTTGGTAGCTGCACTGGGAATCGGCCTGCAAGGAGATCAGCTAAAAGTACTTGGATCTATGTGCGTTATAATTAATCAAAATTAGTTGATTAATCAATAAAAAAAAAAAACAATTAATCGAACACGAAAATTTTAATCAGTAACAGCCCTACTTATTATGAATTAATGTCATATTCATCATAACAGCAGTTATTACCTCACAGCTTCCATCAATACAAACATCGTATCCACTAGCAGAACATGGTGTTCCATCTTTCACTTTGTTGGACAGTGCAAAGAAAAAATCAAAATCCTCAGCCGTGCAGTATAACTTGCAGATATTCTCCTCTGAAACACAAAGATGAAAGTCAATACATAGTTAACAGCTAGTCTCTGTATTAATATAAACTGAAAGAAAGTAATGACAATAATATACTGTATATAAAAAAAATATAGACAAAATAAAATTAAGTAATCAATGGTCACCAGAACAAAAAGAAAGGGTCAATCACCCCAGGAAAGTAAGAGACGGCAATAAAAACTTCGGAACTAGGTTGGTGGAGCGCAGGACAGCTGTCTGGCTGCCAAACAACTTTACTGAGTGGGCTTCAAAATACAATCTATGCAGAAATCCAGGATTAACCAACTGTCCAGATTACTCTCACACTATAATTTCAAGTCCTGATGAAGAGGGATTAGTGTATAATCCCCAAAATGCGTTGGCAGTCAACTCTAAATGGACCCTTTTATTGTGACAAATTAAAAAATTATACCTGGACCAATCCCAAGGCTTGGCACTTTCATCTTTTCTTCCCATACATGCAATAAAAACTTGACAAAGGGTCTATCTATCCCCACTTTATGAAAAAGGAGAAAAATACGATTTTTATTCTGATCATAAAATCCGTATCTTGGAGTGCAGTGAGGGACACAAAACCTCTAAAACCGTCAGGTCATACTGCCACCTACAAGAGGATTAGACACTGACAAATGTAAAACTGTAGGCAAGCCCAGGATGACCCTTCCCATTACCAGTATGATTATATTTTGCAGCAAAGCAGTACCAACAGTATTATCATAAACACAGAGGGGGTGAGGCCTGTGTACCTCAATGGACTGGATAATTTGGGACATAAAATCTTGCATGACTGTAGTAAAAGCCTCAGCGAGGAACAGGGAGGGCCCAGAGGAGTTTGAGGATGGAAGAGACTCTTAACCTCTATGTTTTTACCCTTCATGACCAGGACATTTTTTGCTAATTAGGACTGTGCTACTATAAACTGAAAATTGCTCGGTCTTGCAACACTACCCAAATTAAATTTATATCATTTTTTTTTCACACAAATAGAGCTTTCTTTTGATGGTATTTAATCACCACTGGGTTTTTTATTCTTTAATATATATATATAAAAAAAATATATATTTTCTACTTTCCGTTATAAAACATATCCAATAAAATCAAATTTCTTCATATATTTAGGCCAAAATGTATTCTGCTATGTTTTAAGCAGTGATAGAGACTGATCCTGCTAACACTACTTTTTTGGGAACACTATACCATTTGGGACACGAGTATAGTTCTGACCATGCACAGGATCCGGACCCGGATGGGCACAATACTAGTAATAGCGGTGATCAGCGACGTATAGTGTGATTCTAATAGTGTGGTGGTAATCAGGGACTAGCACTAACTGACACTGGCAGGGAGGAACACTAAAGCCCTGTACACACGATCGGATTTCCTATGGATTCCAATCCAATGGATTTTTCCATCGGAAATCCGATGAAGCTGACTTCCATCAGTCTTGCCTACACACCATCAGTCAAAAATCCGACCGTCCAAAATGCGGTGACGTAAAACACTCCAACAAGCCGAGAAAAATGAAGTTCAATGCTTCTGAGCATGCGTCGACTTGATTCTGAGCATGCGTGGGTTTTTTATCCGATGGAGTTCCACACAGACGATCGGAATTTGCTATAGTTTTTTTTTTCCATCGGATAAATTTAACACGTTCTATTTTTTCTCACCGATGGAAAAAAGACCGATGGGGCCCATACATGATCGGTTTGTCCGATGAAAACAGTCCATCGGACTGTTTTCATCGGTAAAACCGATCGCTTGTACACGGCTTTACTGACTCTAGCTGACGCTATTTGACGTTGCTAGTTACATTATTTCATTGATCAGTGATAAAACTGTACACTGACACTATACTAATGACATTGGCTGGGTGACAGGGGTGATCAGGAGGGCAATTAAATAGTTAACTGTATGCCCAACAGGTAAATGTTTGCTGAATTTACTCACAGGCTGGCTGGCTTTTCTTCCTGATTGGCCAAAGTCATCAGCAGGTTCACAGCCAAAATAATTTTACTGCGAGCCTGTTGACGAACTCGGACGAACTGACGCTGTGTCTAACCACATATGAGAAACAGGGGGTGCACGCACCTGTAAACCAGGAAGTGCACCGCAACGTACGGGTATGTCACGGTGCCTAGGGAGTGTCAGCCAGCAGAAAAATTACTACGGGCCTGTCGGCAAGTGGTTAAATCAGAGCAAAACATGATTCAAGGCTACAGGTGTTAGCGCCATAAGAAGGTACATTGCAAGCAGTCCCAGGACCCCTAGTAGAATGTGAGCTGCTGTCACCCATTTCAGCAGGACTGTCACCCCCCCCTGTTTAAAAGAAGACATGTTGCTGCTGTGTGGTGGTTAGGCAATGTAGGGGTTGGGGTAAGAGGCAAGGCCTCAAGTACTTGCAAAGCCGGGGCAGCTGAGGGTTGGATGGCCAAAGGTGACTTAAGTCACTGTAGGTGGGCAGTAGGAACAGATTGAAGACCAAAGCTCTATTATACAAATGCAGAAGGTGGAAGATGCTTCCTCAACACTCTGCATGGGAAAGAGGGCGGAGAGCAACCTAAGTAAGTGAAGTAGCTCCCAATGCTTGACCTGACCAGCCTACTCACTATGTGAGTCCTCAGAGACAGGGCAAGTGCTGAGGTAATGCCAGTGGCTCTGTACCTGAAAAGAATGGAGTCTGGATAGCACCCTACGTAGAACACAGTGACAGAACTCACTTTCAGGCTGTCCCGGCACATCCAGCCCACTGGGGTCCAGATTCATCACTCCAAAATCCAGGTTGAAAATTACCACACTGTGAAGCTGCAAATGAAGAGAATAAGCTCCAGCAGCATGTAGAGAAGAGTCTTGATTGAAGAAAATAAATCAAAGCAGAAAAAGGGTACTAGCCAAAAATGTGTACTAACACGGGAAAGCTGTAGATACCCACTAACAAAAAATGGAAGCATGCTAATAGTGGAATGGGTTGCCCTGGACCGGCCTACGTTTTTATTTTGTTTCCTCTTGAAGTCGGCAGTAAAACAAAAGGTCTAAGACTACCTGCATGCCTTAATAGAAGATAAAGAAAAGGTGTAATCTTTACAGAAGACTTTAATATTGGAGTTAGCAGAGTATGATAGTAAGTTTGATGTGCACAAACATCTGTCGACTGACAGTCTTTTCATTTGCAAGAAGATTTGTTTTTCAAATGCATAATGATTTAAGTGAAGTTGACAACCTAGAATACTGTTGTACAAGCATTCCAGAATAAACTGGAGACAGCTGCATTTAGACAACATGGCTTCTGGTAATAATGCCAGCATATCCATCTGAACACAATGGCTAGATGGGTAGCATAATGGCATTATCCAACAAGCCATATCATGATCAGGGATGAGCCGAACACCCCCCTGTTCGGTTCGCACCAGAACCTGCGAACAGACAAAATGTTAGTGTGAACTTTAGAACCCTATTAAATACAATGGACTCGAACGTTCGAAATCTAAAGTGTTAATTATAAAGGCTAATATGCAAGTTATTGTCCTAAAAAGTGTTTGGGGACCCGGGTCCTGCCCCAGGGGACATGCATCAATGCAAAAAGAAGTTTTAAAAACGGCCGTTTTTTTGGGAGCAGTGATTTTAATAATGTTTAAAATGAAAAAATAAAAGTGAAATATTCCTTTAAATTTCATACCTGGGGGGTGTGTATGATATGCATGTAAAGTGGCGCATGTTTCCCGTGCTTAGAACTGTCCCTGCAAAAAATGTCATTTTTGAAAGAAAAAAATGCGTTTAAAACTGACTCGCGGCTAATAATGAATTGTCGGCTCCCGGCAATACATACAAAAGTCATTGATAAAAAAAAAAGTGTGGGGGTTCCCCAGAATTCAATTACCAGGCCCTTCAGGTCTGGAATGGATATTAAGGGGAACCCCGCCGCAAATTTTAAAAAAAATTGACGTGGGGTTCCCCCAAATATCCATTCCAGGCCCTTCAGATCTGGCATGGATTTTAAGGGGAACTCCACCCCAGATTTAAAAAAAAAATGGCGTGGAGTCCCCCTAAAAATCCATACCAGACCCCTTATCCGAGCACGCAACCTGGCCGGCCGCAGGGGAAAAGGGGGGGACGAGAGAGTGGCCCCCCTCCCTCCTGAACCGTACCAAGCCACATGCCCTCAACATGGGGAGGATGTCCCCATGTTGATGGGGACAAGGGCCTCATCCCCACAACCCTTGCCCGGTGGTTGTGGGGGTCTGCGGGCGGGGGGCTTATCGGAATCTGGAAGACCCCTTTAACAAAGGGGACCCCCAGATCCCGCCCCCCCCCCCTATGTGAATTGGTAAGGGGTACATTGTACCCCTACCATTTCACGAAGAAAGCGTAAAAAAATGTTTAAAAAAACACACAAACACCTTGAAAAAGTCCTTTATTAAAAAAAAAAAAACATTCCAGCGGTGAAATCCAGTGTCCCGCGGCGATCCCGATGTCCAGCGCTGTCCTTCATTGGTTGTGCCTGAGCGGACCTGATGGGGAACTTCCTCCTCAGTGTTTTAAATGTATAGACCCGCCCCTTCTAAAGTTCCCCATCAGGTCCGCTCAGCGGACCAGATGCGGAACATGACAAGGGGCGGGTCTATACATGTATTACCAAAGTGAGAGCAGTTCCCCATCAGGTCCGCCCCCTCGGTATGTCGGACCCGCCTACGTCATTGGCTTGAGCGGGGAACTTCCTTCACTATGTAAATTTAAATTACACAGTGAAGGAAGTTCCCCGCTCAAGCCAATGACGTAGGCGGGTCCGACATGCCGAGGGGGCGGACCTGATGGGGAACTGCTCTCACTTTGGTAATACATGTATAGACCCGCCCCTTCTCATGTTCCGCATCTGGTCCGCTGAGCGGACCTGATGGGGAACTTTAGAAGGGGCGGGTCTATACATTTAAAATACTGAGAGGGAGTTCCCCATCAGGTCCGCTCAGGCACAACCAATGAAGGACAGCGCTGGACATCGGGATCGCCGCGGGACACTGGATTTCACCGCTGGAATGTTTTTTTTTTTTATTTAAATAAAGGACTTTTTCAAGGTGTTTGTGTGTTTTTTTAAAAAAAATTTTACGCTTTCTTCGTGAAATGGTAGGGGTACAATGTACCCCTTACCAATTCACATAGGGGGGGGGCCGGGATCTGGGGGTCCCCTTTGTTAAAGGGGTCTTCCAGATTCCGATAAGCCCCCCGCCCGCAGACCCCCACAACCACCGGGCAAGGGTTGTGGGGATGAGGCCCTTGTCCCCATCAACATGGGGACATCCTCCCCATGTTGAGGGCATGTGGCTTGGTACGGTTCAGGAGGGAGGGGGGGCCGCTCTCTCGTCCCCCCTTTTCCCCTGCGGCCGGCCAGGTTGCGTGCTCGGATAAGGAGTCTGGTATGGATTTTTAGGGGGACTCCACGCCATTTTTTTTTTAAATTTGGGGTGGAGTTCCCCTTAAAATCCATGCCAGATCTGAAGAGCCTGGAATGGATATTTGGGGGAACCCCACGTCAATTTTTTTTTTAATTTGCGGTGGGGTTCCCCTTAATATCCATTCCAGACCTGAAGGGCCTGGTAATTGAATTCTGGGGAACCCCCACGCTTTTTTTTTTTTTTATCAATGACTTTTTTATGTATTGCCGGGAGCCGACAATTCATTAATAGCCGCGAGTCAGTTTTAAATGCATTTTTTTCTTTCAAAAATGAAATTTTTTGCAGGGACAGTTCTAAGCATGGGAAACATGCGCCACTTTACATGCATATCATACACACCCCCCAGGTACGAAATTTAAAGGAATATTTCACTTTTATTTTTTCATTTTAAGCATTATTAAAATCACTGCTCCCGAAAAAACGGCCGTTTTTAAAACTTATTTTTGCATTGATACATGTCCCCTGGGGCAGGACCCCGGTCCCCAAACACTTTTTAGGACAATAACTTGCATATAACCCTTTATAATTAGCACTTTAGATTTCTCCCATAGATTTTTCAAATTTGCCGCGAACACCCCAATTTGTTCGCTGTTCGGCGAACAGGCAATGTTCGAGTCGAACATGAGTTCGACTCGAACTCGAAGCTCATCCCTAATCATGATGAATACTATTTGTAAAAGTTGATAATCTCACTCACAACATCAACTTTGTCATATTTTTGGACAAAGGAAGAACAGCACCTAAAATAATGAAAGTGAGTTATATTCTATCTCTGGATATTGCCTACATTGAATAGCAGTGGTTTAAGGACATTGTATCCCATATCCCTCTCACCTTCCACTGTAGTGTAGGGTTTCCACTTGTAATACCATCCTCTGAATGGTTTGCTGTTGTACTCTGCGCATTGCTGGGCACGGAAGTCCGGAGTGTTGGAAGGACAAGTCTGGGCATTGCAAATCTGATAAATACGGTTGGATCCCTGGCAATATTTCCCTCCATACTGAGGTCTAAACAACAAGAACAGCAGAAAATGGGTATTAATACCTTGGCAATGCTAAACATGTTTTATCTAAGGGTCAGTAAACTAAAAATGCAAGTTTTCATCATGCAAAATGGCTTAAATTCATAAATTTGGAGTAAACATCAAGCAGCTTGTTAACAAAATGGCTTGAACTAAGTAGAGCTAACAGTAGAGTTAAAACACAGGCCATTTGTGCTAGTTTGTCTACCTATTTTGGGAGTGTTCCTTCCATCTTTGAAACACTTCTATTTCGGGAGAAAAAAAGGCTTAATCTCCACCTACAGAAAGGGCTGTAAAAATGTGGCGCCTTCCAAAGGAGCAAGCTGTAGTCAACTCTGTAGATTCCTTAAAAAAAAAGGGCTTGATCTGTTTCTAAATAAGCAAACTAAATTTGTTTAATAATATGTATAACAAACAATACTGTAGGTTGTTGATCGAGGAAGTATCTGATTGCCGTTGGGGATCAAGAATTGATTTTCGAATTTTCCCTTTTAGAGTAAATTGTACCATGCTTTTTAAGGTTTATTCCAGATCAGTTTTGGGTTCTAAAGATGCAAAAGCTTATTTTTTTGTATGTTTTTGTATGTTTGACCCTTGATTAGACTCAATGAATGTGTTTTTTTTTTACATATAACAATGTAACGTGGCATCACTGGTGCCCAATGAAGGAAACAGGGGGGCCTCTTCTTTGTGCTAAGACATCAGATGACCCCTCAAAGTCAAAAGTTAAGTTAATGATATAGAAATATCATAATAAAGTTGAAGTCATAGGTGTATTTAGGCCCATATCCCGTTCTGCCACCCATTGAGTCTTTGGCCAGCACCACTGCCTCTGCATGCCAACCCACTCCTTCTTTACTATTAGCTAGTAAACATGCAATAAAAGTTGCTGATCCTTTTACATTATAATGTATGTTACGGGTGAAATCACATCACTTCTGATACAGGATTGAGCATCCCGCATAAATGTACATTCATTGGATAAAAAAACAACAACAAAAAAAAACACTGCATTTTCAATAATTGTACTTTCTCTTGTAGGTAAGAACTCATTAGATCCATCAGTTTGACATTGTATTTATATTTACGGTACTATGAAGTTTAGAGAGCCTCAAAACATGAGATGACAGTTACACGATCGGTCCATTTTAGGGTGACAATCTCCTGTCTATGGTGACAGTGATGGTAAGTGATGTACACCGACTGAGACGTCAGAGAGCATTATCTATGTTATCAGCCGACTTAGGCTAAAGAATATTTGTCAGAGGTTGCCTGCAGTGTCCCTTCCTGTATAATAAATGCACCCCCAAGGCAAGAACTAAACCAGTTTCTGTCCTAATAAACTATTAAAATGCCTTTATACTTTGTAAGGAGGAAAGGCTTACCGTATATACTTGAGTATAAGCCGACCCGAATATAAGCCGAGGCACCTAATTTTACCACAAAAAACTCGGAAAACGTATTGACTCGAGTATAAGCCTAGGGTGTCCATCTGCATGCCTCACTGTGCCTCACTGTGCCCATGCCTCACTGTGCCCATGCCTCACTGTGCCCATGACTAGACAGACGTTTAACATAGGAGTCTATGGAAGGGGTGCCCGGCTTTGAAAAATCACTGCTCCCCGACCATAGGTCTCCCAGACAACAAAATGAGCTACATGCGTGCCAAGTTCCGGGTCCAGAGAACCTACGACCGGCCGGTACCGGGTCCCCAAAGTCACCAGAGAAATTACCGTTTAACATGGGAGTCTATGGAAGGGGTTCCCGGCTTTGAAAAATCTGTGCTACCAGGCCGTAGGTTCCCCGGACAACAAACTTTGCACACTTGTAGAGGAAGAGTGGAGCTACATGTTTCCCAAGTTTGGGGTCCAGAGGATTTACGGCTGGCCAGTACCGGGTCCCCAAATTCCGGGAGATCAGGCGCAAACAGGTGACTCGAGTATAAGCCGAGGGGGGCATTTTCAGCACAAAAAAATGTGCTGAAAAACTCGGCTTATACTCGAGTATATACGGTAATTGGTATTGGCAGTGGTAAACCATGCTTGAAACAGGGACACTCAGGAACAGTCCAAGAAGGTTTGTCCTGCACTTCTATTCAGCAAAAAGTGTGTTAGTGCAGGAAGGCTTTGTACAGCAAATCCATAGCATAAAACAAACAATACATTTGGTTGCCCAGGCCACTACCTAAATTCAGGTGTTCCTGACTAACAGGGTGTACCAAAGCAAACAGACAGCTAATGTACCTTTTTAGTGTTCTGTCATCATTCAGCCTCTTCACCCAGCAGCAGGTTTCCACAGCAAGAGAAAGAGCCCTGAGCCTCAATCAGTATATATGTATATATTGTATACAGTGCATCCGGAAAGCATTCACAGCGCTTCACTTTTTCCACATTTTATGTCACAGCCTTATTCCAAAATAGATTAAATTCATTATATGTACAGTGTATACTGTATATAAATGCCTGTAAACAGCTGAGGCTACCAAATGGGGGTAACTACCAGATAAGCAGTTATTTTAATGTACTGGCCTTTTTTATGAACACAAAAATAATAATAACATTCCTCACTGAAGGAACAAATTTGGTCCTTACACCGGGTTGTTGCAGAACCGCTCTTGATACATCACTCCACCTCCACAGGTTCTGGAACATTCTGACCAGTCCGTCCAATCAGACCACCCTCCAACAACTGATCTTGGTCCATGGTCTCCAAACCTGACGCACTGCCCTCTTCGACACCACTATTTAAACACAAGGACAGGTTCTAAGTTTAGTATGCTCTTTTTTTATCAGAATTATACCAGCAGTTTGTGTAGGTATTTGTAAGGTGGCTGCACAAACCCCAATTAGTGCAAACAATGTGCCCAATCTGTGCACTGATGATGCAATCGGAGGGAGGATTTTGTCTAATAGCAGTTCTATAGGCTAGAGAAAAAGTTGCCATTGACTGTTGGAAGCTGTTTTTACAAAGATTTGCCAGCTTGTTGGAAAATATGAGCAAACAAACGGGCATCAATAGCCATTTCTTTTCTTGTTTTTTTCTTGCAAAAAAAAAGAATAAAGCTATCACAAAGGCAAGAATATCTTGGTGGATTCTACCAATGCAATACAATAATGCTCGTTTTCATGCCAAGGCATTTATTTTCCTATAGTCAATCTTGCTGGCTATATTTCTTAAAGGAAACCTCTACAGAGAAACAGATCTGCAGGTTTTTTGCTAACTGGATAACAAGAATGAATGACAGCACAGTCCCACTCTTTTCATTACACTTCTTCATTGTTACCATATTCATGAATATACACTATATTACCAAAAGTATTGGGACACCTGCCTTTACAAGCACATGAACTTTAATGGCATCCCAGTCTTAGTCTGTAGATTTCAATTTGAGTTGGCCCACCCTTAGCAGCTAACAGCTTCAACTATTCTGGGAAGGCTGTCCACAAGGTTCAGGAAGTGTATCTATGGAAATGTTTGACCATTTTTCCAGAAGCGCATTTGTGAGGTCAGGCAATAAAGAGCCAGATGAGAATGGTCCATCAATGGATCCTCCTTAAAGAAATATTCCAAGATGAATGGAATTCCATTGCAGTTTTACTTATTCCAAGTCAGTGATATAGAGGCCAGATTCATGTAATCACAACACACAGTAGCCAACAAATAATGGTGCAATGCCATGCATTTGTAAATGCCACCCCAATACACCTTGCACCTCGCCAGTGCACAGCAACACACATTTAGTGCACCACAAGATGTGAGCCATTTGGGCGTTGTGGTGAGTGGCTGTGGGAAAAAAAACGCTGCAGGTCCATTTAAAATTTAATAAAAGGGGCTACATTACTAGAGCTAATGGTTGAAATGTACTTATGGTATTTGCTTGGCTGACCTAGGGCTGAAGGCCACCCATACATCTCACTTCCACCATGAAAACATCTGTACGCTTTCAGTGACATTTATAGCAAACCATTTTTAAACAAAGAATTGCAGCACTAATTAAAACACAAATTAATAGTCCTCCTTAAATGGTGAAATATCACTTGGAAAAATTAGTCCAAAAATAGTCCATATACACATTATGTGATAAATATATGTAGCAGCACTAACAAATTGAATTTAATATTGTGAAAACACAAAAATGAATCAATACATTTAGACCGATTCGAAAATGTATCAATTTGAACGTTTCGAATCGGAAAAAAAAACGGTAAATTCAAAGAAAATTCTGAATACGAATTCCGAATACGAATTGAACTAATCAACCGAATTGAACTAAATTAACTAACGCATAACGAATCAAAGCTAAATGAAACAAATTTTTTCGTCATGCACATATATTTTTTAGCCTTTGTGAATGTGCTCTTATGGACACTTATTTACACATTTGGTGTGATTTCTTTATACCGTTTTTATAACCTAATAAGTTTGATATCATTATATTGATTAATTTTTGTGTTTTCACAATATTGAGTTCAATTTTTTAGCGCGGCTTCATATGTTTATGGAAGAAATGACCACTCACCAAAAGAAAAATCAACTTGCTCACTTATAGCATTATACTGTAGGTGCCTATGTAAATCTTCAGAAGGAGCACACTATTGATAACGGGTGTCCGTGTCTCTTTCACAGCATACAGCAATGAACCCAAAAAAAAAATCTTATAGTGTAGTAAATCATGAAAATAAATTTAAGTAGATAGGGAAGAAACACCTGTGAAAATGACAGACACTGTAGAATCCGTGCATTACTCCATCGTCCCCACATGCAATGCAAACTCACCAAAAGGAATGTGCAGTAAACCCCCGCTCTATCGCGGTTCAGTTTTTGCGGTCCCAGTATATCTCGCTATTTTAATTAGGACCTATTAATTCTGATATTGCGGTAATATTTCGCCATTTCGCGGTTATGTAGCGGTGAATCAGTACTGTACAGTATACTGTTAGCACAATATATTTGTGTTTTACAATGCTCTTGCTCTCTCTCTATCTTTTATGTATTTCTATTGCTTAAAAGTGTGTTTAAAGATGTTTAAATGCTATTAAAAAGTTAACAAAACATGCCTAGGGTGTATTTAAATAGGGTCTTTCTATTTCGCGGATTTTCACTTTTCGTGGGTGGGTCCGGAACGTAACCCCCGCGATTGAGGGGGGTTTACTGTAATAACACGCCAAATGTAGCCCAATGAGCTCAGTAGGATGGAGAACAGTGCTGCTTCCAGTATCCACTTGTTGCAAAACTCCCAGCAGGTAGGTATTAGGGGACACTCAGCCGTTCACAGTACATTATGATACCAATCAAAGGGAAGAAACAGGGTATCATAGTGCAGTACTGTTTATTAAAATATTTGGGTAAAAACAATATTACAAATGTAACATGGGTCACTCGCACCTTTTGTGGTGGTGTGACGTCACATGAAAGGCACCTCCCAATGCTTTTCCAGCCAATGCTCATCCTCAGGGGTGTTTCTTCCCTATCTACTTCAATTTATTTTCATGATTTACTACGATATGAGATTTTCTTTATTGGTTCATTGCTGTATTATTTGAAAGGGATGTTAACATCTGTTATCAGCAGTGTGATCCCTCTGAATATTGTAACCTGGGGGACAGGTAGTAGGTACAAAAACTCCCTAGGATGAGCAGGCACAGATACCAAGTCCATTGGATCAGTGAAAACAGTGTTGTTTATTGGTGCTATATAAAAAGTCTAATGACAGGTGCTGTACAGTGTGCTGAAAACAAACAGAAGAAAAAATAGCTAAACAAAAGCCTAGCCGTGTCTCGGCTCTAACTACACAGTATGTACAGGCCCTCACTACCAGGCTGGACAAGCCTAACGCTTGTCAGCTTCCACATTCACAGGGTAACAAGTTTTACCAACCTTCTTGCTCTCACAAACCAACGTTGTCTGTGTTTCCCAGGCTGAGCAAAGGCTGTCTGCTCAGGTGAGCTTTTAATTAACCTGTGGGAGAGAACCAACACCTGAACTGGACCCTGGCTCAGAGATCCCTGAATGTATATGAGAGGAGCCTGGGAGATGTATAAACCCCGAATAGGACTTTCCCAGGCTCTCTCTGGGATGCTCTGTCACACATCCTCCCCCCTTGTTTCAACCCCAGGGTTGGAACACCTGTAGCCCAACAGGAGTGAACACGGGAGAGGGCATCTACATTCCCCATCTCAACACCTGGCCTGTGTTTTACTGTAAAGGCGTAGTCTTGTAGGGCCAAAAACCACCGGTTCACCCGCCTATTAGTCTCCTTCTTTTGGGCCATCCATTTCAGGGGAGCATGGTCAGTTATCAACTCAAACTGGCGCCCCAACAAGTAGTACCTGAGCGCGTCCACGGCCCACTTTATGGCCAGACACTCCTTTTCAATGACTGCGTACTTCTTTTCATGGTCATTGAGCTTTCTGCTTAAGTACACCACAGGGTGTTCTTCCCCATTGTGTACCTGTGAAAGTACTGCCCCGATACCCACATCAGATGCATCCGTCTGGACCAAAAAGTTTTTGGAGAAATCGGGGGAGTATAGGATTGGCTGTGCACAAAGAGCCTTCTTCAGTACTTGAAAAGACTCTTCTGCTACTGGAGACCATTTCACCATTACGGAGGCTTTCCCTTTTGTAAGGTCTGTCAGTGGGGCAGCTATAGTTGCGAAATTTGGGATGAATCTTCTATAGTACCCCGCAATGCCAAGAAAGGCCCTGACCTGCTTCTTGTTTGCAGGACGTGGCCACTCCTGGATGGCTTCTATTTTATTCACCTGGGGCTTTATGACACCCCGGCCAATAGTGTAGCCCAAATACCTGGCTTCCTCTAGCCCAATGGCACATTTTTTGGGATTTGCCGTAAACCCTTCTTTGAAAAGGGAATCCAGGACAGCCTGGACACGGGGCAAGTGAGACTCCCAGTCAGTGCTATGCACCACTATGTCGTCCAGATAGGCTGCAGCATACTGTCGGTGAGGTCTTAGGGTCCTGTCCATAGCCCTCTGAAATGTTGCAGGGGCATTTTGCAACCCAAAAGGCATTTTCTTATACTGAAACGACCCCTCCGGGGTCACAAATGCAGTCTTTTCTTTGGCCCTACCAGTCAGGGGTATTTGCCAATATCCTTTGGTCAAGTCCAAAGTGGTCAGATAACGGGCCTTGCCAAGTCGGTCTATAAGCTCGTCTACCCTGGGCATTGGGTATGTGTCAAACTTTGTTACCGCATTAAGCTTCCTGAAGTCGTTACAAAACCTCCAAGTGCCATCCGGTTTTGGGACTAATACAATGGGGCTAGACCAGTCACTATTGGATTCCTCAATAACATCTAGCTCCAACATCCTTTTAACTTCCTCACTGATGTCCTTTCTTCTAGCTTCGGGAATTCGGTATGGTTTGAGCTTGACACGGACCCCAGGTTCAGTAACAATATCATGCTGAACTGCTGAAGTCGTGCCCGGCAACTCTGAAAATTTCTCTTTATTCCTTATCAGGAACTCTCTAGCTTCCTGTTTCTGGGAACATGACAGGGTGTCTGGAATCGTGACCTCAGGGATCAGAGGGGATTCAGTACCCTTAAGGGTTACCGGGAGAGACCTGGCAGTTAATGCCAGTCTATCCTTCCAGGGCTTTAACAGGTTTATGTGGTAAATCTGTTCGGGCTTCCTTTTACCTGGTTGATACACCTTGTAATTGACCTCCCCAACTCTTTCAATTACTTCAAAGGGTCCCTGCCACTTAGCCAGGAATTTGCTCTCAACAGTGGGAACTAACACGAGGACCCGGTCACCAGGTGAGAAAACACGAAGTTGGGCCCCCCTGTTGTATATCCTCTGTTGGGCGGCTTGGGCCTGCAGTAAATGTTCTTTTACTACCGGCATGATTGCTGCAATCCTATCCTGCATTTGAGCGATATGCTCAATAACACTTTTGTGAGGTGTCTGCTCCCCTTCCCAAGTTTCCTTAGCTATGTCTAAGAGTCCCCGAGGGTGTCTCCCATAAAGCAGCTCAAATGGAGAGTACCCCGTAGAGGACTGGGGAACTTCCCTGATGGCGAACATCAAGTAAGGTATCAGGAAGTCCCAGTTTTTCCCATCCTTATCAACAACCTTTTTTAACATACTCTTTAATGTCTTATTGAAGCGTTCCACCAAGCCATCCGTTTGAGGATGGTACACTGAGGTACGCAACTGCGTCACCTTAAATAACTTGCAGAGCTCCCTAGTTATTCGTGACATGAATGGGGTACCTTGGTCTGTAAGGACTTCTTTCGGGATGCCAACCCGACTGAACACCATAAACAGCTCTTTGGCAATGTTTTTAGCAGATGCAGTGCGTAAGGGAACGGCCTCGGGGTAACGGGTAGCGTAATCCATGATCACGAGGATATGTTGATGACCGCGGGCAGATTTGGGGAGTGGACCCACCAGGTCCATGGCAATCCTTTCAAAGGGCACTTCAATAATGGGCAAGGGCACTAACGGACTTCGAAAGTGGGGTTGGGGGGCTGACATCTGACATATAGGACAGGATTGACAATAATTCTCGATATTTTTCCATATCCCAGGCCAGTAAAACCTGCGCAACACCCTTTCAGTGGTTTTCTCAACCCCTAAATGGCCTCCTAGCAAATGCCCATGGGCAAGTTCCAACACCACCCGTCTGTATAGCTTAGGGACTACCAACTGTTCAACCACTTCATCATTAGTTTTACATACACGATACAGTAAATCCTCATTGCTGCAGAAATATGGAAAACAGGGCCCGTCCCCCGGTTCGACAGGTACCCCATCAACCACCACCACATTTTCCCAGGCCATGGCAAGGGTAGGGTCTTTTCTCTGTTCCGTACCAAAATTTTCCTTGTGCACATTTAGATCGGTAAACTCTAACGTAGGCTCAGATTCAGCAGACGGCTGTCCAGCTCTACTGGTTGTGGGGACTTCTTCAGGCTCCCCCAGCTCTCCTGCCATAACTGAGAAAGGATCACCCGGAGAGCCCTGAGAGGAGTCCCCTGAACTCACAAGGTCAGTAATGGCCATGAGTTCTGGCTCTGCGACTGAGTTAGGTACTGCGACTGGGTCGGGACAATCCCACAGTTCCCAAAACTTAGGGAAGTCCCTACCAATGATAGCCTCGTGCACCAAGTGGGGCACCAGTCCGACCGAATGGGTCACCGTACCTAAGCCAGTTTTAAACTGAACAGTGGCTATTGGATACTCGCGGGTATCCCCATGTACACAGATCACAGCAACTTTTTTTGCATGAAAATTCACAGTTTCAACCATCTCAGCTGTAACCAAAGTAACTAGACTTCCTGAGTCCAGCAAGGCCGTAATAGGCTTATTATTAATAGTCACTTGACACATGTGTTTTCCCACATTTGGCACTGCAGCGCATGAAACGGCAGCAAACACAGACTGCCTTCTAAAAGATAGATCACACTGCATTGGTTCATCTGTTAATGGACAGTTTGCTGCAACATGTCCCAGTTCTTGGCAACGAAAACACCTGATGTTTCCCCAATCTGGTTTGCTGACAGGCAGTGGCTTCCCTTGCTTGGGCCGCCAAACTTCAGTCCTGGCACCAAAATTCCTCCCCCCTATTTCCTTGCCATGCTTACCACCCACTTCCCCTGGAACAGTCTTACCGGTTGCCTGGGGAGACCGTGGTTTTGGATGGAAAGTCCTGCGGCTGTAGGGGTGGTGACCAGGTTCTCTGCAGCAAAGTACCTCTCAACGAGCTCCACCAGGTTGTCTGCTGACTTGGGGTCTCCTTGACTCACCCACTTCTGCAGGGGAATTGGCAGTGACCTCAGGAATTGGTCCATGACCACACGCTCCACTATTTGTGGCGCAGACAGGGACTCCGGCTGTAGCCATTTCCGCACCAGGTGGATCAGATCAAACATCTGCGATCTTGGGGGCCTCTTTTCTTGGAAGAACCAGCTGTGGGCCCGCTGAGCTCGAACAGCCAAGGTAACGCCAAGTCGTGCCAGGATTTCCCGCTTGACCTTCTCATAATCTCCCGCTTCTGCTGACTCCAGATCATAGTAGGCCTTCTGCGCTTCTCCAGAAAGTAAGGGGGCGATCAGTCCTGCCCACTGGGTTTGGGGCCAACCTTCCCTCTCAGCGGTCCGTTCAAATGTTAGTAGGAAAGCCTCTGGATCATCATCTGCCGTCATCTTTGAAAGAAAGCGACCCACATGGATGGTTGAGGGCTTGTCTCCAATATCCTTCATTATCGCAGGTGACCCCTGTGCTAGCGTCTCCAAAACCTCAGTAAGGGTTTTCCTATCCGCTTTTGCAGCAGTGGCAAGCTGTTCAAACAGCCTCTGCGATTGCTCCTGTACAGCACCAATCTGTTGGAACAGCACCTTGGTTTGCTCCTGTGCGATAGCGTTGGCTTGCTGTTGTGCAGCGTTTGCTTGCCGCAATTCAGCGTTAGTTTGCTGTTGTGTAGCGTTTGCTTGCTGCCATGCAGCGTTAGTTTGCTGTTGTGCAGCATTTGCTTGCTGCAACGCGGCATTTGCCAACACCATTTGTTTGAGGAGGTCCTCCATGTTGTCACTTTAGGTACTGGCCTTTTAAGTAGTAACTTACTACAGCTGCCCGCATTCTCCACCATATGTAACCTGGGGGACAGGTAGTAGGTACAAAAACTCCCTGGGATGAGCAGGCACAGATACCAAGTCCATTGGATCAGTGAAAACAGTGTTGTTTATTGGTGCTATATAAAAAGTCTAATGACAGGTGCTGTACAGTGTGCTGAAAACAAACAGAAGAAAAAATAGCTAAACAAAAGCCTAGCCGTGTCTCGGCTCTAACTACACAGTATGTACAGGCCCTCACTACCAGGCTGGACAAGCCTAACGCTTGTCAGCTTCCACATTCACAGGGTAACAAGTTTTACCAACCTTCTTGCTCTCACAAACCAACGTTGTCTGTGTTTCCCAGGCTGAGCAAAGGCTGTCTGCTCAGGTGAGCTTTTAATTAACCTGTGGGAGAGAACCAACACCTGAACTGGACCCTGGCTCAGAGATCCCTGAATGTATATGAGAGGAGCCTGGGAGATGTATAAACCCCGAATAGGACTTTCCCAGGCTCTCTCTGGGATGCTCTGTCACAATATCTACATAGGCACCTATAATGCTATAAGCGAGCAAGTTGTTTTTCCTTTTGGTGAGTGGTCATTTCTTCCATTCCTTTCATGTGAAGGACTGTAACGGCACCCCAAGCATGAAAGGGGTTAACGCCGTTTAAGATATTCCCTCTCTGGACACACATCCACTGCCGATTCTCCACAGTCAGGCGACCGCTTCCCATAGGATTAATCCTTACAAACATACGAGACAAGCGCTCTGTGTTGAAGTTCCAAAAACAGGGAATGACTTTATTACAAGCACATGGAAACACATTTCTCTTCAAAACCCTCCCCTCCCATCCTTGGGGAACAGGGCGGGTTAAACTGTCCAATGACAATGGTCATACAGGTCAGGTGTGTTCAAACTTCTCTTTCAGTAAACAGTCTTAGCAGGAGGGGTGATTCCCCCCCTCCTCACAGAAAGACACTTAAACATCCCATAATAGACAGCCAGACGGTCTACCAGCTCCAATCCACATCATCACAGTAGCAGACTTAATTACCACAAGCCACAATAGACAATAGAATGCAATCAAACCCCATCACAGCAAATATTACACAACAGCCCACACACAATATACACCCAATATATACAATGTATATACAGCATTGAATATGACTATCACAGATCATGGTGGGGTTCTCATTCCCCCTGTGCCCAAAGTGACCCCTGTCACAAGGACGTTTGCAGATAATTATTTATAAGGACTATTTTTGGACTAATTTTTCCAAGCTGCGATATTTCACCATTTAAGGAGGACTATTAATTTTTGTTGTTTTAATTAGCGTTGCAATTCTTTGTTTATCTGTACACTAGAGAGTTATGCATTTCCTCAATTGCTAGCAGCTATATTTGTATCTGGCGCTGATTCATTTCTTTATTCAGTAAACCATTTTTGCCTATTCAATTTTATCGGCTTAACATGCAACTATTTCACATTGCAGCTAAAAAATTTAAATGGGCCCAGAAAGTATTAAAACAAGAGGATCAGCATGACAAATAGACAATTACCACTTTTTAAAAGTGATAAGAAATAGTGGGCTCCATATTTTTTTCAGCACTGATTTCTTTTAAAAGCGAATGTATAGTCTTTCCCATGTTTTTTTTATATAACAGATGCAAAAAAATAGGTGATGTTAAAATTTTAGAATTGTTAATGGTTTTAAACTCTTGTTTCTGGGAATAATTTGTAATTATATATGCATGTAGGGATAGGCATACTTGCTTGTTGCCTTGGTTTCCAATGTAAAGGAATCAATGTTTTGGCCGAATTGGGAAGGTTAATGAAGGTTAATGAATTTTTATAGCGATGTAGTGGTATATCAGAAATATGTAATAAACAATGTTCTGGTAAGATCTATATTTGTTTTAGAGATTTGGGGAATCAATTCTTTCACACAACAACATGCTCCAACATGGTACAATTACCAGGCAAGTCCACCAAATATAGTATTATATAGTAAGGAGCCACGTTCTTGCTTCAGCATAAAACTGATGCCAGTGGATACCATTTTTTAATACCACTTTAAGTAATTTTGCTGATTTATAGGTAATCCAGCCCCACTTTTTCCATGTCCCTGTTTTTTCTGTGCTGTATTTTTAAGGTTACAGCCAAAAATTGTGAGAGTAATTCAGGTAGGACATCCCTGAAGGCCTAGGTGTGAAATGCACCGCCTGGCACTGTAAAATAGACTATCAGTATATGAGATTAAATGCATAAAAATAGTATCCACAGATATTTTCAAACCCACTGAGACTCCTAAAGAAATCATGTATATTTTGATAATTATTGATAAATTGATTGTAGCCGTATTAGTGCAATCACCTCAAATAGGTATATTGCCTCCTTATATACTTTCTTCAAGTCCAGTTTTAGTTTTAAATGTGCTTATATTAATACAATCCAAGGCCAATATAGGATTATCATTTGATTTGATTTTAAAGGGAATTATATGTTATTAATGGCATTGATTTATAATTATTTTATAATTTAGTATCATAATGACAAAAATCAAAGTGTTGGTGGAGCACTGGAAATAGTTTAATGGGTTACTTTCAAGGTTGACAGGACCAGGTATCAAAGTAATAGGTGAAGGCAGATCTTTAGATGGTGCTATGCTACGATGGGTCTACAGTATGCAGTCAGTAAGCAAAGTGAAGAGGCAAGAGTGCCCCAAACATTTGCCAAGCAGGTCTGTATTAATATCAGCAGAAACGGTATGGACACTGCGGTGTGCTTACCGGTCTCCCTTCACCAGGTTTTAAGATAGTAGAGTATCTTAATAATATTGGTATACTTGACTCCAATTGGCTGGCTAGGGGCATTGGGAACATTACATCAAGGGCTTGTTCAATACATACTGTACACTATATTACAAAACGTATTGGAACGCCTGCCTTTACACGCACATAAACTTTAATGGCATCCCAGTCTTAGTCCATAGCGTTCAATAATGAGTTGCCCACCCTTTGCAGCTATAACACCTTTAACTCTTCTGGGAAGGCTGTCCACAAGGTTTAGGAGTGTGTCTATGGAAATGTTTGACCATTTTTCCAGAAGCGCATTTGTGAGGTCAGGCATTGATGTTGGACAAGAAAGCCTGGCTCGCAGTCTCCACTTTATTTCATTCCAAAGGTACTCTATCGAGTTGAGGTCAGGACTCTGTGCAGGTCAGTCAAGTTCCTCTACCTCAAACTCGCTCATCCATGTCTTTATGGACCTTGCTTTGTGCAGTCATGTTGGAACAGAAAGGGGCCATCTCCAAACTGTTCCCACAAAGTTGGGAGCATGAAATTGTCCAAAATGTCTTGGTATGCTGATGCCTTAAGAGTTTCCATCACTGGAAATAAGGGGCCAAGCCCAAGCCCAACCCCTGAAAAACGACCCCACTACATAATCGCCCTCCACCAAAAGATTTGAACCAGTGCACAGGTCCATAAAGACATGGATAAGCGAGTTTGGGGTGGAGGAACTTGACTGGCCTGCACACACAGAGTCCTAACCTCAACCCGATAGAACACCTTTGGGATGAATTAGAGCGGAGACTGAGAGCCTGGCCTTCTCGTGCCTTACCTCACAAATGCACTTCTGGAAGAATGGTCAAACATTCCCATAGACACACTCCTAAACCTTGTGGACAGCCTTCCCAGGAGAGTTGAAGCTGTTATATCTGCAAAGGGTGAGCCAACTCAATATTGAACCCTACGGACTAAGACTGGGATACCATTAAAGTTTATGTGCGGTAATATACTGTATATAGATATATATATATGGATAGCTATATATGTATGTGTAGCAGGTGGTTATATTTAGGGGAAGTATCTGAGTGGTAAAAAGGCTCAGGTACGCTAATTGTTAGGGTTTGTGGACCATTTTGGCTCGTGGAGGATCTCAATGGTGTCCAGTTCCCTGCGGCCTATAGGTGGCGCTGTCGCCATAGGCTGGGGTTGAACCACCATTGGAGGGCTGTGCCTTTTTGTGTCCCCTCGCGGCAGTAGTACGGAGGGGCGGGGAACCTGCCGTGCTTGCCGGGAGAGGGTATAAAAGGGGCAGACATCTTCCGGTCGAGGTCCGAGCCCCAGGCACCTTCAGCCTGGGGGCTGCTATTCGTAACACCCAGGTGCCCTTGGCCTGGGTGTGTGTGAGGATGGTCTCCGGGTGCTCCTAGGCCTGGAGACTGAACTGCTGTTCCATCCCCAGACACCTTAGGTCTGGGGGTGAGGTACTTTTGAGAAGGCCAGGGACCCAGCAACCTTCAGCTGGGTTCCGCGAGGGATCGAGGGCTCCCAGGGATCCGCCTCGCGAGGGGACCCGTATCCAGGATCGAGGAGGCCAGGGAGGTGACCCGTTCTGAAGATCCAGCGCAGAGTCGTGGTGATAGAAGGGGCCTCTGGTAACTCTCCGGAGGGATGTTTTCTCCCTACAGAGGCCTAACTATTCAAGGAAGGAAAAGTGCATGTTCTGTAGGTCATAGTGGCAGTGACTCTACGCACACCAGGTCAGTGGCAGTGACTACAACTATTCATCAAGTCAGTGGCAGTGACTGTTTACCAAGCTGTTCGTGCTAATCAGAACAGTGCTCCCCTAATCAACGCTGAGTTTGTGCCTGGACCTCTTCCCACCTTATCTGAACTGTTCTTGTCCCAACCTGTCTGCTCTCACAGAGACTATTTATTGTTCTCATAAATAAATATTGAGTTGGACTCTCAGTTGGTGTGGACAGTCGTTTTACTGGGGAGAACTAAAGGACTTGTTTCTGGCTACCGCAGAAATTAGATCAGCTTGGGAGGAGTCTAACACCAACTGCAGGCAGGCCCGAGAAACTAACACCGCTCAACCTCCCCATCCAGGAGGGTACGGGCTTGTGGTGCGGTGTGCCTCAGTCTTTCCTGCGGAGGAGCCAAGAAGAGAAAAGCAGGTAAAGTCTGGGGTTGGTGCGCTACATATATATACCTGTAGATATATATATATATATATATATATATATATGAAATAAATAAATATACAAAACACATATCTATATAATCTCACCATATTCAAACCACAGACAGTACCCTCTGCTGCTGGCATGAATTTCGTCTCACATCTGTGGCCGGATTTTTGACACCAGAGTGACTTACATATGTCCTGCAAAGAACACAGAGCAAAGTAAATCCAAAAAATGGTCACATTAAACAGACAGAAATTCTTTTTTTTTTTTATTGTTTGATTGATACTTGTGCAGTAATGGACTCCTCCCCAGCAACACATGCCCACCTTTCCTTCACCCCCAACCCCCCCACCCCACCATACCTCCTCTATCTGACAGCCCCGGTGACTGGCCCAGAGCTGTCACATGCGGGTGTCTTTTTCACTGTAACAATTAGAAAGCCCTGTAATATGTGGTTTTTTTTTACAATATGATATACGTTTTTACTTCTGTCTGAGGAGATTTTTCTTTACTTCCTATCCAGTCTGGAGTTTAAGAAAAGTCCCTCAATATGGATCCAGACAGAAAGACAAAGGTTCTAACTTTGTTCTGCTCTATCCGATACAAAATAATAGGATTTTTATAACAGCTTACCTGTAAAATCCTTTTCTTGGAGTACATCACGGGACACAGAGCGACATAGTCATTACTAATGGGTTATATAGATACCTTCAGGTGCTGGCACTGGCAACTTCCAAAACCGGAAGTACCCTCCCCTATATAAGCCCCTCCCATCCGGGAGCACCTCAGTTTTGTAGCAAAGCAATAAGTGTCCCTAAAGAGGGGTGGGAGCTCTGTGTCCCGTGATGTACTCCAAGAAAAGGATTTTACAGGTAAGCTGTTATAAAAATCCTATTTTCTTTCTCGTACATCACGGGACACAGAGCGACATAGTCATTACTAATGGGATGTCCTAAAGCAATGCCCAACGAGGGGGGGGATACACCATACATAAGCTGAGCGCTATCAGACATGAGGATCTTTTGCGGCCTGCAACACACTGCGCCCAAAGGCGACATCCTCCTGACTTCTAACGTCCACCTGGTAGAACCTAGTAAACGTGTGTACTGAAGACCATGTTGCGGCCTTACAGATTTGAGCCAGGGAGGCCTGGTGATGCGCTGCCCATGAAGTTCCAACTGCTCTCGTGGAGTGCGCTCTAACTTTGAACGGAGGCGGTCTCCTTCTCAAGCCATAGGCTTGCATAATGACCTGTTGAATCCACTTGGCTAAAGTAGATTTTGACGCTGCCTGACCCTTTCTGGGGCCTTCCGGCAGAATAAACAAAGTATCCGTTCTGCGAATCTGAGCAGTGGCTTTTAGATAAGCTTTAACTGCTCTTACTACATCCAAAGAATGCAATAACTTTTCCTCTACCGAACTAGGTTTGGGGAAAAAAGAAGGGAGAACCACATCTTGGTTCAAATGAAAACCTTGATACCACCTTAGGAAGAAAGGCTGGATGAGGACGTAACACTACTCTGTCCTTATGGATAACCAGATATGGCTCTTTACAGGACATAGCTGCTAATTCCGACACTCTTTTAGCCGAACAAATGGCTACTAGAAAAAACAATTTCCTGGTGAGAAGAACCAAGGAACTATGCTGTAATGGTTCAAATGGTTGTTTCTGTAGAACCGACAGAACCAGGTTTAGATCCCATGGACATATGGGAATATTAACCGGAGGACTAATACGCATCACTCCTTATCTAAAGGCTTTGACTAGTGAATGCAAAGCCAAGGGCCTTTGAAAAAATATTGACAAGGCCAAAAACTGACCTTTGATAGTACTCAAGGCAAGCTTCCTATCTACAGCCCACTGTAGGAAGTCCAGACTCCTACCTATTACGTACTTATGTGGATGCCATTTCTTGGCCTCACACCACGCGATGTACACCTTCCAGATTCTATAATAGATCTGCCTGGCTACCGGCTTCCTGGCATTGATCATGGTAGATACCACAGGATTAGAGAGCCCTCTCTTTTTTAGAATGTGGGCTTCAATAGCCAGGCCGTCAAACCTAGGGCTGGTAAGGAAGGGTGGTATATCGGTCCTTGCGAAAGCAGGTCCGGACGACGTGGGAGAGTCCAAGGACTCCCCACTGACATTTTACAATCTCCGCGTACCACGCTCTTCGGGGGCCACGCTGGAGCCACCAGAATCACTGGTTTCTTTTCTACCCTGATTCTGCGGAGTAATCGAGGTAACCATTGTGGCGGTGTGAATGCATATACCAGCTTGAACTGATCCCAAGGGAACACTAGGGCATCCGAGCCGCAAGCTAGGGGATCCCTTGTCCGAGAGACAAACCTGTCCACCTTTGCGTTGAATCTGGATGCTAGAAGATCTACATCCGATGTTCCCCACCGCTGACATATTGTCCAGAAAACCTCGGGGTGAAGGGACCATTCCTCTGGGCATAATTGCTGGCGACTTAGAAAGTCCGCCTTCCAATTCTCCACTCCTGGAATGAATACCGCAGATATGGCTGGGACATATCTTTCTGCCCATTTCAGGATGTAATTTACTTCCCTCTGGGCTGCACGACTCCTGGTGCCCCCCTGATGATTGATATATGCCACTGCTGTGGCATTGTCTGATTGAATTCTGACAGGGGACCCTTGGAGTTGTGATGTCCATGCTACTAGGGCATACCGGGCTGCTCGTATCTCTAAGAGATTGATGGGCAGGGCCTTTTCTGCATCCGACCATCTGCCCTGGAGAGACCATTGCTCCAGTACTGCTCCCCAGCCTATAAGGCTGGCATCTGTAGTGACCACCTTCCAAGAAATCGGACTGAAGGATTTCCCTTTTTCCAGATTCTGGGGAACCAACCACCAACGGAGGCTCTTGCGAACGGAAGGGGACAAGGACATTGTAAGTCTAGGGCCTGAACTTTTTTGTTCCAGGCTGACAGTATGGCCCCTTGCAAATTCCTTGAATGGAATTGACCGTAGGGTACTGCTTCGAATGATGCCACCATTTTTCCCAGCAGCCTCATGCACAGGCGTATGGACGGCTGTCTTTTTTGTACCCACTAAGTGGATCAAATCTTTCAAAGACAACACCTTTCCTCGAGGCAAGAATATTTTTCTCTGGCCTGAATCCAACCTTAGCCCCAAGTATTCCAGACTTTTGACTGGTTTTTAGGGCTGACTTGTCTCGGTTGATAATCCAACCGTGAGATTCCAGATACTTGATTGTCTTGTGAACGACCACGTCTAGTTTTTTCACTGAGTGGTCTATCAGCAACAAGTCATCTAGATATGCCATTATCATTACACCTTGTGTTCTTAGATTGGCCAATAAAGGGCCAGAATTTTTGTAAACACTCGTGGTGCTGTGGCCAAACCGAAGGGTAAGGCTCTGAACTGAAAATGGTGCCCTTCTACTGCAAAGCGTAGAAATTTCTGGTGGACTGGAAAGATGGGAATGTGCAAATAAGCATCTTTGATGTCGATCGCGGCTAACCAATCCTCCCCTTGTAGGGCAGTGGCCACCGATCGGATCGACTCCATCGGAAAGTCCTGATATACAGGAATTTGTATAGCCCTTTTAGAATTATTATGGGCCTCCCGTCCGCGTTTGCTTCGGGACTGTAAAGAGGTTTGAGTAAAACCCGAACCCTCATTCTTCCAGGGGAACCTCCATAATTACTCCTTGGAGCAATAGTTGTTCTAGTGCCAACAGGAGGGACTCTCTCTTCCGGGGATCCCTTGGCACGTCTGACCTCAAAAATGGGAAGGAGGAGAGTCTTTTAACTCCAAACTGTATCCCAAACATACTGCGGAGAGCACCTATCTGTTTTGATCGTGTCCCGCCAGGTCTCTTGCGAACAACTGGAGTCCTCCCCCCACCCGACTGAGTGGGGGCAACCCTTCAATGAATTTAACTTTGGGGGAGGTTTTGTACCTCCCCTGACCCAGGGTTTCTCATTACCCTGCTATTGTCCCTGTTTTTTACCCCCGGGAATTGACCGAGGAGGCCGTCGGAACTGTTCACCGGGCCGATGCCCCAGGGACTGGAGAAGCAGGCCTCTTAAAGAGGGACCTCTAACTCTGTTTTTAACCGGCAAGAGCGTATTTTTACCGCTGGAAATTTTCTGGATATATTTGTCCAGGTTTTCCCTGAATAAGCGTTCACCATGAAATGGGACGCTAACCAGCCATTCTTTACAGGGAGCTTCAGCAGACCAGTTTTTGAGCCATAGAAGCCTACGCATATGTACTATAGACAGCGTAAGGCGGGAGGCCTGATGGACTGAATCCTTTATGGCGTCAACCGCAAAGCCTAAGGCTCTAGGTAGATCAGCTAGGGCAAGGCCTGCTGATCTGTCAAGTCCCTCAAGACCTGTTTCAACTGATCCTTCACTGCTTAGCAGACCTCACTGCTGGTTGTGTCACCAAGCTTGCTGTAGACAGAAGCAGACTTTCATAAGGACTCCAATCTTTTATCTATTGGGTTCTTGAACATTTGGAAATTATCCACTGGACATGTCAGTGATTTATACATACAAGAGATGGCTGCGCCCACTGTAGGGACCTTCCATTTTTTGATGAACTTATCCTCCATGGGATAGACCACCGGAAATCTCTTGGGGGAATAAATATTTTCTCAGGACGTTCCCAATCCTGGTAAATGAGCCCTTTCAGTAAAGGGTGAAGTGGAAAAGAACAGACAGTCTGGGCGCTTCTAGCGACCCCAACGAGGATACAGTAGTGGTTGATGGTTCCGCAAGGTGCATTTTTAAATGCTGATCGGACCATGTTAGTCAGAGACTGAACCCATAATCTTTCAGCTTGAGATGCTGAGAAAAGGTTCCCCCACTGTTGATTCCTCTATAACAGAATCAACCTCATCCTGATCCCCTTCAGGCAGGTCGATCCCTGTATGGGACTGTTGCTCTGCTAACAGGCACTCTGAAGGAGGAGACGGAGATCGGGCGTGCTTTCCCTGTGACAGGGAGGCAGCGATCAATGTTGACAATCTCTCTCTAATCCTCCCAGAGCTGAGGAAAAAACCTCCTCTGTTACATACACAGGAGCAGGTGAACTGAGGACAGCCACAGTACCAAGTACCCCTGCGGGGTCTCTACGGTCACTTACCTCTGAACTTCAGGGGAGACTGGTGCAGCAGAAGCATGCCCAAGATCCTCAGAGCCCGATGAGACCCCCTTCGCTTCCTGGAAGATTCAGTTCCGGAGCTTCTGGACGGCATATTCCTAAGCCTAAAGCTGAGGTATTCCAGCCGTAATACACCACTTTTACTGAGAATAGTCTAGCACAATTGCTGCTATATCACAGTTGGTGTCTACTAAAGTGCCTTTCTAGGGGATGCCTGCATCAACCGCCTCTGTGTGCCTTTATACTGTTGCTAGCTCTGTCTGTGCACTTCAATAGCCAGCTATAATGTGCTTTAAAACACGCTGGACGCCCGCACATGCGCAGTAGCGCCGCGGCGCACACCTGAGCGTCATCCACCCGCTCCGCCCCTTTTTTCAGATCGCCTCTATATATAGAGGTGCATGCACGCGCACGCGCGCGGGCACGTGCGCCTTCGGCGCCTTTTTTGAAAACAATAAGGAGCTAGATGGGAGCCAGGGTCCCTTTGCCGCAGGGCCCGGGGATGGATGAGCGCAGCAACAGGGCAGAGGAGACAGCTTCCCAGCAGAGAACATACCAACTGCCTGGATTTGATTCTGGAAGAAAAAAATCCACATTACAAGAAAAAGAACCATAGCGGCCTCTAGTGTCTAACACAGGTACCGCGGTCTTACATTTTTTTTTATTTTTCTTGCCTACTATTAAAATTTTTACATTTTCTCAGTAGTAACAGGCATACACAGAATATTAGCGGGAATACCTTAGGTAACAGGCAGAAAGACAAAATAGGCTTGGGGGTCCCTCAATAGAACCAAGTTCCCGAGGGCCCCCACTTACCTTTTCCTCGCCGCAGGACTCTGTTTGGTCCACAGAAGCCCAAACTTCACCTATCACGGCAGGCATTGTAATCAAACCTTCAGGGACCGGGTTCCCAAGGATTCCACTCCCCTGGACCTGTATAGCACCCTGCACAGAAAACATCTTGGTCGTGGGTATGACCAGAGCTCTGGATCCCAGGGTCCAGCCCTCCTAAGAGAGGCATTACAGGCAAAACCTTGCTCTTCTCTTGCAAGGCCCGGGTACCGACCATTTAGCTATGAAGCTTTTTTGGTCGGATCCGGAATAGCTTACTGAGGCCCAAAAGAACCTGTACGCAAGCTCAGTGAAAAACACATGTTACTTCTTGGCCAACACCTTAGACACTGGCAAAAAACTGAGGTGCTCCCGGATGGGAGGGGCTTATATAGGGGAGGGTACTTCCGGTTTTGGAAGTTGCCAGTGCCAGCACCTGAAGGTATCTATATAACCCATTAGTAATGACTATGTCGCTCTGTGTCCCGTGATGTACGAGAAAGAAAAAATGTTTTCTCTGGAATTAGCCTTTATATTAATCTATACTAAGGTATATTGGCTAGTTTGAAGACCCTACACCGGTGGTCTCAAACTGGCGGCCCTCCAGCTGTTGCAAAACTACAAGTCCCACGAGGCATTGCAAGGCTGACAGTTACAAGCATGATTCCTACAGGCATGATGGGATTTGTAGTTTCACAACAGCTGGAGGGCTGCCAGTTTGAAACCCGTGCCCTACAAAATTCATTGACAGTTCTTATGTGATTTTCATATTACATATTGCCTATTACAGTCCTCAGAACACAGCACATACCTTCACAAAGCTGCATTGCTTTGCCTTTGGTCCAAACTGCCATTTACACTGAGTGTCCGCATCATAGATCTGTCCGGGCAGCTTCTCGGGATACTGAAAGTGGCCTAATTGTTTTGGCTCGTCAATGAGACAGGAGGATTGAGCTGTGCTGTGATAGAACTCAGTGTGAATCATTCTCATAGACAACTGGCTTACATACAGCAAAGGCATGCTTTATCATCACACTTTATAGAGGAGGGGTGTAATTGAGAGCAATGATACAATGGATGTTGGTCAATTTGAATAAACTAATAATTTAGAGCTATTTGATAATTAAAATCTTTCTTTTACAAACATTTAATACAGGATGCAGTCATGACACTGAATCATCATGCTGGGCTAAACTTTTTTAAAGCGTTTTTTTCATACCTGTAAGGCAAAAGGCATAATGAGCTAGTATGCACCGCATACTAGCTCATTATGAAATACTTACCTTAGAACGAGGCATCGGGAACTTACCTGGTCCACGCCGAGAGGGATGTCATCTTGCCTCGGCGTATCTTCCGGGTATCGCAGCTCCAGCGCTGTGAGTGGCTGGAGCGGCGATGTCGTCACTCCCGCGCGTCGGCAAGGTCCGGCGGCTGCTGGCCTTTAGCCAAGAATCCCCGCTGTGAATGCGCCTCTGCATTCAGCGGCTCATTGCGAGGGGAATATCTCCTAAACCCTACAGGTTTAGGAGATATTCTTTTTACCTACAGGTAAGCCTTATTATAGGCTTACCTGTAGGTAAAAGTTAAAAATTTGGGAATACAACCGCTTTAAGTCTGTAGTAAATTGCTGATCTGATTGGAGCCCACCTCCATTTGGATGAAAATAGTAAAAAGTAAATATACATAAGCAATATTTTACTTTACCCAATAAAAAGAAATAATAAAATAATAAAAATATATAACATTTTCACTCTATATATAAATATTTTACATTGTATAAAAATATATATTTATATTTTTACACACACATACAGGCATACCCCACTTTTAAGTACACAATGGGACCAGAGCATGTATATAAAACGAATATGTACTTAAAGTGAAGCAATACCTTTTTTCACTTCTGGGGCGTCAGGGGCTGTAGTGGGGGTGTCAGGGACTGTAGTGGGGGGGGGGGGGTCAGGGAGTGTTTTTCCAAGTAGTGGGTGAACGGAATACTCAGCTGCAGCTTTAGCTTGAGAGACACTTTACATACACTCACGGGTATGTCCTTACTCGCGAGTGTATGTAAAGTGAGTGTACTTAAAGCGGGGTATGCCTATATATAACACACACACACACAAACTCTCACATACCATGCAATATAAACACACACATAAACACACACACACATATATATATATATATACATATAAACACACACACATATAAACACACACACACACAAACTCTCACATACCATGCAATATAAACTGCAGGGCTCAGCATAACTTAAAAAATAAATAAAAAATATTCATTATTTAAAGTTATTGATTGACTGAAGTGACATTTACTTGCTCTGTGGAATTAGAAAATGAAAATGAAATTGTAAAAGTGGCCCCTCCTCTTCTCTAAGTGCCCTATAGCAAGGCAAGTGCCCCTATAGCAAGCTACTGGGGCACTTGTGCAGGCATGCTCCCAAGCTGGGCTGCGTGCATCCATAGACACACACAGTGTGGCTTGCCCCCCCCCCAGTAGCTCAGGATTTGATTGATAACAAAGCCTGTGAGAGCAGGGAGAGAGGAGAGAGGCGCTACAGAAGGGTACAGCACTGGGTAAGTATAAGGGGGGGTGGGGGTGGGGGTCAAGGGTCTATACTAGCACTTGGACATTTTCTACCTTAATGCAGAGAATGCATTGAGGTAAAAATAAGTTTAAGATTTACAACCACTTTAAGTAAAATGTATTTTATATTTTGAGACATTTACAATGTTTCTGGCCAGGTAAATGAAATGCACAGATTGATTGTCAGTGGAGCTAATTTTCACAAAACAAAAGGAAAATGGCGACACTATGAATGTTTCCAAAACCTGCGAGAACATTTGCACTGGAATGGTTAAGATCGATTTTTTTTTTCTATACAGTACAATACAATACAGTAAAGTAATGTTTCTTTCTTATTTTTATCAGGTGCAGAGGTCTTGAAAGATATAAGAAGTGTGATCAAATCTCTTGGATCTACCCAAAATTAAAATATCCGTTTTATGATGGCTTGGCCCTGTAAATGCAGCAAGAAATGCAATAAGTTACTTGGAACACGACAATAAAAGAAGACGTAGGGCAGTAGGGGTCAGGGAGAATGTTTCAGGTTCATGACTGCAGTCTGTTCCAAATGCACACAGTCCAGTCGTGGAGTCGTGCGCAGTGTTTCAACACGCTCAGAAATGTATAACCAAGTCACTAACAGGAAGCAGAAGCAGAGACAAAGGTGTTGGTTAACGGCAACACCTGGAGACTGAAACAAAAAGGTCAGTTTTGGAAATGCTACAGCTTTACAAAACAAGAGGAACATCTGGTTCTCTCTACTACGAAGGGTAACGTAACGCTGGCTTGGGAGCTTGTTAGACAGAAGCGACACTTATAAAAACCAATAAACCTGCCAGTAAAAGTCCTGAAAGGATTCTTGGAAGTATTATTATCATGCAGGAAGGGAAAGCAGCAGAATAATTACATTCCAGAATTGTACTGTCTACGGGACATTTCTGATGGCAGATGTCCACCTTGGCTCTCACCTGAGAAATTCTTTCAGATATTGTCTACTACAGGCTGACCAGGAAAACACCCCATTGTTTCCAGATAAGGTGGGAGACATGATGTTCCCTTCAGTCTTCCTGCAAGGATTCCCTTCTCCATCGTGGACCATTCCAAAGCTGTCACAAGAGCATACATTCAATTGTTTTCAGTATGATGCAGTAAGAGAAATCAAAGCCAAATGATTAGCTTGACCCAAATATTTCAGTCTTAGGTAAGAAGCGAAGAGGGATAATTAATAATTAGCTAATGTTTTCCAACAATAATAGCAATATGATCTCTTAAACAAAGTTCCAATAATAAAACAAGGGGAGGGGATACTTTTCACCACCAGATAATTCCCCTTTTTCATAAGATATATTGAGGAGAAATGGTGGATGTTGAAGTCTCATCTAGAGAAGCAGATGCTTCACCATCCATTGGTCTCTCTCTCTGACTGATCTACCACTCTCAGGCCAACTTAAAGCGGTGTTCCGGACAAAAAAAAAAATTAAAAGCCAGCAGCTACACATACTAGCTGCTGGCTTTTAATAAATGGACACTCACCTGTTCTTGAGTCCCTCGATGTCGACACCGCAGCTGATGTTTCCATTAGCTGTCGGGTGCTGCTGCCGCCATTGCGGGTACGGGAACCGGGCAGTGTAGCCTTTCGGCTTCACGCCGGGAACCCTACTGCGCACACGCGAGGCACTACTCCTCTCTCCTATTGGCCCGTTGGCCAAGGGAGCCCCGCAGTGACGTCACGGGCCGCGGCCCGGACTCCCGGACGTGGGAAAGGATACCTGTCGAAGACAGGTATCCTGTCCCCCCTCCCCCCCGAAAGGTGCCAATTGTGCCACCAGAGGGGGGGGGGGAGGAATCAGATGAGGGGAAGTTCCACTTTAGGGTGGAACTCCGGTTTAACATCTTCTATGCTATTAATGTTTACCAGAACTTAAAGTGATACTAAACACAAACTGTTTAATTTACATTATCCCTTCTCTTTCTGTATGTGGATGATGGTGCTGTAATTATTTTAATAAAAAAAAAAACCTAAGTACCTTTTTCCTAATCCATATACAGCTGTCACATGACCCAGCTCTTTCCCAGCCTGTCTGCAGGGAAACATAAGCAGGAGGAGCTTCTAGTCCTCTGCTTCTGGTCGCATGTTCAAAACAAAAATTTAAAAAACAGCCTTGGGAATACACAATAATAATAAAAAATTATTATCAATTACCTGTTTCAAATATATATTTTAAATGGGCTGTCATTTAGCACTGTATATATGCCCACATGTGTGACTCTACCATGGGTTTAGTGACACTTTAAAAGATGAACATTTGTTATTTTGAAGGAAACATCTAGAAATTATAATTTTATTTTAGCAGTACCCAGAAATTTTAAACCCTTGTCGTGAATTTGTCATTAAAAATAGTTCAGAGCACTTTCTGGCATGTGCTTTTGCTTAGGCATTACTTTTATGTAGCCTAATTGTGAAGTGTAAGTTAAGCTAAGGCCTCTGACTGTCTTACAAGGTTTGGAGTGAAATTTGTTGCTGTCATTATAATGTTGCTCTCTTTTGTTATTGTTGGAGGGGAATCTATACTTAACAAAGATTCTTCTTCATTCATTCTATGGATTTGTGCTTTCCCCAACTCTCCATCTTTTTCTTGACCATTGATCCACTGGTCATCAGGCCATCAGTCATCAGGGGAGCAGCTCTCATGTGAGGAGGCAAAGTGCTGCCAAGATGGCTGCCTCCATAGACACAGTGCATAACCAGGCATGGTAAGTAATAGGGAAAACATCAGCTGCAGGGAACCTATAGGCAAAACTAATCAGTAATCCTTTATCCTCTGCTTGTCTTGTTTGCTACAACGTTTATAGTACATCTAAAAAGAATATCAAATTTGTCAAATTCACTATAGATTGAGCCGATTCATCCACAGGCCTTCAATATCACTTTCTTTTTGAGGTTCTATGTGATGGAGTAGCAACGATCTGTAACCCAACCATTACTATAACACACCAAGGTATCACCTTGGTTCAATGTAATATAAAATAAATAAATATATTCAGTATACAGGACAAAGTTCATATTAGGTTTAGGGAATGGAGATGGGAACCTCATCACTGGGATCTTGTCACTGGAGTCCCCGTGACATACAGGAACCCACTTACTGATTTTACTAGATGGCATCTTCTCAAGCTTTTTCCTCTCCACCCTAAACTGTTAATAGTATTACACTTTATTATTTTCAGTGATTATATTTACTTACTTGTGACCCGATTCATGAGCGATAGTAAAAGCCAACCCCAGACCAGTATCTTCATTTATGGTACAACTGCGGAATTTGCTGCACATGCCATTTATTGGTGCAAAACCTACAGATGAAATGACAATTCCAGTAAACAATGCAAAATTCTCCGGATCTATGTTATTTCTTGGATCTGTCAATGGTAATATCAAACTGTGTTTACTGATTTCAACTGGTCCTACTTCTACAACCATATTCTGCTTTTTAAAAAGACTGCATTCTTTTTCAAGAGCATTGTTTTATGGTGTTTTACTTATATTGTAAAGTATTTACCTAAGGTGTCACAAGGTTCATTTTTCCATGAGCAAATGTCCAATCCTGTTAGAAGAATGGCATGATCGTGTCTTTTTCCATTCTTACCCACATAGGATGACTGCCACTGGCAGAAATTATTCAAGGATTGATCAGCATGATGAGTGATCTTAAGTCCAGACTGTGGAAGAAAAATGATAATAATATTTGTATATGTAATTAGCAAAAAAGAATGGATTTACAAATATGGCCAAGTTTGTGGATACATGACACCTATACTATGGCCAAAAATATGTGGATAATCTGTCCATTATTGAGTTTGAGTTTAGAGGGTTTCCAGTCAATGGTACAGTTACTGCTACATCATACAAAGACGTTTTAGACAATTGTGCGCAGTTCTCAAATAGTGTTGCGGGAGGTTAAGGACCCAGGCTTATATTATTATCCTGGTAATTAGAGATGAGTGATTAATCTAATAGCATGTTTGGAACCCAACAATTTAACCCAAGATCAAAACAAGTGTAGCGGGGTCTTTAAATTTAGGTGGGGTACACCTGGGTGGAAGTTCAGGTGTGTAGGTATGGGAGTATTGACTATTTGTATTCGTGGAGGATTGGGCGGTGTAATAATCTCCTTGGCCTGTGGGTGGCGGGGTACCCGCAGGCTCAAGGTAGATTCACTGCCATAGTGCTGTCCTTTTTGTCCCTTCTCGGAGATGGTACGGCGAGGGCGGGGAACCTGCCGTGGCGTGATTGGAGGGGATAAAAGGGGGAGACGCTCTGGTCACGAGGTCTTGCTCTTCTGGAGGTTCTTCATCACGCGCCCAGGCACCTTAGGCCTGGGTGCGGGCGGGTCCGGATTCTGGTTCAGGTGCCCTAGGCCTGACCGGAATGGAGTTGGAGTCCATCCCAGGCACCTTCAGCCTGGGGTGAGGTACTAAACCAGGAGGCCTGGGGCCCAGTGACTTCGACTGGGTCCCGCGAGGGTGGAGAAGTCCTAGGGTCCCTGAAGTGGATGGGGCCCATGTCTGAGGTGAGGAGGCCGGGGAGGTTACCCATTCGGAGAGTCTGGAGCAGCATCAACCCAGTGACGAATGGGCCTCTGGTAACTCTCTTGGAGGGACATCTTCCCCTGACAGGGGCCGCAACGCAGCGAAGGTACTCCTATCTATGTTCTCTTGAGTCGCTGGTAGAGACTCTCAGGTTCTAAGTCCTTTCTAGCTAAGGCTATAGTAACCGCTGGCGAGATCGCAGTGGTTTAGCTGATAATTAGGACAGTGCCTTGACCTGCTCATCCCCTGTATCAAAATGTTATCAAGTCGCAATCAGTTGGCTACTGAAGCACTGTTTATTGTGAGAAATGCAATAAAACAAGAGTTGGACTGTGATCGGTGTGTGGAACTCTGGTTAATGGGAGCAAAGGGAAGTGTTGGCACAGCAGGACTTAATCCTTTACAGAAGCACACAGGCCCGAGGAAATATCTGGTACTGGCCTTCACCTCACCCACAACTATGGGGAGGACATGGGCCGTAGCGCATCTCACTCTATCGTGTGTGATACCCCTAGAAGAAAGAGATTGGGTGAGGTCGCTACACAAGCCACCATTTTTAAACAGTTTTTAAGTACACTCTTGAACAGTTTACATACAATGTAATCATTTTAGGGCCCACTCGCCTTCTGTTCCTGCACAGGTACCCTAAAGCTGCATGCGCACAGGAGTATTTAATTACTCCCATTTACACTGGATCTTTCTGCATAGAACTGGCAGAGGCATAACATTTTTATTTTTTTTATCCAGAAAAAAAGTTTATTAAAGAACACATCAAAGATATACAAGACATACACCGATGCTATAAAGCCAATCCGGTACATTACAAACAAAATTATCCATAAGGCAGTATATTCTAAGCAGTTATCCTATATCATACTAGACCAATCACATATGTCCCTGAGCAGCGGTGAGCTACCCGTGCCTCCAACAAAAAGAAAGCAATTAGAGATCCCTCAATCGTTAATTATGACACTTGGCATAATTTTTTTTTTAAATGTCTCTTAAAAGTTTTCTTTTTCTGCCTGTGTGCATGAGAGGTTAGGGTTAAAGAAACAGTCAACCTAAAAGTTATACAGTATTTAAGTTATCAGTTTATTCTGATGGGCTGTATCTGACAATGGCTATTATTATGTCTTGGATACTCCAACAGTGAGATCTTCCTGCCATAATTCTGACTCTGTTGCTATCCAACTGGGATTTTTGGGTGTTCCCACCCAACTTTGTGTGTTCAAGCCCCTCCTGTTGCATTTTCCAAAGTAAAATAAATGCCTTTACTTTGGCGAAAGCAGTATTCCCTTGTAATTAAACTGCAATTGTCAAGCTGCAACGGCATGACTCTCAGTAGAGAATCAATACAGTATTACCTAGACTGTAGGATAATTTAATAAAGGATGACTAAAGGCTCCAGTACGATAGTCTAAACTGGGGTTTCTGAACTAGGGTTCCTAAAGAGGTTGCTAGGGGTTTCTTGAGCAATGAGAGATTTCTGACTCTCAGATAAGTTCCCATTGACACTATTGATCTTTTTAGCTATCTGTAAGGGGTAAATTCTTCCCAATGATCACAAATGTAAGGAGCATTCTTCCCACTGACCATCACACTAATGTATTATGAGTTGAAGATATAGTAACTTTTAGCAGGGTTCCCTAATAGGGATGGGCCCGGTGCTCGATTCGAACCCATGTTCGAATCGAGCACCGGGCGTTCGCTCGCTCGTCGAGCCCAGAACTATTTGGGCCGTTCGCATCACATTCGTGTGATGCGAGCGGCCCCGCAATGCATTGCGGCCGGCGCGGCCGGCGCAGTGCATTGCTGGCTGATGATTGGCCAAGCATGCACTGTGACCCCGCATGCTTGGCCAATCACAGCGCCCGAAACTCGGAGAGCAATAATTGGCTACAGGCAGGACGCCTGTAGCCAATTACAGCTCAGGGGCTTTAGTACACGCCCCACCATTTAAAAGGCCGCCACGCCATCGGCCCCGGTCACATGAGTTCCGGCTTTAGGAGAGATTAGTCTGCTGATTCTGTCTTTGCTTGATACTGAAAGATTTGCTCTTCTTTGCTAAACCATTGGCTATTTCTTTGCTAAACCATTGCTACCTAAGTCATTGATCGTTCATTGCTGCTGATTGCACAGTTAGTGTGTTATTAGCTGCTGCTGGGGATTAGTCTGGTGCGTGCTTACTGTTAGTACAGTATTGCAGTAGTACCAACCGCAGTGCTGTTAGCACAGCATTGCACCCCAACAGCACCCATAGGACTTCTAGTGTGTTAGTGGCAGCAAACAGAGCTCCTATATTTTCTTCTCAGCAGCACCCATAGGACTTCTAGTGTGTTAGTGGCATCACACAGAGCTCCTATATTTTCTTCTCAGCAGCACCCATAGGACTTCTAGTGTGTTAGTGGCAGAAAACAGAGCTCCTATATTTTCTTCTCAGCAGCACCCATAGGACTTCTAGTGTGTTAGTGGCATCACACAGAGTTCCTATATTTTCATCTCAGAAGCACCCATAGGACTTCTAGTGTGTTAGTGGCATCACACAGAGCTCCTATATTTTCATCTCAGAAGCACCCATAGGACTTCTAGTGTGTTAGTGGCAGCAAACAGAGCTCCTATATTTTCTTCTCAGCAGCACCCATAGGACTTCTAGTGTGTTAGTGGCATCACACAGAGCTCCTATATTTTCTTCTCAGCAGCACCCATAGGACTTCTAGTGTGTTAGTGGCAGCAAACAGAGCTCCTATATTTTCTTCTCAGCAGCACCCATAGGACTTCTAATGTGTTAGTGGCATCACACAGAGTTCCTATATTTTCATCTCAGAAGCACCCATAGGACTTCTAGTGTGTTAGTGGCATCACACAGAGCTCCTATATTTTCATCTCAGAAGCACCCATAGGACTTCTAGTGTGTTAGTGGCAGCAAACAGAGCTCCTATATTTTCTTCTCAGCAGCACCCATAGGACTTCTAGTGTGTTAGTGGCATCACACAGAGCTCCTATATTTTCTTCTCAGAAGCACCCATAGGACTTCTAGTGTGTTAGTGGCAGCAAACAGAGCTCCTATATTTTCTTCTTAGCAGCACCCATAGGACTTCTAATGTGTTAGTGGCATCACACAGAGTTCCTATATTTTCATCTCAGAAGCACCCATAGGACTTCTAGTGTGTTAGTGGCAGCAAACAGAGCTCCTATATTTTCTTCTCAGCAGCACCCATAGGACTTCTAGTGTGTTAGTGGCATCACACAGAGCTCCTATATTTTCTTCTCAGAAGCACCCATAGGACTTCTAGTGTGTTAGAAACAGAGCTCCTATATTTTCTTCTCAGCAGCACCCATAGGACTTCTAGTGTGTTAGTGGCATCACACAGAGTTCCTATATTTTCATCTCAGAAGCACCCATAGGACTTCTAGTGTGTTAGTGGCATCACACAGAGCTCCTATATTTTCTTCTCAGCAGCACCCATAGGACTTCTAGTGTGTTAGTGGCATCACACAGAGCTCCTATATTTTCATCTCAGAAGCACCCATAGGACTTCTAGTGTGTTAGTGGCATCACACAGAGCTCCTATATTTTCTTCTCAGCAGCACCCATAGGACTTCTAGTGTGTTAGTGGCAGCAAACAGAGCTCCTATATTTTCTTCTCAGCAGCACCCATAGGACTTCTAATGTGTTAGTGGCATCACACAGAGTTCCTATATTTTCATCTCAGAAGCACCCATAGGACTTCTAGTGTGTTAGTGGCATCACACAGAGCTCCTATATTTTCTTCTCAGCAGCACCCATAGGACTTCTAGTGTGTTAGTGGCATCACACAGAGCTCCTATATTTTCATCTCAGAAGCACCCATAGGACTTCTAGTGTGTTAGTGGCATCACACAGAGCTCCTATATTTTCTTCTCAGCAGCACCCATAGGACTTCTAGTGTGTTAGTGGCAGCAAACAGAGCTCCTATATTTTCTTGTCAGCAGCACACATAGTACCTATAGTGTGTTAGTGTCAGCACCCATAGGACCTACAGTGTGTTGTGAGCACACATAGGAGTTCTATTTTTTATACTATATACACTACCGACTACAATGGCTGGAAGACCGCCAAGGAGAGGCAGAGCGTGCCGAGGCAAGAACACAGGGCAGGCAGGCTCTGTTTCTAGAGACAACAGTGCTGGCCGTGGACGTGGTCGTGCATCATCATCAGCACGTGGCCATGGGACACGCTTGTCTTTGTTTTCGGCAGCTGGACATGTGGAGCCGCATCATGCCGAAGGCTTGGTAGAATGGATGACCAAGCCCTCCTCATCCTCCTCATCCTCTCTCACCCAGGCTCAGGGTACTGGCAGAGCAGCTGCCAACGTGTACTCAATGGCATCATCAGCCACCCCTTCCCTAGACCCACCATGTCCTCCTGAGGAGTCCCCCGAACTGTTTGAGCACAGTGTTGGGTACATGCTCCAGGAGGATGCCCAACGATTCGAAGGCTCGGATGATGATACCCAGCTTGAGGAAGTCAGTAGTGTGCGCGCAGAGAGAGGGGATGCTGAAGGACAGCAATCTGGCAGTAGTGTTCCACCAGCTGCAGCTTACTGCCAGGTTTGCTCTAGTGGTGAAGAGGGAGGGGATGATGAGGTCACTGACTCCACGTGGGTGCCTGAAGGGAGAGAGGAGGAGGAGGAGGAGGATGCAGCGTCACATGTCCAACGAGGCAGGATGCCCCCTGGAGGCCAGCTAGAGGCCAGCACAGCAACTGTACCACACCGCAGAGCTCCGCCTGTGCAGGGCGCTGCCTCTGCACGTTATCACAAAAGTTCTTTGGTGTGGGCCTTTTTTGAGACGAGTGCATCAGATCGCACCACTGCTATTTGCAATATTTGTCTCAAGCGTATCTCGCGTGGCCAAAACATCAGCCGCTTGGGCACCACAAGCATGAGCAGACATATGTCGACCTGCCATGCAGCTCGTTGGCAAGCACACATAAAAGACCCACACCAAAGAACAAAGCGGACCTCTCCTTGCTCCTCATCAGCTGGGATCTCCATCCCCACTATATCTTCAGTCCTCTCTGAAAGCTGCTCTGAGAGGACTGAAGGTGTAGAATTAGGTGTGTCACAACCAAGTACTTGCAGTACACCGACGTCCGATTGTAGCAGGCAAATTTCCCTGCCCCAGCTGCTGGACCGTCGAAAGAAGTATACTCCCAGCCATCCACATGCCCAGCGGTTGAATGCTAGCTTGGCTAAATTGCTAGCACTTCAACTGCTGCCTTTTCAGTTGAGACTCGGCCCCCTTCCGTGAGTTTGTTCAATGTGCGGTTCCTCAGTGGCAGGTTCCCAAACGCCACTTTTTCTCACGGAAGGCGATTCCGTCTCTCTACTGGCATGTGGAAGGCAATGTCCATGCCTCGCTGGACAGGGCGGTCAGCGGTAAGGTGCATATTACCGCTGACTCATGGTCCAGCAGGCATGGACAGGGACGTTATCTTTCTTTCACGGCCCATTGGGTCACTCTATTGGCAGCTGGGAGGGATGCAGGACAAGGTGCAGTAGTGTTGGAGGTTGTTCCGCCACCACGCCTCCAAAATGCTACTACTGGTTGTGACACACCTCTCTCCTCCACCCCCTCCTCTTCTTCTTCCTCCATGTCCTCTTCGAGTGCTCTGTCCTCGGAACCAGCGGTGCTCCGTAGGCGTACAAGGGGCTACGCGAGTACGCAGGCAAAAAGATGCCATGCCGTGCTTGCGCTGGTGTGTTTGGGAGACAGGAGCCACACTGGGCCAGAGGTTCTGGCAGCTCTGCAGGGGCAGGCCGAGAGGTGGTTGACGCCACGCCAGCTTAAGCCAGGAATGGTCGTTTCTGATAATGGCACCAACCTCCTCTCCGCCCTGCGACAGGGGCAGCTCACCCATGTGCCCTGTATGGCTCACGTCCTCAACCTGGTGGTGCAGCGGTTCTTGGGCAGGTTCCCAGGCTTACAGGATGTCCTGAGGCAGGCCAGGAAAGTCTGTGTGCATTTCCGCCGATCTTATAATGCCAGTGCTCGGCTGACTGAGCTGCAAAAGGAGCTGAACCTGCCCAAGAACCGCCTAATATGTGACATGCCCACCAGGTGGAACTCAACGTTGGCCATGCTGCAGCGACTGCACACGCAGCAGAGGGCCATCAATGAGTACCTTTGCGACTACGGCACCAGGACAGGGTCAGGGGAGCTTGGCTTTTTTTCCCCACGCCAGTGGAGCATGATCAGGGATGCATGCACTGTCCTCTCACCATTTGAGGAGGCCACGAGGATGGTGAGCAGTGACAGTGCATGCATCAGTGACACTGTACCTCTTGTCCACCTGTTGGAGCATACGCTGCGTGGGATAATGGACAGGGCACTTGAGGCAGAACAGAGGCAGGAAGAGGAGGACTTCCTTGTCTCTCAAGGCCCCCTTTATCCAGACAATGTTCCTTCTGTCCCACCCATCACACAGGAAGAGGAGGAGGAGGAGGAGGAGGATTGTGTGAGCATGGAGGTGGAGCCTAGCACTCAGCATCAGCAGCAGCAGTCTTTTAGGGATGATGTACAGTCCCAACAAACCAGTGGACTTGTACGTGGCTGGGAGGAGGTGGCTGGCGATCATGTCATCCTCAGTGACCCAGAAGACTCCGGACCGAATGCCTCAGCTAACCTACGCTGCATGGCCTCCCTGATCCTGCAAAGCCTGCGGAAGGATCCTCGTGTTCTTCGGATCAAGGAGAGTGACCATTACTGGCTGGCCACTCTCCTTGATCCACGGTACAAGGGTAAGGTTGCGGACCTTATCTTGCCGTCGCAGAGGGAGCAGAGGATGAGACATCTCAGGGAGGCCTTGCAGAAAGGTCTGTGCAACGCGTTCCCAGAAACTGGGAGGTTACAAACTCCTGGTCCTGGACGACGAGTTGCTGAGGCTTCGGTCAGTAGCAGAAGGAGCGGTGGGGAAGGTGGACGTCTGACCGATGCGTTCAGACAATTTTTTAGTCCGCAGCCCCAAGGTATGATCGGTTCCAGCAACCATCGCCAGCGTCTGATATACATGGTGCAGGAATACCTAGGGGCAAGGTCAGACTTGGACACCTTTCCCACCGAAAATCCTCTGGCTTACTGGGTCCTGAGGATGGATCACTGGCCAGAGCTTGCACAGTATGCAATTGAGCTACTGGCCTGTCCTGCATCCAGCGTTCTTTCCGAACGCACATTCAGTGCTGCTGGAGGATTTGTCACCGATCATAGGGTGCGCCTGTCCACCGACTCGGTTGATCGACTGACCTTCATAAAAATGAATCAGTCTTGGATCACCACCAGCTACCAGACACCTGAAGCGGATATAACGGAATAATTTATAATGTCACATCCCTTCAAGACTGCCTATGCTGATGCTGAGTGACTGTCCTGTTATGTTCACTGACTATCCTCTTCCTCCTCCTCAATGATCCATGCCACCACACCAGTGCCTAAGGCACAATTTTTCAGCCCCTGTATAACAGGGGCGTGTAATTACAATTTTTTAAAAAGATGCTTCGCAACAGGTGTGACTGCGGTGCTCAGAGTACAGTATCTGTGAGGGGTTGCAGTGTTGTGGCACCAGCACCAGTGCCTAAGGCACAATTTTTCAGCCCCTGTATAACAGGGGCGTGTAATTACAATTTTTTAAAAAGATGCTTCGCAACAGGTGTGACTGCTGTGCTCCAAGTACAGTATCTGTGAGGGGTTGCAGTGTTGTGGCACCAGCACCAATGCCTAAGGCACAATTTTTCAGCCCCTGTTTAACAGGGGCATGTAATTACAAATCTTGATCTAATAGTTCACAGCAGGGCCCATTCCTGCGCCCACCAAGAGTAACTATGAGGGCCTACAGTCTTGTGGCAACACCGTCCACCACCACCACCACCACCAAAGGCCCAATTTTTCTGCCCTGTTCAACAGGTGCATGCAATTACAAATCTTGATCTAATAACTCACAGCAGGGCCCATTCCTGCACCCACCAAGAGTAACTGTGAGGGCTTACAGTCTTGTGGCAACACCGTCCACCACCACCACCACCACCACCAAAGGCCCAATTTTTCTGCCCGGTTCAACAGGTGCATGCAAGTACAAATCTTGATCTATTAACTCACAGCAGGGCCCATTCCTGTGCCCACCAGTCTTGTGGCTACACCAACATCTAATAGGGCAAATTTCTGCAGAGTATATACGGCAGGCCCCTACTTTCAAACATCCAACTTACAAACGACTCCTACTTGCAAACGGCAAGAGAAAACAGGAAGTGAGAGGAAATCTACCCCTAGGAAGGAAAATTCTATCCTGTTAGATTTAATTTGGGAAAAAGGTATCTCCTCTCTACTGATGCTTTATCACCAATCCTTGTTTCAATTAAAACCCCACTTTTCCAAAAACATTTGTCATTGGGACGGAAAGTGAGGTGACATGTTCTGAACAGATGTGCAAAGACAGCAAATGTTACAGGGGTGATAACCCCTCCCTATGTTCTCCAAAAAGCTTAAAAATTGATTTTTTTGGGATGTAGCTACACTTCATAATGTACCTGTTCAGATTCTACTTAAGAACAAACCTACAGTCCATGTCTTGTTTGCACCACCTATATACTGCTGTTCAGAGTATATAGGGTTGTAGGTATAGGGTTTTATTTTGGGTGCGGGGTCCCCCTTAGTATCCATACAAGACCCAAAGGGGCTGGGGTGGGGGGGGGGTGATGGGGTAGCCATGCCATTTTTCTCAAGGATTTTCAGCCATATGGCGGCCAGGACAAGACATGACATTAAAGCCGCAAGTGGTTTTAAATGGCTTCTTTTTTTCCTTTACAAATGTCATTTTGTGCAAGGACAGTTCTAAACACGGGAAACACATGCCACTTCACAGGCATACTTTAGACACCCCCCAGGTACCATATTTAAAGGAAAATTTCACTTTTTTTTTTTTCACTTTATGCATCATTAAAATGACTGCTCCCGAAAAAACTTTAGTTTTTAAAATTTCTTTTTGCATTGATATATGTCCCCTGGGGCAGGACCCGGGTCCCCAAACCTGTTTTATGACATTAACATGCATATTGGCCGTTGTAATTAGCAATTTTGATTTTGAACGTTCGCGTCCATTATAACGAATAGGGTTCGAAAATTTGCGCGAACTTTCGGTCCGTTCGAAGGTTCTGGTGCGAACCGAACCCGGGGGTGTTCGGCTCATCCCTATTCCCTAAGACCAGAAAGTTATTTTTAAGGGTTTCTCCATGTTGAAAAGGTTGAGAAAGGCTGATCTAAACCAATACCAAATCCAGTGGTGATGAACAAGCCTCATAAAAGTAGACAAAAACGTCCCTGGCTAAATGTTAAAGCCCACTCCTTTTCTGCTGACTTCCATAGCAGTGTTGGGAGATTAGGTGTGGGAGAATTCAAACCCAATGTTGTTTGTAATTATGACATATTACTCACCCAAAAATAATCTTCTAGCACCATTATGGTGGCCAGCAAAAAATGGGTAAGGCTTTAAAGTTTCTATAAAAGGTGACACAAATGAAAGAGGATTGGGGCTCAGAGTCAATTGTGTTGTTCCAGCTACATAGCAGGACTGGGTACAGGTGTAAGTAGTATGGTTGTTACTTACTGGCTCATCTTCCAAAAGCAAAAGACTCACAACAACAATGTTTATGTCACTTCCAATTGTTCCATCCTTAAAGAGACTGGAAACCTGTAGAGAGATATAAAGAATTAACAATAGTTCAACTGCATTGTACCCACAGTAGGGTCTGCCCCTTCTCCTATGTGTGCTGGCAATAATTTACTAAAGGAATTCTTTTCTCTGAGCCAAGTGAACCGGTGCTTACTTTGAACAGCCAATCATTTGCAGAGGACGGAAATAGATAGAACTTTCTATTTACATGATTGGATAATTGAAGTGAAAATATTTTCATGTAGCTAAGTAAAAAAAAAAAAAATGTATTCCTTTAAAAAATCTATGTGTGCCATGGGGACTGACACCCATTTGTGAAAAGTGATAATGCAAAAATATTTCAGTTTTATACTGTAAAAAATGTGTTGAGTTCCTTCCTCCCAGTATAACTTCACATAAAAAATTGTATATCTGCAGAACACACTGTGATGGGCAGTTTGTAGGCAGGTAGTAGTAGGTAAAGATCCCCTAAAGGCTGCTCCCTCTAGTGGAGAGTTTTTCAGTATCCCTAAAGAAGGTATGTGGAGCTTGGGCATAGGGCCCATTTCAGCCAGAAGAGGAAGGCCTGCTGAGGATGTTTACGTTCTCCCCTTGAGGGGAGGGGCTTGGGAAGGATCCCCTTGTAGTTGTTTGGGAGAGAAACTGGAAGTAAGCATTCAAAGAGCATTAAACTTTTTGCTACTCCCATGAACGTCCTGATTTAAGCTATGTCTCTTCACATCCTGTTTGCCATATTATTGTGCTCTCTCAGCCAATATCTTGCTCTTGTCTTCCCTGCTGCCGTCCATATTTTGCTACACTCGTTACCGACCTTTGGCTTGTTCCTCAACGACGCTTCTGCCTGATCCCAACCTACAACCACTTGTCACCGACCCTTGGCTTGTTTACTGACTACACTTCTGTCTGATCCTTACCTGCTATATCCACTACTGGACCCCAGCTTGCTCACCTCCTGGTGGGGCGATCCTGAGGACTGCAACCTGGCACTAACATGCAGCAAAACCCATATTCACCATCAGGAGCTCTGGTGAACACCAGTTAGTACTTACACTCCGCACCTCAGGTGAGTCGGTGTCATCTGCCAGGGTGACCTGCTTGTATACCTATCCTGCTGGTCAGTGGGAGTCCCCCTACTGCTATAGCTAGTATCTGAGCCTGATCATGACAATTTCTCTTAATCTGCTTATATTAGATATCTGTTTTGCGTATCACAGCCCATACAAACATTTTTGTTGTTATATACTGTGAAAAGACCTGTTATCTCCTCCACATATATATGATCTTTTCTTATGCACCGATTCTTCAACTTTTTTATTGTTTGTGTAACTTTTGATATAATCTAATAAAATATATTGGTATAATATATTATATTTAAAAAGAGGAGGTTGTTTCTCTTTGTTTCCTCCCTTTGGAAGATCTGGGCAGCTGTAGGAGTGTGCAACCAGAGGATGCAGAGTAGATAAGATAACATCTGGATGAAGCCACAAGAGTTACAATGCTTAAACGTCTTTATTTTATGCCATTATTTGGGAAATGCCAATGCCAGTGCCAGTATTTTCACTGTTATGTCTAATTCGTTGAACTGTTGCAGCAAAGATTGGCTGCATCAAGAAGCCTCTGTTTAAAAATCTAATGGAGTGAAGTGTTTATTACAGCCAAGTCCCAGGAAGTGGAGTGAGAGCCGTGCTTACTGGTTCAAGCCTGACATCTGGGTCCTGGAAGCTGACGCGTGGACCAGGTGTGAGTACTCCCAGGGAACAATGGGTTAACTATGTAGGGGTCAGGAGGATGGGAAGTCTAGGCCTCAAGCCACCATCCATGCATGCATGTAACGTATTGGTTTGGGCTGAACAACCAGTGACACCCTGCAACCTTCACGTGGAGGCTGACACGCAGCTGCATGTGAAGGTCACATAAGGCTGAGCTGGGCAGCCTGCCCTACACATTTGCCAAATATACTGTAAGTGAAGGCATAGAGGGTTATATTACTTAGATTCCTGAAATGAGATGTCTGCTACAGGATTCAGCTACAACCGCAGAATATTAGGAATCGTCTTAGCCTGAGTTCAGCTCACATAACCAGTCAGGATGAGGGACATAAAACAAAAATTAGAAATGAAACATTGTTTTAAATATTTTCTTCTTGTAATTACGAAACCTTTGGGCATGTTCTATAAGATGATCTTGTACAGAACATCACTGGAACTGTTGCTGAGTGATTGACTCACTGCATTTCCCAGGTTTTCTCCTATTACAATCCATGGATTGATCACTTGGTCATATCAGGAAGACCCTCCCGCATAGCATTCAGGAAGGAGGAAGTGACTGGAATGCATGAGTCAATACTGACAGAAGAGAGACAGGTATGAATATACAATAAAGTCTGCTAAAATACTGGCAATGTGTATAACTGGAGAAGATTGGGGTCTTTTCTCAACAAAAGTAGAGCTAGACTGCAACTTGTAAAAGACCTGTGCTGAGAGAAACAGACTGTCCTTTCTGATCTCCCTTGAAAATGCTTGTTGCCTGGCTATGTTTGCCATAATTTATTCAAGAGTGAAGTGATCCATGAAGTGCATATATGTCCATATCTGTGACTCAGGAAGTGTGGATTAGAAAATGTGCTTGGCAACAAGCACCTTCACCTTAGGCCTGGCAGCCTATGGCATTACCTCAGCACAGGTTTTGTTTAACTGGTTAGAATTGTGGCCTGACATGGTAATCCAGTTTACCGATAAGTCTACAAGGTAAAGCATAAACAGATAGTACCTTACCATGTTCATCACAGTGAGTATATATGTGGTGACACTTTCTTTGCCATGTTTTTCCACCATTTTCTTATCAGCCACCACAAGGGTCTCAACAACCAAACTGTTGGACTGCTGGAATTTTGCAGCAGAACGCTTCGATCTCGGTGGGTGGGAATGTTCATCGGATCTTATACGGGTGTCTTTTGAAGTAAAGCCAGATGAATCTAGAAATAAAGATACAGCATTTACTTCAAGTACAATTTACTTTGTAGAAATACATTCAACAATTTAGGAAAAAAAATAAGAAAGCAGGGTTCATATACAGTAAAGTTGGGTCCAAGTTGTAGCTACATTTTCATACAAGCCCCAGCATACATACAATGTGATGTCAAAGCATTCCCAATGCTCTGTACACACGATCGGAATTTCCGATGGGATAAAATCCGTTGGAATTTTCCGTCGGAATTCCGTTCAAGCTGTCTTGCATACACACTGTGAGACCAAATTCCGATCTTCAAGAACGCAGTGACGTACAACACTACGATGAGAAAAATGAAGTTCAATGCTTCCGAGCATGCATCGATCTGATTCTGAGCATGCGTGGGTTTTTTTCTCCGTCGGAGTTCCACACAGGCGATCTGAATTTTCCATCGGAAAAAAATAAAACATGTTCTATTTCTAAACTCCGATGGAAAAAAGTCCGATGGGGCCCCCACACACGGTCGGAATATCTGATGAAAAAATTCCGTCAGACTTTTTTCCTCTGAAATTCCTATCGTGTGTACAGGGCATTAGGGTTTCTGCATTATGGACTTTGGGGAGGGCACTTCTTAAAGTTTAAACCTGGCCAAACTTTTTTTTTTTTTTTGGAAGTATTAGAGTGGGGGTTTTATCTGTGGTCTGTATACCCTTTGGGGACATTTTCCCTCTCTTCCTGTTGAACAGGAACCCTTTCAAGTTGGGACACAAACTACAGCAACATTTTTTTTTCAGTAATATTCCAAGAAATTCTTATTGTTCACATCCTCCTATCCTGGTACAAACCCCTTCCCTTGTTTCTTGTTCTGCTGTCACAGTGACAGGAACTGAGAAGAAATCTCTCCAATGTTGTCATGAACAGCAATAAAAACCAGTCCGCAAAACTAAAATACACGTTCTAAATGGACTTAGGTAGGTGGTAAAGAGGGTCACCCAAAACTTCAGCCATTGGGGTCAGCCAATAAAGTAATTTATGATATATTGGGCATTACAAGGAACATCTCCCCCTGGAGATACCAACCTTACTATACCATATAACCACACAGTCAACCCGGAGGGGAATGAGAGGAGGGATAAAAAGTGAGACTTTACATGTACCATTAAAAAAAAACAAGCACACTGAAAGTAAGATAAACCCCAAATGTATTCTAAAAAAAAAAAAAAGCAATATGTATAACTATATGGTGACCATCAATTGGTGCTTGAGACAGAACAATATAAATCCACATACTATATTTTTGTGATATATTGTCTTTGGGTTGACATGTTTCTCGGTCAGTTCACTTCCTCAGGATCTATGCTACCTTTTAGGTCTATGATAATGATGGAAAAAATAAATCATTTTTTTTATCAATTTATTAAGTTCTTTTTTTCCATTTTTTCCATTTATATATGTTTGTTTTATTTATATTCCAGCTTTGAAATATCGGTTGGGATATCAGTTGGAATTTCACATTGTTTCAGAGATTCACTGTTATCAATCACATTGGGTTGCACTTTTTTTTTTCCATATGTTTTGAGTCCTTTTCAGGCTAATTGAATAGCAGCACCCACCTGTCAGATGAAGGTCATACTATTCACCCTTCTCTCACACATTTAGAGCATCACACTTAATTTGTGTTTCAACACACTTAAGTTTTAATCAATTATTTATTTAATGTTGTCACTGTTTAAGGCAGCGCTGGATTTTTTCCATTTACTATGATAATGATGGTCCACTATCTCAAAAAGAAAGCACCAAGCCAAATCCCCAAACCACCAACATCTGGAATCTTAGAAAATAATCTCATATTCACAAACCACAAAAGCGAGAGATAAGGCCACGTCCCCATAAATGTGTGTGTAGGAGATATTCAATATAGTGATACTGTTAAATCTTCAGTATAGGGATTATCCAAAACCCCAACTTCTCCCAGCCACTATTTCAAAAAGTGTTTACAACCTCCCAGGAGGAAAATGGGGCATGAAAAATAAATAACAACTGTCTACCCCTTTGTGGAATGATGACGTTCCAACCTTGCTATCCCAATTTGATACACAACTTAATTTAGGTTAAAGAGGAACTGCAGTCTGCTCACATAATTTGTAATAAAAACATCTTTGCCAGCTTCCCTCCAACCACTTTGCATATTATTTTATATATACTGTGATTCTGTACTTGCCAAATATGCTGCAGAAATCTCCCTCCGTTGAGTCTGGCTGAAACCATTTTAACTGTGGGCAGCTGAAGCTGCTGCCTGTTCACTTCCTGGATTTACACAGACACACAGAGGCCCAGTCCCAGCTCTGCAGCTCTCATTGGCCCTCTTATGACTCCCCCCTCCCTTCCTGGCAAACTCTCACGAGAGTGAGAGAGAGAGCTGTTCATGATGCCATAAGCCTAGGCTTTTTACCAGACAAGAAACGGGAAGTGGGCCGTATAAGGTATTTACTGGCAGAAAAAAATGTTTTACTATCCAAAGTTAAAACAACAAGGGCAGAAGATTTAAGAGATGGAAAGTTGAAAAAATGACTGAAGGTCTGCTTTAAGCTGACCGCGGAAGTTAGGATGGTTGCGCAATTGTCATTCAATGTGGGACAGCACTGAAAGCTGAAAATTGATTTGGGCAGGAGGGGGTAAAAGTGCCCATTATTGAAGTGGTTAATTTAATGTAATTAAAATTACCTTTCCTTTTTAATCTGCAGCTACTGTAATTTTCTGCAAAATGCAACACAATCTGGCAAACTGGAGGCATTCTGTACACAGTTGGTGTACAAATCGGCCCCAGAAATGTCAATTTCTACTTGTGTTATCGGCTCACTGACTTTTCCACAGGCATGCACTAAGATAAAAATTTTAGGCAATAGGAATTTTTTACCATTTTGTTAAGTCAGTTTTTTTTATCATGTTCCTTATAAAAGAAAAATGTAAGATTTACTGTAGGAATGTTACCCTTACAGCTTACAAACAAGGATAAAACTTGGCTTAACAGCTCTGGGTGTTGTACTAGAATAACCAAGGTCCCTATAGTGCAGACACCCTACTATACAACCCTCTCCTCCTATTTGCCTGAAACACACCACAGATGATTCCACCTTTAACTCACGTTTCCTGGGTTTTCCACAGAAATGCTGCTTTTGTGAACTTTGAGGTGCCTGGTGAATGGAGCTTAAAGGAGAGCTTTCCCTGCCCAGAGTAATTGTACTTTCTGCTGACCGCTTATATAATACATGAGGGTGATGTCCACCTGGAGCCGTGATGTTGTGCTTTTCTGCAAGGTGCTCCGGCAATGGTGATATGAAATATTCACTTGTGAGCGTCCTTAAGAAACCTGACTGGAAAGAAGATATTTAGTTAGCTCAGTTTATTAAAAGGTTCTTACGCAGTAAATTTCCAAAGCTGTATCTGAAATATAATCAGCCTTATGGCAATTTCCAAAATGTTCTATTTGTTTAAAACAATTTTTGGTCTTACTTTTTCATTAGAGATGTATATCTATCTTTTTTCATTAATGTGCTCCTGCTTAAAAGAACAAAAAAAAGTCTGCAGGTATGAAGTAGAGATGGGCAGGGCGGAATTTTTTTTTTTTTTTCCGAAGTTAATCATTTCATTTGGTTGTATTCGTTATGTTAGAATGTAAAAAAGTTGGATGGGGGAGCTTGTGCAAATAGAACAGGATGGCACAATCCCCAAAGATCAATATTTAATGATACATGAGTTTTTTTAAACGTGCCACAGCCAATAGTAAACAAGATACCGTATATACTCGAGTATAAGCCGAGATTTTCAGCCCTTTTTTTTGGGCTGAAAGTCCCCCCCCTCGGCTTATACTCGAGTCAGCGAAATTTTACATTGTAAATAGTACCTGAAAAAAAGTTGAGAGGCTGCGGCGTCCATCGTTCAAATCCCGCGGTCTCTTCCTGGTCCCTTCCGTGATAGGCGATTCTCAGTAGACACTCTCCGCCTATCACGAACGTTCTCTCATCCTCAGTTTCCCAGCAGACGTCTGTGATTGGCGGAACACCCAACACAGTGTCTGCTGGGAAACTGAGGAGGAGAGAACGTTCGTGATAGGCGGAGAGTGTCTGCTGAGAATCGCCTATCACGGAAGGGACCAGGAAGAGACCGCGGGATTTAAACGATGGACGCCGCAGCCTCTCAACTTTTTTTCAGGTACTATTTACAATGGTAAATTTAAACAGTGAGGATAGGAACAGTGAGGATAGGAACAGTGAGGATAGGAACAGTAAGGATGGGAACAGTAAGGATGGGAACAGTGAGGCATTGTTGACCCTCGGCTTATACTCAAGTCAGTAAGTTTTCCCATTTTTTTGTGGCAACATTAGGTACCTCAGCTTATACTCGGGTCGGCTTATACTCGAGTATATACGGTATGTAAAAAAAAAAAAAATGTATTAACCAATAGAAAAAGTGTAAGGGCGCTTTCACACAGGCAGATCCCGTAATGATCCGCCCCGTGAACATCCGCTTGCTCAGCGGGGATCGCTCCGTTGATCCCCGCTGAGCCGGCAGATGACAGGGCGGTCCCCGCACACTGTGCAGGGACCGCCCTGTCAGATCTCTGTTTTCCTCTATGGGGGGATCAGATGAACACGGACCGTCTGTCTGTGTTCACCCGATCCGCTCTGCAGACGGATGGAAAAATAGGATTTTGCTCCGTCTGCAGAAACGGAGCACAGCGGACACTGATGAGATCGGGTGTCAGCGGATGTTCATCCGCTGACACCCGCTATCCCATAGGGATACATGTATGTCCCTTTTTCATCCGTAAACGGATGGATGAAAAAGTGGACATACGGTCCGCATGTGTGAAAGGGCCCTAAGAAGACATTCTAAAACGTGTACAGTGCTGCCAACTTTGCCATACAATCGACAGAACCCAGGATAGCTGTTGGATCGACGAGTTTCACCCAAATTGGGCTTCTTTAGAATCCACATGAGGTTCACATAACATATTAACTGGTAAGTAAACAATACATAATTATTGCACAATATACCTGCAGAATATTCACCACAAATATTAAACGATAATAAGAACAAAAATCAACATCAGCACCCGCAAGCAGGAATGGAAACAAACAAAAAAAAAAGGCGAAGAAAAGCATGGGTGACTCTGGGGGTGGCAGGAAAGATGGACAAGGAGTGTGGGGAATAGGGCGCTATGGATAATAAGGAGACTTTAACAAACAGTACATGACTGGCTCTTGAAATGTGAATAATGCACCACAGCAGCACTTCAGAAGAGGGAAGCACACGCTATAGGAAAAACAAAGCAGAGAAGAAGGCGCTTCTAAGTGCAGTAATAAAACACTTTAATGACAAGGAAGGGTTAAAAACACTTACAAGATAGAAGTGAAAAACAGGCATATCAATGAATCCATAAAAGCCAGCGGGATGCCTCCAGGGAGTAAAGACAGCTGCAGGTGGAAGTTCCAGGCGACCGGCGGTGGCAAACATCTCTGATCCAAGATGGAGAGCCGTGCTGTCAGGGCCAGCATGGAATATAGGCAACTGGAAGTGATGTCAGAGTGGGCGGGGTGTGTTTTGGAGCATGCCCAATCATTCCTTCTTTAAACCAATGCACTTTGAGTCTATTGGTTTGAAGAAGAAGCGACTGGGCAAAGTCCATTTGTTTGAAGAAGGAGCGACTGGGCATGCTCCGAAACATGTCCTGCCCACTCCATGTCACTTCCGGTTGCCTGTATTCCATGCTGGCCCTGACAGCACGGTACTCCATCTTGGATCAGAGACACAGTGTTTACTACTACTGGTCAGCTTTCATCTGCGGCTGTCTTTAACCACTTGCTTACTGGGCACATATACCCACTTCCTGCCCAGGCGAAATTTCAGCTTTCAGCACTGTCATGCTTTGAATGACAATTGCGCGGTCATGCGACGTGGTTTCCAAACAAAATTTACGTCCTTTTTTTCCCACAAATAGAGCTTTCTTTTGGTGGTATTTGATCATCTCTATGGTTTTTATTTATATATAAACAAAAAAAGAGCGACAATTTTGAAAAAAAACACAATATTTTTAACTTTTTGCTATAATAAATGTCCCAATTTATTTTTTTAAAAACTATTTTTTTTCTCAGTTTGGGCCGATACGTATTCTTCTACATATTTTTGGTAAAAAAAAAATCGCAATAAGCTTATAGTGATTGGTTTGCGCAAAAGTTATAGCGTCTACAAAATAGGGGATAGATTTATGACATTTTTTTTTTTATTACTAGTAATGGCGGTTATCTGCAATTTTTGTCAGGACTGCGAAATTGCGGCGGACACATCGGACACTTTTGACACTATTTTGGGACCATTCACATTTATACAGCGAACAGTGCTATAAAAATGCACTGATTACTGTATAAATATGACTGGCAGGGAAGGGGTTAACACTAGGGGGCGCTCAATGGGTTAAATGTGTTCCCTGGGAGTGATTCTTACTGTGGGGGGAGGGAACTGACTGGGGGAGGTGACCGATCTGTGTCCCTATGTACGTCCCTGGCTCTGTGACTGCCGATCGCAGGTACCTGGCGGACATCGCGGCCGCCAGGCACGTGTATCGGCACCTGCGTGACACAGCTTTTCCCCCGATGCGCGCCTGCGGTGGCGCGTATTGCGGAAGTAAACAGAGGACGTCCATGGACGTCCACCCGGCAGGTAGGCGCCGCGCTGTAGACATCTTTCGTCTATAGCGCAGGCGCCAAGTGGTTAATCCCAGGAAGCATCCTGCTAGATGTTAAGGATTCATTGATATGCCTGTTTTTCACTTCCATCTTGTAAGTGTTTTTAACCCTTCCTTGTCAATAAAGTATTTTATTACTGCACTTAGAAGCGCCTTATTCTCTGCTTTGTTTTTCCTATAGAAAGGATGGACAAACTGGGGGGGGGGGATAAAGACTAAAGCATACGAGCACAAAAACTACCTGGACACACCCCAGAAATGCGGACATAGCTAAAGATGAATACAAAGGCTGATTTACCATAAATGTACCCAAAAATGGTATCGTGCGTTAGTGACGCACCTCATTTAAAGCACCAACCCTTTCCTCCTTTTTATATAAATAGGGATGGAGGCCTCATTTAAAGTCCCAAACCCTTCTCTCTATTGCAAATTGTAAGGGTAGGTGAATCAAACATTTATGTGCATTACTTTACAAATCTTTTGGCATGTAATATATTTTCTATGTATTTAGCTGCTTATCTGGAGCTGCCCTTTAAGGCATACATTTTAAAGAACAAGAACTATATGGCATTAAATCATAGTGTAATACAACACCTCATGTCATCTTCTGGAGCTACATAACTATTTGCTGAGGGATGAATGGTTGTCAGTGCTTTGCCATTCCACGTGAAACTACACTGCTGTCTTTTAAACATTCAGCAAGTAATTTATTACAAACGTTAAATATAGAAGGGTGTTTCAAATTTAACCTGCTTTGCCTTCAAGAGTTATTTTATTTATCTCACTAAACAGCTACTGAATTATTACACGTGATTGGAGGCCCTACATTTTGGTACTTTATCGCTAGGTAGAGGTTCTGGAGTCGTACAAGGAGTCAAATGCTGAAGAAGTGTATATAGTATTAATTGTATGTAACCTTAATGGCCGTTGTGACTAACGTTTTGTACTTGTTATTGAAAAATGATAAATAAAACTTAAAAAAAAAAAAAAAGAGCTACTGAATTTGTCTCCTGTAAATGGTAGCACAAAGTGTTGATACAACCAATTAACCACTTAAATACCAGGAACTTACACCCCCTTCCTGCCCAAGCCAATTTTTAGCTTTCAGCGCTCTCGCACTTTGAATGACAATTGCGCGGTCATGCTACACTGTACCCAAACAAATTTTTTATCATTTTGTTCCCACAAATAGAGCTTTCTTTTGGTGGTGTTTGATCACTGCTGGGGTTTTTATTTTTTGTGCAACAAATAACAAAAGACTGAAAATGTTGAAAAAAAAAAGTTTTTCTTTGTTTCTGTTATAAAATGTTGTAAATAAGTATGTTTTCTCCTTCAATGATGGGCACTGATATGGCTGCACTGATGGGCACTGATGAGGTGGCACCAATGAGGTGGCACTGATGATGGGCACTGATAGGCGGCACTGGTATGCGGCACTGATGGGCACTCATAGGCGGTACTGATGGCCACTTATAGGTGGCACGGATGGGCACTGATAGGTGGGCACTGATGGGCACTGATAGGTGGCACTGATGGGTGGCACTGATGACACTGATGGGTGGCATTGCTGGGCATCACTGATCTGGCAGGTATCCATAGTGGTGCCCGTCAGTGCCCATTTGTGTATTGGGCATATTTTGGGCATGTTGTGGCAATCCTTGTGGCCATGGGGGACATACCTGGCCATCCACATGATAGGGGCTTCCCTGGTGGTCCTGACGGCATCCCTGGTGGTCCAGTGTGGGCATCCACGGGGGGGCTGCGCTGGTAAACAATCAGCGCGAACCCCCCCTGTCAGGAGAGCCGCCGATCGGCTCTCCTCTACTTGCGTCTGTCAGACGCGAGTGAGAAAAAGCCGATCAAAGGCTCTTCCTGTTTACATCGTGATCAGCCGTGACTGGACACGGCTGATCACGTGGTAAAGAGCCTCCATCTTTACCAAGATCGGTGTAGCGGCGTGTCAGACTGACACACCACACCACCGATCGCCGCAACGCATGCCCCTACGGGCGTGCAGTGGCAGTTATCCTGCTGCACGTCATATGACGCCCAGTCAGGATAACTGAATCACTGCCCAGCCGTCATTCTGCTATAGGCCGGGCGGGAAGTGGTTAACAATAATATAGTGCAGAATGTATTGCCTATGCTGTACCGTACCAATGTTTGTGGTATCCATAGGTGTGCACAGCCTATTGCATTAGGGTGTGCACCCCAAAGTTTAAACACATATGCGTGTGTGTGATTGTGTATATATAGTGCTCAGCATAAATGAGGACACCCCAACAGATTTGTCCGAAAATCGTTACTTTCCTTTCAAAATCAACATTTTATATGCTACAAAATATTCCCACAAATGCGAGCCATTGATTGCAACCAAGATTTGTTAATTTGCACACACAAGAAAGTATTTTTCCTAACAAATTTATTCAAGACCATGTTGCAAAAATGAATACACCCCAATGAAAGTTTTATGCCCTGTACACACGATCGGATTTTCCGATGGGATAAAATCCGATGGAATTTTCTGTCGGAATTCCGTTCAAGCTGTCTTCCATCAGTCTTGCCTACACACTGTCAGTCCAAATTCCGACTGCCCAAAACGTGGTGACGTACAACACTATGACAAGCCGAGAAAAAGGAAGTTCAATGCTTCCGAGCATGCGTCGTCTTGATTCTGAGCATGCGTGGGTTTTTTCTCCGTCGGAGTTCCACACAGACGATAGGAATTTCCTATCGTTTTTTTTTCCATCGGAAAAAAATAAAACATGTTCTATTTCTAAACACCGATGGAAAAAAATCAGATGGGACCCACACACGATCGGAATTTCTGATGAAAAAAGTCCATCTGACTTTTTTCATCGGAAATTCCATTTGTGTGTACAAGCATAGGCGTGCACAAGGGGTGTGCCAGGTGTGCCTGGGCACACCCTAATCCCGGAGTGGGCAACCTGTCAATGGTGGGCATGTAATAGGTAAACTGCAATCCTTCCTTGCCAATCCTCAGAACCTGGACAGGAGAAGTGGCGGGGGTTGAATTTAGTGGAACCGATCTGTATTTTCTTCCTGCAGCAGCTGAAAAGTAGGCTTCTCCTCCTCTGCCTTTTGTCAACATTCAGCTGCCACAGGAGGAAAATATAGGGTATCGGTACTAATATATGCCACCCCTCCTTTCCCTGTTCCTCTTCCTTCTGTTGCCCGGGTCCCTCATGTGCTCCCTTGCTCCCCCTTCTTCCCATTGTTTCAGGATGGAGAGTGGGGAAGGGACCGGTAAATATGTCAAACGCATATGTGTTAGAGATTTGGGGTGCACACTCTAATGCAACAGGCTGTGCACACCTATGTATACAGGGCGTAAGGAGCAAAGCTAAATTTTAGACCAAATCTTAATTAACAAGAATTCATATACAGGTAAGTCTAATTAATTAACCACTTCAATACCATGCACTTATACAGCTTCCTGCCCAAGCCAATTTTGAGCTTTCAGCGCGGTCACAAAGAGGAGGAGTACAAAGAAAAATGCAATGTATCTACATTGAAACATGGTGGTATCATGAATTCACAGATGTACTGCTCTATATTGAAAGAGAAGATGGTACCATCACTCCGTGCCCTTGGTCGTCATGCACTTTTCCAATATGACAATGATCCAAAACACACATCTAATGCCGCGTACACACGATCGGAATTTCCGTCGGAAAAACCTTGGATGGTTTTTCCGACGGAATTCCGCTCAAGCTTGAGAAGCATACAGACGATCGCACAAAAGTTCTCTGAAATTTCGTCCATCAAGAACGCGTGACGTACAACACTACAACAAGCCGAGAAAATTAAGTTCATTGCTTCCGAGCACGCGTAGGAATTTTGCGCGTCAGAATTACTACAGACGATCAGAATTTCCAATAGGAATTTTTTCCGTCGGAAAAATAGAGAACCTGCTCTCAATCTTTTCTTGGCGGAAATTCCGACACCAAAAGTCCGATGGAGCCTACACACGGTCGGAATTTCCGACAAAAAGCTCACATCGGACTTTTCTTGTCGGAAATTCTGATCGTGTGTACGCAGCATTAGGCCACAGGGTGAAAGTAATTCAGTGGCCAAGTCTCCTGATCTGAACCCAATCGATCACCTATGGGGAATTCTGAAGAGACAAGTTGAGCATCACTCTCCATCCAGCATCCAGGCTCTAAAAGAGGTCATTCTAAAAGAATGGAAAAAGATAGATGTTGCAATATGTCGCCAACCTTTTCATTCCATGCCTAAGAGACTTGGTGCTGTCCTTACAAATCATGGAGGTCATACAAAGTACAAGATGTAGTCATTTTTGTTGTTCATTTTTGCATCAACTAATTTAAATAAAACTAAGGATTTTGTAATCTAAGTTATATTATTAACCTTACTTTCATTTAATGAGCTAAACAAAGTTCTATAAAACAGTTTTGTCTAAATAGTTTTTGTGTTCATTGAGATGTTGATTAACCACTTGCCGACCTGGCCATAGCCGAAAGACGGCTACAGCAGTGTTGAATAACTCTGGGAGGGCGTACTATGACGTCCTCCCAGAATTGCGCTCCCGCACGCCCCCTGGTGCGCGCACCCAAGAATGTCTGTGACAGTCGGGTCTCCCAGACTCGGCGTGTCACGGATCGGGGTAAAGGGCCACTAGGGTAAAGGGCCAGCGGGGCAGCAGCGCTGTGGGCTGAATCTGAAGTGCCTACAGCGCCGATCTGTGCCCATCCCTGGCTCATCCATCCATCCCTGGCACATCCATCCACATTCATGCTCATCCATGCTGCATCCCTGGCTCATTCATCCACATTCATGCTCAGCCATGCTCCATCATCCTCATTCATGCTCCATCCCTGGCTCATTCATCCAACCATCCCTGGTTCATCCATCCACATTCATGATCAGCCATACTCCATCCCTGGCTCATTCATCCACATCCATACTCCATCCCTGGCTCATTCAACCACATTCATGCTCATTCATGCTCCATCCCTGGCTCATCCATCCTCATTCATGCTCCATCCCTGGCTCATCCTTCCACATTTATGCTCATCAATGCGCCATCCCTGGCTCATCCATCCTCATTCATGCTCCTTCCCTGGCCCATCCATCCTCATTCATGCTCCATCACTGGATCATCTATACTAATTCATGTTCCATCCCTGGCTGTATCCATCCTCATTCATGCTCCATCCCTGGCTCATCCATCCTCATTCATGCTCCATCCCTGGCTCATCCATCCACATTTATGCTCCATCCCTGGCTCATCCATCCTCATTCATGCTCCATCCCTGGATAATCCATCAACATGCATGCTCCTTTCCTGGTTCATCCATCCACATTCATGCTCCATCTCTGGCTCATCCATCCACATTCATGCTCCATCCCTGGCTCATCCATCCACATTCATGCTCCATCCCTGGCTCATCCATCCATATTCATGCTCCATCCCTGGCTCATCCATCCTCATTCATGCTCCATCCCTGGATCATCGGTCCTCATTCATGCTCCATCCCTGGATCATCCATCCTCATTCATGCTCCATCCCTGGCTCATCCATCCACATTCATGCTCCATCCCTGGCTCATCCATCCTCATCCATGCTCCATCCCTGGCTCATCCATGCCACATCAGTGATCATCCGTGCCACATCCATGCCACATCAGTTATAATCTGTGCCACATCCATGCCACATTAGGTGCTCATCCGTGCCACATCAGTGCTCACCCATGTCACATCCATGCCACGTCAGTGCTCATCCGTGACACATCAGTTCTCATACGTGCCACATCCATGTCACATCAGTGCTCATCCATGCCACATCAGTGCTCATCCATGCCACATCAGTTCTCATCCGTGCCACATCAGTGCTCATCCGTGCCACATCAGTGCTCATCCGTGCCACTACAGTGCCTCACAAAAGTGTAATAGGTAGTCAAATTAAATGTCCCTAGAATGCCTGATGGTGCTCCCTGCATGTTGGGCCTCTGTATGTGGTCAGGCTGTGTAAAAGTCTCACACATGTGGTATCGCCATACTCAGGAGAAGTAGCAGAATATATTTTGGGGCATAATATTTGCAATGTACATGCTATGTGTTAGAAATATCTTATAAATGAAGAACTTTGTGTAAAAAAAAATGTTTTCATTTTCTTTACACATATTCCCAAAACTTGTGGAAAAAAATAACATGTTCAAAAGACTCATTATGCCTCATATAATATACGTTGGGGTGTTCACTTTCAAAAATGGGGTCATTTTTGGGGCGTTTCCATTGTCCAGGTGCTCCAGGGCCTTCAAAAGTGTAAGAGGTAGTCTAGAAATTATATGTGTAATTTATGCTCCTTGAACGCCTGATGGTGCTCCCTGCATGTTGGGCTTCTCTATGTAGCTACGCTGTGTAAAAGTCTCACACATGTGGTATCGCCATACTCAGGAGGAGTAGCAGAATGTATTTTAGGGGGTAATTTGTGATATGCATATGCTGTGTGTGAGAAATAACTTGTTATTATAAAAAAACTCGCCCCCGGCTCCCTCGTCAGTGGCTTGGATTGACAGCACTGGGAGTCAATGGCAAAAGCCAGTAAGACCAGGAGGTGAGGAGAAAGAAGAGCTATAGATGTGCACAGTGCTGGATTGAATGAGGGCCCAGGTAAGTATAAGGGAGGGTGAGGGGTAATAATCAATACCTAAACATTTTTTACCTTAATGGAAGGAATGCATTAAGGTAAAAAAAAATGTTTACGTTTTAGAACCACTTTAAAGTGGTTGTAAACCTCAGACATGAAATATGAACTAAGCATATCCCTCCATAGTGTGTACTTGTCTCATTTAAAAGCATTGTCATTTCTGTCTGCTGCTTCGTTCCTCTGCTATCAGCATGAGTCACTTCTGACAAGTTTTCCTGACACCAAGAGAAAAATGGTGACAGGGAAGGGATCTCCAGCACACAGACTGTGATTGACAGCCTCAGCTCTGTTTCTGTGAGCTATGTGAAGGGGGTGTGTCCCTTCACACCAATCAGCACTCAGAGCTCTCTCACTGAGCTCTCCAGAGTGTCATTTTATCTCTCCACGCCTGTTTCTGAAAGCTCAGACAAGCTTTCTAAATTTTGGACTTTGAACAGCAGAATACAGATAAACAGGTAAAACTTATGTAGGAGGATTTGTTTCATCTTTGTGTATCACCTGAAGCTAGTCACTTCACTGGGTATATGTAAGGGTTTACAACCACTTTAAAATGTTGGGACCATTATAGATATTAAGACCAATAATGAGGGTGAAAATCCACACCACTGACACAGATAGCAATGAAACCTATAACATAGATTCTAACTTTAGCACATTCTATCTAACGCTAAAAGAAAAAGTTTGGACCTTAGATACACTTTGAATTGGCAGCTCAGTGTAGCACAATGGTCTCACTTAACTTAGCTCTATCGTCTGACAATAATGACTGTTGTGTTACACTATGTGATTATTCTTGCTCTGTGTCTTTAAGATCTGTCCCCTTCTTTCTAGCTGAACTCTCTCTCTCACCGTAGTTCTTTATATATCTCCTCCACTTCCTGATTCTGGTCATTACTCCTGTATTTCTTCAATGCTAAACATCTTACATGTGGCTTACAACTGCAACGTTTTTCTACCTATGAATATCCATCATTAAACGGAACATTCGAAAGGATTCATCGTCTGTCGTCCTAACTGTGAGTTTATTCATTGAGTTAAACTGCCTGTATCGATGCAAGGGATGAATATCAAACCAGCTTGAGTAAGGCCTACTTAAACCTGGAGATGAACTTTATCGCTTTGTAGTTGAGACAGAACAGTAGAAAAACGGAGTTTCACAGCCTAATTACAAGATTTCTGCATGTCAGTACTAAAACAGACAAGATTTACTGCCCTCATAGCAAGACAGAAGGGACAGAGCAGCACATGGCAGCCTGAGACAATCTGCACAGTGTCATATTTCAGCACACAGATCCTGCCTTCTTTCACAGTCAGTCTGCTATCATGAGTGACCAAGCTTCTGCATGTGAACTCACATCTACCTCCTCACAAGTTCCTGAAGAAACTGAGTTACCCAAACGCTCAGTTAAACCCACTTGGAAAGTAATGGAGAATTATGAAGCTTCAAGGACTGAATTGTCAAATAGCTTGGAATTAGTCTGGGAGAAAATCCTTGCTGAAGCCAATACAGTGTCTGTTGAACGTGAACTACTGACACTAGAGGGCGCCATTAAACAACTTTCTGCCTCATATGAGCTTTATCAGCTTACCAGCATCAAATTCACTAATGTCTAACAAAACATGAAGTCAGAAAGTGCGATGATGCAATTAAAGCGCGTCAATGCTCTCAATATTGAAAGAGACAGTTTTATCCAGCAAACCAGATTAAAGGCAGAAGCGAAAATAAAGCTGTTACAGGACACTGCATCTCACAGATCTGTTTCCACCAGACATTCTAAAAACTCGTCAAGATCCCATAGTTCAAGATACTCAACACTCAGTGAGCGACTTATTAATGCCCGCGCTGAAGTGGAAGCCAGCAAAGTGCAGGTGGCATATGCAGAAAAAAGAGCAGAGTTGGAAGCGCAGTCAGCACGTCAAAGAGCAGAGTTGGAAGCTCAGAGAGCAGAGTCGGAAGCGCAGTCAGCACGACAAAGAGCAACAATGGAAACCTTAAATGAACAGTGTAAACATGACGCAGCTATGGCAAAGCTAAGGGTCCTACAGCAAGCTATCAGTGCAGACGAAGGTGCAAGTGAGAAAGACAGCATTAACCTAAACATAGCAGATATGGAAGACCCCCCCAAACGCACTAAAGACTATGTCCTAAGCCACTGCAGTGCACACACCATTGTCTCCAATGCTTCCGACTACATAGAGACTCCTTCACAGCTTCAAGTTAAAGAGGTTCCAGCAACTTCCTGCACTCAAAATCACTCCACTGCATTTCCTACCTGTCTACCATGCCTGCCTTCATACGTCACAGAGCATCAGCGCAAGCTTCAGGCAAGTCATCAATCTCCAGTCATCGGTACAGCCTTAAATCAATGTACCATTGGAACAAGTGACTTCAAGCAAGCAACTCACCTGGATGCATCTGCTGCACCATATTTCCCTGTGTCCTTTAACAACAATGTCAAAGATAACGCAATCAGCACCATACAGCCAACAGCATCTCACATAAAGGCGGAGACAACTCAGACAGAAGAGTTTGTGAGGTACATGCTTCGCAGAGAGCTCACAAAGACTGGTCTTACAAGTTTTGATGACCAACCTGAGAACTACAGAAGTTGGAAATGTGCCTTCAGAACTACAATCAGCAATATTGGCATTACAGCTGATCAAGAATTGAATCTGCTGATCAAATGGCTTGGTCCTCTATCTGCTGCACGTGTTAAGCCATTAAGATCAGTTTTCATGGACAATCCTACTGCAGGCCTCACAGCTGCATGGGAGCGACTAGAGCAAAGTTATGGCAGTCCAGAAGCTATAGAAAATGCTTTGTTCATGCGTCTGGAAACTTTCTCAAAGATATCCGGTAAGGACAACAAGGAGTTCCAGAGACTGAGTGACCTTCTCCTTGAGCTTCAGCTAGCCAAGACAGACCCAAAACTACCTGGACTCAGTTACCTTGACACTCCAAGAGGGGTAAACCCAATTGTCTCCAAGCTCCCGTATGGTTTGCAAGAGAAATGGACTGCACTAGGGTCATCATACAAAAGAGAGAACAAGGTTTCCTTCCCTCCATTCTCTTTCTTCTGTGAATTCATCAGGAAAATTGCAGAGACCAAGAACGATCCAAGTTTTTCCTACGGTGAGTACAGCCTCTTCTCACCCTTTCCTAAGAGTACCAGTCTTCAGGGCAACTATAGAAACCATAGAGGCCCAGTGTCCGTGAAAAAGACTGACATCCTTCCCACTCCTACCACAGTTCTGGCCATGAACAAACAGAGTAGGAAGATTGAAAACCCTAACAGAGAGTGTCCCATACACAAGAAGCCACACCCCCTCAATAAATGTATCGGCTTTAGGAAAAAGCCTCTGGAAGAGCGCAAGGAGCTTTTAAAGACATTTAGGGTATGTTTCAGGTGCTGTGCTTCTACAGAACATTTTGCAAGGGACTGTAATGTGTCCATCAAGTGCATAGAGTGTGGCTCTGAAGAACATGTGCAAGCCCTCCATCCTCTTGAGCCCAGCTCTGCACAACCTGCCAACACTCCTCCCAGGTTAACGCACGGCGGGGAGAATACAGACCAAGTGCCTAATTCTACCATCATTTCTTCATCCTGCACAGAAGTTTGTGGAGAAGACCGCTGTGGTAAGTCCTGTGCTAAGATATGCTTGGTGAACATATACCACAAGGATCAACCAGAAAAGTCTCTAAAGGCATATGCTATCTTAGACGATCAGAGCAATCGATCACTTGCAAAATCGGAATTGTTCAATCTATTTGAAATAAAAGGCGAAGCTCATCCTTACACCTTGGGTACCTGTAGTGGAACTATAGAGGTTTCTGGAAGAAGGGCTCATGGACTCATGGTATCTTCTCTCAAAGGTAACTTGCAATTACCCTTACCTACACTTGTTGAGTGCAATCAGATACCTGCTAACAGGGAAGAAATCCCTACTCCAGCTGCTGCTTTCCATCACCCTCACCTCAAGGTAATAGCAAATGAGATACCGCCGCTTGACAAAGATGCTCAGATCCTTCTTCTGTTAGGAAGAGACATTCTAAGAGTTCACAAGGTACACAGACAAGTCAGTGGACCCCCAGATGCCCCATTTGCCCAGCGCACGGATCTAGGGTGGGTCATCATAGGCAATGTCTGCATAGGCAAAATGAAAAGACCTACCAACATTTCGTCAATCAAGACAAATGTTCTGCCAAATGGCCGAAACACTTACTTTGAGCCATGCCCACATCACTACTGGGTGAAAGAGAAGATAGCCAGCCACGAATGGCAACATGGTATCTCAGGTGACACAAGCCCTTTCTCCTGCCATGATGGCGACTTCGGCTCTACAGTGTTTAATGCAACCAGTGAAGATGACATACTGGCTCCTTCAATGGAAGACAAGGAATTCATCAAGGTAATGGACAATGAGTTCTTTCAAGATGACTCCAATAACTGGGTAGCACCCCTACCCTTTCGTCTCCCAAGAGAGAGATTGCCCAACAACTTACAGCAGGCCATCAGTAGATTCTCCTCCTTAAAGCGAAACTTAAGCAGGAAACCAGAGATGCAAAAGCACTTTGTGGACTTTATGCAAAATGTATTTGACAGAGATCATGCAGAGCCTGCTCCCCCACTAAAGGAGGGGGAAGAATGCTGGTACCTTCCATCCTTTGGCGTGTATCACCCACGCAAACCAGACCAAATCAGAGTTGTCTTTGATTCCAGTGCTCAGCACGAAGGTGTTTCTCTTAACAACATGCTCCTTACTGGACCCAACTTGAACAACAGTCTAATAGGAGTCTTGATTCGTTTCAGACAAGAGCCTGTAGCAGTAATGGCCGACATTCAACAGATGTTTCACTGCTTCATCGTCAGAGAAGACAACAGAAACTACCTCAGGTTTCTATGGCACAAGGACAATGACCTCAACAAGGAAGTTATAGATTATCGCATGAAGGTACATGTCTTCGGTAACAGTCCTTCCCCAGCAGTGGCAACTTATGGGCTAAGGAGAACAGCTCAGACTGGAGAAGTTAAATATGGATCTGATGCCCGTCAATTTGTTGAAAGAAACTTCTACGTTGACGACGCACTTAAGTCCTTTCCAACTGCTAAAGAAGCAATTGATCTTCTCACCAGAACAAAGGAGATGCTGTCTGTAGCAAACCTTAGACTGCACAAGATTATATCCAACAGCCAGGAACTTATGAATGCCTTTCACTCTGAGGACTATGCCACTAGTCTAAAAAACCTTGACTTAGGTACAGATGTGCCTCCTGTACAGCGAAGCCTGGGTTTGTTGTGGAACATCAAGCAAGACAAATTCACCTTCCAAGTGTCAACTTGTGACAAACCCTTCACTAAGAGAGGAGTCCTGTCCGTGGTGAATAGCATCTATGACCCACTGGGTTTCCTTGCTCCAGTTACCATTCAAGGTTCCACTTCAACTGCTAACCGGAGAGAGATTCATATTTTCTCTGATGCATCAGTTGAAGCTATTGCTGCAGTAGCCTATTTGAAGACCTCTGAACTGAATGGAGAATCACACTGTAGTTTTGTCCTAGGCAAGGCAAAACTCACTCCCAAGCCTGCACATACCATACCAAGACTTGAACTTTGTGCAGCCGTGCTAGCAGTAGAAATTGCTGAGGTCATACGAAGTGAAATGGACACTAGAATTGATTCTTTCACCTTCTATACAGACAGTAAGGTAGTACTTGGTTACATAAACAACCAAACAAAACAATTTTATGTGTACGTCAGCAACAGGGTTGAACGTATCAAGAGATTCTCTCTACCAAGTCAATGGCATCACGTTCCCACTGAACTCAACCCAGCTGACTGTGGAACCAGAGCCATGTCACCTGCCGCTCTTCAGGACAGCTTATGGCTGTCACCTCCAAGATTTCTGTGTGAGGACTTTTACTTACTCCCTATTGACACCACCTATAGGCTAGTAAACCCTGAAGATGATAAGGAAATAAGAACTGTGAACACCTCACTCCACACTTCTGTAAGTACAAAACAGAAGCTGCAGTCACACCGTTATGAGCATCAATGGAAGCAGGTGCAGCATCTAGCCAATGTGTTCTGGCATCGCTGGAAGAAAAAGTATCTTCACCACCTTCAAGGTCGTAACAAATGGCAAGCATCTAAGCCGAATCTTAAGGTTGGAGACCTCATCCTTCTAAAAGACAAGGAAGTTTGTCGGAATGAGTGGCCTATGGGTCTTATTACTAAAGTAATGCCCAGCGACGATAACAAAGTCCGGAAGGTAGAAGTCAAGGTAACCAAGGGAGGATCGACACAAACCTTTAGTCGACCAATTACAGAGTTAGTACTCTTTTTGCCAGGTGAGTGACTTGTGCAAGGACTAGCCATGCTGTTGGCACGGCGGGGAGTACATTGCTGCCATCTACAGGTTCTACTCAGAACTTTGAAATTCTTTGAAGACATCATACTGTGACTTTATGTTCTTCATCCTGTTGAACTTACGTTTATTATTTGCTTGTTGCACGTTTTTCATTACAGGTTCCAGGACATTCGTCAGTATTGGACTTTTTGAAAATATATATTTTAGTTTGAGGTTATGAAATCTAAAGATTTCAGACGGGGAGTGTTGTGTTACACTATGTGATTATTCTTGCTCTGTGTCTTTAAGATCTGTCCCCTTCTTTCTAGCTGAACTCTCTCTCTCACCGTAGTTCTTTATATATCTCCTCCACTTCCTGATTCTGGTCATTACTCCTGTATTTCTTCAATGCTAAACATCTTACATGTGGCTTACAAGTGCAACGTTTTTCTACCTATGAATATCCATCATTAAACGGAACATTCGAAAGGATTCATCATCTGTCGTCCTAACTGTGAGTTTATTCATTGAGTTAAACTGCCTGTATCGATGCAAGGGATGAATATCAAACCAGCTTGAGTAAGGCCTACTTAAACCTGGAGATGAACTTTATCGCTTTGTAGTTGAGACAGAACAATGACCATCATTTTCAGCAATGAGAGTTCACAGTTGCACAGGCCGAAAGTAACAGTCGTTATGGCAAATTACAAATAATTGGATGTAACAGTGGTAATTACATTCTTGACATCTGACCTTACGCAGGCCATACATTTAATGATTTGATCATTCAGAGGTTTCAATGAAAGGATTGTAACAGACTTTGCAAAATTTGTTTCAACCTGCTGTTTTCTCTAAAAACTGTCCTATAGAAAAGTTCAAACTTTTTTTGTTTTATGATTGCAATTATTAGACTGGGAAAGAGAAAAAAAAACAAGCCCACAAACTTGAAAACATATTAGTATAAATCATTCAGATGGTTCGGATATTTAATTTTTTGTCAAGGAAGAACTTTACCATAAATTCCAAATGTTTTCCAATTACGTGCAACTCTACTTTTGCTTTAATGTCGTTTCCTATCCTACCTACCTGTGTTGGCTCCACCAAGTTTTCACTGTGCAGCCTTCATGGCACAATATAGCCCCTTATAAAAGATCATCACTGTTGAGTCCATCTCCTCTCATGCATCTACATGCAGTCCTATGAAAAGTTCATACTCCTCTTGTTCTAGCAGAGTACAAACTGTCAGTGATGGCACACCTTGGCACCCCAGATGTTTTGGAACTACATTTCCTATGATGCTCAAATACACTGCAGAGTGCAAGAGCATCATGGGAAATGTAGTTCCAAAACATCTGGGTTGCCAAGGTCCGCCATCACTGGTATAGGAATGAATTAATATTGCACTGCACATGCTCAAGAATAGCAGGTTAATTTTAAAGACAAGGGTCGAAAAGAATAGACTACACAGCCATAACTTAGTGGAGTGGGTACAGGTAAATATGAGGCTTTATTGGGGGATGAAGGAGGGCATTGGAGTCAGTGTGAGGGCATTGGAGTCAGTGTAGCTCCACTAAAGGTGGATGGCACCCTTAAAGGATTAAAAAAAACAAAAAAACACCAACTCTAGGATTGTGGGGCAATGCTTTATTAATGGCCAGCAATTTGAGAACCTAAGAACGAAGTGAACAAATAAAAGTTCTTGTATGATTATCATGAATCACATCACCAATTACCCCCACACATTTTTTTTGTTGTAAAATCCAACTACATTAAAATGAAACTTTGACAATTCTGGTTGCAGCACACTTTGATGCTTTGACAGAGCTGTCTACCCAACTTATATCATCGTACCGTAATACCGTATTTTCCGGCGTATAAGACGACCTTTTACACCGGAATTACAGAGCCAAAAACCGGGGGGTCGTCTTATATGCCGGGTACTCTGTAAAGCTGTATGTAATTTAGTATATGCGCCGCTCAGCCAATCCCGGCGGGCGATGCAATCTGTTGATGACTAGAGCCTGCTAAACCCGCTCGGATTGGAGTAACAACCACTGCCAATCCGAGCAGGCTACATTATGTAGCTTGCTTGGATTGGCAGAGGTTGTTACTCCAATCTGAGCAGGTTTAGCAGGCTCTGTAGTCATCAACAGATTGCATCGCCCGCCGGGATTGGCTGAGCGGCGCATATACTAAATTACATACAGCTTTACAGAGCACCCGCGTCTTCACTTTTGAACAACATTACAGCACAAGGGGGTCGCACAAGGGGGTCGTATTACTGCACAAGGGGGTCGCACAAGGGGGTCATCTTATACGGTGAGTACAGCACAAAACCGCAGTTTTAAACAGAATATTAGGGGGTCATCTTATGTGCCCAGCCGCCTTATACGCTGGCAAATACGGTATTTTACCTTGTGAAGGAAAAAAGGGCATACTGCGCTGAGATAAACACAAAAAGGCAGCCGCCAACACTGCTGTGGATAAAGCAATAAAAAATGTGGATATAAGTGTAGCGCTAGTTGTTTGTGAATCTAAGTACAGTATTGAATCTTACATAGATGAATTGGAAAACGTGATTAAACGTGCTGTCAAAGCAAAAAACTGTGTAAAAACAAAAATCAAAAAATACAAATAAATTGTGAAGTTATAAGTATAAACGAGGTTACAGTGATAATTGGTGATAATTATTAAAGCAGTGAATATTAACTGTGAATACTCAATAATCAATATAAATAAAGTCCAAGAAAAATATAAACATTCATCTGTTTTAAAAGTGAAGTGATGATCAATCCCAGAAAGTAATATTCATTAGTGATGTAAACTTGAAATCCAGATAAGGAATGCTGTGAAAAACCGCCACCAAGAGTGAGTTGAAAGAGGCTTACCGGAAATCTCGGACCTAGAGAAGCATATGCCACTCAGGTCGAGAAAGGCTTGGGGGTTAACAAACCCAATAAAGATGGTCTGGAGTCTGAGGGGTTTCTTATTCCACTTCAATCTCATAGGACATCTAGTTTGTTGATCACAAGTTCATAGACATATACAAAAGGCTCGGTATCCGTATGATAGTGAAAAAAAGCTCATATAGCGTGATACCGTTTGGAAAGGTTTTAATCGCAAAAACAAGAGTAACAATAAAACACTCACATTTGAGATGGTATGAAAGGCATAGATTCAGGTACAGGAGCGATACGTGTAGACAGGTCCACCCGACTAGTTTCGACTAATCAGTCATCATCTGGGGTACCACCTCCTCCCTGCCACATACAAGTCCATAGGTGTCTTGGGACTGTAATTGATCCCTTGAAGACTGCTGCTGATGCTGAGTGCTAGGCTCCACCTCCATGCTTACACAATCCTCCTCCTCCTCCTCCTCCTCTTGCTGTGTGATAGCCGGGCCAGCAGGAACACTGTCTGGATAAAGGGGGCCTTGAGAGGTAAGGAAGTCCTCCTCTTACTGCCTCTGTTCTGCCTCAAGTGCCCTGTCCATTATTCCATGCAGCGTATGCTCCAACAGGTGGACAAGAGGGACAGTGTCACTGATGCATGCACTGTCACTGCTCACCATCCTTGTGGCCTCCTCAAATGGTGCCAGGGCAGTGCATGCATCCCTGATCATGGCCCACTGGCGTGGGGAAAAAAATCCAAGTTCCCCTGACCCTGTCCTGGTGCCATATTGCAACAGATACTCATTGATGGCCCTCTGCTGCGTGTGCAGCCGCTGCAGCATGGCCAATGTAGAGCTCCACCTGGTGGGCAATTTAGCCAAGCAAGCATTCCACGGCTTGGCATGTGGATGGCTGGGAGCGAACTTCTTTTGACGGTGCAGCGGCTGGGGCAGGGAAGTTTGCCTGGTACAATCTGACGTTGGTGTACCAATAGCAGATTGCCCGCAAGTACTTGGCTGTGACACACCTAATTCTACACCTTCATTCCTCTCAGTGCAGGTTTCAGAGAGGACTGAAGGTATAGTGGGGTTGGAGATCCCAGCTGATGAGGAGCAAGGAGAGGTCCGCTTTGTTCTTTGGTGTGGGTCTTTTAGGTACGCTTGCCAACGAACTGCATGGCAGGTCGACATATGTCTGGTCAAGCACGTGGTGCCCAAGTGGCTGATGTTTTGGCCACGCGAGATACGCTTCAGACATATGTTGCAAATGGCAATGGTGCGATCTGCTGCACACGTCTGAAAAAAGGCCCACACCAAAGAACTTTTGGAATAACGCGCAGAGACAGCAGCGCCCTGCACATGCGGAGCTCTGCAGTGTGATGCAGTCGGTGTGCTGCCCTTAAGCTGGCCCCTGGAGGGCTTCCTGCCTCGTTGGAGATGTGCCTCCTCCTCCTCCTCCTCTCTCCTATCAGGCACCCACGTGGAGTCAGTGACCTCATCATCTCCTCCCTCCTCATCACTGGAGCAAATCTGGCAGTATGCTGCAGCTGGGGCAACATGACTGCCAGATAGCTGTCCTTGTTGGGCACCCCCTCTCTCTGGGCTCACATTACTACCCCCTCTCTCTGGGCTCATGTTACTGCCTTCCTCTAGCTGGGTTCCATCATCGGAGCCTTCAAAACGCTGGGCATCCTCCTGGAGCATGTACCCAACACTGTGGTCAAACAGTTTGGGGGACTCCTCAGGAGGACATGGTGGGGCTAGGGAAGGAGTGACTGATGCCATTGAGCCGAGGGAAGAGGCCGCTTTGGCAGGTGCTTTGCCAGACAAAGTACCCTGAGCCAGGGTGAGAGAGGATGAGGAGGATGAGGACGGCTCGGTCATCCAGTCTACCAAGTCTTGGGCATGTTGCCGCTCAACATGGCCAGCTGCCGAAAAGAAGGACAAGCGTGTCTGATGAGGATGCACTGTGTCCACGACCAGCACTGTTGCCTCTAGACACAGAGCCTGCTTGCCCTCTTTTATTGCCTCGTGACTGTCTGCTTCTCCTTGTTTGCCTTCCAGACATACTAATGGCCTGCAGTGAGATGTAGCTGCACAAAGGTGGGATGTATATTTATATATATATATATATATATATATATATATATATATATATATATATATATCTGTACTGATTACAATGCAGCTATCAGAATCAACTGCCTGCTGTGGTATTAGTATGAGAAAAGCAGCAATTGTCTTCAGCTAGTTTTAGGTGAACACTGTGCAGAGGACACAGTACACTAACTGAAAATACTTGCCTCTCTGCCTGTGGTTTTATTATGAGAACACCACAAATTGTATTCAGGTTCCTTTAAGTGAACGCTGTGCAAAGGACAGAAGTACTGCAGTACACTAAATGAAATTAATGCAGCTCCCTGCCTGTAGTTTTATTATGAGAACACCACTAATTGTATTCAGGTAAGCTTTAGGTGAATCCTATGCAAAGCACACAGTACACTAAGTGAAACACTGACTGTCTGCAGCTAGCACAATCACCTAGCTTGCCTGTCACGGTATAGAGAATAACAGTAACGGATCTAGCTAAACTCAATATAGTGTATAAATATATATACAACACCTAGGATGCATATATATCCTCTACACACTGTAACTGCAGCTAACTGACTCGCCTGCCTGCTCTATCTAACTCAAATCAAAATACACTGTCTCTCTCTCTCCGTCTGTATTTTAACCAACACCGCAACACACTACTACACAAGGCCGACTTCCAGGCTGCCTTATATGGTGTGGGGCGTGTACTAAATCCCCTGAGGCATAATTGGCCAAAGCTTTGGCCAATTATGGCTCTCAGTTTTTTTGAGCGCTGTGATTGGCCAAAGCATGCGGGTCATAGTGCATGATTGGCCAATCATCAGCCAGCAATGCACTGCGATGCCGCAGTGAATTATGGGCCGTGACGCGCCACTCGAATTTGGCGCGAACGGTCCATACTGTTCGCAATTCGGCGACCAGCCGAACAGCCGATGTTCGAGTCGAACATGGGTTTGACTCAAACACGAAGCTTATCCCTAGTCCCTAGTGGTCTGTCTAGTGTCCTGCATGCAGTTTTATATTATAAAAACTGTTCTTTCTGCCTGGAAACTGGAGAATGTCCATAGCAACCAAAAAGTGTCCCTTTATGTTAAAAGTAGTTTTAGACCAGCTAGAAAACAGTGATAATAAATTAGAATCACTTGCAGAATTGAGCGATAGCGATTTGTGGGGAAATTCGTCATCAAACACTAAATCTAATGACAGCGACAATTCTGCAACTGAGCAAATTTCTGTGTTTTTGATTTGATTACATTAGTGAATAATTTTTATTATAATTACATTATTATTTGTTAGAATTATTTATAGTTATTTATTATATTATAATTTATGATTTTGTGTTTCAAACTTTATCATACCCGGGATGTCTACTAGACTCTGGTTTGGTCAGGTTTAAGTGAGTAATTACTAAGAATCGCAGGCCTACAATACATAACACCAAATTTCCATGAAAAATAATTGTACCGCTTTTGGTACAAAATTCCAGACAGAATCATACCGCCAGGGAGGTTAACAACAACCACATTTTTTATTAGAAGTATTTATTTATTTCTTTATTTTTTTATATCTTCTACTTTAGCAGCTGCAGTCACACCCTTTGACTCCATATGACCTCTGTCAGAGAAATGTTGTGCATACAACCATAGTTCACTGTACTTTACTGACCTATTAGTTAAAAAAAAAAAAAGTTGACCATCTTACTTTTTGTTGTGTCCAATGGTCCAGTGATATGCAAGACTTTTTGTTCCTGTAAAATGAGATAAACTGCACTTCAAATGTATACGCAGTGTGAATGAATCTGACACCACCTGGTCTCTCAAGTCCTTTGAACAAGTTGAGACAACGCTCTATACGCTCGTCGTCCTCAAGATTACTCTTTCACTTGCATTCATTCGAACTTCCTTATGCTGATATTTAAGCCATGAAAATCCTTCAGCGTTTTAGTACTAACTAGAGTTGCAGATCTGATTGGCGCAAGAGAAGTCATTTTGTATTAACTGTCTATGGTGTCCATACAGCACCGACCCTAGTTCAAAAAAGGTGTGTTTGAACTTGATACAGTAAATACATTTTTTTTTAAAGTTAGCTGCTAGTATTTACTATTAAGTATTTAGTATTAATTTACACAAATAAAACCCCCATGGAGCTAGTAATGCATGAATGGTAAATAATGTACTTGTGTGCATTCCTGTATAAGTACCATTACATATAGAATAAATATACACACGCACACACTATATTGCCAAAAGTATTGGGACGCCTGCCTTTACATGCACATGGACTGTAATGGCATCCCAGTCTTAGTCCGTAGGGTTCAGTATTGAGTTGGCCTGTGGGAACAGTTTGGGGATGGCCCCTTCCTGTTCCAAATGACTGCGCACCACTGCACAAAACAAGGTCCATAAAGACACGGATGAGCGCGTTTGGGATGGAGGAACTTGATTGGCCTGCACAGAGTCCTGACCTCAACCTGATAGAACACCTTTGGGATGAATTAGAGCAGAGACTGCAAGTCGGGCCTTGTCGTCCAACATCAGTGCCCGACCTCACAAATGCACTTCTGGAAGAATGGTCAAACATTCCCATAGACACACTTCTAAACCTTGAGGACAGCCTTCCCAGAAGAGTTGAAGCTGTTTTGCAGAAAAAAAAAGCATGTGTGCCAAAAAAAATTTAAAAAATGTCCTGGAAGAAAAAAGTGTTTAAAATAGATCTAAACTATAACTGAATGACATTTCAATTGCTTAAGTGTAGCAAACAATTGCCCATTTTTTTGTCATAAAATGCTGTTTTCACCTTTTTTTTTTATCCTTTTTATGCTTCTCAGACTCCTCCAGCATCTTTCAGCAACTCCTGTCTATATGTACTCACTCTAGAGTTAACTGCACATCTTGCTCTGGATCAGCTTTTTGATAGTGACAATGATGGAACATGCCTGCAGACCCGTTTGTCTTCTCCACCAAGGGCGCATGTGACAGCGGGGTCAATTCACTAAGAATTAATTACTACATGCATTTTTTGCCAAAAAATAATTCATGTGGTATTTATTTTAAAAGTGGTCAATTCAAACATCTCTGTTAAAAAAAAAAAAAAAAAAAAAAAAGTGGTCAATTCACAAAAAAAACTTGTGTTACCTAATGAATACATTAACCACTTGACCTCTGGAATATTTACCCCCCTCATGACCAGGCTATTTTATGCGATACGGCACTGCGTTCTTTTAACTGACAATTGCGCTGTACTCAAATAAAATGTATGCCCTTTCCCCCCCACAAATAGAGATTTCTTTTGGTGGTATTTGATCACCTATGCAGTTTTTATTTTTAGTGCTATAAACATAAAAAATCTATAATTTTGAAAAAAAAACTATATTTTTTACTTTCTGTTCTAAAATGTATCTAATAAAAAATTGAAAAAATTTAATTTCTTCATAAATTTAGGCCAATATGTATTCTGCTACATATTTTTGGTAAAACAAAATCCCAATAAGTGTATATTGATTGGTTTCCACAAAAGTTACAATGTCTACATACTATGGGACATTTTTTATTTATTTATTTATTTACTAGTAATGGCGGCGATCATCAACTTATAGTGGGACAGCAATATTACGGCAAACAAATCGCACACTAACTTACACTTTTGACACTTTTTGGGGACCAGTGACACTAATACAGTGATCGGTGCTAAAAAATATGCACTGCTTTTACTAGTGGAAGGCATGGATCAGTGTTTCTGCTTTACAGGAACACAGGATCCATGACTTCTGTCCTGATAGAATGGCAAACTGCCTTGTTTACATAGGCAGATCGACGTTCTGCCTCTGTACTGAAGCATCGACAGGTGCCGGAGGACATCGAGTCCGACGTACCCACCGATCAGCTCCCGCTGTGCATAATCACAGCGGGAGCAGGTTGCCGGTAGCACGCGTGTGCGCCCCCAACCCGTAAGTGCAGGATCACATACTAGGTACGTGATCCTGCACTGCAGAGCCGCTTTGTAAGTTATACGGTCGGCAAGCGGTTAAATATATTTTGCGATATTTATCACCTCACTACAGGGAGATTATCTATGAATAAAGATGCAAAGCAATATTGTGAAACTCTGAAAACATTCTTAGGCCACATTCACACAGCTGGGTACATGTCTCCAGTGGATTCTTTGTCTGGAATGATTAGGGCATGCGATTAGCATTAGCCGCTCAGCCTATTTAAACTGATGGTGGGCTGACAGTGGCTGCTGCTTCGGATAGCTGCGGTCATGAATGGATGTCTGAGACTGGACGCAGTGAGCTGTGTCCAGGCTTTGACATCTGCCCCGGTCCTTGCAGCCGCAAGAATCTGCTGATTCTTGACGCTGGAATCTGGTGGCCGCATGTAACTGGTCATGTGAAAGAGTGTGCCTTAATTCACAGAATGATTTCCCTCTAGTGCCCAACTTGTTGCTCGAGGGACCCACGAGGCCCTTTGGTATGATGTGTGACCCTTGGCCCCCAGCAGACTGTAGTGGGAACATTTAATATGGTAATAGCACTGATTTATACTAGCCCCATGTAACATGTTTCCAGTTTCGTATTGTCCTTTGCAGCATTGCACCAGTCTAAAATGTAGCATGTCCACATTCTGACCCTCATTTCCTTTATTAAATCTGCAGTGTCTGACAGTCTTGTCAAGCATTACATATATTGAACCTTAGGTGCGGCCCTTCGGTGATGCCTTGGGGAGCATTTGAGGCCCTCTTTAGCTCATAAGTTGACTACCACTGCTCTTGTGCAATGTTACAAATTATTTACATTCCTGAGCTAAGGTCATAACATTACCACACTGATGCATTGTATTCTTATGATTGACTTCTTTTGAACAGGCTTGTTGGAAAATGTTTCTTCAACGTTGGTTTCATGCACACGTTCAGCTAACATGGCAAGAACTAAGCAAAGAAAAAATGGCATAGGCTCCCCTCAAAACTCATGCCAGACCCTTCAGAGTGAGAGTCCCTTTGGGTATCTTATGGATTTTTTGGGGACCACCCCGAAATCTGTACCACACCCTTATCCAAGCGCACACCCTCAATGGTCTGATTTGTGGGGGCAGATATCTGGGGGCCTTCTTAATTTAAATAGGGCTTCCACACTCCGATAAGTCCCCACCTGCAGATCTAAATATCTACACAGTGAGGGATGTGGTGTAGAGGCCTTTCCCCATGTTGGGGGCTTGTGGCCTGGTATGGTTGAAGGGGGGGGGACAAACACTTGCTGCCCCCCTTTCTTAGCCAACAAGGTTGCTTGCTCAGATAAGATTGTAGCGTGAATGCCTATAGGGTCCTACAGACATAACTACTTGACTCTACGCTGTCGGTAAATCAGCACAGGAGCAAGTTTTTCATTACAGGGGGATTCATACCAGACCCTTCAGGGTGAGAGTTCCTTTGGGTATCTTATGGATTTTTTGGGGACCACCCCAAAATCTGTATCATACACATATCCAAGCATACACCCTGAATAGTCTCTCTTGTGGGGGAGGGGCATATATCTGGGGGCCTACTTATATTAAAGAGGGCTTCCACATTCCAATAAGTCCCCACCTGCAGATCTACATATCTACCCAGTGAGGGATGTGGTGGAGAGGCCTTTCCCCATGTTGGGGTCTTGTGGCCTGGTATTGTTGAAAGGGGGGGCACACACTTGCTGCTCCCTTTCTTAGCCAACAAGGTTGCATGCTCAGATAAGAGTGTGGTGTGAATGCCTATAGGGGGTCTACAGACGTAACAACTGGACTCTACGCTGTCTGTGAATCACCACAGGAGCAAGTTTTTCATTACAAGGGAATTCACACCAGACCCTTTGGGGTGAGAGTCCCTTTGGGTATCTTATGGATTTTTTGGGGACCACCCCAAAATCTGTATCATACCCTTATCCAATCACACACCTTGAATGGTCTCATTTGTGGGGGGGCAGATATCTGGGGGCCTCCTTATTTTAAAGAGGGCTTCCACACTCCGATATGTCCCCACCTGCAGATCTAAATATTCACCCAGTGAGGGATGTGGTGTAGAGGCCTTTCCCCATGTTTGGGGCTTGTGGCCTGGTATGGTTGAAAGGGTGGGGGGGCAAACACTTGCTGCCCCCCTTTCTTAGCCAACAAGGTTGCCTGCTCAGATAAGAGTGTGGTGTGAATGCCTATAGAGGCCTACAGACGTAACTACTGGACTCTACGCTGTCTGTGAATCACCACAGGAGCACGTTTTTCATTACAGGTGAATCATTACACTAAAATGTAATCCAAAAAATCTAAAATAATTTGCCTCAAAACAATTTGTGATACTTGGCAATAACCAGAAATCATACATTAACTTACACGCAAGTTTGATGTTTACTGTACATTTGAATTTTTACAGCGACCCAGATGCCTGAGGCTGTTCCCCTCTGTGCTCTGGGGTCCCATGCACTTGCCCCTACATCACTACAAGACAGCAACTCAGGAGAATAGCGACAGGACTAGAAGGATGTTGACGAGTAGAGCAAGAAGAAGCAGCAAATTCTGACACTACTTGGATTTTTCTGATTTGGGCCCATTAGAACAGAAGACAAGCTATAAAGTACATGATGTTCTGTCCCAGTCCGTGCCTCTATAGTATAATACGGTACTCTGTCCCTTTACTCTCCTGGCATTATACTGACACTCATCAGCAGCACAAAATCAGAAGCTAAGATTATGTATACAAGCTGTCACAGACCTTTTAATTACTTATAAAAGGAAATAAAATGGAATTCCTTAGGCGGGGATAAAGAAAGTCACTCGACATAAGATCAAAGTTGATATTTTTGTGAATTAGATTGCACAGATTGCACACAGAGCTCGTTCTAAGTTCCCGACATCTGGCTAAGTAAGTTATGAAGTCCTAAATGGATTTTAATAGGGTTATTTATGGAGACTGGCAGTGAGGTGCACCTGGGTGAGAAAGGCAATAGGTTCAAAGGATTGTCAAACTGTAGGGAAGATTTAGGGGAAGAAAAGATAAGCCATTCCAAAAATGTCATATGAAGATCAGAGGTATTAAAAACTAAGAGAGTAAAAAAATATGAGTTGAAAGAGACCAGCAACCTAGATGAGGAAATTTTGGGACCTTGCATGTTCAATGTAATTTAATTACTCACTTGTATATCAGCAGAGTGATAATTTGACCAATTCATAGTGAATAAACAGACCATAATACCCTGCATTTAGGAGACCTCATCTTAGCAATTTGCTGTAGGCTGTGCAAATCAGTACACACATGTTTAGCACAATCAAGTTTTAAGTGGAAACTGTGAGATTTGATCTATGACTGAGGCCGGGTTAACACTGGGGCGACAAACGCTCCGACATTGGGAGCTCATGTCGCATGACGTGTGAAAATCAATGTTTCCCTATGGGAGCCGTCTTAACTGGTCCGACACATGTCGGTCCGACTTTGAAAATGCTCCCTGTACTACTTTGGTCCGACTTTGATCTGACTTCAGCCCATTGACTATCATTGAAGTCGGATCAAAGTCGGACCGCAGTCTTGCATGATCCGACTTTAGCATGCGACTTGTGCTGTGCTGCTCTTGAGGGGGAACTCCAGGCCAAATTTTAAATAAAAAAACGGCATGGGTTCCCCCTCCAGGAGCATACCAGGCCCTTGGGTCTGGTCTGGATTTGAAGGGAAACCCCTACGCCGAAAAAACGGCGTGGGGGTCCCCCCAAATTCCATACCAGACCCTTATCCCAGCACGCAACCTGCCAGGCCGCAGGGGAAGATGGGGGGGGACGAGAGAGCGTTTTTTTTGGGCAGGGGGCTATATCATGCATATTAATTTACAATTGGAAGCAAAAACGTTTGTGAAGTCTTTTGAACTTCCTGGATTTCTGCAGGAATGGCCCCTAAAATGTGGTCAGATCTTTATCCAAGTCATGTTAAAAAAAAATCCTCCTAGCCCTCTAAATACACCATCCTTTGACCCCCCCCCCCTTACTTACCTCTACCAATGACTGTGGCCTCCTGCACTACCTGCAACCCTGCCAGTAAACATGTAGTGCCAGGCTGCCCATGACTGCATCCTAACGTCCCATAGGGGGTTGATTTACTAAAACTGGAGAGTGCAAAATCTGGTGCAACTGTGCATAGAAACCAATATCCTTCCAGGTTGATTTTGTCAAAGCCTGGTTAAACAAGCTAAAGTTAGAAGCTGATTGCCGACCATGCACAGCTGCACCAGATTTTGCACCAGCTCCAGTTTTGGTAAATCAACCCTATAGACTTGATTGGGATGTTGGACCTGCATTACAGGTATGACCTATTCAAGTCCAGGAAAACATTTTAGAAAATTTTGCCAAAATTTTGGAAAAGCTACATTCTCCCAATTTTGATTATCTCTAAATGTATCTCGAATTTTCTCTTTTTGTGAACATCCATATTCTGTGAATATGTCCTTATAATTCTACTTGATCCTTTTTCTCTCCATTTGACCAATTTTGATGCAGTTATAACTATTCTATAGACCGGTGGGCAAGTTAGAATTTGCTATACAATGTATTTGGATTTCAGTTTGAATCACACTGACTGTCATGCTTCTTCTGGTGGTCCTGTCAGTTTCCTGGCAAGTTGGAACTTTGTGTATACAATTTACACCCATGACATAACTGAGCTGAGTAATAGTGTGTTAAAGTGCTCAGTCATTTAGTATGTCAGTCTGGCAGATAATGAAATCATAGCTCTTCTTTATTTTGTTTGGCATGCTCTTTGCAGAGATGTGACCTACACCTAAACATCAAAGTGAGACATCAATTCATATCAACACACTCTATTTAACCACAAGCTAATAGTTAGACTTTGAAATGTGTTTTAAACATCACAGATATCACCAGGATCAAACCAGGTGCAGTTTTTGCAGCCTTTTGTATTTATCAGAGATGTTGTGCAGCGTGATAGCAACTAAGATTAGAACGCATGTGTAGGCCCAGCTGTAAAGATTCTGACTTGAGACTGTGTGATCTAGTTAGTGAAAAAGGTTTAACTCCCAGACCCTTCAACAGCACATATATCCCATTTCTCAACTGTTAAGCCCCCGGAAGTAAAATACCTGGTACTTCTAGGTATACAGAAGCAGGTGACTCAGTGCTCTTCCTCTCATGTGAGTGGTACAGTGCTTTTAGGAGGACTAGACGACAGTCCCCAGCCCTGGTTAAGCTCTCACTAGAGCAGGGGTCCCCAAACTCTATGAACATTGGGCCAGTTTACTGTCCTTCAGACCCTGAGGCCAGACTGTGTCCAGTGCCAGCAGAAAATGTCCTGGTGTCAATGGGAGTAAAGAATGCCCCATCATTGTTATTACTGGGAGGAATATTGCCCTATTGTTGGTATTAGGGGAAGACATTGTGTCCCATCATTTGTATCCATAGATATCAAGGGGAAGGTATAATGCCCCATCATTGGTGTCAGTGGGATGAATAGTGCCCCTGTCATGTACCTGGTGGAGATCGAGCTGTGGAGGGGGCTTCTCTTGCACCTCTTGTCCAACACCACTGGTAGTGATGACAGGAGGTATGGGGACACGAAGGATGGTATGAGTGGCACGAAGGATGGTATAACAGGCAGAGCCAGCTGAGGTTTGCAGTAAAGAGATGACCGTGGATCACCAGGCAGGAACCAGGAACTGGAATACGGTGAAGCTTGATCAGTAGACAGGAGCGTAGCCGGGACACGAGCCAAAAGGTCATCAACAGACGGGCAGCGAAGGTACAGGAACATAAGACAGAAGCGGAGTCAGGATACAGGCCGGAGTCGGTACACAGTCGGGCAGCAAGGCACAGAAGCACAAGACAGGAGCAGAGTCAGAGTAGAAGCCGAGGTCACAATAGGCAGGCGGGAATCCATTGATAGATCAAGGGTAAGCCAGGTCAGGCACAGGTAGGCAGATATAGCAGGTCAAGGCACAGGTAAACAGGAACTAATTGAAGACCACTTAACAATCTGTTCATGCCACAGTTTAGCTTAAATAGGCTGTTTAGCTCCAGTACATGCACGTGTGCGCAATTCTTCTTGGGCACACACTAATACATTTGCACATGCACGCCAATGCCCATTCTGTATTGAGCACTTGCTCATAATTATGAGCATGAACATGTAATGGCCTTCTGGTTCCAACTGAGCTTCTCTTACAGCCCCATCATTGGTTCCAGTGAGAAGAATAGGGCCCTGCAGTTTGTGCCAGTGGGCGTTATAGTGTCCCATCATTGGGGTCAGTGGTAGGAATAGTGCCCTATTGTTGGTATCAGTAACAGGAATCATGCCCCACTGGTGCCTTTTAGTAGTTGGAGGAATTGTGTCCCGAGGGCCTGATATGGGGCAAGCAAAGGGCCACACCCAGCCCCAAGGCCGCAGTTTGGAGACCACTGCACTAGAGCAACTTGGAGCTTATCCAGGGCTTTCTTGCCTTGCTAGTGGTGTTTAAATGGAGCAGCAGGGTGGCAAAGTATATTATGCCTTACCTGTTGTGGTTGGAGGAATCTCCTCTGCTGTCTTTGTATATTGACAGCCACTGCCACTTAGAAAACCTAAACAATGACTTCATCTGTTTGGTTGCAGTCCCTACTTGTCCGAGAGTTTTCTGCTCAGCTCCCTTGATTTTCAAATCAAATTTTGTAGTCCTGGGTGGTGCCGTCAGAGCAACCCATGGCTGGGATTCAGTAAGAATCATCAAAAAGTACAGTCGTGTATGGCTAGCTTAAAGCAATCGTGTTAACTCACATTAAAACAATGGGCCAAAAAATTGAGAAGACTAAATTGTAATGGGGGCCAATTATGTCCTCTGTGGGCAGCATTATGTCTACTGAGGGTTTCATCTACATAGTTCCAAAAATGTTTATGGCATTTTTGACCATAGCAATGTAATGAACATGGAGATTTATAAATAATCCCAGAGAAGTCTGCCATCAAACAGTCCCTGAAGTATTTAGCTGATAATTTATGCAAGGATTTGGAATTTAGCAATTGGAGGGCAACTGGGAGTGACATTTTTTCTACCAGTAGCAAGAAGGCCGCATTTGGACCAGTTTCACATGCCTGGTCTAACTCAAACCTGTACAATGCAGTGCTCACTGACTGAGTGGGCATTCATCAAGTGTAAGCAATGTCAAACTGTTGAAATGTTGCATAAAGTTTGCAAAATTGACTTTCTCAGCCAAAAGAGACAAAGCAAACTTCACTTGTGCACATGCCTTACCTCCTACAGAGTGCTTTTCTATTCTAAATCTTGGTACTATAGGGTGTCCATCTTTTAATTCTCAGGAACCTTGAAAGTATTTAGCTGTGGCATAGGGAACTAAGCAGAATGCACCTTTGTCCTCACAAGCAATAAAAGCAGCAGGCCAATAGTAAATGTATTGGCGTGATTAGAATTTACCTGCTGTGAGGGGTTTTTCTTATGCCTATACAGTAATCCTGTCTAACATAGCATATCCTTTATGTTACTTTGATAATTATCCTAATCAAATAAGCAGTTAAGGAATGTTTGCTTTTATCTGATTAAGAAGAGGAGCAAGAAGTTAATGTCCAGCTTAGTTAACAATTGAAAAGCATTCATGCAAGACATTGGAGAAAATTACCCCGTAACAGTTTAGGAGAATGCCAATATGGTGTTTGACAATATTTTATCTATTTATTTCCTATGGTCAGGACTCAGGACGGTCTAAGAAATACAATTAAATAATTTTTTTATTAAATCAGGTAAATATGAAATGTGCATAGCTCCCAACTGTCCCTGACTATGAGGGGCAGTCCGTGATTTGGAGTAAAGTCCCTCTGTCCCTCTTTCCTTCTCATTTATCCCTCATTTTGGTCTGATCTATATAGTTGTATATAAAATGCATTATTTTTCTTTCAAAAAGTGTTTCCCTGTGCTAAAACTTTCAACCAAATTCTAACTTGCTGCATTTGTAAATTTCAAAACCCAATATAAAAAAATAGTAGTAGTAAGTAGTAAGTGTTTTGTTCTTTGTGTTTTTGGTTTAGTGTGTTTGGGCTGATACGATTCAGAACCACTTGATAGCTTTAAAAAAATCACTATGAAGGAAGGGATAAAAATCTTTAATTATTCAGGATCTCTCTGTTTTGTATTTTTGTTTTTCGATCTGATAGTAGTTATGCAATAGAGAGTAAAACTCTAGGTGATGTGTTGGGAATAATCCAATCCTAAAACAGGTATATAGAAAACATAATCATGTGTATATGTGCTATGAGTGGAATTTATAAAACCTGTAATAAAATATGATTAACCTCCCTAGCGGTAATCCCGAGTCAGGCTCGGGGTGATTTTTTTATGCTCAGAGCGGTAACCCCGAGCCAGACTCGGGCTGCATCGCAGTATCCAGGGGAAGTAACTTACCTTGTTCCCTGGATCCTGCGATGTCCTCCCGCAGTGTCTGCGAGCCGTGTCCTCGCTCGATTCTCACTGCCGAGTGCCAAGCTCCATTCCCTGCAACGTTGCTGCGCACGGGGGCGGAGTTCGGCACCAAATTCAAAAAAGTAAACACATAGTATACATACAGTATACTGTAATCTTACAGATCTTGTATGTAATAATTACACATCCCCTTTGTCCCTAGTGGTCTGCCCAGTGTCCTGCATGCAGTTTTATATTATAAAAACTGTTCTTTCTGCCTGGAAACTGGAGATTGTCCATAGCAACCAAAAAGTGTCCCTTTATGTCAAAAGTGATTTTAGACCAGCTAAAAAACAGTGACAATAAATTAGAATCACTCGCAGAATTGAGCGATAGCGATTTGTGGGGAAATTCATCATCAAACAAAAAATCTAATGACAGCGACAATTCTGCAACTGAGCAAATTTCAGTGTTTTTGATTTGATTACATTATTGAATAATTTTTATTATAATTACATTACTATTTGTTATAATTATTTATAGTTATTTATTATATTATAATTCATGATTTTGTGTTTCAAACTTTATCATACCCGGGATGTCTACTAGACTCTGGTTTGGTCAGGTTTAAGTAAGTAAATACTAAGAATCGCAGGCCTACAATACATAACACCAAATTTCCATGCAAAATAATTGTACCGCTTTTGGTACAAAATTCCAGACAGAATCATACCGCCAGGGAGGTTAAACAAAAAAAAAAAAGTAAAAAAAAGCACTTGTGGGGTTAACTAATATTTTTTTAAATAATTCTCCTTCAAGAGGGCATGACCGGAGGTGTGTTCTATGCCTACATACTTTTGAAAATAGGTGTCCCCCATCTCAAAACGTTGGGGGGTATAAATATGCTTTGGGCTTACTTTCACCAGTGTTAGTTTTGTCGACTAAAACTCACTAAAACATTTTAGTCGACTAACTTAATACCATTTTAGTTGACTAAAATACGACTAAAACTAAAACAAATTAGATGACTAAAATGGGACTAAAACTAAAAGGCCATTTTAGTCAAAAGACTAAGACTAAAACTAAATTGAAATTTTACGTCAAAATTAACATTGGTCTGTAGTGCATGTTCATACCTCAATACCATAAATAACATATTCGATTTTTCACTCCAGCAGTATATAATGAGTTTGGAAATTGTAGAGAAATGCTTAAATAATGCATTACAATTTAACTACACCCATTACATTTTAGATGACTAAACTGAGTTTTAGTCGACTAAAATGATTTTAGTCTACTAAAATGTCCTGGAGATTTAGTAGACTAAATATGACTAAAACTAAAACAATTGCAGAAGACTAAAATGGGACTAAAACTAAAATGGCATTTTAGTCCTAAGACTAAGACTAAAACCAAATCAAAATTTGCTGCTAAAATTAACACTGACTTTCACATGACGTAAGACTCTCCTGGCTAATTTGATTTTAAAAAAAGACCTGTTGTTGCAGGAAAATGCTGTTTGCACGCTGCATTTACCCAGAAGCAACTGAAGCAAATAGCTGGACCTGACCATGAAAGTGACAGTGGGTCCCAGGACTCTGTCTGCATTACTCCAATCCACCATTGAAAGCCACCACCAGCTGTACAATCTCTCATACCCTATTCACAAAGGCATTAGGAGCATTAGGCATTTTTAACGCTCCTCAAGTTCCTACTAGAGCAGTTTGCAATTGATACAATGGGGATAAGAGGATGAAGGACAGCTCTGGATAACAGAATCTAACCAGAGAAGGTGTCCCCAATGAGATGGATGTGAATTTGGCTGATAAAAGTCAATAACAAGCCCTAGGGCAGCACTCCAAGAGGGAAGCAACAACTCTGAGGAAGAAAAAACAAAAATAAGGCGTCTCTAAGGCTACTTTCACACTGAGGCGCTGGATGCGCTGGTGGTATAGCGGCGCTATTTTTAGCGCCGCTATACCATATTTTTTGCCGCGACTTGCGGGCGCTAGCGGGGGGATTTTAACCCCCGCTAGCGGCCGAAAATGGGTTAAAAACGCCCGCAATAACGCCTCTTTGCGGCGTTTTGCGGGCATTTTGGAGGCGCTACCCCATTGATTTCAATGGGCAGGGGCGCTATAGGAGTGGTATTTTTACCGCTCCTATCGCGCCTCAAAGATGCGGCTTGCAGGAGTTTTTTGACCCTCCTGCAAGCGCAACGCTCCAGTGCGAAAGCCCTCGGGCTTTCACATTGGATACAATTGAGCGGCTTTTTTGGGGAGCATTGCAGGCGCTATTTTTAGCGCAATAGCGGTTGCAAAGCGCCTCAGTGTGAAAGGGGCATAAGTGCAGAAACACTGCAACTTATTTATTGCCAAAGGATTAAAAACACTTACTAGAAGTCTGAAGTAAAAAAAGCTTACGGTATCATATTAAAAAGGGGGTCCAGCAGTGATGGTAGGGCTACCATCACTGCTGGACTCCCTTTTTAATATGATAAACCTTTTTTACTTCAGACTTCTAGTAAGCATTTTTAATCCTTTGGCAATAAATAAGTCGTGGTGTTTCTCCACTTAGGCCCCTTTCACACTGGCACGTTTTTCAGCCGGTTTAGCGCTAATAATAGCGCTGTTATACCGCCTGAAAAAATCGTGCCCTGCAGTCTTCAGTGTGAAAGCCTGAGGGCTTTCACATTGAAGCGGTGCGCTAGCAGGACCGCTCCAAAAGTCCTTCTAGCCGCATCTGTACAGCGGTGAAGGAGCGGTGTGTTCACCGCTCCTTTACCGCGGCTGCCCATTGAAATCAATGGGACACCGCGGTAATACCGCCCGCAAACCGCGGCAATAGCCGCGGTTTGCGGGCGATATTAACCCTTTTTTGGCCGCTAGCGGGGGTTAAATTCACCCCGCTAGCGGCCGCATACCACGGTAATAACGACGGTATAGCGGCGCTGAAAATCGCGCCGCTATAGCGGTGCTGAAAATCGCGACGCTATACTGCCACCGCACCTGCCCGCCCCAGTGTGAAAGGGGCCTTAGAGACGTCTTGTTTTTGTTGGTTTGTTGTTTATTTAATTTTTTTAAATTGATCATATGAACAGCACCGCGTTGCCGCACTTCAAAAATTAAGCCCCATGTGGAGTTTGGAAAGAGCTGAAGGATCTCAACTCCTTCTATTCAAGTCTATGGTAACGCACCATAATGCGCAGGCACGCATTTGCAGCATGTTTGTAATGGCCTTGCAGCATGTTAGACCTTGTTCATAACAGCCCAAAGAAATAGTCATCTGTAGTGAGTTTTTAATATGTGTAAATATGTGGGCAGCACAATGGTGTAGTGGTTAGCACTTTCACCTAGCAGCAATAGGGTTGCTGGTTCAAATCCCGACCACAACACCATCTGCCTGGAGTTTGTATGTTCTCCCTGTGTCTGCGTGGGTTTCCTCCGGGTACTCCAGTTTCCTCCCACACTCCAAAGACATGCTGAAAGGTTATTCAGATTATGTCTAAAAAATTGGCCCTAGTATGTGTTTGTAAGCGTGTAGGGACCCTTCGGGATAAGACCGCGCTATATCACAATACTTCTCAACTCATGTCAAACACACATAGGGCATTTAGGTAGTGTTTCTAATGCACCTTTGACACGAGTTAAAGGTGCGTCAAACTCAACGAAAAACTTGCGTTAACGCTATAGGTGCGTTTGTTAAGCCAGTATTATTATTACGTCAGTATTTTGAGCAAGTGTTAACAGGGTCTAATAGAGTAACATAATCAATAAAGGCACTTGTGCAGTTTCGCCTAAAGTGAGAAGAAGAGCATAGGCCTTGACTCCTGCTTCTAATTTAAAGGAGAAGTATGGATTTTTTGGCCATGATTCTCCTATGGATCACAGGCATGCAGTTCGTTCTTCACTCCTGTGACCCATTTTCAGGCAACAGCGGGCTAAAACCCCATCCACTCAGCTTGGGAAATGGACTGGATCCACCCAGATGCCTGAATCAGCACCTGGCTCAGCACCTGGCTCAGCCTCTCAGTGATCCGCTGAGAGGCTGAACCAGCCCTTTCCAGTTCAGCACTCCAGTGAGCGCTGGAGGGGACAGCGGAGAGCCGCTGACTGACAGTCATGGCTCTCTGCACAGAGCAAAGAGGAGAACTGAGCGATCAGCAGTGTTTGATGCTCAGTTCTCATTGCAGAGCTGGCAGCAGACAGATAAAGCATCGGATCTATGCTGCATCCACCTAGGTGAGTATAAATGTTTGTTTTTTTTAAATCGTGAACTTCTCTTTTAAGTTAAAGGGTGTATGGTTAGCATGAAGGGGTTCATATAGTATTACATTTTTAATCATTGGTATTTTTACTTGTTGTAGAGTGCTGTGTTGTAGAATGCTGTGAACTTCACCAGTTCAACCAGTTTTTATTAACTCTATATAACTGAATCTTGTCATCAAACATGAAATTTGTGGTGAATCTTCTGACTTTGGCCTCAATCTCTTGCTAATTTGAAAATATGACCTTTGGAGTACATGGTTGTGCAAATAAAGTAAGTCGATTATACAACACTGGTAGCCCTTTTAGCTGTGATATGCTTAAGCACATCTTGCTATCGGTGACAAAGATCTTAAAGTGGAGTTCCACCCTGAATTTTTTTTTCCCCCAAAAATAAAAAAAAATATTGAAAAAAATTAATTGAAAAAATAAATACATTTTTTACTCACCTTAAATAGCAGTTGCTATGCAGAAGTCCCTAATCTTCCGCTTCATCGTCCGGGGCAGGTCTCCTTCCTCCGTCCTACTCGCAGTGTCTTCTGGTGAATGGGGCGCGCTGCCTTCTGGGAACTGTGTGTATCCCAGAGAGCAGCCGGCCCATTCCCAAAACGCTGCGTGGCTCGCGCATGCGCAGAAGGATGGCGTCGCCGGGAGCTGCCAGCGCCGAGGGATCGGCCTCAGGGGGGCTGACATCGCGGAACGAGTAGGACAGGTAAGTGTCGCTACAGTGTTTGTAGCTGTTGACTTTAAAAAAAAAAAAATTTGCAGTGGAATCCCGCTTTTAGAGATAAGTGATGCATTAGGCTTGAAGATTCAATCTGTGCAAAGCCATTACTGTGAAACTTTGCATTTAAGAGAATGATGTAACTTGTGATTTCATTGTCCCCTGTCAGCTTTGTACATTGAGTACAGAGGGGGCAAACTCAAGACATGAAGAGACAAGTGTCAGAGACGGTCGGAAGTTCTGTGTAAATGAAAGGAGCCAAAGAGTAAAAACATTGGATGAAGCCATCCGTTAATCTGTAATAAGCCTGCCACTGATACAATCTTTGCTTCTGTGTTACACATCATTTTTATGAAACAGACAAAACCTGTTTCTATTAGCCTTAAAGAGGAAGTAAACCCTGGAAAAAAAAAAAAAACATGCAAAAGAAAGCCATAATGAGCTAGTATGCATAGCATACTAGCTCATTATGAATGACTTACCTGAGATCGAAGTCCCCGCAGCAGTCCTCGGTCACCTCCGCCGCCGCCAACTTGCCTTGATGTCCCGTCACGGATGTCAATGTATCGCCACTCCGGCGCTGTGATTGGCCGGAGCGGCGATGACGTCACACGTATGCGCGCTCGGCCCGGCAAGAGCCCATTCAGAAAACCGGCAATAAAGCCGGCCCGCTAGTGCGCATGTGCATGACGTCATCAGCGCATCGATATATAGTAAATATCTCCTTAACCATGTAGGTTTAGGAGATATTTCTTGCACCTACAGGTAAGCCTTAATCTAGGTTTACCTGTAGGTGCAAGTTGTCTAAGTGGGTTTACAACCACTTTAAAGCTGAACTCCAAGCAAACGGTTAAATAAATACACCCTTTACATATGTATATGGAAACTATTAAAGTGGTTGTAAACCCTTACATATACCCAGTAAAGTGACAGGCCTCAGGTGATACACAGATATGAAGCAAATCCTCCTACATAAGTTGTACCCGTTTATCTGTGGCACCTCTCTGTACATCTAACACTTCCCTCCGGTCAGATTGACAATGCTGCTGTTCAAAAGTGCCCCTTGTGACCCTTCATCCAGAGTAGGGACACTAATAAAAGAGGTGTGTTACTGGCCAGATCACCAGAAAAAACTAAGGGGAATAAAGAAGAAAAGAAAACGAATGCAGCCATCACTGATGATTGGTAAACTGCAATATATTACATTTTTGATTTAGGGTAAATTAAACTGTCTATAGTGTACATCTGAATGCACTGATCGTGCGCCATACAAACTTGTGACAGGTTCACTTTAACTAACTATACAGCCAGCCTATTAGAATGTATAGTTCCTGACCCCATCATGGCTGTGATGACGATATTGTCAGAATACTGCCTATAAAGGCACTGAGGCCCCCAAAAAATTCCTTTTTTTTTTTTCTGTCCATGGTTTTAGCTAAATACAAAAAAAGCTGACAGCGAGGATTAGAAGATAACAGTTTAAATCCCCTCTTGGGAAATGGATTGTCACTTAATAGTTGGCAGTCCCAGTAAATGGTTGCTAATTTATGCCTCTAGGCTGTATCTCTTGCCATTCAAAGGGTATCATCTTTTGTCATTGCCAATGACTGATGTCATTTGTCAAAAATCAGTGTGTTTAAACTGGTGTTATTTTACACTTCTTTTTGTTGCCAAGAGCACTTGATAGGAATCTGTGATTGTGCTAGTTAACCCCCTATAAAGCGGTGCTTTTAGCACAATGTCCACATTTAAAGGTGTATTCCACTGTGCTGGAGCAGTAACACCTGCTAGATAAATTGGAATGGAGCCCGGCTGGGAAACCCTGGACTAGAGGAAGCACAATGATGACAAACGTCTGTATAGTGCCATTTCTTAATTTAAAAATGCTGGTCACCTGGCTCTCTGAATTAAATGTGATTTTGGGTCACTGAACCATAAAATCAGTCCAAATCAATTACCCACCAGCAGTACCAGCCAGCAGTACCAGTACCAGCCAGCAGTACCAGTACCAGCCAGCAATACCAGTACCCGCCAGCAGTACCAGTACCCGCCAGCAGTACCAGTACAATCCAGCTGTACCAGTACCAGCCAGCAGTACCTGCCAGCAGTACCAGTACCTGCCATCAGTACCAGTACCAGCCAGCAGTAACCGCCAGCAGTACCAGTATCCACCAGCAGTACCAGTACCCACCAGCAGTACCAGTACTAGCCAGCAGTACCAGCAAGCAGTACCCGCCAGCAGTACCAGTACCCGCCAGCAGTACTAGTACCCGCCAGCAGTACCAGTACCCGCCAGCAGTACCAGTACCCACCAGCAGTACCAGCCAGCAGTACCAGTACCCGCTAGCAGTACCAGTACCCACCAGCAGTACCAGCCAGCAGTACCAGTACCCGCCAGCAGTACCAAGCAGCGGTATCTGCCAGCAGTACCAGCAGGCAGTACCCAACAACTGTACCAGCCAGCAGTACCAGCACCTGTCCGCAGTACCCAACAGCGGTACCAGCCAGAAGTACCAGCCCTGGAGGACAGCCAGCAGCAGCCACCAGCCATAACCACCTGGGGGACAGCAGCACCCAGCAGGTAAACCGCTGTGCATCAGTGTGAAAGCAGCCTTAGGCCCCTTTCACACGATCGGTCCTATCGCTTCTGCCTGACTGTTTTTCAGGCAGACCCAATTGGACCCTCCATTCACCTCTATAGAGCGGCAGATTCAAACAGACTCGTTTCTGTTTACACCCGCCTATCTGCAATCCGATCTGCTTAAAAAAACATAAAGGGATCTGTCCCCTTCTGTATGGGCGGATCAGAGGGCCCTTAGGTTAGAGCGGGCTGCATCTGTGTCTGCTCTACATATGCAGAGTGGACACAGACCTGCCATCTGCTCGCTACGCTCATTGTGGCTCGCGACCGGTTACAAAGTCGCTAAAGTGGCCCTCGCTCCTCAAAAAGTTGGGCACCCCTGCTCTAGAGCTTAGCAAATTAGATAAAGTTTCACTTTGCAAACAATACCCAATCACAAGCAAGGAAAATTAGCTTGCTTGCACATGATTGGATGATGGAACTCAGCAGAGCTTTTGCTCATTTACTAAGTTCTGGAGCAACTGCTCTTGCAGAGTGCAACTGCACAGTCTATTTGCCTTTAGTAAATCAACCCCAAAGCTCCTAGAATGGACAGAATCAAAGCTTGCGGTGCTTCAGGGCTACAAATCTCAAAGATGGATGAAGAGTCATTAACTTAAATTATTTCTACATGTGCAAGTAATTAAAAAAAATACAGCGGGTCTGCAATTTAAAGTGATTGTAATGTCTAATATTTTTATTTGATAAAATAATAAACAGGTCTGTTCTTACCTAGTCCGTGCAGAATGGCCCCAAACCTCCTCTTCTGAGCTCCCCAACTGGAGATCTTGGCTTCTCCTCTTCTGTAGCGGCTCCCATAGCAAGTTGCTTGTTATGAGGGCAGATGTGTGGGTTCAATCCCCAGCCGGACTGTGTGTGTCCAGACACACACACAATGCAGCTCGGCCTCACCCCGCTCTCTGGTCACTGGATTTCACTGACAGCAGCAGGAGCCAATGGTTCCTGCTGTTCTCAGCAAAGCCTGTGAGACCAGGAAGAGAGGGAGAGAAGACCTACAACCACGTACAGTGCTGAATTGATACAGGAGTTAGGTAAGTGTTAAGGCCCGTACACACGGTCGGAATTTTTGCCAACAAACTTCAAAATGAGCAAGTTTTTAAAAAAATCAGACCGTGTGTACGCTCCATCTGATAAACTTTTTCGGTTTTCATTGGACAAAAGTTCGCTCTGCAAACGGACAAACTTTTCGGCAACAAAAGTTCGATGGTGCAAAGTCCTATCGTGTGTACAGAAATCCATCGGACTTTTGTCCGAGGTACAAATACGCATGCCCAGAACCAATGTTAAAATCAACCAACAATAGCAGAAGTTGACCAAAGGGTGGCGGTAAAGAGCAGAAAAGAGCAGAAAAACCACGTGATGTTGGGAAAGTTTTGGGAAAGTTTGCAGAAAAGTCCGAGCGTGTGTATGCTATGGGTGTGCCCGGCCAACTCCCTTCGGACAAAAATCCACGGAAAAGTTTGTTTGAAGTCCGACCGTGTGTACTAAGCTTTAGGGAGGGGGGAACACACAGTGGAAAGTTTTTTATCGTAATTCAGAGAATGCATTAAAGTGGTTCTAAAGCCTTAAAGCGGAGGTCCACACAAAAAGTGAACCTCCGCTTTTCGGAACCCACTCCCCCTCCGGTGTCACATTTGGCACCTTTCAGGGGGGAGGGGGGTGCAGATACCTGTATAATACAGGTATTTGCACCCACTTCGGGGCATAGATATCCGCAGAATCTGCGGGTATCTACACCACTCCCCCCCCCCCGCTGTGTTCTGGGAAACACACAGTTCCCAGAACAGAGCGGAGACCAGTAAAGACACGCGGCGCAACTTGCCCATGTGCAGTACGGAACCGGGCAGTGAAGCCGCAACGCTTCACTTCCTGATTCCCTCACCGAGGATGGCGGTGGGGGCAGCCGAGAGACGAGCGATTGCTCGTCTTCTGCTGCCGACATCGCGGGCACCCTGGACAGGTAAGTGTCCAGTTATTAAAAGTCAGCAGCTGCAGTATTTGTAGCTGCTGGCTTTTAATATTTTTTTTTATGGTGGACCTCCGCATTAAGGTTTTGTTATTACCTTAATGCATTCTCTGCATTAAGTTAAAGAACCTTCTATGTCCAGGAACCCCCCACTATACTTACCTGAGCCCCGATCAAGATCCACCATTGTGTACAAGAGCAACGCCCCTCTCCTATCTCTCCCTCCTCACATGGCAGATTGATAGCAGTGGGAGTCATTGGCCCCTGCTGCTGTCAATCAAATCATATGATGAGGGAGCTGGAAGTGGGGCAAAGCCCTGCTGGCAGCGGGGCTTGGCAGCGAGCCCACACGAGTACACCCCTCCTAGCAAGTGGCTTGCTGGGGGGGTACTCAGAAGGCAGGAGGAGACAGGAGTGCCTTAGGAAAACCCCAGAAGAGGAGGATCTGGTCTGCTCTGTGCAAAACCATTGCACAGAGCAGGCAAATAAAATATGTTTGTTATTAAAAAAATATATATAAAAAGGTTTAGAATCACTTAAGGTAAAAAAAACATTTAGACTTTAGAACCCCTTTTCATGAAGACGGGAACGCCATTCACTAAATGTCAACATATTGTAAGTCTATAGCCTTGTACACATGCTTAGATTTTGGGATGACTGGTTGTCCGTTTTTTGTGGCATGCTAGACTCATGTGGAAAGTGAAGAGGTTACTCACAATACAAAAATTTTCGTACGACAGAATACAGCGTCAGAAGTGACGTAATGTGTTGAATAGTTTTGTATGTTTTTTTTTTCGTTTTTGAGCATGCGTAGTCTTGCACAAAAACCATACTAATGAAATGAAAATCAGACGTTGAGTTCACATCCGACATAAATTTTATAGTCTGCACATCCAGCTTTTGTCTGACGAAAAAGCAAAATCGGCTGCCGAAAGCACCGTACTAACGACTCGAAAATCGGCAGACAGCTTGTCGTACAAATCCGATTTTTGAGCCTTTAGAGTGGATATAGATGAGCAGATCTTTCATTAGAAGCGATTGGTAATAGGAGATCTGCCATCCTTGCTGAAATCATTGCCCCCCCCCCCCAACCAAAACCTGTTGTGATTTTAAAAATTTGGCCAGCACTGAATCACTTACAATAAAAGAATAAGGGAGTCCCAGCGTTTAACTGTAAGCATGGTCCCTGCTCTTCTTTGCAAGTTCTTTGGGAGCCAGTTACGAAAATTTAAAGCTTTACAAAACCCGAGTACAGATTGCCCCTACTGAAAATCAGCTGCAGTGCAATTGGCAACAGACACGTGGCACAAAGAAAAAGGCCCAATCAGTCAAATGTCTACAGTAAAACAATAACCTGCATCAACAGGTTTTTTTTGTGCAGGGACTGCTTCCTCCCCCATAAAAGTCAATGGGAAAGCAAACACAGCTTAAACCAGATTGATGGAGCTAAGAAGGAGGGCATTTGCAGTTTAACTGCACCTGTCATGAACTATGAACTCACCTGATTTGCCCATCAACACAAGCTCAATGCCCCTTGACAAAGACCCCTAAGGCAACAGATCTTAGAAGTTAGTGCTTAAGTAAGAACTGAAACAGAAATACTGGTGATGTTATCCCCACCAAACTCCATTTACAGTATGCTAATAAAATGGGTTCGTTGATTGTGGTTGAGGCCGGGTTCACACTGGTCCGACAAACGCTCCGACATTGGGAGCTCATGTCGCATGACGTGTGAAAATCAATGTTTCCCTATGGGAGCCGTCTTAACTGGTCCGACACATGTCGGTCCGACTTTGAAAATGCTCCCTGTACTACTTCGGTCCGACTTTGATCCTACTTCAGCCCATTGAATATCATTGAAGTCGGATCAAAGTAGGAGCCTTGTCCTTACCATCCGACTTTTGACATCCGACATGTGATTACAGCAGCAGTAAAATTAATTTATCTCACCCTGGGATTGTTTTGATTGGTCAAAGGACAAGTCAGACTAGCACAAAGTCGGATCAAAGTAGTATCCTGTTCATGAAAGTCGGATGGATGTCGGACCAATGTAGGATCAATGTAGGACTGATGTCGCAGAGCAAAGTAGGATGAAAGTTGTATGACTGTCGTGTCGTATCAGTGTGAACCCAGCCTGAGTGAGCCTACTACCAAGATAGCAACCCAACACTGGCCTCACCCATCTGGTTGGTCTTTCCAAAAGACTCCAGAAAATCACCACTAGCTCTAATAAGGTTCATGCCCCTGTATTTACTCTATTCTTATGCCCTGTACACACGATAGGAATTTCCGATGAAAAAAGTCAGACGGAGTCCATTGGGGTTTTTTCATCAGAAATTCTGACCGTGTGTGGGCCCCATCGGAGAAATTCCAATGAATTCCATCGGAATTTTCAAGTAGAACGTGTTCTATTTTTTTCCGATGAAATTCCGTCGGAATTCCGAGGGAAGTTTGATCGGAAAAAGGTCCGATCGTGTGTACCGGGCATTAGGTCTCTGTTTGCTCCACCCACCACTCTTCCCCTTCAACAATTCTGCTTCCTCAGAAGGCCTATGCAAGAGTCCCACTCCCTGTTATTAGAGTGCCTCCCACACAAACTTAGCTACCCAAGGTAACCACCAATGGTGGATAGAGTAAGCAATAAGCTCCTGCACAGAAATTATGTTTGCCTCCTTACCCCCAACTAAGCTATAGCAATCATTATTTTTAGCAATAAAGGTCAATATGAGCTGAACACTAACATAGTTACACAACACATAGTTAAAAATACCCATAGTAATGGCAAGTAACACATGCTAATATATCTAATATACAGTAGGCATTTAGGAGGGACAGAATGGCCCTATTACATTGGTGATCAGTGAAGTGTTCCAAATGATTAGTGTTTTGTGAGAGAAGGCTCCATTACAGTATATTGGTGCCATTGGATGAGGGGCCCCTGTTAATTGGTGCCAGTATGAAATGGGCCCCATTCATTGTTGGTCAGCGGTTACTTTTCCTTGAAACAGGAATTCCTCTGGGCATGCAGATTCCTGAACTTCTATAAGGTATACTACAGACCCAGTGCCAAGTGCAGTTGCTCCAGAGCTTAGCAAATTAGGCAGTTTCACTTTGCAAAGAATACCCAATCACAAGCAAGGAAAATTAAGAAAACAGCTTTTTTGCTTGCACATGATTGGATGATGGAACTCACCAGAACACCATCAGAATACACTGACCAGCACTGCCGGCTATAGCCGCCGGTGTCTTGTCGACCTAGTTCCGCTAACGATATGGTTCCGAGCTCAACTGCGCAGGCGCTGCCGAACAGCTGTTCAAGCTCGGAGATTTACGTCGGCTTGGCTTGCGCCTGCGCAGTCAAGAGGGAACCAGATCGATAGGAGGAACCATAGGCTCGGCAGCTGTGGACGCGCTCGCCCCCGATGCTTCATTACACACGCCGCTTTCCTCTTCATACAGCAAGGGGCGGATCAGATGTGATATTCAGCAGTGCGATTTGTTTGTTTATACACGACGCTCTATCCAGCCCCTTGCTGGATAGAGCGGTGAGTATAAACAAACAAATCGCACTGCTCAATATCACATCTGAGCCGCCCCTTGCTGCATGAAGAGGAAAGCGGCGTGTGAATCTAAGCAACGGGAGCGAGCGCGTCCTATCGATATGCTTCCCCCCCTTGACTGCGCAGGCGCTGCTGAACAGCTGTTAAAGCTCGGAGATTTCCGTCGCCTCGGATTGCGCCTGTGCAGTCGAGCTCGGAACCATACAGATAGGCGGAACCAGCTTGGCAGATCACCGGCACTGATCGAGTAGGGAAAATCCAACAGGCTGGTTGTACAGAAGTCAATCGGTAAATTGACTTCTGTACAACCAGAATACCCAATCACAAGCAAGGAAGATTAGAAAAACAGTATTTTTGCTTGCACATGATTGGATGATGGATCTCAGCAGAGCTTTTGCTCATTTAATAAGTTCTGGAGCAACTGCTCTTGCAGAGTTATGCCCTGTACACACGATCAGAATATCCGATGGGATAAAATCCGATGGAATTTTCCGTCGGAATTCCATTCAAGCTGTCTTCCATCAGTCTTTCATACACACTGTCAGACAAAGTTCCGACCGCCAAGAACGCGGTGATGTACAACACTACGACGAGCCGAGAAAAATTAAGTCACATTTTTCTGAGCATGCGTCGACTTCATTCTGAGCATGCGTGGATTTTTCTCCGACGGAGTTCCACACAGACGATCGGAATTTCCTATCGTTTTTTTTTCCCATCGGGAAAAAAAATAAAACATGTTCTATTTCTAAACACCGATGGAAAAAATCCGATGGGGCCACACACGATCGGAAAGTCCATCTGACTTTTTTCATCGGAAAATCTGATCATGTGTACAAGGCATTAGATAGCTGGCATAGATTAGTCATTTTCTTTTCGTGCAATCATTTTCGTGCAGTCATTTTCGTGCAGTCATTTTTTTCGTGGGTTGAATAAAACAAAAAAATGACTCGTTTCCCCTATCCACACACTGGATGTGGATCAGAAAATCCTCCCCGCTGAGCTAATGTGTTCTGATGGGTGGGATACTTCCTCACAATCAGAATACACTGATCAGCACTGCCAGCTATAGCCACCGGCACTGATCGTGTGGGGAAAATCCAACAGGCTGGTTGTACAGAAGTCAATCAGTAAATTGACTTCTGTACAACCAGCCTGCCTGTGCATGGATCAAAATTCAGCCAGTCCCTGCTGGACTGGCTGAATTTTAATCTATCAATGATAGTGCGCAGAGATCAGCATACAAATAAACATATATCTTATGGCACCAACATCCCCAAAATTATTGGAACATTCAAAATACGGGATATGGGATTTTGAAGGGTGCTAGATATGAGAGTTCACAATTTTAATCTATGTTTACTCTACCAAGAAGTGAAATTTGAATGACCTATGTAAATTAATAAAAAAGGTATACCCATTTTTGATACAGCCTTCGTAAAACACTACAAGGCTTCACCGTCGGCAGTATTCTTAAAATTGGGTACATCACATGCAGTGTTTTGATTTCATATGACTATTCTGGCCTGGCCATACACAGACAGATACCATAGAAATAACAACAGAATGTTATAGCTCTTTTTCATGCATGTCTCCATCAACAGAAATTTATAGTTACAGCTTAGGTATATTCAAGCCAAATTTATCACAAGCATCTTGATGCTCAATTAAGATGCTGACGTTACAGAGGTAAAAGATTTTATAGCTTAGGAAATGATCCATTATGTTAACACAAACCAAGCACTTAAGTTAGGCAGATATTCCGATTTTTCTGATTTCAGAGATTGGCAATTAACTTTATGTCCCGCAGAAAAGAGCTGTAAAACGTTATGGGCTTTGGTTTTTCAGACACTTGGTTGATTTTATAGTATCGATGTGCATTGAACCATTGTGTAGACCTAAGCAGAACATGAATGAAAAACTTTTTTCACGTGTTGTAACAGGGTAAAAATCAGCAGGAAATCAACAGATTGATATTATTACGGATGATTTTATATGCAGTGTAATGGTTTATTCATGGAGGAAAAGTAGTGAGAACTTCCTATGCAGATGCCTGAGGTCTTGCGTACACAGGAGAATTAGAAGTTAAAGCGTATCTAAATCCAAAAACAAAAATGTAAAATAACTGCTGCTTACTAGTCCTAATGCCGCGTACACACGATCGTTTTCAATGTCATTGAAAAAAACTGAATTTTTCTCTACGTGATTTTTCGTGTTTCCTCTCAAGCCAACCTTGCCTACACACTATCGTGGAAAAAAATGTTGGAGTAAAGCGCGGTGACGTACAACGCGTACGACGGCATTATAAAGGGGAAGTTCCATTCGGATGGCGCCCCCTTCATGTTAGTAAAGTTTGTTGAGAGACGATTCGCGCTTTTCAGCCTCGTGCTTTTCAGTCCGTTACAGCGTGACGAATGTGCTATCTCCATTACGAACGCTAGTTTTACCAGAACGAGCGCTCCCGTCTCATACTTGATTCCGAGCATGCGTTTTTTTTTACACGTCGTTAAAGCCCACACACGGCCGTTTTTCATGACGAGAAAAACAACGATGTAAAAAACTACGTGAAAAATTAGAGCATGTTCCAATTTTTCTCGTCGTGATTCTCTGCGTTTTTCTCGTCGGGGAAAAATGCTAGAAAGCCCACACACGATCATTTTTAATGACCATTTAAAAAAAAAAAAAATAATTCTCATCATTAACGATAAACGATCGTGTGTACGCGGCATTAGATTTGGAAACTGCATTATTTTTCTTTTTTTCCCTTTATGTTAATCTGGTGATTCTGCCAGTAAGCTGGCTTCACACTGATCGGGATTCGGCCCGTTCAGTAGGGACCGGCCCAATTCCATTTAGCGGTGTGGCCATCCTTGCTCAACAGAAGTCGAACATTTGATCGACTTCTGCTAAAGGAATATGTTTCCGCTGATCAGTGTATTCTGGGGGCAGTTGATCCTGCTGTCAGAAGACAATGTCCTTGGGGGGGATTCCTCCATTGACCTTGCTTTGTGTATGGAGGAACCTGTTAGTTAAAGTGTTACTAAACCCACAACAGTAAAATCAGTCTGTGTATGCAGTAAAGCGTGATTGTTATACTTACTGTGGAACCTAAGGGGTTAATCCTCCACATTGTGTAAACAGGCTGTTTGATCCTGTCATCTCTGATACTCCCCTTTTTTTATTGTCCCCAATCCGCTGATAGAACAGAGCCCCAGGAGGCACTCTGCACATGCTCAGTTTGGTGTGTATTGCTAGAAAGTTTTTTTTTTTCTTGGGCAGGTTCATGTGATCAGCACAGGGCCAATTAGCACTGTGCAGAGGCTCAGGGGTCATGCAGCCTCATAAGACAGTCAGAGGAGAATAAAAACTCCTCCTACAAGCTTTAACCATACACTGATAGAAGTCACAAGACTGCTATATACTGCTGATGATAAAAGGTATTTAGCATTTTATATTTATTAAAATGATTGCATTTCCATGTTCTGTGTACTGTGTGAGACAAGATATAGTGAATGCAGAGTCCTGGGTTTAATAACACTTTACCGGGTTTGGCCAGCTTAACACACTTCTTGTCCAAGGGTAGCAATACACACTCACTGTACTATATTAGGACAACAGAAACAAGACAACACTACTGAAACTTCCCTCTTTCTTCTTCTCCATAACATAGATGGTTCTGTAGTCCTGTATCAAGTAACTGGAAAGAATACAGCAGCGGCAGAGAGCATAGGAAGCTTTCTGGCGAGATCAACAGGTATATTTTTGCACCTATCAGACAGATACAAAAGAACAGAAGCAAATATAGGAAATGCATTATTAAGGTTTGCATACCCTTTAAGCTGCCCATAGAGGGTTTATTCTACGATTCACACATGCTGCTGATTAGTTCCTTCTTTGTACAATTTTGTCCAGTAGACATTAGATGACAGCCTACATTGAGTGATGATGCAATGTATATGGTGCCACACACAGTTGCCCCAGATGAGCATTCTAAAAGAACTAAATGGTTGGAAATTTTGCCCAATCTCCATTGTGGGAGAATTGTCTGCACATGGTTCCCACTCTTTCCTCCTTTGTCCTAAACTGGAGCACGTACGCAACTATGGCCTTCCTCTGCATGCACATTCAACCATTCTCCATGTCTATGGCCAGTTGCTAAGGCAGGTAATATATGGTGCCATTTTCATTCCTGCAACCGTGGTTTGCGCAAAAGAAAGTTGCTCAATTCCCCCATCAACACAGTCAGTGTTGATTTTGGAATCCCACCTGCAGAGCTATTGAGTTTTCCTGGTAAGGGGTGTGGGGAGCCATCCCTGCCAGGAAAACCGTGATTATTGATAGAGTCTATAGCTGTTTGCAATAATGGCATGCCGAAATTCCAGACATCCTGGTTGTACCCAAGTCGATTAATGGGTCAATTTGGTTACATTCAGCCAGCCCAGATTCAAATCTCTGCCAGTCCTTGCTGATCCGGCCAAGATTTAAATTATCTATGGCCAGTTTACCGTATATTCAGCCAGCCCAGATTCAAATCTCTGCCAGTCCTTGCTGATCCGACTGAGATTTAAATTATCTATGGCCAGCTTACCGTATATACTCAAGTATAAGCCGACCAGAATATAAGCCGAGGCACCTAATTTTACCACAAACAACTGGGAAAACTTATTGACTCGAGTATAAGCCTAGGGTGTTCATCTGCATGCCTCACTGTGCCTCACTTTGCCTCACTGTGTCCATGTGCATGCCTCACTGTGCCCATGGCTCACTGTGCCCATGGCTCACTGTGCCCATGACTAGACTGACGTTTTACATGGGAGTCTATGGAAGGGGTTCCCGGTTTTGAAAAATCGGTGCTTCCCAGCCGTAGGTCCCCTAGACAACAAACTTTGTACACTTGTAGAGGAGAAATGGGGCTACATGTGTGCCAAGTTTGGGATCCAGGAGACCTACGACCGGCCGGTACCGGGTCCCCAAAATCACCAAAGAAATTACCGTTTAACATGGGAGTCTATGGAAGGGGTGCCCGGCTTTGAAAAATCGGTGCTCCCCGGCCGTAGGTCCCCCAGACAAAAAACTTTGCACACTTGTAGAGGAAGAGTGGGTCTACATTGGTGCCAAGTTTGGCACTGGGTTCCCAAAGTCCGGGAGATCAGGCGCAAAAAGGTGACTCGAGTATAAGCCGAGGGGGGCATTTTCAGCACAAAAAAATGTGCTGAAAAACTCGACTTATACTCGAGTATATACGGTAATTAAAAAAAGAAAAACTAAAGTCACCCTATAAAGGAAGAAAAGTGAATCCTACCATTTCTGGCAGGTGGTATGGGAAATCTTAGCTGTCTTGACACATTGACACACTTTTGGTTGTATCAGATATTGTGGCTCCACAATGAACCTTGTAAATCCTTCCCTCAACACCTACTTTACTGCTGTAGTGTATTGATGATTTAAGTTAACTACAGCCTTGATTGTGAATGCGTTTAGGTTTTTGGTTTGCTTTTGAAATGCATTTACCGTGCATTCATGCTGCATTGACTTTGTCTTGTTAAGAGAAAGAATAAAGGCAATTCAAAAGCAGTAGACTAGGACAGAAAAACAACATAAAGCTTGGCAACAGCAACAATAAATATACATTATGTCATTATGTCAATACAGCTCGATACCATGCAGTTCTAAATTCAAGCTGGGTTTGACAATTGATTAGAGCAGTGTTAGGCCTCATGCACACTGGACGTTTGACGTTTTTACAGCAGCTGTTTTTGGCTGTAAACGTTTTTTTCTACAGTCATTAAACTCTCCATCATGTTATCCTATGTGTCCATGCACACATAGGCTGTTATCAGCAGTTTTGGCCAATGGCGTTTTTGAGCAGTAAAAAAAACAAAAACCGGTGGCTTCTGAGAGATGTTTTTCAGCTTAAAAAAACGTTCTAACGCTGATAAACGTCGATAAACGATCACCAGCGTTTTTTGACATTTTTGTTCCATTGGAAAAAAAAACGCTAAAAAAAACACTAACGTGGGAAAACGCTAATAAACGCTATTTTTTTAAAAAAAAAACTCACTGCAAAGCTACTGGCGTTTTTATAAAGTTATTTTAACTTCCAGTGTGCATGAGGCTTTAAGGGACGTGTTGGACAACTGGAGAGCCATGCCGTTGCATTGTGTAATAGAGCCGTGGGCCGACTTTCCTATATGCTGGCAGCACAAGATATTTTAACTTTTGCTGTAGCACCCCCTTTCGGTGTAAAAAAGTAAAATAATCTAATATTTATATCTGTCTGCCTGCAGGTTTTTTCATTAATAAAAGGAAACTCCACTTTACAATTTTTTAAATTGCTCAGCCTATTTTTAAATTTGCCAAAATGCATGCAATATTCACCTTATCTCCAGCTCTGTCCTCCACAGAAAGTCCTCTCTGCTGATAGCTGCAATTCCGCTTCAGGCTGAATAACAGCCAGCACCTTTCAAACCCGTTTCATGTGCTTTAAATTGTTACTAAACCCAGGATCCTGCATTCACTATATCTGGACTCCCACAATACATAGAACATGGGAATGCAATTATTTTAGTAAATATAAACTGCCAAATACCTTTTCTCATCAGCAGTATATAGCAGTCTTGTGACTTCTATCAGTGCCTGGTTAAAGCTCGTAGGAGGAGTTTTCACACTGCACTGGCTGTTCTATTAGGATGCAGGACCCCTGACCCTCTGTTTGGACAGTGCTGATTGGCCCTGTGCTGATCACGTGCACTTTCCCAAGAGAAAAAAACTCTCTAGCAATACACACCAAACTGAGCATGTGCAGCCTGACTCCAGTAACTCTGTCTTATCCGGACACATTTTGGAGTCAATGGAAGGAGAGGAGGATCTGTACATACAGGATCAAACAGCCTTTTTACACAATGCAGAGAACTAATCCCTTAGGTTCCACAGTGAGTATAACAAGCATGCTTTACTGCATATACAGACTGCTTTTACTGTTGTGGGTTTAGTAACACTTTAAATAACAGCAGTTTTGCTTTAAATTAGGGCTGTGGAAATTAACTATTAATTCCTCGATTAATTTTTGTGATCGATCAAAATTCTTTTGATCGGTACTCACCTCTCCACCGGCTTCCAGGTCTTCAGGGAGTTCCGTCGGAGATCCGGTGACGTCACGGACACCGGCGGGGCTTGCCGTGTCCATCTGAAGGGCTCCTTTGCTGTGCCTTCATATCTGCATGCCGGCGGGACCTTACTATCTGCCACACGCAAGGGCTGTTACACTTCCCTCTATCAACCTGGGATTCTACAGCCATCCACTGGGAGTGGATAGTTCCCTTCACAGGACATCTACATGCCGACGGACTGATATTAACCCCTCATCTGGATTCAGCAGTGGTATCGTTGTACACATTTTTATACAAGTATCATACTTAGCTACATGTTTTTATGACTGCTTTTGCTACCGTTTGGTATTACTCGCACCATTTTTACAGTTTATGGAGCTACATCGATTTTATCTCCAGTGCAATATTTATTTTGTTACCTACTTGAAGACTATAAAAGTTTTAATGCTATTCCCATCGAGTGCTGCCTTTGTGTGTTTTTTGTATCCTGCTATCCATTTTTCCAGTGGTTGGTAGCTGCACTGGGAATTGGCCGGCAAGGAGATCAGCTAAAAGTAGTTGGAGCTGTATGTGCGTTATAATTAATCAAAAATTTTAATCAGTAACAGCCCTACTTTAAATGTATTTTATATACTATTTAACGCAGAACTATACTGAAAACCAAAAACATTATTCAATTAATTTTTAATATTCAAACAAACTTATCTATCCATGTCTCCATGCTTTATTTTGCTGAGAAATCACTTTGAAAAACACCCCCATAGCATTTCTGGCCATGGTCATCTGGATGTAGCATTTAATTCCTGGAGTCCATATGCCCTTAGCTCAGGCATTCATGCAGGTGGGTGTGCATAGCTGAGAAAATCCCTCCTACCCTCCTAAAGACTCCTGGGATGTACAACTTCCTTTTGCCTCGGCCTGGGAACCAGGAAGTAACTGAAGAAGTTTAAAGCGGTGTTCCAGCCGCAATTATTATTTTTTTGAATCCGTAGCCACAAACACTATAGCTGCTGACTTTTAATAAGGACACTTACTTGTCCTAGGCGCCTGCAATGTCGGCCCCCCGAGGCCGATCAGTCAATCGTGGCAGGTCCCGGCGCTGCCATCCTCACTAAGGCCCCTTTCACACTGGGGCGTTTTTCATGCGGTTTAGCGCTAATATTAGCGCTATTATACCGCATGAAAAATTCGTGCCTGTAGCCTTCAATGTGAAAGCCCGAAGGCTTTCACACTGAAGCGGTGCGCTAGCAGGACCGCTCCAAAAGTCCTGCTAGCCGCTTCTTTACAGCGGTGAAGGAGCGGTGTGTTCACTGCTCCTTTACCGCGGCTGCCCATTGAAATCAATGGGACACCGCGGTAATACCGCCCGCAAACCGCGGCAATAGCCGCGGTTTGCGGGCGGTATTAACCCTTTTTCGGCCACTAGCGGGGGTTAAATTCACCCCCCTAGCGGCCGCATACCGCGGTAAGAACGACGGTATAGCAGCGCTGAAAATCGCACTGCTATACCGCCACCGCACCTGCCCGCCCCAGTGTGAAAGGGGCCTAAGGGAAACAGGCAGTGGAGCCTTGCGGCCTCACTGCCCGTTTCCTACTGCACGCTTTATGACAGGGTGGCTGTTCTCTGGGATTCACACAGTTCCCAGAAGACAGCGCTCCTCATTCCCCAGAAGACAACGCGAGGAGGACAAGAATGAAGACCAGCTGTGGACTAGGAAGAGGCAGATTGGGAAGATCTGCCTAACAACAGCCATTTCTGGTAAGTAAAAAAAAAAAATTTTTTTCAATTTTTATTTTTTACGAGAATTTTTATGTCATTTTTTTTTTTAGGGTGGACCTCCGAATTAAATAATATACTTTCCTATATATTTACTAATGTTAGCTGCATAAGGATTAAAAATAGTCGGTGTTCATTAAGAGAGTGAATTTCTGCTTTAAATAAATGGAGCTGAGTATCTGTGTTTACATCCTTCTTTGATGGCCAGATTCTTTTGGTTTTAGCAATCCAATAAATGAGGCAATCACATAAAAAACCTATACCGTGCAAAATGGAGACATTAAAAAGTGATGGGAATGTCCTTTCATTGGTCAGATGAAAGTACCGTCGTCTGATCGGAGATCAGTAAGTATTTGGTGAAATTAGCAGAGAGGAAAAGATTCAATAATTTACAGCTTGTGAATTGGGCTATCGAGGAAAAGAGAAAAAGTAACATTTCAGTGGGACTAAAGACACAAAGCTTTTCTTTGATGGCACAAATCGTAAATCTGTGCTGTTCACAAGACCTTTTATATCACGCGGCTCGTAAAATGGCCGTAGAAGATCTGTTAGCGCTTCTTAGAGTCCTTTTCCCATATTTGCAACACTTATGACACCAGCTTGTTATTTGTCATATGAACCATAAAGTGCTAATACAGGTGGTGCACATGGTACTGCCACGCAGTCACCAACACACATTCGATAAAACACCCAGAAAATAACTTTATACGCAGCTTTATGTAAATTCTGACAGCTGGCCTTTGGAAAGTCAGACCGATTCTCATGTGTTCACATATCTTGTTTAGATGCATGCCTTATAAACAGGGACGGTCTTTAATTTCTTATACCCTATTAAAAAAACTATACTTTGGGGTTGGGGCATCACCATTTTTTAAGTAATGTAATATACAATTTTATACACACATATTAATTTGATAAACCAAGGTTGTAAATTTAAACATGTGCTCACAAAAAAATCTGGAGGTATCTTTCTGTGGGAGGAAATTATAGTGACCAACAAAGGGGCAACATGGCATGCAATAGGCATCACCATGGGTGATTTTATTGCTAAAATGTATTGAAGCCCAAAGACTTAGAGTGGATGTAAACCCACTCTCATCCTTTCTAAACTACTGCCATAGTGCTGATCTATTAGGATATAGATGCCTCCTGCATGTATCCTTATCTGTCAAATGTCTCCCCTCTGTCTGTTATAAGAACTGAAAAACTGCAGATTCTGTGGGTGGATCTGTTGTCTGGAGCTCGGTGGGTGGAGTCATGATGTCAGTAGACTCCCCGCCCACCTCTACACTCCCCTTGTCAACATGCATTTTCTCCTGTGTATTCCTTCTGCTATGATCACGACATCCAGTCAAAATCCAGAAAAGTAACCACATGACTTCAGAAAAGGAGTGGGGGTGGGAATTAAAGAATAATGCCTGTCTAAAGCTAGTGCACGAGATATGTAAATAACCTGTCACTCAAAGCAAGGGGGCGGAACGGACAAATGTTTTTCTCTGTTTGTCCGTTTTATCTCACTGAACAATAAAAGAGGATTGCTCAGAGCTGGGTTAACTCTTTGTGGCAAGACCTGGCACAAATGATAGGAAATCTTATACTCTAAAAAATAAAAACATTTCGGGTTTACATCCACTTTAAAGCATATATAACTCAGAAGCGTTTCTTCATTTAGGCTAGAGTGAATCCATCAATTATTCATTCTAAGTCATTCCTCTGCAGTGTGGTCCGCACACTCAAAGCTACCGTAACAAGAGGTGCAATAAAAAATTAGCACATGGTCCTCCTCCAAAGGGAAAGAGCCCTGACCCTGGTTCCCCAGGCTGCAATACTCCCGATGGAGACTGGGATACTCCTGGTCCACCAGGCTGAAACCAGGTGGATCCCATTCTTCAGGGGACCTAGTGAGGCAAACATAAGCTGGGGTTGGTCAGTGTTGAACCCCCAATTATGCACACTATAAAGCAACAACCTTTCCGTTATGCCATGGCACAGTTCCTATGCTACACTTCACACAAACTACAGGCTGACAATGACGCCATCCTGTATTGCATATACAGGAGAGTGTACATGAGGATGACAAGACCTACCACAACATTGGTTAGCATTGTCATCCTTTCAGATCTTAGGAAGAAAAAAATGGCAGGATCACTAAGCATTTATTAAACATTTTGAAACAGTCATAAAAAACTCTTTACTCATATACTTACCAGCACATTGCACCTTTTTCAAAAAAAGTTTATTAAATGCACCAATTTTGAATAAAAAAAAGTGCATTTATTATTTTTGGATTGGAGCCTGCAAAGCACTGCAGCCGTGATCACATGTGCATTGCACAGGCTCCTGTTGACTATTCCTCCAGCCACAAGTCCATGCCTCTGTACAAATCTTCGGCTGTAGGGCTTGAAGAAGTATCAAGCATTGTGACCTCACTCCACTGAGATCTACGAGTCCCTTTGCCGCAGATGCAGATGGGATTTGCAGTCTCTCTATTCACAGATCTCTGTATAAATGGGAAGACTACATAGCTACACCAAATTTAAATGATAGGAGCCTATGGGGAGAAAAATCCCTGGATTCAGTGGACATAGCCTTTAAAAGGCAAAACAGGTACTGTTTAGAACCAGCTATTTTTTGGGGTTTAGGTACACGTTAAGTCAAATACGCTGCTTCACATACCGTATATACTCGAGTATAAGCCAAGTTTTTTCAGCCCTTTTTTTAAGGCTGAAAATACCTCCCTCGGCTTATACTCGAGTCAGTGTACCTGAAATTCTTGACAGGCTGCGGGCGTCCATTCATTGTTTAAACGTTGTGGTCTCCTCCTGGTCCCTTCCACGATAAGCGTTTCCCAGCAGACACTGTGTTCAGTGTTCCGCCTATCACGAACGTTCTCTCATCCTCTGACTCAGTTTCCCAGCAGACACTGTGTTCAGTGTTCCGCTAATCACGGTCGTCTTCTTGTCCAAGGATGAAAAGACGTCGGCGGAACACTGAACACAGTGTCTGCTGGGAAACAGAGTCCGAGGATGAGAGAACGTTCGTGATAGGCGGAACACTGAACACAGTGTCTGCTGGGAAACGCCTATCACGGAACGGGACCAGGAGGAGACCGCGACTTTTAAACAATGAATGGATGCCCGCAGCCTGTCAAGAATTTCAGGTACACTGATCGGGCACAATGAGGTTGCAATGGGCACAGTGAGGTTGCAATGGGCACAGTGAGGTTGCAATGGGCACAGTGAGGTTGCAATGGGCATAGTGAGGTTGCAATGGGCACAGTGAGGATGGACACAGTGAGGTTGCAATGGGCAGAGTGAGGTTGCAATGGGCACAGTGAGGATGGGCACAGTGAGGTTGCAACGGGCACAGTGAGGTTGGGCACAGTGAGGTTGCAATGGACACAGTGAGGCGTGCAAATGGGCACAGTGAAGTTGCAAATGGCCATTGTTGACCCTCTTTTCCGCTTACAGTAGCTACTGCATTCTCACCCTAGGCTTATACTCGAGTCAATACGTTTTCCCAGTTTTTTGTGGTAAAATTAGGTACCTCGGCTTATATTCGGGTCGGCTTATACTCAAGTATATACGGTAATTCTTTAATGTAGGGAAAGTTTAATTCTTTTTTAAAATATTTTTTCTGATAAGCCTAGCAGCAAGGTTTATGCACAGGTACTTTCTTTTCTTAGGTGACAACGCACATTTAATTCAGCTGCAGTGTTGTCACCCTTTCCTGTGCAGCCCCAAGACTATAAGCAGCCATGCCAATAAATAGTGGGCTGGTCATAACATTGAAATCACTGCAATAAAACTGCAACATTCAGTTGCATTTGTAATGTGCACACACCCATTGCAAGTTCAAAGAAAGGATTTACAGGATGTGCACAGTACAGGGAGAGAAAACATGTACAAACATGTTTTACTTAGAGTGCTTTAAAAGACTAAGGGGTTGATTTTTTAAAGGCAAATAGACTTTGCAAAGTGCAGCTCCAATCTGCAAGTGCAGTTGCTCCAGAGCTTAGAAAATGAGCAGAAGCTCTGCTGACTTTCATTATACAATCACGTGCAAGCAAATATGCATTTAAAAAAAAAAAAAATTCCTTGCATGTGATTGGGTATTCTTTGCAAAGTGAAGCTTTACCTCATTTACTAAGCTTTGGAGCAACTGCAATTGCAGAATGCAACTGCATTTTGCAAAGTGTACAGTCTATTTGCCTTTAGCAAATCAGCCCCCTAGTATTCTCTTTATTGGCATGGCTGCTTATAGTCTTGGGTCTTGGGTCTTTATATTAGCCTCAGTCTGGGATAGGGAAGTCCGGTCCTATCAGCCAATTGGGCTCTGCTGCAATGTGCACATGCTATTGGTGAACATCCTGATAGGAGAAGAGATCAATGTCAGCTCACTGATGACTTCATCTGTTCTCTTCTGCTCATTCATTATCCAATCAGTAGGCCAGGAGTGTATTCTTGACCAAGCAATGGTGGTGAAGAATTTGGCAGTGCTGTCTGGCAGGTGACTGCCCACACAAAACTGCAAATCCTTAAAAGAAATGTTCCCATGTATGTATCTGAACTGTGTAAATGAGTAAACTGAGTTTTGTTGCTAAGCTTGTACATCACCAGTCTATGTTGAAAATGTGTCAATAGTAAAAAAAACAAGCAAGCCTTTAGTTAGCAAAACGTTGATTAACAGTTAGATATATGTGGGAGTATGTGCTTGTGTGTGGTTCCTCTGTCAGTCTAAGATCACTCAACCTAGCAACTCCTTCTAAATGAGTTCTTTCACCGCACAAGCCTCAATACAAGTATTGGCAGGCAACGGAGAACTGAACGACTGAATCATTTGGGTCATCCAAAAATTAGATCAAAGAGACCCTTGCAGTCTATTGAAATGCAATTTCTTCCAAGTCCCCATTGTGAAGACTGGAGTCTTGAAAGAGCAGGGTCGTCGCTGTTTTATTGTTGTGAAGCTACTGCTAATGAAAGCCACAATGGAAAGATAAGAGCTGCCAACTGTAGAGAAAGAATCACCACTTCCACTTTAATTGCACTGAACAAAGCGAGCTGGAAAGAGGTGCATCCAAGTGACAAAAGTAATTGGTGTAAAAAGGATACGGAGGTTATTCAGTCCCGGAGATATTGTTCGGCCTGACAGTGTGATGGGTAAACTTGGCCTCTGATGGTAAAGGCTGATGTACTGATCATTTACCAAGTGCTAAAAAGACGCTTTTAACCCTTGCTTCCCTTAACCCCGTCTGGAGAAAAGGCACGGGCAGGGTTTGGATAGTGGAGAAAAGTAACTCACTACAAGGTGACAATACCGGATGCTTTTAATTACTTTTCTTCATCAGCATCCAAATTAGCAAGGACAATCACATACAGCAGATTATTAAGTAATTAGCAGATCTGCACTGGGCACCCTGGGGAGAAGATTAGCGGGATTACATGATAAATAGACTGAGACACGTCAGATTAAAATACATACTCAGAGGAAGGGTAAATGTGCCCTTGTGGTCCAAGCATTGATTTGTATTGTGACACATCAGTAAGTGTTTCTATGAGGTCACAAACAGGAGCAGGAATTATCTTAAGTAGCCTGCTTTGCGTAATTTTTTTTCCTTGGCACGTGTATTTTCTTTTGGCCCTCCTATAGATACATAGTTAGTCTGGTTAAAAAAAAGACATCTAATTCAACCAATAAAGGCAATATATATATATATATATATATATATATATATATATATATATACACAATCCTATACCCACAGTTGATCCAAAAGATCCAAAGTTCAATAATAAGGCCTAATGTCCAAAGTGGCCATACAAGTCTTCAATGCATGTACATATCCCCATGTTTTAGCCACTTAAACACTCTGTCAGTACAAAAAAAATTATTGTTGATGTGTCAGAGATTAAGTGTGCTCCTACTATTCCCTTTGACATGACAACAAGGTGTGTTAAAAGAGAAACAATAAATAAATCATACAATCCTATGTCCTATACCCACAATTGATCCAGAGGAAGGCGCAAAACCCAAGCAAAGCATGATCCAATTTGCTACAGCAGGGCAAAAAAATCCTTCCTGACCGCCAAGAGGCAATTGTATGTTCCTTGGATCAACTTTATCTATAACTGTTAGTATCTAGTTATACTATGTACATTTAGGAAAGAATCCAGGCCTTTTTTAAAGCAATCTACTGAGCTGGCCAGAACCACCTCTGGAGGGAGTCTATTCCACATTTTCACAGCTCTTAAGCCTCGTACACACGACCGGTTTTCTCGGCAAGAAAACTGCCGGGAGAGCTTTTTGCCGTGAAAAACGTTCATGTGTATGGTTTCTCGACAGGAAAACTGCCTGGGAATCTCGACGAGAAAAATAGAGAACCTGCTCTCTATTTTTCTCGTTGTGATTCTCGGCAGAGTGTTTCCTGCCGAGAAAACCGGTCGTCTGTATGCTTACCTGTCCGAGATAAACCTGCGCATGCTCAAAAAGACTTCAACGCATGCGCGGTAGCATACAAGGTTAGTGTGGGGTGTAGCAAGATGGTGGCAACGGCATCGAATGTGACGAGCGCCGGCTCGTCGTAGTCTATGACGTCACCGCGTTCTTGCCATTCAAAAGAACTGCGTTTTTTTGGAGTGGCCGTCTGTACACAGGGCTTGGCAAGACAAGCTTGCCAGGAATCCCGTCGAGAAAACCAATGTTTTTTTTTCCCGATGGGATTCCCACCCGTGTGTACAGGGCTTCACTGTGAAGAAATCTTTCCGTATTTGGAGATGAAATCTCTTTTCCTCTAGATGTAAAGAGTGACACCCTTGTCCTCTGTGATGACCTTAAAGTGAATAACTCAACAGCAAGTTCACTATATGGACCCCTTATGTATTTGTACATGTGTCAGCCCTCCCTACTTAATTTCTGACAGATTATAAAAAAAGGCCTCTCCTTACATCCTCCTCCCTCCTCATCTCCGTAACCTCTTTGTATCTTCTTCTCCCTCATCACGCCCTCCCATCCTCGTACACAGGCAGAGAGCCCAGGAAATAATCAGTTTACAAGACTTCTGGCAAGATCAGTGGATTTTTTTTACCTTATTAAACAGATATAACAAAACTCATTTGATGATTTATTTAGTAGACCAAAAGGAAGCAAATGAGAGATTTTAACCTCCCTGGCGGTATGATTCTGTCAGATTTTAGGTGCTGAAAGCGGTACCATTATTCTGCATGAAAATTTGACGTTTTATATTGTAGGCCTGTAAATCTTAGGAATAACTTACTTAAATCTGTCCAAACCAGAGTCTAGTAGACATCCCAGGTATGATAAAGTTAAAAAAACAAAATCATAAATTATAATATAATAAATAACTATAAAATAATTATAACAAATTATAATATAATAATAATAAAAGTGTTTTTCAGTGTTTGATGACGAATTTCCCCACATATCGCTATCGCTCAATTCTGCAAGTGATTCTAATTTATTATCGCTGTTTTCTAGCTGGTCTAAAACCACTTTTGACATAAAGGGACACTTTTTGGTTGCTATGGACAATCTCCAGTTTCCAGGCAGAAAGAACAGTTTTTATTATATAAAAGTGCATGCAGGACACTGGACAGACCACTAGGGACAATGGGGGTGTGTTATTATTTGATACAGTACTGTAATCTGTAAGATTACAGTATACTGTATGTGTATTGTGTGTTTCACTTTTTGAATTTGGCGCCGAACTCCGCCCCCGTGCGCCGCAACGTCGCAGGAAACGGAACTCGGCGGCACTCGGCAGTGTGGATCGAGCGAGATGACGGCTCGCTCACACAGCGGGGACACATCGCAGGATTCAGGGACAAGGTAAGTAACTTCCCCTGCATCCTCCCCTGTATCCTGCGATGCGATCCCGAGTCTGGCTCGGGGTTACCGCTTTAGGTACTGAAATCTTACCCCGAGCCAGACTCGGGAATACCGCCAGGGAGGTTAATAAGATTTAGATCAGGAGTGTGCAACCTGCAGCACACGGGCCGCTTGTGGCCCAAGACAGCTATGAATGTGAACCAACACAAAATTGTAAACTTAAAAACGTTTTTTTTGGAGAATTTTTTATAAAAATGTGTTTACACTTAGAGGATACATGTGGCTTAAGATTTTTTTTTTACTGGGCCTATCTTCTCAAAGAAAAATATCCCACTCTTCACAATCACGCCTTATTCACGTCATCAGTTTTCGGCAGCACCTATTTTTGTGAGCAACTATTTTCAAGGATGAAGCACATGAAGGGCAAAATTAGAACCAAAATATCTGATGAACACTTTGAGAATTCATTGAGCTAATACATCCAGATATTGATGTGTTCGTTTATCAAAAACAATGTTAAATATTGCACTAGCTTTTGTCCTTTTTTAAATTTATAATAAAAAATAAGAGCAAAAAAAAGAAGGTTTATTACTCAGACAGGTACTGTACATTATCTACAGTATATCAGTGATCGATAACTTGTGATCTGCCTTACTTTTTCTGCTCATGAGCTATCCTTATTGTTGGTGTATTTTATGTGTGGCCCGAGACTTCAAATGCGGCCCAGGAAAGTCAAATGGTTGGACACCCCTATCTTAGATACTCTTTAAATGCAAGATATATTTGGAAGAATACATATTTACTATTAAATCTGTTAATGCTGGTTTGTTCATGGCTAAGTCTATTCATCTTTAGTCTCTAGAACTAAGCCCTATCCAGGTGAAACATGTCAGTAGCCATGGCTACAGGTGGAGACTGTCAGCGTACATGCCATGAATAAGCTTATAAGCTTATTAGAGCATTGACATCATTAGTGTGTGGCTTTTTCTTGTACAGACCTCCTGTTAATAGTTGGCCCAAGATCGATCTTTGTGTGTATGGTCAAGTGGTCCAAGCTGACCAGGCATGAAAAAATCAAGAGCATATGGAAAACATGGACTGTAAAAGCTTTACTTCTATGCTACTCTATATTACTTCTACTACTTCTATAATAACTATATTGCAAGTATTGCAAGTGCAACTCTTGGCAATTTAGGCAACACACTCTTTAGTTCTGTTGACTGAAGGTTCAGATGGGTCTGCTGAAGTACTCTGGTGCTCATAGCAGCCCTTTGTCACCTGATTCTGACAAAGCTGGACAAAAAGTGGAACCTCCGCTTATCTGCTTCCTCCCCCCCTCTGGTGCCACATTTGGCACCTTTCAGGGGGAGGGGGAATGGCTTTTTTCATGGGGGGGGGGGGGGGGCGCAGAACTCCTCTTTAATCTTATTGTACATCTAAAAAGCAGCATAAATTTTACTGGACTTTAGTTTTACCAAATAATTTACACCAATTTGGGAGGTAAAATACTGATATTAATCCATTTGTTACTTTAAAAGCCATAAAACATGGGTTATTATTTGCAATAGCATGAACTGCTACAGAGCCCTCTGCTTGTGGAAAGAAGGGTTTGGATCAGGGTTGCCAACTTTCAGTAAATTTACAAACAGTTTGTAAAATCTGTACTTTTTGCATCTGTCCTTGAATGTCCATTACGGACATGTAGGCTGCATGTCTGTAACTGACATTCATGGACAGATTGTCACGTACCATGTGATGGGAGCCCAACGTGCAGGGAGCGGCCTCTCGTAATCCCCTGGCTCGAGAGCCCTTGATAGAGCAGACAGAGGCTCAGGAGGACAGGGGGCACAAGTGCCTGGCAGGTAAGCAGGATATTGGGTAGTTGCGGCAGCAGATGGTGCACGGCAAACTGGAACAGTCCAAAGATATCTGGGAGGTGCACAGTAGGACTAATCAGAATGCAGACAACAGGCAGATGTATAAAAGTCCCAGATCAGACTGCAGAAACAAGGTGGTGTATTGTAGTACAGGCTGAGGTGTACTGTAGCTCAGGCACAGGTGCAGGGTAGTTCAGGCAGAGATGCGCTATGATTCAGGCAGAGATGCACGGTGGCTTCAGGCAGGATGCACTGTAGTTCAGATGGAGGTGCCTTATAGTTCGAACAGACCGATGGGTCGGACCAGCAGGCGACCAGGTACAGGGATGACCAAGAGAGTTGTCAGAGCAAGCCGAAGTCGGGGCGGGCAGCAATCGGGGTTAAACAGAGACAAGCCGGATCAGATAACAGGTGTACAGGAATCAGAAGTCAATAGCAGGGGTCTCGGGAACGCTGTAGACCAGACAGCAAGGAGCAAGGTATGCAGATAGTTTAAATACCTTGTTTGGCGCCAAATGCTGTCACTGCGCGCGCTCCCGCGAACGCGTGCGCGCTCCCGTGAACGCGCCCGCGCGCCCGCGCACTCCGATCGCGCTATTGTGCACGCGCATGCGCGGAATGGACCTATGGAGTATAGACGATCTCCTGGCGGCACTGTTGCCAGGCAGATTGTAAAAACGCCTTTCCTGACATCCTCCGGATGCCCAACTGGGCCACTTTGTCTGGGTGAGATTTCTCAAAGTCCTTGATTAGCCTTTCCGCGTGGACATTCACCTCTGGCTCCCATGAGTTTTCTTCTGGGCCGTAACCCTTCCATTTCACCAGGTATTGGATCTGGTTTCGTCTTCGTCTACAACCCAGAATGGACTCAACTTCAAATTCCTTTTCTCCATCGATAAGCACGGGTACGGGAGGATTGGTGTCCCGATCTGTAAAGGGATCAGGAACCGTGGGCCTAAGCAGGGCTACATGAAAAACTGGGTGAATCCGGAAGGACTCAGGCAGTTTCAATTCGTAAGCTACCTCCTTAATCTTCCTTGTTATAGGGAAGGGACCCACGAATTTAGGGCCCAACTTCTTGGATGGGCATGCCAATTTTAGATTCAGGGTAGAGAGCCAAACTTGGTCCCCAGGTGCCAGGTTGAGCTCCCCTCTCCTCTTTCTGTCGAAAATTTCCTTGTTGTAGCTTTGTGCCTTAGTCATGGTCTCCTGGAGAAGTTTATTGTTGGTGAAGAAGAAATTTAGAGTTTCCTGGGCGGCTGGTACCGGACATTCGGGCATGTTGTTAGATAGAAATAATGGGTGAAACCCATAGTTTGCGAAAAATGGGGATTGCTTGATGGCAGAATGAACAGAGTTGTTGTAGGCAAACTCAGCAAGAGGCAAAAGAGGGGCCCAATCATTCTGGGAGAAGCTTGAAAAGCAGCGCAGGTACTGCTCGAGCGTTTGATTGGTGCGCTCTGTTTGGCCATTGGTTTGGGGATAGTATGCTGAGGAAAAGAACAGATCGATCTTCAGTGATTTACATAGTGCCCTCCAAAATCTTGATGTAAACTGTACCCCCCGGTCAGATGTAATGTTAGCAGGTACACCGTGCAGCCTTACTATTTCCCTGATGAAGATTTTTGCAGTCTCAGAGGCCGAGGGGACGCCCCTCATGGGTAGGAAATGGGCCATCTTGGAGAGTCTATCCACCACTACAAAGATGGTCGTAAACTCTTCTGATGGAGGTAGTTCAACTATAAAGTCCATTGAGATCATCCTCCATGGCCTCTCCGGGACGGGTAGTGGCTTTAGTAACCCCCAGGCTCTGGTTTTGCTGTTTTTGTTCTGGATGCAGGTGGTACAAGATTCCACATAGCGCTTGCAATCTTGGGATAATCGTGGCCACCAGAATGTCCGCTGGAGAAGTTCGGAAGTTTTGTAGACACCGAAGTGGCCGGCTAACTGGTGGTCATGACAGGATTTCAAGACGGCCACCCGAAGTTGTTGAGGTACAAAAATCTTGTCCTTGTTCCACAGCAGACCGTCTTCAGACTGTAGGGCAAGGCCAGAAACTGGGCATGGTCCCGAGGAGGCCTGTCTGATTTGGGACAGGAGGTCCTCTTGTAACAGGAGGAAGTTACCGGGAGGTAGAATGGTATCCGGGGGGGAAAGGACCTTAGGTTCGGCAAACATCCGGGAAAGGGCGTCCGGTTTGGTGTTCTTTGATCCGGGTCAGTACGTGATGTGAAACGAAAATCGGGTAAAAAAGAGTGCCCACCTGGCCTGGTGTGGTCTCAGTCTCTTGGCAATCTTTAAGTATTCCAGGTTTTTATGGTCGGTATAGATCAGGATAGGATGTGCTGCTCCTTCCAGGAGGTAGCGCCATTCCTCAAGTGCGGACTTTATTGCCAGAAGTTCCCTGTCCCCGACGTCGTAGTTTTTCTCGGCCTCCGTTAGTTTACGGGAGAAGAAGGCTACTGGGTGCAATGCGGCCTTTGGGCCTTGTCTCTGGGAAAGTATTGCTCCAACTGCCACTTCAGAGGCATCCACCTCCAAGATGTAAGGTAAGGCCGGGTTAGGGTGCTTTAGGACAGAGGCCGAGATGAACAGATTCTTAAGGTTAGTGAAGGTGGCCTGAGCTTCGGGGGACCAGTGAAACCGGTTACCTTGTTTAGTTAAGTTGGTAATGGGGGCAATGATAGAGGAGAATCCTTTAATGAATTTCCGGTAGAAGTTCGCAAAGCCCACGAAGCGTTGGATCCCCTTCTTATCGCTGGGGGCTGGCCAATCCAGAATGGCCGTGACCTTCTGAGGGTCCATCTTAATACCCTCTACCGAAATGATTAGCCCTAGGAACTGAATATCTTGTTGTTCGAATGCACATTTCTCGGGCTTGGCGTACAAACCATGTTGGCGAAGTCGGGCCAAGACCTTCCGGACGTGTTCACGATGGTCGGTTAAGGAGGAAGAGAAGACCAGGATATCGTCTAGGTAGACGATGACGAATAGATCTAGGTAGTCTCTAAAAATATAGTTTATGAAATGTTGGAACGTGGCAGGGGCATTACATAGCCCGAAGGGCATGACCAGGTATTCAAAGTGCCCGAATCTGGTGCGAAACGCTGTTTTCCATTCATCACCGCTCCGAATGCGGACTAAGTTGTAGGCCCCGCGGAGGTCCAATTTAGTGAAAATGGCTGCTGTCCCAAGTCTTTGAAAAAGTTCGGGTACTAATGGCAGGGGATACCTATTTTTAATAGTTACTTTATTCAGGGCTCTGTAATCCACACAGGGGCGTAGGGAGTGGTCCTTCTTTTCTACAAAGAATATACCGGCTCCTGCAGGAGAGGTGGAGGGACGTATGAATCCCTTCTCTAAGTTTTCATCCAAATACGTCTTGAGAGTTCCAAGCTCTAGTTCAGATAAGGGGAAAATTCTTCCAAAAGGGACCTCTGCCCCCGGAAGAAGGTCAATAGGGCAATCGTAGGGCCTGTGCGGAGGTAGAGTCTCCGCGCCCTTTTTGCTAAAGACATCTAGAAAGTTGTGATAGGCCTCCGGGACCAGCCGACGGTTCTCCATATCACTCCCCAGACAAAGTAATGGGGACGAGGTGTCGGATGGCGCTGGAAAACAGTGTTCACGGCAATAGAGAGATGGAAAGCGAACCTCTCCAGTGTTCCAGTCGATCTGAGGATTATGAGCTTTTAGCCATGGTATCCCCAAGATAATTGGGAAGAGAGGGGATTCTATAATGTCCAAGCACAATAGTTCTTGATGCTTGTCCGCAGTGGTTGTGCGCAGGGGAATTGTCTGCTGCGTCACTGGTCCTGATCTGATGGCCGATCCGTCGGCAAGATGGACCGTGAGTTCTTTAGGTCTGGGCCTCAAAGGGACTTGATGTTTCAAGGCAAAGGAAAGGTCCATGAAGCCGCTGCAAGCACCGGAGTCAATAATGGCGGGAGTCCGGATGTTCCTTCCTGGGAGCTGTAGAGAGATGGAAACGATCAGGTGAGCGGAATCGTTAGGCAGAACAGGCGAGACAGTAGAGGAGAGGTGGCACTTACGCAATTTAGCGGGGCACATCCTCACGTAGTGTCCTGACTCCCCGCAGTAGAGGCAGAGGTTGTGAACCCGGCATCGCTGGCGCTCCTCAGGAGTAAGCGAGGGTCGGATCAACCCCAGTTGCATGGGTTCAGAGGCATCGGTAGCGGAGCATGGGGAGGTCGAAGAAGCGGAATGAGGAGGATAGGGTACCCGTGGCAGCATCCATACTGGGCGGGATGGTCCCGCTGACCGTTCAGCTCTACGCTCCCTTAGTCGCCTGTCGATCTGAATAGCTTGAAGGATCAAGGCATCGAGCGTGTTCGGTATACCGACCCGGGCCAACTTGTCCTTCAAGGGCTCTGATAGTCCCAGCCGGAATTGGTGTCGCAGGGCGGCGTCGTTCCAGCTGGTATCGGCGCTCCAGCGCCTAAAGTCTGATACGTAATCTTCAGCGGCTCTGCGACCCTGCTGGAGAGAGCATAATGCTGCTTCGGCGGTAGCGGCCAGTTGAGGGTCCTCATAGAGGAGGTCCATGGCCTGGAGGAAAGTACTTAGTTGGTCAAGGCAGGTGTTTTTCTGTTCCAGGAGGCGGTGTGCCCAGGCCTGAGGTTCACCGGACAATAGGGCTATGACAAAGCCCACCTTGGTAGATTCAAGGGAGAAGGTCCTGGGCTGTAGCGCAAAGAAAAGTTCGCAGGCGTTACGAAAGGCCCTGTACTTGCCGCGGTCCCCAGAGAACCTCTCCGGAGTAGGGACCCTGGGTTCAGGTGGCAACATGACAACCGACGGTGCAGGTGAAGCGCCTGATGCGACAGGTGCTGAGGTAGCCAGGGTCTGGACACGCTCCTCTAGCCGGGTATATCCCTCTTGCAAACTCCTGACTGCAGCAGTAAGTACGTCCAGGTGGCGGCATAGTTCCTCCATGGGAGAGGCCCCCTGCGTAGGCTCCGACATGGCTGTCTGGTACTGTCACGTACCTTGTGATGGGAGCCCAACGTGCAGGGAGCGGCCTCTCGTAATCCCCTGGCTCGAGAGCCCCTGATAGAGCAGACAGAGGCTCAGGAGGACAGGGGGCACAAGTGCCTGGCAGGTAAGCAGGATATTGGGTAGTTGCGGCAGCAGATGGTGCACGGCAAACTGGAACAGTCCAAAGATAGCTGGGAGGTGCACAGTAGGACTAATCAGAATGCAGACAACAGGCAGATGTATAAAAGTCCCAGATCAGACTGCAGAAACAAGGTGGTGTATTGTAGTACAGGCTGAGGTGTACTGTAGCTCAGGCACAGGTGCAGGGTAGTTCAGGCAGAGATGCGCTATGATTCAGGCAGAGATGCACGGTGGCTTCAGGCAGGATGCACTGTAGTTCAGGTGGAGGTGCCTTATAGTTCGAACAGACCGATGGGTCGGACCAGCAGGCGACCAGGTACAGGGATGACCAAGAGAGTTGTCAGAGCAAGCCGAAGTCGGGGCGGGCAGCAATCGGGGTTAAACAGAGACAAGCCGGATCAGATAACAGGTGTACAGGAATCAGAAGTCAATAGCAGGGGTCTCGGGAACGCTGTAGACCAGACAGCAAGGAGCAAGGTATGCAGATAGTTTAAATACCTTGTTTGGCGCCAAATGCTGTCACCGCACGTGCTCCCGCGAACGCGCGCGTGCGCGCTCCCGTGAACGCGCGCGCGCCCGCGCACGCCGATCGCGCTATTGTGCACGCGCATGCGCGGAATGGACCTATGGAGTATAGACGATCTCCTGGCGGCACTGTTGCCAGGCAGATTGTAAAAACGCCTTTCCTGACACAGATGCAACAATTATGGATTTTACAAACTCTTCGTAAATTTACTGAAACTTGGCAACCCTGATTTAGATGTATCTATGGGGCTGCTGTGACTAACTAGAGGTTCCTGTCCTCAAGTTGAGAGAATGAAAGTAACTTGGACACTAATGTCTTTGGACCCATACTACCTGGCCTAGTGTATACTTCTTGGGTTGTGAAGGTGACTTTAGGATTTTTTTTATGATGGACCAATACCTCCATATCTCTTGAGGAAGCTGATGCATGGTCTATGAAATGTGTTGAGAAAGTGCTCCCAACCGCTATTTATGTATCCTTATCATCTCATGTTGATATGTCTAAATACTTGCATGGCATAGGTCATAGGATGATATTCAGTGCCTAATTATTGTATAATGCTAAATAAAAAACTTAAAGACGGCGCTCACATACATAAATAAAATGTGCAAAACAACACCTAACAATTAACAAATAATAGTGGATGATGCTCACATACAGGTCCTTCTCAAAAAATTAGCATATTGTGATAAAGTTCATTATTTTCTGTAATGTACTGATAAACATTAGACTTTCATATATTTTAGATTCATTACACACAACTGAAGTAGTTCAAGCCTTTTCTTGTTTTAATATTGATGATTTTGGCATACAGCTCATGAAAACCCAAAAATCCTATCTCAAAAAATTAGCATATCATGAAAAGGTTCTCTAAACGAGCTATTAACCTAATCATCTGAATCAACTAATTAACTCTAAACACCTGCAAAAGATTCCTGAGGCTTTTAAAAACTCCCAGCCTGGTTCATTACTCAAAACCGCAATCATGGGGAAGACTGCCGACCTGACTGCTGTCCAGAAGGCCATCATTGACACCCTCAAGCAAGAGGGTAAGACACAGAAAGAAATTTCTGAACGAATAGGCTGTTCCCAGAGTGCTGTATCAAGGCACCTCAGTGGGAAGTCTGTGGGAAGGAAAAAGTGTGGCAGAAAACGTTGCACAACGAGAAGAGGTGACCGGACCCTGAAGAAGATTGTGGAGAAGGACCGATTCCAGACCTTGGAGGACCTGCGGAAGCAGTGGACTGAGTCTGGAGTAGAAACATCCAGAGCCACCGTGAACAGGCGTGTGCAGGAAATGGGCTACAGGTGCCGCATTCCCCAGGTCAAGCCACTTTTGAACCAGAAACAGCGGCAGAAGCGCCTGACCTGGGCTACAGAGAAGCAGCACTGGACTGTTGCTCAGTGGTCCAAAGTACATTCGGAAATCAAGGTGCCAGAGTCTGGAGGAAGACTGGGGAGAGGGAAATGCCAAAATGCCTGAAGTCCAGTGTCAAGTACCCACAGTCAGTGATGGTCTGGGGTGCCATGTCAGCTGCTGGTGTTGGTCCACTGTGTTTTATCAAGGGCAGGGTCAATGCAGCTAGCTATCAGGAGATTTTGGAGCACTTCATGCTTCCATCTGCTGAAAAGCTTTATGGAGATGAAGATTTCATTTTTCAGCACGACCTGGCACCTGCTCACAGTGCCAAAACCACTGGTAAATGGTTTACTGACCATGGTATTACTGTTCTCAATTGGCCTGCCAACTCTCCTGACCTGAACCCCATAGAGAATCTGTGGGATATTGGGAAGAGAAAGTTGAGAGACGCAAGACCCAACACTCTGGATGAGCTTAAGGCCGCTATCGAAGCATCCTGGGCCTCCATAACACCTCAGCAGTGCCACAGGCTGGTTGCCTCCATGCCACGCCGCATTGAAGCAGTCATTTCTGCAAAAGGATTCCCGACCAAGTATTGAGTGCATAACTGAACATAATTATTTGAAGGTTGACTTTTTTTGTATTAAAAACACTTTTCTTTTATTGGTCGGATGAAATATGCTAATTTTTTGAGATAGGATTTTTGGGTTTTCATGAGCTGTATGCCAAAATCATCAATATTAAAACAAGAAAAGGCTTGAACTACTTCAGTTGTGTGTAATGAATCTAAAATATATGAAAGTCTAATGTTTATCAGTACATTACAGAAAATAATGAACTTTATCACAATATGCTAATTTTTTGAGAAGGACCTGTACATGCCCTGTAAACTCATGGATAACATAAATGAAAAAAGCAATGTGGTTAGGCAATACTGTATATTTTATAAATATAAAAAATGTGAAAAAATGTTAAAAGATAAAGTCCATGTTTGGAACAGTTACCTTACTTTTCCAACATGGCTGCCCACATGTGCACAAAGCAAGGTCCATAAAGACATTGATGAGCGAGTTTAGGGTGGAGGAACTTGACTGGCCCACACAGAGTCCTGACGTCAACCCAATAGAACAACTTTGGGATGAATTAGAGTGGAGACTGCGAGCCAGGCCTTCTTGTCCAACATCAGTGCCTGACCCCACAACTGCGCTTTTGGAACAGGGGTCTCAAACTGGCGACCCTCCAGCTGTTGCGAAACTACAAGTCCCATCAAGCCTCTGCCTGTGGGAGTCATGCTTGTAACTGTCAGCCTTGCAATGCCTCATGGGACTTGGAGTTTTGCAACAGCAGGCCGCCAGTTTGAGACCCCTGTTCTGGAAGAATGGTCAAACACTCCCATAGACACACTCCTAAACCTTGAAGACAGCCTTCCCAGAGGAGTTGAAGCTGTTATTGCTACTAAGACTGAGATTCCATTAAAGTTCATGTGCGTGTAAAGACAGGCGTCACAATACTTTGGGCAATAAAATGTATGTTGAACAACCTCTGCATAGTCCCAAAAAATCACTGCACATTTTTCAAGACAAGCCTGTCCCGCTCATTGGTGCTCTTTTTCTGCAATTATTTTGGGTCCATACAGGCAGATTGCTGCATGACTGCATCAAAATAGTCTGTAACTTATGAAACTGTGTGCCCACGTGAAAGTAACTTTGTTTTTACATTTCAGTACCCCTTGCTGCTTTTTAATGACAATAGTCTGCTCTCAACAAAAGAATGTACCATCAGACATATGCTTTCAGGATGTGCAGTGACAATTTGAATGCCTATACATGTGCTTCAAAGCAACAGGATCAGCTGAATTGGTTTAAAATCAAAGCATTTCAAGTGATATTTGCCATAGAAGCTCCAGTCTGGAGGGAATTAGCCTGGATTTGAAGATACAAAAGAATCAATCACCCTTTGTAAATGTGCTATAGGTGGGCTCCTCAACGTCTCCATTCTTCCCATCTGCATTCCATTGTCTTGTTTTCGCCACCTGTAACTGGATACCAGTCCTTTATGCCATTCTCCCATGTTAAGCAGGTCATAGAAATATTGTATGTATTTACAGATGAACTCCAGACAAACAAGATAATACACATTTGAACTACATACATGGGAACTGTCTTAACTGCTGAAGGAGTCTCTACGGCCAGTATGATTATCCAAACAACCCTACCAAACAGGTATAGTCTGTTCTAAGACCAATCACAACCTATGACTGGACAATAAAGGATCAGCAGCATACTGGTGAGGTCAGTAATCTAAATGAAAAAGATGAGAATGGTGCGCTTATTCAATAATGTGCCATAAAGTAATCTACTCAAAGAATGAATAGGATGAGTATCCAAACATACCAATAAATAAATGGGAATAAAAGTCCAACTAAAGCCCAATGGTAGGAGTCAGTTCATATAAAGGTAAAAATCTCATAGGGATAACTTGATAGAAGAAAAAACAGACAAAACATCAATCCAAACATCGACTGTTAAATTAATGAATTGGCCGCTCACCTCCAACAATGACCCAAGGGTCAAACAAGGCTCATCAGATAGTCAGATAAGGAATCCTGCTGATAGATCTGTAAAGGCATCCAGGTCCCAGCCGAGTAAGGGTAAAAACTGCAGTAAAAAACAATGGGAGTAGTGACACACTCGCCTCCTCACCATACTTCCGTAAAAAAACCACCGGAACTGACGTCATAAGGCTCCACCCGATGCGTTGCGTCACTGGTCACGTGACCTCCTCAGGAAGTCATGTGACCAGTGACGCAACGCGTCGGATGGAACCTTGTGACGTCAGTTCCGGTGGTGTTTTACAGAAGTACGGTGAGGAGGCGAGTGTGTCACTACTCCCATTGCTTTTTACTGTGGTTTTTACCCTTACTTGATGTAAGCAGTTTTTTTTACTAAATAAATTTACTTTTCATTTGGCAACATTGCACTTTGGCTGTTCTTTGTTTCTTTTGAGCGCCATTTATACAAGTAGTGTCATTCCTTTGAGCGAGCTCTATATATTGAATTACCCAAGATGTTTTGATGCCAAGTTTTGGACGTAGTTCTTCGTCTTCGCCTGGGACCTGGATGCCTTTACAGATCCATCAGCAGGATTCCTTATCTGACTATCTGATGAGCCTTGTTTGACCCTTGGGTCATTGTTGGAGGTGAGCGGCCAATTCATAAATTTAACAGTCGATGTTTGGAGCCCCGATCCTTTCCTTTTTGGGTCCCTCACCAGCAGTTATGGCTCTCCCCCCTGATGAGTGCCCCTAATAACAAGTATCTTGCTATGGGGGCACTCAAACAGGCTTGCTCCCAAGCCCCATTCTGTGTGTCCATTCACAGCCCCACCCCCTGCTCTCCCAATATTGGCTCACTGGCTGTGACTGACAGCAGCAGGAACCAATGGATCCCACTGCTGTGCGAGCCAATGAGGAGAGAGAGACCCTGGAGAGTCGGTGCTCTCATGCACATTACTGGATCGAGATGGGCTCAGGTGAGAATAAAGGGGGCTGGGGGAAACTGCACCCAGAAGGTTTTTTACCTTAATGCATAGAATGCAAGATTGGATAGTCTACCAGCTACCAAGACTGCAGACTTCACAGAGTACCAAACATTCAGAGGGCCAGTTCCAAGGTATTTTTTTCACGCTGACACTAAAACTGAACCTGTGCTACAACTAAGCCCAGAAGAGGGTGAGATGTATAAGAGGGGTGTGGTCTGGGTGGAGGAAAAGCTTAAGCCAGTTTTGAAGACTAATGCCGCGTACACACAACCATTTTTCTCGTCGGGAAAAATTAAATTTTTTCTCTTTGACGAGAAAAACGACCGTGTGTGGGCTTTTGGTCATTTTTCCTGATGAGAAAAACGGCATTAATCACGATGAGAAAAATTAGAACATGCTTTAATTTTTCTCGTCGTGATTCACGGCATTTTTTTCCGCTGCAGTTTTCCACTAGGGAAACACTGCCGGGGAACCTACACACGGTCGTTTTTCTCGACCAAGAGAAAAAATGACGGGAAAAACGGCCGTGTGTGGGGGAACAAGCCATTCCTCGTTTTTCCCGTCGGGATTCACGGCGGTGTTTTCACCACCGTGAATCTCGATTGTGTGTACGCGGCATTAGAATCGAGTGGCTTCAGTGTGCACCCCTATCTTCTGCTTGTTGGCTATACATTTGGACGGGATGGGCCCCATTGGCGCTGCACCCATCAGTGTGTGTGAAATCACTGGATTGAAAACATTGGAGCTTCAAACGATGATCTTATTTTTGTATTGGCTTCTGAACCTGTGTTTTGCTGTGAATCTTTGCCTTGCTTAGGACTCTTTCAACTATGACATATGACAGTGCTGGACCAACTACCAAGAACAATCGATGGTATGTGGAAGCAAAGAAGGAAGTCTCATGCTCATCAATACCCAAAAGAACTTTCCTTCTCTCTTGACAGTGGAACAGAGCAGAAGTGAAGGAAAGGAAAGTATGTGGTGTTGGGGAAGGGGGAAGTAAAAGCTAAGTCCATTTTGCTGACCATGTTCTAACCATATTTAGGTAATAGCATAAAACGTGGTAAGATTCCACATGCAACATGGTAAGAGTCAACATGAAACATGGAAGAGCCACATGAAACATGGTAAGAGCCACATGAAACATGGCCAGAGTCTGGTGAATGACTGTGGGGATAACGGAGAGCCAATCCGCACCTATGCTTTACAGGAATACACTCTTGTTACTGCAACACATAATAAAGCATGGCTCTATTTGTGGTGTGCTGCAGCGTTATTCATACTGCCAACACACTGTACAGCATTTTCTAATGCCCATGCACTGTGATGTCTTATGTTAGCGATTAATTATTGCAGAAATATATGCGCTTATTTATTACCTTGTATTGGCTAAGCTATAGTGAACTAAATTTTATTTTTAAATTTGAGCAGACAGCTTTTTATTGCAGCAGATACATGGTACATCTCTTTGGCAATAGAACAAACTTACATACAGATTCATGGTACATCTCTTTGGCAATAGAACAAACTTACATACAGATTCATGGTACATCTCTTTGGCAATAGAACAAACTTACATGCCTGTTTGCAGTCTTTTATAGAATCTACACAGAGTCATTCACCCCAGTGCCAGTGTGCAGGGATACATGACTGTGGTATGCATGCACGGGAGTCAAGTCATCCCCACTTGCCACTCATGAGGCTGAAAACCCAGCACCCGGAAGAAGCCCTGGGAAAGGATGTCAGCGTCCAATGAGGGATGCAGCAGTTGCATCGCTGAAACAGAGTTGAGTATTCTGCGGGCTGCCGTTCTGCTTTCGTTTATTGAAGATGTTTTCGGCAACCATTCGACTTTTTCTTCAGCCATTGCATAGTGCTGTTTAATGCCTGTAGCAGCTTAAATTAGTTTGGCGGCTTTGAGACATTTTACATTTTTTTAACATCAGGGTTTTTGTATAGGAGAGACTTTGAAGAAACTACATTGGGTGTGTTTAGGAATTCTCCTGCAGTATCACAAGCTGGGGTTCTCAGACTACAGGGTTACCAACAACAATAAGAGTTCTGGAGCACTACAGCAATAACTGGTGGAAAAATGGAGGTACTGAGGAGACACTCTGCATTCCCTATGTGCATCTTACAGTGTTACTAATCCCACAACTGTAAAATCAGTCTGTATATGCAGTAAAGCATGCTTGTAATACTCCCTGTGGAACTTAAGGGGTAATCCTCTGCATTGTGCAATAAGGCTGTTTGATCCTGTATGCACAGATCCTCCCCTTCTTGTATTGTCTCCAAAACATGTCCTGATAAGACATAGCTACTGGAGTCAGGCTGCACATGCTCAGTTTGGTGTGTTTTTATTTTCTTGGGAGAGTGCATGTGATCAGCACAGGGCCAATCAGCATGTCCAGACAGAGGGTCAGGGGTCCTGCATCCTGATAGGACAGCCAGTGCAGAATAAGAACTCCTCCTACAAGCTTTAACCAGACACTGATAAAAGTCACAAGACTGCTATATACTGCTGATGGGAAAAGGTTTTTTAGCAGTTTATATGTACTAAAATTATTATATTTTCATGTTCTGTGTACTGTGGTAGACCAGATATAGTGAATGCAGTGTCCTGGGTTTAGTAACACTTTAAGTTTTGATGTTTAATTTTGCTTGGCATGTACCTCTAAATGCAAGGATATACGGAAAAAAATAAAGCAATGCATGGTCAAATGCATCTTCAAATTAACCCTTTCTAACAAATGGTCACGTAGTTGAAATTAGTCCTCCTTGACAAAAGAAAAGCTACAGGTGTTTAAAATGACTTACCATGCCCACACATGTCGATAAAGCAACGGAAGAGTTCTCATAATCCCTGATAAATCCCTGATAGAAACATGGCTCTACGCTGTGTTCCACATCTGTTAGGTATCCATCTTTACCCAGAACTTGTACGGCAAACTCCCTAGACAGCAGAGAGGAAGGCTGCAGCTCCAAGTGTAGTTCCTGTCCAAATGCTGAAATTCTGTAATGCATGGAAGAAGCCTTTGAACTTCGTGTAGATCTCTTCTTCCTACTGCTGTGCAAAATATTGTGTGAGATGTAAGCTCCGCTGGAGTACACTTCCACAGGGGTGACAAACACATAATCTGATGAAAGAACAAAGACTTTTGTTATCCTCATTGGAATATTTAGCATTTATGTTGTGTATATCACACAATCTAATATACATATGCCGTAGTGCCAACCCGAACAGAAGCCGATCAACCCAATATGTTCCTTTTCAGTGCCTAGAACCTAGAAAGGGGCTTCCAGTGCTTGAAACAAGTAAAGAAAAACAGAGATCCCTCCCTAGCTATAATCTTAACTGAAGCTTTAGATCTACAGTATCTCACAAAAGTGAGTACACCCTCACATTATTGTAAATATTTTATTCTATCTTTTCATGTGACAACACTGAAGAAATGACATTTTGCTACAATGTAAAGTAGTGAGTGTACAGCGTGTATAACAGTGTAAATTTGCTGTCCCCTCAAAATAACTCAACACACAGCCATTGATGTCTAAACCGCTGGCAACAAAAGTGAGTACACCTCTAAGTGAAAATGTCCAAATTGGGCCCAAAGTGTCAATATTTTGTGTGGCCACAATTATTTACCAGCACTGCCTTAACCCTCTTGGGCATGGAGTTCACCAGAGCTTCACAGGTTGCCATTGAAGTCCTCTAGTAGTAGTAGTAGTGGTAGATTTGACCAGAATAAAAATTGTTGTGTTTAACTTGCACAAGATGATTGTACACTACTTTGTGTATGCTATATATATATGTAGATGGGTAGTATGTGCAGGTGAGGAGTGCGGAGTGTATGTAGGTGGGTAGTATGTGCAGGTGAGGAGTGCGGCATGCATGGAGGTGGGTAGTATGTGCAGAGAGAGGGGTATGGAGTGTATGGAGGTGGGTAGTATGTGCAGGGAGAGGGGTATGGAGTGTATGGAGATGGGTAGTATGTACAGGAGAGGAGTTCGGAGTGTATGTAGGTGGGTAGTATGTACAGGAGAGGAGTGCGGCATGTATGGAGGTGGGTAGCATGTGCAGGGAGAGGGGTATGGAGTGTATGGAGATGGGTAGTATGTGCAGGAGAGGAGTTCGGAATGTATGGAGGTGGGTAGTATGTGCAGGAGAGGAGTGCGGAGTGTATGGAGATGGGTAGTATGTGCAGGTGAGGAGTGTGGAGTGTAGGTAGGTGGGTAGTATGTGCAAGTGAAGAGTGTAGAGTGTATGGAGGTGGGTAGTATGTGCAGGTGAAGAGTGCAGAGTGTATGGAGGTGGGTAGTATATGCAGGTGAAGAGTACAGAGTGTATGGAGGTGGGTAGTATATGTAGGTGAAGAGTGCAGAGTGTGTGGAGCTGGGTAGTATGTGCAGGTGAAGAGTGCAGAGTGTATGGAGCTGGGTAGTATGTGCAGGTGAAGAGTGCAGAGTGTATGGAGGTGGGTAGTATGTGCAGGTGAGGAGTGCAGAGTGTACAGCGGTGGGTATTATGTGCAGAATTGTGTGTCAGTAGGGCACTGGACGGTGTCAGTAGCTCTTTTTTTTTATTATTATTATTATTTTTTTACTATTTAATTATTTTTTTTTTTCATTTTTTCAAAATGCTTTTTGGTGGCCAGTGGATGGTGTCACCAGCACAGCTGATCATGATGTAAACACACTTGCCGGTTATCGGCATTCCTTTCCTCATGCTGTCACATCGTGATCATACGAGAGAGCCAATAACTGGCTAGTAAGGATGAGCTCAGGCGTCTTGGCAACTGCACGTGCAGAGCCCGCCAGGAAGTCGGCACTGCACAGCGCTATTTACAGGCAGTGAGACATTTCCCGATCTCTGCAAACGCAGATTGGGAAAATGTCTCACTGCTTGTAATAAGCACTTCCTGGTGGGCTCTGCACGTGCGGTTTCAAACATGACTAAGATCATCCTTACTGGCTAGTGTGAAAGCGGACATCTGCACTGATAATCAGGGCACTGATCATCAGTGTCCTGATTGTCAGTGCAGCCACAACAGTGCCCATCAGTGTTGCCTATCAGTGCTAATCAGTGCCCATCGGTGATGCAAATCAGTGCTGCAAATCAGTGCCAATCAGCGCCCATCAGTGTTGCCAATCAGTGCTGCCAATCAGTACCACCTATCAGTGCCCATCAGTGCCGCCTATCAGTGCCCATTAGTTCCACCTATCAGTGCCCATCAGTGCTGCCTATCAGTGCCCAGTGCCGCCTATCAGTGACCATCAGTGCTGCCTATTAGTGCGCATCAGTGCTGCCTATCAGTGACCATCAGTGCCGCATATTAGTGCAGCCTCATCAGTGCCTCCTCATCAGTGCCCATTAGTGCAGCCTATCAGAACTGTCTATCAGTGCCTATCAGTGCTGCCTCATCAGTGCCTATCAGTGCCGCCTCATCAGTGCAGCCTATTAGTGCCCATCAGTGCTGCCTCATCAGCGCACATCAGTGAAGGAGAAAAAATTACTTTTTTGCTAAATGTTATAACAGAAACTAAGAAAAATGCTTTTTTTTTTCAACATTTTGATTAGCAAAAAATAAAAAGAAAGTCCTATTTTTGTAAAAAAAAAAATTCTGTTTGTGTTGCATGACTGGGCAATTGTCATTCAAAGTGCGATAGCGCTTGTTATGGGTTTATTGGATATCTATTATTGTCCCTTGGGTCTCGACTGAAAGATTTCATCCTTAGACATTTCAATTGAGCAGGAGCCAATACAGCACTAGGTTGTTTGTTTTTCTTTTTTCTTGTGGACGTGCTACAGCTGTATGTTACTAATGATGGAAGCAGCCCAATTGCCGGCTGGTACTGACTCCTGCGTGGGTCAAGTCCCAATGCTGTGGCAGATTTACTGTTGTTTGTTTGTATGTTTTATACTCAATAAAAAGATAAAAAAAAAAAAAATGCTTTAGCGCTGAAGGCTGAAAATTGGCCTGGGAAGGAAGGGGGTAAAAGTGCCCAGTAGGCAAGTGGTTAACGCGCATCAACTGAGCATAGGGCCAAACATGCCAAACAACACACATTAACGCTATAGGCATGTTTGTTCAGCATCAGTCATTTGACCAAGTGTGAACAAGGCCTTTGCGTTGAGGTGCCATTGAAATTGAACGATACCACAATGCGCTAATGCATGCACAATGCTTTGGATAACATGCACAACCACAATGCATTGATGTTCATGGTTCTAAAGAGTTAACTCATTTCTATGGGTCCGGGTAATATGCCTTATATCACAGACTTATTTAATTCCCTTCTTGTTTATTAAAGGATAAAGGTTCAGAGATCTAGATTTCATAGTATGACTCCCTGCCCAAAATATTCATTAGTCCTTTGGTAGGTGGGCAGCTTAAAGTTAAGTAAACCCTCCTATCATTTTCAGCCAAGGAAGCTGCCATCTTGGCCTCAGTTTAACCTCCCTGGCGGTATTCCCGAGTCTGGCTCGGGGTAAGATTTCAGTACCTAAAGTGGTAACCCCGAGCCAGACTCGGGATCGCATCGCAGGATACAGGGGAGGATACAGGGGAAGTTACTTACCTTGTCCCTGGATCCTGCGATGTGTCCCCGCTTTGTGAGCGAGCTGTCATCTCGCTCGATCCACACTGCCGAGTGCCGCCGAGCTCCGTTCCCTGCGACGTTGCGGTGCACGGGGCGATGTTCGGTGCCAAATTCTAAAAGTGAAACACACAATACACATACAGTATACTGTAATCTTACAGATTACAGTACTGTATCAAATAATAACACATCCCCTTTGTCCCTAGTGGTCTGTCTAGTGTCCTGCATGCACTTTTATATAATAAAAACTGTTCTTTCTGCCTGGAAACTGGAGATTGTCCATAGCAACCAGAAAGTGTCCTTTTACATCAAAAGTGGTTTTAGACCGGCTAGAAAACAGCGATAATAAATTAGAATCACTTGCAGAATTGAGCGATAGCGATTTGTGGGGAAATTCGTCATCAAACACTGAAAAACACTTTTATTATTATTATTGGTTATAATTATTTTATAGTTATTTATTATATTATAATTTATGATTTTGTTTTTTGAACTTTATCATACCCGGAATGTCTACTCGACTCTTGTTTGGACAGATTTAAGTGAGTTATTCCTAAGAATTACAGGCCTACAATATAAAAACGCAAAATTTCCATGCAAAATAATGGTACCGCTTTCAGCACCTAAAATCAGACAGAATCATACCGCCAGGGAGGTTAATCTTCAACTGCCATGGTGCTGCACATGTGATCAATTATGACACCAGCCATTGGATGGTTTGACAGTTTGGTTGAGAGTACAACCAATGTGACAGTTAAATTCACGGCACGTGCCGGGAATGTTACTGTTTTCTGAAACTGTTAAATCAATGGGTTTACTTCCGCTTTAAAGTGGAAGTAAACCCATCGATTTAACAGTTTCAAAAAGCAGTTACATTCTCGGCATGCCGGGAATGCCAACTGTCACATTGGTTGTGCTCTTAACCGAACTGTCAAACCATCCAATGGCTGGTGTCATAACTGATAACATGGGCAGCATCATGGCAGTTGAAGATTAAACAGAGGGCAAGATGGCAGCTTCCTTGCCTGAAAATGATAGGAGGGTTTACTTCCACTTTAAGTGTTTATTCTTAAAGCGGAGCTCTGCCGTAAAAAAAAAAATATTAAAAGCCAGCAGCTACAAATACTGAAGCTGCTGACTTTTAATAAATGGACACTTACCTGTCCTGGAGTCCAGTGACGTCGGCAGCAGAAGACGAGCAATCGTTTGTCTCTCGGTTGCCCCCCACCGCCATCCTCGGTGAGGGAACCAGGAAGTGAAGCGTTGCGCCGTCCTCACTGTTCCCCGCTGTGTTCTGGGAGCCGTGTGTTTCCCAGAACACAACGGGGGGGGGGGGGGGGTTGGATAACTGACGTACAGGTCCCCGCAGAATCTATGCCCAGAAATGGGTGCAAATACCTGGTATCTGCACCCCCCCTGAAAGGTTCCAATTGTGGCACCGGAGGGGGGGAGGAATCCAATGAGCGGAAGTTCCACTTTAGGGTGGAGCTCCGCTTTAAAATTTACCAGGAACAAGACCTTGTTCACAAGGCTGTTATCTCTCACTCACCAGCAATAAATTTGTATTAGGGGTCATGGTTTAGCTTAACAGCTTAAAACACTTCACACTGCAGGGCAGAGGTTGATGGCTTCAAAGACGTAGACAACAATATAAGGATCTGGTATTTAATGTATCTTTTATCTCCTTACAGTTCCACGCACTTAGCAACATAATCATTTTAAAGTGGTCATTCTGTATTGTTTCAATGATATCACTGAAATTCCCTTTTAATACATCTCTACCAAAAAAAAAAAAAAAAAGATTCTAGAGGATAAAGCCATAAAAGGAATTATATGGAATCTGCAGCTGTATGGAACCATTATTAGTCTTCTGACTCCCATCTAAACAATTAAAGGGCTTTTTATGCTAATGTCTCTTTAAATGCACACTCTGCTTTCTGACAACTCAATCAAAACAATAGAGGTCAAGAAGGGATCCTGTCATTATGTTTTGGTATAAAAAGAGGATTAGTCAAACTAAACGGCGAGTGATTACAATAAAGTCCTTCAGACAAACATTTGTCACCACCAGGGGTTCAGCTGATTATCCAGTCAGTACAATAAGAGTCAGCAAATAAATGATTTAAGGCCGAGTTTAAAGGTTTTGCTCTGTTCATGCTCTGCCTATCAAACATATTAGGCCGTTACACAGTAATCCTGGGAAGCTCTTACAGGTTAAAGAATGCTGAGTCTGCATTTTTTTTTTCTGCAGCAGTCAACCACCCAACGTAACATCCAATATCCACTCAATATTTTTTGCTGTAGACGTTAATGTGAACAGTCTTTTTACGTATCTATTTTATATTGTAGACAAAAGTATCTATATCTATTTTTCCATTTTAAAGCTGAAATGCAGTCAGATATTAACAAAAAACACAATTTTAGGGCTCTTGCATACAGGCGTAAAGTGAGTTCAGATCTATACAGCATATAGCTTTTACAGATCTGAATGGAGCCATATTGCATACCTCCCAACTGTCCCTGATATTGCGGGGCTGTCCCTGATTTTGCGGGACTGTCCCTGATTTGGAACAAATCCCTCTGTCCTTCCTCATTTATCTTTCAAAAAGTGTTTCTCAGTGCTAAACCTTTCATCACATTTCTAAATGGTTGCATTTGTAAATGTCAAAAGCCAGGATAAAGCACAGAGTGGCCACGACCCTCGTCTTCTGAGGTCCCTCGGCGGCTCTCTTGGCTCCTCCCCGCATCAGATAACCCCCTCTGGGAAGCGTTTTCCCAAGGGGGTTACCTTGCAGGCGCGCTCCCGAGTCCAGCATTTGCGTCCATAGACACGAATGCCGGACTCGGCCCCGCCCCTCGGCACTCGCTTCATTGGATTTGATTGACAGCAGCGGGAGCCAATGGCTGCGCTGCTATCTATCAATCTATCCAATGAAGAGCCGAGAAGCCCGGGCCGAGAAGAGCCGAGAAGCCAGCGCGTTCTCGATGCAGGACTTTCAAGGGCTCAGGTAAGTAAACCGGGGGGCTGGGGGGCCTGTAATTATCGGATGTTTTTTCACCTTAATGCATAGGATGCATTAAGGTGAAAAAACAGGAAGGTTTACAACCCCTTGACATGACGGGGGAGGGGGGGTCCTATTCCTAAATACATTTGCTAATAGGTGTCACTCATTCCGATCTCAAAAAGATGGGAGGTATGGTATCGTATATTATGGGCCCATGCTCACAGCTGCATTGTGCACAATAATCTTGCACTGCATTCAGTAGCAAAAAATAAAAGTAGAAAATTCTGTAAAAATTACATGTGTAAGCCCGTAGATCAGGTGTGCTCAACCCCTTCAAGAGCAAGAGTGAACTATGGGGTTTTACCATCCCCCAAACCACAATGTTAACAAGCCCTTACTGTCCTCAGCCCCCTATAAGGCTGCTTTTTCACTGATGCGCTGAGGTTTACCTGAACCACGGGTGCAGCGCAGTGCACCTGCAGCTTTCCTGCAGGTTAGCTGCACTGAGCCATAGACATTAATTCCATCTTGCGGGTGTGGTGCACTTTCTGAAAGCACCAGTGTGAAAGCAGCCAAATAATCCTTTTTTTAATAAGTGCCAACCAATATGCCCATTGCAAAAGTGTAGAGTACGTGATGTTTAATACACTGACTTGCTAGGCTGCTAGAAAGGTCCCAAGCGAAGTGCACTTGACAACATAGGAAACATTGGCTGATGCAGCTCCTGCTCCCTCTGCGGCCACCTGTTTCCTCTAATGCCAGTGCCGCCTCTATGCACTCTGATGCTCTAGGACAGTGTTTCTCAACCTTTCATCAGTCAAGACACCCTTTAAAATTCCACACAATCTCATCGCTTTGTAAAAAAAATTAAACTAATAATTTTGCATAATGCAGTAACATCCACATGCGTAGGACACCCAACATTAGCTGTGATTTATTCTTCCAAAGCACATACACCTTTGCTGTTTCTCTTCATCCTCAGTTTCTCTCCCTCACTCAGCTAATGTGACCCTGATGAGGAAGGAGAGGTGCAAACCAATTTGCTGCGCAGGTGCCTGACATCATGCATCTCAACCGATGACCTCATTAGTTGTTAGGACACCCAACCTGGCTGTGGCTTTGCGTAACTAATAGGCAGGCTTGATCCACCCACAGATTTGTATACAGTTTTTGGGCAATTTCTAGGTATTTTGCCAAGGCACCCCTGGAGACACCTGAAGGCACCACAGGGTGCCTGGGCACTCTGGTTGAAAAAGGCTGCTCTAGGATGGTAGGTCTCAACCCGTTGATTGTGCTATGGGCTTGCCGACCCACCATCCCAGAGCATAGGCTACCCTGGTTTGATGTCTTGGGCCACATCAGAGGGCCCCTGCTGTAGATGTACAGTATCTCACAAAAGTGAGTACACCCCTCACATTTTTGTAAATATTTTATTATATCTATCTATATCATGTGACAACAGTGAAGAAATGACACAGCTTGTGTAGTTGTGTAGTGTACAGCTTGTACAGCTTGTATAGCTAGTGTAAATTTGCTGTCCCCTCAAAATAACTCACATAACCATTAATGTCTAAACCGCTGGCAACAAAAGTGAGTACACCCCTAAGTGAAAATGTCCAAATTGGCTCAATTAGCCATTTATCCCCCGTGTCATGTGACTCATTAGTGTTATAAGGTCTTAGGTGTGAATGGGGAGCAGGTGTGTTAAATTTGGTGTCGCTCTCACTGAGAATTCTGGTCACTGGAAGTTTAACATGGCACCTCATGGCTAAGAACTCTCTGAGGATCTGAAAAAAAGAATTGTTGCTCTACATAAAGATGGCCTAAGCTATAAGAAGATTGCCAAGACCCTGAAATTGAGCTGCAGCATGGTGACCAAGACCATACAGCGGTTTAACAGGACAGATTCCACTCAGAACAGGCCTTGCCATGGTCGACCAAAGAAGTTGAGTGCATATGCTCAGCGTCATATCGAGAGGTTGTCTTTGGGAAATAGATGGAGTGCTGCCAGCATTGCTGCAGAAGTTGAAGGGGTGGGGGGGGGGGTCAGCCTGTCAGTGCTCAGACCATGCACCGAACACTGCGTCAAATTGGTCTGCATGGCTGTCGTCCCAGAAGGAAGCCTCTTCTAAAGATGATGCACAAGAAAGACCACAAACAGTTTGCTGAAGACAAGCAAACTAAGGACATGGATTACTGGAACCATGTCCTTTGGTCTGATGAGACTAAGATAAATTTATTTGGTTCAGATGGTGTCAAGCGTGTGTGGCGGTAACCAGTTGAGGAGTACAAAGACAAGTGTGTCTTGCCTACAGTCAAGCATGGTGGTGGGCGTGTCATGGTCTGGGGCTGCAAGAGTGCTGCCGGCACTGGGGTGCTACAGTTCATTGAGGGAACTATGAAAGCCAACATGTACTGTGACATACTGAAGTAGAGCATGATCCGCTCCCTTTGGACACTGGGCCGCAGGGCAATATTCCAACATGATAAGGACCCCAAACACACCTCCAAGATGACCACTGCCTTGCTAAAGAAGCTGAGGGTTAAGGTGATGGACTGGCCAAGCGTGTCTCCAGACCTAAACCCTATTGAGCATCTGTGGGGCATCCTCAAACAGAGGGGGGAGGAGTGCAAGGTCTCCAACATCCACCAGCTCCGTGATGTCGTCATGGAGGATTGGAAGAGGACTCCTGTGAAACTCTGGTGAACTCCATGCCCAAAGAGGGTTAAGGCAGTGCTGTAAAATAATGGTGGTCACACAATATATTGACACTTTGGGCCCAATTTGGACATTTTCACTTAGGGGTGTACTCACTTTTGTTGAAAGCGGTTTAGACATTAATGGCTGTGTGTTGAGTTATTTAGAGGGGACAGAAAATTGACACTGTTATACAAGCTGTACACTCACTACTTTACATTGTAGCAAAGTGTCATTTCTTCAGTGTTGTCACATGAAAAGATATAATAAAATATTTTAAAAATGTGAAGGGTGAACTAACTTTTGTGAGATACTGCATGTTTATGTGTACATGCTGGGATTGAAAGCTGAGCTAAAATGGAAGAATAATTTTTATGGATGTGGAAGTTTTACTAAAGTTCATGCATCTAAATTTGGGTAAATGAAAGCATTTTTATAGACAATTACCGTATATACTCGAGTATAAGCAGACCCGAATATAAGCCGAGGCACCTAATTTTACCACAAAAACTGGGAAAACGTATTGACTCGAGTATAAGCCTAGGGTGTGCCTCACTTTGCCTCATTGTGTCCATGCCTCACTGTGTCCATGACTAGTCTGACGTTTAACATTGGAGTCTATGGAGGGGGTGCCCGGATTTGAAAAATCGGTGCTTCCCGGCCGTAAGTCCCCCAGACAAGAAACTTTGCAAACTTGTAGAGGAAGAGTGGGGCTACATGTGTGCCAAGCCGGTACCAGCTCCCCAAAGTCACCAGAGAAATGACCGTTTAACATGGGAGTCAATGGAAGGGGTGCCCAGATTTGAAAAATCGGTGCTCCCCGGCCGTAGGTCTCCCGGACAAGAAACTTTGCACACTTGTAGAGGAAGAGAGGGGCTATATGTGTGCCAGTACCGGCTCCCCAAAGTCCGGGAGATCATGCGCAAAAAGGTGACTCGAGTATAAGCCGAGGGGGGCATTTTCAGCACAAAAAATTGTGCTTAAAAACTCGGCTTATACTCGAGTATATACGGTACATGCATTTTAAGGCAGGAGCTTTCTATCAACAGGATCCTGTGGAGATATTACTATTTTATTATGTCCATATGCATGAGCCCTATGGCCTCGTTCACACAGGCATACTTAAGTGTACACCTGTGTGAGGGCAATTTTTGCCTGCACGGGATGCCCGGGTGTTCTGTGCATCCTTGTGCAGGCAGTCCCATTCATGTCAATTGGGATGCAGCAGCTGCACAGAAACAGCCCCTACTCCTAATCTGACATGGATGTGGGTGCATTGGGCTGCATGTCCTTAAACTTACACTGTCTGCATTTGGGGACACGCACCCATATGGATGTCAAACACGGAAACAGAAAAGTGATGGAAGACCAAAGACCAAGTGGTCCATCGAGTCCTTCGCATGAGTGTACGCTTAGGAGTCCCCACGTGGATGAGACTCCATGCACATATGGTGTTTCCAGAACTCACACAAAATGCGTGTTTTGCCATGTGTTTTGGAAACGCGCTGCAAGCGCGTGTTGCGCTTGTGGTAGTATAATTGTTAATGGCATCCCAAGCTCGAGTCACAGGAGTGCATTTGCTACACATTTTCCAAACACGCATGTTCCTGCAGAAATGGCTGTGAATATAGATGGCTGCTGAATCGACCTCTGGCTGGAACCATAAATAGTCAGAGCAAGAGAATGTCACCAGCACACCATGGATCTCAAGAACAGGCCCAAAGCTTTATTCAGCGATCACATTGTTACAGCAAACAGCAATGTTTCGCAGGACCCCTTCATCAGGCATGTGACGTCAAGAAAGAAATGTCACTGACTTTTTGATAAAAGAAAAGAATAAAAAGAAAAAAAGTCCCCTGCATTGTAACAATCACTGCTGCCAGCACACAATGGGCACTAGCCTTCACAGATCCTTTTAGCATGCGACTAATGCAAATGGGCCGGTTCAGCTCCTTTGCCCCTCCCCTCATCTCTTTGCCCCTCCCCTTCGTTTTTTTATAGTTGTTGTGGAGGGGGGTGTGAAGAGGAATACTATAGAGCAGCCATTCTAAACCAAGGTTCAGCAAGAAGTTGCCTCAGCTCTGGCAGACTGACCTCCCATTTGATTATGCCCACATTGTTCTTGGCATTGCATGTCTGTAAAGGTGGCATTTTAACCACCACTGTAAGTGGGAACATTCCCAGTGACCAGCAATGTAAGGGGGAGAATTATTTCCAGTGACCACCACTGTAAGGGGAAGACTTCTTCCCAGTGACCACCACTGTAAGGGGAAGACTTCTTCCCAGTGACCACCACTGTAAGGGGGAGCATTCTTCCCAGTGACCACAACTGTAAGGGGGAGCATTCTTCCCAGTAACCACCACTATAAGGGGGATCATTCTTCCAGGTGACCACCACTGTAAGGGGGAGCATTCTTCCCGGTGACTACCACTGTAAGGGGGAGCCTTCTTCCCAGTGACCACAACTATAAGGGGGATCATTCTTCCAGATGACCACCACTGTAAGTGGGAGCGTTCTTCCAGGTTACCACCACTGTAAGGGGGAGAATTCTTCCAGGTGACCACCACTGTAGGGGGGAGCGTTCTTCCAGGTGACCACCACTGTAGGGGGGAGCGTTCTTCCAGGTGACCACAACTTTAAGGGGGAGAATTCTTCCAGGTGACCACCACTGTAATGGGGATCATTCTTCCAGGTGACCACCACTGTAAGGAGGAGCGTTCTTCCAAGTTACCACCACTGTAAGGGGGAGCGTTCCTCCAGGTGACCACCACTGTAAGGGGGAGCGTTATTCCAGGTGACCACCACTGTAAGGGGGATCATTTTTCCAGGTGACCACCACTGTAAGGAGGAGCGTTCTTCCAGGTAACCACCACTGTAAGGGGGGGCGTTCTTCCAGGTGACCACCACTGTAAGGGGGAGTGTTATTCCAGGTGACCACCACTGTAAGGGGGAGCGTTCTTCCAGTTGACCGCCACTGTAAGGGGGAGCATTCTTCCAGGTGACCACCACTGTAAGGGGGAGCGTTTATCCAGGTGACCACCACTGTAAGGGGGAGCATTCTTCCAGGTGACCACCACTGTAAGTGGTGTAGGAGGCATGTTCCCCACTGACTAACAATGAATTTGTTTTAGCAAGGTTTCCCCAAGACTTGAAACATATATATATATATTTTTATATATTCTGTATATATTTAGAATAACAAACATGACCAGGTATAGGGAAACACATTGCAAACATGGACCACAATGAGCAGGTAAACATAACCCAATTCTTAAGGTACGACTTAGCAACTGAAGATCATGGTACATTTTCCTGTGCTAGTACAACATTTCCGCTGGGGGGAGAATAGTCTCCCCAGCTAGCAATCATGGGCGCTAATTTTCATTGGGGTTGAGGATCACAATTCTCAGTGAGGGCCCCCAACCTCGTGCCCCATATGGGGAGGGGGGCCAAAATAGCCTCTATCAACCCTCCCCAGCCGAAATCCGGCCCACGGGCACGTAGGGTTGGGGAACCCAGCTCCCTTGTGGATCCCTTCTCCATTGCCAGAAGGGGAAGGGACTTCTTCTGCTTAGGTACAACCCCTAGCTCGGGTCGGATCTTCCTATCAGCCTGTACGTGGCCTAGGCTGAATAAACATGCGTGGACCCATAACCTAATATTCAAAAGAAAAACAAAAGGCAGAGAGAGAATGAGAGGAGGGGTGGGGGAAAACAAGACTAACTCCACCTGGCGTGTATCCATGTCACCACAAGGTGCTTCCAATTAATGGCTCACTATTAGCGTTCAACTCTGTATTGAACCTCATGTGCCTCTGGTCTCTGCCTCCGGGACTTGCACTGCATTGCCCCTACGTTCCCGAAGGGAGGGCTCCGCAAGCTCCAGAAGAGCAGTGTCTAGACTGGAGGGAATAAACCCAGAATCATAAGTGTGTTGCAACCATGCTGACCAGATGGTGTTAAAGCGATCACTTGTGCCATTGCAGGTTGCCACCCATTCTTCTGCCTCCTTAATCTCCTGCACCTTCCTGGTCTATTCGTCCAGACCAGGTATATGAGCTTGCTTCCAATAAATGGGAAGCAGGCGCTTGGCCGCGTTCAGGAGGTGCGGCAATACACACTTCCTATATTGGCTGACCAGTATAGGAGGTATATGGAGGAGAAAGTGCATTGGTGAAAGCGGGACATCAATATCCAGTATGGCCTTGATTTGTGCCTTAATTGCCTCCCAAAAAGGTTGGATTTTCGGGCATTCCCATCATATGTGAAGTAATGTGCCACGGAGGCCGCAGCCTCTCCAGCAACGATCAGACACGGTGGGGTAAATGCGGGAGAGTACAGCCGGCACCCTATACCACCTTGTCAGTAGCTTATAATTGGTTTCTTGTGTTCTAGACTCGATAGAGCTAGAATGAGTCAGATGGTATAGGGGAGCCAACTGCGCCTTGGAAATCTCCTTCCCCAGATCTCGCTCTCACTCCCTAATGTAGGCCGGCTTGGTCTCTGCGCGGACGAGCCCAGTAGCTGGTATAGCTCGGATATCATATGGGGGATGGATTCGTCCGCAGCAAAGAGAAGCTCGAAAGGCGTAAGTTGAGATGTGGCTCTGAAGGGTACTCCCTTGAAACATATTTTAAGGGTTCCTTTAAGAAAAAAGATTATGAAAGACTGCTACAGAGTGACTTAAATGACATCTCTGAGACTGCTGGGGCTGCTGACGTCACATCCAAGATGGCGATGCCTAGCAGCAGTCTCATGGCTTTTGGATGTCTACAAGAGAATGTTTTTTTCAGTTGCCTAAAATACATGAAATGCCAATATAATCTTTTGGGAAGGTGGTTGGTTGCAAGGAATGGTCCTCTCTTTGAGATTCCAGTGGTCTTGGAATGACACAATGAAATGCTACTGGAAGACTTGTAGGGACGAGCCTGTAATCACTGTTTCCCTGACAGTGACCTTCTCCTACTTTTATTATGATGAGTAATAAGAGCAGCAGATGTGACAGTACATATAGCTCGGGAGGCACATGTGGCCATTATGTATGTAGCAATCTTAGGACATGAATATGTGTCTAGTGATCAGTTCTTCACACTAAGTCAAGGCTCGGGTGAATTAATGAAGAGCAGAGCTCCCCAAACCGGCTCTGCAGGAAACAACATCTGCAGAGGAGAATTCCTTAGCAACACCGTTGTGTGCTGTGCATAGCATGCAGGAAACCTGTCATTATTTCATTATTTCACAGGGAGAGCAGGCCTTTACAGCCCCATCGTGAGGCCCAGTCATTAAACCTGGCAGTAAATTATTCCTGACAGTGTAGGGACGACTAGGCAAGCCAGGAAAGGGTTACAGGTGTAACATGTTCTCGCTAGCCGGTGGAATCGCCTAAGGCTAAAATGTCGCTTTTGTATTGATTAATTAATTACATTTACATTCTGTTATGACAGAAGCATGGAAGTTGCTAAATCTGAGTATACACCAGTAGAATTTTGTTTGAACGTTTGTATGGAAATTCAGAAAAATCATTTGTCAAAGTATTCCATCTTGCCATCAATAAAGAATTCCAGGTATGGCATTTTTTTATATAGTTACATTGATCACGTAGACCAATATTACTATGTACAGGGATACCATACCTGCAGTGGCAGCCTGTAATGCAGGCGCAGGGGCGCCACCACCCTAATCCAAGCGTCCGACCCCCTAATCTACAAGCGTGGAGCTGGACACATGGATTCCAATAGAGCAATATTCCAATATTCTAGAGCACTGCGCCCCGAGCCCACCCAGTTGTGTGACAATAGCAGATTAATATTTGCTATGGTCTTCTCGATTCTCCCCCCGGCCAAATTAGAAAGCGGGTCCCGAGACCCGTCACCCAATTGGTCAAGAGGAGAAACAATCCTATTGGTCGCTGAGGAGGAGGAGGGGAAGCCACCGTGAAGCACCAGGTGGAGGATATGCCGTCCCCTGCGGCCCAGCAGAAGCGCTGCCTACGACCTAGATGAGGTAAGTGCAGGGCTGGTGACCGATCAATGGGGGGGGGAGTTGGATGGCGATGGGTGGATTGTTTGCCCCCCCAAAAAAATATACCACCAGCTGCCACTGCATACCTTTGGAATCCCTCTAGAACATGTGTCAAACACAAGGCCTACGGGCTGAATCTAGCCCTCCAGGCTATTTCATGTGGCCCTCCCACCACTCCTGCAGCTGCGGCATCCCCCTCCTGCAGCCACAGAGAGGCTCGTCTCTGCCCCTCCTCGTCTCAGCAGTAGAGAGGAGGACAGAACTCCTCCTACAGACCCTGTGCCTCTCTGTGCAGCTGCACCAACCCCTTGCCTCCGCCTCCCCTGGTCTCAGCATTCAGCAGACACCAGCAGCTGTATCCAGCCCTCCTCTGGTCCTCAAGCAGACCCTGCATTTTCTGCTTCCCAGCTCTGCCCCCAGCTTCTTTCCAGGAGCAGTGCAAGGCAAGGGGGTGCACTGTGATGTAAGGGAGGATGGGGGGCTCTTAACTTCTGACAGTGGGGGGGGGGTGCTCTTGACATCTGATGTAAGGGGGGGGTGGGTTGCTCTGGACATCTAGTCTTACAGATACAACCGGCCCTTTCAGGGCAACCATAATGCTGATGCAGCCCGCAATGAAATTCAGTTTGACATCCCTGCTCTATAAACTGGACAGTGTATAAAGTGGACACTGCTACTTTCGTGTTCTCCATTAACTTCTGGGTCCTGTGCTGGGTGGCTGCCCTGTTGCATTGTGAACATATGAGGTCGGCTGCTAGGCAAAGGTGCCATTTTGATTTTCTCAATAAATACAAAGCATTCTCTGCTTGTTGGGGAGTCTCACCCTATCTTTGTGTCTGGTGATACCGGAAGTGGAGGTAAATCTTGCAATGGGACACGGACAGCAAAAAAAATAACCTGACATGTACATTGCTACTCCAGTTATCTCAGCTTGCTTCTGGATCCCTTGCTGACAAGGTGGAGAGGTGGAGCGGTGACGTTACGATCATCACCTTGTCCAATCAGACAACACTTTGCATTCATTCAGAAAATATAAAACATTCTCTGAATGGTGCCGTTCTAAACACCTAACCTCCTGTGTTCAGAATGCATCAGTCCAGCTGCTCTCCTCTGGCATTTGAAGCAAGTGGAGGTCACTGCACTAACTGTATCCACTATAATAATTGCCAGCTTCCAGGGGCATCAGCCAGGCATGGTACAGGGGCTTGACAAGAATATGGAAACACTATATGATTTGCAGGTGTAAAAGTGATGACATGTTTCGCGTTGAAAGCAGAAATGATGTAACATTATTTTGCCTCCGCTGTATGATGAGACTCCTACCTAACAGGTGGGAAGCCTCACTTTCGCCATCCACTGCGTGTGCTGCTAGTAATATGGAGTCATGTCAGATCTTACTGGGTTTCAAAGAGGGCAATTTGTTGGTGCCCGCTTAGCTGGTGCCTCTGCGACTGAAGTTGCCAATTTATTTGCAGTGTCGCGAGGTACAGTATCCAAGGTTATGATGGCATATACAGTCGACACGGTCAACTGACCGAAAGAGACAAAAGGACGTTGCGCAGGATTGTGACCCGGATTTTTGCCTGAAGAGTGGTATCAGATTCCATTATCCACCATCCACGACTTATATTTCTAAATTTCCAGGAGAATTCAGGCCGTCTTGGATGCCAAAGCCATCCAAGGCAACACCAAGGCAACACCAACACCAAGGCAACACCATATTAGGTAACGATTTCGTGTTTTTTTTTACCATACTTGTTTCCATAATTTTTTCCAACTCCTGGACATCCCCCAGCATGTAAACAAGCAAATTGGTGTCATGTAGAAGAATGCCTGTATGATGGGGGGGGGGGGGGGGTGTTGCTTTTGGGGAAACAGAATGTGTAAGGCTGGCCATATGGCCATAGATGAGATCATTTTCTTTCCTTCAACCATGGGTTAAAAAAAAAAAATAATCACTTGATTCCCCATTAACACAATCAGTGTTGATGGGGAAATGCCTTCCACAGTGCTATTGTGTTCTGTCAGCGGGAAGCCTTCCCTACCACAATGATTACTGCTGGTGCCTATAGCCGCCGGCTGGACTCACATGCAAGTACTGAAGTCTATCGATGGATCGACTTCAATTCAATCAGCCTGCCCATAGATGGATAAAATCTCAGCCCGTCCCTGCTGAACCGGCTGAGATACGATCCATCTATGGCCAGCTTAAGTGTTTATACCTTAGTAAGTTTATTGTTCCCAGATTTGGGCTTTAGCAGGAAGTGAGTGCAAAGTATACAGTGGCTTAGTGGTTAGCACTTCTACCTGGCCGCACTAGGGTTGGTGGTTTGAATCTCAACCATGACTCTATGCAGATAGAGTTTGGACGTTCTCCCAGTGCTCGGTTGGGTTTCCTCCAGGAATTCTGGTTTCCTTGCACACCCCAGACATGTTGGTAGGTGCATTGGCTGCAGTCTAAATTGGCCCTTGTATTGTGAGTTAGGGCCACTAAATTGTAAGCCCCTCAACAGCAGGGATTGATGTGAATGCACAATAAATATCTAAAGTGCTGTGTACATTGTTGGTGCTATATAAATACCTGTGATTAATAATAGAGAGTCTCCAGTGCTGATGGAGGTCCTAGTCGTCCGCTATGCTATTAAAAAGTATTTTGCTGGCCGTGTCCTTGTTGGAGATTTCCTCTCATTTCCTGTGCTGGTGACATGGTTGTCACAAGAATGGGAAGTCTCTCCAATGGTGTCCCAAACAGCAATAACAATCTGATAGAGGTTCTAACCTCTCTGCAAATTTTCACTGGCAACTTGTACACTTGCAGAGCACTTGAAGCACAAGTTCTAGTTGACACTTTTCCAATTTGTAGAAAATTTGCGTGGTAAGTCTCTAGCAAGAGCAAAGTTGTAGTGGTGAATCTACAGCAAGAGCTCTGCAAGTCTACAGCAGGAAAATTCAGTCACAGTGCCCCCTGTGGTGGGATGACTATTGCACAACATAACTGAACCAGAACTTGCAGCAGACTTGCAGAATGTTTGCGAAGAAAGTTGATCTGGAGTCATGCAATGCGGACTTGCTGCAAGTGTGTAAAAAACAAGTCTAGCAAAAGCTTAGCAAGTAATTTTCAAACTTGCAGCACAATTGCTTGCTATCTGGGCTGGATCTAACTTTCTTTGCACTAGGAGAGCAGTTAAGATGCCATTCAGGAACTGATATCCAGAAAATTCTGTGTCTTGGCCCACCTTTACATTTAAAGGAGAAATATGGGTTTATAAAAAAAATACAAAAAAACAAACACACATACTCACTTCCATGCTGCAGTGTGAAGCCAGCTCTAAGCAAGAGAACTGAGTGATCACATAACCACTGATCGCTCAGATCTTGGTCAATTCTGAGCAGAGAGAGGTGACTGTCAGTGCCCCTCCAACACTCATTAGAGTGCCAGGCAGGAGAAGGGGTGGGTGCAGCTGGTTTTGGATCTTAGCCAAGTTGTGAGAGCTGGAGCCAGCTGTCAAATCAGGCACCTGGGTGGATCCCGACAATACTGTCAGGATCCTTTCAGAGCCTGGACCAGCCCTGTGATGCAAGGCAACAGCGGGCTTTAGCTTTAGGACAGGTAGTGCTGGACCCTGAGGTTGTCCTATTGGTGTTACTATCTAATAGTATTATAATGGTGTTGTTATAGGTTGCCTGGGTACTGGGGTTGGCAGATTCCTTGGTTTGTAGTGCAAAACAGCAGGTGTAATATTTAAGCGCCACACCACTGATTAATAATCCAGGTACAATTTTATTACAGTATAGGGTCCCAGAGAAAATCAAACAGAAGAAACTATTGTCTTCCAGGGGTACAGAGACACCCCTTTTCTCAGGGCTTTCATTAGGAACAATGTATATGGATTGAATTGAGGGTAAAGGGTAATGTGAGCTGCTGACAAAACCTTTGCCTGCTATCTCACTACCTAAAAATTAACATTAACCCTTAATTCAGGCCATAAACACTGAAACCTCTTACACGCCTTGATGAAGGGAGTTTATCTGGACCCCCGAAATGTGTTGGATTGCGCTTTTTTTTATTTATAAACAGACCCTATATTAAATAAACTAACTAATAAAATTGTGTCTGGACTATTAATTAGTGATGTGGCATTTCAATCTTACATTTGATGTTCAGTTACAGCAAATGATTGTAAGCTCTAAAGAAACAGGGCCCTCTGATTCCTACTGTATTAAATTGTATTGTAATTGTACTGTCTGCTCTTGTGTTGTAAAGCAATACGTAAACTGTTGGCGCTCTATAAATCCTGTACAATAATAATAATAATAAAAATGAGTAAGGCTTCTTTCACACGGGACGGATCAGTCATGATCCGCCCCGTGAACCTCCGCTTGCTCAGCGGGGATCGCTCCGTTGATCCCCGCTGAGCCGGCTGATGACTGGGCGGTCCCCGCACACTGTGCAGGGACCGCCCTGTCAGATCTCCGCTCTCCCCTATGGGGGGATCGGATGAACACGGACCGTCTGTCCGTGTTCATCCGATCCGCTCCGCAGACGGATAGAAAAAATAGGATTTTTATAACAGCTTACCTGTAAAATCCTTTTCTTGGAGTACATCACGGGACACAGAGCGACATAGTCATTACTAATGGGTTATATAGATACCGTCAGGTGCTGGCACTGGCAACTTCCAAAACCGGAAGTACCCTCCCCTATATAAGCCCCTCCCATCCGGGAGCACCTCAGTTTTGTAGCAAAGCAATAAGTGTCCCCAAAGAGGGGCGGGAGCTCTGTGTCCCGTGATGTACTCCAAGAAAAGGATTTTACAGGTAAGCTGTTATAAAAATCCTATTTTCTTTCTCGTACATCACGGGACACAGAGCGACATAGTCATTACTAATGGGATGTCCTAAAGCAATGCCAAATGAGGGGGGGGATACACCATATATAAGCTGAGCGCTATCAGACATGAGGATCTTTTGCGGCCTGCAACACACTGCGCCCAAAGGCGACATCCTCCTGACTTCTAACGTCCACCTGGTAGAATCTAGTAAACGTGTGAACTGAAGACCATGTTGCGGCCTTACAGATTTGAGCCAGGGAGGCCTGGTGATGCACTGCCCATGAAGTTCCAACTGCTCTCGTGGAGTGCGCTCTAACTTTGAACGGAGGCGGTCTCCTTCTCAAGCCATAGGCTTGTATTATGACCTGTCGAATCCACCTGGCTAAAGTAGATTTTGACGCTGCCTGACCCTTTCTGGGGCCTTCCGGCAGAATAAACAAAGTATCCGTTCTGCGAATCTGAGCAGTGGCTTTTAGATAAGCTTTAACTGCTCTTACTACATCCAAAGAATGCAATAACTTTTCCTCTACCGAAGTAGGTTTGGGGAAAAAAGAAGGAAGAACCACATCTTGGTTCAAATGGAACCTCAATACCACCTTAGGAAGAAAGGCTGGATGAGGACGTAACACTACTCTGTCCTTATGGATAACCAGATATGGCTCCTTACAGGACATAGCTGCTAATTCCGACACTCTTTTAGCCGAACAAATGGCTACTAGAAAAATCAATTTCCTGGTGAGAAGCACCAAGGAAATATGCTGTAATGGTTCAAATGGTTGTTTCTGTAAAACCGACAGAACCAAGTTTAGATCCCATGGACATATGGGAATATTAACCGGAGGACTAATACGCATCACTCCTTGTATAAAGGCTTTGACTAGTGAATGCGAAGCCAAGGGCCTTTGAAAAAATATTGACAAGGCCGAAATCTGACCCTTGATAGTACTCAAGGCAAGCTTCCTATCTACAGCCCATTGTAGGAAGTCCAGAATCCTACCTATTACGTATTTACGTGGATGCCATTTCTTGGCCTCACACCAGGCGATGTACGCCTTCCAGATTCTATAGTAGATCTGCCTGGATACCGGCTTCCTGGCATTGATCATGGTAGATACCACAGCATTAGAGAGCCCTCTCTTTTTTAGAATGTGGGCTTCAATAGCCAGGCCGTCAAACCTAGGGCTGGTAAGGAAGGGTGGTATATCGGTCCTTGCGAAAGCAGGTCCGGACGATGTGGGAGGGTCCAAGGACTCCCCACAGACATTTTTACAATCTCCGCGTACCATGCTCTTCGGGGCCACGCTGGAGCCACCAGAATCACTGGTTTCTTTTCTACCCTGATTCTGCGGATTAATCGAGGTAACAATTGTGGCGGTGGGAATGCATATATCAGCTTGAACTGATCCCAAGGGAACACTAGGGCATCCGAACCGCAAGCTAGGGGATCCCTTGTCCAAGAGACAAACCTGTCCACTTTTGTGTTGAATCTGGATGCTAGCAGATCTACATCCGGTGTTCCCCACCGCTGACATATTGTCCGGAAAACCTCGGGATGAAGGGACCATTCCCCTGGGCATAATTGTTGGCGACTTAGAAAGTCCGCCTTCCAATTCTCCACTCCTGGAATGAATACCGCAGATATGGCTGGGACATATCTTTCTGCCCATCTCAGGATGTAATTTACTTCCCTTTTCCGCATCCGACCATCTGCCCTGGAGAGACCATTGCTCCAGTACTGCTCCCCAGCCTATAAGGCTGGCATCTGTAGTGACCACCTTCCAGGAAATCGGACTGAAGGATTTCCCTCTTTCCAGATTCTGGGGAACCAACCACCAGCGGAGGCTCTTGCGAACGGAAGGGGACAAGGACATTGGTAAGTCCAGAGCCTGAACTTTTTTGTTCCAGGCTGACAGTATGGCCCTTTGCAACTTCCTTGAATGGAATTGACCGTAGGGTACTGCTTCGAATGATGCCACCATTTTTCCCAGCAGCCTCATGCACAGGCGTATGGATGGCTGTCTTTTTGAACCCACTAAGTGGATCAAATCTCTCAAAGACGACCCCTTTTCTTGAGGCAAGAAAATTTTTCTCTGGTCTGAATCCAGCCTTAGCCCCAAGTATTCCAGACTTTTGACTGGTTTTAGGGCTGACTTGTCTCGGTTGATAATCCAACCGTGATATTCCAGATACTTGATTGTCTCGTGAACAACCACTTCTAGTTTTTCCACTGAGTGGTCTATCAGCAACAAGTCGTCTAGATATGCCATTATCGTTACACCTCGTGTTCTTAGATTGGCCAATAATGGGGCCAGAATTTTTGTGAACACTCTTGGTGCTGTGGCCAGACCGAAGGGTAAGGCTCTGAACTGAAAATGGCGCCCTTCTACCGCAAAGCGTAGAAATTTTTGGTGGGCTGGAAAGATGGGAATGTGCAAATAAGCATCTTTGATGTCGATCGAGGCTAACCATTCCTCCCCTTGTAGGGCAGTGGCTACCGATCGGATTGACTCCATCCGGAAAGTCCTGATATGTAGGAATTTGTTTAGCCCTTTTAGATTTAATATGGGCCTCACGTCCCCGTTTGGCTTCGGGACTGTAAAGAGGTTTGAGTAAAACCCGAACCCCCATTCTTCCAGGGGAACCTCTATAATTACTGCTTGGAGCAATAATTGTTCTAGTGCCAACAGGAGGGATCCTCTCTTCTGGGGATCCCTTGGCACGTTTGACCTTATAAAGCGGGAAGGAGGGGAGTTTTTTAACTCCAATTTGTATCCCAGATTTACTGCGGAGAGCACCCATCTGTCTCGGATCGTGTCCCGCCAGGTCTCTGAACAACTGAAGTCTTCCCCCCACCCGATTGGGTGGGGGCAACCCTTCATGCATTTGACTTTGGGGGAGGTTTTGTACCTCTCCTGCTCCAGGGCTTCTTGTTACCCTGCAATTGTCCCTGATTTTTACCTCCGGGATTTGACCGAGGAGGCCGTCGGAACTGTTTCACAGCCGATGTCCTAGGGACTGGAGAAGCCGGCCTTTTAAAAGAGGGACCTCTAACTCTATTTTTAACCGGCAAAAGTGTACTTTTACCGCTGGAAATTCTCTGGATATATTTGTCCAGGTCTTCCCCGAATAAGCGTTCACCATGAAATGGGAAGCTGACCAGCAATTTTTTACAGGGAGCTTCAGCAGACCAGTTTTTGAGCCATAGAAGCCTACGCATATGTACTACAGACAGCGTAAGGCGGGAGGCCTGATGGATTGAATCCTTTATAGCGTCCACCGCAAAGCATAAGGCTCTAGGTAGATCAGCTAGGGCAAGAGCCTGCTGATCTGGCAAGTCCCTTAAGACCTGTTTCAACTGATCCTTCACTGCTTGGCAGACCCCAATAGCTGCCACTGCTGGTTGTGTCACCAATCCTGCTGTAGAAAAAGCAGATTTTAATAAGGACTCCAATTTTTTATCTATTGGGTCCTTGAACATTTGGACATTATCCACCGGACATGTCAGTGATTTATTCACACAAGAGATGGCTGCGTCCACTGTAGGGACCCTCCATTTTCTGATGAACTTATCCTCCATGGGATAGACCACCGGAAATCTCTTGGGGGGAGTAAATATTTTGTCAGGATGCTCCCAATCCTGGTAAATGAGCCCTTCCAGTAAAGGATGGATCGGAAAGGAACAAACAGTCTGGGGAGCTTTTAGCGACCCCAACGAGGAGACAGAAGTGGATGATGGCTCCGCAAGTGGCATTTTAAATGCTGATCGGACCATATTAGTCAGGGACTGAACCCATAACCTTTCAGCATGTGATGCTGAGAACGGCTCTTCCACTGTTGATTCCTCTACAACCGAATCGACCTCATCCTGATCCCCTTCAGGTAGGTCGATCCCTGTATGGGACTGTTGCTCTGTTAACAGGCACTCTGAGGGAGGAGACGGAGATCGGGCGCTTTTCTCCTGTGACAGGGAAGCCGCGATCAATGCTGACAATCTCTCTTCCAGCCCTCCCAGAGCTGAGGAAAAAACCTCCTCTGTTACATACACAGGAGCAGGTGAACTGAGGACAGCCACAGTACCAGGTACTCCTGAGGGTGCTCTACGGTCACTAACCTCTGATTCTTCAGGGGAGACTGGTGCAGCCAAAGCATGCCCAAGATCCTCAGAGCCCGATGGAGACCCCCTATTCCTCCTGGAATTTCTAGTCCCGGAGTTTTTAGACGGCATATTCCTAAGCCACAAAGCTGAGGTATTCCAGCCGAAATACACCAGTTACTGACAATAGTCTAGCATAAATGCTGCTATAAGAAACAGTTGGTGTCTACTAATGTGCCTTTCTAGGGGATGCCTGTATCAACCGCTTGCTGTATGCCTTCTTTAAATGTTGCCAGCTCTGTCTCTGTACTTCATAGCCAGCTCACCACACAAAATTGTGGTTTTTAACATGCTGGGACGCCCGCACATGCGCAGAAGCGCTGCGGCGCGCACAGAGCGTCATCCCCCAGGCTCCACCCCCTTTCCCGGCTCACCTCTATATATAGAGGCGCGTGCACGCGCACGCGCGGGGCCACGTGCGCCTTCGGCGCTAATTTCGAAAATGGAAACCAGGGACAAGAGCCAGGGCCCCTTTGCCGCAGGCCGGGGGATGGACGAGCATTGCAACATGGCAGAGGAAGCAGTTTCCCATAAGAGAACTCACCATCTGCCTGGACTCGCTCTGATGAAAAGAAACTAGTCCACATGACAAGAAACGTTCCACAGCGGCCTCTAGTGGACAAACACAGGTACCGCAGTCTAATATATTAAATATATATATTGTGACAGCAGGAAGGTAAAGTCACCTGGTTGCATCCAGGGGGGTAGATATATTTCGCCCAGATTCAGGCTTTACGCCGACTTATACAACTAGGTGGAGAGTTGTATAAGGCTAGTGGGCTCATGGATGACTCATACCTCTAGGGAGAGTGTGGGGCGTCGTGCAGACAGAGATGAGGAGACCAGCTGAACCTTGTCAGCTCATTTAGGCCTCTATAAGAACTCCCAGATTCATTAGGTGTTAGCTCATGCCTGGACCCAGACCTGTGTGGACTGTCTAGGGAGAGTGAACCCCTGTGCGGTGAGGCAAAGCCTGTGTGGCTATTTGTTTGGACTTTTACTAAACCAGGGACTTCGGGACTAGGACAGCACTAGGCTGATCCCAGTTGTTAGTTAGGAAACCTGTATGTTTAGTCAGAGGTCAACTTGACCAGGATTTATTTTGGTTATGTTTCTTTTGCTTTGCTGTGTTTTGTCACTGTAAATAGAAAATAAACCGCACCTTTTTTTGATTTTGAAAACCACAACCTCCGTTTGCTGGGCCTGTTTTGTGTGGGGAGCCCATCCCGGGGGTCACACACACCCGCTGCCGAGCTAACCCCCTCACAGTTGGTGGAGAACCAGTGGCAGTTTTTTTTAAGCCAGCATGGAGGAGATACTGAAGCAGCTGGCTCTAGCAAATGCCAATCAACAGCAGACAAATGCAGGTTTGCAAAGGAGCCTTGCAGCCCAGCAGCAGACAAACGCAACTTTGCAACAGAGTCTGGAGGCTCAGCAATGAGCCCAGCAGCAATCTGAGGCCCGCTTCATAGACCTGTTGCAGAAGCAAGAGCAGAGACTACAACAACAGATGGAAGCAGTAATGCAGCAACGTCCGCAGACCAGTGAGGAAAGCCGTCCCACTAATACCGCGTCCTTTGGGGTGAGTCGTTTATTGACAAAAATGACTGGAGAGGATGATCCAGAGGTATTTTTGACCACATTTGAAAGGACCGCTGAAAGAGAAAAGTGGCCTGAGGAGCAGTGGGCTGGACTGGTGGCTCCTCTGTTAACTGGTGAATCGCAGAAAGCTTACTATGACCTAGAGCCTAACCAAGCAAAAGACTATGTGATGCTAAAAGCTGAAATATTGGCAAGGCTGGGTGTCACCCAGGCTGTCCGGGCTCAGCGTGTGCATAACTGGACTTTCCAGCTTGGAAAACCCCCCAGGTCTCAAATGTATGATCTCATTCACCTGAGCAGAAAGTGGCTACAGCCAGAGACTTTGTCCGCACCAAAGATTGTGGAACGTGTTGTAATGGATCGGTTTTTGAGAGCTCTTCCTACTGCCATCCAAAAGTGGGTAAGCCATGGAGACCCAGAGACGGCCGATGGTCTTGTGGATCGTGTGGAGAAATACTTGGCTACAGAGAACCTGACGGCCTCTTCCAGAGACACTCGGACTTTCCACCCTAAGACCAGACCATCCCCAGGGGCGGATAAGAGGATTCCAAGGGGTGAGGGTGGAGAGAGTGAGAGGGTGGGAGCTCTACCCCAAGTTTGGCGAGAACAGCCTGGGAAATCAGCGGCTCAAGAGGCGGCAAGAAGGATCGTTTGCTACCGCTGCCGGCAAGCGGGACATATTGCAGCCAATTGCCCGGTTGTGGAGGAACCCATGCAGTGTGACTTTCTGACGGGCAGACGTCAGTCGCTGTGTGCGACAGTCGCATGCACTGCCATTCGAGGAACTGAGAAACATTTATGCAAAATGTGTGTTAATGGTAGAAATGTTGTGGTATTGCTGGATTCAGGTAGCCTTGTGACCCTGATAAAGGCTGAGTTAGTTAAAACAGAGGTCTCTGGGAATAGCAAGGTAGCTGTTATTTGTGTGCATGGGGACACCCGAGAGTATCCAGTGACTACAGTGTGTTTCGAGACCCCCAAAGGTACCCTCTCTCATCCAGTGGGCTTAGTATCTCAGTTACCGCATGACGCCATTGTGGGAAGGGATTTTTCGAAGTTCTGGGAACTGTGGGATGATCCTGAGCCCCTCACTGGTGCCCCTATGTACCAGGAATGTGATAGCCAGAACGCCCCTGAGAGTGGTGAGGACTCTCCGGAATTTCCCTTATCAGTATTGGCAGGGGAGACTCAAGAAACTGGAGAGGAGCCCACCTCCTCAGACGAAAACCTACCGTCTGTGGAGTTTTCTGATCTTGAGGTTCACAGGGAAAACTTTGCCACAGAACAGTTGAAAGACCCCGCCCTAATAAAGGCACGGGAAAACGTAGTGAAAATAGATGGTGAGTTAGTGAACCCAGATAATACCTGCACTTACCCATACTTCAGCGTAGAGAAGGACCTACTGTATCGGGTGGCAAAAAGGGCAGAAGAAACCGTTGAGCAGCTTGTGGTGCCCAAACCTTACAGGAAGTTGGTGTTGGAGTTGGCCCATGGGCACATTCTTGGAGGTCATCTGGGGACAGAGAAAACCCGAGAGAGGGTATTACAGAGATTCTATTGGCCGGGGGTGATGAAGGACGTAGAAAACTATTGTTCCTCCTGCCCTGTGTGTCAGAGGTTGGCCCCGATGCCACATTTCCGTAGCCCGCTGGTCCCTCTACCCATCATTGAGGTCCCGTTTGAGAGGATCGCCATGGATTTGGTAGGTCCTATAATCAAGTCCGCTAGGGGGCACCAGTACATATTAGTTATAATGGACTATGCCACCCGTTATCCAGAAGCGATCCCTCTCCGAAATACCTCGGCCAAAACCATAGCCAAAGAGCTATCTCTTGTTTTTAGCCGGGTGGGTATTTGTAAAGAACTGCTTACGGACCAAGGTACACCCTTTATGTCCCGGGTTATGAAAGAGCTGTGTAAATTGTTCAAAGTGACGCAATTGCGTACGTCTGTGTATCACCCCCAAACCGATGGGCTGGTTGAAAGATTCAACAAAACCCTAAAACAAATGTTGAAGAAAGTGGTGGATAGAGATGGAAAGGATTGGGACTGTTTACTTCCTTATTTGATGTTTGCTATTAGGGAGGTGCCCCAATCCTCTACGGGATTCTCCCCCTTTGAGTTACTGTATGGGAGACACCCAAGAGGGCTGTTGGATATTGCCAAGGAAACTTGGGAAAGTGAGAGTTCTCCCCACAGGAGTGTGATTGAGCATGTCGCCCTGATGCAAGATCGAATTGCACAGGTAATGCCCATCGTGAAGGAACATTTGGCCCAAGCGCAGTTGGCACAGCAGAGAGTGTACAACCGTGGAGCCAAGACCCGTACCTTTTCCCCGGGGGATAGGATATTGGTACTTGTCCCTACGGTTGAAAGTAAATTCCTTGCCAAATGGCAAGGCCCCTACGAGATAATGGAAAAAGTGAGCGAAGTGAATTACAAGGTCAGACAACCAGGAAGGCGAAAGCCCGAACAGATCTATCACGTTAATCTGTTGAAAGCCTGGAGGGATAGAGAGTCCCTAGTCGCAGACACTTGGTCACCAGCTCAAACTGGTTGCGTGATTCCTGAGGTTGGAATAGCAGCCACCTTGTCACAACCCCAACAACAGGAGGTTAAGGAGTTTGTGCTTCGCAACAAGGAGGTATTCTCTGAGCTGCCGGGACAAACATCTGGGGTAGAGCATGACATCATTACCCCGCCCGGTGAAAGGGTGAAGTTAAAACCCTATCGGATCCCAGAGGCTCGACGGGAGGCAATACGGGAGGAAGTACAGAAAATGCTGAACTTAGGGGTGATAGAGGAGTCCCAAAGTGATTGGTCTAGTCCCATCGTGTTGGTGCCTAAACCGGATGGGAGCTGGCGATTTTGTAACGATTTTCGTCAGTTGAACAAAGTTACAAAATTTGACACCTACCCCATGCCACGTATAGATGAGTTGATCGACCGGCTGGGAACAGCCCGATACATGACGACTCTTGACCTCACAAAAGGGTATTGGCAAATCCCCCTGGCCAAGTCGGCCAAAGAGAAAACCGCATTTGTAACCCCAGACGGGGCGTTCCAATATAAAAGAATGCCGTTCGGGTTACAGAATGCGCCGGCCACATTCCAGCGGAAAATGGACCAGATGCTGAGGCCCCATCGGAAGTATGCTGCGGCTTACCTGGATGACGTAATTGTCCATAGCACAGATTGGGCCTCACATCTGCCAAAAGTGCAAGCAGTCCTGGACTCTGTTCGGGAAGCGGGGTTTACGGCTAACCCCAAGAAGTGTACCATTGGGCAGGAGGAGGCCAAATATCTTGGGTACACCATTGGGAGGGGAGTAATAAAACCCCAACTCAACAAAGTCGAGGCCATCCAGAGTTGGCCACGTCCCAACAGCAAGAAGCAGGTACGAGCCTTTCTGGGAATCGCTGGGTATTATCGGCGATTCATTCCCCACTTTGCTTCTAAGGCTGTGCCCCTAACCAACCTGACGAAGGGGAAAGGGTCGGTCATGATTAAATGGACCCCCGAGGCTGAGGCAGCATTCCAGTTCTTGAAACAAGCCTTATGTAGCCAGCCAGTGTTGTACTCACCCGACTTCTCTAAAGACTTTGTCGTACAAAGTGATGCGTCAGATGTGGGGTTAGGAGCAGTATTGTCCCAGGTCTGGAACGGGGAAGAGCACCCAGTCATTTACCTCAGCAGGAAGTTGAAGTCCCATGAGGTAAATTACGCCACCGTTGAAAAGGAGTGTTTAGCGGTGAAGTGGGCTCTAGATTCCCTTCGGTACTACCTGCTAGGTAGGCACTTTGACATGGTTACGGATCACGCTCCGTTAAAGTGGATGGCTCAAAACAAGGAAACAAATAGAAGAGTGAATAGGTGGTTCCTGGCCCTCCAGGAATTCAACTTCACAGTAAAGCATCGCCCTGGCGTTCAAATGGGGAATGTGGATGCTTTGTCTCGAGTACATGAATGCCTGATTGCTGGTGTTCCAACCCCGAGGTTAAAACAAGAGGGGGGGGTATGTGACAGCAGGAAGGTAAAGTCACCTGGTTGCATCCAGGGGGGTAGATATATTTCGCCCAGATTCAGGCTTTACGCCGACTTATACAACTAGGTGGAGAGTTGTATAAGGCTAGTGGGCTCATGGATGACTCATACCTCTAGGGAGAGTGTGGGGCGTCGTGCAGACAGAGATGAGGAGACCAGCTGAACCTTGTCAGCTCATTTAGGCCTCTATAAGAACTCCCAGATTCATTAGGTGTTAGCTCATGCCTGGACCCAGACCTGTGTGGACTGTCTAGGGAGAGTGAACCCCTGTGCGGTGAGGCAAAGCCTGTGTGGCTATTTGTTTGGACTTTTACTAAACCAGGGACTTCGGGACTAGGACAGCACTAGGCTGATCCCAGTTGTTAGTTAGGAAACCTGTATGTTTAGTCAGAGGTCAACTTGACCAGGATTTATTTTGGTTATGTTTCTTTTGCTTTGCTGTGTTTTGTCACTGTAAATAGAAAATAAACCGCACCTTTTTTTGATTTTGAAAACCACAACCTCCGTTTGCTGGGCCTGTTTTGTGTGGGGAGCCCATCCCGGGGGTCACACACACCCGCTGCCGAGCTAACCCCCTCACAATATATATAAAAAATTTTATTTATTTTTTCTTGACCACCTTTAAAAATTATTACATTTTTTTAGTAGTTACAGGCATGCACAGAATTTTGCGGGAATACCATTAGGTAACAGACAGAAAGACAAATTAGGCTTGGGGGTCCCCCAATAGAACCAAGTTCCTGGGGGCCCCCACTTACCTGTTCCCCGCCGCAGGACTTTGTTTGGTCCACAAAAGCCCAAACTTCACCTATCACGGCAGGCATTGTAATCAAACCTTCAGGGACCGGGTTCCCAAGGATTCCACTCCCCTGGACCTGTATAGCACCCTGCACAGAAAACATCTTGGTCGTGGGTATGACCAGAGCTCTGGATCCCAGGGTCCAGCTCTCCTAAGAGAAGCATTACAGGCAAAACCTTGCTCTTCTCTGCAAGGCCCGGGTACCGACCGTTTAGCTATGAAGCTTTTTTGGTCGGATCCGGAATAGCTTACTGAGGCCCAAAAGAACCTGTACGCAAGCTCAGTGAAAAACACATGTTTCTTCTTGGCCAACACCTTAGACACTGGCAAAAAACTGAGGTGCTCCCGGATGGGAGGGGCTTATATAGGGGAGGGTACTTCCGGTTTTGGAAGTTGCCAGTGCCAGCACCTGACGGTATCTATATAACCCATTAGTAATGACTATGTCGCTCTGTGTCCCGTGATGTACGAGAAAGAAATATAAATTTTTCTATCCTGAAAAACGGAGCGTAGCGGACACGGGTGAGATCGGGTGTCAGCGGATGTTCATCCGCTGACATCCGCTGTCCCATACGGATACATGTATGTCCGTTTTTCATCCGAAAACGGATGGGTGAAAAACGGACATACGGTCCGCCCGTGTGAAAGGGGCCTTAGAGGAGATAACACAGACAAGAAGCATACATAAAAGTTCACAGTTTAGTTAAACCTATTTGCTTATTCCCTCTAGCATTCTCTACAACTGTAACTGTAAACTCTTGTTTAGAAAGACAGATTTATTTGATATGCTTCTCAGCGCCATCTAGTGGTCATAATGCATCATTTTAATTACTGCACATAATAATAAAAAAAACATTCAGAAGAGAAAATAGCCTACAGAACATTTGTTTTTGCCCAATTTGCACAACTGTGTTTATTTTATACATAGACCCCCGTGTGTGAACTTGCACATTCGCTCCACGCAAAAGGGGCGTATGCATGAAAAGTATGCAAAGAACAATTCTTGTTGCCCAACCAATCAGCTTCCAGATGTTATTCCAAAAGTCTATGGTTTGAAGCAGTGAGTCTCATGAATTGCTACAGGTGACAAGACATTCTTCTGTTAGCACCCTTTTCATACATAAGCCCCCAAAACAGGTTAAATGCAAAACATTGGGAATTTCGTCTGTACTTAGTAAAACTAGCCAGCTACAATTGCGAGAGGAACCCAACGTTTTCTGTGTTACCGGCATTTTGCTTTGGTTGCCACTTAGGAGTACACATAGGGCCTATTTACATTGTGTGGTGCGTTAATGCACATGGGTCAATGCCTGGTAAGTCATGCGTTATTGTGTGTTGCAATAAGGCAGCCTATTGAATTCAATGGGCTTTCGAAGCACCAATCGTCCCAAAAATGTAACATATCACTAAATTTTGCAACAAGGAACTATGGTGCACTGCCATGTGTCGCAGCATGTTGTGATGCACGTGCGTCACCTTACTGTTTTGAGGTGCTATTTAAAATGAATGGCACAGCAAAGCATCAATGCATGCAAAGTATGTTGCCGTTTGTTGGGGTAACGTGCGCGTTAAGGCGTGCATTCCCACAACGGAAAAATGTAAATCGGTCTGAGCGTTTAGCACATTTTTTGATAAAAAATAATTTGTATAATTTGTATAAAAAGTTAGTAACAGTAACAATGTGCAATGTGCAGTTATTACCAACAACTAATTATAAATCATCTCATAACTTCTCTGGATACAGGAAGCTCACAGTTGATTGCAATGTACAGTAGACTGCAGTAACCAAAGGATGAATACTCTGACCTTGGCTCACCACACATGTTACAATTTGATTGTACAATTTTTATTAAGCCTGCCATACATGGATCATCTTTTGTATAATTTTAGTTAAGCCGGCCATAGATGGATCATCTTTTGTACAATTGTGGTTAATCTGGCCATACATGAATATCCTTTTGTACAATTTTTGTTAAGCTGGCCATACATTAATCATCTTTTGTACAATTTTTGTTAAGCTGGCCATACATTAATCATCTTTTGTACAATTTTTGTTAAGCTGGCCATACATTAATCATCTTTTGTACAATTTTTGTTAAGTCGGCCATACATGGATTATCTTGTGTACAGTTTTTCTTAAGTCAGCCATACATGGATCATCTTTTGTACAATTGTGGTTAAGCCGGCCATACATGGATCATCTTTTGTACAATTTTGGTTAAGCCGGCCATACATGGATCATCTTTTGTACAATTTTGGTTAAGCCGGCCATACATGGATCATCTTTTGTACAATTGTGGTTAAGCTGGCCATACATGGATCATCTTTTGTACATTTTGGTTAAGTCGGTCATACATGGATCATCTTTTGTACAATTGTGGTTAAGCCGGCCATACATGGATTATCTTTTGTACAATTTTGGTTAAGCTGGCCATACATGGATCATCTTTTGTACAATTTTTGTTAAGTCGGCAATACTTGGATTATCTTGTGTACAATTTTTCTTAAGCCGACCATACATGGATCATCTTTTGTACAATTTTTCTTAAGCCGGCCATACATGGACCATCTTTTTTATTTTTATTTTTTTTGATTAGCCAGAGCGCTGATCGAAAAGAAAAAACAAATGGATTCCCCCATCCACAAAAAAATAAGGTAGATGGAGGAATCCTCCTGGCTACGCTATTGTATTCTGACAGCAGGGACTCCTCCACTGCCAGGATACATAGATCTGCATTGCAGCCAATTGGCTGCAGGCACTGATCAAACAAAGATTTACCAACAGGGCTGGTTCACACTAGGATGCACATGTTCAAACGTGCATGTTTTTAGCATGTTCCTGTGCGATTTGGGTTTGCAGCCCATTCTTTTGAATGGGCTACAAAACGCATTGGAATGCGGAAGTTTTTTGGAATGCACTGTGCAAAACCGCATGGAACTGGGGTACTATGCAATTTGGTGCCAGCAAACACGCTGCGTTTGGGGTGCCCTAAAGGTACACGTTTTTTCACCTTAATGCATCCTATGCATTAAGGTGAAAAAACATCTGACAATACCGGCCCCCCCAGCCCCCCCCCCCCCCCCCGTTTTACTTACCTGAGCCCTGGAAAGTGCTGTGCTCGCCCCGACATCTGCTTCACCGCTCAGCCTGGCCATTGATTGGCTACAGTGGATGGATTGAAAGCAGCACAGCCATTGGCTCGCACTGCTGTCAATCACATCCAATGACGCGGCGCGCCGGGGGGCAGGGCCGAGTGATACAGTGAGCGGCTATGGCCGCCGGCTGTATCACGGGAGCGTGCCCGCAAGAACTCAACACCATGCGAGCTCGCATGAAGGTGTTGATTTCTTGGGAGGGGGAGCCGAGACAGTCGTCGAGGGACCCCAGAATACCAGGTTCGGGGCCACTCTGTGCAAAACGAGCTGCACAGTGGAGGTAAGTATAACATGTTTGTTATTTAAAAAAAAAAAAAAATTGTCTTTAGTGATCCTTTAACAATTCATTGGCACCCACATGCAGATTGCAAAGGAAGCATGTTCACCTGTGGTGTGGGAAACGCACTTGGAACGCTCATTTCCTGCACCGCGTTTTGGTGTGAACCAGCCCACAGCCCGGTTCAAGAGGAGTCAATCAGTAAGACGATGATAGATGGATCGAAATTCGGACAGTTTAGCACGGATCAGCCATAGGTGGACTGAAATCCAGCTCTTTCCGAAATGGCCAAACTTCGATCCATCTACCTATCGATGGCCAGCATTAGATCTACCAACAAGTATGTAATACAAGAGTCTGCCTAAAAATATAGAGTGCAATTAGTGAAATTAGGTAGGTCCTTATATTACGTCATTTTGGTACATCGAAACGTGATTGTACGGAGATTGTAACGTGTGTGATGGGTCTTACGGAATAAGCTAAAAACATTATATACTAAGAAAGTATAGGCTACAGAAAATGAATAAAAATGGATTGTACTCACCTTGATTGAACTCTCCCATCCCACTGCCACCAGTTAACGTGGCTGCAAATGACACACAACATAGGCAGTAGAGTTGAAGCGTCTGAAAGACAAGAAGAGATGAGGTCAGTGATGGATCGGTGTAGGACAAGTTGGCGGTGACCTGTACTAGTAAAGAGGACCTGCCTTGTCTAAGCTTCCAATCCATAGGATTGTCAGGAATGGCATAGAAGTGCATTTGAGTATAGTGACAGGTAAGGTCCACATGATCAGGACAAGGTAATCCATCTTCTGCAAAGCATGCAAACCTGACTCCGCTCCAAGGGGCATGCAGAGCAATAGGCAGGGTATCCTTTTCATGATGGGGCGGGTGGCATCTCTGCATGCAGTGGATGGAAGGTGCCGGTGCTGGCTGATGCTGGCTGATGCTGGCAGGTAGTAGAAGTGGGACTCAGTGCTGGGGGCTCACACTGATCATCCCAGCAACATGCAGCAGCATTCTCCAACAATACAATACACATTAAAGGCAGCATTGGATTTCACTGCCTGCCCCCTCCCTTGTGCACGCCTCCCTGCTATCACTCCTGTGCTCTCTGGGCTCAGTTTCTTGGGGAATTTTTAATCTCCGAGATCCTAAAAGTTGTTTAGAGAACCAAAAATAATTTGTGCTACGAAGGACGTTGCTGGAGAGCGACTGATTATTATACTACGAGAACGCAGGATTTTCAGGAATATCATTAAAGTATAACTCAAGACAAAACTTTTTTTTTTTTTAGTGTTGGTTAGATTAGGACAGGGGTCTCCAAATGTTTTAGTACAAGAGCCACATCGTGTGTTTTACAAATATTTGTGGGTTGAAAAAAACAGATTTAAAAATAAATGAACAATATTTAAATGAATGAATAAACACGGTCCAAGAAATAACTTCACATCGGAAGCCCCCTCATTACATCAGAGCCCCCATTTCACATAATCTCTCCTTCATATCAGAAGCTCCCCGTCATATTAAAGCCCCTCTTCACATCAGAGCCCCCATTTCACATAATCTCTCCTTCATATCAGAAGCCCCCGTCATATCAGAGCCCCACTTCACATCAGAGCCCCCATTTCACATAATCTCTCCTTCATATCAGAAGCTCCCCGTCATATCAAAGCCCCTCTTCACATCAGAGCCCCCATTTCACATAATCTCTCCTTCATATCAGAAGCCCCCCGTCATATCAGAGCCCCTCTTCACATCAGAGCCCCCATTTCACATCTGAAAACCTGCCATCACATCAGAAGCCCCCCTCCACCCCCCGAAACTGCCAATTCCATCAGAAAACCCCCCTTTCACATTATAGTCTCTCCTTCATATAAGAAGCCCCCCCATTATATCAAAGCCCATCTTCACTTCACAGCCCCCATTTCACATAATCTCTCCTTCATATCAGAAGCCCCCGTCATATCAAAGCCCCTCTTCACATCAGAGCCCCCATTTCACATAGTCTCTCCTTCATATCAGAAGCCCCCCATCATATCAGAGCCCCTCTTCACATCAGAGCCCCCATTTCACATCTGAAAACCTGCCATCACATCAGAAGCCCCCCTCCACCCCCCGAAACTGCCAATTCCATCAGAAAACCCCCCTTTCACACTATAGTCTCTCCTTCATATAAGAAGCCCCCCCATCATATCAAAGCCCATCTTCACATCAGAGCCCCCATTTCACATAGTCTCTCCTTCATATCAGAAGCCCCCCGTCATATCAGAGCCCCTCTTCACATCAGAGCCCCCATTTCATATAATCTCTCCTTCATATCAGAAACCCCTCGTTATATCAAAGCCCCTCTTTACATCAGAGCCCCCGTTTCACATAGTCTCTCCTTCATATCAGAAGCCCCCGTCATATCAGAGCCCCTCTTCACATCAGAGCCCCCATTTCACATCTGAAAACCTGCCCTCACATCAGAAGCCCCCCACATCCGAAACCGCCAATTCCATCATAAAACCCCCCTTTCACATTATAGTCTCTCCTTCATATAAAAAGCCCCCCCCCATCATATCAAAGCCCCTCTTCACATCAAAGCCCCCATTTCATATCGAACCCCCCATTACATCAGAAGCCCCCCTCAATCAGAAACCCCCAATTCCATCAGATTCCCCCCTTTCACATCATAATCTCTCCTTCATATAAGAAGCCCCTCATCGTATCAGAACTCCTCTTCACATCAAAGCCCACGTTTCATATCGAAACCCCCCATTACATCAGAAGCCCCCCTCAATCAGAAACCCCCAATTCTATCAGATTCCCCCCTTTCACATCATAATCTCTCCTTCATATAAGAAGCCCCTCATCGTATCAGAACTCCTCTTCATATCAGAGCCCCCATTTCTCTTCCCTATAACCCCCCATTACATCAGAAGCCCCCCCAATCAGAAACCCCCAATTCCATCAGATTCCCCCCTTTCACATCATAATCTCTCCTTCATATAAGAAGCCCCCCATCATATCAGAAGCCCCCTCCATCAGAAACCCTGATTACATCAGAAGTCCCTCACTTTACATCATAGTCTCTCCTTCATATCAGAACCCCCCATCATATCAGAGCCCCTCTTCACATCAGAGCCCCCATTTCACATACAAAACCCCCATTACATCAGAAGCCCCCTCTATCAGAAACCCCCGATTCCATCACAAATCCCTGCTTTCACATCATAGTCTCTCCTTCATATCAGACCCCCCCCCTCCATCAAATTGGACGTCCCCCATCACATCAGAAGGCCCCTTTCACAACATAGTCTCTCTTATAATACAGCCCCCCCCCATTATATCAGATTATATCTTTACATCAGAGCTACATTTTATATCATAGTTCCCCTTTCACATTAGAAACCCCCCGCCTTCACATCAGAGTTCATCTCCCCCTTTTACACCAGAGCCCCTCCATTCACAACGGAGCCATTCTTTCACATCAAACTTACCCATTCACATCAGAGCCCACCCCCCAACATCAGAGCCCCCCATTCACATCAGAGCCCACCCCAACATCACAGCCCCCCATTCACATCAGAGCCCACCCCAACATCACAGCCCCCAAATTCACACCAGAGCCCACCCCCAACATCAGAGCCCACTTCACATCAGAGTCCAACCCCCAACATCAGAGCCCCCCTTTCACATAAAAGCCCCCCTTCACATCAAAGCCCCCATTCACATCAGAGTCCACCCCCTTTCACATCAGAGCCCCCCTCCACAATAGAGCCCCCTCACATCAGAGTCCTCAGTCCCCCATCCTACCTTACAATCCTCACCTAAGAGGCAGCATGCTACATGGTGGGAGGTAGAGCAGGTCGGCTGGTTCTTCTGAATGCTGCCACCCTGGATCAACGTTCATTTCCATGATACTGTCGGGACACCAGCTAGTACCACAGCAAGGAATGAAGCTACAGTATGGGGATTCATTTAGTAAAGGCAAATCGACTGTTCACTTTGCAAATGCAATTGCTCCAGAGCTTAGTAAATCAAGGGAAGCTCTGCTGACTTCCATCACCCAATCATATGCAAGCAAAAATGCGGTTTTATTATTTTCCTTGCATGTGATTGGGAATTCTTTGCTTCCCCTCATTTACAAAGCTCTGGAGCAACTGCACTTGCAAAGTGCACAGTCTATTTGCCTTTAGTTTATCAACCCCATTGTGTCCTGGCTGCTCAGCATCATTGGTTAGATTAAGGAAAGGTTAACAATGTATCAGAATTTTAATTTAGTTTGCTGTCTCGAGATTTCCCTTTATTTCCCCCCTAGAGATACAGCAGAAAATTGGAGGAAATGTCTATAAGGGCTTGTTAACACCAAAAGCTGAACCACACAGAACGTGCGATCACTGGTATGCACTGGGAGGAAATGGTGCCAGTTCACTGATCCCAGCACATTGCGCTGTTCACTTTTTCTTTTTTAGCACTTTATTTAACCGCTTGTTGACCGTATAACTTAGATATATGGCAGCAAGGTGGTCCTGCTGCACCAGATCACGTCTAGGTATGTGATCCAGGACTTCTGGGTTTAAACACAATAGATGCCGATCAGCGGGTGCCGGCCAATAGATCCCCACTGGCACCCGCTGATCGTCTGGAAAACACTCTCTGCCTATTTAAACAAGGCAGAGTTCTGTCCTGTCAGCGAAGAAGTAATAGATTTTGTTTTTCCCTGCAAAGCACACACTGTACACATTAACACTGGCTAGGCACACATTTAACTCCTTGATCGCCCTAGATGTTTAACCCCTTCCTAGCCAGTGTCATTATTATTTGCATATTTTAAGCACCGATCACTGTATTGGTGTCACTGGTTCCCACAAACTGTCAAAAGTGCGCAGATTGTCCGCCACAATATCGCAATCCCGCAATAAGTCGCTGATCGCCACCATTACTAGTATTAGTATACAGTATATCCCAAAGTTTGTAGCTGCTATAACTTTTGCGCAAACCAATCATTATACGCTTATTTGGATTTTTTACCAGAAATATGTAGCAGAAATTTAATTTTTTTTTTAATTGGATGTGTTTTATAGCAGAAAGTAAAAAATATTGTTTTTATTTTCAAAATTGTTGGTCTTTTTTTGTTTTTAGCGCAAAAAATAAATACGCAGTGGTGATCAAATACCACCAAAAGAAAACTCTATTTGTGGGAAAAAAGGGACATACATTTCATTTATGCGACCACACAATCGTCAGTTGAAGTAACGCAGTGCCATATCACAAAAAATGGCCTGGTCATGAAGGGGGGTAAATCTTCCAGAGGTCAAGTGGTTAAAACGGAGTTCCACCCTAAAGTGGAACTTTCACTCATCTGATTCCTCCCCTCCTCCAGTGCAACAATTGGCACCTTTTGGGGGGGGGGAGGGGGGACAGGATACCTGTCTTTGACAGGTATCCTTTCCCAGTTCCGGGAGTCCGGGCCGCGGCCCGTGATGTCACCGAGGGACTCCCTCCTCCTCCCCCGACCACCGGGCCAATAGGAGAGAGGAGCGGGGCCTTGCGTATGCTACACTGCCGGGTTCCCTTACCCGCAATGGCGGTGGCAGCACCCAACAGCTGATGGAAACATCAGCTGCGGTGCCAAAATCGCTGGACTCCAGGACAGGTAAGTGTCCTGTAGTTTAAAGCCAGCAGCTGCAGTATGTGTAGCTGCTGGCTTTTAATTTTGATTTTTTTGCCCGGATCACCACTTTAAGAGTTCATACGATAATCTTTCATTTATCTCTCTGCACTGCAGTGCTGTGACATGTGGTGCCAATCAATGCACTACAGAAGAATGCAGACATCCACTGCACCTGCCTAGTGGTGCGAATGGGTGACATAGAAAATAATTGTTGTCTATGTGCCCTTGTGGTGATTAGTTTCATCCAGTGCGAAAAAACGCCAGTCCCCACGCATAGTGTGAATGAGTGGAAATTCCCTCTTATGTAGCAAAGTCTCTTACCTCTTCCAGTCTAGTGAGAACCTTCAAGGCCAAAGACAGATGACATCCTTCAATATGTAGTGGATTTTGAGGCATAGTGGGTGCAAAGGTGGTCAAAATCATTAAGCGCCAGACACTTCTTGGATGCAAAAGAGGTTTTATTTCTTTTAACCACTTGTCCCCCGCCCACTGTCAAATGACGGCGGGCGGAGGATACTCTCGTTCTGGGAGGACGTCATATGACATCCTCCCTTTAAAACGCCCGCCGCGTTCACAAGGCCCCGGTGCGCGTGCCCGGCGGCCGCGATTGCCGCTGTGCACCCGCGATTGCCCGGGAAACGAGCAGGAAAGTGGATCTCTGTGTCTAAACACAGAGATCCACGTCCTGTGAGGGAGAGGGGACCGATGGTGTGTCCCTTGTACATAGGGACAACCATCGGTCACCTCCCCCAGTCAGTCCCCTCCCCCCACAGTAAGAACACTTTGAGGGAACATATTTAACCCCTTCCCGCCCCCTAGTGGTTAACCCCTTCCCTGCAAATCACATTTATACAGTAATCAATGCATTTTTATAGCAGGGATCGCTGTATAAATGTGAATGGTCCCAAAAATGTGTCAAAAGTGTCCGATGTGTCCGCCGCAATATCGCAGTCACAATAAAAAATCGCAGATCGCCGCCATTACTAATAAAAAAAGAAAAAAAAAATGCTATAAATCTATCCCCTATTTTGTAGACGCTATAACTTTTGCGCAAACCAATCAATACGCGCTTATTGCGATTTTTTTTTTTACCAAAAATATGTAGAAGAATACGTATCGGCCTAAACTGAGGAAAATTTTATTTAAAAAAAAAATGGGTATTTATTATAGCAAAAAGTAAAAAATAGTGTTTTTTTTCCAAACTGGACGCTCTTCTTTTGTTTATAGCGCAAAAAATAAAAACCGCAGAGGTGATCAAATACCACCAAAAGAAAGCTCTATTTGTGGGAAAAAAAGGACACAAATTTCGTTTGGGAGCCACGTCGCACGACCGCGCAATTGTCATTCAAAGTGTGACAGCGCTGAAAGCTGAAAAATGGCTTGGGCAGGAAGGGGGTTTTCGTGCACAGTAGAGAAGTGGTTAACTGTCCTTTTTATATTTTGCAAGGGAAAGAGGGTTAGGGCCAGGACACCCTTGAGTAGTTACAATTTCAATTGGCAGACTCCGAGACTTCTATAGGAGGACAGCTGTATAGGGAAAGGCCCCAGCAAGGCACCACTTCTGCACGTGCAGGTTTGCTGTCTCCTATGGCAACGGTATCTAACAGTTCCTAACACAAAGTTCAACGTTTCTCTCAGCTCCACTACAATGTCCACTTGTAGCTCTTCAGCCCCTTGAGCTCCTAGACTCTGACTGGACTCTCTGATTCACTGACTCTGAATCCTGTGAGCTCCGAGTCCTCAAGGCTTTTGCGAAGGTATCTTACTCAAGAGTCACCCACACTTCCCTGCTAGGTCCCTAGCTTGGCACTCCGGATACCCTTCAACCCCGCTAACCGGCTCGGTCCCTGGCTTGACACACAATTCTGCTCTTCAAGCGTCACCTCCGCTGGATGGGTCCCTGACTTGATCACCGCCTGAAGTTTCCTGATTCTCCACCGTGCCTGTTCGGTGAGATTACTGCTTGCTTCAGTTACTCACTGTGGTCCCTGGTAAAGGTGGTTGGTCCCTTAGTGGCAACAGCTTCCCCTCTACCTCCGACCACGTCAGGTTCTCCAGCCGACAGAACCATTACTGTTGGTTGGACTGCAAGCCGCAATCCCAACCCTGCGCTGCTCTCTTACAGCCTGGCAGCCAGATGCCCCCAGGATAGGCCCTATCTGGCCTAGCAGCCCAGGGCTTAGGACACACGTCCACCCAGACAGCGGTCTGGTTGGCACAGAACATAGATCACCTGACTCCACCCGAATATATAGGTTCTCCCAGCAGGCCAAGGGATCCAAGAAAACCCCTGCCCATTGGCTGAGATATCCCATATACCTATAACTTGACCTTGAAATGTCCTTCTCATGTTTAAAGCGGAGCTCCACCCTAAAGTGGAACTTCCACTCATCGGAACTCCCCCCCTCCGGTGTCATATTTGACACCTTTCAGGGGGGAGGGGGGTGCAGATACCTGTCTAAGACAGGTATTTGCACCCACTTCCGGGAGTCCTCTCTGCAGGAAATCTGCGGGTAGTACTTCACTTCCCGCAGAATACCCGTTGTGTTCTGGGAAACACTCGGCTCCCAGAACACACAGGGACCAGTGAGAACGGCGCAGCGCGACTCACGCATGCGCCGTAGGGAAACGGGCAGTGAAGCCGCAAGGCTTCACTTCCTGGTTCCCTCACCGAGGATGGCGGTGGGGGCAGCAGAGTGACGAGCGATTGCTCCTCTTCTGCTGACGACGACGCTGGACTCCAGGACAGGTAAGTGTCCTAATATTAAAAGTCAGCAGCTGTAGTATTTGTAGCTGCTGGCTTTTAATATTTTTTTTTCAGGGGAGCTCCGCTTTAATGCCACCAAGTGCCCGGCCACCTAGTGGAAGAAAAGAAAAGTACAATCAGGCCAAACTTAGGGAAAAATCAATGGATCTCTAACAACTATCTACAGTAGGAATTTAGGAATTTAGTAAGGAGCTCCCTGACTAAACCCCAGGGCGCAACACTTAGAAAGCTGCTACTGCTACAGGTGTCCATGTTATATTTTGAGTTAACCCCCGTTCCTGTGAAAAAGGTAAAAAAAATATATTTTTCATCACTTTCTGTGCTAGTAACAATGACCAGGATAATGTGAAAACTCCCCAGTAGTGACAAAGACATAAGAAAAAAAAAAAACACTTCCTTATTATATATTAAAAAAAAAATGTCTTTCAACATACTTTATCCACTTCAGCTCTGGAATATTTACCACCTTCATAACCAGGCCATTTTTTGCAGTTCAGCCCTGTGCTAATTTAACTGGTGATTATGCGGTCATGCAATGCTGTGCGCAGAAGAAATTCATTGTTTTTTTTCACACATTTTCTTATTTGCGATAGAAACTAAAAAAGACATTTTGAAAAAAAAAAAAGATATATATATATATATATATATATATATATATATATATATATATATATTCTACTTTCTGCTATAAAACATATCCAATACAAAAAATAAAAAAAATGAATTTCTTTTTGGCCAAAATGTATTCTGCTACATGTCTTTGGTAAAAAAATAAAAAAATCTAAATAAATGTATATAAATTGGTTTGTGTTAAAGTTATAGCGTCTACAAACTATGGTATAGATACTGGAATTTTTTTTTTTATACTATTAATGGCGGTGATCAGCGACCTATAGTGGGACTGTGCGGCAGACAATCTGACGCTGGGGGGGGGGGGGGGGGGGACTGACTAACTGTCACTGACATCTCCAGTGACACTAATACAGTGATCAGTGCTAAAAAATATACACTGTCACTGTACTAATGACAATGGTTGGTGAGGGGTTAAACATCTAGGGTGCTCAGAGGGTAAACTGTGTGCCTAACAAGTGTGTGCTGCTTTTACTAAGGGATGTGACAGTTTTTATTCAGGGAAACGCAAACCAGAACATCGCCTCTGCCAGGACAATGCTCACAGAGCTCTTTCCTGTCACTAGCTCCGCTGATCAGCAGGTCCCAGCCATAAATCTTTGGCCGGGACTCGCTCATAGGCTTGTGCTGTAAAGAATCACAGCACAGCCTGGGTGCACGCACGTCACCTACCCAGGAGAGCCGGATAACATAACATACAGTATCAGATACATGATCCAAAGCAGAGCAGCCGCCCTGCAGCAGTATATATGCATGGGGCGGTTGGGAAGTGGTTAAAATTATTGGAAGCCACAACTATTTCAGTTTTGGATGGAAAAGGGAAGTTTCTCTATGTGTGCAGATGACCATTGTCACTATAATTGAGAGTGAAGGAAAATTGACCCATGCCCCCTGCACTGTGTAGGTTAATAGCTCATTTATCTTGGGGGGAAAGGAATGAGTAGAAATACATACCTGCTTCCTTGCTCCCATGTGCTCTCTTCTCTCTGTGTGACTGGTCCCTCAAGGATCCATCCCTTCTCCTCCCAGCCAGTTGCATCTCTCTGACATCATCACGTACAATGCAGGTCCAACAGTCCTGCATTGTACGCAAGGCTCTCAAGGGCCCACCCACATTCTGTAAGTTTCTGCTTTTATATTCGTTTGGGCTAGAGACCGCACTGGTACAAAGAAAAAGAGCCGCTGCTCCAGGTGTATAATGAGAACCTAAAGTGGAATGTCTCGTCGCGTGCCAGCCCCGGCCCACCTCCGTGGGAAACCTGTAAGAAAAGAAATGGCTGCACATCCAGGAATTCCGATTGCCTTTTATTGTTCAAGGTGATAACACCAAAGACACCAACACAAGATCACGTAGACGCGTTTTACACATACATCTTGTGCTTAATCATTACCTGATAAAGCACAAGATGTATGTATAAAACGCGTCTATGTGACCTCGTGTTGGTGTCTTTGGTGTTTCTCACTTTGAACAATAAAAGGTAATCGTAATTCCTGGATGTGCAGCTATTTCTTTTCTTACTAGAGACCGCACTGGACTGGACTTGCGTGAAAGGAAGGAGCACCCAGTGTCCGAATTAATGCAACTCATGATGGAAAAGTACAAATGTTTATTGAAAGGAACATAACAGAAAGAACATACAAATCAAGCCAACGCGTTCAGGGGAATTGCCTCTCCCTTCTTCAGGACTGCTGCTTTTGCCTCTGCATTACACAAGCTGGCATTTGTCTTCACAAAAAATTCTGCTACTACCACAAAGTCCATCCATCTCAGTTATCACGTACCAGCAGCCCTGAAGAAAGGGTAGGCAATGCCCCCTTCTCACTCAAGCTTTTATATTCAGTCATTTCTAGGGATGCACCGATGCAGGTATTGGTATCGGAGCTGATACCAAGGATTTGTGCGAGTATCGGTACTCGCGCAAATGCTCCCGATGCGAAACTGACACTTTGCGCTGCAATTTGCATCAATACAAAATTAATAGGTGCTAATTGCACTGCAAATAATCGCATGCGCTTTGAACAGGAAAGTCGTGCGAAACACTTTGCGTTTTCCCTCACCGCTCCTGTGTGTGTGTGTGTGCATAGAAAGGGAAAAGCTAGTGGGCAGTTTATTAAAAATGTTAGAAATCACAGTACATATCTGGGCAAATGCAAAATCTGCATGGGTGTCCTGGTCCCGCCGATGATAGCAAATCACGGCCGCTATAGATGCTCACTGGGCTGGAGGAAATGTAGAGGCGGTCCGTCCCCAAGCTGACATCACTTTCCTATACCCACAGGGTCCTGGAACTTCTTGTCCAGCCCTGTGAGAACCTCCAGCTACAGTGATTTGCTATCATCGGCAGGACCGGGACACCTATGCAGAATTTGCATTTGGCCAGATATGTACTGTGAGTTCTAACATTTTTAATAAATTGCCCCTTAGAGGGCGCTTTTCCCTTTCTATACACACACACAGGAGCAGTTGGAGAAATCGCATGCAATTCGGATAGGAATTGCACCGCATTCTTGTTCAAAACACATGCAATTCTTTGCAGTGCAATTTGAGCCCATTCATTTTGTAATGACGCAAATCACACCACAAATTATTTGTTTCAGTGCGATTTGTGCCAACTTTACACCACAAAGCATCGGTACTCGCAGTGGCGTAGCGTGGGGGGGGGCAGAGGGCGGTTGCCCCGGGTGCAAAATTTAGAGGGGCGCAGCGGCAGGTTACCTGCAGCTCTTCTCCTGCGCTGTGCAGTCTAGGAGACTGTGAGCTCTTTCGCTTCGCTATGAAAAATAAGTTACGGTGCTAAATCTCCAGCAGGAACACTGACACAACAGTGAGTAAATGTACACTGAAGACCATCCATGATGATCCCAGAGAATTGTGACCGTGTGGAGATTGGGGGAAAGGAGGAGGGCAGGTGACTCACGAGGCATTCTCTCCATTACACGGCACTCCCCACACACAAGATCCAGGATCCCGGCTCGTGCGACATGCTGTCCGACCACTTAGCCCACCCCACATCCCGGACTTCTGACCACCGTCGCTTCTCCTGATTCCTGCCTGTGCCTGTCGGTGTGCTGCTACGCGGCCCCGGCACTCTGACCCTGTACCGACAACCCCAGGGCTGGAGGAAACCTGGGCCAGGAGGAAGAGGATGAGGCATCATCCACACAGACAGAACCCCCCCGTATCGACAGCTGCACGGACATTGTGAGTAAGCTCTGTACGGGATGATGGTAGCCGTAGGGGGGCTGGGGCTGAGCTCTGAACTGGAATCTGTGGGAAAGAGAGCTTTGTATTTGGGGAGGGGGATGTACACAGCGCATCCCCTCAACCCTGCACACAGCACAGGAGTGTATGGAGTGCAAGCGCATCCCTCAGCCTTGCACTCCATACACAGCGCACCCCTCAATCCTCATTGCTAATAATTAGTTCTAGTTCTCTTTTCTGTCTATTGGTGGGTCCTGTCACTTCCGCAGTCTGTGGTGTGCAGGCAGTGAGATGATGTGCTGTAACCTTAACCACTTCCATACTGGGCACTTATACACCTTCCTGCCCAGACCAATTTTCAGCTTTCTGCGCTGTTGCACTTTGAATGACAATTGCGCGGTTGTGCTACACTGTACCCAAACTAAATTTTTATCATTTTGTTCCCACAAATAGAGCTTTCTTTTGGTGGTATTTGATCACCTCTGCGATTTTGATTTTCTGCTAAAAAATAAAAAAAAGTCCGAAAATTTTGAAAAAAAATAAGTTTTTTTTTGTTTCAGTTACAAAACTTTGTAAATAAGTTAGTTTTCTCCTTCACTGATGGGCACTGATGGGGCTGCACTGACGGGCACGGATAAGGCGGCACGGATGGGCACCGATGAGGTGGCACGGATGGGCAACGATCGGCGGCATGGATGGGCACAGATAGGCGGCACGGGTGGGCACAGATAGGCGGCACGGGTGGGCACAGATAGGCGGCACGGGTGGGCACAGATAGGCGGCACGGGTGAGCACAGATAGGCGGCACGGGTGGGCACAGATGGGCACAGATAGGCGGCATGGATGGGCACTGATAGGTGGCACGGATGGGCATGGATGGGCACTGATAGGTGGCATGGATGGGCACTGATAGGTGGCACTGTACTGTACTAATGGATGGCAATCAGTGCCAAACAATAATGCCTGCCAATCAGTGGTGCCCATTGTGGGCACTGATTGGCATCCATTGTGGGCACTGATTGGCATCCATTTAGTATATAATTAGCATCCCTGGAGGTCTAGTGTGCAATACCTATAGGTGGGCTTCCCTGGTGGTCTAGTGGCATCCCTGGTGGTCCAGTGGGCATCCTCGGGGGGGCTGCGCTGATAATCGATCAGCACAAACCCCCCCCCCTGTCAGAGGAGCAGCCGATCGGCTCTCCTCTACTCGCGTCTGACAGACGCGAGTGAGGAAAAGCCGATGACTGGCTTTTCCTGTTTACATCGTGATCAGCCGTGATTGGACACGGCTGAGCACGTGGTAAAGAGTCTCCGTCAGAGAGTCTTTACCTAGATCGGTGTTGCGGGGTGTCAGACTGACATCCCGCAGCAACAATCGCCGCGATGCGCGCCCCTGGGGGCGCGCAGCGGCTCAAAATCCTGAGGACGTCATATGACGTCCAGTCAGGATTTTGAAACCACTTTGCCGCCGTCAATCTGTTATAGGGCGGGCGGCAAGTGGTTAAGCAACAAATCAGTGGGTTGTAATGATGTGCTGTAACCTCTAGCAACCAATCAGTGAGCCGTAATGATGTGCTGCAATGTCTAGCAACCAATTAGGGAGCATTAATAATGTGCAGTAACCTCTAGCAACCAGTGAGTGGTAATGTTGTGCAGTAACATTCAGCAACCAATCAGTGAACAGTAATGATCTGCTGTAATATCTAGCAAGCAATCAGTGAGCAATAATAATTTGCAGTAAGCTCTTGCAACCAATCAGTTTGTAGTAATGATGTGCACTAACCTCTAGCAAACAATGGGTAAGCGGTAATTATGTGCAGTATCGTCTAGCAAACAATCAGTGAGCAATAATAATGTGTGTAGTGGACAGTGTAGGAATCAGGTGGGTCAGTGTAGTGGTCAATATAGGAATCAGGTAGGTCAGTGTAGTGGTCAATATAGGAATCAGGTAGGTTAGTGTAGTGGTCAGTATAGCAATCAGGTAGGTCAGTTTAGTGGTCAGTTCAGGAATCAGGCAAGTCAGTATAGGAATCAGGTAGGTTAGTATAGTGGTCAGGTAGGTCGGTGTAGGAATCAGGTTGGTCAGTACTACTGTACTAGTGGAAGGGACTCAGAGAGTGCTAAAAATCCACGGGTTAGGGGGCGCAAATCTCTTGCCCTGCCCCGGGCGCTGACAACCCACGCTACGCCACTGGGTACCCGGTATCAGCGAGTACTTGACCGAAAGAATCAGTGCTCGTAGCTCACGATAAAAAAAATGGTATTGATGCAATCCTAGTAATGTCCATCATCGACCTAAAACAAGCATGCAGATTAGAAAGTCAAAATTAGAGGAACAGGTTCACTGTAATGGCGGCGCCACCAGCAGCTTACACTTACATTACCTTCACATAGCTCCCAACTGTCCCAGATTTGGAGCAATGTCCCTCTGTCCCTCATTCCTCCTCATTTGTTCCTCATTTTACTCTGATCTATATAGATGTATATAAAATGCACCTTTTATCTATCAAAAAGTGTTTTCTAGCCCAAAACCTTTCATCTGATTTCTAAATTGCAGAGTTTATTAATTCCAAAAGCCAATATAAAGGAATAGTAGTGGTAAAAAATGTACAATTCTCCTTTAAGAGGGCGTGGCAAGGAATGTGTCCTATGCCTGCATACTTTTGCTGATAGGTGTCCCTCATTCCCATCTCAAAAAGTTTGGGAGGTATGCTTTCACTCCCTGCCATTTCACCCAATTGTTGGGAGTGAGAAGGAGTCCTGGGTAAGCTCCAAGTTACAACTTTAATCTTACACAGGGTTGAGGACATACCTCCCAACTTTTTGAGATGGGAATGAGGGACACTTATCAACAAAAGTATGCAGGCATAGGACACACCCCCTGTCACGCCCCCCTTAAAGGAGAATTGTACAAAAAACAAGATTGGTTAAACCCATAAGTGCTTTTTTTTACCACTATTATTCCTTTATATTAGCTTTTGGAAATTACAAATGCAGCACTTTAGAAATCAGATGAGAGGTTTAGCGCTGGAAAACACTTTTAGATAGATAAAAAGTGCATTTTATATACATCTATATAGATCAGACCAAAATGAGGGACAAATGAGGAGGTATGAGGGACAGAGGGACATTGCTCGAAATCATGGACAGTTGGGAGCTATGGTTAAGGACTCTGTCTCTGCCCCCATATCAGTGCATGAACAGCCAATCACCAAGCACCAGAGCTGTCACATGGGAGCAAGGGGAGTGAATCACATGCTTCTCGATACACCAAAAAAGTCTTTCTAAACCTTTTTACCCTGCAGCAACCCTAGAAATAATTTTGAGGTCTCGGGGAACCTGTGTTAAAAATTATACCTACATTTAATGGTATTAAAGCACAATCAGTAAACTGTTGTTAAAAGCTTTAAATAAAAGAATACATTTGACATACCTAGAATATTTGATACTCAGAGACAGTTTTTACAGCACTGCCTTGTAAATAATAATAATCATGAAATATAATGAATAATATTGGCCAGAACAAATATAGACCGTGAAAACTCCAGTGTCCTTTTATTTGAAATAGATGGGAAAAGGAAAACGGGATTTTAACGGTGCAGAAAATGAACCAAGTAGTGATGAGAAGGAAAACGTCTTAATACAAAAATATATTTTTTATTTAAATAGACAGCACATTATAAAATGATCCTTAATGGATATGTGGTATAGAGGTAGTGGTCACAGTTAACAGGTTATAATCGTTACATCAAAGGAAATCGCATATACCCGACATGATTCGCTAAACGAGCTTCTTCAGGGATATGCAAAGACAGTCTAAATTAATAATTATAACTGTACAAAAGAAAAGAACAGTCACTAATAGATCACAGTAACCATGGTACATAGAATTCTTATTAAATCAATAGGGAGTCACATTTGTTGCTGGAACCATGACAGGCATTCATGCTTACCCAGCCACTCCTAACAGTCCACGCTCAAATCCCTGGATCAGAAAGAGGGGGGACCCCCCATGTGAGGGAAGAGTGTCTCAAAAGAGCCGCAGAGGACACTTAAAGGATAAACTGGATTGGAAAGAAAAAATGAATGAAATATATGATGAAATTTGTATATAGGTAGTGTAACTGGGTTTATACTGGTCTAAACAAGATACAACACCAAAATTATGCCACTTGCATAAAAGCAAGTAATACTTGGGCTTGAATGGGGGGGATGCTGGTATGTAGCCTGTTAAAAACACCGTAAGGGTATATCACAAGTGTCCTTTTATGTTTGTGGTCAGTGGAGAACTGCCCCATTACATTGGTAGCCATTGTATGTGAGAGATCGGTCTGTAATTGCTCGAGGAACCTCTGGAGGAACCCTAGGATTCCACAGAACCCTGGTTGAGAACTCCTTCACTAAAGGATCGGGTATTTCACTTTATACTCGGCAACCAAAAGAAGCAATGAGACAATGGTTCTCTAGATGAGCAGAGACAAGGAGAAAAAGAGAAAGAGTGGTATTCAGTTGTACGTAGGTTCCAGTTCACACCTGACTGTGCGCATTCCCGGGCAATTCCAGCGCATTTTCCCACAGTGCATTTTGACCGCTCATTCATTTGAATGGGGTACAAAACACAGTGGACTGAAGGGGGGGTAGCCTAACCAATGAGGAGTGAGTTTCAGTGGTCTAGATGAGAGATAAGCAGGGAGTGACTTAGAATATTTGTGGTGTCATTGGCTAACTAGGGGCGTATTGTAAAGATGTTGTGGAGGTTGAGGCGGCAGGAATTGGACAGCAATTGGATGTGGGGAGTTCAGAGTCCAGGGTTATACCTAGCACCCCGGCATGTGGGGTAGACTGATAGTTGTGCCATCAACCTCAACAGAGAAGTCAGGGGAAGGGGCACGTTGGGGCACAAATATTATGAGCTCAATTCTGGATAGATTAAGTTTGAGGAAGTAGTGTGACATCCATATTGATGTGCCTATAAGTAAATTAGTGATGTGTATGGAAACTGATGGAGTGAGCTGAGGAGTGGAAAGATAGATTTGAGTGTCATCAGCAAAGACAAAGAAATGGTATTGGAAGCCATGTGAGCCCATGCACTTTCATTTCCAACCTGTGTGATGCCAAGTGTCTAAGATTTCCAGTAGTGATGAGCCGAACACCCCCGGGTTCGGTTCGCACCAGAACCCGCGAACGGACCGGAAGTTCGAACGAACATTAGAACCCTATTAAATACAATGGATGCGAACGTTCGAATTCTAAAGTGCTAATTATAACAACTATTATGCATGTTATTGTCCTAAAAAGGGTTTGGGAACCCGGGTTCTGCACCAGGGGACATGTATCAATGCAAAAAGAAGTTTTAAAAACGGTCGTTTTTCGGGAGCAGTCATTTTAATGATGCATAAAGTGAAAAAAAAAAAGTCAAATATTCCTTTAAATATCGTACCTGGGGGGTGTCTAAAGTATGCCTGTGAAGTGCCACGTGTTTCCCGTGTTTAGAACTGTCCCTGCACAAAATGACACTTCTAAAGGAAAAAAAAGCCATTTAAAACTGCTTGCGGCTTTAATGTAATGTCTGGTCCCGGTAATATGGATGAAATTCTTTAAGAAAAATGGCATAGCTACCCCATGACCCCCCCCCCCTACCCCAGCCCATTACCAGCCCCTTTGGGTCTTGTATGGATATTAAGGGGAACCCCGCACATAAAATAAAAAAGGCCCTATATACTCTGAACAGCCGTATACAGGCGGTGCATACAAGACAGGGACTGTAGGTTTGTTCTTATGTAGAATCTGTTTGTAATTTTGAACAGGTACATTGTTGAAGTGTAGCTCCAGCCCAAAAATCTATTTTTAAACTTTTTGGAAAACATAGGTAAGGGTTATCACCCCTGTAACATTTGTTTTGCTGTCTGTGCCCCTGTTCAGAACATTTCACCTCACTTTCCGTCCCAATGACAACTGTTTTTGAAATGTGGTGTTTTTCTTGAAACAAGGATTGCTGATAAAGCATCAGTACAGAGGAGACACCTTTCTCCCATATTTATTCTTACAGGAGAGAATTTTCCTTCCTAGTGGTAGATTTCCTCTCACTTCCTGTTGTCTTCTTGCGTTTGCAAGTAGGAGTCGTTTGTAAGTTGGATGTTTGAAAGTAGGGACCTGCCGTATATACTCTGCAGAAATAGGCCCCTTAGTTGTTGGTGTTGGCACAACACTGTAAGCACTCACAGTTACTCTTGGTTGGTGCTGGAACGCCCTGCTGTCAACTATTATATCAGGAATTTTAATTACATATAATTGTTGAACAGTGGTAGTAAAAATTGGGCCTTTGATGGTGGTGCTGGTGCCACAACACTGTAAGCCCTGACAGTTACTCTTGGTGGGTGCAGCAATGGGCCCTGCTGTGAATTATTAGATCAAGAATTGTAATTACATGCCCCTGTTGAACAGGGGCTGAAAAATTGGGCCTTAGGCACTGGTGGCACAACACTGCAACCCCTCACAGATACTGTACTTGGAGCACAGCAATGAGCCCTGTTGCAAAGTATTGCTTCAAAAATTGTAATGACACGCCCCTGTTAAACAGGGGCTGAAAAATTGGGCCTTAGGCACTGGTGGCACAACACTGCAACTCCTCACAGATACTGTACTTGGAGCACAGCAATGAGCCCTGTTGCAAAGTATTGCTTCAAAAATTGTAATTACACGCCCCTGTTAAACAGGGGCTGAAAAATTGGGCGTTAGGCACTGGTGGCGGCACCCATAAACAAAAATGATCTTCCAAGCTATCATCATCAATCGTATCATTGAGGACTCGGAGGAGGAGGATAGCCAGTCAACATAACAGCACAGGCACTCAGCATCAGCATCAGTCTTGAAGGGATGTGACATTTTAAAATCAATTAGTCTGTTATATCAGCATCAGGTGTGTGGTAGCTGGTGGTGATCCAAGACTGGTTCATCTTGATGAAAGTCAGTCGATCAACCGAGTCGGTGGACAGGCGCACCCTGTGATCCGTGACAAATCCTCCAGCAGCACTGAATGTGCGTTCCGAAAGAACGCTGGATGCAGGACAGGCCAGTAGCTCAATTGCATACTGTGCAAGCTCTGGCCAGTGATCCATCCTCAAGACCCAGTAAGCCAGAGGATTTTCGGTGGGGAAGGTGTCCAAGTCTGACCTTGCCCCTAGATATTCCTGCACCATGTTTATCAGACGCTGGCGATGGTTGCTGGAACCAATCATACTTTGGGGCTGCGGACTAAAGAATTGTCTGAACGCATCGGTCAGACGGCCACCTTCCCCACCGCTCCTTCTTTGACTGGCCGAAGCCTCAGCAACTCGTTGTCCAGGACCAGGAGTTTGCAACCTCCCAGTCTCTGGGAACGCGTTGCACAGACCTTTCTGCAAGGCCTCCCGGAGTTGTCTCATCCTCTGCTCCCTCTGCGACGGTAACATAAGGTCCGCAACCTTACCCTTGTACCGTGGATCAAGGAGAGTGGCCAGCCAGTAATGGTCCCTCTCCTTGATCCGAAGAATACGAGGATCCTTCCGCAGACTTTGCAGGATCAGGGAGGCCATGCAGCGTAGGTTTGCTGAGGCATTCGCTCCGGAGTCCTCTGGGTCACTAAGGACGACATGATCCGCAGCCACCTCCTCCCAGCCACGTACAAGTCCACTGGTTTCTTGGGACTGTAAATCATCCCTAAAAGACTGCTGCTGATGATGCTGAGTGCCAGCCTCCACCTCCATGCTGACACAATCCTCCTCCTCCTCCTCCTCCTCCTCCTCTTCCTGTGCGATGGGTGGGACAGAAGGAACACTGTCTGGGTAAAGGGGGCCTTGAGAGGCAAGGAAGTCCTCCTCTTCCTGCCTCTGTTCTGCCTCAAGTGCCCTGTCCATTATTCCACGCAGCGTGTGCTCCAACAGGTGGACAAGAGGTACAGTGTCACTGATGCATGCACTGTCACTGCTCACCATCCTCGTGGCCTCCTCAAATGGTGCCAGGACAGTGCATGCATCCCTGATCATGCCCCACTGGCGTGGAGAAAAAAAACCAAGCTCCCCTGACCCTGTCCTGGTGCCGTAGTCGCACAGGTACTCATTGATGGCCCTCTGCTGCGTGTGCAGCCGCTGCAGCATGGCCAACGTTGAGTTCCACCTGGTGGGCATGTCACATATAAGGCGGTTCTTGGGCAGGTTCAACTCCTTTTGCAGCTCAGCCAGGCGAGCACTGGCATTATAAGATCTGCGGAAATGCACACAGACTTTCCTGGCCTGCCTCAGGACATCCTGTAAGCCCGGGTACCTGCCCAAGAACCGCTGCACCACCAGGTTAAGGACGTGAGCCACACAGGGCACATGGGTCAGTTGTCCCTGTCGGAGGGCGGAGAGGAGGTTGGTGCCATTGTCGCAAACCACCATTCCTGGCTTAAGCTGGCGTGGCGTCAACCACCTCTCGGCCTGGCCCTGCAGAGCAGACAGGACCTCTGCCCCAGTGTGGCTTCTGTCCCCCAAACACACCAGCGCAAGCACGGCATGGCATCTTTTTGCCTGCGTACTTGCGTAGCCCCGTGAACGGCTACGGAGCACCGCTGGTTCATAGGACAAACCACAGGAAGAGGCCATGGAGGAAGAAGAAGAGGAGGGGGTGGAGGAGAGAGGTGTGTCACAACCAGTAGTAGCATTTTGGAGGCGTGGCGGTGGGACAACCTCCAACACTACTGCACCTTGTCCTGAATCCTTCCCAGCTGCCAAAAGAGTGACCCAATGGGCCGTGAAAGAAAGGTAACGTCCCTGTCCATGCCTGCTGGACCATGAGTCAGCGGTAATATGCACCTTACCGCTGACCGCCCTGTCCAGCGAGGCCAAGACATTGCCTTCCACATGCCGGTAGAGAGCCGGAATAGCCTTCCGTGAGAAAAAGTGGCGTTTGGGAACCTGCCACTGAGGAACCGCACATTGCACAAACTCACGGAAGGGGGCCGAGTCTACCAACTGAAAAGGCAGCAGTTGAAGCGCTAGCAATTTAGCCAAGCTAGCATTCAACCGCTGGGCATGTGGATGGCTGGGAGTGAACTTCTTTCGACGGTCCAGCAGCTGGGGCAGGGAAATTTGCCTGCTAGAATCGGACGTCGGTGTACTGCTAGCAGAGTGGGCGCAAGTACTTGGCTGTGACACACCTAATTCTACACCTTCATTCCTCTCAGTGCATGTTTCAGAGAGGACTGAAGTTATAGTGGGGTTGGAGATCCCAGCTGATGCGGTGCAAGGAGAGGTCCGCTTTGTTCTTTGGTGTGGGTCTTTGAGGTAGGCTTGCCAACGAGCTGCATGGCAGGTCAACATATGTCTGGTCAGGCATGTGGTACCCAAGCGGCTGATGTTTTGGCCACGCGATATACGCTTGAGACATATGTTGCAAACAGCAGCTGTGCGATCTGATGCACTAGCCTCAAAAAAGGCCCACACCAAAGAACTTTTTGAATGACGGGCAGAGGCAGCGCCCTGCACAGGCGGAGCTCTGCGGTGTGATTCCGTCGGTGTACTGCCCTTACGCTGGCCACCAAAGGGCATCCTGCCTCGTTGGAGATGTGCCTCCTCCTCATCCTCCTCCTCCTCCTCTCTCCTATTAGGCACCCACGTGGAGTCATTGACCTCATCATCCCCTCCCTCCTCATCACTGGAGCCAATCTGGCAGTATGCTGCAGCTGCTGGAACATGACTGCCAGATTGGTGTCCTTCTTGAGCATCCCCTCTGTCTGCTCTCACGCTACTGCCTTCCTCTAGCTGGGTTTCATCATCAGACCCTTCGAAACGCTGGGCATCCTCCTGGAGCATGTACCCAACACTGTGCTGAAACAGTTCGGGGGACTCCTCAGGAGGAGGACATGGTGGGTCTAGGGAAGGAGTGACTGATGATTTGTCTGACATTGATACCAGGGAAGACGACGCTTTGGCAGCTGCTTTTCCAGTACCCTGAGCCTGGGTGAGAGAGGATGAGGAGGAGGAGGAGGGCTTGGTCATCCACTCTACCAAGTCTTCGGCATGATGTGGCTCAACATGTCCAGCTGCCGAAAAGAAGGACAAGCGTGTCCCATGGCCATGTGCTGATGACAATGCACCGCGTCCACGACCAGCACTGTTGCCCCCAGACACAGAGCCTGCTTGCCCTCTTTTATTGCCTCCTGACTGTCTGCCTCTCCTTGTTTGCCTTCCAGACATTCTAATAGATGGCCTGCAGGGAGATGGGAAAAAAGCAATAAGGGCTACCTTCAGGTGTCCTTCTCTGTCCCTGGAAACAAGGACTTGCAGAGTGAAAGAAAAAAAACACTCTCCCTACCTACAGTTTTCTGTCCCTAGAAAAAATGTTTTTTTTAATCACAATATAGCACAAGGAAAATTAACTCACTGTCCTTACAGGTCCCTGGAAACAAGGACTTGCAGAGTGAAAGAAAAAAAACACTCTCCCTACCTACAGTTTTCTGTCCCTAGAAAAAAATGTTTTTTTTAATCACAATATAGCAAAAGGACAATTCACTCACTGTCCTTCCAGGTCCCTGGAAACAAGGACTTGCAGAGTGAAAGAAACTGACACTGTCCCTACCTAGAGTTTTCTGTCCCTGGAATAAATGTTTTTTTCAGCACAATATAGCACAAGGACAATTAACTCACTGTCCTTACAGGTCCCTGGAAACAAGGACTTGCAGAGTGAAAGAAAAAAAATACTCTCCCTACCTACAGTTTTCTGTCCCTAGAAAAAAATGTTTTTTTTAATCACAATATAGCAAAAGGACAATTCACTCACTGTCCTTCCAGGTCCCTGGAAACAAGGACTTGCAGAGTGAAAGAAACTGACACTGTCCCTACCTAGAGTTTTCTGTCCCTAGAATAAATGTTTTTTTTAATCACAATATAGCACAAGGAAAATTAACTCACTGTCCTTACAGGTCCCTGGAAACAAGGACTTGCAGAGTGAAAGAAAAAAAACACTCTCCCTACCTACAGTTTTCTGTCCCTAGAAAAAAATGTTTTTTTTAATCACAATATAGCAAAAGGACAATTCACTCACTGTCCTTCCAGGTCCCTGGAAACAAGGACTTGCAGAGTGAAAGAAACTGACACTGTCCCTACCTAGAGTTTTCTGTCCCTGGAATAAATGTTTTTTTCAGCACAATATAGCACAAGGACAATTAACTCACTGTCCTTACAGGTCCCTGGAAACAAGGACTTGCAGAGTGAAAGAAAAAAAATACTCTCCCTACCTACAGTTTTCTGTCCCGAGAAAAAAATGTTTTTTTTAATCACAATATAGCAAAAGGACAATTCACTCACTGTCCTTCCAGGTCCCTGGAAACAAGGACTTGCAGAGTGAAAGAAACTGACACTGTCCCTACCTAGAGTTTTCTGTCCCTAGAATAAATGTTTTTTTTAATCACAATATAGCAAAAGGACAATTCACTCACTGTCCTTCCAGGTCCCTGGAAACAAGGACTTGCAGAGTGAAAGAAACTGACACTGTCCCTACCTAGAGTTTTCTGTCCCTAGAATAAATGTTTTTTTTAATCACAATATAGCAAAAGGACAATTCACTCACTGTCCTTCCAGGTCCCTGGAAACAAGGACTTGCAGAGTGAAAGAAACTGACACTGTCCCTACCTAGAGTTTTCTGTCCCTAGAATAAATGTTTTTTTTAATCACAATATAGCAAAAGGACAATTCACTCACTGTCTTTCCAGGTCCCTGGAAACAAGGACTTGCAGAGTGAAAGAAACTGACACTGTCCCTACCTAGAGTTTTCTGTCCCTAGAATAAATGTTTTTTTTAATCACAATATAGCAAAAGGACAATTCACTCACTGTCCTTCCAGGTCCCTGGAAACAAGGACTTGCAGAGTGAAAGAAACTGACACTGTCCCTACCTAGAGTTTTCTGTCCCTAGAATAAATGTTTTTTTTAATCACAATATAGCACAAGGAAAATTAACTCACTGTCCTTACAGGTCCCTGGAAACAAGGACTTGCAGAGTGAAAGAAAAAAAACACTCTCCCTACCTACAGTTTTCTGTCCCTAGAAAAAAATGTTTTTTTTAATCACAATATAGCAAAAGGACAATTCACTCACTGTCCTTCCAGGTCCCTGGAAACAAGGACTTGCAGAGTGAAAGAAACTGACACTGTCCCTACCTAGAGTTTTCTGTCCCTAGAATAAATGTTTTTTTTAATCACAATATAGCACAAGGAAAATTAACTCACTGTCCTTACAGGTCCCTGGAAACAAGGACTTGCAGAGTGAAAGAAAAAAAACACTCTCCCTACCTACAGTTTTCTGTCCCTAGAAAAAAATGTTTTTTTTAATCACAATATAGCAAAAGGACAATTCACTCACTGTCCTTCCAGGTCCCTGGAAACAAGGACTTGCAGAGTGAAAGAAACTGACACTGTCCCTACCTAGAGTTTTCTGTCCCTGGAATAAATGTTTTTTTCAGCACAATATAGCACAAGGACAATTAACTCACTGTCCTTACAGGTCCCTGGAAACAAGGACTTGCAGAGTGAAAGAAAAAAAATACTCTCCCTACCTACAGTTTTCTGTCCCGAGAAAAAAATGTTTTTTTTAATCACAATATAGCAAAAGGACAATTCACTCACTGTCCTTCCAGGTCCCTGGAAACAAGGACTTGCAGAGTGAAAGAAACTGACACTGTCCCTACCTAGAGTTTTCTGTCCCTAGAATAAATGTTTTTTTTAATCACAATATAGCAAAAGGACAATTCACTCACTGTCCTTCCAGGTCCCTGGAAACAAGGACTTGCAGAGTGAAAGAAACTGACACTGTCCCTACCTAGAGTTTTCTGTCCCTAGAATAAATGTTTTTTTTAATCACAATATAGCAAAAGGACAATTCACTCACTGTCCTTCCAGGTCCCTGGAAACAAGGACTTGCAGAGTGAAAGAAACTGACACTGTCCCTACCTAGAGTTTTCTGTCCCTAGAATAAATGTTTTTTTTAATCACAATATAGCAAAAGGACAATTCACTCACTGTCCTTCCAGGTCCCTGGAAACAAGGACTTGCAGAGTGAAAGAAACTGACACTGTCCCTACCTAGAGTTTTCTGTCCCTAGAATAAATGTTTTTTTTAATCACAATATAGCAAAAGGACAATTCACTCACTGTCCTTCCAGGTCCCTGGAAACAAGGACTTGCAGAGTGAAAGAAACTGACACTGTCCCTACCTAGAGTTTTCTGTCCCTAGAATAAATGTTTTTTTTAATCACAATATAGCAAAAGGACAATTCACTCACTGTCCTTCCAGGTCCCTGGAAACAAGGACTTGCAGAGTGAAAGAAACTGACACTGTCCCTACCTAGAGTTTTCTGTCCCTAGAATAAATGTTTTTTTTAATCACAATATAGCAAAAGGACAATTCACTCACTGTCCTTCCAGGTCCCTGGAAACAAGGACTTGCAGAGTGAAAGAAACTGACACTGTCCCTACCTAGAGTTTTCTGTCCCTAGAATAAATGTTTTTTTTTAAGCACACTATAGCAGAAGCACAAAACACACTGACACTCTCCCTACCTATCCTTCTCTTTCCCTAAACTAAAGGAATCCAGGTTAAGCAAGAAAGAAATAACAGTCACTGTCCCTGCCTATGCTACTCTATCCCTGCTCCGGAACACACTACACTAGGCCGCCGTGCTGGCGGCCTTTTATAGTGTGGGGCGTGTACTAAACACCCTCAGCAATAATTGGCCACAGGCATCCTGCCTGTGGCCAATCATTGCTCTCCTCGCTGCCGGCGCTGTGATTGGCCAAGCATGCGGGGTCACAGTGCATGCTTGGCCAATCACAGCGCCTGGATGACACTGCGATGGCGTAGTGCATTGTGGGCCGTTCGCGTCACTCGAATTTGGCGCGAACGGCCCAAATCGTTCGATCTTCGTCGAACGATCGAACAGCCAATGTTCGAGTCGAACGTATGTTCGACTCGAACACGAAGCTCATCCCTAATTTCCAGAGACTTTACCAGGTTTATAAGTTTTGCCCTTACTCATTGCGTGGAATTGAAGGTCCTGTTCTCGATATGTTGATGTCAGTCAGACCCGATACAGTTCAATGCTGTAGTTTCATTTCTAAACCACAGCACCAAGTGTATATGATTTCTGGGCAGAGTCTTTACCAGGTTTGTAAGCTATTCCGTTCAGATTCTTCACATGTTGATGTCAGTGTGTCAAACGGTGAACCACCCGGGGGGTTGGCTGCTAGAGACAAATTGCCAGTGAGTGGCTCCAGCAGAATGGCTAGGAGGCTGCCTATCGGGAGCTGTGTCTGCCCTGTCCCTGGATGCCCCCTCACCCAATGGATGCCCGGGGCCATCTCACCCTTGACCCCAATTCTTACACTGCACTAGGTGAACAAAGGTAAAAAGGATTAGGTCCCAAATGAAACCAGTGTGTGGTCAGCAGAGACGCCCCTAGTGTATAAGTGTATACAGCGGTTCATGGCGCAGAAATTTAAAAAAAGGTTCAGGGACTTCTTTTGCACATTTCTCACACATAGGGTAGCCCATTGAAATTAACGGGCTGCCCTTCACACGACGTGCAGGAACGAGTGTTCACTCCATTACGCATGTGTGGTGTGAACAGAGCTTTAAGGTCCATACACATTTTAACAGCTGCGATACTTGATTTTACCAGCAGATGGCAGCAGTGAAAACATATTTCAGATCTCCGAACCCTGGCAAAACCCCGGAGCTCTGGGTATTAGTACTTTACCTGGAGAGATCCCAACCATAATAAAGATTTTCACTTTACCTGGACATTCCTAAACCAGTTAGGAACATAGAATGTCTTCATACATCCTAGAATTTATTTTCCCAGTGTACCCACTCCCACAGGTGTACAGTAAGTTCTGAGACACTTTATCAGTTTGACAGCTGAGGTCATGGTATAGCAGATCTGCTGTCAGCTGTTTTTTTTGTTTGTTGTCTTTTGCACTGATCATTATAAAAGCAGTGTCAGTGCTGGTTAAAATGTAATAAGAAATGTTACATTGTAGTTAGCTGCAGCTATCAGGTGCAGATAATTGTAATATAACTTTTTTTATACACAGGAGTTGCTTAAAGTGGAGCTCCACCCTAAATTACAATTTATGCTAATCGGAACCCTCCCCCCCTCCGGTGTCACAATTGACACCTTTCAGGGGGGAGGGGGGTGAAGATACCTGTCTAAGACAGGTATTTTCACCCACATCCGGGAGTCCTCTCTCCGGGAATCTGTGGGAGTGACGTCACTTCCCCCAGATTTCCCGTAGTGTTCTGGGAGACACTCGGCTCCCAGAACACAGGAGGACGAATCAGAACGGCGCAGCGCGACTCGTGCATGCGCCGTAGGGACCCGGGCATGAAGCCGCAGGGCTTCACTTCCTGGTTCCCTCAGCGAGGATGGCGGAGGGGGCAGCAGAGTGACAAGCGATCGCTCGTCCTCTGCTGCGGACGTCGCTGGACTCCAGGACAGGTAAGTGTCCAAATATTAAAAGTCAGCAGCTGCTGTAACTGTAGCTGCTGGCTTTTAATTTTTTTTTTTTCGGCAGAGCTCCGCTTTAAAGCAGGTTTTGGGGAACCTGTGACTTTGCCCATGGAAATATATAAGTTCACTTTAAGATATTTGGTAAAAGATTAGATACCAATTAAATTACAGAGGAAGTAACTTTGAAATTAAACTAAGGCAGCCCATAGATTATTTGATTTTTTTTCCCTTCAAATCGCTCGATTCCCCCATCAACACAGACAGTGTTGATGGGGATTGACTCCCGCTGTTGTATTCTGTTCCTACTATTGTATTCTGCGTGGAGCATTCCCGGCCAGAAGAATGCAATGGTTACTGCTAGCGGCTATAGCCGCCTGTAGTAATCGTATGTAAAAATCCGACAGGCTGGTTGTACCCAAGTGATCGATGAATCAACTTGGGTATAATCTACCTGTCCATACATGGATCAAATTTTGGCCACTCCCTGCTGAACTGGACAGATTTTGATCCATGTATGGCCAGCTCAACAGGCAGTTTTGGTTTCTGTCTTCAGGAAAGAAAACAATTGTAAATATGGAATCTTCAAACATCAGCTAGAGTCGCTGACTAGAATATGTACAGTACTTTCTAATAGCAAGTACATGGGCCTTGTCGGAGTTCTGGGTCATGGAGAATGTAGAGCTGTTGAAATTGTTATTAAAAGAGGATGAGCTACCAAAAGTCTATCCCAGCTTTTCTCAACGTTTGTACCCCAGAGGAACTCTGGAAATAAGTTTCAGGTCTCAGAAAACTCCTACTAAAACGAATCAGGATCAATGGAAAGCATATCCCTTACATTGTCGGTCAGTTGGAAGCACATGCCTTAAATTGGTGGTTGTGGGTGGGAAGACTGTCCCTTACATTGTTGGTCAGTAGGAAGAATGCCCCTTAACCACTTGCCGACTGCCTCCTGTACTTATACGTAGGCAGAATGGCACGGACAGGCACAATCACGTACCTGTACGTTGCCCTTTAAATGCCTGACGTGTGGTCGCCTGCACGCTGCCGGCGGTGAGCTCGCGACCCTGCTGCCTTCCCCGTGAGTCGGACCGCGGCTCCCGCGGACTCGATCGCCGCGGGGATCCCCGCGATCGTCTCACGGAGGTATAGAGCGGGGAGATGCTTGTGTAAACAAGCATCTCCCCGCTCTGCCTAGGGACAATGACACGGAGAGAAGATCAGTGTCATGTGACACACAGCCCATCCCCCCTACAGTAAGAAACACTCAATAGGGAACACTTAACCCCTACAGCGCCACCTAGTGGTTAACCCCTTCACTGCCAGTATAATTTTCACAGTAATCAGTGCATTTTTATAGCGCTGATCGCTGCAAAAATTACAATGGTCCCAAAAATGTGTCAAAAGTGTCTGATGTGTCTGCCATAATGTTGCAGTCATGATAAAAATCCCTGATCCCAGCATTACCAGTAAAAAAAAAATGTTTTAATAAAAATGCCATAAAACTATCCCCTATCTTGTAGATGCTATAACTTTTTTGCGCAAACCAATCAATAAACGCTTATTGCGATTTCTTTTTACCAAAAATATGTAGAAGAATACGTATCGGCCTGAACTGAGGAAAAAAAAATTATATATTTTTTGGGGATATTTATTATAGCAAAAAGTAAAAAATATTTTTTTTTTTCAAAATTGTCGCTCTATTTTTGTTTATAGCGCAAAAAATAAAAACCGCAGAGGTGATCAAATACCACCAAAAGAAATCTCTATTTGTGGGAAAAAAAGTACGGCAATTTTGTTTGGGAGCCACGTCGCACGACCGCGCAATTGTCAGTTAAAGCGACGCAGTGCCGAATCGCAAAAAGGGGCCTGGTCCTTTAGCTGCAAAATGGTACGGGGCTGAAGTGGTTAAATAGGTGGTCAGTGGGATAAATGTCCTTTGCATTTGTGATCAATGGGAGGAATGTTCTTTACATTGGTGGTCAGTGGGATGAATGTCCCATACATTGGTTGTCAATAGAAATAAATGTAGACAGTGAGGGAACTAACCAACTGTGCCTTGCCAATTCACTCTAAATTACCAGGAGTCACCTGACTTTTCCGTCCTCTCACCTGGACTCCATGCATGATGTACAAAGCCCCTTTAATTCCTCTCATTCACCAGAAACCTGACCCAGTCCTTTTCCCTGCATAGTGTTCTTCTTTTTTGCAAGACAGTCCTGGTATTTTCATATGTATAGTAAGTTATTTGCTCTTTTGGTTACCAATTCTAAAAGGCTAACAATATACAGTATACATATAGTTTATATGTAGTACTACTTCTATGTCACGGTACCACTCTATAGCTCCTGCATGCTGTAAAGCTGGCCATACATTATCATTTTTCAGAGCATTAGTACTGTACCTGGAGAGATCCCAACTATATTAAAGATTTTCACTTTACCTGGACATTTCTATAACCAGTAAGGAACTGGAAATACCAATGTAACGAACATATCAACGTGTGATCAATCAAAGTATGAGCGATCGCAAACAAGCATTTTATCTTTGATTAAAATATCAATCTAAACATCATGTACAGTATTCTTCCACACTTTGTAAATACCTGTGAATATTAATTAAAATAACATTACTTAGTCATAAATGTAAATGGTTGACAAAAATGATTGATTGATCTGTTTTAAAAACAGCTCTTAGGCAAACATGCTGATGTTTTTTTTGATCAGATAAGTCGTATCAAATGATCGATTGAATGATCATATCAATTCTTTTGAGATCCATCATAACAGTTAAAGAAAAGGAGATAATTTATTACGGCAATGCCCAGTAACAAATACCAACCAATCTAATCACTTGTGGATTATAGCAATTTGTCATTTTAAATGCACACGTTAGGATGCTCTAGTGCAGGTATAGGCAAACTTGGCCCTCCAGCTGTGGTGAAACTACAAATCCCATCATGCCTCTGCCTCTAGGAGTCATGCCTGTGATTGTCGGGGTCTTGCAACGTCTCATGGGACTTGTAGTTTCACCACAGCTGGAGGGCCAAGGTTGCCTACCCCTGCTCTAGTGCAATGGTCTCCAATCTGTGGCCTATGGGCCTTTGCTTGGCTTTATTCAGCCCTTGACACACTATTCCTTCCACTGACACCAACGATTGGGCATAATTTCTCCAACTGACACCAATGATGAGGCACTATACCTTCCATTGACACCAACAATGGGGCACTATTTCTCCCACTGGCACCAGAGATGGGGCATAAATTCACCAACTAACACCAATGATGGGACACTATTCCTACCTCCAACACCAACAATGGGGTACTATTCCTCCCACTGACAACAACAATGGCGCATTATTTCTCCAACTGACACTACTGAGGGGGCACTATTCCTCTCACTGACACCAACGATGGGGCACTATTCCTCCCAATGACACCAGTGATGAAGCATAAGTTCTCCATCTGACACCAATGATCAAACACTATTCCCCCCACTGACACTAACAATGGTGCACTATTCCTCTAAATGACACCAACAATGGGGCACTGGTCACTGTCTAGCCCACCTAAAGTCTAAAGGACAGTAAACTGGCTCTTTGTTTAGAAGGTTTGGAAACTCTGGCTCTAATGCAGGAAAAGTCTTGTCACCTCCTCCAAAGTCTGGCACCCCTTTAAAGAGAACAGTCACAACAGGTTTTATGCAAAAATCAGAATATCCCTCTCTAAGGCCCCTTTCACACTGGGCACGGGAGGTGCGCTGGCGGTATAGCGGCGCTATTTTTAGTGCCCATATACCGTCGTTTTTGCCACAATATTCGGCCGCTAGCGGTGCGGTTTTAACCCCCGCTAGTGGCCGAAAACGGGTTAATACCGCTGGCAGAGGCGCATTGCCGGTGGTATAGCCGCGCTGTCCCATTGATTTCAATGGGCAGCAGCGGTAAAGGAGTGGTAAACACACCGCTCCTTCACCGCTCCAAAGATGTGGCTAGCACGACTTTTGGAGCGGTCCTGCTAGCGCACCGCTAAGGCTTTCACACTGAGACTGCAGGGCAGGATTTTTTCAGGCGGTATTTAGGCGCTATTTTTAGCGCTAAAACGCCTGGAAAACTCCTCAGTGTGAAAGGGGCCTAATTTATTTAACAGTATTAAAAAAAAAAAAAGAGAGCCCTGAAGTTGGTTCCATTTTATCTCTGTTTGCTTATACCTCTATGCAGTGTCATCAGTGGTCGCAGAGTTTTGGGCAAGGCTTTGAAATAGGGTATTGAATGAGGGTCAGAAAACAACAGTATGCCCTTCCTGTCAATACTTATCTAATGGAGCACAGAGAATTGAACACAGTTGCAAAGAAAATCAGACCAATCCAGACAAATTTTTAATTTGTTTGACTGCGGCAGCATGGAATCTGATTGGTTGATATGGTGGTTACAATAGATACAATGCTCCGTACAATGACTTTGTTTCTCCATGCTGCCCCCAAAGCCATCCATTGCTAGTTTAGACTATCTATTAGATTTAATGGATTCGCTTTACTTATAGTTCACGATTCTCTATATCTTACATTCCATGCCAGCCAAAAGTGAGACTGCTAGGCACATCCACACCAACATATGAATCTATATTTAAAAATAAGTGTCAGTTATTTTCAGCTACAGTATATCCAAGATCTACTGGACGAAGTTCCTCGAAAATCATGCAACAGCAGATTCAGGTACATTTTTATGGGTTTCTGAGTGTTTGATTTTTAAATAAAAATTGAAAAACAGATTAGCTAGATGAAGGAAACAGCCCACAAATTATTATTATTTATACAAGCAAGACACGAAAATGAAAAACTAAACAGCACATATAAATACAAAGAAATTGAGAACTTTATTAACAGTCCATCAATTTTCAAATACATTTCCCATAGTTAAATATAGCAACATTGTCATTAAGCCAGGAAAGGATTAATGCCCACATGTAGTGTGTAAGACAAGGAATCAGCAGTCCGCTGAATGCTATTTCCACCACTCAACAAATTTGTGCCAGAAATTTCAGTAAACAAACTTTACTTTGCAGATAAAGAGGCCATTCTCAACCTTTTATCCTGGAGGAACCTTGAAACCATGTCCAGGTCTCAGGAAGCCCATAATAAAAATGTTCTCTAGAGCTCCCAGGTACAATAAAGTGATCAGTAGATATAAGAATGAACAGAAGAACAAGAACCCTTGCACACGGGGCCATCCAGCTGCAGTTCATTCCTTCCAGTGTTGTAGTGCAGGTGGAACATCCAGGCCTGCTGCAGGTACCCTGGTAAAGTATATGAAAGCCTGAAGCAGGACTGGGCTGAATGCTGTGTCTAGAGAAAGGCCCGGAGCATAAATGTAATGCATAGGCAGAGGGCCGGACATGACGGAGTTAACATGCACACTGAACAGGAGAGGGGAGTGGTTTTGGGAAGTTTCAGAGTGGGAGGGGAGGGAAGCAAATAAAAAGGTTAGCCCCTCCCCCTGAGTCACCGCAGTGTGAGGGAAAGTTCAGAGGGTAGGAAGATGGCTACCGTGGAGGAGCTTTTGGCCCAGCTCAGAGAACAAGCTGCGGTGCGTGGGGCGGACTGGCTGGAGGAATATTTGGGGCCCATGATGCGGCAGCCAGTGGCGGAGCAGAGCACAGAGGTGAGGGTGAGCGGGAGGGCGCGGCGATCCCGACCGCCTGGGCGGTTCTTACCGGATCGGTACGCCGGGCCTCAGAGGCAGGCTCTGCGGGAGGGCCCCAGGTGGGTCCTCCGGCTAAGCGTTCGGCGGTCAGGGACAGGGGGAGTCCTGTGTGGATCACCAGGCAGGGCAGCGAGACTATGGGTGGATCCACGGCTGGGAATGTGGTGAGTAGCAGAGCGGGACGGGCGGAGGTGACGTCAGGTAGAGCGGAGGCCTGCGGGACTGAGGCGGCTAACACTGGTCCTGGGAAGGCTGTCCGGAAATCGGTGAGCGGGTATACTGAGCGGAGGAGGGGACGGATGTCTGCAGGTCCATCAGCATCCTCGGCTGTTACGCCAGGTGGGCTTTCATCTGACGAGGAGGAGGGATCTGGACTGGGGTAGGTCGGAGACCAGTCGGTGTCGGAAGAGGAGGCGATCCCTCTTTCCGGCGATGCTGCTGAGGTGGCGAACGGACGGTCGGCTGGTGGGGCAGTGCCTGTGCAGCCCGGTAAGTCACATTTACGTTTATCACCTGTGGTTTTGTCTGCCAGCTTAGAGCAGGTGGGTCAGGTGGGGGTTTTGCCAGTCAGGGCAGAGGTTGCAGGTGCAGCTGGAGAGGCTGTGGGGTTTTTGGGTTTCCTGGCGGGTATTAAGGAGTTGGTGAAAAAGTTTGAGCAGGCAGAGAGAGCACCGGTGGGGCCGGTGGCAGCCTGGGTCCAGCCGGCAGGGGTGGCTGGGGAGGCTGGGGTAGTACAGAGTGGTTCGGTGGCCCAGGGAGCAACTGCCCCCGGCTACTGTGCCCACCGTGGTGGCTCCGGCAGGGGAGGTTACGCAGTAGAAGGCCAAGGCTGTTGTGGCTGGGGAAACGGCGGGCAGACAGGACATCATTAGGCTGGCAGATTCAGCAAAATGTGAGGTGTATGTTTGCTATGAGGGACCGTTGGGGGCACATCTGGAGCCTGAAGTGTGGGAAAAACTGTGGAAGGTGAGTATGTGGAGATGTTTTCCTTGCTGCCTTTGGAGAAGTTTAACTTGAAAAGGGTTAAACCGGATGATTCTAAGGAGGATGAGGAAAAGCGGAGGTACAGGTTGATCCCTAGGACATTTGCCAACTGGCTGCAGGCGTTCGCCATCATGGCAAAGTGTGATTGGGGAGAAAAAACAGAATGCTGTTCGGCGCTATTTGGTTACCAGGATTCGATTGGGGAGGCGTATAGGGTCTACGGGGGAACTGCGTGGCTGAGATATGATGAGCAGTTTAGGCAGCGTAGGGCGGTGAGGCCGGATTTGAGATGGGACCATAAGGATATCAGCCTGTGGATGCGCCTGATGATGACTGCGCGGGCCCCGAATCAGTTTTTTCAGGGAGGGGCCGGTGGGCCTTCTACCCAGGGACAATCGGCCGGAAACAAAAAAAGGGGTATGTTGGCAATACAATGCAGGGACCTGCAAGTTTGGGGCCGCGTGCCGGTATAAACATGAGTGTTCAGGGTGTGGGGGGTCACATCAGTTATCCAGGTGTTTCAAGCAGGGTAAGGGACGTGCCGGGGAGGCTGGAAACAAGAGGGAAGACTCCTGTGATGGTGGAAAGGATGCGGCCGTTCCTCGGTAGGTATCCAGATAAACAGGCGGCTGGGTTGTTGGAGGCAGGTTTCACGGTTGGCTTTAAAATTCCATGTTCATTACAGGTTGTTCCCCCGGTGGCTGGTAATTTGCGGTCAGTTGTGCAACATCCAGAAGTGGTTTCGGAGAAACTAAAGAAGGAAGTTGCTCTAGGTCGCATGGGGGGGACCTTCCCGTCTGCACCATTTTTCGATTTGGTAGTTTCCCCGCTTGGGGTAGTGCCAAAGAAGGAACACAACCAATTTCGGCTCATTCACCACCTGCCCTTTCCGAAGGAGGGGTCTGTGAATGAGGCTATTGATCGGGAGGCACTTTCGGTGACTTATACGTCGTTTGATGCTGCGGTGGGGTGGGTACGTCGGTACGGTAAAGGGGCTTTGATGGCTAAGGCAGATGTGGAATCAGCTTTCCGGCTCCTTCCAGTTCACCCGGATAGTTTACGGTTGCTGGGGTGTCAGTGGAATGATGAATTTTATGTCGACCAATGCCTACCAATGGGTTGCTCCATATCCTGTGCTTTGTTTGAACAATTTAGCTAATTTGTGGAATGGGTCGTGTGGGATGTGTCGGGGGTGAATTCCATTATTCATTACCTGGACGATTTCCTTTGTATAGGCCCGGCGTGCTCCAGAACCTGTGGAGTGCTCCTGGCTACGTTGGAACACATTGCAGACAGGTTTGGCATTCCGTTGGCCCCCGAGAAGACTGAGGGACCCCGTACGGTCATCACGTTTCTGGGCATTGTGCTGTACTCTGAGGCCATGGAATGCCGGCTGCCTGAGGAAAAATTATCGCATTTAAAACGGGTAGTTGCTGGTATGATTGGCTTACGCAAAGTCCAGCTTCGAGTGTTGCAATCATTATTGGGTAAGCTGAACTTTGCATGTTGCATCTTGCCAATGGGACGGGTTTTCTGTCGTAGACTTGTGGTGAGTACATCAGGGATTCGGTCCCCGAGTGATTTTGTGCGTTTGGTGAGGGAGCACAGGGAGGATTTTAGGGTATGGCATACCTTCTTGGAATCGTTTAACGGGCGAGCTATATGAATGTAGGGGCCAGTGAGCAATTATGACTTGGAACTGTTCACGGATGCGGCAGGATCTGTGGGTTTTGGAGCCTTCTTCCAAGGGCAGTGGAGAGCGGGTCCGTGGCCACGGTCATGGGTGGAAGCAGGATTTACTAAAAATTTGGTGTTGCTGGAATTGTTTAGAGTGGTGTTGGCGGTAGAATTGTGGGGAGCATCGTTTAGGGATCTGAAGGTGCGGTTCCATGGGGACAATATGGGGGTGGTGCAGGTTATCAATAAGGTGTCGGCATTGTCTCCGCCAGTGATTAGATTGTTGCAACACTTGGTTCTGAGATGCTTGCAGATTAACGTATTTATTCATGCAGTCCACCTCCCCGGGGTTGAGAATGTGATAGCTGATGCGTTATCTCACTTCCAGTGGGACAGGTTCAGAGAGTTGGCGCCGGAGGCGGAGCAGCTGGGGGTACATTGTCCTGAGTGGTTGTGGGGGATAGCATTGGCATTGTCGCAGGATTAACCAATTAACCACTTAATCCCCGGACCATTTCGCTGGCCAAAGACCAGGCCACTTTTTGCGATTCAGCACTGCGTCGCTTTAACTGACAATTGCGCGGTCGTGCGACGTGGCTCCCAAACAAAATTGACGTCCTTTTTTTCCCCACAAATTGAGCTTTCTTTTGGTGGTATTTGATCACCTCTGCGGTTTTTATTTTTTGCGCTATAAACAAAAATAGAGCGACAATTTTGAAAAAAAAATCTTTCTTTTTTACTTTTTGCTATAATAAATATCCCCCAAAAATATATAAAAAAATTATTTTTTTCCTCAGTTTAGGCCGATATGTATTCTTCTACATATTTTTGGCAAAAAAAAAATCGCAATAAGCGTTTATTGATTGGTTTGCGCAAAAGTTATAGCGTTTACAAAATAGGGGGTAGTTTTATGGCATTTTTATTAATATTTTTTTTTTTTACTAGTAATGGTGGCGATCAGCGATTTTTATTGTGACTGCGACATTATGGCGGACACATCGGAAACTTTTGACACCATTTTTGGACCATTGTCATTTTTACAGCGATCAGTGCTATAAAAGGGCACTGATTACTGTAAGAATTACACTGGCAGTGAAGGGGTTAACCTGTAGGGGGCGCTGAAGGGGTTAAGTGTGACCTAGGGAGTGCTTCTAACTGTTAGGGGGCGTGGCTTGCCGTGACACATCACTGATCGCTGTTCCCGATGACAGGGAACAGACGATCAGTGACATGTCACTAGGCAGAATGGGGAGATGTTGTGTTTACACTAACATCTCCCCATTCTTCAGTTCCGTGACACGATCACGGGACACCGGCAGACATCGAGTCCGCGGGTCCCGCGGGCATGGTCACGGAGCTCGCGGCAGGGGTGCGAGCGCGCCGCCGCCAGCGTGCGCGACCACACTGCGGCAAATTAAAGGATATATACGCCCATTTGCCTGTCTGTGCCATTCTGTCAAAGTATATCCTCGTGTGGCAGTCGGGAAGCGGTTGAGAGCACTAATGTGTCATTTGTGTCTGCTTCTTCATTCCTCTGCTATCAGCATAAGTCACTTCTGACAAGTTTTCCTGATACCAACAGAAAAATGGTGACAGGGTAGGGATCTTTAGTTGATTGACAGCCTCAGACAAGCTTTAAATATTCTGGACTTTGAACTAATGTTGAGAAGAGACGAATGCAGATAAACAGGTACAACTTATGTAGGAGGATTTGTTTCATCACCTGAGGATAGTCCCTTCACTGGGTATATGTAAGGGTTTACAACCACTTTAAAACTCGTAATTACAAACAGTCATTAAAAATGTATCTACAAATTAAATTATTTCATTGCCAGGATACCTAGTAAGTATACTACAACTGGACAAACACTTTTTCTCAAACATTCATAAAGGCCCCTGAAAGCTGTGCCATGTCCCAGCTGGTCGATTAGGCTTCATCTTGAAATAGAAATCAAAGACCGACAGTTCCAATTTCAAACCTATTTTAAGCCTACTGATCGTAACGGCTTTATCCCTACGGATAGTTGCCCCCCTCGATTGTGGCTTCGCTCCATCCCACACAGTCAATTTCTGCGATTACACAGAAATAGCACTGAAACTGAGACTTTCAAAATGCAAGCCACGGTTCTCAGACAGAGGTTTCTAGACAAGAGTTATGATTCAGTAGCTATTGATTCTGATTTACAGAACGTTTTGTTTTGGGCGTTGAGAGAGGCTCTTTGCTGACGGTAAAACCTCAACGAGACCCAGACGACAGTTTCAAGTGGTCCATGGTGACCTAATTTTTGACTCAACACAAACAAGTCAAGCAGATTATGAGTAAATATTGGAACATACTTAAAAGTGATTGTATCCTTTGCACCACACTGCCAGACCAGGCTAAAGTCATCTTTAGAGGTGGCCCTGCCTTTCAGACTATAATAGCCCCAAATATTATCAATCCACCGGTTCGCACATCTTTTTTTCATAATCTGATTGGTTTCTACCCATGTAAAAAATGCGGTCTAAGCCAAAATAATGCATTGGGTAGGAGAAAAACTGTTGAGTTCAGGTCAACCATAACCAATCGCACTTATCCTATTAAACAATTTTGTAAGTGCATGACCAAACATGTTGTTTATCTGATCACGTGCCCTTGTGGCAAGCAAAATGTTGGTCGAACTATTCGAACATTTTTGGTCAGAGTAGGCGAACATATTGCTTTAATCAAAAGCGGGGACACTAAGCATAAAGTACCCAGGCACTACAGACAGTATCATAACAGAGATCCTAAAGGAACAGAATTTCTGGTTATTGATAGGTACATTCCTCCCTGGAGGGGAGGTGCCATGACCAGAGGGATCTACGAGCTTCAGCCCCACTCCCCGCTTGGAATGAACGTGGAGTGGGACATTAACGCTTTTATTAACAACAGCAAAATAGGGAGGTTTCTACATTTTGATTAAAGACCGTGTATGCGCTTTTGTGGGTTAATAGCCGTTCATCAGTCTCCTCCCCTTCTCCATATGAAGTGATCAATATTCGCAGCCCGCCATTCGGTTCGAGGCATGGTGCGCATCTGTTCGCTCATTGGTGGTTGAGACATGGAGCGTAGTCCCTTGCGCATGTGCCCTTGACTGACGTGGGGGGTGCGCAACAACACGTCTCTGCTAACTCCCTTTTACTATAGAAAGTGATGCGCTTCCATTAAGTACACCTTGCCTTTCAGAGTGAGGCGTGGTATGCATCTACTTTCTTTGAGTTGAGTTGAGAGGTATCTTAATATAGCGCGGTCTTACCCCGAAGGGCCCCGACGCGCATAGTAGAGTTCCTGGGAAAAGAGGACCCAGGAACCAAAAGCAGCACAGAGCAGCAGAAAGGGTGGAAGAGAGGGGCTTGCGTGAAAATCCAAGTCTTCAGTAACCCGCGGAAGACCGTGATAGTAGGGGCCTCCTGGAGCTCGACAGGGAGGCTATTTCATAATACAGCACCCTGGTGAGAGAAGGCCTGACCACCACGCCGGATCTTCTTGGGCACCGAGATGTAGAGGAGATCTCTGCCGGTAGATCTGAGTGATCTGACAACAACTTGTTTATGAAAACGAGAGCAGAGATAGCTTGGGGCCAGGCCTCTCATAATCTTAAACATAATACATCCTGCCTTAAATAAGGTGCGATAGTGGACCGGCAGCCAATGCAAGGCGCAGAAGACAGGGGTGATATGATCCCTCACCGTATATACTTGAGTATAAGCCGACCCGAGTATAAGCCGAGGTACCTAATTTTACCACAAAAAAATGGGAAAACTTATTGGCTCGAGTATAAGCCTAGGGTGAGAATGCAGCAGCTACTGTAAGCGAAAAAGAGGGTCAACAATGCGCATTTGCAGCTTCACTGTGCCCATTTGCATGCCTCACTGTGCTCATTTGCACGCCTCACTGTGCCCATTGCAACCTTACTGTGCCCATTGCAACCTCACTGTGCCCATCCTCACTGTGCCCATTGCAACCTCACTGTGCCCATTGCAACCTCACTGTGCCCATTGCAACCTCGCTGTACACATCCTCACTGTGCCCATTGCAACCTCACTGTGCCCATTGCAACCTCACTGTGCCCATTGCAACCTCATTGTGCCTGATCAGTGTACCTGAAATTCTTGACAGGCTGCGGGCGTCCATTCATTGTTTAAAAGTCGCGGTCTCCTCCTGATCCCGTTCCATGATAGGCGTTTCCCAGCAGACACTGTGTTCAGTGTTCCGCCAATCACGGATGTCTGTTCATCCTCGGACAAGAAGATGTCCATGATTGGGGAACACTGAACACAGTGTCTGCTGGGAAACTGAGTCCGAGGATGAGAGAACGTCCGTGATAGGTGGAACACTGAACACAGTGTCTGCTGGGAAACGCCTATCACGGAAGAGACCAGGAGGAGACCGCGACGTTTAAACAATGAATGGACACCCGCAGCCTGTCAAGAATTTCAGGTATGAGAGAATGAAGGGGGGGGGGAAGGGAAAAGGGAATGGGGAATTGAGGAAAGCAAGTAATTCTGCTGATTCACAGGGATTCGGTATGAAGGCCTGGTTCTGGTCAATGCACCTATTGGGGTGTTGTTGCTGTAACCATGTACACGGCTAAAAAGAAGGGGTTTTGCCTGTTTAAGGACAGGCACAGGGGTTACTTGGAGCAACAAAAATTTGACCACTAGCCAAGTGGATTGAATTAAATGGCTAGTTTATTGAATATCAAAATGGATCATATACAAAGACAGAGTGCTATCAAAACAATAAAAGGGTGCCGCTTGGTACCTTACACACTTAGTGACTAACAGGACATACTTCAGACTAACATGTAACATTGAGACAGTGGTCCGGACGCTGCGGTTCAGCCAGAGGAGATGTGCGACCTACTGCGAAATGCCCAACTTATTGCCCTAATGCGGGACAAATTTATTCAGTATGTGCGTACTGCACTATAACCGTCAAATGGATGCAATTTATCCGTAGTGTGACAGCAGGAAGGTAAAGTCACCTGGTTGCATCCAGGGGGGTAGATATATTTCACCCAGATTCAGGCTTTACGCCGACTTATACAACTAGGTGGAGAGTTGTATAAGCCCAGCTGAGGATAGTGGGCTCATGGATGACTCATACCTCTAGGGAGAGTGTGGGGCGTCGTGCAGACAGGGAGTTGATGAGACCAGCTGAAGCTTGTCAGCTCATTTAGGCCTCTATAAGAACTCCCAGCTTCATTAGGGGTTAGCTCATGCCTGGACCCAGACCTGTGTGGACTGTCTAGGGAGAGTGAACCCCTGTGCGGTGAGACAAAGCCTGTGTGGCTATTTGCTTGGACATTTAAAACCAGGGACTTAGGGACTAGGACAGCACTAGGCTGATCCCAGTTGTTAGTTAGGAAACCTGTATGTTTAGTCAGAGGTCAAGTTGACCAGGATTTATTTTGTTTATGTTTCTTTTGGCTTTGCTGTGTTTTGTCACTGTAAATAGAAAATAAACCGCACCTTTTTTTTGATTTTGAAAACCACAACCTCCGTTTGCTGGGCCTGTTTTTGTGTGGGGAGCCCATCCCGGGGGTCACACACACCCGCTGCCGAGCTAACCCCCTCACAGTTGGTGGAGAATGCAGGCAGTTTTTTTTAAGCCAGCATGGAGGAGATACTGAAGCAGCTGGCTCTAGCAAATGCCAATCAACAGCAGACAAATGCAGGTTTGCAAAAGAGCCTTGCAGCTCAACAACAGAACTTCGCAGCCCAGCAGCAAGCTCATCAACAGAGCCTTGCAGCCCAGCAGCAAGCTCACCAACAGAGTCTGGAAGCTCAGCAACAAGCCCAGCAGCAATCTGAGGCCCGCTTCATAGACCTGTTACAGAAGCAAGAGCAGAGACTACAACAAATGGAAGCAGTAATGCAGCAACGTCCGCAGACCAGTGAGGAAAGCCGTCCCACTAATACCGCGTCCTTTGGGGTGAGTCGTTTATTGACAAAAATGACTGGAGAGGATGATCCAGAGGTATTTTTGACCACATTTGAAAGGACTGCTGAAAGAGAAAAGTGGCCTGAGGAGCAGTGGGCTGGACTGGTGGCTCCTCTGTTAACTGGTGAATCGCAGAAGGCTTACTATGACCTAGAGCCTGACCAAGCAAAAGACTATGTGATGCTAAAAGCTGAAATATTGGCAAGGCTGGGTGTCACCCAGGCTGTCCGGGCTCAGCGTGTGCATAACTGGACTTTCCAGCTTGGAAAACCCCCCAGGTCTCAAATGTATGATCTCATTCACCTGAGCAGAAAGTGGCTACAGCCAGAGACTTTGTCCGCACCAAAGATTGTGGAACGTGTTGTAATGGATCGGTTTTTGAGAGCTCTTCCTACTGCCATCCAAAAGTGGGTAAGCCATGGAGACCCAGAGACGGCCGATGGTCTTGTGGATCGTGTGGAGAAATACTTGGCTACAGAGAACCTGACGGCCTCTTCCAGAGACACTCGGACTTTCCACCCTAAGACCAGACCATCCCCAGGGGCGGATAAGAGGATTCCAAGGGGTAAGGGTGGAGAGAGTGAGAGGGTGGGAGCTCTACCCCAAGTTTGGCGAGAACAGCCTGGGAAATCAGCGGCTCAAGAGGCGGCAAGAAGGATCGTTTGCTACCGCTGCCGGCAAGCGGGACATATTGCAGCCAATTGCCCGGTTGTGGAGGAACCCATGCAGTGTGACTTTCTGACGGGCAGACGTCAGTCGCTGTGTGCGACAGTCGCATGCACTGCCATTCGAGGAACTGAGAAACATTTATGCAAAATGTGTGTTAATGGTAGAAATGTTGTGGTATTGCTGGATTCAGGTAGCCTTGTGACCCTGATAAAGGCTGAGTTAGTTAAAACAGAGGTCTCTGGGAATAGCAAGGTAGCTGTTATTTGTGTGCATGGGGACACCCGAGAGTATCCAGTGACTACAGTGTGTTTCGAGACCCCCAAAGGTACCCTCTCTCATCCAGTGGGCTTAGTATCTCAGTTACCGTATGACACCATTGTGGGAAGGGATTTTCCGAAGTTCTGGGAACTGTGGGATGATCCTGAGCCCCCCACTGGTGCCCCTATGTACCAGGAATGTGATAGCCAGAACTCCCCTGAGAGTGGTGAGGACTCTCCGGAATTTCCCTTATCAGTATTGGCAGGGGAGACTCAAGAAACTGGAGAGGAGCCCACCTCCTCAGACGAAAACCTACCGTCTGTGGAGTTTTCTGATCTTGAGTAGGGATGAGCTTCGTGTTCGAGTCGAACATATGTTCGACTCGAACATCGGCTGTTCGATCGTTCGACGAAGATCGAACGATTTGGGGCGTTCGCGCCAAATTCGAGTGACGCGAACGGCCCACAATGCACTACGCCATCGCAGTGTCATCCAGGCGCTGTGATTGGCCAAGCATGCACTGTGACCCCGCATGCTTGGCCAATCACAGCGCCGGCAGCGAGGAGAGCAATGATTGGCCACAGGCAGGATGCCTGTGGCCAATTATTGCTGAGGGTGTTTAGTACACGCCCCACACTATAAAAGGCCGCCAGCACGGCGGCCTAGTGTAGTGTGTTCCGGAGCAGGGAAAGACAAGCATAGGCAGGGACAGTGACATTTATTTCTTTCTTGCTTAACCTGGATTCCTTTAGTTTAGGGAAAGAGAAGGATAGGTAGGGAGAGTGTCAGTGTGTTTTACTGTGCCAGTCCTTGTTTCTAGGGACAAAGAAGGAAAGTGAGGGGATTTCTCCTTGTGCTATAGTGTGCTTTAAAAAAACATTTTTTCTAGGGACAGAAAACTGTAGGTAGGGAGAGTGTCAGTTTCTTTCACTGTGCCAGTCCTTGTTTCTAGGGACAAAGAAGGAAAGTGAGGGGATTTCTCCTTGTGCTATAGTGTGCTTTAAAAAAACATTTTTTCTAGGGACAGAAAACTGTAGGTAGGGAGAGTGTCAGTTTCTTTCACTGTGCCAGTCCTTGTTTCTAGGGACAAAGAAGGAAAGTGAGGGGATTTCTCCTTGTGCTATAGTGTGCTTTAAAAAAACATTTTTTCTAGGGACAGAAAATTGTAGGTAGGGAGAGTGTCAGTTTCTTTCACTGTGCCAGTCCTTGTTTCTAGGGACAAAGAAGGAAAGTGAGGGGATTTCTCCTTGTGCTATAGTGTGCTTTAAAAAAACATTTTTTCTAGGGACAGAAAACTGTAGGTAGGGAGAGTGTCAGTTTCTTTCACTGTGCCAGTCCTTGTTTCTAGGGACAAAGAAGGAAAGTGAGGGGATTTCTCCTTGTGCTATAGTGTGCTTTAAAAAAACATTTTTTCTAGGGACAGAAAACTGTAGGTAGGGAGAGTGTCAGTTTCTTTCACTGTGCCAGTCCTTGTTTCTAGGGACAAAGAAGGAAAGTGAGGGGATTTCTCCTTGTGCTATAGTGTGCTTTAAAAAAACATTTTTTCTAGGGACAGAAAACTGTAGGTAGGGAGAGTGTCAGTTTCTTTCACTGTGCCAGTCCTTGTTTCTAGGGACAAAGAAGGAAAGTGAGGGGATTTCTCCTTGTGCTATAGTGTGCTTTAAAAAAACATTTTTTCTAGGGACAGAAAACTGTAGGTAGGGAGAGTGTCAGTTTCTTTCACTGTGCCAGTCCTTGTTTCTAGGGACAAAGAAGGAAAGTGAGGGGATTTCTCCTTGTGCTATAGTGTGCTTTAAAAAAACATTTTTTCTAGGGACAGAAAACTGTGGGTAGGGAGAGTGTCAGTTTCTTTCACTGTGCCAGTCCTTGTTTCTAGGGACAAAGAAGGAAAGTGAGGGGATTTCTCCTTGTGCTATAGTGTGCTTTAAAAAAACATTTTTTGTAGGGACAGAACACTGTAGGTAGGGAGAGTGTCAGTTTCTTTCACTGTGCCAGTCCTTGTTTCTAGGGACAAAGAAGGAAAGTGAGGGGATTTCTCCTTGTGCTATAGTGTGCTTTAAAAAAACATTTTTTCTAGGGACAGAACACTGTAGGTAGGGAGAGTGTCAGTTTCTTTCACTGTGCCAGTCCTTGTTTCTAGGAACAAAGAAGGAAAGTGAGGGGATTTCTCCTTGTGCTATAGTGTGCTTTAAAAAACATTTTTTCTAGGGACAGAAAACTGTAGGTAGGGAGAGTGTCAGTTTCTTTCACTGTGCCAGTCCTTGTTTCTAGGGACAAAGAAGGAAAGTGAGGGGATTTCTCCTTGTGCTATAGTGTGCTTTAAAAAAAACATTTTTTCTAGGGACAGAAAACTGTAGGTAGGGAGAGTGTCAGTTTCTTTCACTGTGCCAGTCCTTGTTTCTAGGGACAAAGAAGGAAAGTGAGGGGATTTCTCCTTGTGCTATAGTGTGCTTTAAAAAAACATTTTTTGTAGGGACAGAACACTGTAGGTAGGGAGAGTGTCAGTTTCTTTCACTGTGCCAGTCCTTGTTTCTAGGGACAAAGAAGGAAAGTGAGGGGATTTCTCCTTGTGCTATAGTGTGCTTTAAAAAAACATTTTTTGTAGGGACAGAACACTGTAGGTAGGGAGAGTGTCAGTTTCTTTCACTGTGCCAGTCCTTGTTTCTAGGGACAAAGAAGGAAAGTGAGGGGATTTCTCCTTGTGCTATAGTGTGCTTTAAAAAAACATTTTTTCTAGGGACAGAAAACTGTAGGTAGGGAGAGTGTCAGTTTCTTTCACTGTGCCAGTCCTTGTTTCTAGGGACAAAGAAGGAAAGTGAGGGGAATTCTCCTTGTGCTATAGTGTGCCAAAGCATTCCTCATCAACCATCTTTGAAATCCTTGTTTTTTGGACAGTCAGGGAAATTGTCGTTGTGCTATTCTGTGCAAAAGCAATAATCCTCAACCATATTTAGAAATCCTTAAGTAAAGGGACAGAGAAGGACACCTGAAGGTAGCCCTTATTGCTTTTTTCCCATCTCCCTGCAGGCCATCTATTAGAATGTCTGGAAGGCAAACAAGGAGAGGCAGACAGTCAGGAGGCAATAAAAGAGGGCAAGCAGGCTCTGTGTCTGGGGGCAACAGTGCTGGTCGTGGACGCGGTGCATTGTCATCAGCACATGGCCATGGGACACGCTTGTCCTTGTTTTCGGCAGCTGGACATGTTGAGCCACATCATGCCGAAGACTTGGTAGAGTGGATGACCAAGCCCTCCTCCTCCTCCTCATCCTCTCTCACCCAGGCTCAGGGTACTGGCAAAGCAGCTGCCAAAGCGTCCTCTTCCCTGGTATCAATGTCAGACTCATCATCAGTCACTCCTTCCCTAGACCCACCATGTCCTCCTCCTGAGGAGTCCCCCGAACTGTTTGAGCACAGTGTTGGGTACATGCTCCAGGAGGATGCCCAGCGTTTCAAAGGGTCTGATGATGAAACCCAGCTACAGGAAGGCAGTAGCGTGAGAGCAGACAGAGGGGATGCTCAAGAAGGACACCAATCTGGCAGTCATGTTCCAGCAGCTGCAGCATACTGCCAGATTGGCTCCAGTGATGAGGAGGGAGGGGATGATGAGGTCACTGACTCCACGTGGGTGCCTAATAGGAGAGAGGAGGAGGAGGAGGATGAGGAGGAGGCACATCTCCAACGAGGCAGGATGCCCTTTGGTGGCCAGCGTAAGGGCAGTACACCGACGGAATCACACCGCAGAGCTCCGCCTGTGCAGGGCGCTGCCTCTGCCCGTCATTCAAAAAGTTCCTTGGTGTGGGCCTTTTTTGAGGCTAGTGCATCAGATCGCACAGCTGCTGTTTGCAACATATGTCTCAAGCGTATATCGCGTGGCCAAAACATCAGCCGCTTGGGTACCACATGCCTGACCAGACATATGTTGACCTGCCATGCAGCTCGTTGGCAAGCCTACCTCAAAGACCCACACCAAAGAACAAAGCGGACCTCTCCTTGCACCGCATCAGCTGGGATCTCCAACCCCACTATAACTTCAGTCCTCTCTGAAACATGCACTGAGAGGAATGAAGGTGTAGAATTAGGTGTGTCACAGCCAAGTACTTGCGGCCACTCTGCTAGCAGTACACCGACGTCCGATTCTAGCAGGCAAATTTCCCTGCCCCAGCTGCTGGACCGTCAAAAGAAGTTCACTCCCAGCCATCCACATGCCCAGCGGTTGAATGCTAGCTTGGCTAAATTGCTAGCGCTTCAACTGCTGCCTTTTCAGTTGGTAGACTCGGCCCCCTTCCGTGAGTTTGTGCAATGTGCGGTTCCTCAGTGGCAGGTTCCCAAACGCCACTTTTTCTCACGGAAGGCTATTCCGGCTCTCTACCGGCATGTGGAAGGCAATGTCTTGGCCTCGCTGGACAGGGCGGTCAGCGGTAAGGTGCATATTACCGCTGACTCATGGTCCAGCAGGCATGGACAGGGACGTTACCTTTCTTTCACGGCCCATTGGGTCACTCTTTTGGCAGCTGGGAAGGATGCAGGACAAGGTGCAGTAGTGTTGGAGGTTGTTCCACCGCCACGCCTCCAAAATGCTACTACTGGTTGTGACACACCTCTCTCCTCCACCCCCTCCTCTTCTTCTTCCTCCATGGCCTCTTCCTGTGGTTTGTCCTATGAACCAGCGGTGCTCCGTAGCCGTTCACGGGGCTACGCAAGTACGCAGGCAAAAAGATGCCATGCCGTGCTTGCGCTGGTGTGTTTGGGGGACAGAAGCCACACTGGGGCAGAGGTCCTGTCTGCTCTGCAGGGCCAGGCCGAGAGGTGGTTGACGCCACGCCAGCTTAAGCCAGGAATGGTGGTTTGCGACAATGGCACCAACCTCCTCTCCGCCCTCCGACAGGGACAACTGACCCATGTGCCCTGTGTGGCTCACGTCCTTAACCTGGTGGTGCAGCGGTTCTTGGGCAGGTACCCGGGCTTACAGGATGTCCTGAGGCAGGCCAGGAAAGTCTGTGTGCATTTCCGCAGATCTTATAATGCCAGTGCTCGCCTGGCTGAGCTGCAAAAGGAGTTGAACCTGCCCAAGAACCGCCTTATATGTGACATGCCCACCAGGTGGAACTCAACGTTGGCCATGCTGCAGCGGCTGCACACGCAGCAGAGGGCCATCAATGAGTACCTGTGCGACTACGGCACCAGGACAGGGTCAGGGGAGCTTGGTTTTTTTTCTCCACGCCAGTGGGGCATGATCAGGGATGCATGCACTGTCCTGGCACCATTTGAGGAGGCCACGAGGATGGTGAGCAGTGACAGTGCATGCATCAGTGACACTGTACCTCTTGTCCACCTGTTCGAGCACACGCTGCGTGGAATAATGGACAGGGCACTTGAGGCAGAACAGAGGCAGGAAGAGGAGGACTTCCTTGCCTCTCAAGGCCCCCTTTACCCAGACAGTGTTCCTTCTGTCCCACCCATCGCACAGGAAGAGGAGGAGGAGGAGGAGGAGGAGGAGGAGGAGGAGGATTGTGTCAGCATGGAGGTGGAGACTGGCACTCAGCATCATCAGCAGCAGTCTTTTAGGGATGATTTACAGTCCCAAGAAAACAGTGGACTTGTACGTGGCTGGGAGGAGGTGGCTGCGGATCATGTCGTCCTTAGTGACCCAGAGGACTCCGGAGCGAATGCCTCAGCAAACCTACGCTGCATGGCCTCCCTGATCCTGCAAAGTCTGCGGAAGGATCCTCGTATTCTTCGGATCAAGGAGAGGGACCATTACTGGCTGGCCACTCTCCTTGATCCACGGTACAAGGGTAAGGTTGCGGACCTTATGTTACCGTCGCAGAGGGAGCAGAGGATGAGACAACTCCGGGAGGCCTTGCAGAAAGGTCTGTGCAACGCGTTCCCAGAGACTGGGAGGTTACAAACTCCTGGTCCTGGACAACGAGTTGCTGAGGCTTCGGCCAGTCAAAGAAGGAGCGGTGGGGAAGGTGGCCGTCTGACCGATGCGTTCAGACAATTCTTTAGTCCGCAGCCCCAAAGTATGATCGGTTCCAGCAACCATCGCCAGCGTCTGATAAACATGGTGCAGGAATATCTAGGGGCAAGGTCAGACTTGGACACCTTCCCCACCGAAAATCCTCTGGCTTACTGGGTCTTGAGGATGGATCACTGGCCAGAGCTTGCACAGTATGCAATTGAGCTACTGGCCTGTCCTGCATCCAGCGTTCTTTCGGAACGCACATTCAGTGCTGCTGGAGGATTTGTCACGGATCACAGGGTGCGCCTGTCCACCGACTCGGTTGATCGACTGACTTTCATCAAGATGAACCAGTCTTGGATCACCACCAGCTACCACACACCTGATGCTGATATAACAGACTAATTGATTTTAACATGTCACATCCCTTCAAGACTGATGCTGATGCTGAGTGCCTGTGCTGTTATGTTGACTGGCTATCCTCCTCCTCCGAGTCCTCAATGATACGATTGATGATGATAGCTTGGAAGATCATTTTTGTTTATGGGTGCCGCCACCAGTGGCTAAGGCCCAATTTTTCAGCCCCTGTTTTACAGGGGCGTGTAATTACAATTTTTTTAGCAATAATTTGCCATAGGGCTCATTGCTGTGCTCCAAGTACAGTATCTGTGAGGGGTTGGAGTGTTGTGGCACCAGTGCCTAAGGCCCAATTTTTCAGCCCCTGTTTAACAGGGGCGTGTCATTACAATTTTTGAAGCAATACGTTGCAACAGGGCTCATTGCTGTGCTCCAAGTACAGTATCTGTGAGGGGTTGTAGTGTTGTGCCACCAGTGCCTAAGGCCCAATTTTTCAGCCCCTGTTCAACAGGGGCATGCAATTACAATTCTTGATCTAATAATTCACAGCAGGGCCCATTCCTGCACCCACCAAGAGTAACTGAGGGCTTACAGTGTTGTGGCAACACCACCACCACCACGAAAGGCCCAATTTTTCAGCCCCTGTTCAAAAGGGGCATGTAATTACAATTCTTGATCTAATAATTCACAGCAGGGCCCATTCCTGCACCCACCAAGAGTAACTCTGAGGGCTTACAGTGTTGTGGCAACACCACCACCACCACCACCACCACGAAAGGCCCAATTTTTCAGCCCCTGTTCAACAGGGGCATGCAATTACAATTCTTGGTCTAATAATTCACAGCAGGGCCCATTGCTGCACCCACCAAGAGTAACTGTCAGGGCTTACAGTGTTGTGGCACCAGCACCACCATCAAAGGCCCAATTTTTACTACCACTGTTCAACAATTATATGTAATTAAAATTCCTGATATAATAGTTGACAGCAGGGCGTTCCAGCACCAACCAAGAGTAACTGTGAGTGCTTACAGTGTTGTGCCAACACCAACAACTAAGGGGCCTATTTCTGCAGAGTATATACGGCAGGTCCCTACTTTCAAACATCCAACTTACAAACGACTCCTACTTGCAAACGCAAGAAGACAACAGGAAGTGAGAGGAAATCTACCACTAGGAAGGAAAATTCTCTCCTGTAAGAATAAATATGGGAGAAAGGTGTCTCCTCTGTACTGATGCTTTATCAGCAATCCCTGTTTCAAGAAAAACACCACATTTCAAAAACAGTTGTCATTGGGACGGAAAGTGAGGTGAAATGTTCTGAACAGGGGCACAGACAGCAAAACAAATGTTACAGGGGTGATAACCCTTACCTATGTTTTCCAAAAAGTTTAAAAATAGATTTTTGGGCTGGAGCTACACTTCAACAATGTACCTGTTCAAAATTACAAACAGATTCTACATAAGAACAAACCTACAGTCCCTGTCTTGTATGCACCGCCTGTATACGGCTGTTCAGAGTATATAGGGCCTTTTTTATTTTATGTGCGGGGTTCCCCTTAATATCCATACAAGACCCAAAGGGGCTGGTAATGGGCTGGGGTAGGGGGGGGTCATGGGGTAGCTATGCCATTTTTCTTAAAGATTTTCATCCATATTACCGGGACCAGACATTACATTAAAGCCGCAAGCAGTTTTAAATGGCTTTTTTTCCCTTTAGAAGTGTCATTTTGTGCAGGGACAGTTCTAAACACGGGAAACACGTGGCACTTCACAGGCATACTTTAGACACCCCCCAGGTACGATATTTAAAGGAATATTTGACTTTTTTTTTTTCACTTTATGCATCATTAAAATGACTGCTCCCGAAAAACGACCGTTTTTAAAACTTCTTTTTGCATTGATACATGTCCCCTGGTGCAGAACCCGGGTTCCCAAACCCTTTTTAGGACAATAACATGCATAATAGTTGTTATAATTAGCACTTTAGAATTCGAACGTTCGCATCCATTGTATTTAATAGGGTTCTAATGTTCGTACGAACTTTCGGTCCGTTCGCGGGTTCTGGTGCGAACCGAACCCGGGGGTGTTCGGCTCATCACTAATCTTGAGGTTCACAGGGAAAACTTTGCCACAGAACAGTTGAAAGACCCCGCCCTAATAAAGGCACGGGAAAACGTAGTGAAAATAGATGGCGAGTTAGTGAACCCAGATAATACCTGCACTTACCCATACTTCAGCGTAGAGAAGGACCTACTGTATCGGGTGGCAAAAAGGGCAGAAGAAACCGTTGAGCAGCTTGTGGTGCCCAAACCTTACAGGAAGTTGGTGTTGGAGTTGGCCCATGGGCACATTCTTGGAGGTCATCTGGGGACAGAGAAAACCCGAGAGAGGGTATTACAGAGATTCTATTGGCCGGGGGTGATGAAGGACATAGAAAATTATTGTTCCTCCTGCCCTGTGTGTCAGAGGTCGGCCCCGATGCCACATTTCCGTAGCCCGCTGGTCCCTCTACCCATCATTGAGGTCCCGTTTGAGAGGATCGCCATGGATTTGGTAGGTCCTATAATCAAGTCCGCTAGGGGGCACCAGTACATATTAGTTATAATGGACTATGCCACCCGTTATCCAGAAGCGATCCCTCTCCGAAATACCTCGGCCAAAACCATAGCCAAAGAGCTATCTCTGGTGTTTAGCCGGGTGGGTATTTGTAAAGAACTGCTTACGGACCAAGGTACACCCTTTATGTCCCGGGTTATGAAGGAGCTGTGTAAATTGTTCAAAGTGACGCAATTACGTACATCTGTGTATCACCCCCAAACCGATGGGCTGGTTGAAAGATTCAACAAAACCCTAAAACAAATGTTGAAGAAAGTGGTGGATAGAGATGGAAAGGATTGGGACTGTCTACTTCCTTATCTGATGTTTGCTATTAGGGAGGTGCCCCAATCCTCTACGGGATTCTCCCCCTTTGAGTTACTGTATGGGAGACACCCAAGAGGGCTGTTGGATATTGCCAAAGAAACTTGGGAAAGTGAGAGTTCTCCCCACAGGAGTGTGATTGAGCATGTCGCCCTGATGCAAGACCGAATTGCACAGGTAATGCCCATCGTGAAGGAACATTTGGCCCAAGCGCAGTTAGCACAGCAGAGAGTGTACAACCGTGGAGCCAAGACCCGTACCTTTTCCCCGGGGGATAGGATACTGGTACTTGTCCCTACGGTTGAAAGTAAATTCCTTGCCAAATGGCAAGGCCCCTACGAGATAATGGAAAAAGTGAGCGAAGTGAATTACAAGGTCAGACAACCAGGAAGGCGAAAGCCCGAACAGATCTATCACGTTAATCTGTTGAAAGCCTGGAGGGATAGAGAGTCCCTAGTCGCAGACACTTGGTCACCAGCTCAAACTGGTTGCGTGATTCCTGAGGTTGGAATAGCAGCCACCTTGTCACAACCCCAACAACAGGAGGTTAAGGAGTTTGTGCTTCGCAACAAGGAGGTATTCTCTGAGCTGCCGGGACAAACATCTGGGGTAGAGCATGACATCATTACCCCGCCCGGTGAAAGGGTGAAGTTAAAACCCTATCGGATCCCAGAGGCCCGACGGGAGGCAATACGGGAGGAAGTACAGAAAATGCTGAACTTAGGGGTGATAGAGGAGTCCCAAAGTGATTGGTCTAGTCCCATTGTGTTGGTGCCTAAACCGGATGGGAGCTGGCGATTTTGTAACGATTTTCGTCAGTTGAACAAAGTTACAAAATTTGACACCTACCCCATGCCACGTATAGATGAGTTGATCGACCGGCTGGGAACAGCCCGATACATGACGACTCTTGACCTCACAAAAGGGTATTGGCAAATCCCCCTGGCCAAATTGGCCAAAGAGAAAACCGCATTTGTAACCCCAGACGGGGCGTTCCAATATAAGAGAATGCCGTTCGGGTTACAGAATGCGCCGGCCACATTCCAGCGGAAAATGGACCAGATGCTGAGGCCCCATCGGAAGTATGCTGCGGCTTACCTGGATGACGTAATTATCCATAGCACAGATTGGGCCACACATCTGCCAAAAGTGCAAGCAGTCCTGGACTCTGTTCGGGAAGCGGGGTTTACGGCTAACCCCAAGAAGTGTACCATTGGGCAGGAGGAGGCCAAATATCTTGGGTACACCATTGGGAGGGGAGTAATAAAACCCCAACTCAACAAAGTCGAGGCCATCCAGAGTTGGCCACGTCCCAACAGCAAGAAGCAGGTACGAGCCTTTCTGGGAATCGCTGGGTATTATCGGCGATTCATTCCCCACTTTGCTTCTAAGGCTGTGCCCCTAACCAACCTAACGAAGGGGAAAGGGTCGGTCATGATTAAATGGACCCCCGAGGCTGAGGCAGCATTCCAATTCTTGAAACAAGCCTTATGTAGCCAGCCAGTGTTGTACTCACCCGACTTCTCTAAAGACTTTGTCGTACAAAGTGATGCGTCAGATGTGGGGTTAGGAGCAGTATTGTCCCAGGTCTGGAACGGGGAAGAGCACCCAGTCATTTACCTCAGCAGGAAGTTGAAGTCCCATGAGGTAAATTACGCCACCGTTGAAAAGGAGTGTTTAGCGGTGAAGTGGGCTCTAGATTCCCTTCGGTACTACCTGCTAGGTAGGCACTTTGACATGGTTACGGATCACGCTCCGTTAAAGTGGATGGCTCAAAACAAGGAAACAAATAGAAGAGTGAATAGGTGGTTCCTGGCCCTCCAGGAATTCAACTTCACAGTAAAGCATCGCCCTGGCGTTCAAATGGGGAATGTGGATGCTTTGTCTCGAGTACATGAATGCCTGATTGCTGGTGTTCCAACCCCGAGGTTAAAACAAGAGGGGGGGGGTATGTGACAGCAGGAAGGTAAAGTCACCTGGTTGCATCCAGGGGGGTAGATATATTTCGCCCAGATTCAGGCTTTACGCCGACTTATACAACTAGGTGGAGAGTTGTATAAGCCCAGCTGAGGATAGTGGGCTCATGGATGACTCATACCTCTAGGGAGAGTGTGGGGCGTCGTGCAGACAGGGAGTTGATGAGACCAGCTGAAGCTTGTCAGCTCATTTAGGCCTCTATAAGAACTCCCAGCTTCATTAGGGGTTAGCTCATGCCTGGACCCAGACCTGTGTGGACTGTCTAGGGAGAGTGAACCCCTGTGCGGTGAGACAAAGCCCGTGTGGCTATTTGCTTGGACATTTAAAACCAGGGACTTAGGGACTAGGACAGCACTAGGCTGATCCCAGTTGTTAGTTAGGAAACCTGTATGTTTAGTCAGAGGTCAAGTTGACCAGGATTTATTTTGTTTATGTTTCTTTTGGCTTTGCTGTGTTTTGTCACTGTAAATAGAAAATAAACCGCACCTTTTTTTTTGATTTTGAAAACCACAACCTCCGTTTGCTGGGCCTGTTTTTGTGTGGGGAGCCCATCCCGGGGGTCACACACACCCGCTGCCGAGCTAACCCCTCACAGTAGTTTGAACCTTAAGTAAAGAGTGGGTAAGAGGGAGGAGGGGGAGGGCTAGAGATCTCAGGATGTGCAATATTGATAGGTTGATGGTTGCTTTCTAGATCCTATATATGTGGAAATTAAATGAGGCCTCTCTGCCGATAGTGAAGAGGCAAAGTTCCAAGTAACAAATATTCCTGTCAAAATATTGGATCAAAGGATCTAGTCTATTATTAATATGATTTCTTGCTGGTAGATCCTGGACAGGTTAATTAGAAATGCGATTTCTCGATTTTCATATATAAAGATGGATCAACACAATAAACCTTTTTGGAAATAGGGAGCTCCTATTGCACATGAATATTATTACTCTGCTCCTTGGTATATCATATATTCATTCGAGTATTTGCACATTAATTGCATGTACTGTCAAGCAGGATACTTCCAATCCCTTGTTGTGTCTTATTCTTGATAATAAAGTATTGAAAGCTTTAACAGGGTAATGAAGATATAAATATTACTAGACTGTCAGTGTAGATTCCACTTCAAGGTAAGGGCTCAAAGTTGCCGCTGCAATGCAAGTATTGGAAGTTTTAAAGTAAAGTTTTTACATTACCAGGCTGTCAGCGCTGTGGATTCCACTTCCGGGTATGGGCGCAGAGTTGCCGCTGCTATGATCATACCTTACTGGTGGTTGGTGTGCTGAGGCAGAGTAAACTGAGATGTATCCAGTCCGCAGGTAAGTATTCCGCTTGCGGTTGGTGTGTGATGATGAGATGTCCACACGCAGAGAGATGTCCACACGATGAGATGTCCACACGCAGGGGATGTAGTTAGTTACTACCATCCATCCTTCTGCGGGGCTCGCTTGCCATCCGTTGTTGACTGGAAGTCCATTTGTCCCGTCCTCTCCAATCAGGCACCACTCAGCGTCACGTGACCAGTGTTGGCTGGTGACGTCAAGAATTTCAGGTACACTGACTCGAGTATAAGCTGAGGGGGGTATTTTCAGCCTTAAAAAAAGGATTGAAAAACTTGGCTTATACTCGAGTATATACGGTAAGTTGAAGCTTCTGCATTAACATCTTTGGCAATACCAGATAAAGAGAGTTGCAGTAGTCTAGGCAGCTACCCAGTGGCGGTGCGTCCATAGAGGGCGCCGGAGCGCCGCCCCCTCTCACTCCTGCACCGCCACTGAAAGACAATACACAGATTCATGCATTGCATGAATCTGTGTATTTTCGCCGCTGCCGTGCTGCCCACTATTCAGATGGCCAGCCTCCTAGTGAGCGCCGGCCATTTGAATTAGAGTGGTGGCCGGCGGTGGGTGTGACTTGGAAGTGTCTATCAGAGCCAGCGGCTCTGATAGGCTTTCCGAATACAGCTCGGAGGTGCGTTCCTTGGAGAAGACTGTGGGGGTTTCAGACAATCAGGTTCACCGGATCTGGTTACCGGTAACCTGATTGGCTGAAGCGACATCGAGGGCGGGAGAAGACATCGAGGATGGCGCGGACCCGAGGAAGGTAAGTGCAGGGCTTGGGGGTGGGAGAACAGGCTGCATTTGGGAACAAACTGGCTGTATATGGGACAAACTGGCTGTATATGGGGGACACACTGGCTGTATATGGGGGACAAACTGGCTGTATATGGGGGACAAACTGGCTGTATATGGGAACAAACTGGCTGTATAGGGGGACACACTGGCTGTATATGGGGGAGACACTGGCTGCATGTGGGAACAAACTGGCTGTATATGGGGGACAAACTGTCTGTATATGGGACAAACTGGCTGCATTTGAGAACAAACTGGCTGTATATGGGGGACACACTGGCTGTATATGGGACAAACTGGCTGTATATGGAGGACACACTGGCTGTATATGGGGGACACACTGGCTGTATATGGGGACACACTGGCTGTATATGGGGACACACTGGCTGTATATGGGGGACACACTGGCTGTATATGGGGGACACACTGGCTGTATATGGGGGACACACTGGCTGTATATGGGGGACACACTGGCTGTATATGGGGGACACACTGGCTGTATATGGGGGACAAACTGGCTGTATATGGGACAAACTGGCTGCATTTGGGAACAAACTGGCTTTATAGGGGGGACACACTGGCTGTATATGGGGGACACACTGGCTGCATTTGGGAACAAACTGGCTGTATATGGGGGACAAACTGGCTGTATATGGGACAAACTGGCTGCATTTGGGAACAAACTGGCTGTATATGGGGGACACACTGGCTGTATATGGGACAAACTGGCTGTATATTGGGAACACACTGGCTGTATATGAGGGACACACTGGCTGTATATGGGGACACACTGGCTGTATATGGGGACACACTGGCTGTATATGGGGGACACACTGGCTGTATATGGGGGACACACTGGCTGTATATGGGGGACACACTGGCTGTATATGGGGACACACTGGCTGTATTTGGGGGACACACTGGCTGTATTTGGGGGACAAACTGGCTGTATATGGGGAACAAACTGGCTGCATTTGGGAACAAACTGGCTGTATATGGGGGACACACTGGCTGTATATGGGGACACACTGGCTGTATATGGGGGACACACTGGCTGTATTTGGGGGACAAACTGGCTGTATATGGGAAAAAACTGGCTGTATATGGGGGACACACTGGCTGTATATGGGGGACACACTGGCTGTATATGGGGACACACTGGCTGTATATGGGGACACACTGGCTGTATATGGGGGACACACTGGCTGTATATGGGGGACACACTGGCTGTATATGGGGGACACACTGGCTGTATATGGGGGACACACTGGCTGTATATGGGGGACACACTGGCTGTATATGGGGGACACACTGGCTGTATATGGAGGACAAACTGGCTGTATATGGGACAAACTGGCTGCATTTGGGAACAAACTGGCTTTATAGGGGGGACACACTGGCTGTATATGGGGGACACACTGGCTGCATTTGGGAACAAACTGGCTGTATATGGGGGACAAACTGGCTGTATATGGGACAAACTGGCTGCATTTGGGAACAAACTGGCTGTATATGGGGGACACACTGGCTGTATATGGGACAAACTGGCTGTATATTGGGAACACACTGGCTGTATATGAGGGACACACTGGCTGTATATGGGGACACACTGGCTGTATATGGGGGACACACTGGCTGTATATGGGGGACACACTGGCTGTATATGGGGGACACACTGGCTGTATATGGGGGACACACTGGCTGTATTTGGGGGACAAACTGGCTGTATTTGGGGGACAAACTGGCTGTATATGGGGAACAAACTGGCTGCATTTGGGAACAAACTGGCTGTATATGGGGGACACACTGGCTGTATATGGGGACACACTGGCTGTATATGGGGGACACACTGGCTGTATTTGGGGAAAAAACTGGCTGTATATGGGAACAAACTGGCTGTATATGGGAACAAACTGGCTGTATATGGGAACACACTGGCTGTATATGGGAACAAACTGGCTGTATATGGGGACAAACTGGCTGTATATGGGGACAAACTGGCTGTATATGGGAACAAACTGGCTGTATTTGGGAACAAACTGGCTGTATTTGGGAACAAACTGGCTGTATATGGAAACAAACTGGCTGTATATGGAAACAAACTGGCTGTATTTGGGGACAAACTGGCTGTATTTGGGGACAAACTGGCTGCATTTGGGGACAAACTGGCTGCATTTGAGGGGACAAACTGGTGGCGTTTGGGCACAGTGGCTGCGTTTAATGGGCACAGTGGCGGCAATTGATGTTTTTTCTTTCAGTTTGTTTGCGCCCCCGCAAAAATTTTGAGCACCAGCCGCCACTGCAGCTTCCTATCGTGGCACAGATGACAGCTTTTCTGTCCGAGATATCCAGATATTTAAACAGACCCCTCAGGAGTTTTAGCTGCCAGTGACATGCACTGACAACCTTTTTTACCTGAGGAGCCAGGGTTAAACCTGAATCTAGGATGAATCCCAGATCACGGACCTGGGGGGCCACCTCCGGAGCAGGACCAAATGAGGGAGGCCAAGGTGGGATATCTGTGGGGTGGCCAGATCGCTGAAGATGATCACCTCAGTTTTTCCCCCATTCTTTGAGTGATTGCCTCCAAAACGAGGCCTGGTGCATACGTAGGTATGCATACACGTCCCTTAGTCAACATAGGAAGGCGTGGAGCGTACGTAGTTACGCATACACATCCCTTGGTTAAAACGGGAAGTAACTAGGTCCTCTACAGCGAGGCGTGGAGCACATGCCGATTTGCCATTTTGCCTTACAGGAAGTGGATGCAGTTCTACACTTCCGCTTGTTGATGACACGCCAGGTGCCTGTACCTCATTCTTGGAGTCATATTCTATATATAACTGTGATGGCTGCAGTGGTCTGGAACCCCAGATGATGTCTATGTAGACGAAACGCGTCGGGATGATCACCACTGCCGCCACAATTGTACTATTAAGCGCTGTTTATTCTCCTGAAATGTGAGTTTTAAACTTTATTACTTTTTTTACTATTTTTTACAGAGTTACGCTATGTGCCTTTTTTGGTTCTCCTTCCTTTAATTATACACACATGGGAGAACCTGTCCTTTTCTTTCTATGAAATACCTCTTACGGAGAGTACTATCCCAATGACCGTTGGTGGATTTGCTTCATTTACGAAAATGCCTCCAGAGTAGATGTTCCCATTTTCTGGCGTCTGCCAACACAAACACATTTGACTCATAGGATTCTATGTCTTTTTGAGTTCAAATCATCTGATAAGCTTTTACCTTATCGGTGTTGGGTTATTCACTTTCACTATTATTTCACCTATTTTGGATGTCCAAGTGATGTTATGAACATTCCATCGAAGCCCCATCAAGGGATGTGTGGACTTATTATGTAGTTTGTTTTATTTCACATATGGACTGTACAACCTTCACCTCATAAATGTCACAAGCACTGTGTATTCATTCATTTTGATTATAGTTTTACGTTGTTCACATTGTGCAGTTAGGAACTATTATAAGATCCCTGTACACTTCAAACTGCAAGCGCTGCACTATTCTTATTTCATTTTTTATTGCATAATTGTCTGTTTGTCGTGCTAGCTGCTGCTTGATGCTGGACGGTCTAGCGCGGTATTAAACTTATATTCTCACTAAACATTAAACTTCACATCAGGATCATCAGTTATTATTGAAATGAAAGCTACAGATTTAAAAAGACTAAAAACAATTGGAATTATGTTAACAAGTTAAAAGTTAAACGTATATGATATTTTAGAAATTGCTTTTAGTTCTACTTTAAGCCAATCACCTGCAAGCTGGAGAGTACGTAGCGCAGATCAGAGAGGCAGACTCCATGTATGACACTGGAAATATTACATTTATTCATTCCAGAGCAGCTGACTCACTATTGGATGACTGGCATGGTCCAAGAGCTGGCACAAGTAACTAAGACGTTGACTGGTTATGTTGGTGGTGAAGCCTCTTATTTGTCCAAATCCGTTCTACCCACGTCTAGCCTGTGGTGAGAAGACAGCCGTTTATGTGTTCTTAAATTCTATGTATGCAAAATACATGCCCGCAGCAAAGGGAAATACACTTGTATGAATTTGCCAGGAAATAATTATATATTTATTTGCATAACCGGGACCACTAGCTCTGTACACTGAACCTCTGCCAGCCAAGGCTAAGCACCTTGTGCAAATTGTGACGGGTACAAAAAAACTCTTCTTCTTCCAGAAAGGACACATGTCCGTGTATGTGTCACACCCTGGCCACGTCTACAGGGGTTTTAGAATTCTTTGGTTTACTGACTTATGACACTGACTGGTTATTTTTTTCTGGTTTAAAAATATTAAAGGAAGCCTATAAGGTTAGAAGCTTCTATTGTTGCTGAGTAGGTCTATTGTTGTTGGCTGGGGGGGTCTTATGTTGCTGGGCGGGGTCAGTTGTTGCTGGGAGGGATCTACTGTTGAGGTAGAGGTGTACTGTTGCTGGCTCTGGAGGGTCTATTGATGCTGGCTGCTGGGAGATCTGTTGTTGCTGCTGGGGGTCTATTGTTGCTGGGGTGGTATTTTGTTGCAGGGGGTCCATTGTTGCTGGGGGATGTCTGTTGTTGGGTGGGGAGTCTATTGTTGCTGTGGTGGGGTCTGTTGCTGGGGGGGGTCTCTTGTTGCTGGAATGGGGTCTATCAAATTCCATACAAATTACTTAATAGTACAAAATGATACTTGGTTTTGTGCTCTCTTAAATGGGGCGGTACTGGGAGGTGGGTAGGGGGATGAGCCAAGAGACAGTGCTCAGAGATGGGTTGGGGCAGAGACGAAAGGTGTCTTATAAGGGGGGAGTTCCTGCACCTATTCTCTGAGCAAAAAAAAGCCTTGGGTGTCATTAACTTAATATTGACTTCCGCTGCAGATCGCAACTCCAGTGTAGGAAATGCGTACAGAATGTAGGTTTCCCGCACCACGTTCTGGTGTGGATGGGCCCTTCCTCTATGACTTGCCTTAGGATCCCAGCAGGACAATGAGCAGGGATCTGATGCCTCCTTGGCAGTCCTGCTGCCCTGGACCATAATGCGTTTGCTATGTAGAAATCCAGCCCTGCACACTGTACATTGCATTGCCGATACAAGGTAGTGTTCACTGAAGAAATGCTAAAGATAGAAAAATAAAGCAGAGATTAACTATTTTATTTTGCCAAGGGCAAGAAGCACCATAAGCTGGCATTCCTCACTTTAAAGATTTGATCAATCAATCAATGCATTTCAGTAAGGATTACGTGTACCTTCTATCAGACCACAGTGACTCTGCAGTGATCAAAGTGTAAAGTGACTTCTGACAGCCTGAGCCGTGTTCTCACTGACCTCAGGGCAGGCTCAGAAGAAAGCCACAATTAATGCCCAATATGTTCTGTTTTCCTGCTGGGTTGGATGCCGGGATGGCTCTACACATAGCTAGGTCTAAGTACAAAGTGTGTGTAAGGACTGCATCCACCTCTGTTCCAGGGGCTGTATTATGGAGAGGTTGTAAAAGGCAGGCTGTAGTGTTGACCAACGTTAGGGTATATACAGTGCATTGAAAAAGTATTCATACCCCTTGAAATTTTCCACATTTTGTCATTTTACAACCAAAAACGTAAATTTCTTTTATTGGGATTTTATGTGACAGACCAACACAAAGTGGCACATAATTGTGAAGTGGAAGGAAAATGATAAATGGTTTTCCAATTTTTTTACAAATAAATATGTGAATAGTGTGGTGTGCATTTGTATTAAGCCCCCCTGAGTCATTACTTTGTAAGAACCACCTTTCACTGCAATTACAGCTGCAAGTCTTTTTGGGGATGTCTCTACCAGTTTTGCACATCTAGAGAGTGACATTTTTCCACATTCTTCCTTGCAAAATAGCGCAAACTCAGTCTTTCCACAGATTCTCAAATGGATTTAGGTCGGGACTCTGACTAGGCCATTCTAACACATGAATATGCTTTGCTCTAAACCTTTCAATTGTAGCTCTGGATGTAGGTTTAGGGTCGTTGTCCTGCTGGAAAGTGAACCTCTGCCCCGGTCTCAAGTCTTTTGCAAACTCTAAACGGGTTTCTTCTAAGATTGCCCTGTATTTGGCTCCATACATCTTCCCATCAACTCTGACCAGCTTCCCTGTCCTTGCTAAAAAAAAGCTTCCCCACAACATGATGCTGCCACCACCATGTTTCACGGTGGGGATGGTTTGTTCAGGGTGATGTGCAGTGTTAGTTTTCTGCCACACATAGCGTTTTGCTTTTAGGCCAAAAAGTTCAATTTTAGTTTTATCTGACCAGAGCACCTTCTTCCACATGTTGGCTGTGTCCCCCACGTGGCGTCTCGCAAACTGCAAATGGGACTTCTTATGGCTTTCTTTCAACAATGGCTTTCTTCTTGCCACGCTTCCACTCATGCACACTGGACGTTTTTACAGCTGCTGCTAGGGGTGTCTGAGTTTTTTTTTTCCTGCCTCTAAATGCCCCATCATGTTAGCCTATGTGTCCATGCACACATAGGTGTAGCGACCTCACCCCTCTCACCCCTTCTCATTCTCGGCTTGTCTTGTCTCTGTCTAGGGGTGTCAGTACCGGGGGGAGGGATGAGATACACCACGGCCCATGTCCTCCATAGTGAAGAGGTGAAGGCCAGAAAGATCAGGCTTGGTGTAGGTGTCCTAGGGTCAAATCCTTTCCTCGGATCCACTCCCCTTTGCTCCTAGTAACCAGAGTTCCACACACTGAATAGGTCCAACACAGTTTTATTCTTCTCAGCGAATAAACATACAGCACAGTCAAGTTGGGACCTTTGCAACAGTTCAGTATTAATGGGAGTAGGTCGAGGCACAATCCTTTAAAGTATCGCTAACCACTGTGGTGTCACCAATGGCGAATAGTCACTGCCACTGACTATATGAGGTAGAACATGAATTACCTTCGCTAGCACAGCCCCTGTCAGGGGAAGGATATTTGTCCAAGGGAGTCACCGGAGGCCTCTCTGTCACCAGCAAATGCTGCGCCGGACTCTCCAGAGAAGTTCCGCTCACCAGTCCTCACAAACTCAGACACGGGCACCCAAAGAGTTAGGGCCCTCTCGGATTCCTCCACCCTTGCAGAACTCAGTCAAAGGTACTGAGCCCCAGGCATCCGCCATAGTACCTCACCCCAGGCTAAAGGTGCCTGAGATGGACTCCATCTCTCGCTCCGGCCAGGTCAAGGGCACCTGAGCCCGAAACTCCGGAACGCCAGCACCCAAGCTGAAGGTGCCTGGGTGCGGCCACGTCCTCCGACTCTGAACCCCAAGGTCAGGGCGTCTGCCCCCTTTATCCCCTCTCCCTTTGCGTCACAGCAGGTTCCCCGTCCTGCTGTACCAGCGCCAGGAAAGGACAAAAAGGCGTGGTGTGAGTTCAACTCCGGCCCAGGGTGGCAACGCCACCTGTAGGCCGCAGGGAACCTCACACCACCAGAGTCCTCCAAGAACCACAAAAGGGTCTCGGATTCCCTAGCAATCAGTGCATCTGGGTTACACTACCACCCAGATGCTTCCCCTAAATTCAAATACCCGCTACATAGGCTTTTAACAGCATTTAGTGACAGGAGCTTTTAGAGGCTTTTGTAGGCAGGAAAAAATCCCACTGCCAGTGTGTCCAGGAGCAGCAGAGTGTGGGCAGAAACAATGCTTGATGCCAATGAAAGCTGCTAGAAGTTGCTAAAAGCTGCTAAACGTGCCTAAATGATTTATTCTGGCCAATGAAATGAATTAACGCCCAAGAGCTTGACGCCTTTAAAAGCTCCTAAAAGCTTGTAAAATCTTTAGACACTTTTACAACGTTTTTTCTACAAAAACGCTGCTGGCTTCTAGGTGAGTGTTTCGCTTGCGTCTATCTAGCAAGGTTACTCTGTGGTATAACAAGGAAGCTGAGACTTCTGCAGTGTGTAAATGTGCTTTTACTATACAAGATGCTGTACATACAAAACTATTACAATATTAGGAATACAATACAAGACTGACAGATCTCTATAACAAGCAAAAATGCCTAGCAAATGAACAGCCTATGGTCTATAACAGTACACATACATTTAAAGGTTACTTATCTTCTGTTACGGTAAATTCGTGATCTCCATTGGCAATGATTCTTCTTGGAGACCAGGTTCTGTTCTTCTATCATGAGTGGCTTCTTCTGATCTTACAGCAACATGATGTGTGTGTCTGTGTCCTAGCTTATGCCTGCTTTTATGTGTCAGGCTGAGTTACCAAACAACAGCAAACATACCTGTTTACTGTAGCTGTTGAATACAACAATGCTATCTACCTAATGTCTACTTAAACCAAATCTGTCAGTAATCTAACAGTCATTCTTTCAGTTTGAGAGCTGAAAGAAATCTCAAACAAGTAATGTCTTACTTGTTTACTGTAGCTATAATACAACAATGGTATCTAAACCCCATTGTATGAAAACAGCATTTGTTTGAGAAATCTACTCAAACCAAAAAACTGACAGTAATCTGACCAACTCACTATTGTAAAATTGTCCCATGTATCCTATGTCTGAGTAATATAATAAAAATCATATTTTTAACAAATGCAACACAGTGAGTTAAAAAAAAAACGTCCTGTGAGCACGAGGCCTTCAAGTGCAAACTTTCTTGTGGAAAGAGTTCACATATCAATCAAAGCTCCATGGCAAGTAACAATCAAGATGTTGAAAGTTCATACTGTGAATGGTTGTTTCAGACTGCTACATCGGAATAATAATTTATTATTAATAATTTATTCTATTTCCGTGGTGACATCGGACGGTGGCGGAGAGGATCCCAGTGAAGGACGAGTTGCCGACTGGGACACCAGGTGGTGTGACATTCTTGAGTGCTATCTGACCATTTATAATTGAATGTCCATTTATTCTGGTAAGAGGCTCCTTGAATGGTGACTCGTGATGGTGGAAGCACTTTATTCTAACAAGAAGTGGAAGTGTGGGACACCTTCAGCTACATATATGAGTTGTCAGTGTCATGGATATGCAGTAGTGTTTGTCTGTCAGCTTACCTTCCTTCCCATGTGTTCATCTTAGAGGCCTGAGCCCTTTCACCTGGCTTCCTTTATAATCTCCTCCCAGCCAGACTCCACCCCAGGCCCTATCACAGAACACTATATTAACCTGTGCACTGCAAGCCTGCTTGGCTGATCAACGTGTTTGTTAGGCATTGTGTGTTTGGGTTCCTGCCTGCCGTGTGCTATGTCTGTCTCTCTGTTACGTTATTGGCTTGTCCCCGACTATCCCTGTCTGCTCGTGACCCTTGACCTTCGGCTCGTTCTTCGTTATCCTTGTCTGCTTGTGGCCCCTGACCTTCAGCTTGTTATTCGGTTCTCTCTTATCGTGTGCTGCTGCTTCCCCTCTTTTCCCCTTATCCTACGGGGCGTGAGCTAGGAAACTCCAGGGGCCGCGACCTGGTCCCAGCCTGCAGCATAACATCCTCACCACTAGAGGCCCTGGAGAAGACCAGCTGGGTCTTAGACTCCGCGCCTGGGGAATCTTGGCTCTAGCTTCCGTTAGGATCCCGGTTGTGCTCCTCTGGTCCCGCTTTCCACAACCACCCAGTTTCCTATCCTTAGAAGCCAGCCATAGGGTTCACTACCTCGCGGTGCACTCCTGTCCCCCTACAGTGTGCATCTGTCACCTGGCCACAGGTGACCCTGACAGTTTGATCAGCCATGAACCCGGCTGACATCCCGTTACCCGTGGATGATCCGTTGCAGGGCATAGTTTGCAGACTTGAAACCCAGGAATCGAATCAGACTCAGGTGATGCGATTCCTCCAGGATCTGGCTTCTCGCTTTGAGCAGCTTCAGGCCTCCTTGGGAACCCTGAATCCGCAACCTCAAATACAACCAGCGGCTGCACCTATTGCACCAGTCGCAGCCACACACTCACTACAACTGCCAGCTCCGTCCCGTTTCTCTGGGGACTCCAAGGCTTGCAGGGGGTTCCTTAGCCAATGCACAATTCATTTTGAGCTCCAGCCCCAAAACTTCCTGTCTGATCGGGCTAAGGTAGCCTATATCATTTCCCTCCTCTCTGGTGAAGCTTTAGCCTGGGCAGCCCCTCTGTGGGAACTGAATGATCCAGTGGTTTCTAGCCTGTCTGGCTTCTTGAAACTTTTTCGGAATATCTTCGAAGAACCGGCTCGTGTCTCTTCAGCGGCCAGCGCCCTTTTACGTCTCCGCCAAGAGTCTGCTTCTGTGGGACAGTATGCCCTTCATTTCCGCATACTGTCGGCTGAGTTGAGCTGGAACAATGAGGCCTTAGTCGCAACCTTTTTGCATGGCCTGTCTGATAGAGTGAAGGATGAATTAGCAGGAAGAACCATCCCCACTGATCTGGCCGGCGTTATCTCCTTGTGTAACCAGATCGATATTCGCTTTCAGGAGAGGACCTTAGAAAAGCAACGCCAGCACTCCTTGGTTCTTAGTCAGCCTGAGCTCCCCTCTCTTCGACCCGTAGAGCATCTCCTACCAGCTGAGGAACCCATGCAGCTGGGTTGGACCAGGCTATCCCCCGAGGAACGTGCTAGGTGCAGAACTCTTGGTCTGTGTCTTTACTGTGGGGGCAAAGGTCATTTTCGTGACACTTGCTCTCTTTGTCCAGAAAAACGTTCGGGTCCACTTCATCTGGAAAGTGGAGTATTGGACCCAGAAATATCACCTTCCCCTTCTCGTCTTCTGCTTTCTGTGTTCCTTCATGTTGGTGCTTCTTCTCATTCGGTCTCAGCATATCTGGATTCCGGAGCCGCTGGTAATTTTATGGACTGGGAAATCGCATCGTCCATGAGACTTACTCTTTTGCCCCTCACCACACCATTGGTGGTCTTGGCGATTGATGGTACTGTTCTCCCAGGGGGACCTATCCACTTCCAGACCCTCCCTGTTAAGATGTCGGTAGGGACACTCCACCAGGAGTGGATATCCTTCCTTATCTTACCCAAGGCCTCAACGCCTATAATTTTGGGTCTCCCATGGTTACAGCTCCATTCTCCTCATGTGGACTGGACTACTGGACAGATCCTGGCTTGGGGTCCCTCCTGTTCCTCGTCCTGCCTACCCAAGGTTGCCCCCTGTGAATCTGAGCCGGTCATTCATTCCAGGTTGCATAACCATTTACATTTCTCTGTCCCTAACCACCCTTGGACGCACAGCCAGGCTAGCTTGTCTACAAGTCCTGCAGTCGCTACGTCTTGCGATGCGATTCAGGTAGTCGCTACACCTGACTCAGCTATTCACTCTGCCTCTGTACTAGTTATGCCAGTCCAGCCCATGCCCAGTGAGCCTCCTACTTTTTCTTGTTCGGGACATTCTGCTTGTCCTTCAGCTATTCAGTTTGACTCCGGCGACATGTCACCTTCTAACCAACCTGACTTCAGGGTTCCACTGACATCTGCCCAGTCTGATGGTCCTGTGCAAGATGACCAGTTCCCCTTTAAGGGTCTAGGGGACCCTCCTCAGATTCCTGTTGATCCTCTCATGCCCTTGCTTATTCCTAGAGAGCCTTTGGTCCTCAATAGATCTTCTTGTCATCTCCCTACCTCGTTTTCGGTCTCTGAGGATAATCTTAAGTACGAGGTTAGACAAGTTCTGGATTCTCGGCTCTGCAGAGGCATTCTTCAGTACCTTGTGCATTGGAGAGGTTTTGGTCCTGAGGAGGCATCTTGGATCGCTGCATCTGATGTCGCTGCACCTCATCTGTTGAGAAGGTTTCATCAGAGATTTCCCTTTAAGCCTGGGCCCAGGCGGGGGAGGGCCCATAAGAGGGAGGGTACTGTCATGGATATGCAGTAGTGTTTGTCTGTCAGCTTACCTTCCTTCCCATGTGTTCATCTTAGAGGCCTGAGCCCTTTCACTTGGCTTCCTTTATAATCTCCTCCCAGCCAGACTCCACCCCAGGCCCTATCACAGAACACTATATTAACCTGTGCACTGCAAGCCTGCTTGGCTGATCAACGTGTTTGTTAGGCATTGTGTGTTTGGGTTCCTGCCTGCCATGTGCTACGTCTGTCTCTCTGTTACGTTATTGGCTTGTCCCCGACTATCCCTGTCTGCTCGTGACCCTTGACCTTCGGCTCGTTCTTCGTTATCCTTGTCTGCTTGTGGCCCCTGACCTTCAGCTTGTTATTCGGTTCTCTCTTATCGTGTGCTGCTGCTTCCCCTCTTTTCCCCTTATCCTACGGGGCGTGAGCTAGGAAACTCCAGGGGCCGCGACCTGGTCCCAGCCTGCAGCATAACATCCTCACCACTAGAGGCCCTGGAGAAGACCAGCTGGGTCTTAGACTCCGCACCCTGGGGAATCTTGGCTCTAGCTTCCGTTAGGATCCCGGTTGTGCTCCTCTGGTCCCGCTTTCCACAACCACCCAGTTTCCTATCCGCAGAAGCCAGCCATAGGGTTCACTACCTCGCAGTGCACTCCTGTCCCCCTACGGTGTGCATCTGTCACCTGGCCACAGGTGACCCTGACAGTCAGCACTTTGATTGTTACTTGTCATGGATCTTTGATATAGGTGAACTTTTTGCACAAGCATGTTTGCACTCTAATAATGTGATTTTGCACTATTATTTCTATTGCATTGTATTTTTGAATATATTGTGATTTGTCATTTTGATTTTGAATGACCCCCTGTGGTTACTTTGCAGCAAGCGTGCTACTCGGCACAGGACCTAGAAGAAATTGGTGATTGCTGTAGTATAGGTGCCTATTACAGTGATTTTCCACTTCCCAACGGTCCCACAGGGCATATGAATACGTGCATTGGTCGAAGCTGGACCAATGTAACTATACAATAAAATGCTTACCTAGAATTAAGCATTAATTAATGGGGGAACAATGAGCACATAAAGGCAAATGCATTTGGAGATGTGCTGGAGACTACACATTGATCTCTATGGGATATGGTAGTGCAAGTGCAAGACTAATGACTGACTAATGCAAGGTTTGCTTTGCCAGTGATTTCATACATTGGAGACTATTATTTACTCTACTAGCATATATTTGATTCACTTGCTGGTAAAATGTTGAAGGACCATTTTCCAGTTCACTAAGTACACAGCATGCAGTAAGCCCCCTATAAAGGAAGCTTTTACAGCAAGCCTTGCTTGTGACATTGCTTGCCTAACAAGGAAGTATTGTATACTACTCATTACATTACTCCTACAAAGTTGGGGTTTCCAAAGGCCATTTAGATGGCAGAGAGCCAACACTACCCTGATGAATGAGCTTCCTGATTGGGAATTGAAACGAGACAATAAGCCTCATGCTCTAAAATATCCTTTTCTAGATGCCATTTAGTCACAATCAATATGCAATGCACTGTTACAGGGTCACCCCGGGTACCCTTCATCAGGCAATTGTGACCAAATGAAACCTCACATAGCATATTGATAGTGACTGCATAAAGTCTTCAAAGCGATACATTGGCGCGTGGAGGAGGAATTGCTTCTGAGGAGCAATGCCATCCACTCTGGTCATTCAGCACCCAGAAGAGGAATCATCACATGGCTTGGTTTTGAGTATACCCAGGGCTTTTTTTTCAGCTGGAACTTGGTTGAACTCAGTTCCACCACCTCTGGCTCTGGCCTCTGTTTCCTGCTCACCACTATCACTTGTAAACACAGAAGTCCAGCTTCTGTGTTTACAAGTGACAGCTTGTCTCTCAACGGCTCCCACAGATCTGATCTCCTGAACAGCTCCCACTGAGTGCAAGATAGGGGACAAGTGAGATGCAGGTGCCCAGGGTGCAGTGTGGATGCTGACACCCCCCACTGGATGATCTTCCTGCAAGCGAGAGAGGTGGAGCCACCTACAGTGTGTGAGGGGGTACTAGAGAAGAAGAGGGGTGAAAGTGAGATGTGGATGCAGAGGTAGGCAGCTGTGGGGGAAGGCTAAACTTTAAACTCTGTGTGTAGCGCACCCCTGAACTCTGCACTATGTACATAGCACTCCCCCGAACGCTGCACCCTGTACTTACTATGTACTGTACTATGCACTCCTGGTATTTAATGTCCCTTTAAGACCCCCGCACTGTTAATGAAATTTGACCACACCCAATATTTAATGCGATTTGGAGGGTGTGTGCGTAGGTGGGGGAAGGGGGGGTTTTGGGGGGTCATGGTTGAGTTCCTGCACCTTTTTTATGAGAAAGAAAGCCCTGTGTATACCTATACTTTCCAGTTTGAAGTCAATGGTGTTGTGAACTAACCACTTTAGCAGTTCACTGGTGGAACCAGTCCTCACTTAACAAACAAGAACAATTTGTTTACAAAGAGATTTATTGAGTTTTGCAAGTTAAAGGGGTTGTAAAGGTTCATTTTTTATTTTCTAAATAGGTTCCTTTAAGCTAGTGCATTGTTGGTTCACTTACCTTTTCCTTTAATTTACCTTCTAAATATTTTTTTTCTTTGTCTGAATTTCTCACTTCCTGTTTCTCCTCACTAAACTTCACACCATCATCCGAGTGGTGTTGAGTCAGCCAGAACAGCTTACTGAACAGCTTACTGTGGAGGAACAGGAAGTGAGAAATTCAGTCAAAGAAAACAAAGAAAAAAAATATTTAGAAGGGAAATGTAAGGAAAAGGTAAGTGAACCAACAATGCACTAGCTTAAAGGAACCTATTTATTTAGAAAATAAAAAAAGAACCTTTACAACCCCTTTAAATAACAAGAGATAGAAAAGTAATTCACAGGGGGGTACAATAAAAAACAAGAGGCAGAGGTAACAAAGTTACAGCATGTAACACAAAGACATAAGAACAAGTCCAAATGGTCACATAACTATGCTTGGTCTTCTCCAACCGAAGGCAAGGTCAAAAAGTGCACTAATTCCTTACCATGGGGGCACATAACGCAATTTCATAGGAAAAAAGTGTTGCCTATGTAGTTGTACACCCAGGAGAAAGGAATAGGGAAAGAGAAAGAGAGGAGCAAAGGAAAAAGGTGGGAGAAGAAGACGAGGGGGAGAGGAAGAGAGGGGAGCTTGCCAGGGGAGAAAAAAAGGGAGGGGTAAGAAGTATGCTATGCGGTTCCATCTATCGTGCCAACCCAGAACAGGTCGCAGGAAAAGTCATATCTATAGCAGGGAGCGATCCAGACCCAAATGAAAACAAGAACAATATAGAGCGTGTTCTGATTGCTGTGAGTTGGTTTGCTTTTCTCTCCATTGGACAGCAAGAAAAAAGTCACTAAGCTAAAGCTACTGAAAATGTTCTATTTTGAAATGTTCGTTCAAGCTTCTAATGGTTAATGAATGTTTTCGACCATAGTGACAAGATGAATCAAATGCGAAGGATGGAAAAACATTTTTTTTCTTATCTGGACAAAATTCTAATGCCGTGTACAGACGATCAGAAATTCCGACAACAAAACCGTGGATTTTTTTCCGACGGATGTTGGCTCAAACTTGTCTTGCATACACACGGTCACACAAATGTTGTCAGAAATTCCGAACGCGGTGACGTACAAGACTTATGACGGCACTATTAAAGGGAAGTTCAATACCAGTCGTGTTAGTAGAAGTTTGGTGAGAGACGATTTGCGCTTTTCAGCCTCGTGCTTTTCAGCCTCGTGCTTTTCAGTCCGTTACAGCGTGACGAATGTACTATCTCCATTATGAATGCTAGTTTTACCAGACTGAGCACTTCCATCTTATACTTGATTCAGAGCATGCGTGGAATTTTGTGCGTCGGAATTGTCCACACACGATCGGAATTTACGAGAATGGATTTTGTTGTTGGAAATTCCGACAGCAAATGCTTGACGGAGCATACACATGGTCGGAATTTCCGACAAAAAGCTCCCATCAAACATTTTTTGACGGAAATTCCGACCGCGTGTACGCGGCATAACAGTTAATGTGATCTGCAGTCAGGAAAATCATGTAAAAAATCATGTATTACGCATGTGATAGGAAAAGTTTTATTTGGAAATAAAATATTCTTTCTTTTACATGATTATGTACAGTATGTTATAGAGTATATGAAAGAACAATACAAAGGTTTCTGTATAGTTTATACAAGAATGGACCACTAAGTGGATTCCAATATATACAGTTGTGCTCATAAGTTTACATACCCTGGCAGAATTTATGATTTCTTGGCCATTTTTCAGAGAATATGAATGATAACACAAAAACTTTTCTTTCACTCATGGTTAGTATTGGCTGAAGACATTTATTACCAGTCAGCTGTGTTTACTCTTTTTAAATCATAATAGCAACAGAAACTACCCAAATGACCCTGATCAAAAGTTTACATACCCCAGTTCTTAATACTGTGTATTGCCCCCTTTAACATAAATGACAGCTTGAAGTCTTTTGTGGTATTTGTGGATGAGGCTCTTTATCTTCTCAGATGGTAAAGCTGCCCATTCCTCTTGGCAAAAAGCCTCCAGTTCAAGTAAATTCTTGGGCTGTCTTGCATGAACTACACGTTTGAGATCTCCCCAGAGTGGCTCAATGATATTAAGGTCAGGAGACTGAGATGGCCACTCCAGAACCTTCACTTAATTCTGCTGTAGCCAATGACAGGTCGACTTGGCCTTGTGTTTTGGATCATTGTCATGTTGGAACGTCTAAGTACGTCCCATGTGCAGCTTCCTGGCTGATGAATGCAAATGTTCCTCCAGTATTTTTTGATAACATACTGCATTATTCTTGCCATCAATTTTGACCAAATTTCCTGTGCCTTTGTAGCTCACACATCCCTAAAACATCGGCGATCCACCTCCGTGTTTCAAAGTAGGAATGGTGTACCTTTCATCATAGGCCTTCCTCTCCAAATGAAGCGTTTATGGTTGTGGCCAAAAAGCTCAATTTTGGATTCATCACTCCAAATGACTTTGTGCGAGAAAGTTTGAGTCTTGTCTCTGTGCGGTTTGGCGTATTATAAGCGGGATACTTTGTAGCATTTGTGTAGTAATGGCTTTCTTCTGGCGACTCGACCTTGCAGCCCATCTTTCTTCAAGTGCCTTCTTATTGTGCATCTTGAAACAGCCACACCACATGTTTTCAGAGAGTCCTAATATTTCACCTAAAGTTATTTGCGGGTTTTTCTTTGCACCCCGAACAATTTTCCTGGCAGTTGTGGCTGAAGTTTTAGTTGGTCTACCTGACCGTGGTTTGGTTTCAACAAAACCCCTCATTTTCCACGTCTTGATTAGAGTTTGAACACTGCTGATTGGCATTATCAATTCCTTGGATATCCTTTCCTGTTTTATACAGTTCTACTACCTGATCCTTTGGCAGTTCTTTTGCTTTCCCCATGACTCAGAATCCAGAAACGTCAGTGCAGCACTGGATGAAACATGCAAGGGTCTGTCAGGAGTCCAGAAACGCATTAACCTTTTATACACACACTAATTACAAGCAAACAGATCACAGGTGAGGATGGTTACCTTTAATAGACATTCAAACCACTTTGTGTTAACTTGTGTGCACATTATCTGGCCAAATTCACCAGGGTATGTAAACTTTTAATCAGGGTCATCTGGGTAGTTTCTGTTGCCATTATGATTTAAAAAGAGTAAACATGGTTGACTGATATTAAATGGCTTCAGCCAAACACTAACCATGAGTGAAAGAAAGTTTTTGTGTTATTTATATTCTCTGAAAAATGGCCAAGAAATCATAAATTCTGCCAGGGTATGTAAACTTATGAGCACAACTGTACATGCCGTGTTATGTCAAAGCATTCCCAATGATATCCCCAAAGGTTTCTGCATTGTAGACTTTGAGGATGACACATCTTAAAGTTTAAACCTGGCCAAACTTTTTTTTTTTTAGTGTAGCAGGTACTTGAATTTAAGGGGGGCATCTGGGTGGTAGTGTAACCCAGATGCACAGATTGCTAGGATATCCGAGACCTTTTTCTTGTTCTTGGAGGACTCTGGTGGTGTGAGGTTCCTTGCGGCTCACAGGTGGCACTGTTGCCCTGGGCCGGGGCTGAACTCACACCGCAAGACTGTACCTTTTTGTCCTCCCCTGGAGCTGGTACAGCGGGGCGGGGAACCCGCTGTGACGCAAAGGGAGAGAGGATAAGAGGGCAGCACACCCTTACCACGGGGTTCAGAGTTCGGGAGTCCAGAGTTGGAGGACGCACCTTCGGCCTGGGTGCTGGCAATCCGGTGTTCCGGCCTAGGTGCCATTGACCTGGCCGGAGCGAGGATGGAGTCCATCCCAGGCACCTTTAGCCTGGGGTGAGGTACTATGGCGGATGCCTGGGGCTCAGTACCTTTGACTGAGTTCCGCGAGGGTGGAGGAATCCGAGGGGGCCCTAAATCCTTGGGTGCCCGTGTCGGAGTTCGTGAGGACTGGTGTGCGGAACTTCTCTGGAGAGTCCGGCACAGCATTGCTGGTGACAGAGAGGCCTCCTGTTCCTCCCTTGATCGGATCTCTTTCCCCTGACAGGGGCTGTGCTAGCGAAGGTAATTCACTTTCTACTCAACATAGTCAGTGGCAGTGACTATCCGCCACTGGTGATATCACAGTGGTTAGCATCAGAAGGGAAAGGATTGTGCCTCGATCTATTCCCTATTATAACTCAGTAGAAGAAACTGTTCATTGTATAGGAAAGAAGAATAAAACTGAGTTGAACCTACTCACTGTGTGGAACTTCGTTTACTAGGAGCAAAGGAGTCAGGAACGAAGTACTGGACTTGACTCTAGGACACCTGCACAGGACCCAAATTTCTGGCCTTCACCTCTTAGTTATGGAGGACATGGGCCGTGGTGTATCTCATCTCTCCCTCCCAGGGACCCCTAGACAACAGCCACATAACCGATAAAGCAAGAGGGAGAGAGAGGGTCGCTACATTAGTTTTGGTTAGAGTGGGGGTTTTATCTGTGGTCTGTGGGAGAGATTTCCCCCCTCTTCCTGTCATCAGAGCATCATCGTGCTCTGACAAATGATTTTTCAAAACTTCATACAGTTGTTTGAAAGAAAATCTATGTATGGCCAGCTGAGTACTACAACTAAAATCACCTATAAAAAAAAGTGTAACATCTAAAGTGTACCATGGTGGATATGGTGAAAGGTTTATGTTCTTAAAGGGCATGATTTATTACAGCACGCCTTTCCAGATCTTCCAACATCAGCTCTCCATAAAAAAGAACCTGCCATCCTTATTTCTATTACAAGGAATGTTTACATTCCTTGTAATAGGAATAAAAGTGCTAAAAAAATATATTTAAGGGACAGTTTAATAAAAGAATTAAGTAAAAATTTTTTTTATGGTGCCCCAATCCTTTAGTGCTCGCATACAGAAGCGGTGCATATGTAAGCGGTGTTTGCTCCACACATGTGAGGTATCGCTGTGAACGGTAGCATAAGAGCAATAATGCTAGTACTAGACCTCCTCTGTAACTCATGTAAACTGTAAAGGCGTTTAAAACATCGCCTGATGAGATTTTTAAGTACCATAGTTTGTCACCATTCCACGAGCGTGCACAATTCTAAAGCATGACATATTAGGCATCTATTTACTCGGCGTAACATCATCTTTCATATTATACAAAATAATTGGGGTATATATTGTGTTTTCTTTTTAAAAAATTAATTACAGTGTATTTTTTTATCAAATAGCTTTTGAAAAACTGCTGCACAAATACTGTGTGACATAAAAAATTAAACGATCACCATTTTATTCCATTGGGTCTGCTAAAAAAATATATAATGTTTGGGGGTTATAAGTAATTTTCTAGCAAAAAATACTGATTTAATCTCGTAAACAAAAAGTGCCAGAAAAAGCCTTTGCTTCAAGTGGTTACCAACATATTCTCTTGGGACTGACCCGGGGGGGGGGGGGGTAAATGCCTCATTACCCTGTCCTTCTTCATCTGTAAGCACAAGATAAGCATGCATTTGTATGAGGATGGTGTCTGTATGAGGATGGTGAGTATTGGGAGTAGGGATGGGCTATCTGTTCGAGTCGAACATGAGTTTGACTCGAACATTGGCTGTTCGCCCAACAGCCCAACAACAAAGTGCTAATTTTAAAGGTTAATATGCAAGTTATTGTCATAAAAAGTGTTTGGGGACCCGGGTCCTGCCCCAGGGGACATGTATCAATTGTATTTTCGGGAGCACTGATTTTAATAATGCTTAAAGTGAAACAATAAAAGTGAAATATTCCTTTAAATTTCGTACCTGGGGGGTGTTTATAGTATGCCTGTAAAGTAGCGCATGTTTCCCGTGCTTGGAAAAGTCCCTGCACAAAATGAAATTTCTAAAGGAAAAAAAGTAATTTAAAACTACTTGCGGCTATAATGAATTGTTGGGTCCCGGCAAAACAGATAAAAGTCATTGAAAAAAAACAGCATGGGTTCCCCCCTTAGTCCATTACCAGGCCCTTTGGGTCTGGTATAAATATTAAGGGAAACCCCGAACCAAAATTAAAAAAAAAAAATGTGTGGGGGCCCCCCAAATTCCATATCAGGCCCTTCAGGTCTGGTATGGATATTAAGGGGAACCCTGCGCCATTGTTTTTAAAAAAATGGCGTGGGGTTCCCCCCAAAAATCCATACCAGACCCTTCAGGATTTTAAGGCAAACCCCGCGCCAAAATTTTAAAAAAATGGCGTGGGGTTCCCCCCCAAAAATTGCAATTAGCCTTTAAAATGAGCACTTTTGATTTTTCAAGTTCGTGTCCCATAGACTTTAACGGTGTTCGCGCGTTCAAACAATTTTTTTGCCTGTTCGCATGTTCTTCTGCGAACCGAACCGGGGGGTGTTCGGCTCATCCCTAATTGGGAGACATATAGCACATAGAGGGCAATGTATTGTATGTGCACTGGAGTCTACACATTGATTTCTATGGGATATGGCGGTATGGGAAAAATCTGCTCTGCTAGTGATTTCATGCATTGGAGATAGAATAACCAACCTTTTCATGGGGAGAAAATTGTTATACAGTGCCACATAACAAAATAACTATCCAAACTCATTAACAATGTTAATGTTGTTGTTTTTTTGCCTCTGGTATGGAGCCTTAAAAGTCTCTTAAGCCCTGTACACACGATCGGTTTTAACCACTGAAAACAGTCCAATGGACTTTTTTCATCGGACAAACCATACGTGTTTGGGCCCCATCGGTCTTTTTTTTGTTAAAAAATAGAAAATGTTTTAAATTTATCCGATGGAAAAAAAAAAATTATAGCAAATTACTATCGTCTGTGGGGACTTCCATCGGATAAAAAACCCACGCATACTCAGAATCAAGTCGACGCATGCTCAGAAGCATAGAACTTAATTTTTCTTGGCTCGTCTGAGTGTTTTACGTCACAGCGTTTGGGACGATCGTTTTTTTGACTGATGGTGTGTAGGCAAGACTGACGGAAGTCAGCTTCATCGGATTTCCGATGGAAAAATCCATCGGTTTAAAATCCATTGGAAATCCGATCGTGTGTACAGGGCTTTAGTGTTGGAACCTATTGGTTCCTTAAAGCAGAGCTCCACCCATATAATAGTCAGCAGCTCCAAAAAGTGTTTCTGCTGACTTTTAATAATCAGACACTCACCTGTTCCACGATCCAGTGATACGGGCGCATGGAGCCCCGCTCATCTCCGCGGCGCCTGCATTCTGACTGTGGGTGCCCGGCTGTGGCTTCACAGCCGGGCACGCACTGCGCATGCGTGAGCTGCGCTGTGATTGGCTGGGCAACCTACTGGGACCTGTGACGTGTCCCAGAAGATTGCACAGAGGGAGGTGGGAGAGGTGAACTTCCTTTCCGGCGCCGCAGAGCCCCGGTAGGAAGTGGAAAGTGTCTCTAAAAAGAGGGTATCCGCTGCCCCCCCTCCCCCCCCCGAAAAAATGACATGCTAAATGTGGCATGTCAGGGGGTCTCCTGCACTTAAAGCAGAAGTAAATTTTTTGTGTGGTACTCCGCTTTAATGTGTTTTCATCCAGTGCAGAATATTACTGTGAAAATACTCTCCCTGGAAATATTTGATTCATCCATTGTATTAGTAAACTGGTACTGTATATCATTGACAAGGGACCAGTTACCAGCTTACTAAGTGCACTGCATGTAATAAGCCCCCTATAAAGGAAGCACTCAATGCTAACCCCTAGTTGACCATTTTTAAACAAACTATTGGTGCACTACACTGTACGTGCAAATAATTGTGCATAGGTTACGTAAAGTGACCCTATATTCTAACATTTCTATAAAAGTAAAGCCGCACTTTAATTTTCCAGGGTAGAAAATGTGCAGTTGGCTTTGGAAGCCAGAATAAATATTTGCAGATAATAAGAATCCTCTCATACAAGCTACATCTTTTTTTTTTTTTATAATTGAAACTTGGGTGTTATTAGAATTTGGCATTTGCTTTTAATTATAAGAAGTGTATAGGAACTCACTGTACTTTGTATAATCAGCTCACTGAGTGCTATTATCACTTCATAATTAGGAGCAGGTGCTAGAATACTGAACACAGCATACTGTAAATGTGTGAATAGACTTGTGGGTGGAAGCCGTTATTTTAACTGCCACAATAACACAGTTTGGAAGTGTATTAATAAATGCAAATAAGTAAGGGCAGACAAAAGCTAACACTAAAAGCTGTACCCGTTTCAAAGAAATCTTTATTGAAAGCAAAAAGGAGGCTACTGTCACTGACCTCTTTCTGAAGATGATACTTGCCTTTTCTGTTTCTGGCTACAAAATTTTCTGCCATAGGCGTGCGCAAGGGGTGTGCCAGGTGTGCCTGGGCACACCCTAATCCCGGAGTGGGCAACCTGTCAATGGTGGGCATGTGATAGGTAAACTGCAATCCTTCCTTACCAACCCTCAGAACCTGGACAGGAGAAGTGGCGGGGGTTGAATTTAGTGGAACCGATCTGTATTTTCTTCCTGCAGCAGCTGAAAAGTAGGCTTCTCCTCCTCTGCCTTTTGTCAACATTCAGCTGCCACAGGAGGAAAATATAGGGTATCGGTACTAATATATGCCACCCCTCCTTTCCCTGTTCCTCTTCCTTCTGTTGCCCGGGTCCCTCATGTGCTCCCTTGCTCCCCTTCCTCCCATTGTTTCAGGATGGATAGTGGGGAAGGGACCGGTAAATATGTGCAACGCATATGTGTTAGAGATTTGGGGTGCACACCCTAATGCAACAGGCTGTGCACACCTATGCTGTCTGCAACACAATGGGGGTTATTTACGAAAGGTAAATCCACTTTGCACTACAAAAAATGGTCTGGTCATTGGGGGTAAAACCTTCTGGGGCTGAAGTGGTTAACTAAATTCTACTGGTGTATGGCAAGCAATAGGGGGTTATTTACGAAAGGCAAATCCTAACTGACAATTGCCCGGTTGCGAGACATTGCACCCAAACAAAATTGATGTCCTTTTTTCCCCACAAATAGAGCTTTCTTTTGGTGGTATTTGATCACCTCTGCGGTTTTTATTTTTTTATGTTATAAACAAAAAAAGAGTGACAATTTTGAAAAAAAAACAATATTTTTTACTTTGTGCTATAAAACATACCCAACAAAAATATGTAAAAAAATCAAATTTCTTCATAATTTTAGGCCAATATGTATTCTACTAATTAGCGTATATTGATTAGTTTACGCAAAAGTTATTGCATCTACAAACTATGGAATAGATTTATGGCATTTTTATTTTTACTAGCAGTGGTGGCGATCAGCGTTTTTTAGCGAGACTATGCTTTATATTTAGTTATTTTCCTAAAGCTCAGCCTTAACAGTAAGATACTGAATTTAACTAGCATGGTAATATGAGTGTGAAGTGAAAGAGTTTGGGCCAGGGGGGCTCCCTCCCCCCAAAGCACCTTCTCCCCGTGTTGATTGAGACAAGGGCCTCTTCCCCACAACCCTGGCCCTGTGATTTAACAAGGGGGCCCCCAAGATCCCCCCCACCAAAATCAGTGTGGGGTAGTTAAGTTAATAAAAACACAACACCAACCCAAACAAAAAACGACGCCCACTGAACACAACTGCTCCTGTCTAGGGACACAGCCGAATGACAGGTTAACATAGGGGCAGGGGTTACCCGGTTTTGTAACCAGGTGACTCCGCCTACATGTCTACCTCTCCATGGTAAGGGCATGTGGCCTGGTATGGTTCAGGAGGAAGGGGCACTTGCTTGTCCCTGCCTTTTTTGGCCTGCAGGGCTGCATGTTTGGATAAGTGTCTGGTATGGATTTTGGGGGGGATCCCACACATTTTTTTTTAAATTTTGATGTGGGGTTCCCCTTTAAACCCATAACAGACAAAAAAGGGCCTGGTATGGATGGGGCTGATGAGACTGAGCTACTCTGATGACAATATGTAAAAATAAAAAATAGTAAAAAAAATAACAAAAGGGTTAAAAAAGAAAAAAAAGTTTAAAAAAATTTAATAGATTTTTTTTGTTTTTTTTGTTTACATATTGTCTTCAGTCAGTATCCTTGTTTATTGCCACACCAGTCATATGATGACGCTGTACTGCACTGGTGACACTATGTAAATGTCTTAATTTTCCAAAATATTGTGACAAAAAAACTACAATTTCAAAAAACTCACCATGCCTATTACTAAATACCTTGGACTGTCTACTTTCCAAAAAAGGTAATTTGGTGAGTGTTTGTACTGTCCTGGTATTTTAAGGACTTCAAGAAATGAGATAGGCTGTCAGTACATTGGATTGATCAATTTTCAAATACCGTATATACTCGAGTATAAGCCGAGTTTTTCAGCACATTTTTTTGTGCTGAAAATGCCCCCCTCAGCTTATAATCGAGTCAGTGTCCATGGGCATACCTGATCAGCCCGTGTCATGCTCAGACGGTGGGGGCGGGCATAGGCATGGCAGTGTGAAGACGCATCCTTTCAGGGCCCCCGGACTTTGGGGACCCGGTACCGACCAAACTTGGCACACATGTAGCCCCACTCTTCCTCTACAAGTGTGCAAAGTTCGTTGTCCGGGGGACCTACGGCCGGGGAGCACCGATTTTTCAAAGCCGGGCACTCCTTCCATAGACTCCCATGTTAAACATCAGTCAAGGCATGGGCACAGTGAGGCATGGGCACAGTGAGGTATGGGCACAGTGAGGCATGGGCAACAGTGAGGCATGCACATTGACACAATGAGGCAAAGTGAGGCACAGTGAGGCGTGCAGATGGACACCCTAGGCTTATACTCGAGTCAATAAATTTTCCCAGTTTTTTGTGGTAAAATTAGGTGCCTCCGCTTATATTCGGGTCGGCTTATACTCGAGTATATACGATAGATTTTATTGGATATATTTTATAAAATATATATATATTTATTTTTTATTTTTTTTGGTCTTTTTTCGTTTATATAATGTAAAAAAAATCCAGTGGTGATCAAAGAAAGCTCTATTTGTGTGAAAAATAATTATATGAATTTAACTTGCATACAGTATTGCATGACCGCGCAATTGCCAGTTAAATTAGCACAGTGCTGAATAGCAAAAAAATGCCCTGATCATGAAGGGGTAAAACCTTCCGGTGGGCAATTGGTTAACAATTATGGGAGAGCAAGCTTCATATCTCCCTTCTAAAATATTTCAAATACATGATGAAAAAAAAAAATCAAGGAAACTTATCTCCAATGGTGGAGACGTCCACTAAAGTGTGCATGCCCATCCTAATTTAAGATGACTAGGAATTCCACTTTAAAAGGCACTTGACCAATTTTGTAGTCTCACATCCCATGGTCACTTCCTAGCACTAAATACCTGGATGTACAAATAATATCACAGTCACGGTTTGTTGTACCAGTTCCGTGTCATATCTTTCAAACAAACCTCCCATTAGGGGCATGAAGTCATGCGATGTAATATTATCTGCAGAAGCACCAGCCATCTGGAAATGCTTCACAGGTAGCTGAAACTTATCTACACAGCGGCATATTAAGGTGAACAGAATCCAGATTCTACATGAAGTCTCTGTAGGTGGCCTAAGGCTACTCGAATTTAATCTCACAAAGGCACCTGGCCCCCTGGAATGCAGCCAAGGCTGAAGCACTAAAATATTCAGAATATCACAAAAATTGCAAAGTGTCTATAGATCACAAGCACAACAAAGAGTTTGAAGAAACAGAAGTTCTCTGGTTAATCACTGGTTTGCCATCTATTAATCTTGTACAAAGGGTTTTATTAATATTCATTCCAACATAACAGCTCATCACATTGCGAATAAACATATAATAATACAAAAAGAGAAAACAAAATAAAGTGAATAGATATGCTCAAGTTCTAGAGATTCCAAGAATGGTCATACATATATAGCGGGGTGTTCAATTTAGGGGAGTGTCTGAGAGGTAGTTAGGCTCAGACACCCTATTGTTAGGGTTAATGAACCATTTTTGTGCCATGGGAGATAGTATTGGTGCATAGTTCCCCGGGGCCTACAGGTGGCGCTGTCGCCATAGGTCCGGGTTGAACCACAATACAAGGTTGTGCCTTTTCTTGTCCCCTCTCGGCAGCAGTACGGCGGGGCAGGGAACCTGCTGTGCCTGTCGGGAGAGGGTATAAAAACGGGTGGCCATCTTCCATGAGGGGTCCGCGCTCAGGCACCTTCAGCCTGGGTGTGCATGTGGGTCGTCTCCGGGTGCCCTAGGCCCAGAGGCCTAGTTCCTGTTCCATCCCAGACACCTTCAGTCTGGGGTGAGGTACTATTTTGGAGGCCCGGAGCCCAGCACTTTCGGTTGGGTTCCGCCGGGGATCGAGGACCCCCAGGGTGCCGCCTTGCGAGGGGACCCGGCTCTAGGACGAGGAGGCCATTGGGGTTACCTGTACCGAAGACCCAGCGCAGAGTCGTGGTGATGGTGGGGACCTCTGGTAACTCTCCGGAGGGATGTCTTCTCCTTTACATGGGCCAAATACTATTTGAGAAGGGAGTTCATGTTCAAGGTCAGTGGCAGTGGCCTCATAGGGCCGTGCCCTATTCACCAAGTCAGTGGCAGTGACTTTATTCACCAGGTCAGTTGCAGTGACTTTATTCACCCGGTTTGTGGCAGAGACCAACCTCACGGTCTGTGGCAGAGATCGTGCGCCAAAGCTGTTTGTGAAACCTAAACAGTCAAAGAGTCTGATTCAAGTTTGTGCCTGGACCTCCTCCCACCTAAGCTGTCCCGTGTCTTGCTCCAACCTGTCTGCTGTTAAAGAGGCTATTTATTATCCAGTGTGAAATAAATATAGAAGTTGGACTTTCAGTTGGTGTGGACAGTTACATTACTGGGGAAAATATAGGGACTTGCCTCTACCTATGGTAGAGGTGGGAATCTTCCTTGGGAGGATTCAACTCTAGCCGCAGGCAGGCCTGAAAATCAACACCGATCAACCCCCTTACACAGGAGGGTACGGGCTTGTGGTGCGGTGTGCCTCTCCCTCCCTGCGAGGAGCCAAAACTAAATAAAAAGGCAGGGAGGGGGAGAAATGAGGGCGCTACACATAACATTTAGAAGATTGAGATCACAGTCCGGAACCTCGGTAGTCTGGGACACGCTGCACCAAATATAGGTAAAAACGTCCTTACAGAGTTTGAGTGCAGCTTGTTATCAAATGCCATCTATTATTCTATCTACTATATCTATCTATCTACCATATTTATTAATCTATCAGTCTTTCTACCATAACAATTTTTTTTCCTTTTCTTTCTATTTACAGTGTCTGTCTAGATTCACCTACCGTATATATCTAACTTAAAGGATTTTGAGTACTGTCTTTCATTATTTCATGCCCTATAGTTGACATTTACTATTTACTACTATTTTACTACTATTAGTAAATTTGTCTTTCACCACCTCCATCCATCTTTTGGATTCAGCACAAAGCCCTGAAGTTATCACTTTGATCAGGGCAGGGGTTACCTTCAACAGGAAGTCATTCTACTACACAGGTCATTCCGAGAAATGGTTTTAATTATTCAGTATTCGTGGAAAGAAGTTTTGTCCTTCTGAAGAAAAACAAACCGACATAAAGTACTGGAAAAATTTTACTTATCAATTTGTCTTTTTGATCATTTTTTTTTTTACACTTATGCCGCGTACACACGATCGATTTTTTCGACGGTGAAAACACCGTCGAGAAAATCGACGTGAAAAACGAGGAACAGCTTGTTCCCCCCACACACGGCCGTTTTAAATGACGTTTTTTTTTTGGTCGAAAAAAACGACCGTGTGTGGGCTCCGCGGCAGTGTTTCCCTATGGGAAAACTGGCGTGGAAAAAAACGACGGGAATCACGACGAGAAAAATTAGAGCATGTTCTAATTTTTCTCGTCCTGATTAATGCCGTTTTTCCCGTAGAGAAAAACGACAAAAAGCCCACAGACCATCGTTTTTCTCGTCCAAAGGAAAAAATTTAATTTTTCTCGACGGGAAAAACGGTCGTGTGTACGCGGCATTAGGGGTTGATTTACTAAAGGCTGTGCAAAGTGCAGTTGCTGCAGAGCTTAGTAAATGGGGTAAAGATTTTGCAACAAATATCCAATCACATGCAAGGAAAATAAATTAAAAAAACAGCATTTTTGCTTGCACATGATTGGATGATGGAAGTCAGCAGAGCTTCTGCTCATTTACTAATCTCTGGAGCAACTGCACTTTGAAAAGTGCACAGTCTATTTGCCTTTAGTAAATCAACCCCCGTAACCTGTTTACAATCCTACTCCAGTTATTTTTTTAAAGTGAAACTAAATTCTCTCAGTCAATATTAACTGATTTTATGCTGCTAGCATTAGTAAATAGATACAGTGTCTCACAAAAGTGAGTACACCTGTCACATTTTTGTAAATATTTTATTATATCTTTTCATGTGACAACACTGAAGAAATGACACTTTGCTACGATGTAAAGTAGTGAGTATTTCCTCAAAATAACTCAACACACAGCCTTAATGTCTAAACCGCTGGCAACAAAAGTGAGTACACTCCTAAGTGAAAATGTCCAAATTGGGCCCAATTAGCCATTTTCCCTCCTCTGTGTCATGTGACTCATTAGTGTTACAAGGTCTCAGGTGTGAATGGGGAGCAGGTGTGTTTAATTTGGTGTTATCACTCTCAATCTCTCATACTGGTGACTGGAAGTTCAACATGGCACCTCATGGCAAAGAACTCTCTGAGGATCTGAAAAAAATAATTGTTGCTCTACATAAAGATGGCCTAAGCTATAAGAAGATTGCCAAGACCCTGAAACTGAGCTTCAGCACGGTGGCCAAGACCATATAGCGTTTTAAAAGGACAGGTTCCACTCAGAACAGGCCTCGCCATTGTTGACCAAAGAAGTTGAGTGCACGTGCTCAGTGTCATATCCAGAGGTTGTCCATATGTATGAGTGCTGCCAGCATTGCTGCAGAAGTTGAAGGGGTGGGGGGTCAGCCTGTCAGTGCTCAGACCATACGCCACACACTGCATCAAATTGGTCTGCATGGCTGTCGTCCCAGAAGGAAGCCTCTTCTAAAGATGATGCACAAGAAAGCCTGCAAACAGTTTTCTGAAGACAAGCAGACTAAGGACATGGATTTCTGGAACCATGTCCTGATGAGACCAATCTAAACTTATTTGGTTCAGATGGTGACAAGCGTGTGTGGTGGCAATTAGGCGAGGAGTACAAAGACAAGTGTGGGATGCTATTAAAGTTCATGAGCATGTAAAGGCAGGCGTCCCAATACTTTTGGTAATATAGTGTATCTACAACAACATTAGCAAGGGAGGAGCACATAGAATCAACCCAAGCCCCTCAATATGCGCATGCACAAAAGTGCACCATCTTGAGGCAGTTTTATAAACTACGTGGAACATAGGTAAAATAATAAAAAATATTAAATACATATATAGGGCCCTGATACCAGCACACCCTAGCCTAGGGGATTATATAAAAACAAAAAAAAAAAATGTTGTACTAAAGAAAGAGAGGCTAAAGTGGACTTTGATGGCATCGTATGTGGAACTGATAATCAGTCAAAGGTATAGTATAAAAAGATCTTTATTACAAAACATAGAAAAGGTTCATATACATATTTATAGAATAAAAAGGTTGCTTGTGACAATCATGAAATAACTCGCTATTGACATTCAATTGTTACCAATGAAATACCCAATCATCAATAGTGCATTGTATAGAGGCTCTACATGTTTCGTGGTTTATGCCGTAATATCCTCAGGAGTAGGGATGAGCTTCGTGTTCGAGTCGAACATACGTTCGACTCGAACATCGGCTGTTCGATCGTTCGACGAAGATCGAACGATTTGGGCCGTTCGCGCCAAATTCGAGTGACGCGAACGGCCCACAATGCACTACGCCATCGCAGTGTCATCCAGGCGCTGTGATTGGCCAAGCATGCACTGTGACCCCGCATGCTTGGCCAATCACAGCGCCGGCAGCGAGGAGAGCAATGATTGGCCACAGGCAGGATGCCTGTGGCCAATTATTGCTGAGGGTGTTTAGTACACGCCCCACACTATAAAAGGCCGCCAGCACGGCGGCCTAGTGTAGTGTGTTCCGGAGCAGGGATAGAGCAGCATAGGCAGGGACAGTGACTTTTATTTCTTTCTTGCTTAACCTGGATTCCTTTAGTTTAGGGAAAGAGAAGGATAGGTAGGGAGAGTGTCAGTGTGTTTTGTGCTTGTGCTATATTGTGCTTAAAAAAAACATTTTTTCTAGGGACAGAAAACTGTAGGTAGGGAGAGTGTGTCAGTTTCTTTCACTGTCAAAGTCCTTGTTTCCAGGGACCTGGAAGGACAGTGAGTGAATTCTCCTTGTGCTAAATTGTGCTTAAAAAAAACATTTTTTCTAGGGACAGAAAACTGTAGGTAGGGAGAGTGTGTCAGTTTCTTTCACTGTCAAAGTCCTTGTTTCCAGGGACCTGGAAGGACAGTGAGTGAATTCTCCTTGTGCTAAATTGTGCTTAAAAAAAACATTTTTTCTAGGGACAGAAAACTGTAGGTAGGGAGAGTGTGTCAGTTTCTTTCACTGTCAAAGTCCTTGTTTCCAGGGACCTGGAAGGACAGTGAGTGAATTCTCCTTGTGCTAAATTGTGCTTAAAAAAAACATTTTTTCTAGGGACAGAAAACTGTAGGTAGGGAGAGTGTGTCAGTTTCTTTCACTGTCAAAGTCCTTGTTTCCAGGGACCTGGAAGGACAGTGAGTGAATTCTCCTTGTGCTAAATTGTGCGTAAAAAAAACATTTTTTCTAGGGACAGAAAACTGTAGGTAGGGAGAGTGTGTCAGTTTCTTTCACTGTCAAAGTCCTTGTTTCCAGGGACCTGGAAGGACAGTGAGTGAATTCTCCTTGTGCTAAATTGTGCTTAAAAAAAACATTTTTTCTAGGGACAGAAAACTGTAGGTAGGGAGAGTGTGTCAGTTTCTTTCACTGTCAAAGTCCTTGTTTCCAGGGACCTGGAAGGACAGTGAGTGAATTCTCCTTGTGCTAAATTGTGCTTAAAAAAAACATTTTTTCTAGGGACAGAAAACTGTAGGTAGGGAGAGTGTGTCAGTTTCTTTCACTGTCAAAGTCCTTGTTTCCAGGGACCTGGAAGGACAGTGAGTGAATTCTCCTTGTGCTAAATTGTGCTTAAAAAAAACATTTTTTCTAGGGACAGAAAACTGTAGGTAGGGAGAGTGTGTCAGTTTCTTTCACTGTCAAAGTCCTTGTTTCCAGGGACCTGGAAGGACAGTGAGTGAATTCTCCTTGTGCTAAATTGTGCTTAAAAAAAACATTTTTTCTAGGGACAGAAAACTGTAGGTAGGGAGAGTGTGTCAGTTTCTTTCACTGTCAAAGTCCTTGTTTCCAGGGACCTGGAAGGACAGTGAGTGAATTCTCCTTGTGCTAAATTGTGCTTAAAAAAAACCTTTTTTTCTAGGGACAGAAAACTGTAGGTAGGGAGAGTGTGTCAGTTTCTTTCACTGTCAAAGTCCTTGTTTCCAGGGACCTGGAAGGACAGTGAGTGAATTCTCCTTGTGCTAAATTGTGCTTAAAAAAAACATTTTTTCTAGGGACAGAAAACTGTAGGTAGGGAGAGTGTGTCAGTTTCTTTCACTGTCAAAGTCCTTGTTTCCAGGGACCTGGAAGGACAGTGAGTGAATTCTCCTTGTGCTAAATTGTGCTTAAAAAAAACATTTTTTCTAGGGACAGAAAACTGTAGGTAGGGAGAGTGTGTCAGTTTCTTTCACTGTCAAAGTCCTTGTTTCCAGGGACCTGGAAGGACAGTGAGTGAATTCTCCTTGTGCTAAATTGTGCTTAAAAAAACATTTTTTCTAGGGACAGAAAACTGTAGGTAGGGAGAGTGTGTCAGTTTCTTTCACTGTCAAAGTCCTTGTTTCCAGGGACCTGGAAGGACAGTGAGTGAATTCTCCTTGTGCTAATTTGTGCTTAAAAAAAACATTTTTTCTAGGGACAGAAAACTGTAGGTAGGGAGAGTGTGTCAGTTTCTTTCACTGTCAAAGTCCTTGTTTCAAGGGACAGAGAAGGACACCTGAAGGTAGCCCTTATTGCTTTTTTCCCATCTCCCTGCAGGCCATCTATTAGAATGTCTGGAAGGCAAACAAGGAGAGGCAGACAGTCAGGAGGCAATAAAAGAGGGCAAGCAGGCTCTGTGTCTGGGGGCAACAGTGCTGGTCGTGGACGCGGTGCATTGTCATCAGCACATGGCCATGGGACACGCTTGTCCTTCTTTTCGGCAGCTGGACATGTTGAGCCACATCATGCCGAAGACTTGGTAGAGTGGATGACCAAGCCCTCCTCCTCCTCCTCATCCTCTCTCACCCAGGCTCAGGGTACTGGAAAAGCAGCTGCCAAAGCGTCCTCTTCCCTGGTATCAATGTCAGACTCATCATCAGTCACTCCTTCCCTAGACCCACCATGTCCTCCTCCTGAGGAGTCCCCCGAACTGTTTCAGCACAGTGTTGGGTACATGCTCCAGGAGGATGCCCAGCGTTTCGAAGGGTCTGATGATGAAACCCAGCTAGAGGAAGGCAGTAGCGTGAGAGCAGACAGAGGGGATGCTCAAGAAGGACACCAATCTGGCAGTCATGTTCCAGCAGCTGCAGCATACTGCCAGATTGGCTCCAGTGATGAGGAGGGAGGTGATGATGAGGTCACTGACTCCACGTGGGTGCCTAATAGGAGAGAGGAGGAGGCACATCTCCAACGAGGCAGGATGCCCTTTGGTGGCCAGCGTAAGGGCAGTACACCGACGGAATCACACCGCAGAGCTCCGCCTGTGCAGGGCGCTGCCTCTGCCCGTCATTCAAAAAGTTCTTTGGTGTGGGCCTTTTTTGAGGCTAGTGCATCAGATCGCACAGCTGCTGTTTGCAACATATGTCTCAAGCGTATATCGCGTGGCCAAAACATCAGCCGCTTGGGTACCACATGCCTGACCAGACATATGTTGACCTGCCATGCAGCTCGTTGGCAAGCCTACCTCAAAGACCCACACCAAAGAACAAAGCGGACCTCTCCTTGCACCGCATCAGCTGGGATCTCCAACCCCACTATAACTTCAGTCCTCTCTGAAACATGCACTGAGAGGAATGAAGGTGTAGAATTAGGTGTGTCACAGCCAAGTACTTGCGGCCACTCTGCTAGCAGTACACCGACGTCCGATTCTAGCAGGCAAATTTCCCTGCCCCAGCTGCTGGACCGTCGAAAGAAGTTCACTCCCAGCCATCCACATGCCCAGCGGTTGAATGCTAGCTTGGCTAAATTGCTAGCGCTTCAACTGCTGCCTTTTCAGTTGGTAGACTCGGCCCCCTTCCGTGAGTTTGTGCAATGTGCGGTTCCTCAGTGGCAGGTTCCCAAACGCCACTTTTTCTCACGGAAGGCTATTCCGGCTCTCTACCGGCATGTGGAAGGCAATGTCTTGGCCTCGCTGGACAGGGCGGTCAGCGGTAAGGTGCATATTACCGCTGACTCATGGTCCAGCAGGCATGGACAGGGACGTTACCTTTCTTTCACGGCCCATTGGGTCACTCTTTTGGCAGCTGGGAAGGATGCAGGACAAGGTGCAGTAGTGTTGGAGGTTGTCCCACCGCCACGCCTCCAAAATGCTACTACTGGTTGTGACACACCTCTCTCCTCCACCCCCTCCTCTTCTTCTTCCTCCATGGCCTCTTCCTGTGGTTTGTCCTATGAACCAGCGGTGCTCCGTAGCCGTTCACGGGGCTACGCAAGTACGCAGGCAAAAAGATGCCATGCCGTGCTTGCGCTGGTGTGTTTGGGGGACAGAAGCCACACTGGGGCAGAGGTCCTGTCTGCTCTGCAGGGCCAGGCCGAGAGGTGGTTGACGCCACGCCAGCTTAAGCCAGGAATGGTGGTTTGCGACAATGGCACCAACCTCCTCTCCGCCCTCCGACAGGGACAACTGACCCATGTGCCCTGTGTGGCTCACGTCCTTAACCTGGTGGTGCAGCGGTTCTTGGGCAGGTACCCGGGCTTACAGGATGTCCTGAGGCAGGCCAGGAAAGTCTGTGTGCATTTCCGCAGATCTTATAATGCCAGTGCTCGCCTGGCTGAGCTGCAAAAGGAGTTGAACCTGCCCAAGAACCGCCTTATATGTGACATGCCCACCAGGTGGAACTCAACGTTGGCCATGCTGCAGCGGCTGCACACGCAGCAGAGGGCCATCAATGAGTACCTGTGCGACTACGGCACCAGGACAGGGTCAGGGGAGCTTGGTTTTTTTTCTCCACGCCAGTGGGGCATGATCAGGGATGCATGCACTGTCCTGGCACCATTTGAGGAGGCCACGAGGATGGTGAGCAGTGACAGTGCATGCATCAGTGACACTGTACCTCTTGTCCACCTGTTGGAGCACACGCTGCGTGGAATAATGGACAGGGCACTTGAGGCAGAACAGAGGCAGGAAGAGGAGGACTTCCTTGCCTCTCAAGGCCCCCTTTACCCAGACAGTGTTCCTTCTGTCCCACCCATCGCACAGGAGGAGGAGGAGGAGGAGGAGGATTGTGTCAGCATGGAGGTGGAGGCTGGCACTCAGCATCATCAGCAGCAGTCTTTTAGGGATGATTTACAGTCCCAAGAAACCAGTGGACTTGTACGTGGCTGGGAGGAGGTGGCTGCGGATCATGTCGTCCTTAGTGACCCAGAGGACTCCGGAGCGAATGCCTCAGCAAACCTACGCTGCATGGCCTCCCTGATCCTGCAAAGTCTGCGGAAGGATCCTCGTATTCTTCGGATCAAGGAGAGGGACCATTACTGGCTGGCCACTCTCCTTGATCCACGGTACAAGGGTAAGGTTGCGGACCTTATGTTACCGTCGCAGAGGGAGCAGAGGATGAGACAACTCCGGGAGGCCTTGCAGAAAGGTCTGTGCAACGCGTTCCCAGAGACTGGGAGGTTACAAACTCCTGGTCCTGGACAACGAGTTGCTGAGGCTTCGGCCAGTCAAAGAAGGAGCGGTGGGGAAGGTGGCCGTCTGACCGATGCGTTCAGACAATTCTTTAGTCCGCAGCCCCAAAGTATGATTGGTTCCAGCAACCATCGCCAGCGTCTGATAAACATGGTGCAGGAATATCTAGGGGCAAGGTCAGACTTGGACACCTTCCCCACCGAAAATCCTCTGGCTTACTGGGTCTTGAGGATGGATCACTGGCCAGAGCTTGCACAGTATGCAATTGAGCTACTGGCCTGTCCTGCATCCAGCGTTCTTTCGGAACGCACATTCAGTGCTGCTGGAGGATTTGTCACGGATCACAGGGTGCGCCTGTCCACCGACTCGGTTGATCGACTGACTTTCATCAAGATGAACCAGTCTTGGATCACCACCAGCTACCACACACCTGATGCTGATATAACAGACTAATTGATTTTAACATGTCACATCCCTTCAAGACTGATGCTGATGCTGAGTGCCTGTGCTGTTATGTTGACTGGCTATCCTCCTCCTCCGAGTCCTCAATGATACGATTGATGATAGCTTGGAAGATCATTTTTGTTTATGGGTGCCGCCACCAGTGGCTAAGGCCCAATTTTTCAGCCCCTGTTTTACAGGGGCGTGTAATTACAATTTTTTTAGCAATAATTTGCCATAGGGCTCATTGCTGTGCTCCAAGTACAGTATCTGTGAGGGGTTGGAGTGTTGTGGCACCAGTGCCTAAGGCCCAATTTTTCAGCCCCTGTTTAACAGGGGCATGTCATTACAATTTTTGAAGCAATACTTTGCAACAGGGCTCATTGCTGTGCTCCAAGTACAGTATCTGTGAGGGGTTGTAGTGTTGTGCCACCAGTGCCTAAGGCCCAATTTTTCAGCCCCTGTTCAACAGGGGCATGCAATTACAATTCTTGATCTAATAATTCACAGCAGGGTCCATTGCTGCACCCACCAAGAGTAACTCTGAGGGCTTACAGTCTTGTGGCAACGCCACCACCACCACCACCACGAAAGGCCCAATTTTTCAGCCCCTGTTCAAAAGGGGCATGTAATTACAATTCTTGATCTAATAATTCACAGCAGGGCCCATTGCTGCACCCACCAAGAGTAACTGTCAGGGCTTACAGTGTTGTGGCACCAGCACCACCATCAAAGCCCCAATTTTTACTACCACTGTTCAACAATTATATGTAATTAAAATTCCTGATATAATAGTTGACAGCAGGGCGTTCCAGCACCAACCAAGAGTAACTGAGTGCTTACAGTGTTGTGCCAACACCAACAACTAAGGGGCCTATTTCTGCAGAGTATATACGGCAGGTCCCTACTTTCAAACATCCAACTTACAAACGACTCCTACTTGCAAACGAAAGAAGACAACAGGAAGTGAGAGGAAATCTACCCCTAGAAAGGAAAATTCTCTCCTGTAAGAATAAATATGGGAGAAAGGGGTCTCATCTGTACTGATGCTTTATCAGCAATCCTTGTTTCAAGAAAAACACCACATTTCAAAAACAGTTGTCATTGGGACGGAAAGTGAGGTGAAATGTTCTGAACAGGGGCACAGACAGCAAAACAAATGTTACAGGGGTGATAACCCTTACCTATGTTTCCCAAAAAGTTTAAAAATAGATTTTTGGGCTGGAGCTACACTTCAACAATGTACCTGTTCAAAATTACAAACAGATTCTACATAAGAACAAACCTACAGTCCCTGTCTTGTATGCACGGCCTGTATACGGCTGTTCAGAGTATATAGGGCCTTTTTTATTTTATGTGCGGGGTTCCCCTTAATATCCATACAAGACCCAAAGGGGCTGGTAATGGGCTGGGGTAGGGGGGGGGGGTCATGGGGTAGCTATGCCATTTTTCTTAAAGAATTTCATCCATATTACCGGGACCAGACATTACATTAAAGCCGCAAGCAGTTTTAAATGGCTTTTTTTTCCCTTTAGAAGTGTCATTTTGTGCAGGGACAGTTCTAAACACGGGAAACACGTGGCACTTCACAGGCATACTTTAGACACCCCCCCAGGTACGATATTTAAAGGAATATTTGACTTTTTTTTTTTCACTTTATGCATCATTAAAATGACTGCTCCCGAAAAACGACCGTTTTTAAAACTTCTTTTTGCATTGATACATGTCCCCTGGTGCAGAACCCGGGTTCCCAAACCCTATTTATGACAATAACATGCATAATAGTTGTTATAATTAGCACTTTAGAATTCGAACGTTCGCATCCATTGTATTTAATAGGGTTCTAATGTTCGTTCGAACTTTCGGTCCGTTCGCGGGTTCTGGTGCGAACCGAACCCGGGGGTGTTCGGCTCATCACTACTCAGGAGCTATATACGGGCATATATTTGTTAGGAGATATACATGGATTTTGTCACATAACTATAAATAGAAAGAACATTATTAGTATTATTGTACATTGTGGATCTATAATGTTAAAAAAATAAATGGAATACAATATAGGAGCCAATCCTTACACATCCTATTTCAGGTATGTGGAACTGAGTATGTGCGTGTAATCCAGTGGTGAGCACGAAGGTGTTTTATTGTACATGGTTATTGGGGAGAAACACAGTATGTGACAGCAGCAAGAAGAGAAGCAGGCTTTCACATATGGTTGCCGAGGACTTCTTACAGCACGGCGTTGCTCATGAATGGAGGTGTAATATAGTTTTGGACACTGAGGAAAAATATAGTGAACAAGCGCTAGAAGAAAGTAGAGACTTTTTATCACATTTGTTTGCCACACAGTTTTGATCTTTATTACAGCACAGTACAGTACCTATATTAAAGTGGTTGTAAACCCACTTTTTAAAAAAAACAAAAAACTAACACCTGCAAGACAAAGGCATAATGAGCTAGTATGCATAGCATACTAGCTCATTATGTAATACTCACCTGGGATCGAATCCCCCACTGCGGTGCCCGACACAGCACCGGCCGGCGACATGTCGTCCCGGAGTTACTTCCGGTATCGCGACTTTGGCGCATGCGCGCGGGAGCCGCCAGTCACAGCATGACCTCCTTTAGAAAAGGCACTATCGCTGTTTCTAAAGCGTTTTAACCATTAAAATTGTTAAAAATTGTTTCAACAATTTCCTGTGCTGATGGAAATGCAAAACCCACTACTTCAATAGAATCGGTCATACACTGATGAGAACAGCTGCCAAGCACTACACCGTGTTAACCCCTTCTTATGGGGTGACCCATGATCTAGAAAACAATATATATATAGTTTTCTAGATCATGGGTCACCCCATAAGAAGGGGTTAACGCGGTGTAGTGCCTGGCAGCTGTTCTCATCAGTGAATGACCAGATATATAGAAGTAGTGGGTTTTGCATTTCCATCAGCACAGGAAATTGTTAATGAATTATATTGATGTACCTCGACCTTGGACTTCAGCTTGTATCTCTTTGGAAGTTTTCCTTGGCTCTTTGTCTACCATTCGCACCATACTTCTGTTCATTCTGGGCTCGACTTTCCTTTGCGGCCACTTCCAGGGCAGTTGGCCGCACTTCCATGAATCTTATGCCTCGTACACACGACCGGTTTTCCCGGCATGAAAAAAAACGACGCTTTTCCCGACGGGATTCCTCTCAAGCCTGCCTTGCATACACATTGTCACACAAAAGACTACGACGTGCCGACAAAATGACGTTCTATGCTTCCGCGCATGCGTCAAGTTGTTTAAGAGCATGCGCGGTTTTTTTTTTTTACCCTCGGAAAAGCATACACACCAGCGGTTTTTCGTGACGGGAAAAAGACCGCCGGGAATCACGACGGGAAAAAAGAGAGCTGGTTCTAATTTTTTTGCGGGCAGTTTTCTCGTCGGGAAAACTGCTATGGAGCATACACACGGCCGGTTTTCCCGACAAAAAGCAAACATGCCAGTTTTCCCGTCGGGAAAACCGGTCGTGTGTACGAGGCATTAAACTTCTTAATATTTTTGACTGTAGTCATAGGAACATTGAGCTGCGTGGATAATATGGTCTTATAGCTTTTACCTTTGACATGCTGGTCTATAATATTCATTCTGAACCCTTAGGCAACTCTCTCCTCTGTTTTCTCTGGTCCATGTCTAGTGCACTGTACATGTTAATACCGAACAGTGACTTTTTTCCTTAATTATAAATGGCAGAATTGAAGATAATTTTGGTACTGATCCAATTATTTATAATCTTCTCTAGGAGTATCAACAAATCTGTCCTGATCATTTTAAAATATCTTTGTAGAATATTGTATCTTTTTTCACACTTTTTTTGCTTTTCTCTAGGACATACTAAAGGCATTCGGGTATACATGAGACAATTTCTTTTAATTGTATCACTTTATAGGAGGAATGAGCTGTAAGGGTACCAACAAATTAATTTTCTGTGTTTCTATATATTAAAATAACATTTATGTAATACAAGCAGTCCAAAATAAATATGCAAAGAATAGAATGAAGGATTGCTTGGTTTTGGAAGTCTGGCTCCCAGATTATCCATTTGGGGGATATTTATAGTATTTCATATCTTTAAAATGTGTATCTCTATAGTAAAAGCATATGTAGCTACACAGAAGCCAACATGCATGTAAAAAATAAATACTAGACATAGTAAAAATATAAATGCAGGCTGAAAAAATCCAAACGTGATTAAAGTGATACATTTTTGGAATTGAATATGGATTGTAGGACCAGAAAATAGATTCCAAACAAAGACGGGGATTAGACTGCAATGTACCAGAATAAATCACTACCTAAATATTGCGCAGTTGCATTTTTTGTTTTATTATTGAACACCCGGACTTCCTTCTGAGCAAAATCAGTAAGGAAGCATTGCTTTATTTATAGCAGAAAAACAAAGTAGACTTCATCAAGGAAATTCATTGTGTTTTAAAACATTTATTTATTAAGTTAAGCATTAAAAATACACAAAACAATATTTTTTTTATAATCAGATAAATATGAAATATTTATTTTGTAGCAATGGTTTGTCTGTGACGCACCCTTGCATGTGCATCACTGGCTACTATTATCAGTATTCCTACATTCAAGACTTGTAGGGCTAATGTTTCCTGATCTGCCTAAAAAAAATTTTTTATTTTTATTTTTTTATTTTATACTTATTGTTTTTTTCTCTTATATGAAAATTCCTGCACTAATACACGTTGCTCTTGTTGGCAGACTGTAAGGTCATGGCTGTTACTATCACTCGAATGCCCGTCTAACCACGCCCCTGACTACGTCATCCTATGATGAAATGCGTAGGGAAGATCTTTTGACGTGACGCGAGTGAATGCAGGGATGTGGCGGCCATCTTGTTGGTGGGGAACGCTGGAAGTTTTCCACAAAGAAACTAGCGTGTTTTTTACCTGGAAATTGTGAGTGTAAAATATTTTACCTAATTAAACGTGATTGAGGATTACTGCACCATGAGGTCTGTTCCTTTGTGTTCCATAGGCATAATGGTGGTGTGGAGCTAACGGCTGGATCATCAGGAGCGAAGTGCTGAGACCGGGGTGCCTGTATCTATCTCCGTTTGGTCGTGATATGTTAAGATTGAGGGGTTTTCATATAACATCCAATGCCCATTTGACCTTTGTTATGAGGGTCCAAAAAGAGGAGGGTAAGTGGCAGTGTGATCGGGTGCTGGTGGTGGTTTTCTCTCCTGTTCGTATTCAGTGACTACTCTATTAAGTGTGCTGTTTTTAATATCAACCATTGACTAATGTTCAATGGACTCATTCAATAAGCGCTGCACCCATTGTCTATTGTCTAATATAATTTCCTATCCTGAGCTTCGTGTACCAGTCCAACAAGTTCATTAACATACGAATAGGGAACACCCTGCTTCTACTTATATTTCTGCTGTAAGAATAACTAAAATAACCACAGTAGGTGGTCAAGTCTGCCAATGATTTATGAACTCTAGACACATGGGAACGGTTTTTACCCACCAATATGCTTGTACAACATAAAGTGATAATAAACTCTACTTTTTAATTTCAGCTGAGGAAGTCCAGACTAATATTTTTAGCCTGCTTCTTTTAAAATGTGCCCCTTACCGTCACTATCTCACTATCTCTACAACCTGGACATTCAGGGAATGGCACAGATCATGAAAAAGGACCAAAAAGTAAGTGTTTGGGGATGAGGGAGTTGGAAAGGTATTGGGGTGTTATTTACCTTAAAGGAAATCTATGGTCACAGGATACAATTTAATTTTATAACATCTGCATCGTAATAACAATACAAACAATAGTTATATTTGGCAATCCAGTATAAGCTTACCTAAAAAATCTCCTTTTTTGCTGTGAGTTCTGCATGCGTGTGTCTCGTTAAACAACTTCCTGGATTCCCTGCATACTTTGCAGCTTCTCCTCTGCGGTTTACTTTCATATACTAAGGACTAAATATCCCATGGTACCTTGCTGCCTGCAAGCAATGATTCCTGTGCTGACTCCACCCCTTATCCTCCTCCTCTCAGTACCTCTGTAGTTCAGAAGGCAGGCTCTGTGAAATGCATGACACAGCAGTGGCCATCAGCAGGGCATAGTGAATACAGGTCATTGAATAGGAGGAGAGATTACAGTGACAGAGAGATGATCTCATCAGTGCGATGCTGCTTTTTTACTGTCCAATCAAAGGCAGGAGAATTGCCTATAATTTCACTTAAGTAACACTTACCGGTCAAGACCGGTAAGTGTTACTTAAGTGATATTATAGGCAATTCTTTAAAAAAATTAATAAATAACAAACATGTCATACTTACCCACTCTGTGCAGTGGTTTTGCACAGAGCAGCCCTGATTCTCCCTCCTGCCGAGTGCTTCCAGATCATTCTCTCTCTCCTCACTGTCTCACTGGCTGTGATTAACAGCAGCGGGAGCCAATTAGGAGGGAGAGTCCCCGGAGAGCTGAGGCTCTCATGCACATCGCTGGATTGTGATGCGGCTCACGTAAGTATTAAGGATTGTAAAGGTTCGATTTTTATTTAAAAAAAATAACAAACATATCATACTTACCTCCACTGTGCAGTTTGTTTTGCACAGAGTGGCCCCGATCCTCCTGTTCTGGGGTCCCTCGGCGGCTCTCTCAGCTCCTCCCGCTTCAGATAACCCCTTCTGGGAAGCGCTCTCCCAAGGGGGTTACCTTGCGGGCGCGCTCCCGAGTCCTGCAATCGGCGTCCATAGCCGCCAATTGCAGGACTCGGCCCCGCCCCCCGCGTCCTTGGATTTGATTGACAGCAGCACAAGCCAATGGCTGCGCTGCTATCAATCTATCCAATGAAGAGCCGAGAAGCCCGGTGTCAGGAAAGGTTTCATCTGCTGGTGATATTTATTATTTGGCTTGCAGTACTGTGGTCCACCAGCAGGTGTCTCCTGGCAGTGTGGAACTGTCAGGAGAATTTCTCCCTGATGGTATTATATTATCCTTTAGACGTGGTACTGGTCTCCACTAGCGGATGGATCCTGGCAGTGTGGAGCGAACTGCTCTTCCTGCGCTCAGGTGTGACTAGAAGCCAATTACAAGCCTCCTATTTATACCTGGCAAGTACAAACACACCTTGCCCTGGTATCTCTCTCCCTGAGCCTGCAACCCTGACCTTGAGCCTGCCTGTTATCTGACCTTGAGCCTGTACCTCACCTCACCTGACCTGATCTGATCCCTATCCCGAATCCATCCTGGACCTGTTACCCGGTTACCTTGCATACCTGTCTTGCCGTCCCATCCGTCCCATCCGTCCTCCCTCTCCCTGTCCTGTATTCCTTAACCATCTGCTGATCTCCCTGTGCATGACCCCGGCCTGGCTTTTGATTACGATTCTGTTATCTCCCATTATTGTACATATCTGTCTATTGTTATTTGTGGGTCTCTGTTTGTGGGTTGGTTATCGCACTGTGTCTTATTGGAGGTGGTTGTGTTTGGTTGTGTTTATATTCACTTTCTTTAATAAATTATTATATTTTCACGCACATGCGTTTTTGGTTTCCTCTGTGCAGTCCACACAGTCTGGTCTACTAACTTGCATGACACCCGGGCAACGATCAAACGCGTTCGCGACGCGGGACTTTCCAGGGCTCAGGTAAGTAAAACGGGGGGCTGGGGGGCCGGTAATCATCGGATGTTTTTTCACCTTAATGCATAGGATGCATTTGGGTGAAAAAACATGAACCATTACAACCCCTTTCAGCATAAAAAAAATCAAGATCTCCTTGGTAAGTAAAACATCATCCAATATATGTATTTCATTTGTGTTTTTAGCTATTTTACTGGAATTCAACTTTAAAGACACCAGCGATAAGCTAGGTGGTCTTATCCACCATGGTGTATGGACTATAAGACCCTTGCCCTTTGAATATTCTATTTCTTTCTATGTTTCCATAGGAAATTCTGCTTGACGTTCCACATTCCAGCAATGCTCTATTCATATGCAGTTACACATACAATATATCAGTAGCCTGAAAACAGTTCTCAAAGGCACTGACATGACTCTAAAAACATGACTCTACTTTGCTATTTGAGTGGTTAAGTTCTGCTTATCAGGTCACATATATCATAGGTTGCAAGCTTTCCGAGAGCTGATGTTTTAAATCCTAGATCCCTTGGCTAGATTATACTCATTGCACAACTCATTGATATGATAAAAGAAAGGGCGTAACGATAAATTTGGTGGTTTTCTCCCCTCTAAAGCTCTGCCAAGTGAATTAACTGATGAGCTGCAGTATTGAACTGGCTTATCTGTACATTTCCCACCCATTGCCACTGATCTTTTGATTAATAGCCCACACATACGTGTTTATAAAGTGGAAAGGCACATTTTATGAATGATTCATTCCTGTGTTTTGAAAGTGAAAACGTGTTGCTCTGTTCCTCATTTGAACTATCTGATGGCAGATTCAATGATTAAAGCTACAATGATGTCCGAAAACTGATGTCTTTGTTGGTTGAAGGTTTTGCAAAATATCTTATTGCTCATCCCTTATTTAAAGCATATTGAGGTTTATTTAATAAAACAGTGACTGTCAGCAAAAGCACGTTCTGTGCACCATTAGCTGTCAACAGGCATTGGTTTGTGTAGAAATATGAAGTCTTCTTCGTGCATAGCAACGTCATTGTGAGTTTCTGTGGCCTCAACACTAAGCATTACATCATACAATACAATTAAAATCTGTATACCCTGGTCTACAGTGGGCTTCCTGCCCTTGATGATCTGCTGACATGGGGGAAAAAAAGTAGAAGGGAGGGTGTAGTCAAAGTAAATAAAGTTAAAGGAAGACTGAAGGTCCTGTTTAGGATCTTTCCTCTTTAAAGCCCCTTTCACATGGGGTAGATTCTGTTCCAATCAGCAGGGGATCAGCTTACAGATCCTCTGCTGATTGGAGCACAGCGGGCAGATGACAAGTCCATGCCCGCTAAGTTTCTGCATTGCAGACACGGACCAAGCCTGCTCTGCGCTATGGGTGGCCAGGAGTAAACAGACTCAGCTGTCCATTTATCCCCGATTGCCCTCCGGGGATCTTCCTAAACATAAGAGGTCTTTTTTTTAGCAGACCGGATCGGATCTGGAAGTAGGTGGGTGTAAACGGACACAAGTCGCTTGTCCATAGGGATGCATGGACCTTCCGATCAGGTCCCCCTGAAAAAATGACAGGTTGAAATGATCGGATCATCCGTGTGAAAGGGGCCTAAAGTCAAAGCAGAGTTCCACCCAAAAGTGGAACTTCCGCTCATCTGGTTCCTCCCCCCCTTCGGTGCCACAATTGGCACCTTTCAGGGGGAAGGGGGGACAGGATACTGTCTTTGACAGGTATCCTTTCCCACTTCCGGGAACCTCAGCCACGGGTATTGACGTCACGGCTGGGGCTCCCTCCTCCTCCCTTCTCCTTCCCCTGTTGCCGGGCCAGTAGGAGAGAGGAGCGGGCCTCGTGCATGCGCAGTAGGGTTCCCGGCATAAAGCTGAAAGGCTACACTGCCGGGTACCCTTACCCTTAATGGCGGCAGCAGCACTCGACAGCTGATGGAAACATTAGCTGCGGTGCCGACATCGCTAGACTCCAGGACAGGTAAGTGTCCTATTATTTAAAGCCAGCAGCTGCAGTTTTTTAAGCAGACCTCCGCTTTAATCTCCAGGCTAGCAATATATAGGAGATCCTTTACTTGCCAGAGAGCAACGCTGTATCCTGGCCTAGGCCAACAAGGCCCAGGCCTAGGGCAGCACTTTGCAGGGGGGCAGCACGGAAAGAGTCCCCACCGGCTTGTGTAGCACCAGTCTTATGGGGCGGACTGGCCTGAGAGGCAAATTAGTCCAGTGCCCCCATAAAGCGGCCGCACTGCTTCTGGTATGCGGGTGACCGGCATTCTGCAAGTGTTGGGGGGGGGGCGCTGCTTCTAATTTTGACTGTCCTATTATCCTGGACCACAAACCTTCCTCACTGTGCTATATGTTTTCTGCTGCACCATTGGCATGGTTATATCTTCTTAGTCCTCTCCATAAAATTATCAGAAATTTGTGCCTAAAGTAGAACTACAGGCAACACTTTTTTTTGCATTTTGGGTAGAGTAAGGGAGGGTTATAGCCCCTGACAGTTTATTTTTTACCATCCCTGTCCAATTGCAGAGATTTTCCTTCACTTCCTGACCCATAGCCAAACAGGAAGTGAGAGGAATTCTATGCAAATGAAGGCCCTAGTGCCCTAGGGCCCCCCCCGGCCCTCAGAACTAGTGTCCCCTCTCGAGAATTTCAGGGTGGGTCTGTGATGGAGTTTATAAAATGATTATTTTATATGAATGATCTTTCTCTCTATTATCTACTCAAATATGGTTTGAGAAGTTTAGTGTGGGTTAAATGACTTTTGTGTTTGGTTGTTCACATGTTTCACTGCTCACCTTCACGAATTTAAGAGTAATTAGCCACACTTCTGAGATGAGCTGTTTTTGTAAAGGACACACACACACACACCAAGATATAGTTATACAATAAGAAACTTATTGATGTTCATATTGGGAACTAGAAAGTTAATGTATGCTAACTAAGGATATAAGTTAGAAGTATTATCATGTGTGTGTTCTAATATTCATGTAGCAATATGAGAAAACATTAGTAGTATTTTCCTTGATTGAAAGTTGTGACGGAGATATTGATCCCGGAGTGAAGATGAGGAACAGATGTTCTGTGTAGTCCTTCAACCTACTCCTTCAGCTCCCTCCTCCCACCGACTAAACTAAAATGGCGCTAAGATGAAGAATGTCCTGGAATGTGTAGACACGTGGAAGAAATAGACTTGAGAGGAAGACGGCCATATATGGAATCAGCCAATCATATGTACATGTTTGCGATGATGATTGCTTGTGTCACTCTGTCTATATAAGCTTTAACCAATAAAGGAGTGGTCTGTTGTCTTGAGCCACATATGGGGAAGAAGTCACACTGATGCGTCTGCTCTCAGTTTGTAATTCTTGAAGCATGCCTCCATATTACCATACATTAGAACCAGCGGCAGAATAAGGAACAGTTCTGGTATTGGGCCAGAATCGATCTATTACAGGTCTTAAACAGCAATGGGGTGTGGCCTTGACAGAAAGGGGTGGGTCATATTTAAATTAGGGGCTGCATGAGTTTAGTAAGGCCTAGGTCAGCACAAAACCTAAATACACTACTGCCAGAGAATGTGTAATTTTATTCAGCCAGTACTGTCATTTTCACAGCCCTGGTAGCACAGCCATTTTCGTGACTTCCTAGTCTCTACTTTAGATAAGCACTTTAGCATGGTCACCTCCAAGCGCTCAGCTTGTGACTGTGATAATGAAATACAACCCAGTATAACAAAACACTAATGAAAAGAAGCTACACAGATACTATCAGCATTATAGTCTTACTTCTTGTCTTGCCCATTTAATGAATACCCATGCTTTGCCCATCCAGAACAAAACAAACAGGATAAATGCCTTTGTACAATATGGTCTGCAAAATTGGATTTTTGTACTCATCGTAAAATCTTTTATTGGAATCAATTGAAGGACACAAGAATTCTTTGAATTTTACCTACCGGAACATTGGACACTGGCAAACAGAAAACTGTAGGCCAGCCCAGGATAACCACTCCGACTAACAGCATGCCTCAATTTTGTAGAAAAGCAGTACTGAAAGAATGATCATAAACACAGAGGGGTATTACCTTTGCCCCTCAATGGACTCCAAAAAAGGACTATATAGTGAATACAAAATCCTTTTTTCTTTCTCATACCTTGAGGGACACAGGAAGTCTCTACAATGGTTCTAAAGGTAAAAAATTTTTTACCTTAATGCATTCTCTTCATTAACCTCCCTGGCGGTATTCCCGAGTGTGGAATGTACCGCTTTGAGACGCAAAAATCTGACATAATCATACCGCCAGGGTGGCTACGGTAAAAAATCTTCTTGGTGCAGCTCTCTCCCTGAGGGATCGGAAACACAACAAATGCTAACAAGGCCAAGAAACACTTGAAAACTGTGGGCTGCCTTATTTTGACTTGGTATGTGCCTTTTGCAAACCCCTGTACAGCAGAGCTTAGACAGGGAGAAGGAGAGGCAGTAGAAGGCACCAGTCCATTGTGTTGCAGTAGAGAACAAAGTAAGGCAAGCCATAGATGATGCTATTTTCTTTTCTGCAACCACAGCCAGTGTTGATGGGGGAATCCGTCGGTGCGGGGCTATTGTGTTCTGCCAGAGGGGAGTCTTCCCTGCCAGCAGATCACAATGATTACTGCCAGAGGCTATAGCTGCCGGCAGTAATCACATGCAGAAAATCTGGCAGACTGGTTGTACTAAAGTCGATCAATGGATCAACTTCAGTACAACCAACCTGCCCATAAATAGATTGAATCTCGGTCAGTCCCTGTTGAAGAGAGATGAGGTCAACATTTTGCTGCTGGTCCTTTACTGTCCAATCACAAACTGGAGGAGGGACATGTCCTAGTTGTATTACTGGTTTAGCTGTCTGGCAGGGCTATGTAAATCTCAGGAATGAATGGACAGATATACAAATGCTTTGACAGGTAAAACATCTCCCTTATACAGCCTCCGGCCACTTTATTAGGTACACCTGTTCAATTTCTTGGTAACACAAATTGCTAATCAGACAATCACATGGCAGTAACTCAATGCATTTAGGCTTCTAGACATGGTGAATGTGGCATGGTTGTTGGTGCTGGACGGCTGGTCTCAGTATTTCAAAAACTGCTGATCTACTGGGATTTTCATGCACAACCATCTCTAGAATTTACAGAGAATAGTCCAAAAAAGACAAAATATCCAGTGAGCAGCAGTTGTGTGGAGGAAAATGCCTTGTTGATGTCAGAGGTCACAGGAGAATGGGCAGACTGGCTCGAGATGATAGAAAGGCAACAGTAACTAATATAACCCCTCGTTACATCCAAGGTATGCAGAATACCACCTCTGAACGCACAACACATCGAACATTGAAGCAGATGGGCTACAGCAGCAGAAGGCCACACTGGGTGCCACTCCTGTCATCTAAGACCCGGAAACTGAGGCTACAATTCGCACAGGCTCACCAAAATTAGACAATATAAGATTGAAAAACATTGTCTCTTCTGATGAGTCTAAATTTCAGCTGCGACATTCAGATGGTAGGGTCAGAATTTGGTGTAAACAACATGAAAGCATGGATCAACATTCAAGCTGGTGGTGTAATGATGTGGGGGATATTTCCTTGGCACATTTTGGGCCCTTTAGAACCAATTGAGCATCTTTTAAAATGCCACGGCCTACCTGAGTATTGTTGCTGATCATTGTCCTTCCCTTTATGACTACAGTGTCCCCATCTTCTGATGGCTCCTTCCAGCAGGATAATACACCATGTCACAAAGCTCCAATCATCTCACCACTGTTTTTTTTTTAACATGACAATGAGATCACTGTACTCCAATGGCCTCCACAGTCACCAGATCTCAATCCAATAGAGCACCTTTGAAATGTGGTGGAACGGGAGATTCGCATCATAGATGTGCAGCCGACAAATCTGCTAAAACTGCGTGATGCTATCATGTCAATATGGACCAAAATCTCTGAGGAATATTTCCAATCTATGCTACGAATAATTAAGGCGGTTTTGAAGGCAAAAGGGGGTCCAACCCTGTACTTGAAAGGTGTACCTACTAAAGTGGCCGGTGAGTGTATGAATTTTATGTGTGTATTTAGCTGTTTGCCTTGAGTTGTTCAACTTTAATATTTATTAGTATAAAAAGCACTCAGAAGACAAGAACCATGGGAGAAAACTTCCAAACCTAATGCCTTGTACACACGGTCGGAATTTCCGATAAAAAAGTCAGACGGAATTTTTTCATCGGACATTCCGACCGTGTGTATGCCCCATCTGACTTTTTCCGTAGAAAATTCTGACGGAGTTAGAAAGAGAACATGGAAAAACGGAGTTAGAAAGAGAAGATGGAATAAATTTCTATCGGAAATTCAGTTTGTCTGTATGGATCTCCGATGGAGAAAACACGCATGCTCGGAAACTATTCGACTCCTGCTCGGAAGCATTTTCTCGGCTCGTCGTAGTGTTTTACGTCTTTGCAGACAGGAAACTTACTGGATATATTCTTTAAATACCATGTCGCCCCATGGCTTAAATGAAGAATTAGATACCAACTCTATAGTCTAATATTCCACTCTTTCCTTTCTATGGTTTTCTTCTTGCGTATTTATTGCTGGACGTGCATGTATGTGCATGTGTATGTATATATATACACACATGTGTGTATATATACATATGTATATTTTTTGCCTACCAGTTATATATCCTTTTTTCATACATTTTTATACAATTTTATAAATTTTTTCTATCTTTCCTATTATAATTCTCTATTTTATGGTTATGCACGGGCATATGGATGTATGCCTATGCATTGGTGCATACCTTGTGCCTTTTTTGTTATAGTATTGCATTTGGTGTTTGTCAATACCTTATTTATCACCATTATATACCTAGATCAGTGATTTAATACTTATATTACCAGTTTTAGACTAACATATATGCACTTTATTATTATTATTATTGGATGGACGTATAGTTCTTGTACAATTATTTTGTAAGTGTCATCATTTCTCTATCAGCGATTTTTAATTAATTAGTGTAGCGGGGCTCACCCCTCTCTCTATCTTCATCGGTTATATGGCTGTTGTCTAGGAGTACCTGGGAGAGAGGGATGAGACACACCACGGCCCATGTCCTCCATAGCTAAGAGGTGAAGGCCAGAAAATTGGGCCTTGTGTAGGTGTCCTAGAGTCAAGTCCAGTACTTCGTCCCTGACTCCTTTGCTCCTAGTAACCAGAGTTCCACACAGTGAATAGGTCCAACTCAGTTTTATTCTTCTTGCCAAGCAATAAAACAGTTTCTTTACTTTGGAAAATGGGGACAGATCGAGGCACAATCCTTTCCCTTCTGCTGCTGACCACTGTGCTGTCACCAGTGGTGAATAGTCACTGCCACTGACTAGGTGATGTAGAACGTGAATTACCTTCGCTCACTCTGCCCCTGTCAGAGGAAGAAATCCGTCCAAGGGAGAAGTGGAGGCCTCTCCGTCACCAGCGATGCTGCGCCGGGCTCTTCAGAGAAGTTACTGCACACCAGTCCTCACAAACTCAGACACAGGCACCCAAGGAGTTAGGGCCCCCTCGGATTCCTCCACCCTCACGGAACTCAGTCGAAGGTACTGAGCCCCAGGCATCCGCCATAGTACCTCACCCCAGGCTAAAGGTGCCTGAGATGGACTCCATCTCCGCTCCAGCTAGGCCAAGGACACCTAGGCCTGGAACACCGGAACGCCAGCACCCAGGCTGAAGGTGCCTGGGTGCGGCCGCATCTTCTGGCTCTGGACTCTAACCCCGTAATCAGGGTGTCCGCCCCTTTTATGACCTCTCCCTTCGCGTCACAGCGGGTTCCCCGCCCCGCTGTACCAGCTCCAGGGGAGGACAAAAAGGTACAGTCTTGCGGTGCGAGCCCAACCCCGGTCCAAGGCAACAACGCCACCTATAGGCCGGCGGGAACTTCACACCACCAGAGTCCTCCAAGACTTACAAAGGGAACCTTGAATTTCCTAACAATCAAGGCATCTGGGTTACACTACCACCCAGATGCTTCCCCTAAATTCAAGTACCCGCTACATTAGTATTTCCATTTTTTTAATATACTACATATATATATACACTATCTATAGTACACCTGTTAGTGTGTATATATATATATATATATATATATATATATAGGGATATATATATACATTTTATCTATTGGTTAATTAAGTTTCTGGCCATATTTATCATTCATGTGGTATCTGCATTTTAACCTATTCTCTGCATAATTTTTTGCCCGTTTGTATGTATATATAATATCTGTTTTGGATTTATCTGTATTGAATTTGACCGGTATTCTTGTCACTGGTTATATCATCCCATTTTAGTATTAGCGATCTTTTTACTAATGCATGTGTACCGATGACCAATCACAGCACCTCTAGGGTCTATATAGTATCCTCCCCCTGTATGGACGTCATGGATCTGATGAAACAGCGAATGCTGAGAAACGCGTCATCCTATTGGTCCGTTCCCCACGTCACTTCCGGTCCGACGACGCAACACTGCGCTCCTTGCTGAGGCGCACGCTGTCCTGACCAGCACTTCCTGTTTCCACGTAGTCTCCTAGGAGGCTGTGTTTACTACACCACCAGTCCTCCTGCATGCCGAGGACTTCCTTGCTGACACTGACTGTTGCCTCATCTATCTGGACCACCGAGAGACACCGGAGACTGCTGCCTCATCCATCTGCATTACCGAGTGACACCGGACCATTCACAGCCATATATATATATATATGCCTTATACTTCTCATCCTTTGTGAGTAGCCATTTGGCTGTGTGTTATTAATGCCATAATAAATTTCAGTGTTACTGCACTTAGATTGGCGCACCTTTTCTTCTCTTTTGTTTTACATCACCGCGTTCTTGACGGTCGGAATTTAGTGTGACCATGTGTATGCAAGACAGCTTGAGCGGAATTCCGTCTGAAAAATCCATCAGAGTTTATCCCGACGGAAAAACCGGTCGTGTGTACGAGGCATTAGACTCTGTCTCTGCAATCCATGCAGTTCACATCTATGCCTTTAGGCTACAAAGAGTTGATGTCATAGAATGTACAGTCAACGTTTAGTTCAGAGTAATTTGCTTTATCTGGTTCAATACCAATTAATGGATGATTGGTACACTTTATGAGTTGTATACACCTTCTCCTTCCATGAAGAGTGTTCTACCATCAAACACTTCTTCTGTACTTTGAGATCAGAAATGTATTGTTCTTCTCCATGCAATTAAAGGAAGGAAGAAAGATGACAAAGTCTTTTATGTAAGATCAACTTTTTGGGATATCGACCGCATTATTTTTCTTGAGTGCACTAGAGAAGATTTCCTTATCTCTTTTGAAGTTTTATTTACAGAAGAATTACAGGTAAATCTGATAGTGCTCACCTTACACTTCCACCTGGGTCATGCTGGAACCTGTACGGGGGGGGGGGGGGGGAGGGATGGTAGGTCTGCGCCTTTAACCCATTCACCTATAGCATGACAGAGAGCTTCTCCTATAGTTCCACACCTGACTGCAGAACACAAATAGATGATGTCAGAGCCTTATTCGACATAATAGCAAAAATCCCACGTCCTGCCTAATAGAAGGGATGAAAAAGAGAATATTTGCATTGTCTACTGAAAATGTATGTAATTATTTTTTTCCCCGACGATTTTAGATTACATTGTTTATTCCGCTAGAATAAATCCAAGATGAATTGTGCATGAACTGTCATAATCAGCTTTGTATGGGGAATTCCACGGATGTAGAAGAACGGAGGGACCCTGGACTATGTAGTGTCTTTTAAAGAAAAGCTTAAAGTGATTGTAAATGATCACCTTGTAAAAAAAAAAAAAACATTCAGTTTAACCACTTCAGCCCCGGACCATTTCGCTGGCCAAAGACCAGGCCACTTTTTGCGATTCGGCACTGCGTCGTTTTAACTGACAATTGCGCGGTCGTGCAATGTGGCTTCCAAACAAAATTGATGTCCTTTTTTCCCACAAATAGAGCTTTCTTTTGGTGGTATTTTATCACCTCTGCGTTTTTTTTTTTTTTTTGCGCTATAAACAAAAATAGAGCGTCAATTTAGAAAAAAATGACATATTTTTAACTTTTTGCTATAATAAATATCCCCAAAAAATATATAAACTTTTTTTTCCCTCAGTTTAGGCCGATACGTATTCTACATATTTTTGGTAAAAAAAATCACAATAAGCGTTTATTGATTGGTTTCCGCAAAAGTTATAGCGTCTACAAAATAGGGGATAGTTTTATGGCATTTTTATTAATTTATTTTTTTACTAGTAATGGCGGCAATCAGCGATTTTTATCGTGACTACGACATTATGGCGGACACATCGGACACTTTTGACACCATTTTGGGACCATTGTCATTTTTACAGCGATCAGTGCTATAAAAATGCACTGATTACTGTAAAAATGACACTGGCAGTGAAGTGGTTAACCTGTAGGGGGGCACTGAAGGGGTTAAGTGTGACCTAGAGAGTTATTCTTACTATTAGGGGGCGTGGCTTGCCGTGACACGTCACTGATCGCTGTTCACCTAGGAAGAACGGGGAGATGTTGTGTTTACACTAGCATCTCCCCATTCTTCAGCTCTATGATCCGATCGCGGGACACCGGCGGCGATCGGGTCTGCGCGCGATCACACGGTCGGCAATTTAAAGGGAACGTGTATATATACGCCCTTTTGCCTGTCCGTGCCATTCTGTCGATGTAAAAGTATTAAGCCTTGTACACACGGGCGAGAATCCCGTCTATTAGAAAACCGTCGGTTTTCCTGATGGGATTCCTGGCAAGCTTGCCTTGCCAAGCCCTGTGTACACACGGCCATTCAAAAGAACCGCCGTTGTTTTGAATGGCAAGAACACGGTGACGTCATTGACTACAACGTGCCGTCGCCGCCATCTTGCTACACCCTACACTACCCTTGTATGCTACTAAGTCTCATCGAGCATGCGCGGGCTTATCTGGGATAGGTAAGCATACACACTCACGGTTTATACACTCCTCGCCCCCTTACATGCCACATTAGGCATGTAATTTTTTTGGGGGGGGAGTGGGGGCTTCAGTAGGAGTGGGACTTCCTGTCCCACTTCCTCCTTCCGCCCTGGGCTCGCCTAGGCGATACGTCATATCGCCTTGTGGCGGCCCCTCCCTGTAGGCGATCACCTGGGACGTGACAGGTCCCAGGCGATCGCCTGTCCATTCAGAGAGCGCTGCGCCGTTCGCGCATGCGCAGTGAGTGCCCGGCCGTGAAGCCGAAAGCTGTCATGGCTGGGTGCCCACACAATGAATGGAAGCGCCGGCGGAGAAGGGGGGGAGAGGAGCGGAGCTCCAGGCGGCGCGGCGCTGGACAGTGGAACAGGTAAGTGTATGTTTATTAAAAGCCAGCAGCTACACTTTTTGTAGCTGCTGACTTTTAATAAACATAAAAAAAGGGTGGAACTCCCCTTTAAGTGGATTTTCTGCTGTCCTTTAGCACTATTTGAATGAATGAGTGATTTGTATAGCGCTCACATGCAAACTGAATCGCCTCTAGGCGCTTTTTGCAGCCAGTGTCTGCTTGGCTGGTGTGGTCATTTTACCCCGTAGGATCTCGACACGCTTGGGACACACAGATATACATATATACTGGGCCAATTTGGACAAGATCCAAATAACCTACCAGCATGTCTTTGGAGTGTGGGAGGAAACCGGAGTACCCGGAGGAAACCCACGCAGACACAGGGAGAACATGCAAACTCCAGGCAGATGGTGTCATGGTCGGGATTTGAACCAGTGACCCTTTTGCTGCTAGGTGAAAGTGCTAACCACTACACCACTGTGCTGCCTATTTCACAAACCACAACCCAAAGTAAAGTGAAAAGTGCAATAAATAAAACGAAAAAGTCCCAAAAACTGCTCTGGATATCCGAATTGATGCGGATCTCCCTTTCTCTGTTTCCAGCTGCTTCAGTGCACCTCCACCAGACCAGTGAGCACACAAGTCGCTTACCAAAGGTTGGGGACACACATTATGGGCCCATACATATTCTTTATCACTCCTCTGGCAACGCCACCCCACTTGGGCTGGCTACAAGATTGTCAAGGATGCTCCTCAAGATGCAGATTATATGCCCCTAGCCCCACTTGCTACCCAACATTCATCCAACACAAGCTGCTGATGCAAAGACAGAAATTCTCATTTCGTAAAAATGAACCCACTTAAGCTTTATTTAAAAAAAACAGATTGCACACTTACAATTAGTTCTCAACATCAAACATGTAGCAAGCGGTACACAGATCGCACTCCGCTCCAGACCACAGACTTTATTTATCATAATGTTTGAAGTAGGTTTCATCAGGTCTTCATTTTTAAAGTCCCTGGAAAGTTGATAGATGGAGGCTAATTCTTAAGACTGCATATACACTTCAGCTGAGCATCTTTGATCCTTGGTTTTTCTTTTTTTCTTAGCATTTTTGTGGGTGTTTGAGGACTTTTTTTTATTTTTTTTAGCTAGCGGAAAGCTTGTTTCTGAGGGGGGGCCACATACAAAGGGCCCGTTTTCGTGTGTTTTTCATGCATTTTTTAGTCATTGAAGTCTATTGGGGCAAAAAATGCTTGACACTTGTATTTCAAAAGAAGCTTGTGCATTTTTACTCAGGTGTGAACAGGCATAACTGAAAACCATAGGATTTTGGATATTGAGCGTTTTGGAGCTTCGATTACAGTCATATTTATTGTACAGTTTGAAATAGAAACTTGTTATCCTGTGATATTGAATCAGAATAAATTTGCACTGATGGCATTTGAAAAATGTTTCTGTCTCATTAGAGCTCTTATTTCTGAAGTTTTGGGGTCCTATTTCCAATAATTGTGGAAAAAACACACTTTTTTTAATCTACACCCAGCCATCTTGAAACAATTATCATCCCCTATGAAACCGGTCATATTATCTCACTTTGCCTGTCAAATATGAAAGCAATAGATCATAAGTCTAAGTACAAAGCCCCAGTCTTAGAGAGGCAAAAGGAATAATGCACTATTAGGTCTCCAGCTTGCTGGGGGGGGGGAATTTGCTTTGCTTATCTATTATCACACTGGAAGGTTTTATTACTGACAGCGAGGAGATGAATGGAGCTCAGCTTTGCTGAAAATGGGAAATATTTACTGTCTACAAAGAAATGTATGTGGATATATGAAAACAGATTTCAGGGAATTCTGGAGTAATGGAATCATTTAACCACTTCAGTCCCGGAAGAATTTACCCCCTTCCTGACCAGAGCATTTTTTGCGATTCTGCACTGTGACGCTTTAGCTGACAATTGCGCGGTCGTGCGATATGGCACCCAAACAAAATTGACATACTTTTTTTCCCACAAATAGAGCTTTCTTTTGGTGGTATTTGATCACCTCTGCAGTTTTTATTTTTTGAGCTATAAACAAAAAAAGAGCATCAATTTTGAAAAAAATTCAATATTTTTTACTTTTTGCTATAATAAATATCCCCAAAAAATATATTAAAAAAAAAAGTTTTTCCTCAGTTTAGGCCAATATGTATTCTACATATTTTTGGTAAAAAAAAAAAAAATCGCAATATGCATATATTGATTGGTTTGCGCAAAAGTTATAGAGTCTACAAAATAGGGGATAGATTTATGGCATTTATATTATTCTTTTTTTTTTTTTTACTAGTAATGGTGGCGATCTGCGATTTTTATCAGGACTGCGACATTATGGCGCACACATAGGATACTTTTGACACTATTTTGGGACCATTGTCATTTATACAGCGATTGGTGCTATAAATAGCCACTGATTACTGTATAAATGACACTGGCAGGGAAGGGGTTAAACACTAGGGGGCGATCAAGGGGTTAAGTGTGTCCTAGGGAGTGATTCTTACTGTGGGGGGGGGGGGGGGTGGGCTACCACTGACATGACAGTAGATCCCTGTCATGTCACTAGGCAGAACAGGGAAATGTCTTGTTTACATAGGCATCTCCCTGTTCTGCCTCTCCGTCTTATGATCACGGGCCACTGGCGAACATCGAGTTTGCGGGACCCGCGGGCACTGCCCGCAAGGCAGCAAATTTAAAAGGGAGGTACAGGTACGCCCATTTGCCTGTACAAACCATTCTGTCAACGTATATGTGTGTGCGGCGGTCGACAAGCGGTTAAGGCAGGTATTAAAAATACCTCCACTAAAATGCCATATCTAAAAGGGCTAATGTTAAAATCTAACTAAAAGCAAAACTTTTTTGTTTTTGTTTTGATGGAGTGGATAGGGATTAGAACATCTGTAAGGGTTATACTGCTGTGTGTGCCCTCTGTTAGATGTGTGTGTGATAGTGCTGGAACAACAGAGTTACCCCTGAAGGAGCCGCTGATGTTTGGTCCCCTGATGCCGGATGACAAAAACTCTTCCCGCAATGCAACACCCCCTGACACACCGAAGCTGAAAAGGGAATATCTATTTGTGCAGCATACAGTAAATTAATAATCAAATGAAAGAACAATAAACAAATGCAAAATAATAAGCACCAATAATGCTAAATTCTGAAAACTAGCTGGTGGACCAATGTCTCTACCCCTAAGCCCTATAATAAAGGAAGTCCTTTATTGAACAAAAAACAAAACAAAAAAAACCTTCCCTGCCATGTGAATACACAGATGAGTGCTGCAGTCTATCGCCTGCAGTGCTGATCGAGCAGAAAAATACAGTCAGGGCAATTGAACAGAAGTCGATCAGTAGTGGTCACACATGGATCGAAAACTCGACTGATCCCTGCTGAACCAGCTGAATTTCAATCCACATATGGCCAGCTTAAGGTGTAACGCAAAGAGATAAGCCGTGTACACACGATAGGTTTTACCGATGAAAACAGTCCGATGGACTTTTTTCATCGGACAAACCAATCGTGTATGGGCCCCATCGGTCTTTTTTCCATCTGTGTTTAAAAATAGAACATGTTTTAAATGTATCCGATGGTTACAAAACCGATAGCAAATTACTATCGTCTGTGGGGAACTTCATCGGATAAAAAACCCACGCATGCTCAGAATCAAGTCGACGCATGCTCAGAAGCATTGAACTTCATTTTTCTTGGCTCATCGGAGTGTTTTACGTTACCGCGTTTGGAACGGTCAGTTTTTTGACTGATGGTGTGTAGGCAAGACTGAAGGAAGTCAGCTTCATCGGTTTTCCGATGGAAAAATCCATCGGTTTAAAAACCATAGGAAATCCGATCGTGTGTACAGGGCTTTAGAGATTCGCAAGTCTCCGTCAAACCCCCTTCCACTGGCCAGTGTGTTGGGGTACATTGGGGCCCAGATCTGAAGTTGGAGCGCTCAAATGTGAGTGAGTCCATCAACCTGGGCGTAAGTGCCCAAGCTGTGTCCCAAATGGGTAATACTGTACTATTAAACAGTGGGCAGAAGATTGTGGCCAGCTGTCTTTTACCGCCGAATCAGTTGAGGACTCGCCTTCTCCCCCTTTCCATCTGGACTCTGCGATGTCAATTGCGAAACAACCCGGCCGTGACATTCTCACCACAACCTATCGGCTCCACCGGATTTAAAGATGGCATTCCCTCAGACCTGGCAGCAACACCTGACCCAACTATGACATTTCCACTGACCTGGAGATGTCAGCGACCAAGCCTGTCCATGTCTCTGACACTGCAGTCAATCATCCAGTCGGCAGCCCTCTGAAACACAATGACCTACTTTAATGTCTGCTTTACACCATCCTCCCGATCCAGGAACTCTCTATCCTTTTCCTCCTTTGCAGATATTTGGTTTTGCTCGGACTTGTAATTCCACACCAGGTCTGCAGCATCAGGCTCATTCTTTCTGGGGACTACATCCCCCACAAGTCCTTGCTCCTTCCAGCAGGCTGTATCCTTATCCATGCTGCACTGAAGCAGCATTACATTTTCCTATGTTTTCCCAGTTGGTGGATGGGCTTTCCTCTGGCTCACAGTGGCAGCAGAACAGCCTTACATGTGTCCTGTGGTCTCTCTCTCACCTCCTCTCACTGGTCAGTGACAACCCTGTCTGCACAGTGATGGGAGGAAGCACTGCAGACTCAGGCTACAGATGGATAAACAATGGAGAGCATCTTCCTTAAAATAAGCTGTTCTTTGATATAGTGTATGTGGACCTTGTTCTGGTCCTAAGCTGCTACTTTCTCTGATCGTGACAAAACCAGCATTCAGCAAACAATAAATTTTATGGTGGATATTAAGGAGCACCTAGTATAAAAGTTCATATCACTTAAAGGTCTTTATGAAGTGTTTAATAGTTAAGAGCATCAAATACAGCCAACAACTTTCAGGGGAAAGGCCTCCTCCTTCTTCAGGGCTGTCATATCTTTTTAGAAATATGAACTGCCGTCTGGGTTTGCCCCAGTTAGAGAGAGTTGCACTCTTTGCTTCTACTGTTTACCATTATCACCAAAAAATTAAAGTAAAGGGAAATGCCAAATTTTGGGATGTGACCAGAATGGTAGTAGGGGGGAAATCTTCCAATGGGGACACTAGTTCCAGTGACCTTAGTTAAAACCAGGGATCAAGGCCGGTGCAAGGATTTTTGTCTACAAAGGCGAATGTGCATTTTTGCTGCCCCACCCACCGGTAATGTGATAGGGCACAGTGTGGAGGACATCACACAACATTGAAAATTTGATTTTACAATTTAGTACTTATTTTTATTTATTTTTTATCACAATGTTGTTGGGGGGGAGGAGGCTTCTGTGAAATATCAGGGGTCTAAATAGCCCCCTGAGAAATAGACTTATATTCCGCCATCCCTTTAATCCTGTTCATTCACAAACTGAATCATAGTAAACAAAGTTTACTCTCCTGTGATCAGTAGTGCTTTCCCCCTTTAAATGCTGGTGTTCACTAGTATGTGTGCCCACATAACATTGGTGGAATGCTTTTTATTTCAATCGTTTTTTTATTAAATTTTCCAGAAGGTATAAAAAGACAGTGTTACAGTCAATTGTACATTCAAAGAATAAAAGAGTAAATCCATAGTACAACAATAACCAATATAACAGTTATCAAGATAATAGTCATGAATGACCTTGGAAGTGTAACCTATTCCCAAACATATATATGGAGGCGGGTTAGAACCCCCCAACTCCAGACACCCCAAATGGGTATGAACTGTGTCCCGGAGAGAGGGGTAAACCACGCAACCCGCAAGCTGCGCTGAGCAACAGGAAAAGTGTGTATAATATAACAGTAAAACCAAACACAACTTAGGTATGTCGTATGAGAAAGCTAACGTGTATTGACTCAAGGAAAATTATTACCAGTAGTATGGGAGAAACATTCCATTTGCTGTGAAAAAGTGTGGTGAATGTAGGAACAGGTATGTATTTTCCCAAATCTACCAGGGAAGGGACAGCAGATTAGTGAAAATCCCAGGAGTCATCCGTATGCGAGTATCCTGATCAATGGAGCGTGTTACATAACATTCGACCTGCAACCGCTTGTGAGTTTTCTTTCTATAGATCTGAACCCAGTAGCTTGTATACATAACCATAGAAAGAAGATACGACAAGATTAGTCGTTATGTCGAGAAATATAAGCCCCTGTGAAGGCAGAAGGACTATGGATCTTGGTAGAAGAGAAGTAAGAAAAGAAAGAAAAGTGGGAGAAAAGGGATCAGAGAAGAAGGGGAAGCCTAGTGACCAAATGAGAGTCGCCTCTACCCCGGATGTATAGTCCATATTATGAGGAGAGTTGTATGTGCATATATTGGGCCCATGGGGTGGAATGCTTTTTATGCCCCCATAACTTTGGAGTTCAGTAGTGCAGAGGTTCCGCAAGGTCGCCTCCCACTTTCAAGTACTTTAATGAATGACGTTGGGCCTGGACTATACAAACAGCATTGGGCGCGATGTCACTCTGTCCAGCACTGCCAATATACAACAATGCAAGTCAATTGGTAAATTATTCTGTTAGTGGTCTCATCAAAGTCGGGTCTGCTTTCAAAACTGGTCCCAGAACACACAAGAAAAAATATTACAAATGTAGTCCTTATGAATGATCATAAGAAGGTGGGTGGCCAAAAGACCAGCATCTACCCAAAACAGAAATATCAGTTTTGGTTGAACTGACTTTTTCCACATTAGAAGAACAAGCATGGAGACTGTTTACAGATGCTGGGAGATAATACGTTTTTTTTGTACTGTACGTCTGAAACTAAACAGTAACCAGTTTAACAGATCACAAGAAAAAAAAAGCAGGCCAGGGCACTCTAAACTTAAAGACAAGTCGATAAGAACAAATTCTTAAAGACCCTTAACTTTTTGTACTTTGAGATAGGCATGTCTTAGTTAACAGGTTCACTTTAGATACAGTATCTGGGCTCTTAAGATATTTATTTAGAAGACTGCATTGCACATTACTATGTGCATAATGGACTTCTATGGTCTTACCTTTTACAGTAATTTCTTCTGAAAAGGTGAACTTACATTTTAAGCAAAATGAATCGTAGCCCTGGTCTGCAGGGCTGCTGTTAGAAATCACAGGGCCCCATACAGCCTACCTGACAGGAACCCGCCACCCACCCTGACTGAAAGCGACTGAGGACATAGATTTATCGGTCCTTTTACCTATGGCCTCAGCTGCACAGAAGAATGAATAGGAAGCATTCCGAGGCTTCCTGCTCATTCACAAACTGAAGCATAGTAAAATAGGATTTTTATAACAGCTTACCTGTAAAATCCTTTTCTTGGAGTACATCACGGGACACAGAGCGACATAGTCATTACTAATGGGTTATATAGATACCGTCAGGTGCTGGCACTGGCAACTTCCAAAACCGGAAGTACCCTCCCCTATATAAGCCCCTCCCATCCGGGAGCACCTCAGTTTTGTAGCAAAGCAATAAGTGTCCCTAAAGAGGGGTGGGAGCTCTGTGTCCCGTGATGTACTCCAAGAAAAGGATTTTACAGGTAAGCTGTTATAAAAATCCTATTTTCTTTCTCGTACATCACGGGACACAGAGCGACATAGTCATTACTAATGGGATGTCCTAAAGCAATGCCAAATGAGGGGGGGATACACCATATATAAGCTGAGCGCTATCAGACATGAGGATCTTTTGCGGCCTGCAACACACTGCGCCCAAAGGCGACATCCTCCTGACTTCTAACGTCCACCTGGTAGGACCTAGTAAACGTGTGTACCGAAGACCATGTTGCGGCCTTACAGATTTGAGCCAGGGAGGCCTGGTGATGCACTGCCCATGAAGTTCCAACTGCTCTCGTGGAGTGCGCTCTAACTTTGAACGGAGGCGGTCTCCTTCTCAAGCCATAAGCTTGCATAATGACCTGTCGAATCCACTTGGCTAAAGTAGATTTTGACGCTGCCTGACCCTTTCTGGGGCCTTCCGGCAGAATAAACAAAGTATCCGTTCTGCGAATCTGAGCAGTGGCTTTTAGATAAGCTTTAACTGCTCTTACTACATCCAAAGAATGCAATAACTTTTCCTCTACCGAAGTAGGTTTGGGGAAAAAAGAAGGAAGAACCACATCTTGGTTCAAATGAAACCTCGATACCACCTTAGGAAGAAAGGCTGGATGAGGACGTAACACTACTCTGTCCTTATGGATAACCAGATATGGCTCCTTACAGGACATAGCTGCTAATTCTGATACTCTTTTAGCCGAACAAATGGCTACTAGAAAAATCAATTTCCTGGTGAGAAGCACCAAGGAAATATGCTGTAATGGTTCAAATGGTTGTTTCTGTAGAACCGACAGAACCAAGTTTAGATCCCATGGACATATGGGAATATTAACCGGAGGACTAATACGCATCACTCCTTGTATAAAGGCTTTGACTAGTGAATGCGAAGCCAAGGGCCTTTGAAAAAATATTGACAAGGCCGAAATCTGACCCTTGATAGTACTCAAGGCAAGCTTCCTATCTACAGCCCACTGTAGGAAGTCCAGAATCCTACCTATTACGTACTTATGTGGATGCCATTTCTTGGCCTCACACCACGCGATGTACGCCTTCCAGATTCTATAGTAGATCTGCCTGGATACCGGCTTCCTGGCATTGATCATGGTAGATACCACAGCATTAGAGAGCCCTCTCTTTTTTAGAATGTGGGCTTCAATAGCCAGGCCATCAAACCTAGGGCTGGTAAGGAAGGGTGGTATATCGGTCCTTGCGAAAGCCGGACGACGTGGGAGAGTCCAAGGACTCCCCACTGAAATTTTACAATCTCCGCGTACCACGCTCTTCGGGGCCACGCTGGAGCCACCGGAATCACTGGTTTCTTTTCTACCCTGATTCTGCGGAGTAATCGAGGTAACCATTGTGGCGGTGTGAATGCATATATCAGCTTGAACTGATCCCAAGGGAACACTAGGGCATCCGAGCCGCAAGCTAGGGGATCCCTTGTCCGAGAGACAAACCTGTCCCCCTTTGCGTTGAATCTGGATGCTAGAAGATCTACATCCGATGTTCCCCACCGCTGACATATTGTCCAGAAAACCTCGGGGTGAAGGGACCCTTCCTCTGGGCCTAATTGCTGGCGACTTAGAAAGTCCGCCTTCCAATTCTCCACTCCTGGAATGAATACCGCAGATATGGCTGGGACATATTTTTCTGCCCATTTCAGGATGTAATTTACTTCCCTCTGGGCTGCACGACTCCTGGTGCCCCCCTGATGATTGATATATGCCACTGCTGTGGCATTGTCTGATTGCATTCTGACAGGGGACCCTTGGAGTTTGGATGTCCATGCTACTAGGGCATACCGGGCTGCTCGCATCTCTAAGAGATTGATGGGCAGGGCCTTTTCTGCATCCGACCATCTGCCCTGGAGAGACTATTGCTCCAGTACTGCTCCCCAGCCTATAAGGCTGGCATCTGTAGTGACCACCTTCCAAGAAATCGGACTGAAGGATTTCCTTTTTTCCAGATTCTGGGGAACCAACCACCAACGGAGGCTCTTGCGAACGGAAGGGGACAAGGACATTGTAAGTCTAGGGCCTGAACTTTTTTGTTCCAGGCTGACAGTATGGCCCCTTGCAAATTCCTTGAATGGAATTGACCGTAGGGTACTGCTTCGAATGATGCCACCATTTTTCCCAGCAGCCTCATATACAGGCGTATGGACGGCTGTCTTTTTTGTACCCACTAAGTGGATCAAATCTTTCAAAGACAACACCTTTCTTCGAGGCAAGAATATTTTTCTCTGGCCTGAATCCAACCTTAGCCCCAAGTATTCCAGACTTTTGACTGGTTTTTAGGGCTGACTTGTCTCGGTTGATAATCCAACCGTGAGATTCCAGATACTTGATCGTCTTGTGAACGACCACGTCTAGTTTTTTCACTGAGTGGTCTATCAGCAACAAGTCATCCAGATATGCCATTATCATTACACCTTGTGTTCTTAGATTGGCCAATAAAGGGCCAGAATTTTTGTAAACACTCGTGGTGCTGTGGCCAAACCGAAGGGTAAGGCTCTGAACTGAAAATGGCGCCCTTCTACTGCAAAGCGTAGAAATTTTTGGTGGACTGGAAAGATGGGAATGTGCAAATAAGCATCTTTGATGTCGATCGTGGCTAACCAATCCTCCCCTTGTAGGGCAGTGGCCACCGATCGGATCGACTCCATCGGAAAGTCCTGATATACAGGAATTTGTATAGCCCTTTTAGAATTAATATGGGCCTCCCGTCCGCGTTTGCTTCGGGACTGTAAAGAGGTTTGAGTAAAACCCGAACCCTCATTCTTCCAGGGGAACCTCCATAATTACTCCTTGGAGCAATAGTTGTTCTAGTGCCAACAGGAGGGACTCTCTTCCGGGGATCCCTTGGCACGTTTGACCTCAAAAATGGGAAGGAGGAGTCTTTTAACTCCAAACTGTATCCCAAACCTACTGCGGAGAGCACCTATCTGTCTTGATCGTGTCCCGCCAGGTCTCTTGCGAACAACTGGAGTCCTCCCCCCACCCGACTGAGTGGGGGCTTCATGAATTTAACTTTGGGGGAGGTTTTGTACCTCCCCTGACCCAGGGTTTCTCATTACCCTGCTACTGTCCCTGTTTTTTACCCCCGGGATTTGACCGAGGAGGCCGTCGGAACTGTTACACAGCCGATGCCCCAGGGACTGGAGAAGCAGGCCTCTTAAAGAGGGACCTCTAACTCTGCTTTTAACCGGCAAGAGCGTATTTTTACCACTGGAAATTTTCTGGATATATTTGTCCAGGTTTTCCCTGAATAAGCGTTCACCATGAAATGGGACGCTAACCAGCCATTCTTTACAGGGAGCTTCAGCAGACCAGTTTTTGAGCCATAGGAGCCTACGCATATGTACTATAGACAGCGTAAGGCGGGAGGCCTGATGGACTGAATCCTCTATGGCGTCAACCGCAAAGCCTAAGGCTCTAGGTAGATCAGCTAGGGCAAAGCCTGCTGATCTGTCAAGTCCCTCAAGACCTGTTTCAACTGATCCTTCACTGCTTAGCAGACCCCAATAGCTGCTACTGCTGGTTGTATCACCAAGCAGATTTTCATAAGGACTCCAATCTTTTATCTATTGGGTTCTTGAACATTTGGACATTATCCACTGGACATGTCAGTGATTTATACATACAAGAGATGGCTGCGTCCATTGTAGGGACCTTCCATTTTTTTTTTTTTGATGAACTTATCCTCCATGGGATAGACCACCGGAAATCTCTTGGGGGAATAAATATTTTCTCAGGACGTTCCCAATCCTGGTAAATGAGCCCTTTCAGTAAAGGGTGAAGTGGAAAAGAACAAACAGTCTGGGGGCTTCTAGCGACCCCAACGAGGATACAGTAGTGGTTGATGGTTCCGCAAGGTGCATTTTTAAATGCTGATCGGACCATGTTAGTCAGAGACTGAACCCATAATCTTTCAGCTTGAGATGCTGAGAAAAGGTTCCCCCACTGTTGATTCCTCTATAACAGAATCAACCTTATCCTGATCCCCTTCAGGCAGGTCGATCCCTGTATGGGACTGTTGCTCTGCTAACAGGCACTCTGAAGGAGGAGACGGAGATCGGGCGTGCTTTCCCTGACAGGGAGGCAGCGATAAATGTTGACAATCTCTCTCTAATCCTCCCAGAGCTGAGGAAAAAACCTCCTCTGTTACATACACAGGAGCAGGTGACTGAGGACAGCCACAGTACCAAGTACCCCTGCGGGGTCTCTACGGTCACTTACCTCTGAACTTCAGGGGAGACTGGTGCAGCAGGAGTATGCCCAAGATCCTCCGAGCCCGATGAGACCCCCTTCGCTTCCTGGAAGATTCAGTTCCGGAGCTTCTGGACGGCATATTCCTAAGCCTAAAGCTGAGGTATTCCAGCCGTAATACACCACTTTTACTGAGAATAGTCTAGCACAATTGCTGCTATATCACAGTTGGTGTCTACTAATGTGCCTTTCTAGGGGATGCCTGTATCAACCGCTTGCTGTATGCCTTTAAATGTTGCCAGCTCTGTCTCTGTACTTCATAGCCAGCTCACTACAATATTGTGGTTTTTATAAACTGCTGGGACGCCCGCACATGCGCAGAAGCGCTGCGGCACGCACAGAGCGTCATCCCCCAGGCTCCGCCCCCTTTCCCGGCTCACCTCTATATATAGAGGCGCGTGCACGCGCACGCGCGCGGGCACGTGCGCCTTCGGCGCTAATTTCAAATATGGTAACAAGGGACAGGAGCCAGGGCCCCTCTTTGCCGCAGGCCGGGGGATGGACGAGCACTGCAACATGGCAGAGGAAGCAGTTTCCTATAAGAGAACTCACCATCTGCCTGGACTTTGCTCTGCTGAGAAGAAGCTAGTCCACATGACAAGAAAACATTCCACAGCGGCCTCTAGTGGACAAACACAGGTACCGCAGTCTAATATATTAAATATATATATATAAATTTTTTTTTTTTTTTTCTTGACCACCATTAAAAATTATTACATTTTTTTAGTAGTTACAGGCATGCACAGAATTTTGCGGGAATACCATTAGGTAACAGACAGAAAGACAAATTAGGCTTGGGGGTCCCCCAATAGAACCAAGTTCCTGGGGGCCCCCACTTACCTGTTCCCCGCCGCAGGACTTTGTTTGGTCCACAAAAGCCCAAACTTCACCTATCACGGCAGGCATTGTAATCAAACCTTCAGGGACCGGGTTCCCAAGGATTCCACTCCCCTGGACCTGTATAGCACCCTGCACAGAAAACATCTTGGTCGTGGGTATGACCAGAGCTCTGGATCCCAGGGTCCAGCTCTCCTAAGAGAAGCATTACAGGCAAAACCTTGCTCTTCTCTGCAAGGCCCGGGTACCGACCGTTTAGCTATGAAGCTTTTTTGGTCGGATCCGGAATAGCTTACTGAGGCCCAAAAGAACCTGTACGCAAGCTCAGTGAAAAACACATGTTTCTTCTTGGCCAACACCTTAGACACTGGCAAAAAACTGAGGTGCTCCCGGATGGGAGGGGCTTATATAGGGGAGGGTACTTCCGGTTTTGGAAGTTGCCAGTGCCAGCACCTGACGGTATATATATAACCCATTAGTAATGACTATGTCGCTCTGTGTCCCGTGATGTACGAGAAAGAAAAACTGTTTACTATGGTTCCGTGATGAATGAACACTGGAGGGATTGATACTGATCACTCACTGTGTTCATTCGGGAAAGGAAGGGGCCAGTAAATTACATATTTACCAGTCCCTTCCCCCGTTCTGCACCCTGAAACATCCCAGTGTCCCCACAGCAGCTGCCGGTGGGAGAGGAGGGAAGCCGGAATCGCTGTGGGTAAAAGGGGCACACAAGGGGGCCCCGACAGCAGCTGGAAGGGTTGCATGTGCTCAAATCAATCCCCCTGCCAGAGGGAGGGGGAGGAGGAGAAGCCAGCAGCGCTGCAGTAGAAGACAGAAGTGGATCAGTGTCTTCAATAAGACAATACAGCCGGCCCTCCTACTAAGCAGGTCCCGTTTTTGAACTGATGGGGCCAGGGCCCAGTACAGGAGGGCTGCCTGTTCTTCCTTATCAGCTGACCTGCTGGTCTGCAATGCTGGCAGAGAGGAGCTGCTGCAGTTTCACTGTGTCTGCTGCTGCCCTTGCTTGTGTTCACAGGAGACTTTTACAAAGACACAGCTTGGGAGGAGATTGCTATTGTGGAGCTGTGTACCACCTGTGTTGCGCCTGCCCTCTACCCAATAGGAAGACACACAGAATGTGGACTGCAAGGATTGTGGAAGGTGTAGTTCTGACAGGCTGAGCTGCTTTATGGACTGAGCAAAAATAAAATGCAAATCCAACAGGGCACTGGGGCAAAGAGGAGAGGTGGTTCACTGCTGTTTTCCCAGGCTAAGGAGAAGAAGTGTGGAGGCTGTTTCTGAGAGGACTATGTGCACATTGTGCTGCTGGCAGACTGCTCACCGCTGCACCTGAGAGGGAGAGAGGCTATGCTACAGACATCTGAGAACATTGGAGAGAAAGCCACAGATGTTGGTGGAGCCCGCTGTCTAATCAAGGGGGGAAGTGTTTCACTTAGTATACAGAGGAAGACCACCTGTAAACACAAGTAGTTGATGAGAGGCTGCTGGCCAAATCCACTTTACACCTTGACAAAAAAGGGACAGTGTTGCCTGCACATATTTCAGAGCCAGTGACATTATCTGTGCTTAATGGAACCAAAGCCAGTGACTATACTGTATCTGTGTTTAAAAGGGACCAGAGTAAGTGTCATCATCAGTGCTTAAAGAGACATAAGTGCTCCAACATAACAGGCCCCAACGAGCTGGCCAGCAGAAGAGAGTATTACAGACTGCTGAACTGTTATGCCGCGTACACACGACCGTTTTTCATGGCGTGAAAAATGCAATTTTTTAAATTGGTCATTAAAACCATTGTGTGTAGGCTCCAGAGCATTTTTAACGACGTGAAAAATGGGCTAAAAAAAATTAGAACCTGCTCTATTTTTTCACGTCATTTTTCACGTCGTTCACGTGAAAAACGGTAGTGTGTATGCTTTTACGAGGGGAAAAAATACAGCCAGGTTCCCCCCAAATACAGCCAGTTTGCCCCTAAATGCAGCCAGTTTTCCCCAACTGCAGCCAGTTTCCCCCCAAATACAGCCAGTTTGTCCCCAAATACAGCCAGTTTGTCCCCAAATGCAGCCAGTTTGTCCCCAAATACAGGCAGTTAACCCCCAAATGCAGACAGTTTGTCCCCAAATGCAGCCAGTTTCCCCCCAAATACAGCCAGTTTGTCCCCAAATACAGCCAGTTTGTCCCCAAATACAGCCAGTTTGTCCCCAAATGCAGCCAGTTTGCCCCCCAAATGCAACCAGTGATCCCCAAATACAGCCAGTTTCCCCCCAGCCCTTCCTCGGGTCAGCGCCGTCCTTCTTCCGTCCTCGATGTCTTCTCCCGCCCTCGATGTCGCTTCAGCCAATCAGGTTACCGGTAACCAGACCCGGTAAACCTGATTGGCTGAGAGGCCTGTCAGTGTTAACCAAGGAACGCACCCCCCGCGCCGCTGGCTCTGATAGGCACTTCCAAACAACAACCAGCCGCTGTTATTCAGATGGCTGGCGCTCAACAGGGGGCGGCCATCTGAATAGTGGGCGGCAGCGGCGGCGACAATACATAGGTTCATGCAATGCATGAACCTATGTATTGTTGAGAGTGACGGGCGTAGGAGCGAGAGGGGGCGGAGCTCCTGCGCCCACTATGGACGCACCGCCACTGCCATCAAGTCCAACCTATGTGTGTGATTTTATGTCAGTACAGTATTACATTGTATATACGCAGCCATTCATTCACTAAAATTAGAAGAAAAGCGGTTTATCCTTAAACTGCGTAGAGGGTTCTTTACTGTAAGAGCGGTTAGGATGTGGAATTCTCTTCCACAGGCAGTGGTTTCAGCGGGGAGCATCGATAATTTCAAAAACTATTAGATAAGCACCTGAACGACAGCAATATACAGGGATAGACAATGTAATGACAAATAATCACACACATAGGTTGGACATGTTGGACTTTTTCAGCCTCACCTATTATGTAACTATGTTTTCTGTTTGTAGTGAATTTTGTTATGATTTTTGTTATTAGAAATATAAATATGTTTTGATTGGATCAATACAGAATTTTATTGGGTTACTATGTATCCACTGAATGTATACCAGTTTTACCATACTCTGTAATGGATTGAGCGATGTTCGCTCCACGTACATGTTTGTTTGTTGTGTATTGAACATAAATAAAAAATTTACCTTTTAAAAAAAAAAATACAGGATTTTATATTTTATTAATGTACGCATATTTTGTGTTTTGTTTTGTAGCCCTGAAAAAGGAGGAGTTTGTTGGACCCCCGAAAAGTGTTGGCTGTTTTATGTTTGTAGCGGGGTCCTCAATTTAGTGGGATACACTTGGGGGTAGTGTGACCCAAGTGTGTAATTGTGTTAGGGTTCAGACCCCTTTTTGTTATTCGTGGAGGATTGGGTGGTGCAATATTCTCCTTGGCCTGTGGGTGGCGACGTACCTACAGGCTCGAGGTAGAATCACTACCACAGTGCTACCCTTTTTGTCCCTTCCTGGAGATGGTACGGCCGGGGCGGGGAACCCGCCGTGGTGTCGACGGGAGGAGATAAAAGGGGGAGACGCCCTCGCCACGAGGTCTTTTGGGGGGATCATCTCTTCACGTACCCAGGCGCCCTCGGCCTGGGTGCGGGCGGTTCAAGGTTCCGGCCTGGGCACCCTAGGCCTGGCCGGAATGAAGCTGGAGTTGGAGTCCATCCCAGGCACCTTCAGCCTGGGGTGAGGTACTTTGTAGAAGGCCTGGGACCTGGTGACTTCGACCGGGTCCCGCAAGGGTGAAGGGATTCCAGGGTGCCCCTTGCGAGGGGACCCGCATCTGAGGTGAGGAGGCTGGGGAGGTCACCCGTCTGAAGACTCCGGAGCAGTGTCAACCCGGTGACGGACGGGCCTCCGGTAACTCCCTTGGAGGGTCATCTTCCCCTGATAGGGGCCGCAGCGCAGCGAAGTTGTTCTAATCAAGACTCCTGCAACCCCTGGTCATAGCACAGGGGGTGTAGGGACTACAATCCGGATAGTGCCTCGGCCTGCTCATCCCATCGTATCCTGCCATATATTGTTTGTTGTGGAGCTACGAAATAAAACTAACAGTTGGACTGCGATCGGTGTATGGACTCTGTTGATGGGAGCAAAGGGAGATTCCAGCATAGCAGGGCTAAGTTCCGCAACCCAATGCACATTTGGCCCGAGGAAGATATTGATACTGGCCTTCACCTCACCCACAGCCATGGGGAGGACATGGGCCGTAGCGCACCTCACTCTCGAAACCCAGGTACCCCTAGACAAGAGCTTTCGGACAATCGAGAAACATGTGAAGGGGGTGAGGCCGCTACACGTGGGGGCTCGTCCGGGATGAAATGTGTATTGACCCTGAGGTTTGGAACGGCTGTGTTTGAACTTTGCTGCCCGGAGGAGGTCCGAGCAGGTCGGCCATGTGATTGGCCAAAGTGCGTCCCTGTGCTCGAAGTCGTGGAAATTTCTCTGAAAAACCGGGAGAGGCCCATGCAGAAAGAGCGGGAAGAGGGAGGAGTCCAGCCGTGTGACGAACTACATGTGGGGACTTTTGCTGCACTGCGCCACGAGGCACCCCACGACTGCGCAATTCGTGGGAGGAGACTGAAGGAAGCCCGCGAAAACGTGCAAGTCGTGGGAGGAGTCTGGCCACGTGTGGAGATACACGTGGAGACTCCGGCGCGAGGTGAGCGCGTGATGGAACAGCAGGTGGTCGGGATGGCCTCAAGCTCCCCGTGGATGCCGGTACCTTACCCCACGAAGATGACTGCATTTGCTGCGCCCATTACAGACACGGGGATAAGGCTCAGGCCTCGAGGACAGTTGGCTCTGTATTCATGCAGAGACACGGAGGCCCTCGGTGTGATCTGTCCCGGATGCTCGGGACTGGTGGTCCAACTAAAGCCATTCGGGCGATGCGAAGCATGCAAGGAGTTCCTTTTTGAGGTTGAACCACACACGGAAAGGCCCCGGGCCCTATGCCTCAACTGCATCACAGGAACCGCCACTCCGGAGGGAGAGATCAAAGCCTCTGCGGAGGTTCCCGTGCGCGCTGACCAGGGCGAAGTGACTGCCCAATCAGAGACTGAGAGAGAAAAATCCGAGGACGCTGCTTCGGTCACTACAGACTCCCTGCTCCCACCTCCGAAGAGGAAAGTCGGCCTGGTACAGGCATCCTATGGTCGTGGTCGAGCTTCGCCCCGCCGCTTGCCTGGCCTGGATGGCGCCGGTAGAGAAGAGAGTCCCGGACATCCCAGTTCTTCAGAAGGTCCAGGTGAGCCAGGGGCTGGGACTGTGGTGTTGGTTGGAGGTGTCGGGGGTCCCCAGTCGGTGGAGCCCGCAAGGGAGGGTAGCCTTCCGTCTACTAGAGACTACCTTCCCGCTGAGGTGTATGACACCTCCGACCTAGAGTCATTGTCAGACTGTGGGGATGACGGAGAGATAGACGAACTGTTTCACCGGAAGGGCTGGGACAGACGCCCACTACCTGTGCTGAGTAAACCGCAGGATTTCCCCATGTCCATAGAAGACAGTACGCTCCGGGCGCAGGCCCCGGAGTTCCCGAGGAAATCTAGTCCTCCGACCAACTTTCCTCATTCAACTACATCACCCGCTCTGATGGTGGGGATGCAGCGTGCTTCGTTGCGGGCACCAAAGACAAAGCAACCCGAGGTGGTGAAGGTACCTCGGCACCCGGAGGCCATCGTGCAGCCAGGAGAAGGTGAGCGAGATGTGATGCCGCCTCTAGCCAGGTTGCAGAGACTTTTCTCCCAGAGAGTCGCCCGTGAATATGGGTGGGAGTACCCCTACTTGCCTCGGGACTTATTGTATGAAGTCGAGGTCCTGCGACCAAGGTGGTATGACGAGTTTGTATGGGAAAAGCTTAAAGTACCCCATGCCAGGCGATACCTGTCATGTTCGCCGCCTGTGTCTAAAAAGTTCAAGGACTGCAGAGCTGATTGGAGACTTGGGCGCCATATTCATGCCGATAAGGTGCTCATCTGCAGGAAAGAAGGAGAGGATGTCGAATATTCGGTGGAAGTGTTTGACGGGCACCTGAAGCCCCTGTTTCTGCCGGATCCAAGGTTCTACTTATAGGAGAAGTGAGCTCCTATCTTGTTGCTGTTGAAACTTTCTGGAAGAGACATTCCCAGACGCCTAGAACTGTGCCCTACTTTTGTTTTGATTTGGGCTTTTCTTTTACTCACTGGAGACTTGGGAGCTGTTGTTGTTTTTTTCTCCCTTTTCTTCATGTGCCAAAGGCAGAGACTTTTGGGGTAGAGTCAGAGTAGGAAAGCAGGAAGAATGAAGATCTCACCAAGTGTCATTACCGCAGCGCTGTCACCAGGTGGCAGTGTTGTGCAACGGTTGTTTGAAATGTTACACATGCATTACTTACTTATTGGAGTGAGCGGGTCTCTCGGCTGACGGACCCACTCATGCCAAGTTAACACAGAGTGTTAGGATGTGTTTTTTTTTTGTTTCCCTTCTGCAGGAGATTCGTCGGTCAAGACTACTGAGTATGGGGTGGTTCTTAGACAGTGACGGGAGGGATTGTATATGTGTACATGACAGATGTTTTATACAAAAGTTTTAATGTTTTATAGTTCCCTTTCCCTGGAGCAGGTCTTGGCACACACAGTATCCAAAATTTGAGGGATAGCCTCTGGGGCCCACTTCATGTCACCACTCCTTGGGAGACATGGGTGTGCACCTGACGCTGGGGACCAGTGTCAAATCACAAGGGGGAGTGTGTAGCGGGGTCCTCAATTTAGTGGGATACACTTGGGGGTAGTGTGACCCAAGTGTGTAATTGTGTTAGGGTTCAGACCCCTTTTTGTTATTCGTGGAGGATTGGGTGGTGCAATATTCTCCTTGGCCTGTGGGTGGCGACGTACCTACAGGCTCGAGGTAGAATCCCTACCACAGTGCTACCCTTTTTGTCCCTTCCTGGAGATGGTACGGCCGGGGAACCCGCCGTGGTGTCGACGGGAGGAGATAAAAGGGGGAGACGCCCTCGCCACAAGGTCTTTTGGGGGGATCATCTCTTCACGTACCCAGGCGCCCTCGGCCTGGGTGCGGGCGGTTCAAGGTTCCGGCCTGGGCCCGCAAGGGTGAAGGGATTCCAGGGTGCCCCTTGCGAGGGGACCCGCATCTGAGGTGAGGAGGCTGGGGAGGTCACCCGTCTGAAGACTCCGGAGCAGTGTCAACCCGGTGACGGACGGGCCTCCGGTAACTCCCTTGGAGGGTCATCTTCCCCTGATAGGGGCCGCAGCGCAGCGAAGTTGTTCTAATCAAGACTCCTGCAACCCCTGGTCATAGCACAGGGGGTGTAGGGACTACAATCCGGATAGTGCCTCGGCCTGCTCATCCCATCGTATCCTGCCATATATTGTTTGTTGTGGAGCTACGAAATAAAACTAACAGTTGGACTGCGATCGGTGTATGGACTCTGTTGATGGGAGCAAAGGGAGATTCCAGCATAGCAGGGCTAAGTTCCGCAACCCAATGCACATTTGGCCCGAGGAAGATATTGATACTGGCCTTCACCTCACCCACAGCCATGGGGAGGACATGGGCCGTAGCGCACCTCACTCTCGAAACCCAGGTACCCCTAGACAAGAGCTTTCGGACAATCGAGAAACATGTGAAGGGGGTGAGGCCGCTACACGTTATTTTATTTTGAATTATTATTATAAATATAGGATTTTGGACTCTCAGACCTTTGTTTTGCACTCTCATTAGACTGTACATTAGCAAACTAAATATCATTCAGTTGGGGTTCATATCTACTTTTACATATAAGGAGGGAACTAGGAGAACGCATCCATGCACATCCCTAGTTATCAAATCCTGCTGTGAGAGCTGCAGGTCGCCCCGAAAGATTGGGAAATGATCAGCATGGTTCCCTGACCACACAACATGACAGCTATGACAAACAAACCTACCAGCTCATACTGTCACTGGTTGATTTACTAAAGGCAAATAGACTATGCACTTTGCAAAGTGCAGTTGCCCTCTGCAAGTGTAGTTGGGTCAGAACTAAGTAAACGAGGTAAAGCTTCACTTTGCAAAGAACACCCAATCACGTGCAAGGAGAATTTAAAAAACAGCATTTTTGTTTACACATGATTGGATGATGGAAGTCAGCAGAGCTTCTGCTCATTTACTAAGCTCTGGCGCAACCGCACTTGTAGAGGGCAACTACACTTGGCAAGGTGCATAGTCTATTTGCCTTTAGTAAATCAACCCCTGTAAGAGCAGTTGCTCCAGAGCTTAGTAAATGAGCAGAAGCTCTGCTGACTTCCATAATCCAATCACGTGCAAGGAAAAATGCAGTTTTTTTTTTTTGCCCTGCACATGATTGGGTATTCTTTGCAAAGTGAAGCTTTACCTAATTTACTAAGCTCTGATGCAAATTCACTTGCAGAGTGCAACTGCACTTCGAAAAGTGCACAGTCTATTTGCCTTTAGTAAATCAACCCCAATGCCTTAGGCCCCTTTCACACTAGCGGACCGTATGTTCGCTTTTTCATCCATCTGTTTACAGATGAAAAAGGGACATACATTGGTCTCTATTAGATCGCGGGTGTCAGAGGATGAACATCCGCTGACACCCGATCTCCTCCGTGTCCGCAATCCTCCGTTTCTGCAGATGGAGGAAAATCCTATTTTTCAATCCGTCTGCAGAGCGGATCGGATGAACACGGACAGACGGTCCATGTTCATCCGATCCCCCCATAGGGGAGATCGGAGATCTAACAGGGCGGTCCCTGCACAGTGTGCGGGGACCGCCCTGTCATCCGCCGGCTCAGCAGGGATCAATGGAGCGATCCCCGCTGAGCAAGCGGAGGTTCACGGGGCGGATCTTCAAGGATCCATCCCGTGTGAAAGGGGCCTAACACAGAGAAGCACTGTGGCAGCTGGAGCCTGCAGACTGCAGTTGTTAAAAGGTAATACAATGTTTACTAAAAAATATTATTTGATAATTAACAGGTGTATCGGTTTTGGAATAAATTATAGCTTTTAGAAGCTTTCTGTTGTCAGACTAATGAAAGTTGATTTTTGATTGGCTGCTATGGCCTACTAAACATGCCCACTGCTTTATTAAATTAAGACAGAATTCTCCTAATAATCCTACTAGCATATTGCCTTCCATATGGAAAAATCACACTGACTTTGCAAGAGTTTCGTTGACTGTTCATAATATTAAAATTATTTAAAACAGAAAATCAATAAATGTATGTTAATATTGGCAACAACCACTGCACCAGTTATGTACCATACACCAAAATGGCTTCTTTACTAGTATTTTGATTTGAAATTAATTGCTGTTCTATTGTTTCTAATAAAATGTAAATGATGTCAATGCATGGACTGCATAGATTCGGTTTCTGTGTAATAAACCCTTCTTATAATCTTATACAGAGCCAAGGTATTGGAAAAGCAATTTAAAAATTACCAGGGCAGAAAGTGCATGCAATAAAAGAATACATTCTCTCCACATAGGAGAAACTTTAAATACAATTTATTACTGTGTGAGTTCTAATATGAGGATCTGTAGAAATCCCTGGCTATAACTGATTAACACTTTTGCATGCATTTCTTGCACCTGTAGAGTGACTTCTATGGGAAGCCAGCACCCAGTACACTCACTAATGAAAACTCTATGCCCAACCCCTTCTATTACATAATACTGATTGGCAGTTTAACCAATTCCAAAGATTTTATCAAGCCCATAATAAGAGTTATTTTGTATGTGCAGTTCAAACATACTAGGCTATGGTGGAACAATACACTAAAGTAAATATGAACATTGTTGCTAGTGGACCTGACAGAGGTGCCAAACTAATAGAAGGGGGTTCTCCCAGTCTTTTTGTTCTGCCCTTCTCCCAGTGGTCTATGATTCACATCAATCCTATACCCCATCTCCACAGCTAGCATAAACTCAGTTTCCCCAATGATCAGTTCATTTGACCAAAAATTTATATTCTGAAAACGTATTAAATGACAACTAAATATGGTAAACGTATTAGAAATGGTAAAATGTTGCCCTTTGAGACCTTGAAAGTCCGACCCAGGAGCGCCGCCCCCTCTCTCCTGCACCGCTCCAATCAACATAGATAGATTCATGCATTGCATGAATCTATCTATGGTCGCTGCTGACACCGCCTCTTCAGGTGCCCGGCCCATTTTCGGGAGCCGGGCACCTGAATTACAGTGGCGGGGGTGTTTTTTGGAAGCACCTGATTAGAGCCATAGGCTCTAATAGGCGCCCAAAACAGTAATCAGCGGGCGCCATGCTGGGCGTTCGCTGATCACTCAGCTGTGTTTTAGCAAAGCGAAGGAATTCGCTTTGCTAACACTGAACCGCCTCCCAGCCAATAAGGTTGCCGGGTCTGTTACCAGTCACCCGATTGGCTGAAACGTCAGGCGCTGTGATTGGACGCCTGAGAGAGGACGGAAGAAGACATGGAGGATGTGCAGGAGACCGCCGCTGACCCGCTGCGAGACAGGTAAGTGCCAGGCAGTATCTGATGGGGCACAGTAGCGGCAATTGATGGGAACACTGGCAGCATCTGATGGGGCACAGTAGTGGCAATTGATGGGTACACTGGCAGCATCTGATGGGGCACAGTAGCGGCAATTGATGGGCACACTGTCAGCATCTGATGGGGCACAGTAGCGGCAATTGATCGGCACACTGGCAGTATTTGATGGGGCACAGTAGCGACAATTGATGGGCACACTGGCAGCATCTGATGGGGCACAGTAGCGGCAATTGATGGGCACAGTGGCAGCATGTGATGGGGCACAGTAGCGACAATTGATGGGCACACTGGCAGCATCTAAAGGGGCACAGTAGCGCCAATTGATCAGCACACTGGCAGCATTTGATGGGGCACAGTAGCGGCAATTGATGGGCACACTGGCAGCATTTGATGGGGCACATTGGCGGCAATTGATGGGTACAGTGTCAGCAATTGATGGGTACAGTGGCTGTGTTTGATGGCACAGTGGCGGCAATTTATGGGTACAGTGGCTGCGTTTGATAGCACAGTAGCTGCATTTGGCACAGTAGCTGCGTTTGAAGGGCACAGTGGCTGCAATTGATGGGGGGTTTTTTTTCAGTTTGTTTGTGCCCCCCAAAAATTTTTGAGCACCAGCCACCACTGGACCTGGGTGTACTCAAATTCATTTCTGGAAATACAGACAATTGCATCACTACTTTGAGGTTCATGGCAGTTCTATAAGAGATATTACTTCTTCTTACACCATTTGAAAACCTTTTTATAGCTGAGGAGCCTATGCCGCATATGGTCTCGGAACTTTACCTACCGTTGTGGTCTGCTACCTTGGCTGCTAAAAAAAATAAAAAGATAAAATAAAGATAAATCCGGATCTGGGAAAGGGAACTAGGGACCGAGTTTACCACTTCCCATCTCACCTATACTAGCTCACCCATTTGAGCTCTATTGACTCTAAAATGCAGGAAACCAATTATAAGCTTTTGTCGCGCTGGTATCGGGTGCCTGCTGATCTGGCCCGGATATACCCTTCTACCTCTGGGCTGTGCTGGAGGGGATGCGGGGGCGAGGGTACTCTCCTACATCTGTGGTGGGAGTGCCCTGAGATTGTACCCCTTTGGACAGTTTTCAGAGCTCAGATTAGAGAAATCCTGGGCCTGGATATTCCCTACTCCCTGGTCCATTTTCTCCTGCACACCCCTCCCATACCGATTAGTCAGTATAAGAAGAGTGTGCTGCCCCACTTGTTGAACGTAGTCAAACGATTGCTACCAATCTATTGGAAGCAAACACAAATCCCTGCTCAGGAGGATTGGGTGCATAGGGTGAATGAGATCAGAGAGGCGGAGGAATGGATTGCGACCTGTAAAGGTACCCGAGATCGCTTCACCAGCACTTGGGCACCATGGTAAGAACATACTTGGGACTCAGCCCACGTATCTTCCAGTTTGGACTTGGTGCTGCTGGAACTGGCGGGGCCGTCTCCTAGACAGCGTGTCCAACCCTAGGAGTAGTGAGCCCGGACTTATTCATAAGGGATAGAAGTGGTGCCCTTTACTCTAGATCAGTGGTTCTCAACCTTACTAGTGTCGTGACCCCTTGATAAAATTTCCTAAGTTGTGGGGACCCCTAACAGTAAAATTATTTTCGTAGCGTGGGTTGTCAGCAACCGAGGCAAGACAGGTAATTTACGCCCCTAACCCACGGACATTTAGCGCTCCCCGAGTCCCTTCCACTCGTACAGTATTAAATCCCCTTATGGTACAATTTAGGATGTACCACTCTTTCTCTTTGTTCTCGATTCTTTCCCTTTTATCTCTCTCTATCCTAATTTATTTTCTTTTTTTTCCCCATTCCTCTCTCTAGCCATCTTTCTTGTTCTTTCTCTTATTCTTTCTCTCCCTTTTTCTTTGTTCCTCCTCCTCTTTTCCTCTCCCTTCCATGTATTCTCTCATTTTATTCCTTAGGTGCTCTTGATCAAGGTCATCTGCTGATCTGAGAACTGTAGTGGGTACTTTTAATGGCAACTATAAACACAGGTAGTGCTACTCACTGTGTCTCCGGCTTCACTGTGTCTCCGACTTTGGTGTCTCGGGCAGTGACACCTATGCTGAAATCAGGAGATAGGGTCTCCTCCAGCCTTTCCCACTTCACTTTCCTTACCAGTCAGCTGACCTCTAGTCTCTGCCCCCCCAGCCATGCCGTGAACTGAATGGGCGGCTGCGGGCTCCAGGAACAGCCCAGCTAGGCGGCCACAGAAAGGCTGGAGAGTGGTGCGGGCATCCGGAACAGTCCAGGATCCGGTGACCCCTGGCAAATCGTCATTTGACTCCCGAGGGGGTCCCGACCCCCAGGTTGAGAACCACTGCTCTAGATAATTCCAACTGTAATTGGAGGTGGCAGGCTTGACACGGGTGATGACACCGCCTGGGAGATTTAAGGTACGTTTTCCAATTTTTCTTCTTTTTACTAATTATGTTCTTTCACTATATTTTGTTATATTTTTGAACTTTGGTTGATGTTTTCTTATAAATGATTGAAACCGACTAATAGTACTACTGTTTTGCCGCCATAGGGGAGGTCACCTATTGTGAGGATGACACTGTTTTTTCTCCCCTTGGTGTTGCAAGTGTGCTTTGCTGTGGTTTCCAGCCTGGGTGTAGTGTCAGAGGAGGTTAGTTGGAGGCGAATATAGCCCCCCTCCCCTGACATATGACCTGGGGGGAGCCATGTTGCACTCAAGCGGTTCTCTCATCGGTCTGGGCCTACCTGGGACCAGTGATATGCTCTCTAGCTGCGAATGCATAGTTATGCTAGTCGGTGATAATATTGCAGAAGTTGCCACAAGTTTTCAAAAAGGGTGAACTCCAGAGCTATGCAAGACGTATCCCTGCTCAACTTCTATGTTACATCTGTGTTTTATCCCTTTTAGCTGAATATCTCACACATACATGTTGTTCATAAGCTCATGTTCTAGAAACTCACAAAATGTTTGTTACGATGTGATTTTATATTAAAAAAAGATTTGATTAATTTTATTAAACCCCCACTGACTTGACTCAATCTCCTTGACACAGCTGTGGTGCAATGTTGGTGTGAAACTAATAGTAAAGGATAACCCCACAATATGCATTATAACAATAGTATACCTTTGTTATTACCTGGGTATCCGATGTTCCACCTGCTGGAAAAGGAACAACACTCCACGCCAATTGTACTTAACCAGGAACGTATTTTTACTGGAAGTGGTATAAAATGGTCATTGCAGTATTTGCACTGTCACACAAACATAATGCAACAGCACAATAGGTATTCACAACAGTTGGTACATATAAAGTTGTTTTAGATGACCCCTGAGAGTATGTCTCCAAGTGGGACTAATGTCCAAAGCGCCAATGCTCAACTTTGGGCACCTTCCCACTTCCAGCACACCCCTGTAACCACAGGAATGCAAAGTTATCAATATGGTACAACACAATTACTAGGGAGCTCCTGCTACTTTATAATGCAGTCCCTCTTATCATTAATAGGATGCAAGGCCTTGCAATGAGAGATGCAGTCTTTTAGTCTTCTGTCTTCTGCTAGCTATTTGTGTTGTAGTAATTGTAATCCAACAGTTGAACAAATAAAAATTAAAGTAAGGGAAATGTTAGGACTGTTCTTGTAATGCAGTGCACCTGTAACTGCCTCCGGTGTAATTGGCTTTGAATAACACAGTGTCAGTAATACAGTGGAGGGTAGACTTGAGGCCTGTTTAAACTCAGTCCTTTTTGATAAGATCTCCTCTGCGGGACTACAGGTCCCAGCAACACTGTGTTAATAGTCTAGGTGTATAAAAGTGCGTTAGGAAACTATGGGCGACAGCCCTCTCAACCAACTAGGCCTGGAGAGTAAAACTCTGGTGGTCTCAGTCTTGCTTCGCGCCACCCTCGCCGTCACACCACTCCGCAAGATGAACCGGGACCCTCTGGTGGCTCCGACAGGTGTCTCTGGATCCTTCCCGATCCAGTCACAGTCCTTCCCCGCACTCAGGTACAAGGCAGAGTCTCTAATTGTTCCACTCCGCAGTGGCTGTAGGCCGCACTCTCTGGAAGCCTCCCCACAGGTTCTTGCAGGCAGGCCACACGTCCCGAAAACCCCCCTAAAATGGCCGCGCGTGTCCTTTTATAGCCTACCCAGCATGCAGCTGAGTGTTCATGGTCATAGTAAAACGTAAACAAACAGTCACTTCCTGTTATATTTCTAATACTCTAGAAAGGAAAATAATTGGAGTCCATTTCCTGTATTGGCCAATAGATGGCGCCAAATACTAAATTATAACACTGCTATAGATTAACATTGCTTTACATTAACAGGCAAAAATACCAGCGCTACATATATATATATATATATATATATATATATATATATATATATATATATATAAAAAGATAACTGAAGAGGTCAAAAACAATTCAACTGAAGTTAATCCATTTCTGAATGAGCTCATTTGCTCAGTCATGTATTTATTGTTGTTACTCCACCTTCTGTCCACACCTGCCTGTCCATCTTCCATCCGGCCACTACACTGCTTCTGTGTGCATATATAATCTCCCAGACCTCACCTCTTATGTGTACCCCACATTGAACTGCAAAGAATACTCACAAATGGTGAAATCTTTTATGGACATTGCAACAGTCAAGCATGCTGTAAAATGAAAGTCAGATCTATATGAAGGTGAACACACTTTGATCATTTTCAAAGTAAAACAGACTTGAGTTAAATTAACTCTTTGGGGCTGATTTATTAAAGGAGTTTAGGGTGTCCACTTAGCAAAGTGAATTTTCACTTAGTTTATTAAATGCAACAAATGCAAAGAATAGCACCATCCTAAAAGTTTGCCGCTGATGCTTCCGCTTAACTTTCACTTTCTCTTCAGCTCAGCCCCTCGTCAGCATTGAATTAGCACAGGAAAATGAGAGGTTACAGGGTGATTAGACTGGAGTTGAATGACTTTACAGCTCCTGAACTTTGAGCATGAATTGCTCCACAGTGACTGTAACTACTGTGGTCAGTGGAATTTGGTTTAAAGCAGAATTACTGCTTGTAAATAATATGCAGATATGCAAATGCCCATAGCACAGCCACAGATCTACTTTCCAGCACAAAATGCTTCAAATAGATATAGGCAATATCTTATTAAATAGTGAAGACTGTAACGCACCTACCTACCTCTCTATAAACATTTGCTTTGGAGAGTTTATGTTTCGTTATCCCAACATTTTGGATGTTAAGAAAACACTGTAGTGCATGAACTGTCTATAAAAGCAAAACTGTTGGCTTAATGCTAATATATAAAAGAATAAGAATGAAATCTTAAGACTTGTGTAAGCTAATCTAGACAAGTCAACTGAAACATCAGGATGTACGCTGACATCCTGCCAAGTCCTTACTGTGGAAGCAATTACACTTCAGTAAAACCCATAGTTGTATAGATAACAGGTACTTGTAACTACTTTTAACTCTACCAGAAAGTTCAAATAGTCTGAGAAAAAGTATGCTTAATGTGACATCATGAAAACGATAGAATGTAAAAAGAAAATGCTGTGATAAAAGTTATCCCTATGTTTCCAGGACAGCAGTCAAAATACAACTAGCACTGCTGATACATTGAAGAGCTTTACAGACAGGTTAACTAAGTGTTAATCCTTTATCACAACTGCACCATAGACATTGCTAAAAAAAAGCCACTTGTCAGATAGAATCGTTATGGGCTAAACATTACAGGTGCTTAAAGAGGAGTTTCAGTCAGTTCTGGAAAAATTTAAAGTAGGTACATATAAAAACTGTAGTTGCTGATTTTTAATAAACAGACACTCCGTCCTCACCCGGGATGGATCTTCACTGGTCTTTAGGTCCCCCGGTGTCTGCACGTTAACTGTGGGCTGCACGTTAACTGGGGGGGGTGCTCCAACCTGGAAGTGAGAGTGGATACCTGTCAAAACCAGGTTCCCCCCCCCCAAAAAAAAAATATATATGTATTCCAAATGTGACGGAGGAGGGAGGAGGAGGAAGAGTGCAACTTACACTTTTGGGTGAAGTTCCACTTTAAACATGAATTGAAAACTTTGTCTATTTGTGCCCAAGTTTTGTAAGTTTTTTTAGGGATGCAGCAACCCAGATGTGCTTGTTTTAAGGATCGGAGGCCACTTTGGGAGCTAAGAATATATCTACGATATTGTTCATCTATAAGTACACTTTGTATAGGAAATGTAACCAAAAACCAACAAATATTCAGAGAGTCAACCAAAAATGTAAGCAGAATTAGGAAAACCAGTTTTAAAGTATTGTACAAATTTTGATAGATTAGATTGACGTATTTTAATTATGTCATTAGAATTTTTTTTTTTAGGCTGATGCGATGCATTTGGTTGTTTGAATTACCGCTGAAGATTTTGATATATGACCCACTCATACCCCCCAGCAAAAATGTTATCCACTCTTTTCTCAAACTTTTATTTAGACCGACAATATATTATTGGTCATATTCACCTGCCAGAAGTAAGGAAATTCTGCTCTTCATGCCTTATTTTGTACATGACACACATGAAATATAGCTACACATTCTTTGGGTGCTTTCAATAGCTAGAATCTGTAATGTGTACACGTGTTAGGTAGTTGTAAAGTTTATCCAATATTGTAAGTAAAAAATAGACATGGAAAGCCTTTTTAAGTAGATTGAGCAGTAATTTAAATCTGCAAATTGAAGAGTCATACTTTACAGAATTAGTATAATTTTTCAGGTAGGGGAAAGCATTTTTTCAGTCTTCCCACCTTAGTGATTGCTCACTGGTACTTTGTGGTGAGTAGCTGTCAGAAGCAGCAACATGGAACAGATCTGGGAAATACACGTGTACAAATAGATATAAATATTGTTCAAAAGCCAGGATTTACATGGCTGTCTTAGGGTTAGCATCTTTGTAGGAAGTATATACCAATCCTGGGTGGGCAAAGATGTCACTGGTCTTCTAAGCAGAAGGGATTGCTGAACTGAGCTGTTAAACAATGACAGTGGGTTTGAGTTACTAAAGGTAAATAGTCTGTCTGTTCATCTGCAAGGGAATTTTAACTTTGTAAGGGATTTTTCCCTTAGCTTGGTGAATAAGGCGAAGTTCTGCTTACTTCCATCACGGAGTCATGTAAAAGTCGCAGTCATGTAAAAATACTGTTTTAATTATTTTCCTTGCTTGTGATTAGGTATTCTTTCTAACGTGTGTTTTACGCTTGCAAAGCAAAGTGAACAGCCGAATTGCCTTTAGTACATCAAGCCCAGTGTGTGTGTGTGTGTGTGTGTGTGTGTATGTATATATATATATATATATTATATATATACACACATATATATATACATAAAGTACCGTGCAAACGTTTTAGGCAGGCGTGAAGAAATGCTGTAACGTAAGAATGCTTTTAAAAATATATATTTTAATTATTTACTTGTATCAATTTACAAAATGCAAAGTGAGCAAACGGAATTCAAATCTAAATCAAATCACTATCTGGTGTGACTACCCTTTGGCTTCAAAGTAGCATTAGTTCTTACACTTGCACACTTTGTACACCTGTACAAAGTCAGGAATTTTGTAGGATTAAAGTCAGGTGTATGATTAACCAATTATATCAATTTCATATATAGGTTGAAACACAGTCATTACATGAAACAGCAACAGCTGTGTAGGATGCTTAAAATTGGGTGAGGAAAGTTTGCATGCGCGGGGCTCTGTGGATGGCTGCCTGCGCCAAGAGCTCTGCTCCACCTGAGAACAGCGGGGCCCGTATCTCAAAGCACGGTGTCACCAAACTTGCTGTGTAGGTACCTGAGAGGCTCGGTAACACCCCCATCAACTTTTTATATTTAGCGGCAATTAAGGCCGAAAAATCCAAAATGTCCGCCACAGCTGGGCTTACAGTCCCCAGTGTACTTTCCCTCACAGAACACAAACCTGTAATTGACTCAGCAGAGCAAAATTTAACCTCAGACACCCAGGCTGGTCTCCCACAAGTACTTCTCCCCTCACAAATCCCCACTGTATCCCATGTACATCAGTATATATCTGGCTCTGACTATTCTAATAGAGGGAATATCTCTACTGCTCCAAACAGTGCATTTATGACAGACAATCACCTCAGAGATCAGTCTTTTTTAAATAGAAGACCTTTTCCAGAGGTTCTCTGAATTACTGGATAGGGGACTGGCTCAAACAGCCGCAAAAATTACAGGGGATCTGAAATCTGATTTTCAAAATCTTGGAGCAAGAATAGATACAATTGAACATAAACTTGAAGAAACAGTCTCGGTTTCAAATCAACATGCTATGCAATTATCTACAATCCAGGAACAACTTGATTATGCCAATTCCAGAATTGACGACCTCGAAAACAGGTCCCGAAGGTATAACATCAGAATAAGAGGATTACCTGAAATGGTGCTAGATGTTACTTCTGCAGTCCAGGATCTAATTAAGTCATTATTGCCTAACATCCCTCAGCAGCGTCTTGAACTAGACAGGGCTCATAGAGCCCTTGGACCCCCCAGGAAGGACAGCAAACCTAGAGACATTATTGCAAAGCCTCATTACTATTCCATAAAGGAAGAAGTCATGAAACAAGCTAGATCTACTTCCCAAGTTTTGTGTCAGGGACACCCTGTCCAGCTATTTTCAGATCTTTCTCCCTCCACAATCCAATGAAGAAGATCACTAAAACCACTATTGCTTGTTTTGACGCAGAAAGACATTAAATACAGATGGAATTTCCCTTTTGCAGTCAAGTCTTCTCTGAACAGAAGATCTTATTCCTTCATTAACCTACAAGAAGGCAAATGTATTCTACTCCACCTTAAACTCATCTCTCATGAAGCAGACATGGACACCTCTATACCCAGCACTGGTTCAACCAAAAGACCTACCCCAACAAGTCCACAATCTCCTATTTGGAGCAATGGAAAGATGAAAAAACTCAAGGACAATGGTCCCACCTTACTGTAATTTTTTTTTCTGTTTCACATCTCCATTTTTTCTATCTCAGACCCAGAGTCTGACCTCTGATCTATCTGGGTCCTTTTTTGGGGTTTACTACATTCCCGAATTCATCCTGTTTTCATTGTTAGCTCTCCTGTTTCTCAGACTTACATGAATTAACATTATTTTTTCTTTTTCAATTTAGTCTTTTACTTTTTCATAAAAAAATCATTTTACCGTGCTCAAGATGTAATTTTCTGATTTAATATGGGTGCCCTGTTCGGGGGTGGTCCACATGTGCCTCCTCCTATTCCTTTCTGTTGTCTCTCAAGGGACACATTCCAATTTAGCCAACAAATCCGTTTTTAACCTACCTAAACATGACCACAGGCACATAGAGGTGTTCAAGAACATGGTTGCCAGTGATTTGGATTCTATGAAAATTAAAAAGGTGAGGGATCCTCACTATCTCAAATTAGGCATAGCGTCTTTGGATAAAAATAAAATTGTGGTTGTTAGACCTGCCGATAAAGGCGGTGGATTAGTCGTTATGAGTAAAGCATTCTATAATGAGGAGATGGACAGATTATTATCTGACCGATCCAATTACCAATTACTGACCAATGATCCGGTTTTTAATTTTAAAAGTGAGCTTCAGGCCCTTATCCAGCAAGGGAAAAGCAGTGGTGTTCTGAATAAAAAGGAGTCCCTTTATTTGGACCCCAGTGCGTGCAGAAGGCCTATCATTTATTTTTTGCCTAAAGTGCATAAACACGCCTCCAAACCGCCTGGTAGACCCATTGTCAATGGGATCGATTCAGTCACTGCCAAATTAGGTCAATACATTGATCACTTTTTAAAACCATTAGTCTCTACCACCATCGCCTATCTCAAAGACACTAGGCATGCCATCCAAATTATTAAATCCACGCCTGCCAATGATGACAGTATCCTTGTTACAGCAGACGTGGGCTCACTATATACAATCTTCGGCCATCAGGATGCTATTATGTCGGTCAAATGGGCCCTGGATGCATCCGATCTCCCCCTTTTAATAATTTTTTTTCTTTTGGACGCTCTTGAATTTTGTCTGACCAGAAATTGTTTTTGGTATGACCATAAATTCTTTTTGCAAATATTAGGCGTCGCTATGGGGGCACGTTTTGCACCAAGCGTAGCCAATCTGTTTATGGCATTGTGGGAGGAGGAGACCATCTTTAATGATAGGCCAGCTCAACTTAAATGTTATTTTCGTTATATAGATTATCTTATTATTTGGGAGGGCAATATGGTCAGCCTACAACTTTTTATGTCTAGACTTAATGAGAACACTAAAAATATTAAATTATCCTGGAATGCCGGTGCATGTCGCATGACATTCCTGGATTTGGAAATATTTAGAGAAGGTCGGACCTTTAAAACCAAAAATTTATTTAAGCTGTCAGACAGGAATGGTTACATTCCTTTAGACAGCTGCCACCATCATTCGTGGTGGTGTATTAGAACCCAGGGGCCAATTTATTCGCCTTAGGCGAAAATGCACTCTGGAGTCTGATTACTTTGCACAGTCAGATATACTTGCGGAACACTTTTTCCAGAAATGTTACAAAAGAGATGTAATAACCAGTGAAATCCACAAAGTTGGGAATATTGATCGAGCCACATTGGTGGCTAATTCCAAGATCAAAACTACATCTAAGACAGCTGTACCTGAACTCAGAATTATTCTTGATTATAACATCCAGCATAAGAAATTCGAAGGATCATTATGAAACATTGGGACATTCTTAAGAAGGACCGTGTCCTAGGTGCAACTATACCATCACGTCCCAGGTTCATTTATAGGAGGGCACCCACATTGAGGGATGTCATTGCCCCCAGTGTGATTGACCCCCTGTCATGAATTAAAATAGAATCTTCTCCTTCCTGACGGGTTTTTATGCATGTGGCAGATGTCCACCGTGCAAAAAGTGCAAACATAACGTCAAAAGAAGGAAGGATTTTGTGGCCCCCACCACCAGTAAAACATATCTGTAAGGTACCTGTGATAGGTAGTGTCTGAAGTGGAACTTGTGTGCTGAGGATTCAGGCGAAAACGTAGTCAGGCAGATTAGGTTGGCAACAGATCAGGCAAAATGGTACACGATCGAAATCCAGAGAGTGGTCAGGCAGGCAAAGGTCATACACGAGCTGGCAGTGAAGTACAAAATCAGCAGGCTGGAGAGTAGTCAGGAATTCAGGCAGAAGTTCAACATGAAAATCAGGATCAAAAAGCAGTCACAACACCCAGGGAGCTATTCCACACAAACGGGCGCTGAGAGATAGCATCACTTCCTTTTTATGGGCTGCTTTGATTGAAAACTGTCCACAGCTGGCAGCAGGTGGGGCTAGTGAGTCCAAGGTAATGTTTAATACTGAGAGGACATTTCCTAAAGTCTAGATCTGCTCAGTAGCGCAACAGGTAAGGCTGCAGCTTTGGGACCAGGAAGATCCCGGTTCAAATACACCCAGGTACATGACGTGGACCCCTCCGGGGGCCTAGCGGGGCTTAGTGGGAAAGGAGGCATGGAAGTCTCGAATAAGAGAAGGGGCATGCAGATCTTTGGCTGGAACCCAGGAACGGTCTGTGACAGGATATCCCTTCCAATGAACCAGATACCGAAGGCCACGACCCTGTCTTCTAGAATCAAGAATCTTGGAGACTTCAAACTCATTTTGTCCATCAACAAGAACAGGAGGCGGTAGCTGTTGCGTTCTGGAGTAGCGATTGAAAATTGCTTTTTTGAGGAGGGAAACGTGGAACACAGGATGAATCTGGAGAGAGGAGGGTAATTTCAACCGATAGGAGACTGGCCCGACTCGAGCAATAATTCTGTAAGGACCAATGAATCGAGGGCCCAATTTGTTAGAAGGTTGTTTCAGTCTCACATATTTGGTTGATAGCCAAACTCTGTCCCCCACCGCATACTTGCCTGCTGACTTCCGTAGTAATAAGCGAATCTTTTTCCAATGTAGCAGAATATTTTTAACCCGCTGATCTGCTGCTGGTACACCAGAAGAAGGCTGAAGTAGGGGAAAAGTCTGAGGGTGATAGCCTAGGGCTGCGTAGAATGGTGTGGTATGAAGAGCACTGTGCCAACGGGAATTAATGGCGAACTCAGCTAAAGGCAAATACTCAGACCAGTTGGAGTGTAAGGCATTGACATAATGTCGAAGATAGGTTTCTAGGGTCTGGTTCATGCGTTCGGTTTGACCATCTGTTTGAGGGTGATGTGAGGTAGAGAGTGAAAGCGGGAGACAAACTGGGATCCCCGGTCTGAGACGACATTGGTAGGTATGCCATGATATCTCACAATATGGGAAAGGAAGAGAGTAGACAGTGCTTCCGGTGTAGGTAATCCCGGGAGCGGCACAAAATGAGACATTTTTGAAAAGCGATCCACTATGACCCATATAGCAGTCATGCCCTCGGACTTGGGTAAGTCTGTAATGAAATCCATAGTCAAATGGGTCCAAGGCTGACGAGGTGCTGAAAGTGGTTGTAACAGTCCAGTAGGCAATGTACGGGGTACTTTATTAGCAGCACAAGTTGGACAGGCAGCCACATAGTCAGTAACATCCCTTTTCATATGAGGCCACCAGACATGACGCTGCAAGGTCTTAAGAGTGATGGTGACACCAGGATGACCAGATAAAACACCATCATGTGCCCAGAGGAGTACAGGTTTTCTGAGGCTAGGGGCTACGAACAGGCGACCTGGTGGTATCTTCAAGCCTTGGGGAACACAATTCTGGGTTTCTTGTAACTGTTGGGAAAGAGCCGTAGAGATCTGTGCGACAATTTTGTGAGGTGGGATTATATACTGCTCGGTAGGTTGGTCTTCTTCAGAGGTAGCAAACTGTCTGGAAAGAGCATCGGCTTTCTTGTTTTTATGCCCAGGAACATAAGAAAGAACAAAATTAAAACGGGAGAAAAACAGAGCCCATCGAGCCTGACGTGAGTTCAAACGTCTTGCAGTCTGAAGGTACAGTAGGTTTTTATGGTCAGTGAGGATAGAAAAAGGTTTGGGAGCCCCTTCCAGAAGATGTCGCCATTCAGACAATGCCAATTTGATGGCCAGTAGTTCTCGATTCCCAACATCGTAATTCATCTCCGCTGGAGAAAACTTTCTAGAAAAAAATGCTACTGGATGGATTCTACCAGACTTAGGCTGTCTCTGGGAGAGCACGGCACCTGCTCCTACCTCAGAGGCATCAACCTCAACTATGTACTGGAGATCGGGATTTGGATGCTGAAGAATTGGAGCTTTGCTGAACATGTCTTTTAATTGCTGGAAAGCCGATTCTGCTTCTGAGGACCATACCTTGCAATTTGTACCTTTCTTAGTCATAGCAGTAAGGGGGGCCGCAATGGAGGCAAAACCTTTGATGAAGTGTCTGTAGTAATTTGCGAACCCTAGAAAGCTTTGGAGCCCTCTTAAAGTGGTCGGTTGGGGCCATTGCAAGACAGCGGAAAGTTTTTGAGGGTCCATTTGGAAACCGGCAGCACTTATAATGTATCCAAGGAAAGGAATACGGCTTTGATGGAAACTGCATTTCTCAATCTTCGCGTAAAGATGGTTTTCTCTCAGTCGTTGCAATACCTGCTTTACATGCGAGATGTGCTCTAGATGAGTCTTGGAAAAGATTAAAATGTCGTCCAAGTAGATGATCACAAAACTGTTGCTGAAATCATGAAAAATTTCATTCATGAAACGTTGGAAGACAGCAGGGGCGTTACACAACCCAAATGGCATAACCAGATATTCAAAATGTCCATTACGAGTGTTGAATGCTGTCTTCCACTCGTCCCCGTCTTTAATTCGAATTAGATTATAAGCCCCTCGTAGGTCTAGCTTGGAGAAGATAACAGCCCCCTTAAGTACATCAAACAGTTCAAGAATGAGAGGCAAAGGGTAGGAGTCTTTTACAGTGATTTGATTTAACCCTCGATAGTCTATGCATGGTCGAAGACCCCCATCTTTTTTTTCAACAAAGAAAAAACCTGCCCCTACTGGAGAAGAAGAGGGTCGGATAAAACATCTTTCCAAGTTGTCTTTTATGTATTCCTCCATGGATATTTGTTCAGGCAAAGACAGGGGATAGGTCCTTCCTTTGGGAAGAGGTGCTCCAGGAATCAATTTAATTGCACAGTCAAAAGAACGATGTGGAGGTAAAACCTCTGCCTTTTGCTTGCAAAATACGTCTGCAAACGCATGGTATTCATGAGGCAAGGTAGGTGGGATGGCCACTGAAGCCAACATACAAGCAGGAAGTCTTTTGGGTTGAGACAAACAGTTTGAATGACAGAACGACCCCCAAGAGGTTAGTTCTCCATTTTCCCAATCAAAAGAAGGGTTATGTTGTTGTAACCATGGGTAACCAAGGATAACAGGCAGAAGTGGAGAATCAATAAGAGACAAGACAACTTCCTCTTTGTGGAGTACGCCTACCTGAAGGGTGATTGTCATAGTCTCAAATTTTACAATGCCATCTCCCAAGGGTTGTCCATTCACGGTGGTAATGTTCAGGGGTCTAGATTTTGGAACAAATGGGATATTATTTTTTTTAGCAAAAGTGTAGTCCAAGAATATGCCAGCAGCTCCAGAATCCACAAAAGCCTCACAGGAGACAAGTTTAGAGGGTAAATGGAGAATTGCAGGAATGGTAATCTTGGTCTTGGAGGATATACCTATAAGGTCTAAGCCAGCTCCTCCAACACTGGTTAGACCCTGCCTTTTACTGGACGGGAAGGGCAGACAGATAATAAATATCCTTTAAGTCCACAGTATAGGCATAGGCCCAATGCACGCCTCCTTTGTTTCTCAGACTCAGTTAGGTGGAGACGGCTTACATCCATGGGTTCCACAGGTGTCTGGGGTTCAACTGAGATTTCAGGTTCTGGCTGAGGTGGTGCTTGGAAGTTAGGGGCCAAACGGTAGACATTTAAAAAGCCTCTGCAGTCCTCAGTATCACCACCAAATTTGTCAGGCATAGGAAGTTTGGGTGGTACAGAAGAGGTGGGTTGGATCGTAGCAGGAGTAGGAACCAGAGTCTGGACCGTTGCAGAGGAAGCAGGCAAACAAGATTTAAGCATAGTGCAAAGTTCATCTAACTTGGCGTCCAGGGAAGAAAGATGCTGTTCATGAGCTCCAATCAATTGTCCCTGACGTGAAATCGCCTTAACAATCTCAGCAGGGTCCACTGTCATTGTGGCCCGTTTGTAATGTAAGGTACCTGTGATAGGTAGTGTCTGAAGTGGAACTTGTGTGCTGAGGATTCAGGCGAAAACGTAGTCAGGCAGATTAGGTTGGCAACAGATCAGGCAAAATGGTACACGATCGAAATCCAGAGAGTGGTCAGGCAGGCAAAGGTCATACACGAGCTGGCAGTGAAGTACAAAATCAGCAGGCTGGAGAGTAGTCAGGAATTCAGGCAGAAGTTCAACACGAAAATCAGGATCAAAAAGCAGTCACAACACCCAGGGAGCTATTCCACACAAACGGGCGCTGAGAGATAGCATCACTTCCTTTTTATGGGCTGCTTTGATTGAAAACTGTCCACAGCTGGCAGCCGGTGGGGCTAGTGAGTCCAAGGTAATGTTTAATACTGAGAGGACATTTCCAAAAGTCTAGATCTGCTCAGTAGCACAACAGGTAAGGCTGCAGCTTTGGGACCAGGAAAATCCTGGTTCAAATACACCCAGGTACATGACAATATCCCATTAAGAATCTCATCACCTGTAACACCATTGGTGTAGTATATGTGCTCGAGTGCGATTGTGGTCTCCAGTATATAGGGAGGACCTCAAGGCTCCTTAGCATTCGCATTGGAGAGCACGTCAATAATATCAAAAAGGGCCTGAGGACCCATAATGTCTCTAAGCATTTTAGATATTTTCATAATAGGGATCCCAAATGTCTCAAATTTTGAGGTCTTGAAAGAGTTAAGCCACACTGGAGAGGAGGGAATTTTATTCGTCAACTAAGTCAGCGCAAATCTTTTTGGATTCACGAAACGCAAGTTCTTGTGCCAGGAGGGTTGAACGTAGACTTTGACTTGAACTGTTTCATTTCAGACAAATGATTCAGATACATTCCTCCCTCTCCCGTATGCTATATAGTGTGTATATTGCTCAGTTTGCTTTTTTAGTTCTGTTTGGACTCTGTTCCTGTGTTTACATTATATGATTGCATATTTTTTTGGCATATATTGAGGATTGCGTGTGTTTGTTTTAATTTTGAGTGTATTTTAGCCTTTTTTTTATATTTAAAAAAAAGGTAACTCTTTCATATGTTTAGTATGCTGTGCATATAGTTTTTTAAACATTTGTGTAACAGTGCATATTAGTTAGCCCACTGGTGACCCTGTAGGACATTGTGTCCGATTTGTGAGGATGGGATAAGTTTCCGCTTCCGGATTTCCGATTGCGGCACTTCCTGCACTTTCGACGCTGTCCATGGTTACCGGGCCTATTTAATGTGCTGGATGACGTGATAGCTCCACCCACCGCTGACAAAGTCCGTTCTGGACGTAACGTGTTTAGGGGAGAGGAGCTTATTCTTGTGCCGTCACCCGCGTCCTCTGTGTATGCTGCTTGCGGCTCATCACCGCCCCATCTACATGCTGTTTGCGGTCTTTACACAGCGTACCCACTTTCGTTTTTACCTTGTTGCTGTTTATATCCGGCCGTTGTGCCCATGTTTGGAAGTTTTGGATGTTTTCTATCAGTGGAATTAAATTGCCAGTCTACACTTAGATTGTGTTATTTCTTTATTCCATTCAACACCTGCTACCCATTGATGTCTGCATGCCACCTGCTGGATTCTTCACATCATTACCATCTCCCCTTGGTGGGAAACAAGCGTGTCTGACCATATGTTCACTCTATGGTCCACCTGATCTGGTAAGAATGCATTTCTTATAACGGTGGAGGATTTGTCACGTTGAGTTACTGTCACATCGCTTGAAGATTACCTGCCAGTCACGGGGTGTTCCACTACTGTTTCTTCATTCAGTTTATGGACTTTTATAATATAAACTAGATCTTAACCTTGCTCTAACCACCCAGGCTGAAGGGCATTAAGATGGAGCGGTAATAAATTTTATACACAAGCAAACAAATTGGGACCATTACTAGCTGCAAAACTATCTCCCAGTGTCAGATTCCATACCATGCCTATAGTCAACCCCCTACAGCCAATCCTGCTAAAATTCTGCATGCATTCCGCAATTTTTATTCCGATTTGTACAATTCTCCTTCTCAATCGGATAAAAACTCAATCTCTAGGTTCTTAGATTACCTTCCCATTCCAATCTTAACCGACTCACACAGAAACCTCTTGGAGGCTCCTTTTACGGTGGAAGAAGTCAGGGATGTAATTAAAGATCTCAAAAAGCGATCAGCTCCGGGCCCTGACGGTTTATCTATCCCATATTATAAGGCCTTTGTTGATGTCTTAGTCCCTTACTTAACCAAATTCTTTAATGATAAAACACAAGGAGATCCCTTGGACACACATCTTAACACAGTGTACATACGGCCATCCCGAAACCAGACAAAAACCCAGAGGAAATCAATAATTACCGCCCTATCTCCCTTATAAATAACGATATAAAAATACTAACAAAAATTATGGCAAATCGATTACCATCATTTATTAATTCCTACATTCATAACGATCAAGTAGGATTTATCCGAGGCAGACAAGGTCCAGATCAAATTAGACGAGCAATCAATTTAGTATCATTACTACAATCTAATTGGGTTGGAGGTAAAAGACAGCAGGGTCTTTTCCTGTCATTGGATCTACAAAAGGCCTCTCCACTAATCTCCCTTCCCAATATCTGCCAAGTCCTAAATAACTTTTCTAAAATTTCAGGCCTTAAGGTCAATTATACGAAATCTCGGGCCCTTAATGTTTCACTTACTCCCCAAGGAGTTTCTTTATTAAAACAATCATTCAATTTTGAGTGGAATGACACCTCAATTAAATATCTGGGTGTTACATTGACGGCCCGAGTTGAAACTTTATATTTACATAATTATCCCCCACTATTCAAGAAGTTAGAAAATTACCTTTCAATTTGGTCCAAACATGAATTGTCATAGTTAGGCAGGATCAATTCGATTAAAATGACATTACTCCCTAAAATCCTATATTATTTCAGGTCTCTTCCTATCTCGGTCCGTAAATTCCAGTTGAAAAAATTTCAGAGTAAAATAGTCAAATTCACATGGAATACTTCTGGTTACAGAATACCCCAAAACACCCTTTTTCGTCATAGAAAAAAGGGAGGCCTAGGTCTTCCTGATCTCTATAAATATTTTCTTTCAACTAGATTAGCACAGATCTCGACGATCTATTCTAAATCTGAACAACCAGATTGGCTTAACATTGAAAAACAAGCGGCTCCACAATGCTCTCTTGAATACCTATTTTGGTGTCCCCCTAAAAAGAGACCTTCAATTCTAGTCCCATCTCTATCTCAATCACTTGCGCTCTGGGATGAACTTAGAAAGTATCCGACTCTTGTCTCAACCGTTTGACCACTTGCAAGTCTGTTTGGGAACAGGGATGAGCCGAACACCCCCCTGTTCGGTTTGCACCAGAACCTGCGAACAGACAAAATGTTCGTGTGAACTTTAGAACCCTATTAAATACAATGGACTCGAACATTCGAAATCTAAAGTGCTAATTATAAAGGCTTATATGCAAGTTATTGTCCTAAAAAGTGTTTGGGGACCTGGGTCCTGCCCCAGGGGACATGTATCAATGCAAAAAGAAGTTTTAAAAACGGCCGTAAATTTAGTACCTAGGGGGTGTGTATGATATGCATGTAAAGTGGCGCATGTTTCCCGTGCTTAAAACTGTCCCTGCAAAAAATTTCATTTTTGAAGGAAAAAAAGTCATTTAAAACTCACTCGCGGCTATTAATGAATTGTCGGCTCCCGGCAATACATACAAAAGTCATTGATAAAAAAAAGAAAAAAAAGCGTGGGGGTTCCCCCAAATTCAATTACCAGGCCCTTCAGGTCTGGAATGGATATTAAGGGGAACCCTGCCGCAAACACCTTGAAAAAGTCCTTTATTAAAAAAAACAAAAAAACATTCCAGCGATGAAATCCAGTGTCCCGGCGATCCCGATGTCCAGCGCCGTCCGTCATTGGTTTTGCCTGAGCGGACCTGATGGGGAACTTCCTCCTCAGTGTTTTAAATGTATAGACCCGCCCCTTCTAAAGTTCCCCATCAGGTCCGCTCAGCGGACCAGATGCAGAACATGAGAATGGGCGGGTCTATGCATGTATTACCAAAGTAAGAGAAGTTCCCCATCAGGTCCGCCCCCTCGGTATGTCGGACCCGCCTACGTCATTGGCTTGAGCGGGGAACTTCCTTCACTGTGTAAATTTAAATTACACAGTGAAGGAAGTTCCCCGCTCAAGCCAATGACGTAGGCGGGTCCAACATACCGAGGGGGCGGACCTGATGGGGAACTTCTCTTACTTTGGTAATACATGTATAGACCCGCCCCTTCTCATGTTCCGCATCTGGTCCGCTGAGCGGACCTGATGGGGAACTTTAGAAGGGGCGGGTCTATACATTTAAAACACTGAGGAGGAAGTTCCCCATCAGGTCCGCTCAGGCAAAACCAATGACGGACGGCGCTGGACATCGGGATCGCCGCGGGACACTGGATTTCATATTTCATCGCTGGAATGTTTTTTTTTTTTTTTTTTTTAATAAAGGACTTTTTCAAGGTGTTTGTGTGGTTTTTTTTAAAAAAAATTTACGCTTTCTTAATGAAATGGTAGGGGTACAATGTACCCCTTACCAATTCACATAGAGGGGGGGGCGGGATCTGGGGGTCCCCTTTGTTAAAGGGGTCTTCCAGATTCCGATAAGCCCCCCGCCCGCAGACCCCCACAACCACCGGGCAAGGGTTGTGGGGATGAGGCCCTTGTCCCCATCAACATGGGGACATCCTCCCCATGTTGAGGGCATGTGGCCTGGTACGGTTCAGGAGGGAGGGGGGCCGCTCTCTCGTCCCCCCCTCTTTCCCTGCGCCTGGCCAGGTTACGTGCTCGGATAAGGGTCTGGTATGGATTTTTGGGGGGACTCCACACCATTTTTTTTTAAATTTGGGGTGGAGTTCCCCTTAAAATCCATGCCAGATCTCAAGGGCCTGGTATGGATATTTGGGGGAACCCCACGCCATTTTTTTTAAATTTGCGGCGGGGTTCCCCTTAATATCCATTCCAGACCCCACGCTTTTTTTTTATTTTATCAATGACTTTTGTATGTATTGCCGGGAGCCGACAATTCATTATAGCCGCGAGTGAGTTTTAAATGACTTTTTTTCCTTCAAAAATGACACTTTGTGCAGGGACAGTTCTAAGCACGGGAAACATGCGCCACTTTACATGCATATCATACACACCCCCCAGGTACGAAATTTAAAGGAATATTTCACTTTTATTGTTTCACTTCAAGCATTATTAAAATCACTGCTCCCGAAAAAACGTCCGTTTTAAAAAAAAAAAATTGCATTGATACATGTCCCCTGGGGCAGGACCCGGGTCCCCAAACACTTTTTAGGACAATAACTTGCATATTAGGCTTTATAATTAGCACTTTAGATTTCTCCCATAGACTTTTCGAATTTGCCGCGAACACCCCAATTTGTTCGCTGTTCGGCGAACAGGCAATGTTCGAGTCGAACATGAGTTTGACTCGAACTCGAAGCTCATCCCTATTTGGGAACCCAGACTTTCCCCCTGGGCTAGATCTGGAAGCTTTTCAATGGTGGACGAATAAAGGACTTTATCGTATTGGACAGTTTTTTTACGTTGGTAAACCACCCATGTCATTAAACCATTGTAAAAAACATTAAAACTACCGGAATCTGAGGAATGTCATTTTCATCAAATCTACAAATTTTTACAAACAATCTGGAAGGAAAAACCTCTTCCCCCACAGTTCACAAATTACGAGATGTGGTGTATTTCGGTTATATATTCGTGCCTCACTCACCCTACATTAAAAGCTTCTTATATGGAGACATGGGAAAATTATCTTCAAATCAGTTGGGACCTGGACACCTGGCATAGATCATTTACAAAGTCCTTTAAGGGGATTCTAAATGTTTAATTGATGGAAGCCAACATTAAGGTAATAACCAGGTGGTATTTAACTCCCTCTAAACTAGCTTCTATTTTCCCCACAGTGGATCCAAATTGTTTCAGGGGATGTCAACTCCTGGGAACTATGACTCATATCTGGTGGGAGTGTCCTAGAATTAGATCATTTTGGAACAAAAATTTTTCTATGATTTTCAAGGTAACCGGTTGCCAGGTCTCGAGGTCCCTACCAATAGCTCTCCTGAATGCGCATATGCCTCAGATTCCAAAAAATTCTCAAAAATTAATTCACTTTATTCTTACAGGGGCTAAGCTTACAATTGCCAAAAATTGGAAGAAACCTAAGCCCTCTTTTTTGGAAGCTAAGAAAAAAATCGAATGGATAATGATTGAAGAAAAGTTAGCTAGCATTTTGAATGATTCTGTTTTGAAATTTGAAACGCTCTGGGAACCTTGGGCCAGATATATAGGCATTTCTCTTACTCAGGGTGCCTCTTTGGTTCCCGTAAACACTGTAAATTAGGTATATATCTTATCTTATCCCCTTACCTCCCTTTTTTTTTTTTGGCCCTTTTTCTCTCCAACTTTTCCCTGCTTTTATTTTTCTCCCCTCCTTTAGGGGAGCCTAGTAATGTTTTGAAGGAGATCTATATATTTTTTACTCTCCTTATTATTATATAGATATTTTTTAGGGTTAGAAATTATAACCTTTGATCTTAGATAATAAGACCGGTTTATTTTAACCTAGCAACCTAGGGTTTAGTTAAAGCGGAGCTCCACCCTAAAGTGGAACTTCCACTGATCGGAACCCTCCCCCCCTCCGGTGTCACAATTGACACCTTTCAGGGGGGAGGGGGTGCAGATACCTGTCTAAGACAGGTATTTGCACCCACTTCCGGGAGTCCTCTCTGCGGGAAATCTGCGGGAGTGACGTCACTTCCCGCAGATTCCCCATTGTGTTCTGGGAGACACTCGGCTCCCAGAACACAGGGGACCATTCAGAACGGTGCAGCGCGACTCGCGCATGCGCTGTAGGGAACCGGGCATGAAGCCGCAAGGCTTCACTTCCTGGTTCCCTCACCAAAGATGGCGGTGGGGGCAGCAGAGTGACGAGCGATTGCTCGTCCTCTGCTGCGGGCGTCGATGGACTCCAGGACAGGTAAGTGTCCATATATTAAAAGTCAGCAGCTGCTGTATTTGCAGCTGCTGGCTTTTAATATATTTTTTTCCGCGGCACCTCCGCTTTAAGAATGTCGAGAGGTTTCCGCTCCTGGTGCAGTTTGAACCCGATAGGGGCACCAGGAGATTATAAGTGTCCTTATTTTTATTAAGTTGGCTTATATAAGGAGTCCTCTCTCTCTCTCTTACATCAAAAAATTTGTAATTGTTTAACTTCTGATACTCCCATATCTCATTACAATGTATGATCATTTTATTTTTTTCTCCTTTTCAAATCTGAAGGGGGGGGGGGATTTCTATCCCCCTCTCTCTGAAAGTCCTTTTTTTGTTTCTGCTGACATCTACTAGGTTATGTCTATATTGATATATTTTGTGATTTATTGTGATCTTTTTTATTTCTGAAAATAAAATAATTTGAAAAAAAAAAAAGAAAAATTTGGGTGAGGAACAGCCAGACGCTGCTACTCAGGTGAGGTTGTGGAAGACAGTTTTAATGTCACTGGTCATACACCATGGCAAGACTGAGCACAGCAACAAGACACAAGATACTGTCTCAGCGAGGACTCTCCCTGGCAAAGATTTCAAAGCAGACTGGGTTTTCAAGATGTTGAGCTGTTCAAGCTCTTTTGAAGAAGCACAAAGAAACAGTGGCCATAAACGCAGTGGTCAACCAAGGAAATTGAATGTAGCAGATGTCCAGCAGTGCCACCAGCACAGAACTGGAGGAAACCAGTGGGACCCAGGTATACCCATCTACTGTTTGGAGAGGTCTGGCCAGAAGTGGTCTTAATGGAGGAATTGTGGCCATAAAGCCATACCTCCGACGTGGACACAAGGCTAAGCAACTCAATTATGCATGAATATATAGTAACTAGGGTGCAGAAAATGTCAGCAGGTGCTCTGGACTGAGTAATCAAATTTTTTAAAATTTGGCTGTAGCAGTTTGTTCGCTGAAGGGCAGTACACTAATGAGTGTATGCAGGCAACAGTGAAGTATGGTGGAGGTTCCTTGCAATCTCCCTGGTGGTAATCCTGAGTGTGGCTCTGGGTTACATTTTTGTATCATTAGCGGTAACCCCGAACCACACTCGGGATTGCATTGCAGGATACTGGTGCAGGTTACTTACCTTATCCCCAGGATCCTGAGATGTCCCCCCACTGTGTCCCGCGGACTGTGTCCTCAGCCCCGATGCCTCCGTGTGCCAGGCTCTGTTCCTTGCGAGCGCTGGGGCGGCAAATTCAAAAAGTACAAATTTCATAACACTTACAGTACACTGTAATCTTACAGATTGCAATTGCATTACTGTATCAAATAATTTCACCTCCCCTTTGTCCCTAATGCTTTGTCCAGTGCTCTGCATGCACTTCTATATTATATATACTGTTCTTTCTGCCTGGAAACTTGAGATTGTCCATAGCAACCAAAAAGTATCCCTTTATGTCAAAAGTGGTTTTAGACCAGCTAGAAAACAGCAATAGTAAATGAGAACACTTGCAGAATTGAGTGATAGTGAATTGTGGGGAAATTAATTGTATTAATATTATATTATTATTTTTTATAATTATTTATAGTTATTTATTATATTATAATTTATGATTTTGCGATTCAAACTTTATCATACCCAGGATGTCTACTAGACTCTTGTTTGGACAGATTTAAGTGTGTTATTACTAAGAATTCCAGGACTACAATATAAACCGCCAAATTTCTATGCAAAACAATTGTACCGCTTTGAGCAGCAAAAATCTGACATAATCATACCGCCAGGGTGGCTACGGTCTGCATTTCTGCAAATAGAGTTGGAGATTTGGTCAGGTTTAATGGTTTCTTCAATGCTTAGACATACAGGCAGATACTTATCCATCATGCCATACCACCAGGGAAGCATGTTATTGGACCCAAATGTATTCTACAACAGGACAATGACCCCCAAACATACAGTCAAAGTTATTAAGAACTATCTTCAGCGTAAAGAAGAACAAGGAGTCCTGGAAGTGATGGCTTGGCCCCCAGAGAGCCCTGATCTACACATCATCGAGTCTGTCTGGGATTACATGAAGAGACAGAAGGATATAAGGCAGTTTACATCCACATAAAATCTGTGATTAGTTTTCCAAGATGATGAAAACCACCTACCTGCCAAGTGCCTTCAAAAACTGTGTGCAAGTGTACCTGGAAGAATGGATGCTCTTTTGAAGGCAAAGGGTGGTCACACCACATATTGATTTGATTTGGATTTCTCTTCTATTCATTTACTTTCCATTTTGTTAATTGATAAAAAATTATTTCTGAAAGCTTTCGTAATTTACAGCATTTTTTTACACCTGCCTAACATAAAACTTTTGCACAGTAGCATATATGTAAATATATATATGTAGCACCCTGCTCCTATTGAGTAGGAGCTAGATGTAAATTTAGGTTTATCTGAGCTGTAGTTTAGCTCAGAGTATAATGTTAAATTGCTGGTTTCTGTTCCAGTTCAGTTGTGTTGTACATTTTCCACTTGGCCGTGGGTGTCGCTGTCACCCCCGGTCAGTATTGGAAATACAGCAGGCTGGATTCATTGAGTGCCTCTTTACCCAGAAATAGCCCAGGGGGAGTGGTTCACCTGCTGTGCATTCTGGGAGAGAGTACTTAAGGGACAGACACCGTTTTCGTGGTCTCTCTGACCTGATGGCCCTCCTGGCCTAAGGTGTGTCGTAGCAGTTCTTCTGCCTCGGGGCCTGCTGGCCCGAGGCCTCATTGCTGAAAGTAGGCCCAGGAGTTTCTGGGACCTACTGGTCCAGGGGTGGTCCTGAGCTGTCTTGCCTGCGGGGAGAAGCCAAGCAATTGGAGAGTCAATTGGAGGACGCATCCCGACCCATCGTCCTCACAGTATCGCCGGATGGCTGAAAGATACTGGTACTGTAAGATTGTATTCTGACTTTGCAAAAGTTCTTGGTTATACAATCCTGTGGCAGAGGATTGTACAACGACTCAAGTGTATTCAACAAGTCTGTGGCAGAGACTATGACCGAGCACCGCACCGGCTGCTAGGTCAGTGAGAGAGGCCTATCCGGTGGTTGCTAGATCTAATTGTGGAGCTGTTTGTCCTCTGGATCAAAGAAGTACCCATGATCCGCAAAACAAGGTACCTGAATCTCCCCTAACCCTCCATCCCTCTATCTGACGTTTGTTAATAAAGCATTGGAAAAAGAGACTAAAGCCCTGTACACACGATCGGATTTCCTATGGATTTTAAACCGATGGATTTTTCCATCGGAAATCCGATGAAGCTGACTTCCATCAGTCTTGCCTACACACCATCAGTCAAAAAACCGATCGTCCCAAACGTTGTGACGTAAAACACTCAGACGAGCCAAGAAAAATTAAGTTCCATGCTTCTGAGCATGCGTCGACTTGATTCTGAGCATGCATGGGTTTTTTATCCGATGGAGTTCCCCACAGATGATAGTAATTTGCTATATATTTTTTTTCCATCGGATAAATTTAAAACATGTTCTATTTTTTAACACCGATGGAAAAAAGACCGATGGGGCCCATACACGATCGGTTTGTCCGATGAAAAAAGTCCATCGGACTGTTTTCATCGGTAAAACCGATCGTGTGTACAGGGCTTAAGTGTTTGGTGCAGACATCTGTGAACAACTCTCCAATGGGACCCCTATGGCGGATACGGTGAACAGTCAGGTAACGGCAGATCCAAAATTAAACCAGCAGCTCCTACAGGGGTAGTGCTACATATATGCATATATACTATATTACCAAAAGTTTTGGTACACCTGCTTTTACACGCACATGAACTTTTAATGACACCCCAGTCTTAGTTCATAGGGTTCAATATTGAGTTGGCCCACCCTTTGCAGCTATAACAGCTTAAACTTTTCTATGAAGGCTGTCTACAAGGTTTAGAAGTGTGTCTATGGGAATGTTTGACCATTCCTCCAGAAGCGCATTTGTGAGGTCAGGCACTGATATGGACGAGAAAGCCTGGCTCGCAGTCTCCGCTCTAATTCATCCCAAAGGTGTTCTATCGGGTTGAGGTCAGATCTCTGTGCAGGACAGTCAAGTTCCTCCACCCCAAACTCGCTCATCCATGTCTTTATAGACCTTGCTTTGTGCACTGATGCACAGTCTTGTTGGAACAGGAAGGGGCCATCCCCAAACTGTTCCCACAAAGTTGGGAACATGAAATTGTCCAAAATGTCTTGGTATGCTGACGCCTTAAGAGTTCCCTTCACTGGAACTAAGGGGCCAAGCCGAACCCCTAAAAAACAACTCCACACCATAATCCCCCCTCCACCAAATTATTTGGACCATTGCACAAAGCACAATCCATAAAGACATGATTGGGTAATTTTGGGGTGGAGGAACTTGACTATCCTGCACAGATTACTGATCTCAACCTCATAGAACATCTTTGGGATGAATTAGAGTAGAGACTCCGAGTCAGGCCTTCTTATCCAACATCAATGCCTGACCTCACAAATGCGCTTCTGGAAGAATGGTCAAACATTCCCATAGACACACTTCTAAACCTTGTGGACAGCCTTCCAGAAGAGTTGAAGCTGATATAGCTGCAAAAGGTGGGCCAACTCAATATTGAACTCTACGGACTAAGACTGGGTGGCCATTAAAGTTCATGTGTGCGTAAAGACAGGCATCCCAATACTTTTGGTAATATTGTGTGTGTGTGTATATACATATATATATATATATTTTTTTTTAACTGTTGGAACTTAGAGATCACATAAATAGAGTGGGTAGACTGGCCCTTTAATAATGTTTAAAGGGAAAATTAAAACAAAAGTTAAAAAGACTGGTAAATTGGATGGTACAGTGAAACTGTGATTTGTAACAAAGCAAAATTAAAAAAAACTTCCTTGGAGACAGCATTTGAGAATAAAACTGTAAAGTGTTAGTGTCGGCTTTGTATATTTCACCCATAAGTTTTCAATGAACACAAAAGAACATGCAGAACGTAAAAAAATACAAAACTACTTGAAAACATGATTAAGTCCTGGTGGAAAATATAATTTAAAGGCATGTACAAATTTGCTTTGCATTAAACCACAGGCTGTCCCAGTTAGATCAAACTATGAAACGCTTTTAGTACTCAAAGCTTTTGCCTGCTTTGCAGTTTCGGGTGGCCGAACACACAATTGGTGGAACAAGCCTACAGTAAAAGGAAAGTAGTGTAAATCTTACATCTTTCCTACAAAAAAAGCCCTCTAAGAATAGCATGAAAGGGATAAAGCGGAATCCTCATTAGCATTTCACATCTTTGAAGGCGAGTAATTAAACTTCACAAGAGCGACATGTCTTCTTGGAATAACGCATGACAATGGGAATTGTGATTTTTGAAATTGTGTGTGAACTCTTTGAAAATTGGCCAAGAACACAGAGACCATTGCTTTCTCTGAAGGGAAGGTAGAAAAGAGAACCCACTATAAGGCCTTGTGTGCAATTTTCTGCCCTGATAAATTACAAAGACTGCTAATTGTATGTGGATGGGGTAGCGGAAGCTTTACTAATTTTGTCTAGTCATTACGGCTGAATTAAAAGTATAACTGTATGGGCCACAAGCCAGCATTGTATTAGATAACATATATTTTCTTCACCTGTCATATCAGCAGATGACATGCTTGTTTGAAGAGCTCCAGGCTAGGTCATTAAGTATTAATGTATTAGCTATAACCCAAGGCCAAATTAATGATATAGAAGAGTTTACATTCAGTTTTTTTTCTTGTTATCCCTAAACAAATGGGCAAGTTAGAGAGCAGAAATGCCAATGAATGTCATTTTCTCAGTATATCTGATTTAAGCCCTGTACACACGATCGGATTTCCTATGGATTTTAAACCGATGGATTTTTCCATCGGAAATCCGATGAAGTTGACTTCCATCAGTCTTGCCTACACACCATCAGTCAAAAAACCGATCGTCCCAAACGCCGTGATGTAAAACACTCCGACGAGCCAAGAAAAATGAAGTTCTATGCTCCTGAGCATGCGTCGACATGATTCTGAGCATGCGTGGGTTTTTTTATCCGATGGAGTTCCGCACAGACGAAAGTAATTTGCTATCGTTTTTTTTTCCATCGGATACATTTAAAACATGTTCTTTTTTTTAACACCGATGGAAAAAAGACCGATGGGGCCCATACACGATCGGTTTGTCCGATGAAAAAAGTCCATCGGACTGTTTTCATCGGTAAAACCGATCGTGTGTACAGGGCTTAACAGTGGCTGTTGCTGAGACTGTAATCTATGATTCACAATTTAAATGTCAAGCACAAAGAAGCAAATCCTTTACACATTTCAGAACCTAAAGCATTCAGCAAGCCAATCAGCAACATCAAGCAGAGTGAGAGTAGCACACTGTCAGATTATGTTTATAATGACAGGCAATCTGTACTACACTAAATAAAGCGGTGGCCTTGGCCTTTTTTCAAACAAAAAGTGCCTTAAAGTGGTTGTTAAGCCACTCTAACCTGTATACACCATCAGCACTGCCTCCTATTGTAGTATCCCTCTCTGTGTGTGATTTATACAAATAAATGCTGCAAATACCTAATTTCACTGCCGAGATTGCGATCACATGACCAGCCAGCTTTCTCCTTTCCTCCTCTGAGAGATGCAGCGTGCGGGGCTGAGATTCCTCTGCTGATGTCAGTCTGGAGGGGAGAAGGAGAGGAGGAGAGAGCTGGCTGGTCATGTGATCGCAATCTTGGCTCTGAAATTAGGTATTTACAGCATTTTTTATTTATAAATCATTCACAGAGGGGGACACTGCAATAGGAGGCAGTGCTGATGGTGTACATAGGTTAGTGTTATGAGAGCAGCAGGTTGGGGGAGGGGCGGCTCACACAGAGAGAGAGAGAGAAGGGGGGGGGGAAACAGTAGCATAGAGGAGAGCAGATAGCAGGCTGCTGATGACAGAGGCATGTAAACTGACCTCAGCAGCCATGATACACTGTGGTCAGTTTACAGAGGGGTGGGGAGACACTGGCAGGATCAGCCAGGTTTTTTAGGTGTTACAGGGGGCCAAAGGACACAGGACAAGCACTGTGTCATATAACATGCGTTTAAAGGAGCAGGAACCATTTTTGTTTGAGTTAACAAACGCTTTAATGTGTTTTTGTGTCATTATTGGGCACGGCTAATTTTGTTATGAAATGCTAAGGCATATACGCTTTTCAGCAGTCATGTAGGGTGGTTGCTAATTGGATGAAAATAGCATTGGTTTTGTGAGCAGGTGACTTTCAGGGGAAGTAATAGTAAGGTGCTTCATCTGCTGATTAAATGTGTAAAAAAAAAAATCAGCATCACCTCCACTGAATGTTTTCCAGCAGCGCACCAATATTATTTCCACCAGGTTATCAAGGCAACAAAGGAGTGGCTCGAGAAGAAGCACATTAAGGTAATGGAGTGGCCTAGTCAGTCTCCAGACCTTGCTCCAATATAGAAAATATATGTAAAGGGGCTGAAACTTCAAGTTGCCAAGTGACAACCAACCAAGAAACCTTAAGAATTTAGAAAAGATCTATAGAGAAGAGTGGACCAAAATCACTCCTGAGATGTGTGCAAACCTGGTCAACAACGACAAGAAATGTCTGACCTCTGTGCTTGCCAACAAGGGTTTCTCCACCAAGTACTAAGTCGTATTTTGCTTGGGGATCAAATACTTCTTTTACTCACTGAACTGCAATTTAATTTATAGCATTTGTTTCATGTGTTTTTTTTTCTGAAATTTTGGTTGATATTCTGTCTCTATCATTTAAAATACACCTATTATAAAAATTATAGACCCTTCATTTCTTTTTAGGTGGGCAAACTTACAAAACCTGCAGGGGTTCAAATAATAATTTTCCCTGCTGTATATCAAAAAGGAGAATATGAATATTCTCAATTTTTATGAGAATTTTGGAAACCTACAAACCCTGGCACCCAGTAATGAAATCAACCATTCTTACCAGGGGTCCTCCTGAAGTTTCTAGGGGTTCCTTTAGCTCAGACTGAGAGACATCCCATCTGATGGTTCCTGCATAATTCCTGCTGCAATACCACTTGGCAGCCCCAGCTACATGACACCATTGATCTTTTTTTAGCTGTCTGTATGGGTGGCATTTTGACCACCACTGTAAGCAGGACATTCTTCCCACTAGCCAACAATGTAAGGTACAATATTCCCACTGACTCCCTTTAATATATGTGCTGCTGAAGCAAGCTCACCCCACTGACTCCCTTTTATTCAATTTAGCAGTGGTTCCTCAAGGCCAAAAAAATATTTTAAAGGAGCACTAAAGCTTCCCTTTTTTTTGCCCAAAAATAACAAACATGTTATACTTACCTCCACTGTGCAGCTCGTTTTGCACACAGTGGCCCCGATCCTGGTCTTCTGGGGTCCCTCGGCGGCTGTCTTGGCTCCTCCCCGCAAGGACTCCACACCATAATGCGAGTGAGCTCGCATGGTGTGGAGTGATTGCGGGCGCGCTCCCGTGATACAGCGGCGGCCATAGCCGCCGACTGTATCACTCGGCCCCGCCCCCCACGCGCCGCGTCATTGGATGCGATTGACAGCAGCGCCAGCCAATGGCTGCGCTGCTTTCAATCCATCCAGTGTAGCCAATCGGCGGCCAGGCTGAAAAACGAAGAGGATAACGGGGACGAGCGTGGGACTTTCGAGGGGCCAGGTAAGTAAAACGGGGGCTGGGGGGGGGGGGGCGGTATTGTCGAATGTTTTTTCACCTTAATGCATAGGATGCATTAAGGTGAAAAAACATGTAACTTTACTACTCCTTTAAGGGTTCCACTGACATAAAAATGTTGCAAACGGCTTTGTGAAACTCTGATGCCTAGTACACATGACCGGTTTTTCCATCGGATAAAAAACCGACGGTTTTCCCAACGAAAATTCCTGTCAAGCCTGTCCGGTGAACTTTTGACTGGCAAGAACGCGGTGACGTAAAAGACTACGACGAGCCGAGAAAATTAAGTTCTATGCTTCTGAGCATGCGTCGATTTGTTTCCGAGCATGCACGTTTTTTTACCCGTCGGAAAAGCATACAGACTAACGGTTTTCCTGCCAGGATTTTTTCCTGATGGGAAAAAAGAGATCCTGCTCTCTTTTTTTTTTTTTTTTTTTTGTAAACTATGTTTATTAGTTTAGTCATGGGTTTACAGGCATGCATAATACATACGTTACAATGACCAACATTTTAAAATTTCTTCAATAACAAAAGAAAAAGAGCATAGCAAAGTAAAGGCAGATATATCGTCTGAAGAAGTAGTCTCCTAGTTATGTTATGTAGCCATGTTGCCCTATCTATTAACTGTGGCAGGTACAGGACCTCGGCTTGTTGGCCGACTCGCAGCCATTTGGGCGAGCACCCACCCTCCCGAACGATCCCCCGCTTCATAGCGGTATGTGTCATCGGGGGGAGGGGGGGCGCTCCACCCTCAGCCAGCCCATGTGCTTTCCATTTGGGTTCCATGCCGGAGGAGGGGGGCCATTTAAAGGCCTCCTACTGACCGCCTCCGGCACCCCACCCGCGCCGTTACCACAGCCAGGCCCCAGCCGGGATGCCCGGCGTATGCATTTGTGCTTCTCCGTGGGCTAGTGTGGTGTTGGCCGAGTTCCTATTGCCAGGCTTAACTTACTCACTATGATTAGAGTGCTGGCTGCCAGATTTTCAGATAACTTTTTAACATTGCACAGTTTTGGCAAGAGGCAACTAGGAAAGTATTCAAGAGCTTGGAAGGAAAATAGGGGGGGTGAGGGGGGAAGGGGATATGGGGTAAAGTGGAGGGAGGAGAGGGGGTAGGATCTCACCCTGAGCTGGTAATTTTCGCTAGCGTTCCGCACCGGATGGTCTGCCACCAGGATGATATCTCGTTCTGTAAAAGGTGTACATGTTACGCTCAGGGTCTATGCTCTTGTTCAGGATGTGGGGGGGGCGGTCAGGTTTAACTATCAGCAAGGTCAGCGCGCCGACCAAAAGTTGGGTCTGCTAGCTTCAATAGTGACATCTCTAGGCTTGATGTTACCTGAGATTGGTCGGAGAAATGTTCCGTCCACAGTGCCCATGTGGCTATGTGTTTCTATTTTGTGTCTTTACAGGTTGCGATCCATTCCTCCGCTTCTCTGATCTCATTTACCCTGCGTATCCAGTCTTCCCTACTCGGCACCTGCGTCTTCCTCCAATAGATCGGGAGAAGCCGCTTTGCCGCATTTAGCAAGTGGGGCAGTGCGCTTTTTTTGTAGCGACTGATTGGCATGGGAGGGATATGCAGGAGGAAATGAACCGGTGAGAGGGGGACATCTATCCCTAAGATTTCCTTAATCTGTTCCCTAATGTCTTGCCAGAAGGACGTTATTAGCGGGCATTCCCACCACACATGCAGCAGGGTTCCTCGGCCTCCACATCCCCGCCAACACAACTCGGAGCTCGTCGGGTACATCCGCGCCAAATCGGCCGGGACCCTATACCAGCGTGATAGCAGTTTGTAATTAGTCTCCTGCATTTTAGTGTCTGCGGAGCTGGAGTGGGTGAGCTGGTAGAGGCAAGTCAGCTGAGGCTCCGTGAATATCTGTCCTAGATCTCTCTCCCATGCATGAATGAAGATGGGTTTGGGGGCCGAGGCTGAGGCGCCCAGCAATAGGTAGAGTTCTGAGACCATTCGGGGGATTGGGTCTTCCGCTATGAATAATTTCTCAAAAGGAGTGAGTGATGTGATGTCCCTTATAGAGCTGCAATGTGTTTCGAAGAAGTTGTGCAACTGTCTGTATCTCCAGAAATTCATCTGTGGTTTACCTGTCCTGGCTGTCAGGGATTCATAGGGAATCATTTTGCCATCCTTCAACAGTTTCCCACAGCTGGCATTCCCGTCATCCACCCAGGTACCGAAGAAGCCTGCGTGGTCCCCTGGGGGGAACCAGAGGAACCCGCCCAGCGGTGCCAATGGGGACACAGGGGGGGCCAAGTGCAGCACTCGATTGAGACGGTCCCACGTTCTGAGCGTAGCGCTCGTCAGAGGGGATGTGTCTACTGATAGCCCCCTGTGTTCCCGGGCTAACCATGGGGCGTATGACAGGTTCCTCCCTGCCAAGCATTTTTCAACTGAAACCCAGAGCTTAGATTTGCCATGGAAGCGCCAGTTTAGGATCCTCTGGAGGGTAACAGCCTGATGGTATTTGAGTAGATCTGGAACACCCAGACCTCCAGAGCGCTTTGAGCGTTTCAGGACCTTCAGAGCTACCCGCGGTTTCCGCGAGTTCCATATGAAATTGTTAAGCATACTAGACAGTTGGGCAAAGAAGTTTCTGGGCAGGGATATAGGGAGCATTTGCATGTAAAACAGGATCCTAGGGAGGACATTCATTTTTATTATGTTGACCCTACCCAACCACGTGAAGGCAGTTTTTGTCCAGTGTTGTAGGTCTTGTCTGACAGCAGTTATCAGTCTGGGAAAATTTGTGGCGTACAGTAGATCGTATCGGTCTGTTAGTTGTATGCCTAGGTATCTCAGGGAAGTCTTGGCCCATGTGAAGGGGAATGCGCTTTTTAAGCTTTCTGTCAGTGTTGGGGGTAGGCTTATGGGCAGTATTTCGGATTTCGTGTAGTTAATTTTGAAATTGGATAACGTTCCAAAATGTTGGAGTTCCTGCATCAGGACTGGCAATGAGATCAGGGGATTCGTTAAGTGGAATAGTACATCGTCGGCGTAGGCGGAAAGCTTGTGCTCTACATTGCCCACTTTCAAGCCTCTGATGTCCGTGTTCGCCCTCACCCTTCTCAGCAGGGGCTCAAGGGCCAGAGCAAAGAGAAGGGGCGAGAGGGGGCACCCCTGTCTCGTGCCATTCCTGATTGCAAATCTGGGCGAAAAAGTGCCGTTGACTTTCACCTGTGCGCTAGGTTCTGTATAGAGGGCCTGTATCCAAGCTAGCATATTGGGGCCTATCCCTAGTGTGCTCAGGACCTCCCATAGGTAAGACCAGTCAATGCGGTCGAAAGCCTTTTCAGCATCAGTGGATAAGATCAGGTATGGTAGTGGTTCGTCTCTGCTCCTAGCCCAGTGTATAAGTTGAATCGCTCGTATGGAATTATCTCTGGCTTCACGCCCCGCGATGAAACCGGTCTGGTCAGGGTGTACTACATGGGGTATCAGGTGCTTTAGTCTATTGGCTAAGATTTTGGCTAGTATTTTGACGTCCGTGTTCAATAAGGATATGGGGCGGTAGCTTTGTGGGACCGTGGGATCTTTACCTTCTTTTGGTATGACCGATATGTGCGCTAATAGAGCTTCGGGGGGGATATTACCGCCCTGTGTCAGGGAGTTGAAGTATCTACACATAGGTTGCACGAGTGTCGAGGTAAATTTTTTATAATACGCTTTGGTGAACCCGTCTGGGCCTGGGCTTTTTCCATTGGGTAGGGATGTGATGGTGGATTCTATTTCTGCGGTGGTGATTGGGGATTCCAATTCTATTTGTTGGTCTGTGTTAAGTGCCGGCAGTCCGTTTTCGGACAAGTATTCACGGAGATTCGCCAGCCTGTCCGCTTTTGTGTCCGGGGTCATCTCGGCATCTAGGTTATATAGGTTGGCGTAATAGTCACGGAATCTGGAAGCTATCTTGGAGGACTGAAACAGCATTGTTCCAGAGGGTGAGCTGAGTTTATGTATTTGCGTCTGGGCTCGTTTTGCCCGTAGGGCCCTCGCTAACATGCGGCCGCATTTGTTACCATGTTCGTAGTACTTGTGGGATAGGTATCTCAGCTGTCTTCTCGCCCGTCTTTCCAGCAGGCGCGAGAACAGCTCCCTAAGTTCAATCAGTTCCCTCAAAACTTGGGGGTCCCCCCCCACTTTGTGTTTGAGCTCCGCTCGTTGAAGTGCGGAGAAAACTCTGTCATAATCTGCCTGTCGTTCTCTCTTTAGTCTAGTGCCTTGGGCGATGAGTTCCCCTCGTATCACTGCTTTGTGGCATTCCCAGATCACACCCTCACTAAGGCCTTCAGTGGTGTTTTCACGGAAATAATTAGTCAATGCTTCCGCCACCCTAGATTCTACTACAAGGTCGTCCAGCAAGTTTTCATTAAGTCGCCAAGCCCAGGCCCTATGGGTGCCCGAGGGCAGGGCGAGAGTCACGGTGATCGGTGCATGATCCGATATAGTAATATTCTCAATGGACGAACCCCGCAGAAGCTCCAGGGTAGGGCGGTCCACAAATATCAGGTCTATCCGGGTGTATACCTTGTGTACCATGGAGAAGTAGCTATAATCTCTATCCGTGGGGTGGAGAACTCTCCAGCTATCGACTAAGCCTGCGGTCTGTAGGGATTTGCGGAAATGCTTAAGGAAGGCATGCGAGTGCGTAGGTTTCCTATGTGACGTGTCTAGGGAAGGGTCGGGGCTCACATTAAAGTCGCCTCCCATTATTAGGGCGCCCTCTCGGAACTCCGCCAGGCGTTCTAGGGCTGCGTCGATAAAAGTCAGCTGGTTTGAATTAGGGGCATAGATGGTGGCAAAGGTGTATTTTGCGCCCGCTATGGTTCCTTTCAGGAAGACATAGCGTCCCTGCGGGTCTACCATGTCATTCACGTGCTGGAAAGGGCAGTTTTTGTGGACAGCTATTGCAGTGCCTCTTGACTTGCTAACAGGGGAGGTGCCAATGTACCACTGGTTGTAAAGATGTGTGGGTAATTTGGGTCGTGACTGGTGTGTGAAATGTGTCTCCTGTAGGAAGACTATCTGTGCCTCCAGTTTTTTCAGTTCCCACCATAATTTACTGCGCTTACAGGGGGAGCATAGACCTCGAACATTATACGAGATTACCTTGAGATCAGCCATGGTGATATGGTGTTGTTGGGTGGTTTCATGTTCTGCAGTTTGATCCGGTACGGTCCGCGCAGCTCAAGGTGAGTCCTGTAGTAGCGAGGTGTGGGGAGAAGGGTAGACAGGGGGGAGGGGAGGGGATGAGAAAGGGGAGTAGAATAGGGGAAGGAAAGACAAGTGTTAACATTCACAACAATAATAAACAAAAAAACTAGCACAGCGAGCCAAACAACGGCTCGAATTAACTGCAGTCTGGACCTGGGGGGTTCCCCAAACATAGGGGGTCCACCAAGTCCAGGCCTGTCATCCCAAATGGGATCTAAACCCGTATACGGGTGGCCTACGGGGGGGTCGTGGGCCGGCATGAAGGGAGGTAGGAGGGGTAGTCCGCTCCACCCCCACCAGTTAGTATCAAATCTGGTGCACCAACTGTCCAGGGGATGTTAAAAAAAAAAAAAAAAAAAGGGGGGGGGGGTGAAAGGTGAGGGACGGTTGAGTCCAATGGGGATTGGAGGCTTCTTGCACAGGGGCTCAGGGACGAGAACCGGGCCAGGAGATGGAAGCGGGAAGGAACCATAAGCGTAAGTACGCGGCAATCTGACAGGGTCATCAAGATACATTGCTTACACCAAGTCATGTCTCGGGAATCGGGGCCCCGTGTGCATATCTGGCCTCCTGTCCCCCGTGGGACAGCATTTTGGGCCCAATTCAGTGCAGAGATGGAGGGAGGTTCAGGTTCTGGGTGGGTCTTCAGCCGTTCAGTGCAGAAGGGCCGGGTGAGGCGTCTCCATCTTGACGGCGGCGGCTGCGTCTGCGGCGTTGTGGTGCAGGCATCCAGTGTTGGGGGGGTCGGATGGTTGGGAGGCCCGCCATCCCTAGGTCTCCGCGCCAGTCTGGGAAGTCCACTGCGTCCAATCCAAGGGCCGAGAGGAAGTGAGGGAGGTCGTCCTTAGTGCGTAGCGTGGCCGATCGGCCATCTTTAGTTGCCTGCAGGTAGAACGGGAAACCCCATCGGTAAGGGAGGGCAGCTTCTTGGAGGGCCGCCAAGACAGGCTTCAGGGCCCGGCGTTGCATAAGTGTGCGCCTGGAAATGTCCTGATAAAAAAAGAGGCGAGCACCATCGAAGTCAAAAAAGGGTCTGTTACGCATTTTTTGCATAATTCGCTCTTTAAGGGTGTACTTGTGCAGTTTGCAGATGATGTCTCTCGGGTTGTCCGCATCTTGGGAGGGAGGTCTCAGGGCTCGATGGGCGCGATCGATTTCGATATTAGCTGTGTCAGGAAGATCCAGGATTTCCTTGAATATCCCCTGTAAGGAGGGTATAATATCCATGGGCGCAGTGGCTTCAGGCATGCCACGGATGCGAATATTTGCCCTTCTACTGCGATTTTCAAAATCATCTAGTTGGGACAGCAATAGCTCCAGCTTCAGGTCCTGGGCAGTGCATCTCATCTGCAGTGCTGCTATAGTGGGGAGGGTTTCATCCATCCTTTGCTCCACATCCCCCAGTCTCGTACCTAGCTGTGTGGTGTCCTCTTTAAGATGTTCAATGTCCTCTTTAAAGGCTTTCTCTATTCTGCTTGTAAACCTCTCTAGGTCTTCTCTGGTTGGTAGGGACCATATGTGGCGTTTTAAGTCCCCATCTTCCATGAGGTCTGCTATGTCTGAGCCTGCAGCTCGGGAGGCAGTGGACCCAGGGGAGGCTAAGGGGACAGAGTCACTCACCGATCCAGGCGATAGCTGCGGTGAGGCTGTCTGTGAAGCAGGCTTTGTCTGCTGCGCCGCATGCTGTTTGGAGCTCTTTCCGGCCGGCGCCATCTTGGATTTCTCCGCGCCCTTGCCGCGGGTCCCGGGGAAGTACGATTCCAGGTGTCCCTGACGGGATCTGTCACCCCCAGTGTCCTGCGACGTGTTCCGCCGCCTCTGTGACATCTCCCGGGCCGTTCCCGTGCCCCGGATCGTCGGTGTGCTGCTGATTTAGCTTCGGTGTGAGCGGAGCAAGGACCAGACACGTCCTCACTGCTCCATGTCAGGACACGCCCCCTGCTCTCTTTTTTTGTCTGGAAGTTTTCCCGTCGGAAAAACTGCGATGGAGCATACACACGGCCGGAATTCCCGGCCAAAAGCTCTCATAGCAGTTTTCCCCTCGGAAAAACCGGTCATGTGTACGAGGCATTAGGGTTTCAGCAGGTCCTGCAATTCAAAGGGTATATGCAACCAGTCCATTTTCAACAGAGATTTTTGCAGCTAGATTTTAGGATTCTAACCGATTGGCATTCAAGTGTTTATTGATGAGTTGTGCAAAAAAAAAGCTTTGGATAGAGTTGGATAGGTTAGATACTCTGCCAAAGATTCTATTGCTGTTTGTGCCCCTGTGGGGGAAAACCTTCCAATGTGTCACCTGTCATGGTGACAACTATGAGGGGATTTTCCTTCACTGTGAAAAGATTTCCTGTGCTGTGTTTCAGGGTCAGAAAGTGAAGGTAAATCTCCAAACAGGGGAGGGCTGGGCCAGGGGGCAGGGTGGCAATTGCCTCCCAGGCCGCCCTAACTTATGTTCAAAATGGCCGGCAGCCTCTGCCCGCTACCATTTTCTTTTTTATTCTGGTCTAGGAAATCGGGCCGGAGGCATGGCCATGGCGGCCGACCACTAGCTGTTGCAATTCAGGAGTTGTAGTTCGCACTCAAGCTTCTGGTGGGTGGAAAACACAGCAGCGCAGAGGAAGCTACAACTCCCTGGGACCGGATTCTTGGAAGCAGGCAAGGTGTACCAGGGAGTCGGGACGCAGGGCTGCAGGGCTGGGTGCTGGCTGCAACTTGACCCCAGGATCAGGAGCGTTATCCCCCCAGGAAACCGTGGCATGCAAGGACCTGCTGAGCTGAGATCGCTGAGGTGAGAGACCCTGACACCCCTAGCTGACCCCCCATCTCCCCCCCATACACCCCATGTAACCTGCCCCAGTGATCAGGCTGCATTGATGGGCACTGGAGTTGGCTGCACTGATGGGCACTGGTGAGGCTGCATTGAAAAACCAGGTGGGCCATGGATGGTGAGCTGATTCGGCGGTTCAGTGGGCCACTTGACTGGACTTGCCCCCCAGGCCTAGGGCCGCCAGTCCTCCCCTGTCTCCAAACCTGTCCTTACTGAATCCAAAACTAAAGAAAAATGTTTTGGCTTTAGATACACTTTAGGAAACGTTTTCAAGCAAAAAAGTTACTCACAAACCTAAAAAAATAAGATGGCACCTGCGATGTAAAAGCACAATCCAGCTGATTACCTGAGCCCCGTCTCGATCCAGCAATGTTGCATTAGAGACTCGACTGCCCGGGTCACTCCCTCCTCATTGGCTGAGACAGCAGCAAAGCACCATTGGCTCCTGCGGCTGTCAATCAAAGTCAGTGAGTCAATGAGGAGAGATAGGGGGGTGGTCCGTAGCTCCATGTCTGAATGGACACAGGGAGCTGCGGCTTGGCTCAGGGTGCCCCATATTACAGTTGTTGTAAACCTAGTTACACCTCTTGTAACTACAAGTAAGCCTATAATAAGGCTTATGTATATAAGAAGGACAATCCGCACTATCCCTATTCGGCAGAAAAAAATTAGCAAAAATACCAATATTCAACCAAATCAAATATAGAAAACGTGCAACGTGAAGATACACATAAAAGGAGGATATTGAAATCCAAAAGTGAATGGTGGTGCTGCAATAATAAAAGTTCAGAATAATAAACTGCAAATATGTGTAATGTAAAAAATTGCGCAACCCAAAAACATAAAGTGAAAAAAACAACAACAATAATTGCTTCTATAAATTGGTTCTAAAGAGGCAATGATGTGTGCTAAAAAAAAAGGTGTATAAATATCTAGTATGTATAAATTTCAAACACATATGATCAAAGATAATATAAAAACCAAAAAGGTGTATAAAACATAAATGTCCATGAAAGACTGAAAATGACACAAAAAAAATGTCCAAACGAGACTGGAAGCGAAGGTGCCAATTCTCCTCACTTTCTTCTTTCAAAGCAGGTAATGATGACTCATAATCAGGTAATAAAGATGTCTGCTTACCAAATCAGGTGGATCCTCATTACAGGGATCAAAGGGGCTTAAAGTGGTTGTAAACCCACTTTTTCAACTTGCACCTACAGGTAAGCCTAGATTAAGGCTTACCTGTAGGTGCAAGAAATATCTCCTAAACCTACACGGTTTAGGAGATATTTACTAAAATGACAAGCGCCGCTGTCTACGGCGCATGCGTGCCGTAGACAACGGCGCATTCATGGGGTTAATCCCATTCACAAACTCGGCTACTTCCCAGCAATCGCTGGGCGTAGCCGAGTGGGACGCCTCCCGCGCGCATGCGCAGAGTGACGTCTCCGCCGCTCCGGCCAATCACAGCGCCGGAGCGGCGCTGGGATTGGCTGGTGCGGCGATACCCGGAAGTAACATTCCGGCTATCGCCGCAGTGATGTCTGCGGCTGAACAGAGGGACGAGGACGGCTTCGGGGGCCCCGATCTAAGGTAAGTGGAACATAATGAGCTATTATGCTAGTCATACTAGCTCATTATGCCTTTCTTTTACAGATTGTAAAAAAAAATAAAAAAAGTGGGTTTACAACCACTTTAATAGACACGTACTCCGGACATCTGATGTAGGAAGTCAGATACTCCTCTAGATCCTATGCTCCGCTGCTGCACCGTGTTCAAAAAGATCCTCTCAATATAGAAAACCAATCAAAGGCACCGCTTATGATTCGTAATATAACATGTTGGGGATAAGAACAAAAAACTTCATGGTGCAGAAAGGTTTAAAAAGGGAAATCCCCTTTATTGGGTAAAAAACACTGACATCCACAGATAGAAAAAAATATATTAAATAGAGAGAGCGCACTGAATGCCAGCAATCTCCGACAACGATTTAAAAAGCAGTCAGCTGTAGCTCATGCCAATCAGCTGGTCTTTTTTCATCGGAAAAATTGATCGTTTGTACGCGGCGTAAGGACTCCATAGGTTCAAAGACTCCATAAACAAGGTCAGTGTGTAAACACCTCTTAAGCCTCGTACACACGACTGAGTTTCTCGTCAAAAAATGACAAGAAAACTGCAGAGAGAGCTTTCTTGCCGAGAAAACCATTCGTGTGTATGGCTTCTCGTCAAGAAAACTGCCGGGAACCTCGACGAAAAAAATAGAGAACCTGCTCTCTATTTTCTCATCAGGATTCTCGTTTTTCTCGTCGGGTTTCTCGTCGGCCTGTTTTGCGACGAGAAAACCAGTCGTATGTATGCTTTTCTGAGTCTTAAAAAATCGCACATGCTCAGAATCAAGTATGAGACGGGAGCGCTTCTTCTGGTAAAACTAGCGTTCGTAATGGAGATAGCACATTCGTCACGCTAAAACGAACTGAAAGCACGAAGACTGAAAAGCGCGAATCGTCTCTTCCCAAACTTTTACTTCACACGCGGTAACACGTGATCAACAAAAGCAGCCCAAGGGGTGGCGCCATTGAAATCGAACTTCCCCTTTATACTGCGGTCGTACGTTCTGGACGTGACTGCGCAGAATAACGACGAGATTTGGAATTGACAGTGTGACAAGCTCGTCAAGCTTGACAAGAATCTCATAGAGAAAATCGACAGGTTTTTTACGACGAGAAACTCGGTCGTGTGTACGAGGCTTCAGTACGTAAAAATGGGCACCTTCTATGTACAGAAATTTAAGGCAAATTCTGTACATGGAAATTTATTTAAAAAATTGTTATTAAAAAATTGGAAAAATACAAACATTTAGGCTATGTATGTATGTAAGTACATTCTGGGACTTGGTGTAAGGGTCACATATGCTGTGGAATCTCTTGGAAAGCAGAACTGTCAATCACAGAGGTGTTGCCTGACATTGCTCCCTTGGGTTGTAAAGGGTATTGACAGCTGAGTGAAATGACTGGTTTAGCCCTACTCTTGTTTCATTAGCTGTCCTGGAAAACCAGTGAGGGTTGAGCTACTTCCTGCAGAACAAGCCGTAATACAAAATCATACATGTAACCCCTTTGGGCGAGGTGTACAGTGTGCCTTACTAACCAGGGAAATTCCAGAGGGCCTTGGAAAATGTTTTAAAAACTGCATAGTGAAGAACTGGCTTTGCCAGGTGATGACAATGCTGAGTGGTTGAGAAACAGTTTAAAAGTAGAATTTTGGTCCAATCATAACTTTTTTTAACAGCTATTTAGATGTGTAAATATAAGAACCCGTGTGAGAGTCTAAAATCCCGTACACACGATCCAATTTTATGGCCATAATTGTCTGATGGACGTGTTGTGTTGGATAATTATTGGATGAATTAACGACAACAAAAGTTGGCTGTTCATGCTCACCAATTGTTGGGCAATAAATCTGTTACGCCAGTTTATCCGATCTTGTGTACGCAAGTCCGTCCAACTAAAATCCAAAGTACAAACACGCATGCTCGGAACCAATGCTAAACATCAGACAACAATAGCAGAAGTTTCCCAAAGGGTGGTGGTAAAGAGCTGAAAAACCACATGGTTTGGTTAATGTTGGCCGAAAATGATGTGCCGTGTGTATGCAGAACAAGTTCACGGCCAACGCCCTTCGGACCAAAATCCACGGAAAAGTCTGATGGAAGTCCGATCGTGTGTACGAGGCTTAAGTCTGTAGGGTTCAATATTGAGTTGGCCCATCCTTTGCAGATATAACAGCTTCAACTCTTCTGGAAAGGCTGTCCACAAGGTTTAGGTGTGTCTATGGGAATGTTTGACCATTCTTCCAGAAGCGCATTTGTGAGGTCAGGCACTGATGTAGATGAGAAGGTCTGGCCCACAGTCTTCACTCTAATTCATCCCAAAGGTGTTCTATTGGGTTGAGGCCAGTCAAGTTTCTCCACCCCAAACTAGCTCATCCGTGTCTTTAAGTTGTTTGTGCACTGGTGTGAAGTCGTGTTGGAACAGGAAAGGGCATTTCCAAACTGTTCCCACAAAGTTAGGAGCATGAAATTGTCCAAAATGTCTTGGCATGCTGACACCTTGCTGAGTTCCCTTCACTGGAACTAAGGGGCCAAGCCCAAAACCTGAAAAACAAACCAACACCATAATCCCCCCTCCACCAAATTATTTGGTGCAGTGCACAAAGCATGGTCCATAAAGACAAGGATGAGTGAATTTGGGGTGGAGGAACTTAACTGGCCTGCACAGAATCCTGACCTCAACCCGATAAAACACCTTTGGGATGAATTAGAGCATAGACTGTGAGCCAGGCCTTCTCTCCAATAGCAGTGTCTGACCTCACAAATGCGCTTCTGGAAGTCACATTGAAGTTAGACATGAAGTCGTAGGACAAAGTCGGATCGGAAGTCGTCCAACTTCCATGTTGGAGCAATGTGAACCGTGGATTTATTTAAAATAACAAAGATGTCATACTTACCTGCTCTGTGCAGTGGTTTTGCACAGAGAAGCCCAGAAGAGAGAGAGTCCCCAGAGAGCCGAGGCTCTCGTGCACAGCGCAGGATGAAGATTGGGCTAAGTATTGTGGAGTGGGGGGGGGATATTTTTTACCATCATGCATAGAATGCATGAAGGTAAAAAACCTTGAGCCTTTAGAACCACTTCAATGCATTCACTGAATTAAAGTAAAAATCACCCCCTTATCTTTCCTATATCTTAAACACTTACCTGCCTCTCTCACCGATCCAGTACTGTCCTGGCTGTAGCACTGCTCTCCTCTATTTCTGGTCTCACAGGAGATATTGAGGGCAGCCAGAGCCAAAGGCTACTGATGATGTCAGTCATACTCCTGGGGGAAGGAAGCAGGGGCGTGATTTACCAGAGATGTGTGTGTCTATGGGCGCACATAGCGCAGATCAGGACTGCACATGAACAGGTGCCCCCTATAGCACAGGAATTGCTCAGGGGGTACCTGGAGGAAGAATGACTGGACAGCGCAAGTGGGAAACTGACAAACAGGAGGTAAGGGGCCACTCTGTGCAATATCTAAGGGGCCACTCTGTGCAATATCTGAGGGGCCACTCTGTGCAATATCAGTACACAAAACAAGTAAGTATAACATCCTTTTTATTGTATAGGTAATATTTAAAAAGTTTACCTTTTAATATGAATTTAAAGTAGTCCAATGAACCATTTATCAGTCAACTTCTGGCATATGCAGAGCATGCAGCACAATCCCTAACAAAAAGCGTGTACTCCTTAGAAGGCGGCCTCATAATCAGTTTTTTTTTTTTCAACCAATTCTATTCCGGTGACTAAAAAGAGTGTCAGGAAGCTAAAGAATGTTAAGTGTAAGCTGCTGGGCAGGCTTGCACAAAGTAAACAGGACAAAGCACAGGTTCACTTTAATGCCTCGGGGGGCAAAATCCCCAATATCTGTGATATCAGCAACCTAAAAAAGATGTATGATAATGTCCATTATTATCAGATCCAAAGTAGTAATAGGGAGGTAAAGTACTTTCCTATTATTAGTGCATTGATGTTACACATGGGACATACTAGGATAACACCTAATAAAATACTAGTATACTAAGTTCTTAAAAGTGGGATCCCCATTTGATTTTTGGGGATGTTTGTTATGGGGGCTACTGCACAGTCTACATGTAAATTGTGGGGTCCACTCCATTAAATCAACAGTGGAGTGGATTTTATATTATTCAGTTATCTCTGATGAGGAAGGTTGACCATATTCAGGTACCTATTTTTACATTCTATAGTGGATATAAAAAGTCTACACACCCCTGTTAAAATGTCAGGTTTCTGCGATGTAAAAAAATGAGACAAAGATAAATAATTTCAGAACTTTTTCCACCTTTAATGTGACCTATAAACTGTACAACTTTGTTGAAAAAAAAACTGAAATCTTTTAGAGGATGGAGTAAAAATAAAAGACTAAAATAATGTGGTTGCATACATGTGCACACCCTCTTATAACTGGGGATGTAGCTGTGTTCAGAATTAAGCAATCACATTCAAACTCATGTTAAATAGGAGTCAGTACACACCTGCCATCATGTAAAGTGCCTCTGATAAACCCCAAATAAAGTTCAGCTGTTCTGGTAGGTCTTTCCTGACATTTTCTTTGTTGCATCTTACAGCAAAAACCATGGTCCTCAGAGAGCTTCTAAAGCATCAGAGGGATCTCATTGTTAAAAGGTCTAAGTCAGGAGAAGGGTACAAAAGAACTTCCAAGGCATTAGATTTACGATGGAACACAGTGAAGACAGTCATCATCAAGTGGAGAATATATGGCACAACAGTGACATTACCAAGAATGGGACGTCCCTCCAAAATTGATGAAAAGGCGAGAAGAAAACTGGTCAGAGAGGCTGCCAAGAGGCCTACAGCAACATTAAAGGAGCTGCAGGAATATTTGGCAAGTACTGGCTGTGTGGTACATGTGACAACAATCTCCTGTATTCTTCATATGTCTGGGCTATGGGGTAGAGCAACCAAGCCCAGCTAAATTTTGCAAAAACACATCTGAAGTCTCCCAAATCAAAGTAAAAATGTGTTGTGGTCTGAAAAAACCAAGGTTGAACTTTTTGGTCATAATTCCAAAAGATATGTTTGGCGCAAAAACAACACTGCATATCACCAAAAGAACACCATACCCACTGTGAAGCATGGTGGTGGCAGCATCATGCTTTGGGTCTGTTTTTCTTCAGCTGGAACAGGGGCCTTAGTCAAGGTAGAGGGAATTATGAACAGTTCCAAATACCAGTCAATATTGGCACAAAACCTTCAGGCTTCTGCTAGAAAGCTGAACATGAAGAGGAACTTCATCTTTCAGCTTGACAATGACCCAAAGCATACATCCAAATCAACAAAGGAATGGCTTCACCAGAAGAAGATTAACGTTTTGGAACGGTCCAGCCTGAGCCAAGACCTGAATCCGATTGAAAATCTGTGGGGTGATCTGAAGAGGGCTGTGCACAGGAGATGCCCTCGCAATCTGACAGATTTGGAGTGTTTTTGCAAAGAAGAAGTCAAGATGTGCCATGCTGATAGATTCATACCCAAAAAGACAGAGTGCTGTAATAAAATCAAAAGGTGCTCCAACAAAGTATTAGTTTAAGGGTGTGCACACTTATGCAACCACATTATTTTATTTTTTTATTTTTACTTCCCTCCGCCTAAAAGATTTCAGTTTGTTTTTCAACTGAGTTGTACAGTTTATAGGTCACATTAAAGGTGGAAAAAGTTCTGAAATTATTTATCTTTGTCTCATTTTTTTTTACATCACAGACACCTGACATTTTAACAGGGGTGTGTAGACTTTTTATATCCACTGTACCACGTTTATGACTTTTAGGTTGGTTTACATCTGTGCGGTGCATTTTTAGCACATTGCATTTTCAGCATGTTTTACATGCGTTTTAAACATACTACCATTGAACACTATACAACGTAAATGTAACGGGAGGGCCCGGGGAACCCAGAATCTCCTAGAAAGTATGAGATACCCTTGCTTCAGCTTCCCCAATGCCTCTAATGTGTAAACCACCCTGTGTCTCTATTAGGGGCACAGGGTGAATGAGAACCCCAGTATGATCTATGCTAATCAGATTCAATGCTGTATATAGATTGTATAGATTGTGTATATACTGTGTGTGGGCTGTTATGTAATACTTGCTGGGATGGGGTGTGATTACATTCCATTGTCTATTGTGGCGTGTTTGAGTTAAGCCTGTAATTATAGGTATTGTACTCTGGCAGCCAGGCAGTCTGCTGAATATAAGGGTCATGCATAATCATTTAAACTAGAAAGGGATTAGCTAACCTGTTGTCTTCTAAGAGATGTGCATTGGGAGACAGAAAGGTCATGTGTCTGAGTCAGTTAATTGGCTCATGTAACTTGGGTCTGGTCAGAGGTGTATTATGGTAAGAGGAAAATAAGAAACTCCTCTCTATGTGTATATAAGTTGCAGTGTTTTACAATAAAGAGTCAGTCTATTTTGGAAAGATACAGAGCGTTTGTCTCGTTCTTCTGGAAGGATTATTCCTCTGGGAAGTGGTCGCCTGACTGTGGAGGATCGGTAGCGAATGTGTGTCAAAGAGAGGGAAGGTCTTGAACAGCGTTAACCCCTTTCATATTAGGGGTGCTGTTACAGTGAATTTTGATAAAAGCAACTCAAAGATGCAGCATGCAGGACTTTTTTTTAACAAATTGCACAGAAAAAGCACAGGTGTGAACTAAGAGTCGGTTCACACAGGGCCAACACGACTTTGTGTGCGACTTTGCGAGGCGACTTGGACACGACTTGAGCCTGAACCACTGCGCGACTTGGGGCGACTTACAAAATGACTTGAAGTCGCCTCCAGGACAGGGGACTTTGCCAGTGGCCAATCAAAGAATAATCATCTCTGTGGGAGGGAGGGGGAGGGAGGGGTTTGCCTGAGAAAACAATTTTCTCTTCCTGTAAAGTTGCTTCAGTTAAGACAGTGATCCGACTTTGGAGGCAACTTCCATTGAAATCAATGGGTACAAGTAGCCTACAAGTTGCCTAGAAGTCGGATTGAAGTAGTACAGGAACCTTTTCTGAAGTCGGAGCGACTTCAGTAGTGTACATTAAGAAGGCTCTCATTCACTTAAATAGATTTTCTCATGTCGCGCGACCTGGGGTGACTTGGGGCGACTTGAAGTCGGATCCCAAGTCGCCCCTGTGTGAACCGGCTCTTGGAGCCATGGATATCAAGTAGGTCAATTTTTTATTTTTTATTTTTTTATGAATTTGGGATTTTGTTTTTTCGGTAATTTAGATGCAAAGAGTATTCCTCTCTAGCTATGCAAACTGTGATATTTGGATGGAAACCTCAAAAGACACACCAAAGTGTTCTTATGTCTTGGCTGTAAACTTGTGTGTGCCATGCTTTGTTGGTGGTCACATTGTTAACACTTCACTAGCCACAACTTAACCTCTGACATGCGGTATATCAGCACACTCAGAAAGCCCTCTTGGGAAAATGGGATGAAGGAGGTCAAGGCCAGAGATGTGAAATCATGAGCTTGGCGTTCTTTTGAACCCATTCCATAAACAGTAAGTGCATAGACAACATGAACCAATTAACACAGTATGAAAAGAATTCACTAGTATAATTTAACCATCCATGTTAATTGAAACAAGGTAAAGAGCAGTATGTATGTATTAGAAATAAAGCAGATTTGATTTTACTAAAACAGGACTACTGAAAGAGTGTGCCAGTGTGCCCCATCAATTGCCGCCAGTGTGCCCATCAATTGCCGCCAGTGTGCTGTCAGTGTGCCCATCAATTGCCACCAGTGTGCTGCCAGTGTGCCCATCAATTGCCGCCAGTGTGCTGCCAGTTTTCCCTATCAAATGCCACCAGTGTGCTGCCAGTTTGCCCCATCAATTGCCGCCAGTGTTCTGACAGTTTGCCCCATCAATTACCGCCAGTGTTCTGACAGTTTGCCCCATCAATTGCCGCCAGTGTTCTGACAGTTTGCCCCATCGAATGCCGCCAGTGTGCTGCCAGTTTGCCCCATCAAATGCCGCCAGTGTGCTGCCAGTTTGCCCCATCAGTTGCCGCCAGTGTGCTGCCAGTTTGCCCCATCAAATTCCGCCAGTGTGCTGCCAGATAGGCTCTAACCAGGAAGCCTATTAGAGCCTCTGACTCTAATCAGGCGCTTCCAAAACACACCCGCCGCTGTAATTCATATGCCCGGCACCCGACAAGGGGCCGGGCACATGAATACGGGACGGCAGCGGCAACAATAGATAGATTCATGCAATGCATAAATCTATCTATTTGTAATTAAAGCAGTGGGAGCAGTGGGGGCGGAGAGAGGGGCGGCGCTCCTGCATCCTCTATGGACGCACCGCCACTGGCTGTAAAGCTGACTATAAATATCAGAAAATGTACAATGCAACTATTTCTCATTATCTGTTGGCCCCCCACACAAGCCTTCGCCTTTGGAAATATATGGGGTTGATTTACTAAAGGCAAATGAGCTGTTCACTTTAATGAAAAACCAAAACCCGTGCCACAAATTATGTAAATTCTAAATAATTAAAGTCATACTAAAGTCTAGTTTTTTTTAAGTTAAAAATAACAAAAATGTTATACTTACCTGCTCTGTGTAATGGTTGTGCACAGAGTGGCCCTGATCCTCCTCTTCTCGGATCCCTTTTCGGTGCTCCTGGTCCCTCCCTCCTGACAAGTGCCCCCACAGCAAGCAGCTTGCTATGGGGGCACCTGAGCCAAGCCACAGCTCCCTGTGTCCATACAGACATGGAGCCGCGGCCTGGTCCCGCCCCCTTTCTCTTCTCATTGGCTGACTGACTTTGATTAACAACAGTGGAAGCCAATGGCGCCGCACTGCTGTCTCTGCCAATGAGGAGTGGAGTCCCAGGCATAGAAGGCAATATGATAAAAAAAACTTCTACCTTTACAACCGCTTAAAGTGCAAAGCTGCTGTATCCAACTTAGTGCAGTTGTGTACCAACAAATATTTCCTTAATAACAGTGCTATGCATACAAAAACATGCAAACCATCAATTCCTGATCATAATAATCTTAAAGCGGAGCTCCGCCGGAAAAAAAAAATATTAAAAGCCAGCAGCTACAGCTACAGCAGCTGCTGGCTTTTAATATTTGGACACTTACCTGTCCTGGAGTCCAGCGACGTCCGCAGCAGAGGACGAGCAATCGCTCGTCACTCTGCTGCTCCCTCCGCCATCCTCGCTGAGGGAACCAGGAAGTGAAGCCCTGCGGCTTCATGCCCGGTTCCCTACGGCGCATGCGCAAGTCGTGCTGCGCCGTTCTGATTCGTCCGAGTGTGTTCTGGGAGCCGAGTGTCTCCCAGAACACTACGGGAAGTCTGGGGGAAGTGACGTCACTCCCGCAGATTCCCGGAGAGAGGACTCCCGGATGTGGGTGAAAATACCTGTCTTAGACAGGTATCTTCACCCCCCTCCCCCCTGAAAGGTGTCAATTGTGACACCGGAGGGGGGGAGGGTTACAAATAGCAAAAGTTGCTATTTAGGGTGGGGCTCCACTTTAAAGCGTTTTTTACCCCAACACTTTTATATACCCGATATGTGCCTGCTGTACAATGTACTTGCATGAGAAAGTATCCTGTTCTCTTTGTATTTCTTCCTTTATGTGAGATCCCTGGTGTTCCTGCCAGTCCCCTGCCAGTGCTGGGAACTCAGTGGGCTCTCCTCCAATGATCAGACTTGTCCTGTCTCTCCCCTGCTGCACAGCCTGTCACTGGGAAGCTCAGTGTACTGCTGCTTCTCCCCCCCCCCCTCTTATACAATTGAGAACAGGAATTTGATCACTTATAAAAAAAGGGGGAAAAAAAGGTATTTATAATGTATTTTTATATCAATACAGAATAAAGCCCCATCAATGGTGTCAGTGGAAGGAATAGTGCCCCACCATTGGCGTCAGTGGGAGAAATAGTGCCCCAACATTGGTGTCAATGGGAGAAATAGTGCCACACCATTGGTGTCAGTGGGAGAAATAGTGCCCCACCATTGGTGTCAGTGGGATGCATAGTGCCCCATCATTGGTGTCAGTGGGAAAAACTATGCCCCACTGTTGCTGACAGTGGAGGGAATAATGCCCCAAGGGCTGGATAAAAGCAGGCAAAGGGCCACATTCAGCCCACGGGCCATAGTTTGGAGACCACTGGCTTAGGGTATCAACAGCAAAGCGGAGTCTTCCTAATTTTCAATACCTGGTTGCTTTAAAAAAAACGAAAAATTAAGTAATCATACAATAACCAGAGACCTGCATGGTCCTACATGCTTCTGCCCTTCCAGTGCCCACAGACAGGGACCCTGTGAAACATTTTTAATAAATGTAAATTTAACAAGAGAGGTATAGAATACTTTTAAGCTGGCCGCATAGAAGAACATTAGGCCACCCACTACCTTTCTCACAAGGTCCAATCTATAACACATTTGGAGGAAAAAGTCAGCTTGACCAGTGTTGGTGTTGGTTTCGGTGCCTCTGTTGTGTTTAAGAAGAGAGTTCGTTGGTATGTTCTGTCAATGAAAAATTAACTTTTTCAAGTTTTATAAACAGCATAAGTCCCCATTCACATAGGGGCGACTCGTCAGGCGTCTCAGCCGCCTGACGAGTCGCGTCCCATCCTGTACAATGGAACCGTTCTAAGCGGAGCGACTGAAGTCGCTCCGACTTAGAAAAAGGTTCCTGTACTACTTCAAGACGACTTCAAGGCGACTTCCACTGACTTCAATACAGAAGTCATTTTGGAAGTCTCCTTTGAAGTCGTCTGCAGATCGCCCAGCACAGTCGCGGCACAAGTCGTGCCGCCCCTGTGTGAATGGGCTCTAAGTGTAAAGTTTAGGAAACCCACAGCAGACATAGGAAATTCAAGTCCGAACCTTCGTTCAGAAATTCTGAAAAACTGTTCCTCAAAATATTCTTTCTTGCCATTAAGTCAACAATTTTTTTTCGCAAGCCCTTACTATGCCAAAGTGACATTTGAATGAAATCCCATACACATTAAACAGCTTTCATTAGAATATGTAATGATTTTTCCAACACGAAAATCACCTTAAAAGTTGGAATTTCGTTCATTGAAGAAAAGTTTTTCATCCTGCTCCTTTGAATGTTATCATCATTACAGTCTAAAAAAAAAACATTGAGTCAACCCCACTAACCATCAAAATCAAACAAACATTCTGACAACACAAATTTTTAGGCAAAATTCTACTGGTCTATTGTCAATTTTATTGAAGACAGACCAGCACAAGAGGGAGCTTGCTTGGTTGCTATTGATTACAAGACTTTTTCTGCCCCTTGCACTGCTTGCTGAACAATCTCAAAGTGATTTATCACTGAACCAATTAGGTTTTAGCTTTTTAGAATCTAATCTGCCCTGTTAAAAATATTGTAAAAAAAATATTAATAGTTATTATTATTATTATTAATAATAATAATAATAGATTAAAAATTTTAGTAAATAAGTAAATACCTCTTGCTTGGAATAAATATAAATTAGCTTCCTCTTGTGAGCTAAATCTTAGCCATATCTTACATGGTTTATCAAGAACGTTTACCGTCATTAGTAACTGTAGAGTGTCTATTGTTTGCATCACATGCTCCCTGTCTGAAAGACTTGCAGTAAGATAAAAGGATCACCAAATTAAAAGCACAATGAAGCTGTCAGCAATGACATAGTGATCACGTGCTGACTGAAGGGTCCATTGACAAAAACAAAAGCCTGCAGATGAACACTGGCACCTTCAGGTGCCAGTGTTCACCTGCAGTTCCAAATATTTAATAGTTCAAGATACAGATGCAAAAATGATTTAAAAAAAATAATACATTACTACAAAATCAAAAAAAAAAATATTTTATTTTTGCACATTTTTCAAAATCTACCAAATGTTCTTTAGAAGGAACTTCAGCCCCCACTTTAGTGTGTAGCCCTTTTTTGATGGTGGTTAAGAGAAATAGCCCTCCCCAAGCAGGATGTTGTGCTAAACCTGTAGGTAAATAAGAGAACCACAACTTTTAGTTATTGGAGGAGTGGGTTTGATAATAAAATTGCCAGTGTCTCCAACCAGGACAGGGCCACTGTGAACTGAGAATGAATAATCAATAATCTAAACAAAGTAATTGAGAGCAGAAGAACTACAGCAACCAGCATATACCATTAACCATAAGCATATAGATGCACAACAGTATATAAATAATACAAGGTTTCTATAAGGCAAGATTAAAGTGGTTGTAAACCCTCAGGGACAAATTACACCTACAGGTAAACCTAGATTAAGGCTTACCTGTAGGTGCTTGCAATATCTTCTAGACCTACACGGTCTAGGAGATATTTGCAATTTCCCCGAGCGACGCCTTCAACGGCGCATGCACCGACTTGAAAGGGCACGCTATGCTGTTTCAAGCTGGGGTCATGCCATTAAAGGCGGCTCCCGCGCGTCACACGACTCCGGCCAGTCACAAAGCCGGAGTTCGCGGCCCCCGGAAGAAGAGGGGTGAAGATGGACGCTCGCTGCCAGCGTGGAAGACGGTGACATTGCGGACTTCTCCTGCAGGTAAGTGTCACATAACGGGCTACTATGCGATGCATAGTAGCCCATTATGCTTTACCTTTGCAGGGAAACATAGAGGAAGTAAAACCCATCAGGGTTTACTTCCTCTTTAATATTAGTACATATATATATCCACTGTACAAACAGGTATTATAAGCAGAGGGCCCGGTAAGAGTCCTGGGGGAATTGTTCACATATACCTGGGTATATATATCGTATTTGAGCTACCCCCTAGATGAATGTTGTAGCAAAGTCCAGTTGCAGGGGCCCCGAGGATGATGCAGCATCTGTCTTTGTATTGGAGACCTGAAGACAAGCTCAGCGGTCACAGGGGGATCCTCCAACTGTTCTCTAACCAGCCTGGAACAGAGCTTCGTAACGGCAGGAACTGTTGTGTGACACTGGAACTCTTCTCTGCTCTTTAGTCCCTCCCTAGTAGTTTCTAATCTGACATGCAATTGAACCCTTTACTACCTACCAGAAGTGGCCATCAGATGCCTAACCTGGTTCTAACCTATGCTGGTATCGAGCCCTAGGCTAAAACTAACCCAGAGCTGCATATAAACAATACTGCAGTAAACAGGTTCACCTACTAATATACTGGAAGTTGACCACTACACACATACAGTATCACAGACCTAGCTATCTGGCACTCTGCATGTGAGACAATAACAAGAGGGCAGAGACTCGCCTGTCACTAGGATTCAGAAATACTGTAAACTCAAGAAGCTATGGGCAGCTGCAGGTAAACAACTGGATCAACGGAATACTTGCATAATAGTCTGCTTCTGATCTGAGTGAAAATACATCAGCAGTAGCAGCCCTTGTGTGTATTAAGCCATGCATCAGTTCACCGTCTCTCTCTTCACTTCCTCCCTCTGGGGTTTTCCAAGCCCCTCCCAGACAGGAAGTGTTAATACACAATTATACATAACACTGATATTAGCAGCTAACAGTAGAGGGCAGAAGATCTCTACAAGTGTAGGCATCAGATCCCTACAAATGGTTCTGCCCCACCCTTCAGCGCTGCCATCATGGTGCATGTGCAGATGTGCCAAAGGACTCTGGCCTTTGGGTTCTGGCAGAGCCCCTTGGCACATCTGCACACATGCAGGCGATTCTCCATGCATGCGCAAAGATGGCAAAGGTTTGAAACTCCCATAATAGCCATCTTTGCACATGTACAGAGGAAAGTCACGCGTGTGCAGATGTTTGGGAAAACCCGCACATGCAGAGATATGCTGCAGGGCTCACTCTGGACTAGTGATGAGCCGAACACCCCCGGATTCGGTTCGCACCAGAACCCGCGAACGGACCGAAAGTTTGCACGAACATTAGAACCCTATTACATACAATGGATGCGAACGTTCGAATTCTAAAGTGCTAATTATAACGACTATTATCCATGTTATTGTCCTAAACAGAGTTTGGGAACCCGGGTTCTGCACCAGGGACATGTATCAATGCAAAAAGAAGTTTTAAAAACGGACATTTTTCGGGAGCAGTCATTTTAATGATGCATAAAGTGAAAAAAAAAGTCAAATATTCCTTTAAATATCGTACCTGGGGGGTGTCTAAAGTATGCCTGCGAAGTGCCACGTGTTTCCCGTGTTTAGAACTGTCCCTGCACAAAATGACATTTCTAAAGGAAAAAAAAGCCATTTAAAACTGCTTGCGGCTTTAATGTAATGTCTGGTCCAGGTAATATGGATGAAAATCTTTAAGAAAAATGGCATAGCTACCCCATCACCCCCCCTCCCCTACCCCAGCCCATTACCAGCCCCTTTGGGTCTTGTTTGGATATTAAGGGGAACCCCGCAACACAAAATAAAAAAGGCCCTATATACTCTGAACAGCAGTATACAGGCGGTGTAAACAAGACCGGTGTAAACAAGACAGGGACTGTAGGTTTGTTCTTAAGTAGAATCTGTTTGTAATTTTGAACACGTACATTGTTTAAGTGTAGCTCCAGCCAAAAAATCTATTTTTAAGCTTTTTGGAAAACATAGGGAAGGGTTATCACCCCTGTAACATTTGTTTTGCTGTCTGTGCCCCTGTTCAGAACATTTCACCTCACTTTCCGTCCCAATGACAACTGTTTTTGAAATGTGGTGTTTTTATTGAAACAAGGATTGGTGATAAAGCATCAGTAGAGAGGAGACACCTTTCTCCCATATTAATTCTTACAGGAGAGAATTTTCCTTCCTAGGGGTAGATTTCCTCTCACTTCCTGTTGTCTTCTTCCGTTTGCAAGTAGGAGTCGTTTGTAAGTTGGATGTTTGAAAGTAGGGACCTGCCGTATATACTCTGCAGAAATTGGCCCCTTAGGTGTTGGTGTTGGCACAACACTGTAAGCACTCACAGTTACTCTTGGTGGGTGCTGGAACGCCCTGCTGTCAACTATTATATCAGGAATTGTAATAACATATAATTGTTGAACAGTGGTAGTAAAAATTGGGCCTTTGATGGTGGTGCTGGTGCCACAACACTGTAAGGCCTGACAGTTACTCTTGGTGGGCGCAGCAATGGGCCCTGCTGTGAATTATTAGATCAATAATTATAATTGCATGCCCCTGTTGAACAGGGGCTGAAAAATTGGGCCTTAGGCACTGGTGGCACAACACTGCAACCCCTCACAGATACTGTACTTGGAGCACAGCAATGAGCCCTGTTGCAAAGTATTGCATCAAAAATTGTAATTACACGCCCCTGTTAAACAGGGGCTGAAAAATTGGGCCTTAGCCACTGGTGGCACAACACTGCAACCCCTCACAGATACTGTACTTGGAGCACAGCAATGAGCCCTGTTGCAAAGTATTGCATCAAAAATTGTAATTACACGGTAACATAAGGTCCGCAACCTTACCCTTGTACCGTGGATCAAGGAGAGTGGCCAGCCAGTAATGGTCCCTCTCTTTGATCCGAAGAATACGAGGATCCTTCCGCAGACTTTGCAGGATCAGGGAGGCCATGCAGCGTAGGTTAGCTGAGGCATTCAGTCCGGAGTCCTCTGGGTCACTAAGGACAACATGATCCGCAGCCACCTCCTCCCAGCCACGTACAAGTCCACTGGTTTCTTGGGACTGTAAATCATCCCTAAAAGACTGCTGCTGATGATGCTGAGTGCCAGCCTCCACCTCCATGCTGACACAATCCTCCTCCTCCTCCTCCTCCTCCTCTTCCTGTGCGATGGGTGGGACAGAAGGAACACTGTCTGGGTAAAGGGGGCCTTGAGAGGCAAGGAAGTCCTCCTCTTCCTGCCTCTGTTCTGCCTCAAGTGCCCTGTCCATTATTCCACGCAGCGTGTGCTCCAACAGGTGGACAAGAGGTACAGTGTCACTGATGCATGCACTGTCACTGCTCACCATCCTTGTGGCCTCCTCAAATGGTGCCAGGACAGTGCATGCATCCCTGATCATGCCCCACTGGCATGGTGAAAAAAACCCGAGCTCCCCTGACCCTGTCCTGGTGCCGTAGTCGCACAGGTACTCATTGATGGCCCTCTGCTGCGTGTACAGCCGCTGCAGCATGGCCAACGTTGAGTTCCACCTGGTGGGCATGTCACATATAGGGCGGTTCTTGGGCAGGTTCAACTCCTTTTGCAGCTCAGCCAGGCGAGCACTGGCATTATAAGATCTGCGGAAATGCACACAGACTTTCCTGGCCTGCCTCAGGACATCCTGTAAGCCCGGGTACCTGCCCAAGAACCGCTGCACCACCAGGTTAAGGACGTGAGCCACACAGGGCACATGGGTCAGTTGTCCCTATCGGAGGGCGGAGAGGAGGTTGGTGCCATTGTCGCAAACCACCATTCCTGGCTTAAGCTGGTGTGGCGTCAACCACCTCTCGGCCTGCACCTGCAGAGCAGACAGGACCTCTGCCCCAGTGTGGCTCCTGTCCCCCAAACACACCAGCGCAAGCACGGCATGGCATCTTTTTGCCTGCGTACTTGCGTAGCCCCTTGAACGCCTACGGAGCACCGCTGGTTCCGAGGACAAAGCACAGGAAGAGGCCATGGAGGAAGAAAAAGAGGAGGGGGTGGAGGAGAGAGGTGTGTCACAACCAGTAGTAGCATTTTGGAGGCGTGGCGGTGGAACAACCTCCAACACTACTGCACCTTGTCCTGCATCCTTCCCAGCTGCCAAAAGAGTGACCCAATGGGCCGTGAAAGAAAGGTAACGTCCCTGTCCATGCTAACGTCCCTGTCCATGCCTGCTGGACCATGAGTCAGCGGTAATATGCACCTTACCGCTGACCGCCCTGTCCAGCGAGGCCAAGACATTGCCTTCCACATGCCTGTAGAGAGCCGGAATCGCCTTCCGTGAGAAAAAGTGGCGTTTGGGAACCTGCCACTGAGGAACCGCACATTGCACAAACTCACGGAAGGGGGCCGAGTCTACCAACTGAAAAGGCAGCAGTTGAAGCGCTAGCAATTTAGTCAAGCTAGCATTCAACCACTGGGCATGTGGATGGCAGGGAGTGAACTTCTTTCGACGGTCCAGCAGCTGGGGCAGGGAAATTTGCCTGCTAGAATCGGACGTCGGTGTACTGCTAGCAGAGTGGCCGCAAGTACTTGGCTGTGACACACCTAATTCTACACCTTCATTCCTCTCAGTGCAGGTTTCAGAGAGGACTGAAGGTATAGTGGGGTTGGAGATCCCAGCTGATGCGGTGCAAGGAGAGGTCCGCTTTGTTCTTTGGTGTGGGTCTTTAAGGTAGGCTTGCCAACGAGCTGCATGGCAGGTCAACATATGTCTGATCAAGCATGTGGTGCCCAAGCGGCTGATGTTTTGGCCACGCTATATACGCTTGAGACATATGTTGCAAACAGCAGCTGTGCGATCTGATGCACTCGCCTCAAAAAAGGCCCACACCAAAGAACTTTTTGAATGATGGGCAGAGGCAGCGCCCTGCACAGGCGGAGCTCTGCGGTGTGATTCCGTCGGTGTGCTGCCCATACGCTGGCCACCCAAGGGCATCCTGCCTCGTTGGAGATGTGCCTCCTCCTCATCCTCCTCCTCCTCCTCTCTCCTATTAGGCACCCACGTGGAGTCAGTGACCTCATCATCCCCTCCCTCCTCATCACTGGAGCCAATCTGGCAGTATGCTGCAGCTGCTGGAGCATGACTGCCAGATTGGTGTCCTTCTTGAGCATCCCCTCTCTCTGCTCTCACGCTACTGCCTTCCTCTAGCTGGGTATCATCATCAGATCCTTCGAAACGCTGGGCATCCTCCTGGAGCATGTACCCAACACTGTGCTCAAACAGTTTGGGGGACTCCTCAGGAGGAGGACATGGTGGGTCTAGGGAAGGAGTGACTAATGATGACATTGATACCAGAGAAGAGGACGCTTTGGCAGATGCTTTGCCAGTACCCTGAGCCTGGGTGAGAGAGGATGAGGAGGATGAGGTGGGCTTGGTCATCCACTCTACCAAGTCTTCGGCATGATGTGGCTCAACCTTCCAGACATTTTAATGGATGGCCTGCAGGGAGATGGGAAAAACAGCAATAAGGGTTCCTTAGCAACAATGACACTGACACTGTCCCCTGCCTATCCTTCTCTGTCCCTAAACACAAGGATTTGCAATATGCTTCAGCAAGATTGGTTTAGCACAGAATAGCACACTGACAGTTTCCCTCACTGTCCTTCTCTGTCCCTACAAACAAGGTTTAGCACAGAATAGCACACTGACAGTTTCCCCGAGTGTCCTTCTCTGTCCCTAAACTCAAGGATTTCAAATACGGTTCAGCAAGATTGGTTTAGCACAGAATAGCACACTGACAGTTTCCCTCACTGTCCTTCTCTGTCCCTACAAACAAGGTTTAGCACAGAATAGCACACTGACAGTTTCCCCGAGTGTCCTTCTCTGTCCCTAAACTCAAGGATTTCAAATACGGTTCAGCAAGATTGGTTTAGCACAGAATAGCACACTGACAGTTTCCCCGAGTGTCCTTCTCTGTCCCTAAACTCAAGGATTTCAAATATGGTTCAGCAAGATTGGTTTAGCACAGAATAGCACACTGACAGTTTCCCTCACTGTCCTTCTCTGTCCCTACAAACAAGGTTTAGCACAGAATAGCACACTGATAGTTTCCCCGAGTGTCCTTCTCTGTCCCTAAACTCAAGGATTTCAAATACGGTTCAGCAAGATTAGTTTAGCACAGAATAGCACACTGACAGTTTCCCTCACTGTCCTTCTCTGTCCCTACAAACAAGGTTTAGCACAGAATAGCACACTGACAGTTTCCCCGAGTGTCCTTCTCTGTCCCTAAACTCAAGGATTTCAAATATGGTTCAGCAAGATTGGTTTAGCACAGAATAGCACAATGACACTTTCCCTCACTGTCCTTCTCTGTCCCTACAAACAAGGTTTAGCACAGAATAGCACACTGATAGTTTCCCCGAGTGTCCTTCTCTGTCCCTAAACTCAAGGATTTCAAATACGGTTCAGCAAGATTGGTTTAGCACAGAATAGCACACTGACAGTTTCCCCGAGTGTCCTTCTCTGTCCCTAAACTCAAGGATTTCAAATATGGTTCAGCAAGATTGGTTTAGCACAGAATAGCACACTGACACTTTCCCTCACTGTCCTTCTCTGTCCCTACAAACAAGGTTTAGCACAGAATAGCACACTGATAGTTTCCCTCACTGTCCTTCTCTGTCCCTACAAACAAGATTTAGCACAGAATAGCACACTGATAGTTTCCACGAGTGTCCTTCTCTGTCCCCAAACTCAAGGATTTCAAATACGGTTCAGCAAGATTGGTTTAGCACAGAATAGCACACTGACAGTTTCCCCGAGTGTCCTTCTCTGTCCCTAAACTCAAGGATTTCAAATATGGTTCAGCAAGATTGGTTTAGCACAGAATAGCACACTGACACTTTCCCTCACTGTCCTTCTCTGTCCCTACAAACAAGGTTTAGCACAGAATAACACACTGACACTCTCCCTACCTATCCTTCTCTGTCCCTAAACACAAGGAATCCAGGATTAGTAAAGGACAAAAATGACACTGTCCCTGCCTATGCTTCTCTTTCCCTGCTCCGGAACACACTACACAAGGCCGCCGCGCTGGCGGCCTTTTATAGTGTGGGGCGTGTACTAAACCCCCTCAGCAATAATTGGCCAATCATTTCTCTCCTCGCTGCCGGCGCTGTGATTGGCCAAGCATGCGGGGTCACAGTGCCTGCTTGGCCAATCACAGCGCCTGGATGACACTGCGATGGCGTAGTGCATTGTGGGCCGTTCGCGTCACTCGAATTTGGCGCGAACGGCCCAAATCGTTCGATCTTCGTTGAACGATCGAACAGCCGATGTTCGAGTCGAACGTATGTTCGACTCGAACACGAAGCTCATCCCTACTCTGGACCCAAAGACCAGTGGTACAACTGCAAACTTGCAAAATCCATGGTGGGGGGGGACAAAAACATAATTCTCGCCTAGATGAGAAATGTGGAAGTGCTTCTTTGCAGCACAAAAAAATATCTTAAAGCGGAGTTCCACTCGTTTTACAGTTTATTAAAAGTCAGCAGCTACAAAAAGTGTAGCTGCTGACTTTTAATAAACGGTCATTCAACGGTCCAGTGATGCGGCCACCCAAAGCCTCGCTACTCTCCCTCTCCGTGGCCCCAGCTTGCAGCTTCACAGCTGGGTGCGCATTGCGCAAGTGTGAGTCACGCTGTGCTGCCCTGAATGGCCGGGCAATCTTCTGGGACCTGTGACGTGTCCCAGAAGATTGCAGGGAGGGAGGGGGAGAGGAGGAGTCGCCAAGACGGCACGGCGGAAGTGGGAGCTGGGTACCTGTCAAAACTAGGTACCCACTCCACCCCCCAAAAAAAATTACATACCAAATGTGGCATGTCAGGGGGTTAGGACTTACCTGAGCACACATTTAATCCAGCGCTGTGCATGTCTGCAGCTCTTCTCTCCCCTCACTTCCAGGTCTCACTGGCTTTGCTGGGGCACCGGGAGCCATTGGCTCCCAGTGCTGTCAATCAAAGCCAGTGTCGAGGGATCAGGGGGCAGGGCTGAGTCCCGCTGTCTGTGTCAATGGACGCAGCAGCGGGGCTCGTGTGCGAGCATGCACAAGTGCCCCCAGGGGAAGCCGCCTCCCTTGGGGGCACTGGACCGAGAGGAGGCCCAGGAGCGCCAGCGGGGGGGACCCGAGAAGAGGAGGTTCGCGGTCGCTCTGTGCAATTCCATTGCACAAATCAGGTACGTATAGGCATGTTTGAATAAAAAGTAGACAGCGCCTGCTCCTCCTTAACGATAATTGCTCTTATATATACTGATGGGCGTATTTACCTTGGGATGATTGGATATGACATGTGGCTAAATATCATAATAATTGATCTATTACTATGAATCAATTATTATGATATTTAGCCACATGTCATATCCAATCATCCCAAGTTAAATACGCCCATCAGTATATATAAGAGCAATTAGCGTTAAGGAGGAGCAGGCGCTGTCTACCTTTTTTTCAAATTCACCTTGTCCCACCAGTGGGGTCAATACTGGACAGCAGCGGCCCAAATATATTTGTAAGTTAAACACCAAGGCGCAAGTGTCTCATTATATGTATAGGCATGTTTGTTTTGATTTTTTATGGAAAAATTAACTTTACAATGACTTTAAGGTTCACTTTAAAAAATGTATTTTTTAGGTATGCAAACTATTCATAGTTATTGTTAACCGATACATGCTGATGCTGCTAATTTTGGCCTTTGCATCTAGGCATAAATTATCTCTAGTCACAAAATAGTTAAAAAACACACTGGTGCCAATACACACATTGATCTCTTTTTTTTTTTTTCTTTACATTAGGCACACAAATAACACACAAATAAAAAGAAAAAAAAAAGTTAAAAAGGCTAAAAGTTTGCTTTAAAAATTAACTGTGAAAGATCTGCAAATAATAGGAGACTGTCAGCTCTGTGAACGTGATATCCTGAAATGAGTTCAATCTTGCAGGAATGACAGTCATATCTTATTACCTGGCAGATTTTGCTCTGCGGTGTAAGGAATCGGGTGCAAGCATGGCAGGAATTTTTTTTTTATAAATTTACACAATTATCGTGTCCGCATAGCATGAATGTCTCCAAATTTATTTTGGACAGACAGCAACCCACCTGTGGAAATTATACTTTACTCCGCCATACCATTCAATTGAACTGCCATATCAAATGGATCCCTTAAATTACTGTGTCACCAAGGAAAGAACTAGTTTAAATCTCCCCAAAATGGCTGAATATCATGTGAATATAACAGTAGAGCACCTCTGAACTGTTCTACCTGATTTGCAGCTGTAACATAATAAAAGAATACTACAGAAAAAAAAAAACTGATCAGTTTATGTCTCCTGCCATCGGAACAGGATAGCTTTATAGCACCCTCAGTAAGCATGCTCCGTCTCCTTCGCTAAAAACTAGTAAGAGTCCTAAATGCAACCACTCAAGTGTGATTACACTGCTACCAATAAATAAAAAGACAACCTATATAAACCCTTACCCACCACAACGCATGACTTGAAACAATACAAAAATCTGCAAATAATGTATGTGAAGTCTATGTGTTCCCACATGTAACCACCCAGTAAATAATTCAATGTTCCATAGTGCCGCAAAATATAATATTACAATTGAAACCACTAAAATCTCCAAATGTTCAGTGGGTATAGAAAAGAATCCCCGGAAGATTTTACCCCCTTACTGACCAGAGCATTTTTTTCGATACGGCACTGCGTCGCTTTAACTGACAATTGCGCGGTCGTGCGGCGCTGTACCTAAACAAAAATTAAGTCTTTTTTCCCCCCACAAATAGAGCTTTCTTTTGGTGGTATTTGATTACCTCTGCAGTTTTTATATTTTGCGCTCTAAACAAAAAAATAGCGACCATTTTGAAAAAAAAAACATTATTTTTAACTTTTTGCTATAATAAATATCCTCAAAAAATATATGCAAAAAAAAAAATCTTCCTCAGTTTAGGCTGATATGTATTCTTCTACATATTTTTGGTAAAACAAAACGCAATAAGCGTTTATTGATTGGTTTGTGCAAAAGTTATAGCGTCTACAATATAGGGGATAGATTTATGGCATTTTTATTATCATTTTTTTTTTTTTTAGTAATGGCGGTGATCTGCGATTTTTTTTGGGACTGCGACATTGGGGCAGACAAATCGAACACTTTTGACCCTATTTTGGGACCGTTGACATTTATACAGCGATCAGAGCTAAAAATAGCCACTGATTACTGTATAAATGTCACTGGCAGGAAAGGGGTTAAACTCTAGGAGACGATCAAGGGGTTAAGTGTGTTCCATCAGCGTGTTCTAACTGTAGGGGGGATGGGCTACCACTGACATGACAGAGATCACTGCTGCCCGATGACAGGGAACAGAAGATCCCTGTCATGTCACTAGGCAGAACAGGGAAATGCCTTGTTTACATAGGCATTTCCTCGTTCTGCTTCTCCTTGCTGAAATCGCCGGCCGCCGGTGGACATCGAGTCCGTGGGACCCGCGGGCACACTATCCTTCTTTTGCGGACTGACGTACAGGTACGTCAGTTTGCGCAGGAGTGCCATTCTGCCGACTTATATCGGCGTGAGCCAGTCGGCAAATGGTTAAGACAGACACCGTTTTAGTTTCATACAGCTGTATTTACTCAATGCAACTTATAACTTCCAAGTGAAAGATAGGACACCAACATGTCAGAATAAAAAAATAAAAAAAATAAAAAACAGAATCACTAAGTTGGAAAAAAGATCACCTCCTTATGTCAGTATTTTGTTGGACCACATTTTGCTTTAATTACAGCCTTTAGTCTGTTGGGATATGTCTCTACTAACTTTTCACATTTACACTTTGTAATATTTGCCCACTTTTCTTTGCAGGACTGCTCAAGTTAAGTTAAATTTGATGGTGACCGTTTGTGGACTGCAGTCTTCAAGTCCTTCCACAGATTTTCAATGGGGTTTAAGTCTGGACTTTGACTAGACTATGCAAGGACATTTACCTTTTATTCCTTCAACCGCTGTGTGGTAATTTTTGCTGTGTGCTTTGGGTCATTGTCATGTTGGAAGGGAAACCATCTTCCCATTGACAAATTTCTGGCAGGCGGCATCCTGACAAGGGCTCCAGTCCCTGCTGCAGAGAAACCAGCTCCATGCTTTATTGTAGGAATGGTGTTATTTGGATAGTGAGCTGTATTGGATTTCCGCCAGACATATCGTTTGGTGTTGAGGCCAAAAAATGTAATTTTAGTCTCATCTGACCATAAGGCCCCTTTCACACTGAGGCGCTTTGCAGGCGCTATTGCGCTCTAAATAGCGCCTGCAATGCGCCCCAAAAAAGCCTCTCAATACTATCCAATGTGAAAGCCCAAAGGCTTTCACACTGGAGCGTTGCGCTTGCAGGAGGCTCAAAAAACTCCTGCAAGCTGCATCTTTGAGGCACAATAGGAGCGCTAAAAATAGCGCTCCTGTAGCGCCCCTGCCCATTGAAATCAATGGGGTAGCGCCTCTAATACGCCCGCAAAACGCCTTAAAGAGGCGTTATTGCGGGCGTTTTTAACCCTTTTTCGGCCGCTAGCGGGGGTTAAAATACCCCCGCTAGCGCCCGCAAATCGCAGCAAAAAAAAAACGGTATAGCGGCGCTAAAAATAGCGCCACTATACCGCCAGCGCATCCAGCGCCTCAGTGTGAAAGTAGCCTAACTCCTTTGTCCATATGGCCTCAGAATCCTCAAAATGTGTTTTGGCAAAGCTCAGTCGTGACTGCATGTGGCCTTTCTTGAGGAGGGGCTTTTTTTTTCCACTCCCATACAAGCCACATTTGTGTAGAAGTTGTGGTATTGTTGTCACATGCACACAATGACTACTCTTTGTCATAAATTCCTGCAACTGCTTCAGAGTTGCTGTAGGCCTCTTGGTAGCCTCTCTGACCAGTTTCCTCCTGGCTCTTTCATCCAGTTTGGAGTGACGTCCTGATCCAGGGAGGGTCTGTGTTATAGCAAATACCTTCCACTTCTTAATAATAGACTTCACTGTGCATTGATAAAGCCTTTGAAATTTGTTTGTATCTATCTCCTGACTTGTGCCTGTCCACAACTTTGACCTGGAGATCTTTTGACAGTGCCTTGCCACCCATAGTTGATTGTTTGCTTCAGTTGCACTACCAGGGACTGAAATGCTCCAGGAAAGCTCTTTTCATGCTGAGCTAATTAAAATGACCACAGCTGATTACAGTTGAAAGTCAAATGGCTTTGTGTGCCATTGAGAAGGTGATTGGCTACACCTGTTTTAGTTTACATGTAATTTTTAGGAAAGGGGTGATTCTTTTTCCAACTGATTCTGCTTAAAAAAAAAAAAAAAAACATTTCTGACATGTTGGTGTTATATCTTTCACTTGCATGTAAATACAACTGGATAAAACAAACACTGTGTCTTTCTTCATTTCAGGTTGCAAAGCAACTAAATGTCATTATTTTAATAACCACTTAGAGCCGGTTCACACCAGGGCGACTCAGGATCCGACTTCAGGTCGCCCCGAGACGCCCCAAGTCACCCCAAGTCGCGCTGTAATGTTAGTCTATGGAGCCGTCTTTATGCACACTACAGAAGTCGCTCCGACTTCAAAAAAGGTTCCTGTACTACTTCAAGGCGACTTCTAGGCGACTTGTACCCATTGATTTCAATGGAAGTCGCCTTCAAAGTCGGATCAGTGTCTTAACTGAAGCAACTTAACAGGAAGAGAAAATAGTTTTCTCAGGCAAACCCCTCCCTCCCACAAAGCTGATTATTGTTTGATTGGCCACTGGCAAAGTCGCCTGTCCTGGAGGCAACTCAAAGTTGCCTTGAAGTTGCCTCAAAGTTGCCTCAAAGTTGCCTTGAAGTTGCCTCAAAGTTGCCTCAAAGTTGCCTTGAAGTTGCCCCGAAGTTGCCTTGAAGTTACCTCGAAGTTGCCTTGTAAAGTCGTGCTGGAAGTCGTGTTGCCCCAGTGTGAACCGGCTCCTAAGGACCTTGCCTGTTTTTCAGATTTGATGTTTACAAGTTTAAAACTTTTTTTGCTAGAAAATTACTTAGAACCCCCAAACATTATATATTGTTTTTTTTCTAACATCCTAGAGAATAGATTAGCGGTCATTGCAATACTTTTTGTCACATCGTATTTGCGCAGCGGTCATACAAGCGCACTTTTTTGGGAAAAAATTCACTTTTTTGAATTAAAAAATAAGACAACAGTAAAGTTAGCCCAATTTTTTTTCCATATTGTGAAAGATATTGTTACGCCGAGTAAATTGATACCCAACATGTCACACTTCAAAATTGCTCGTGGAATGGCGTCAAACTTTTACCCATCAAAATCTCCGTAGGCGACGTTTAAAATATTCTACAGGTTGCATCTTTTGAGTTAAAGAGGAGGTCTAGGGCTAGAATTATTGCTCTCGCTCTAACAATTGCGGGGATAGCTCACATGTGTGGTTTGAACACTGTTTTCATATGCGGGCGCTACTCACGTATGCGTTCGCTTCTGCGCGCGAGCTCGTCGGGACGGGGCGCTTTAAAAAATTTTTTTTTTGTTTTCTTATTTATTTTACTTGATTCTATTTATTTTTACACTGCTTTAAAAAAAAAAATTATCACTTTTATTCCTATTACAAGGAATGTAAACATCCCTTGTAATAGAAAAAAGCATGACAGGTCCTCTTAAATATGAGATCTGGGGTCAAAAAGACCTCAGATCTCATTTTTACACTAAAATGCAATAAAAAAAAAAATGTCATTTGAATAACTTACAAAAAAAATGTCCCTTTAAGACGTATGGGCGGAGCTGACGTTTTGATGTCAGCGTCGCCCTGCTATGGTATGGAGACGAGTGGGGGCCATCTTCCCCTCACTCTTATCCATACCACAGAGGGAGAAGGACCCGATCGCCTCCGCCGGGGCACTATATACCACAATCTCAAATATCGACATATATGACAATGGAGTGATTATATTAAGTAAAACAGTACATGCATGCTGTGACAGGGGTCACAGGGTGAATGAGAACCCCACTATGATCTGTGCTAATGAGATTCAATGCTGTATATACATTGTATATACTGGGTGTATATTGGGTGTTGGCTGTTGTGTAATATTTGCTGTGATGGGGTGTGATTGCATTCTATTGTCTATTGTGGCTTGTGGTAATTAAGTCTGCTACTGTGATGATGTGGATTGGAGCTGGTAGACCATCTGGCTGCCTATTATGGGATGTTTAAGTGTCTTTCTGTGAGGAGGGGGGGATCACCCCTCCTGCTAAGACTGTTTACTGAAAGAGAAGTTTGAACACACCTGACCTGTATGACCATTGTCATTGGACAGTTTAACCCGCCCTGTTCCCCAAGGATGTGAGGGAAGGGTTTTGAAGAGAAATGTGTTACCATGTGCTTGTAATAAAATCATTCCCTGTTTTTGAACTTCAACACCAAGTGTTTGTCTTGTATCTGGGGGAGAATTATTCCTATGATTCTGGGTCGCCTGACTGTGTAGGATCAGCAGTGGATGTGTGTCCAGAGAGGGAATATCCTAAATGGCGTTAACCCCTTTCATACTTGGTGTGCCGTTACACATGCATCTAAAGGTAAAAACCATAATGGATGCAAAGTTCACAGAATAAATGCTGACTAGGCTTAACAATGTCCATCCAAAGGCAACCTATGGTGAAAAAAGTTGCCTCAAAGCATTCCCTGATGAAATAAGGAGTTTCACAGATTCTGAATAGTCTTTACTCTAAAATGGTAAAGAGAATTGGATACTCTTACCGCAATCTTTGGACCCAAGTCACCGTACGGTGGTGGGTCAACCAAGCTTGTGTCCACTTCAGGGACTCAGATCGTGGCAATCAGCAATGAATGAGCACTTCAGAAGCGCTGCAACACGGCCACTGGTAGGCAGCACTGATAGGTGACACTAATGAGGAGGCACTGATTGGCAGCACTGATGGGCACTGATTGGCAGCACTGGTGAGCACAGATTGGCAGCACTGGTGGACACTGTTGGGACTGTACTGATATTCAGGACACTGATAATGTCTCTTTTAGAGAAGCTGGTTATCGGTTCTTTTCTCCTCATGCTGTCAGCATAAGAAAAGGAGTTCCGATAGCCGGTTTCTATTTACATCTGTGATCAACTGTGATTGGACACAGATGATCACGTGGTAAAGAGCAGATGATTGGCTCTTTGCCTCAATCTGTGATCAGCAGTGTCCTCTGGACATTGTGATCACAGAGCGTGCTGCCCGCTCCCCACAGCGGTTACGTGGCGGGCGCGATCATGGGAGGCCATCATATGATGGCCTCCCAGAAGTAACTGGCCACGCTGTAGCCGTCATTCAGCTATAGCGCGGTCGGCAAGTGGTTAAACTGTTTTTTTGCCACTGGGAGAGGATTAAAGAGAAATCTCCCCAGTGGGAATACACACAGCAAAAAGGGTTTCTAACTTGTCCTTCCTTACAATATCCAAAGTTTTGGCCAGAAATACAGATTAAGATGGAATAAATTCAATACATTTAAGTTAAGGTTCTCATTTTTTAAGGTTATGGTATATTATCTAGTTGTAGTTAGTCTCATTCAACTGGACTTGTTAATGTTGAAGACATCTGGTAGCTTGTCAAAGTCATGTCTTCAAAAAAAAAAAAAAAATTTAAATACTTCAAAAAGGAAAAACTTAAATAAAAAGTTCAGAACTGAAGAAGAGCCTGGGACAGGCTACCAGGTGTCTTTAGCATTATAGAACACATCTAGTTGAATTTGACAAACTACTTCTAGACAACACATTCAATCCTTTATCTAAAGAAAAACTACAAATACAGTATATGCAACAGGAAGAAAATGTACAATTTATTGTATTAGATTTTAGTTGGAGTACAAGTGCCTCCAGAATTTTCTTTTTATCAGCAGGCAAAAGTATCACACTGGCTAGGTGTCCTAATGTACATTTTTTGACAAAGTAATCTGTTTTCACAGGTGTACACCAATCAAAACCTGACAGTTTCTTTTCCAATACTTAATACACACTTAAAACATTTTTATGTGTGTTCACAGGTGTCTGACAGCTCATATCTAACTTCAAAAGAGAAGCTTATTTGCACTAACTTTGTAAAACTTGTTTACCTTGACTTCAACGTAAAATGGTATCAAGTGTTAGAAAAGTTTCAGGCACTTAGACCTATTTGTCAATCTCTTAACATCTGGCAAGGACTAGTGATGAGCCGAACACCCCCGGGTTCGGTTCGCACCAGAACCCGCGAACGGACCGAAAGTTCGAACGAACATTAGAACCCTATTAAATACAATGGATGCGAACGTTCGAATTCTAAAGTGCTAATTATAACAACTATTATGCATGTTATTGTCATAAATAGGGTTTGGGAACCCGGGTTCTGCACCAGGGGACATGTATCAATGCAAAAAGAAGTTTTAAAAACGGTCGTTTTTCGGGAGCAGTCATTTTAATGATGCATAAAGTGAAAAAAAAAAAGTCAAATATTCCTTTAAATATCGTACCTGGGGGGTGTCTAAAGTATGCCTGTGAAGTGCCACGTGTTTCCCGTGTTTAGAACTGTCCCTGCACAAAATGACACTTCTAAAGGAAAAAAAAGCCATTTAAAACTGCTTGCGGCTTTAATGTAATGTCTGGTCCCGGTAATATGGATGAAATTCTTTAAGAAAAATGGCATAGCTACCCCATGACCCCCCCCCCTACCCCAGCCCATTACCAGCCCCTTTGGGTCTTGTATGGATATTAAGGGGAACCCCGCACATAAAATAAAAAAGGCCCTATATACTCTGAACAGCCGTATACAGGCGGTGCATACAAGACAGGGACTGTAGGTTTGTTCTTATGTAGAATCTGTTTGTAATTTTGAACAGGTACATTGTTGAAGTGTAGCTCCAGCCCAAAAATCTATTTTTAAACTTTTTGGGAAACATAGGTAAGGGTTATCACCCCTGTAACATTTGTTTTGCTGTCTGTGCCCCTGTTCCGAACATTTCACCTCACTTTCCGTCCCAATGACAACTGTTTTTGAAATGTGGTGTTTTTCTTGAAACAAGGATTGCTGATAAAGCATCAGTACAGATGAGACCCCTTTCTCCCATATTTATTCTTACAGGAGAGAATTTTCCTTTCTAGGGGTAGATTTCCTCTCACTTCCTGTTGTCTTCTTTCGTTTGCAAGTAGGAGTCGTTTGTAAGTTGGATGTTTGAAAGTAGGGACCTGCCGTATATACTCTGCAGAAATAGGCCCCTTAGTTGTTGGTGTTGGCACAACACTGTTAGCACTCAGTTACTCTTGGTTGGTGCTGGAACGCCCTGCTGTCAACTATTATATCAGGAATTTTAATTACATATAATTGTTGAACAGTGGTAGTAAAAATTGGGGCTTTGATGGTGGTGCTGGTGCCACAACACTGTAAGCCCTGACAGTTACTCTTGGTGGGTGCAGCAATGGGCCCTGCTGTGAATTATTAGATCAAGAATTGTAATTACATGCCCCTTTTGAACAGGGGCTGAAAAATTGGGCCTTTCGTGGTGGTGGTGGTGGTGGCGTTGCCACAAGACTGTAAGCCCTCAGAGTTACTCTTGGTGGGTGCAGCAATGGACCCTGCTGTGAATTATTAGATCAAGAATTGTAATTGCATGCCCCTGTTGAACAGGGGCTGAAAAATTGGGCCTTAGGCACTGGTGGCACAACACTACAACCCCTCACAGATACTGTACTTGGAGCACAGCAATGAGCCCTGTTGCAAAGTATTGCTTCAAAAATTGTAATGACACGCCCCTGTTAAACAGGGGCTGAAAAATTGGGCCTTAGGCACTGGTGCCACAACACTCCAACCCCTCACAGATACTGTACTTGGAGCACAGCAATGAGCCCTATGGCAAATTATTGCTAAAAAAATTGTAATTACACGCCCCTGTAAAACAGGGGCTGAAAAATTGGGCCTTAGCCACTGGTGGCGGCACCCATAAACAAAAATGATCTTCCAAGCTATCATCATCAATCGTATCATTGAGGACTCGGAGGAGGAGGATAGCCAGTCAACATAACAGCACAGGCACTCAGCATCAGCATCAGTCTTGAAGGGATGTGACATGTTAAAATCAATTAGTCTGTTATATCAGCATCAGGTGTGTGGTAGCTGGTGGTGATCCAAGACTGGTTCATCTTGATGAAAGTCAGTCGATCAACCGAGTCGGTGGACAGGCGCACCCTGTGATCCGTGACAAATCCTCCAGCAGCACTGAATGTGCGTTCCGAAAGAACGCTGGATGCAGGACAGGCCAGTAGCTCAATTGCATACTGTGCAAGCTCTGGCCAGTGATCCATCCTCAAGACCCAGTAAGCCAGAGGATTTTCGGTGGGGAAGGTGTCCAAGTCTGACCTTGCCCCTAGATATTCCTGCACCATGTTTATCAGACGCTGGCGATGGTTGCTGGAACCGATCATACTTTGGGGCTGCGGACTAAAGAATTGTCTGAACGCATCGGTCAGACGGCCACCTTCCCCACCGCTCCTTCTTTGACTGGCCGAAGCCTCAGCAACTCGTTGTCCAGGACCAGGAGTTTGTAACCTCCCAGTCTCTGGGAACGCGTTGCACAGACCTTTCTGCAAGGCCTCCCGGAGTTGTCTCATCCTCTGCTCCCTCTGCGACGGTAACATAAGGTCCGCAACCTTACCCTTGTACCGTGGATCAAGGAGAGTGGCCAGCCAGTAATGGTCCCTCTCCTTGATCCGAAGAATACGAGGATCCTTCCGCAGACTTTGCAGGATCAGGGAGGCCATGCAGCGTAGGTTTGCTGAGGCATTCGCTCCGGAGTCCTCTGGGTCACTAAGGACGACATGATCCGCAGCCACCTCCTCCCAGCCACGTACAAGTCCACTGGTTTCTTGGGACTGTAAATCATCCCTAAAAGACTGCTGCTGATGATGCTGAGTGCCAGCCTCCACCTCCATGCTGACACAATCCTCCTCCTCCTCCTCCTCCTCCTCCTCTTCCTGTGCGATGGGTGGGACAGAAGGAACACTGTCTGGGTAAAGGGGGCCTTGAGAGGCAAGGAAGTCCTCCTCTTCCTGCCTCTGTTCTGCCTCAAGTGCCCTGTCCATTATTCCACGCAGCGTGTGCTCCAACAGGTGGACAAGAGGTACAGTGTCACTGATGCATGCACTGTCACTGCTCACCATCCTCGTGGCCTCCTCAAATGGTGCCAGGACAGTGCATGCATCCCTGATCATGCCCCACTGGCGTGGAGAAAAAAAACCAAGCTCCCCTGACCCTGTCCTGGTGCCGTAGTCGCACAGGTACTCATTGATGGCCCTCTGCTGCGTGTGCAGCCGCTGCAGCATGGCCAACGTTGAGTTCCACCTGGTGGGCATGTCACATATAAGGCGGTTCTTGGGCAGGTTCAACTCCTTTTGCAGCTCAGCCAGGCGAGCACTGGCATTATAAGATCTGCGGAAATGCACACAGACTTTCCTGGCCTGCCTCAGGACATCCTGTAAGCCCGGGTACCTGCCCAAGAACCGCTGCACCACCAGGTTAAGGACGTGAGCCACACAGGGCACATGGGTCAGTTGTCCCTGTCGGAGGGCGGAGAGGAGGTTGGTGCCATTGTCGCAAACCACCATTCCTGGCTTAAGCTGGCGTGGCGTCAACCACCTCTCGGCCTGGCCCTGCAGAGCAGACAGGACCTCTGCCCCAGTGTGGCTTCTGTCCCCCAAACACACCAGCGCAAGCACGGCATGGCATCTTTTTGCCTGCGTACTTGCGTAGCCCCGTGAACGGCTACGGAGCACCGCTGGTTCATAGGACAAACCACAGGAAGAGGCCATGGAGGAAGAAGAAGAGGAGGGGGTGGAGGAGAGAGGTGTGTCACAACCAGTAGTAGCATTTTGGAGGCGTGGCGGTGGGACAACCTCCAACACTACTGCACCTTGTCCTGCATCCTTCCCAGCTGCCAAAAGAGTGACCCAATGGGCCGTGAAAGAAAGGTAACGTCCCTGTCCATGCCTGCTGGACCATGAGTCAGCGGTAATATGCACCTTACCGCTGACCGCCCTGTCCAGCGAGGCCAAGACATTGCCTTCCACATGCCGGTAGAGAGCCGGAATAGCCTTCCGTGAGAAAAAGTGGCGTTTGGGAACCTGCCACTGAGGAACCGCACATTGCACAAACTCACGGAAGGGGGCCGAGTCTACCAACTGAAAAGGCAGCAGTTGAAGCGCTAGCAATTTAGCCAAGCTAGCATTCAACCGCTGGGCATGTGGATGGCTGGGAGTGAACTTCTTTCGACGGTCCAGCAGCTGGGGCAGGGAAATTTGCCTGCTAGAATCGGACGTCGGTGTACTGCTAGCAGAGTGGCCGCAAGTACTTGGCTGTGACACACCTAATTCTACACCTTCATTCCTCTCAGTGCATGTTTCAGAGAGGACTGAAGTTATAGTGGGGTTGGAGATCCCAGCTGATGCGGTGCAAGGAGAGGTCCGCTTTGTTCTTTGGTGTGGGTCTTTGAGGTAGGCTTGCCAACGAGCTGCATGGCAGGTCAACATATGTCTGGTCAGGCATGTGGTACCCAAGCGGCTGATGTTTTGGCCACGCGATATACGCTTGAGACATATGTTGCAAACAGCAGCTGTGCGATCTGATGCACTAGCCTCAAAAAAGGCCCACACCAAAGAACTTTTTGAATGACGGGCAGAGGCAGCGCCCTGCACAGGCGGAGCTCTGCGGTGTGATTCCGTCGGTGTACTGCCCTTACGCTGGCCACCAAAGGGCATCCTGCCTCGTTGGAGATGTGCCTCCTCCTCATCCTCCTCCTCCTCCTCTCTCCTATTAGGCACCCACGTGGAGTCAGTGACCTCATCATCACCTCCCTCCTCATCACTGGAGGCAATCTGGCAGTATGCTGCAGCTGCTGGAACATGACTGCCAGATTGGTGTCCTTCTTGAGCATCCCCTCTGTCTGCTCTCACGCTACTGCCTTCCTCTAGCTGGGTTTCATCATCAGACCCTTCGAAACGCTGGGCATCCTCCTGGAGCATGTACCCAACACTGTGCTGAAACAGTTCGGGGGACTCCTCAGGAGGAGGACATGGTGGGTCTAGGGAAGGAGTGACTGATGATGAGTCTGACATTGATACCAGGGAAGAGGACGCTTTGGCAGCTGCTTTTCCAGTACCCTGAGCCTGGGTGAGAGAGGATGAGGAGGAGGAGGAGGGCTTGGTCATCCACTCTACCAAGTCTTCGGCATGATGTGGCTCAACATGTCCAGCTGCCGAAAAGAAGGACAAGCGTGTCCCATGGCCATGTGCTGATGACAATGCACCGCGTCCACGACCAGCACTGTTGCCCCCAGACACAGAGCCTGCTTGCCCTCTTTTATTGCCTCCTGACTGTCTGCCTCTCCTTGTTTGCCTTCCAGACATTCTAATAGATGGCCTGCAGGGAGATGGGAAAAAAGCAATAAGGGCTACCTTCAGGTGTCCTTCTCTGTCCCTTGAAACAAGGACTTTGACAGTGAAAGAAACTGACACACTCTCCCTACCTACAGTTTTCTGCCCCTAGAAAAAATGTTTTTTTTAAGCACAATTTAGCACAAGGAGAATTACCTCACTGTCCTTCCAGGTCCCTGGAAACAAGGACTTTGACAGTGAAAGAAACTGACACACTCTCCCTACCTACAGTTTTCTGTCCCTAGAAAAAATGTTTTTTTTAAGCACAATATAGCACAAGGAGAATTCACTCACTGTCCTTCCAGGTCCCTGGAAACAAGGACTTTGACAGTGAAAGAAACTGACACACTCTCCCTACCTACAGTTTTCTGTCCCTAGAAAAAATGTTTTTTTTAAGCACAATTTAGCACAAGGAGAATTACCTCACTGTCCTTCCAGGTCCCTGGAAACAAGGACTTTGACAGTGAAAGAAACTGACACACTCTCCCTACCTACAGTTTTCTGTCCCTAGAAAAAATGTTTTTTTTAAGCACAATTTAACACAAGGAGAATTACCTCACTGTCCTTCCAGGTCCCTGGAAACAAGGACTTTGACAGTGAAAGAAACTGACACACTCTCCCTACCTACAGTTTTCTGTCCCTAGAAAAAATGTTTTTTTTTAAGCACAATTTAGCACAAGGAGAATTACCTCACTGTCCTTCCAGGTCCCTGGAAACAAGGACTTTGACAGTGAAAGAAACTGACACACTCTCCCTACCTACAGTTTTCTGTCCCTAGAAAAAATGTTTTTTTTAAGCACAATTTAGCACAAGGAGAATTACCTCACTGTCCTTCCAGGTCCCTGGAAACAAGGACTTTGACAGTGAAAGAAACTGACACACTCTCCCTACCTACAGTTTTCTGTCCCTAGAAAAAATGTTTTTTTTAAGCACAATTTAGCACAAGGAGAATTACCTCACTGTCCTTCCAGGTCCCTGGAAACAAGGACTTTGACAGTGAAAGAAACTGACACACTCTCCCTACCTACAGTTTTCTGTCCCTAGAAAAAATGTTTTTTTTTAAGCACAATATAGCACAAGGAGAATTCACTCACTGTCCTTCCAGGTCCCTGGAAACAAGGACTTTGACAGTGAAAGAAACTGACACACTCTCCCTACCTACAGTTTTCTGTCCCTAGAAAAAATGTTTTTTTTAAGCACAATTTAGCACAAGGAGAATTACCTCACTGTCCTTCCAGGTCCCTGGAAACAAGGACTTTGACAGTGAAAGAAACTGACACACTCTCCCTACCTACAGTTTTCTGTCCCTAGAAAAAATGTTTTTTTTAAGCACAATTTAGCACAAGGAGAATTACCTCACTGTCCTTCCAGGTCCCTGGAAACAAGGACTTTGACAGTGAAAGAAACTGACACACTCTCCCTACCTACAGTTTTCTGTCCCTAGAAAAAATGTTTTTTTTTAAGCACAATTTAGCACAAGGAGAATTACCTCACTGTCCTTCCAGGTCCCTGGAAACAAGGACTTTGACAGTGAAAGAAACTGACACACTCTCCCTACCTACAGTTTTCTGTCCCTAGAAAAAATGTTTTTTTTAAGCACAATTTAGCACAAGGAGAATTACCTCACTGTCCTTCCAGGTCCCTGGAAACAAGGACTTTGACAGTGAAAGAAACTGACACACTCTCCCTACCTACAGTTTTCTGTCCCTAGAAAAAATGTTTTTTTTAAGCACAATTTAGCACAAGGAGAATTACCTCACTGTCCTTCCAGGTCCCTGGAAACAAGGACTTTGACAGTGAAAGAAACTGACACACTCTCCCTACCTACAGTTTTCTGTCCCTAGAAAAAATGTTTTTTTTTAAGCACAATTTAGCACAAGGAGAATTACCTCACTGTCCTTCCAGGTCCCTGGAAACAAGGACTTTGACAGTGAAAGAAACTGACACACTCTCCCTACCTACAGTTTTCTGTCCCTAGAAAAAATGTTTTTTTTAAGCACAATTTAGCACAAGGAGAATTACCTCACTGTCCTTCCAGGTCCCTGGAAACAAGGACTTTGACAATGAAAGAAACTGACACACTCTCCCTACCTACAGTTTTCTGTCCCTAGAACAAATGTTTTTTTTAAGCACAATTTAGCACAAGGAGAATTACCTCACTGTCCTTCCAGGTCCCTGGAAACAAGGACTTTGACAGTGAAAGAAACTGACACACTCTCCCTACCTACAGTTTTCTGTCCCTAGAAAAAATGTTTTTTTTTAAGCACAATATAGCACAAGGAGAATTCACTCACTGTCCTTCCAGGTCCCTGGAAACAAGGACTTTGACAGTGAAAGAAACTGACACACTCTCCCTACCTACAGTTTTCTGTCCCTAGAAAAAATGTTTTTTTTAAGCACAATTTAGCACAAGGAGAATTACCTCACTGTCCTTCCAGGTCCCTGGAAACAAGGACTTTGACAGTGAAAGAAACTGACACACTCTCCCTACCTACAGTTTTCTGTCCCTAGAAAAAATGTTTTTTTTTAAGCACAATTTAGCACAAGGAGAATTACCTCACTGTCCTTCCAGGTCCCTGGAAACAAGGACTTTGACAGTGAAAGAAACTGACACACTCTCCCTACCTACAGTTTTCTGTCCCTAGAAAAAATGTTTTTTTTAAGCACAATTTAGCACAAGGAGAATTACCTCACTGTCCTTCCAGGTCCCTGGAAACAAGGACTTTGACAGTGAAAGAAACTGACACACTCTCCCTACCTACAGTTTTCTGTCCCTAGAAAAAATGTTTTTTTTAAGCACAATTTAGCACAAGGAGAATTACCTCACTGTCCTTCCAGGTCCCTGGAAACAAGGACTTTGACAGTGAAAGAAACTGACACACTCTCCCTACCTACAGTTTTCTGTCCCTAGAAAAAATGTTTTTTTTTAAGCACAATTTAGCACAAGGAGAATTACCTCACTGTCCTTCCAGGTCCCTGGAAACAAGGACTTTGACAGTGAAAGAAACTGACACACTCTCCCTACCTACAGTTTTCTGTCCCTAGAAAAAATGTTTTTTTTAAGCACAATTTAGCACAAGGAGAATTACCTCACTGTCCTTCCAGGTCCCTGGAAACAAGGACTTTGACAATGAAAGAAACTGACACACTCTCCCTACCTACAGTTTTCTGTCCCTAGAACAAATGTTTTTTTTAAGCACAATTTAGCACAAGGAGAATTACCTCACTGTCCTTCCAGGTCCCTGGAAACAAGGACTTTGACAGTGAAAGAAACTGACACACTCTCCCTACCTACAGTTTTCTGTCCCTAGAAAAAATGTTTTTTTTTAAGCACAATATAGCACAAGGAGAATTCACTCACTGTCCTTCCAGGTCCCTGGAAACAAGGACTTTGACAGTGAAAGAAACTGACACACTCTCCCTACCTACAGTTTTCTGTCCCTAGAAAAAATGTTTTTTTTAAGCACAATTTAGCACAAGGAGAATTACCTCACTGTCCTTCCAGGTCCCTGGAAACAAGGACTTTGACAGTGAAAGAAACTGACACACTCTCCCTACCTACAGTTTTCTGTCCCTAGAAAAAATGTTTTTTTTTAAGCACAATTTAGCACAAGGAGAATTACCTCACTGTCCTTCCAGGTCCCTGGAAACAAGGACTTTGACAGTGAAAGAAACTGACACACTCTCCCTACCTACAGTTTTCTGTCCCTAGAAAAAATGTTTTTTTTAAGCACAATTTAGCACAAGGAGAATTACCTCACTGTCCTTCCAGGTCCCTGGAAACAAGGACTTTGACAGTGAAAGAAACTGACACACTCTCCCTACCTACAGTTTTCTGTCCCTAGAAAAAATGTTTTTTTTAAGCACAATTTAGCACAAGGAGAATTACCTCACTGTCCTTCCAGGTCCCTGGAAACAAGGACTTTGACAGTGAAAGAAACTGACACACTCTCCCTACCTACAGTTTTCTGTCCCTAGAAAAAATGTTTTTTTTTAAGCACAATTTAGCACAAGGAGAATTACCTCACTGTCCTTCCAGGTCCCTGGAAACAAGGACTTTGACAGTGAAAGAAACTGACACACTCTCCCTACCTACAGTTTTCTGTCCCTAGAAAAAATGTTTTTTTTAAGCACAATTTAGCACAAGGAGAATTACCTCACTGTCCTTCCAGGTCCCTGGAAACAAGGACTTTGACAATGAAAGAAACTGACACACTCTCCCTACCTACAGTTTTCTGTCCCTAGAACAAATGTTTTTTTTAAGCACAATTTAGCACAAGGAGAATTACCTCACTGTCCTTCCAGGTCCCTGGAAACAAGGACTTTGACAGTGAAAGAAACTGACACACTCTCCCTACCTACAGTTTTCTGTCCCTAGAAAAAATGTTTTTTTTTAAGCACAATATAGCACAAGGAGAATTCACTCACTGTCCTTCCAGGTCCCTGGAAACAAGGACTTTGACAGTGAAAGAAACTGACACACTCTCCCTACCTACAGTTTTCTGTCCCTAGAAAAAATGTTTTTTTTAAGCACAATTTAGCACAAGGAGAATTACCTCACTGTCCTTCCAGGTCCCTGGAAACAAGGACTTTGACAGTGAAAGAAACTGACACACTCTCCCTACCTACAGTTTTCTGTCCCTAGAAAAAATGTTTTTTTTTAAGCACAATTTAGCACAAGGAGAATTACCTCACTGTCCTTCCAGGTCCCTGGAAACAAGGACTTTGACAGTGAAAGAAACTGACACACTCTCCCTACCTACAGTTTTCTGTCCCTAGAAAAAATGTTTTTTTTAAGCACAATTTAGCACAAGGAGAATTACCTCACTGTCCTTCCAGGTCCCTGGAAACAAGGACTTTGACAGTGAAAGAAACTGACACACTCTCCCTACCTACAGTTTTCTGTCCCTAGAAAAAATGTTTTTTTTTAAGCACAATATAGCACAAGGAGAATTCACTCACTGTCCTTCCAGGTCCCTGGAAACAAGGACTTTGACAGTGAAAGAAACTGACACACTCTCCCTACCTACAGTTTTCTGTCCCTAGAAAAAATGTTTTTTTTAAGCACAATTTAGCACAAGGAGAATTACCTCACTGTCCTTCCAGGTCCCTGGAAACAAGGACTTTGACAGTGAAAGAAACTGACACACTCTCCCTACCTACAGTTTTCTGTCCCTAGAAAAAATGTCTTTTTTAAGCACAATTTAGCACAAGGAGAATTACCTCACTGTCCTTCCAGGTCCCTGGAAACAAGGACTTTGACAGTGAAAGAAACTGACACACTCTCCCTACCTACAGTTTTCTGTCCCTAGAAAAAATGTTTTTTTTTAAGCACAATTTAGCACAAGGAGAATTACCTCACTGTCCTTCCAGGTCCCTGGAAACAAGGACTTTGACAGTGAAAGAAACTGACACACTCTCCCTACCTACAGTTTTCTGTCCCTAGAAAAAATGTTTTTTTTAAGCACAATTTAGCACAAGGAGAATTACCTCACTGTCCTTCCAGGTCCCTGGAAACAAGGACTTTGACAGTGAAAGAAACTGACACACTCTCCCTACCTACAGTTTTCTGTCCCTAGAAAAAATGTTTTTTTTAAGCACAATTTAGCACAAGGAGAATTACCTCACTGTCCTTCCAGGTCCCTGGAAACAAGGACTTTGACAGTGAAAGAAACTGACACACTCTCCCTACCTACAGTTTTCTGTCCCTAGAAAAAATGTTTTTTTTAAGCACAATTTAGCACAAGGAGAATTACCTCACTGTCCTTCCAGGTCCCTGGAAACAAGGACTTTGACAGTGAAAGAAACTGACACACTCTCCCTACCTACAGTTTTCTGTCCCTAGAAAAAATGTTTTTTTTAAGCACAATATAGCACAAGGAGAATTCACTCACTGTCCTTCCAGGTCCCTGGAAACAAGGACTTTGACAGTGAAAGAAACTGACACACTCTCCCTACCTACAGTTTTCTGTCCCTAGAAAAAAAAATTTTTTTAAGCACAATTTAGCACAAGGAGAATTACCTCACTGTCCTTCCAGGTCCCTGGAAACAAGGACTTTGACAGTGAAAGAAACTGACACACTCTCCCTACCTACAGTTTTCTGTCCCTAGAAAAAATGTTTTTTTTAAGCACAATTTAGCACAAGGAGAATTACCTCACTGTCCTTCCAGGTCCCTGGAAACAAGGACTTTGACAGTGAAAGAAACTGACACACTCTCCCTACCTACAGTTTTCTGTCCCTAGAAAAAATGTTTTTTTTTAAGCACAATTTAGCACAAGGAGAATTACCTCACTGTCCTTCCAGGTCCCTGGAAACAAGGACTTTGACAGTGAAAGAAACTGACACACTCTCCCTACCTACAGTTTTCTGTCCCTAGAAAAAATGTTTTTTTTAAGCACAATTTAGCACAAGGAGAATTACCTCACTGTCCTTCCAGGTCCCTGGAAACAAGGACTTTGACAGTGAAAGAAACTGACACACTCTCCCTACCTACAGTTTTCTGCCCCTAGAAAAAATGTTTTTTTTAAGCACAATTTAGCACAAGGAGAATTACCTCACTGTCCTTCCAGGTCCCTGGAAACAAGGACTTTGACAGTGAAAGAAACTGACACACTCTCCCTACCTACAGTTTTCTGTCCCTAGAAAAAATGTTTTTTTTAAGCACAATATAGCACAAGGAGAATTCACTCACTGTCCTTCCAGGTCCCTGGAAACAAGGACTTTGACAGTGAAAGAAACTGACACACTCTCCCTACCTACAGTTTTCTGTCCCTAGAAAAAATGTTTTTTTTAAGCACAATATAGCACAAGCACAAAACACACTGACACTCTCCCTACCTATCCTTCTCTTTCCCTAAACTAAAGGAATCCAGGTTAAGCAAGAAAGAAATAAAAGTCACTGTCCCTGCCTATGCTGCTCTATCCCTGCTCCGGAACACACTACACTAGGCCGCCGTGCTGGCGGCCTTTTATAGTGTGGGGCGTGTACTAAACCCCCTCAGCAATAATTGGCCACAGGCATCCTGCCTGTGGCCAATCATTGCTCTCCTCGCTGCCGGCGCTGTGATTGGCCAAGCATGCGGGGTCACAGTGCATGCTTGGCCAATCACAGCGCCTGGATGACACTGCGATGGCGTAGTGCATTGTGGGCCGTTCGCGTCACTCGAATTTGGCGCGAACGGCCCAAATTGTTCGATCTTCGTCGAACGATCGAACAGCCGATGTTCGAGTCGAACGTATGTTCGACTCGAACACGAAGCTCATCCCTAGCAAGGACATACTGTATAAGATACAGACTAAAAGCTAGACCAGACCATTGTCAGCATGTCCATATGACTGCTGACCTGTTACCTCTGTATAATTGGCACTAGGGATAAGTGCATTTGTTTGGTTTGTGAACAGTTTTGTGAATCTTGTTTGAAGCTTTCAAACTTTGCAGCAAACCCCACTGAAGTCGATAGGGGGAAGATGAAAAGTGCACCAGACCAAGTACTGTAATAAAATAGCCCAAATTCATATATTCACAAAAAAAAACAGCCAACATGTTTTGGGAGCCAAAAAATGTCCCCCTTAATCAGGGATTCAGTTAAAATAATGTAGCGGTTCCCCCTTAGGGGCTGCTGGTTGCAATCAGGCACACAATCTTCAGACACTCAGGAATCAAGAAGCAGTCCTTGTACTTTTTTTTTTTTTTTATTGAGGGGAATTAAACTTGGATGGGGTAAGGGTAAATATGGGATGCTGACTTGATTGAAGAAATAAAGAATTGGGACTTCAACTATATACACTCCTTGTATATACACCTCCTTACTTCCAGCTCCAGCACATCCCTTGGTTACACTTCCTTACTTCCAGGACCAGCCAGAACTATAGTTTAGGCCTGACAATGGCTCAGGCAGGCCCAAAGCAAATGCCCTTTGCAGGCAGGGACCACGGGCCCCTTCAGTGTAGCAACAATGTTGGTAGTCCTAGTGCTAGCTGTTCACATGGCTACTGATCCCAGCACCACATCTTCAGGCCCTGCCAGCCCTCCTGGCTGCAGCTGCCTCTTTCCACTGCCCTTGCCACCACAGTCCACTCCACTGGCTCTGCACTAGTGATGAGCCGAACACCCCCGGGTTCGGTTCGCACCAGAACCCGCAAACGGACCGAAAGTTCGTACGAACATTAGAACCCTATTAAATACAATGGATGCGAACGTTCGAATTCTAAAGTGCTAATTATAACGACTATTATGCATGTTATTGTCCTAAAAAGGGTTTGGGAACCCAGGTTCTGCACCAGGGGACATGTATCAATGCAAAAAGAAGTTTTAAAAACGGTCGTTTTTCGGGAGCAGTCATTTTAATGATGCATAAAGTGAAAAAAAAAAGTCAAATATTCCTTTAAATATCGTACCTGGGGGGTGTCTAAAGTATGCCTGTGAAGTGCCACATGTTTCCCGTGTTTAGAACTGTCCCTGCACAAAATGACACTTCTAAAGGAAAAAAAAGCCATTTAAAACTGCTTGCGGCTTTAATGTAATGTCTGGTCCCGGTAATATGGATGAAAATCTTTAAGAAAAATGGCATAGCTACCCCATGACCCCCCCCCCCCTACCCCAGCCCATTACCAGCCCCTTTGGGTCTTGTATGGATATTAAGGGGAACCCCGCACATAAAATAAAAAAGGCCCTATATACTCTGAACAGCCGTATACAGGCGGTGCATACAAGACAGGGACTGTAGGTTTGTTCTTATGTAGAATCTGTTTGTAATTTTGAACAGGTACATTGTTTAAGTGTAGCTCCAGCCCAAAAATCTATTTTTAAACTTTTTGGAAAACATAGGTAAGGGTTATCACCCCTGTAACATTTGTTTTGCTGTCTGTGCCCCTGTTCAGAACATTTCACCTCACTTTCCGTCCCAATGACAACTGTTTTTGAAATGTGGTGTTTTTCTTGAAACAAGGATTGCTGATAAAGCATCAGTACAGAGGAGACACCTTTCTCCCATATTAATTCTTACAGGAGAGAATTTTCCTTCCAAGGGGTAGATTTCCTCTCACTTCCTTTTGTCTTCTTGCGTTTGCAAGTAGGAGTCGTTTGTAAGTTGGATGTTTGAAAGTAGGGACCTGCCGTATATACTCTGCAGAAATAGGCCCCTTAGTTGTTGGTGTTGGCACAACACTGTAAGCACTCACAGTTACTCTTGGTTGGTGCTGGAACGCCCTGCTGTCAACTATTATATCAGGAATTTTAATTACATATAATTGTTGAACAGTGGTAGTAAAAATTGGGCCTTTGATGGTGGTGCTGGTGCCACAACACTGTAAGCCCTGACAGTTACTCTTGGTGGGTGCAGCAATGGGCCCTGCTGTGAATTATTAGATCAAGAATTGTAATTGCATGCCCCTGTTGAACAGGGGCTGAAAAATTGGGCCTTTCGTGGTGGTGGTGGTGGTGTTGCCACAACACTGTAAGCCCTCAGAGTTACTCTTGGTGGGTGCAGGAATGGGCCCTGCTGTGAATTATTAGATCAAGAATTGTAATTACATGCCCCTTTTGAACAGGGGCTGAAAAATTGGGCCTTTCGTGGTGGTGGTGGTGGTGGCGTTGCCACAACACTGTAAGCCCTCAGAGTTACTCTTGGTGGGTGCAGCAATGGGCCCTGCTGTGAATTATTAGATCAAGAATTGTAATTACATGCCCCTGTTGAACAGGGGCTGAAAAATTGGGCCTTAGGCACTGGTGGCACAACACTACAACCCCTCACAGATACTGTACTTGGAGCACAGCAATGAGCCCTGTTGCAAAGTATTGCTTCAAAAATTGTAATGACACGCCCCTGTTAAACAAGGGCTGAAAAATTGGGCCTTAGGCACTGGTGGCACAACACTCCAACCCCTCACAGATACTGTACTTGGAGCACAGCAATGAGCCCTATGGCAAATTATTGCTAAAAAAATTGTAATTACACGCCCCTGTAAAACAGGGGCTGAAAAATTGGGCCTTAGCCACTGGTGGCGGCACCCATAAACAAAAATGATCTTCCAAGCTATCATCATCAATCGTATCATTGAGGACTCGGAGGAGGAGGATAGCCAGTCAACATAACAGCACAGGCACTCAGCATCAGCATCAGTCTTGAAGGGATGTGACATGTTAAAATCAATTAGTCTGTTATATCAGCATCAGGTGTGTGGTAGCTGGTGGTGATCCAAGACTGGTTCATCTTGATGAAAGTCAGTCGATCAACCGAGTCGGTGGACAGGCGCACCCTGTGATCCGTGACAAATCCTCCAGCAGCACTGAATGTGCGTTCCGAAAGAACGCTGGATGCAGGACAGGCCAGTAGCTCAATTGCATACTGTGCAAGCTCTGGCCAGTGATCCATCCTCAAGACCCAGTAAGCCAGAGGATTTTCGGTGGGGAAGGTGTCCAAGTCTGACCTTGCCCCTAGATATTCCTGCACCATGTTTATCAGACGCTGGCAATGGTTGCTGGAACCGATCATACTTTGGGGCTGCGGACTAAAGAATTGTCTGAACGCATCGGTCAGACGGCCACCTTCCCCACCGCTCCTTCTTTGACTGGCCGAAGCCTCAGCAACTCGTTGTCCAGGACCAGGAGTTTGTAACCTCCCAGTCTCTGGGAACGCGTTGCACAGACCTTTCTGCAAGGCCTCCCGGAGTTGTCTCATCCTCTGCTCCCTCTGCGACGGTAACATAAGGTCCGCAACCTTACCCTTGTACCGTGGATCAAGGAGAGTGGCCAGCCAGTAATGGTCCCTCTCCTTGATCCGAAGAATACGAGGATCCTTCCGCAGACTTTGCAGGATCAGGGAGGCCATGCAGCGTAGGTTTGCTGAGGCATTCGGTCCGGAGTCCTCTGGGTCACTAAGGACGACATGATCCGCAGCCACCTCCTCCCAGCCACGTACAAGTCCACTGGTTTCTTGGGACTGTAAATCATCCCTAAAAGACTGCTGCTGATGATGCTGAGTGCCAGCCTCCACCTCCATGCTGACACAATCCTCCTCCTCCTCCTCCTCCTCCTCCTCTTCCTGTGCGATGGGTGGGACAGAAGGAACACTGTCTGGGTAAAGGGGGCCTTGAGAGGCAAGGAAGTCCTCCTCTTCCTGCCTCTGTTCTGCCTCAAGTGCCCTGTCCATTATTCCACGCAGCGTGTGCTCCAACAGGTGGACAAGAGGTACAGTGTCACTGATGCATGCACTGTCACTGCTCACCATCCTCGTGGCCTCCTCAAATGGTGCCAGGACAGTGCATGCATCCCTGATCATGCCCCACTGGCGTGGAGAAAAAAAACCAAGCTCCCCTGACCCTGTCCTGGTGCCGTAGTCGCACAGGTACTCATTGATGCCCTCTGCTGCGTGTGCAGCCGCTGCAGCATGGCCAACGTTGAGTTCCACCTGGTGGGCATGTCACATATAAGGCGGTTCTTGGGCAGGTTCAACTCCTTTTGCAGCTCAGCCAGGCGAGCACTGGCATTATAAGATCTGCGGAAATGCACACAGACTTTCCTGGCCTGACTCAGGACATCCTGTAAGCCCGGGTACCTGCCCAAGAACCGCTGCACCACCAGGTTAAGGACGTGAGCCACACAGGGCACATGGGTCAGTTGTCCCTGTCGGAGGGCGGAGAGGAGGTTGGTGCCATTGTCGCAAACCACCATTCCTGGCTTAAGCTGGCGTGGCGTCAACCACCTCTCGGCCTGGCCCTGCAGAGCAGACAGGACCTCTGCCCCAGTGTGGCTTCTGTCCCCCAAACACACCAGCGCAAGCACGGCATGGCATCTTTTTGCCTGCGTACTTGCGTAGCCCCTTGAACGGCTACGGAGCACCGCTGGTTCAGAGGACAAACCACAGGAAGAGGCCATGGAGGAAGAAGAAGAGGAGGGGGTGGAGGAGAGAGGTGTGTCACAACCAGTAGTAGCATTTTGGAGGCGTGGCGGTGGAACAACCTCCAACACTACTGCACCTTGTCCTGCATCCTTCCCAGCTGCCAAAAGAGTGACCCAATGGGCCGTGAAAGAAAGGTAACGTCCCTGTCCATGCCTGCTGGACCATGAGTCAGCGGTAATATGCACCTTACCGCTGACCGCCCTGTCCAGCGAGGCCAAGACATTGCCTTCCACATGCCGGTAGAGAGCCGGAATAGCCTTCCGTGAGAAAAAGTGGCGTTTGGGAACCTGCCACTGAGGAACCGCACATTGCACAAACTCACGGAAGGGGGCCGAGTCTACCAACTGAAAAGGCAGCAGTTGAAGCGCTAGCAATTTAGCCAAGCTAGCATTCAACCGCTGGGCATGTGGATGGCTGGGAGTGAACTTCTTTCGACGGTCCAGCAGCTGGGGCAGGGAAATTTGCCTGCTAGAATCGGACGTCGGTGTACTGTTAGCAGAGTGGCCGCAACTACTTGGCTGTGACACACCTAATTCTACACCTTCATTCCTCTCAGTGCATGTTTCAGAGAGGACTGAAGTTATAGTGGGGTTGGAGATCCCAGCTGATGCGGTGCAAGGAGAGGTCCGCTTTGTTCTTTGGTGTGGGTCTTTGAGGTAGGCTTGCCAACGAGCTGCATGGCAGGTCAACATATGTCTGGTCAGGCATGTGGTACCCAAGCGGCTGATGTTTTGGCCACGCGATATACGCTTGAGACATATGTTGCAAACAGCAGCTGTGCGATCTGATGCACTAGCTTCAAAAAAGGCCCACACCAAAGAACTTTTTGAATGACGGGCAGAGGCAGCGCCCTGCACAGGCGGAGCTCTGCGGTGTGATTCCGTCGGTGTACTGCCCTTACGCTGGCCACCAAAGGGCATCCTGCCTCGTTGGAGATGTGCCTCCTCCTCATCCTCCTCCTCCTCCTCTCTCCTATTAGGCACCCACGTGGAGTCAGTGACCTCATCATCCCCTCCCTCCTCATCACTGGAGCCAATCTGGCAGTATGCTGCAGCTGCTGGAACATGACTGCCAGATTGGTGTCCTTCTTGAGCATCCCCTCTGTCTGCTCTCACGCTACTGCCTTCCTGTAGCTGGGTTTCATCATCAGACCCTTCGAAACGCTGGGCATCCTCCTGGAGCATGTACCCAACACTGTGCTCAAACAGTTCGGGGGACTCCTCAGGAGGAGGACATGGTGGGTCTAGGGAAGGAGTGACTGATGATGAGTCTGACATTGATACCAGGGAAGAGGACGCTTTGGCAGCTGCTTTGCCAGTACCCTGAGCCTGGGTGAGAGAGGATGAGGAGGAGGGGGAGGGCTTGGTCATCCACTCTACCAAGTCTTCGGCATGATGTGGCTCAACATGTCCAGCTGCCGAAAAGAAGGACAAGCGTGTCCCATGGCCATGTGCTGATGACAATGCACCGCGTCCACGACCAGCACTGTTGCCCCCAGACACAGAGCCTGCTTGCCCTCTTTTATTGCCTCCTGACTGTCTGCCTCTCCTTGTTTGCCTTCCAGACATTCTAATAGATGGCCTGCAGGGCGATGGGAAAAAAGCAATAAGGGCTACCTTCAGGTGTCCTTCTCTGTCCCTTTACTTAAGGATTTCTAAATATGGTTGAGGATGATTGCTTTCGCACAGAATAGCACAACGACAATTTCCCTGACTGTCCAAAAAACAAGGATTTCAAAGATGGTTGATGAGGAATGCTTTAGCACAGTATAGCACAAGTAGAATTTCCCTCACTGTCCTTCCCTGTCCCTAGAAACAAGGATTATCACAGTGAAAGAAACTGACAGTCTTCCTACCTATAGTTTTCTGTCCCTAGAAAAAATGTTTTTTTAAAGCTGATTGATGATCAATGCTTTAGCACACTATAGCACAAGTAGAATTTCCCTCACTGTCCTTCCCTGTCCCTAGAAACAAGGATTATCACAGTGAAAGAAACTGACACTCTTCCTACCTATAGTTTTCTGTCCCTAGAAAAAATGTTTTTTTAAAGCTGATTGATGATCAATGCTTTAGCACACTATAGCACAAGGAGAATTTCCCTCACTGTCCTTCCCTGTCCCTAGAAACAAGGATTATCACAGTGAAAGAAACTGACACTCTTCCTACCTATAGTTTTCTGTCCCTAGAAAAAATGTTTTTTTAAAGCTGATTGATGATCAATGCTTTAGCACACTATAGCACAAGTAGAATTTCCCTCACTGTCCTTCCCTGTCCCTAGAAACAAGGATTATCACAGTGAAAGAAACTGACACTCTTCCTACCTATAGTTTTCTGTCCCTAGAAAAAATGTTTTTTTAAAGCTGATTGATGATCAATGCTTTAGCACACTATAGCACAAGTAGAATTTCCCTCACTGTCCTTCCCTGTCCCTAGAAACAAGGATTATCACAGTGAAAGAAACTGACACTCTTCCTACCTATAGTTTTCTGTCCCTAGAAAAAATGTTTTTTTAAAGCTGATTGATGATCAATGCTTTAGCACACTATAGCACAAGGAGAATTTCCCTCACTGTCCTTCCCTGTCCCTAGAAACAAGGATTATCACAGTGAAAGAAACTGACACTCTTCCTACCTATAGTTTTCTGTCCCTAGAAAAAATGTTTTTTTAAAGCTGATTGATGATCAATGCTTTAGCACACTATAGCACAAGTAGAATTTCCCTCACTGTCCTTCCCTGTCCCTAGAAACAAGGATTATCACAGTGAAAGAAACTGACACTCTTCCTACCTATAGTTTTCTGTCCCTAGAAAAAATGTTTTTTTAAAGCTGATTGATGATCAATGCTTTAGCACACTATAGCACAAGTAGAATTTCCCTCACTGTCCTTCCCTGTCCCTAGAAACAAGGATTATCACAGTGAAAGAAACTGACACTCTTCCTACCTATAGTTTTCTGTCCCTAGAAAAAATGTTTTTTTAAAGCTGATTGATGATCAATGCTTTAGCACACTATAGCACAAGTAGAATTTCCCTCACTGTCCTTCCCTGTCCCTAGAAACAAGGATTATCACAGTGAAAGAAACTGACACTCTTCCTACCTATAGTTTTCTGTCCCTAGAAAAAATGTTTTTTTAAAGCTGATTGATGATCAATGCTTTAGCACACTATAGCACAAGTAGAATTTCCCTCACTGTCCTTCCCTGTCCCTAGAAACAAGGATTATCACAGTGAAAGAAACTGACACTCTTCCTACCTATAGTTTTCTGTCCCTAGAAAAAATGTTTTTTTAAAGCTGATTGATGATCAATGCTTTAGCACACTATAGCACAAGTAGAATTTCCCTCACTGTCCTTCCCTGTCCCTAGAAACAAGGATTATCACAGTGAAAGAAACTGACACTCTTCCTACCTATAGTTTTCTGTCCCTAGAAAAAATGTTTTTTTAAAGCTGATTGATGATCAATGCTTTAGCACACTATAGCACAAGGAGAATTTCCCTCACTGTCCTTCCCTGTCCCTAGAAACAAGGATTATCACAGTGAAAGAAACTGACACTCTTCCTACCTATAGTTTTCTGTCCCTAGAAAAAATGTTTTTTTAAAGCTGATTGATGATCAATGCTTTAGCACACTATAGCACAAGTAGAATTTCCCTCACTGTCCTTCCCTGTCCCTAGAAACAAGGATTATCACAGTGAAAGAAACTGACACTCTTCCTACCTATAGTTTTCTGTCCCTAGAAAAAATGTTTTTTTAAAGCTGATTGATGATCAATGCTTTAGCACACTATAGCACAAGTAGAATTTCCCTCACTGTCCTTCCCTGTCCCTAGAAACAAGGATTATCACAGTGAAAGAAACTGACACTCTTCCTACCTATAGTTTTCTGTCCCTAGAAAAAATGTTTTTTTAAAGCTGATTGATGATCAATGCTTTAGCACACTATAGCACAAGTAGAATTTCCCTCACTGTCCTTCCCTGTCCCTAGAAACAAGGATTATCACAGTGAAAGAAACTGACACTCTTCCTACCTATAGTTTTCTGTCCCTAGAAAAAATGTTTTTTTAAAGCTGATTGATGATCAATGCTTTAGCACACTATAGCACAAGTAGAATTTCCCTCACTGTCCTTCCCTGTCCCTAGAAACAAGGATTATCACAGTGAAAGAAACTGACACTCTTCCTACCTATAATTTTCTGTCCCTAGAAAAAATGTTTTTTTAAAGCTGATTGATGATCAATGCTTTAGCACACTATAGCACAAGGAGAATTTCCCTCACTGTCCTTCCCTGTCCCTAGAAACAAGGATTATCACAGTGAAAGAAACTGACACTCTTCCTACCTATAGTTTTCTGTCCCTAGAAAAAATGTTTTTTTAAAGCTGATTGATGATCAATGCTTTAGCACACTATAGCACAAGTAGAATTTCCCTCACTGTCCTTCCCTGTCCCTAGAAACAAGGATTATCACAGTGAAAGAAACTGACACTCTTCCTACCTATAGTTTTCTGTCCCTAGAAAAAATGTTTTTTTAAAGCTGATTGATGATCAATGCTTTAGCACACTATAGCACAAGTAGAATTTCCCTCACTGTCCTTCCCTGTCCCTAGAAACAAGGATTATCACAGTGAAAGAAACTGACACTCTTCCTACCTATAGTTTTCTGTCCCTAGAAAAAATGTTTTTTTAAAGCTGATTGATGATCAATGCTTTAGCACACTATAGCACAAGTAGAATTTCCCTCACTGTCCTTCCCTGTCCCTAGAAACAAGGATTATCACAGTGAAAGAAACTGACACTCTTCCTACCTATAGTTTTCTGTCCCTAGAAAAAATGTTTTTTTAAAGCTGATTGATGATCAATGCTTTAGTACACTATAGCACAAGTAGAATTTCCCTCACTGTCCTTCCCTGTCCCTAGAAACAAGGATTATTACAGTGAAAGAAACTGACACTCTTCCTACCTATAGTTTTCTGTCCCTAGAAAAAATGTTTTTTTAAAGCTGATTGATGATCAATGCTTTAGCACAGGGGTCATCAACCCCCGGTCCCCGGCCCACTACCGGGCCGTGGCTCTTCTGCAGCCGGGCCGCGGGTGCGGGCGGCCGTCAAGAGACACGCTGTGCTGAGCTGCCGGCATGAGAGCGCTGGGTGGGTGGAAGAAGCGAGCGGGCAGGCAAGCAGAGATGATATCTCTCTCCGCCCCCTGCATCACAGCTTTTCCGCCCTCAAAGTCAGTGCTCTGTCTCAGTGTCTGAGATGGGGCGGGGAGCAGAGAGATGACATCATCTCACACTGCCTGCCACGCATCACCGCTCTCCTGCGGCTCCTCGCTGTAAGAACTTGTTCAGCGGCGCAGATTGCCTGCCCCCCCCCGGACAGCTAATCAGGCATGGCAGAGAGGTGGAGCCAGAAAGTGACAGCCGAAGGAGACCGGCTGCAGCATGAGAAAGGAGACACCCTGCTATATCCAGAGGGGCGATCCCACAGAGATGTGACGTCATCAGTGACAGGTAAGCTGTGTGTGGGAGTACAGGTGAGGTGTGCTGGAACATGTAGTTCACCCCCTCAGCTGTCTGCCTGATATACCACAAGGGGCGCTCCACTCACTCTGCATCTGGTGACATGCAACGTGGCAAGTGACAATTCACATCTTGTGGCAGGTAATGTGGCAAGTGACAATCCACATCTTGTGGCAGTAAGCGTGGCAGGTGATGTGGCAAGTGACATTACACATCTTGTGGCAGTAAACGTGGCAGGTGATGTGGCAAGTGACATTACACATCTTGTGGCAGTAAGCGTGGCAGATGATGTGGCAAGTGACAATACACATTTTGTGGCAGTAAGCGTGGCAGGTGATGTGGCAAGTGACAATACACATCTTGTGGCAGTAAGCGTGGCAGGTGATGTGGCAAGTGACATTACACATCTTGTGGCAGGTGATGTGGCAAGTGACATTCCGCATCTGGTGACAGGCAGCGTGGCAAGGGACTATCCACATCTGGTAGCAGGCGACAGTGGCACGTGACACGCTCGGGGCTCCCACTGATTCTACATTATGATGAGTTGAACTATTTCATTTATTACTACAATGTAATAATAGAAATAATGCACTTCAATCACCCTGACACCATATTAAGCATGGTGCCGTGACGATTGAAGCGCTAACACCAGCCATTGCCCGCGAAAAATCGAGACCCCCCCCCCCGTCCTTGGCACAATTTTCTTCCACGCAAGCGGTCCCCGGTGCCAAAAAGGTTGGGGACCACTGCTTTAGCACACTATAGCACAAGTAGAATTTCCCTCACTGTCCTTCCCTGTCCCTAGAAACAAGGATTATCACAGTGAAAGAAACTGACACTCTTCCTACCTATAGTTTTCTGTCCCTAGAAAAAATGTTTTTTTAAAGCTGATTGATGATCAATGCTTCAGCACACTATAGCACAAGTAGAATTTCCCTCACTGTCCTTCCCTGTCCCTAGAAACAAGGATTATCACAGTGAAAGAAACTGACACTCTTCCTACCTATAGTTTTCTGTCCCTAGAAAAAATGTTTTTTTAAAGCTGATTGATGATCAATGCTTTAGCACACTATAGCACAAGTAGAATTTCCCTCACTGTCCTTCCCTGTCCCTAGAAACAAGGATTATCACAGTGAAAGAAACTGACACTCTTCCTACCTATAGTTTTCTGTCCCTAGAAAAAATGTTTTTTTAAAGCTGATTGATGATCAATGCTTTAGCACACTATAGCACAAGGAGAATTTCCCTCACTGTCCTTCCCTGTCCCTAGAAACAAGGATTATCACAGTAAAACACACTGACACTCTCCCTACCTATAGTTTTCTGTCCCTAGAAAAAATGATTTTTTAAAGATGGTTGATGATCAATGCTTTAGCACACTATAGCACAAGGAGAATTTCCCTCACTGTCCTTCCCTGTCCCTAGAAACAAGGATTTGCACAGTAAAACACACTGACACTCTCCCTACCTATCCTTCTCTTTCCCTAAACTAAAGGAATCCAGGTTAAGCAAGAAAAAAAAATGTCACTGTCCCTGCCTATGCTTCTCTTTCCCTGCTCCGGAACACACTACACTAGGCCGCCGTGCTGGCGGCCTTTTATAGTGTGGGGCGTGTACTAAACACCCGCAGCAATAATTGGCCACAGGCATCCTGCCTGTGGCCAATCATTGCTCTCCTCGCTGCCGGCGCTGTGATTGGCCAAGCATGCGGGGTCACAGTGCATGCTTGGCCAATCACAGCGCCTGGATGACACTGCGATGGCGTAGTGCATTGTGGGCCGTTCGCGTCACTCGAATTAGGCGCGAACGGCCCAAATCGTTCGATCTTCGTCGAACGATCGAACAGCCGATGTTCGAGTCGAACGTATGTTCGACTCGAACACCGAGCTCATCCCTACTCTGCACCCATCCCAGACTGCAACCTCCCAGTCCTCTCAGGCTTGCCTCCTCAGTCCTCTTGACTGTGTGAACACTCACCAGCCCTCTTGGCTGCCTATGCGGAACTCCTGGAGACTTGCCCAGCAGTGTTCTCCTGCTGTCCTCTCTTGCTTCTCCTGTGCCTCCTGGTCAGGACACCTCCATTGTTGCATGTTTTATTCTGGTCATAGGTGGCCGACACACAAAACAAGGAAGAAGAAGCTGTCCACGCATAATGCATTTTTTATAAATGGTGCTGTGGTTTTTGGAGGAAAGGAAAGAAGGATCATTAGCATTGGAGAAATACAAGACTAAAGAGACATGCAACTATAAATTAGTTTACGTGTTCTCATCTTCACATTTCAATAGTGCTGGCAGTTTACAGAGTGTTGGGGGAAGCCCGTTTCTAACCCTTTGCCACTCCATCCAAAATTAAGTAAACACGTTTCGGCTGGACATACACTTTAATGCAAGAGAAGAAGGTCTTAAAGTGATTGCAACCCCTTTCATATACCCAGTGAAGTGACTGGTCTCAGGTGATACACAGAGATGAGGCAAATACTTCAACATAAATTGTGCCTGTTTATCTGCAGTCTTTTCTTTTCTACAGTCTTACAAAGTTCAGAAATTATAGAGCTTGATTTTTCAGAAATCAGGGGCAGGGAGCTGAAGTTACACTCTGCAAAGCTCAGTGAGGAGAGCTGGGAGCTGATTGGAGGGAAGGGACACCCCCCCCCTTTACAGAGCTACAGGGACAGAGCTGGAGCTCTCAATCACAGGCTGTGTGCTTGTAGAAGGGATATGCTTTGTTTATATTTCATGTCAGAGGTTTACAACCACTTTAACCACTTGTCAACCGCCCACCATCAAATGACGGCGGGAGGAAGACCCTCTTGTTCTGGGCGGATGTCATATGACGTGATCGCCTTCACAAGCCACTAGGGGGCGCGCACGTACCGCGTCACTGGGGACTCGATGCGCGTGCCCGGCGGCCGCGATGGCCGCTGGGCACCCGCGATTGCCCAGTAACTGAGCAGGACCGTAGATCCACGTCCTGTCAGGGAGAGGAGACCGATGGTGTGTCCCTTGTACATAGGGACAACCATCGGTCACCTCCCTTAGTCAGTCCCCTCCCCGCACAGTAAGAACCAAAACTTAGGGAACACATTTAACCCCTTGATCGCCCCCTAGTGTTAACCCCTTCCCTGCCAGTCACATTTATACAGTAATCAATGCATTTTTATAGCAGGAATCGCTGTATAAATGTGAATGGTCCCAAAAATGTGTCAAAAGTGTCCGATGTGTCCGCCGCAATATCGCCGTCACGATAAAAATCGCTGATCGCCGCCATTACTAGTAAAAAAAAAATAATAATAAAAATGCTATAAATCTATCCCCTTTTTTGTAGATGTTATAACTTTTGCGCAAACAATCAATATACACTTATTGCGTTTTTTTTTACCAAGAATATGTAGAAGAATACGTATCGGCCTAAACTGTGAAAAAAATAGGGTTTTTTTTTATAGATTTTTTGGGGATATTTATTATAGCAAAAAGTAAAAAATATATAAAAAAAAAATCAAAATTGTCGCTCTATTTTTGTTTATAGCGCAAAAAATAAAAACCACAGAGGTAATCAAATACCACCAAAAGAAAGATCTATTTGTGGGAAAAAAATGATAAAAATGTAATTTGGGTACAGTGTAGCATGACCGCGCAATTGTCATTCAAAGTGTGACAGCGCTGAAAGCTGAAAAATGGCTTGGGCAGGAAGGGGGTGAAAGTGCCCAGTAGGCAAGTGGTTAAGGCCCCTTTCACACTGGGGCGGTTTGCAGGCGCTATTTTGCTAAACATAGCGCCTGCAAACCGAGCCTAAACAGCGGTTGCTGTTTCTCCAATGTGAAAGCCCCGAGGGCTTTCACACTGGAGCGGTGCGCTAACAGGACGTGAAAAAAAGTCCTGCTAGCCGCATCTTTGGTGCGGTTAGAGGAGCGGTGTGTATACTGCTTCTCCACCGCTCCTTCCCATTGAAATGAATGGGACACCGCGGTAATACCGCCCGCAAACCGCGGCTGTAGCCACGGTTTGCGGGAGGTATTAACCCTTTTTCGGGCGCTAGCGGGGGTTAAAACCACACCGCTAGCGGCCGAATACCTCAGGAATCCTGACGGTATAGCGCCGCTAAAAATAGCGGCGCTATACCGCCACCGCACCCACCGCCCCAGTGTGAAACCGCTCTAAGGGAGACAACTGCTGGTGGGAAAAGAAAGTACTCCAAATAAGTCCCCTGGTAGATAGCAACAGCAGCTAAAACAGGGAAGTCGCAGGTGACTAACAGCGTTTTATTGTCTGAATTTTACTTTTTTCACCAGCAGACAAATAGTGGGAGATTTGGAGTATTGCTGCCATGTTTTAGGATTGCAATACCTCCCTAGTTGTTCCTGCAAGTGTGCCTCTATCTTTCTTTGCATACTTTTTACTAAGCCCCTGTTTAATTGTTGTGTTACAAATCTTAGAAACTGCATTTTCCCAAAAGAGAAACATATATACAATAATATAGACATGACCTCAAAATACCTTTATGTTCCAGTACAGACAAGAATGAATGGGAAAATGGCATTTTTATTACTTACATAAGTTGTCCAATTGGAAGCCATCCAGGAAACGAATGCTGTGTGTTTAAACTCCCAAAAATTCTGTTGCTTTGAAAAAGAGATCGCTGTGTTATAAAATGTGAATGCATCAGGATTTTATGATATAATTAACAGTCATTACTGGAACCTTTTATCAATTAGAGGAAACTGCTGCTGGAAAGCAGTTAAAGTTGCTTTGTAAGAAGTTTTTTTTAGGTTTTTCCAATGCCCACATCCTATGGGAAGAATGTTTTCCTTTTTCTGCACAACTAATCCGGCTTTCCAGCAACATTTTCTATGCTAAATAATCCTAAACACTGGGTTCAAACCTCTCTCTGATCCTGACAGGGTTGCCAACTTTTGGTAAATTTACAAACAGTTTGCAAAATCTGTAATTTTTGCATCTGTCTGTGAATGTCCATTAGGAACATGCAGACTGCATGTCCATAATGGACATTCATGGGCAGATGTAAAAATTACAGATTTTGCAAACTGTTTGTAAATTTACTGAAAGTTGGCAACCCTGGATCCTGCACGCATTCCTCTTAAGTATTCCTCTTAAGCAGTTTATGTCCTTTGGAAAGTTGTAGTGACATATTTACTAAATGTAGCGGCCTCACCCCCTTCACATGTTTATCGATTGTCCGAAAGCTCTTGTCTAGGGGTACCTGGGTTTCGAGAGTGAGGTGCGCTACGGCCCATGTCCTCCCCATGGCTGTGGGTGAGGTGAAGGCCAGTATCAATATCTTCCTCGGGCCAAATGTGCATTGGGTTGCAGAACTTAGCCCTGCTATGCTGGAATCTCCCTTTGCTCCCATCAACAGAGTCCATACACCGATCACAGTCCAACTGTTAGTTTTATTTCGTAGCTCCGCAACAAACAATATATGGCAGGATACGGTGGGATGAGCAGGCCGAGGCACTATCCGGATTGTAGTCCCTACACCCCCTGTGCTATGACCAGGGGTTGCAGGAGTCTTGATTAGAACAACTTCGCTGCGCTGCGGCCCCTATCAGGGGAAGATGACCCTCCAAGGGAGTTACTGGAGGCCCGTCCGTCACCGGGTTGACGCTGCTCCGGAGTCTTCAGACGGGTGACCTCCCCAGCCTCCTCACCTCAGATGCGGGTCCCCTCGCAAGGGGCACCCTGGAATCACTTCACCCTCGCGGGACCCGGTCGAAGTCACCAGGTCCCAGGCCTTCCACAAAGTACCTCACCCCAGGCTGAAGGTGCCTGGGATGGACTCCAACTCCAGCTTCATTCCGGCCAGTAGTGATGAGCCGAACACCCCCGGGTTCGGTTCGCACCAGAACCCGCGAACGGACCGAAAGTTCGAACGAACATTAGAACCCTATTAAATACAATGGATGCGAACGTTCGAATTCTAAAGTGCTAATTATAAAAACTATTATGCATGTTATTGTCCTAAAAAGGGTTTGGGAACCCGGGTTCTGCACCAGGGGACATGTATCAATGCAAAAATAAGTTTTAAAAACGGTCGTTTTCCGGGAGCAGTCATTTTAATGATGCATAAAGTGAAAAAAAAAAAGTCAAATATTCCTTTAAATATCGTACCTGGGGGGTGTCTAAAGTATGCCTGTGAAGTGCCACGTGTTTCCCGTGTTTAGAACTGTCCCTGCACAAAATGACACTTCTAAAGGAAAAAAAAGCCATTTAAAACTGCTTGCGGCTTTAATGTAATGTCTGGTCCCGGTAATATGGATGAAAATCTTTAAGAAAAATGGCATAGCTACCCCATGACCCCCCCCCTACCCCAGCCCATTACCAGCCCCTTTGGGTCTTGTATGGATATTAAGGGGAACCCCGCACATAAAATAAAAAAGGCCCTATATACTCAGAACAGCCGTATACAGGCGGTGCATACAAGACAGGGACTGTAGGTTTGTTCTTATGTAGAATCTGTTTGTAATTTTGAACAGGTACATTGTTGAAGTGTAGCTCCAGACCAAAAATCTATTTTTAAACTTTTTGGAAAACATAGGTAAGGGTTATCACCCCTGTAACATTTGTTTTGCTGTCTGTGCCCCTGTTCAGAACATTTCACCTCACTTTCCGTCCTAATGACAACTGTTTTTGAAATGTGGTGTTTTTCTTGAAACAAGGATTGCTGATAAAGCATCAGTACAGAGGAGACACCTTTCTCCCATATTTATTCTTACAGGAGAGAATTTTCCTTCCTAGTGGTAGATTTCCTCTCACTTCCTGTTGTCTTCTTGCGTTTGCAAGTAGGAGTCGTTTGTAAGTTGGATGTTTGAAAGTAGGGACCTGCCGTATATACTCTGCAGAAATAGGCCCCTTAGTTGTTGGTGTTGGCACAACACTGTAAGCACTCACAGTTACTCTTGGTTGGTGCTGGAACGCCCTGCTGTCAACTATTATATCAGGAATTTTAATTACATATAATTGTTGAACAGTGGTAGTAAAAATTGGGCCTTTGATGGTGGTGCTGGTGCCACAACACTGTAAGCCCTGACAGTTACTCTTGGTGGGTGCAGCAATGGGCCCTGCTGTGAATTATTAGATCAAGAATTGTAATTACATGCCCCTGTTGAACAGGGGCTGAAAAATTGGGCCTTAGGCACTGGTGGCACAACACTGCAACCCTTCACAGATACTGTACTTGGAGCACAGCAATGAGCCCTGTTGCAAAGTATTGCTTCAAAAATTGTAATGACACGCCCCTGTTAAACAGGGGCTGAAAAATTGGGCCTTAGGCACTGGTGGCACAACACTGCAACTCCTCACAGATACTGTACTTGGAGCACAGCAATGAGCCCTGTTGCAAAGTATTGCTTCAAAAATTGTAATTACACGCCCCTGTTAAACAGGGGCTGAAAAATTGGGCGTTAGGCACTGGTGGCGGCACCCATAAACAAAAATGATCTTCCAAGCTATCATCATCAATCGTATCATTGAGGACTCGGAGGAGGAGGATAGCCAGTCAACATAACAGCACAGGCACTCAGCATCAGCATCAGTCTTGAAGGGATGTGACATTTTAAAATCAATTAGTCTGTTATATCAGCATCAGGTGTGTGGTAGCTGGTGGTGATCCAAGACTGGTTCATCTTGATGAAAGTCAGTCGATCAACCGAGTCGGTGGACAGGCGCACCCTGTGATCCGTGACAAATCCTCCAGCAGCACTGAATGTGCGTTCCGAAAGAACGCTGGATGCAGGACAGGCCAGTAGCTCAATTGCATACTGTGCAAGCTCTGGCCAGTGATCCATCCTCAAGACCCAGTAAGCCAGAGGATTTTCGGTGGGGAAGGTGTCCAAGTCTGACCTTGCCCCTAGATATTCCTGCACCATGTTTATCAGACGCTGGCGATGGTTGCTGGAACCGATCATACTTTGGGGCTGCGGACTAAAGAATTGTCTGAACGCATCGGTCAGACGGCCACCTTCCCCACCGCTCCTTCTTTGACTGGCCGAAGCCTCAGCAACTCGTTGTCCAGGACCAGGAGTTTGCAACCTCCCAGTCTCTGGGAACGCGTTGCACAGACCTTTCTGCAAGGCCTCCCGGAGTTGTCTCATCCTCTGCTCCCTCTGCGACGGTAACATAAGGTCCGCAACCTTACCCTTGTACCGTGGATCAAGGAGAGTGGCCAGCCAGTAATGGTCCCTCTCCTTGATCCGAAGAATACGAGGATCCTTCCGCAGACTTTGCAGGATCAGGGAGGCCATGCAGCGTAGGTTTGCTGAGGCATTCGCTCCGGAGTCCTCTGGGTCACTAAGGACGACATGATCCGCAGCCACCTCCTCCCAGCCACGTACAAGTCCACTGGTTTCTTGGGACTGTAAATCATCCCTAAAAGACTGCTGCTGATGATGCTGAGTGCCAGCCTCCACCTCCATGCTGACACAATCCTCCTCCTCCTCCTCCTCCTCCTCCTCCTCCTCTTCCTGTGCGATGGGTGGGACAGAAGGAACACTGTCTGGGTAAAGGGGGCCTTGAGAGGCAAGGAAGTCCTCCTCTTCCTGCCTCTGTTCTGCCTCAAGTGCCCTGTCCATTATTCCACGCAGCGTGTGCTCCAACAGGTGGACAAGAGGTACAGTGTCACTGATGCATGCACTGTCACTGCTCACCATCCTCGTGGCCTCCTCAAATGGTGCCAGGACAGTGCATGCATCCCTGATCATGCCCCACTGGCGTGGAGAAAAAAAACCAAGCTCCCCTGACCCTGTCCTGGTGCCGTAGTCGCACAGGTACTCATTGATGGCCCTCTGCTGCGTGTGCAGCCGCTGCAGCATGGCCAACGTTGAGTTCCACCTGGTGGGCATGTCACATATAAGGCGGTTCTTGGGCAGGTTCAACTCCTTTTGCAGCTCAGCCAGGCGAGCACTGGCATTATAAGATCTGCGGAAATGCACACAGACTTTCCTGGCCTGCCTCAGGACATCCTGTAAGCCCGGGTACCTGCCCAAGAAGCGCTGCACCACCAGGTTAAGGACGTGAGCCACACAGGGCACATGGGTCAGTTGTCCCTGTCGGAGGGCGGAGAGGAGGTTGGTGCCATTGTCGCAAACCACCATTCCTGGCTTAAGCTGGCGTGGCGTCAACCACCTCTCGGCCTGGCCCTGCAGAGCAGACAGGACCTCTGCCCCAGTGTGGCTTCTGTCCCCCAAACACACCAGCGCAAGCACGGCATGGCATCTTTTTGCCTGCGTACTTGCGTAGCCCCGTGAACGGCTACGGAGCACCGCTGGTTCATAGGACAAACCACAGGAAGAGGCCATGGAGGAAGAAGAAGAGGAGGGGGTGGAGGAGAGAGGTGTGTCACAACCAGTAGTAGCATTTTGGAGGCGTGGCGGTGGGACAACCTCCAACACTACTGCACCTTGTCCTGAATCCTTCCCAGCTGCCAAAAGAGTGACCCAATGGGCCGTGAAAGAAAGGTAACGTCCCTGTCCATGCCTGCTGGACCATGAGTCAGCGGTAATATGCACCTTACCGCTGACCGCCCTGTCCAGCGAGGCCAAGACATTGCCTTCCACATGCCGGTAGAGAGCCGGAATAGCCTTCCGTGAGAAAAAGTGGCGTTTGGGAACCTGCCACTGAGGAACCGCACATTGCACAAACTCACGGAAGGGGGCCGAGTCTACCAACTGAAAAGGCAGCAGTTGAAGCGCTAGCAATTTAGCCAAGCTAGCATTCAACCGCTGGGCATGTGGATGGCTGGGAGTGAACTTCTTTCGACGGTCCAGCAGCTGGGGCAGGGAAATTTGCCTGCTAGAATCGGACGTCGGTGTACTGCTAGCAGAGTGGGCGCAAGTACTTGGCTGTGACACACCTAATTCTACACCTTCATTCCTCTCAGTGCATGTTTCAGAGAGGACTGAAGTTATAGTGGGGTTGGAGATCCCAGCTGATGCGGTGCAAGGAGAGGTCCGCTTGGTTCTTTGGTGTGGGTCTTTGAGGTAGGCTTGCCAACGAGCTGCATGGCAGGTCAACATATGTCTGGTCAGGCATGTGGTACCCAAGCGGCTGATGTTTTGGCCACGCGATATACGCTTGAGACATATGTTGCAAACAGCAGCTGTGCGATCTGATGCACTAGCCTCAAAAAAGGCCCACACCAAAGAACTTTTTGAATGACGGGCAGAGGCAGCGCCCTGCACAGGCGGAGCTCTGCGGTGTGATTCCGTCGGTGTACTGCCCTTACGCTGGCCACCAAAGGGCATCCTGCCTCGTTGGAGATGTGCCTCCTCCTCATCCTCCTCCTCCTCCTCTCTCCTATTAGGCACCCACGTGGAGTCATTGACCTCATCATCCCCTCCCTCCTCATCACTGGAGCCAATCTGGCAGTATGCTGCAGCTGCTGGAACATGACTGCCAGATTGGTGTCCTTCTTGAGCATCCCCTCTGTCTGCTCTCACGCTACTGCCTTCCTCTAGCTGGGTTTCATCATCAGACCCTTCGAAACGCTGGGCATCCTCCTGGAGCATGTACCCAACACTGTGCTGAAACAGTTCGGGGGACTCCTCAGGAGGAGGACATGGTGGGTCTAGGGAAGGAGTGACTGATGATTTGTCTGACATTGATACCAGGGAAGACGACGCTTTGGCAGCTGCTTTTCCAGTACCCTGAGCCTGGGTGAGAGAGGATGAGGAGGAGGAGGAGGGCTTGGTCATCCACTCTACCAAGTCTTCGGCATGATGTGGCTCAACATGTCCAGCTGCCGAAAAGAAGGACAAGCGTGTCCCATGGCCATGTGCTGATGACAATGCACCGCGTCCACGACCAGCACTGTTGCCCCCAGACACAGAGCCTGCTTGCCCTCTTTTATTGCCTCCTGACTGTCTGCCTCTCCTTGTTTGCCTTCCAGACATTCTAATATATGGCCTGCAGGGAGATGGGAAAAAAGCAATAAGGGCTACCTTCAGGTGTCCTTCTCTGTCCCTTGAAACAAGGACTTTCACAGTGAAAGAAACTGACACTGTCCCTACCTAGAGTTTTCTGTCCCTAGAATAAATGTTTTTTTTAATCACAATATAGCACAAGGACAATTCACTCAATGTCTCTCCAGGTCCCTGGAAACAAGGACTTGCAGAGTGAAAGAAACTGACACTGTCCCTACCTAGAGTTTTCTGTCCCTAGAATAAATGTTTTTTTTAAGCACAATATAGCACAAGGACAATTAACTCACTGTCCTTACAGGTCCCTGGAAACAAGGACTTGCAGAGTGAAAAAAAAAAAACACTCTCCCTACCTACAGTTTTCTGTCCCTAGAAAAAATGTTTTTTTTAAGCACAATATAGCACAAGGACAATTAACTCACTGTCCTTACAGGTCCCTGGAAACAAGGACTTGCAGAGTGAAAGAAAAAAAACACTCTCCCTACCTACAGTTTTCTGTCCCTAGAAAAAATGTTTTTTTTAATCACAATATAGCACAAGGAAAATTAACTCACTGTCCTTACAGGTCCCTGGAAACAAGGACTTGCAGAGTGAAAGAAAAAAAACACTCTCCCTACCTACAGTTTTCTGTCCCTAGAAAAAATGTTTTTTTTAATCACAATATAGCACAAGGAAAATTAACTCACTGTCCTTACAGGTCCCTGGAAACAAGGACTTGCAGAGTGAAAGAAACTGACACTGTCCCTACCTAGAGTTTTCTGTCCCTAGAATAAATGTTTTTTTTAAGCACAATATAGCACAAGGACAATTAACTCACTGTCCTTACAGGTCCCTGGAAACAAGGACTTGCAGAGTGAAAGAAAAAAAACACTCTCCCTACCTACAGTTTTCTGTCCCTAGAAAAAATGTTTTTTTTAATCACAATATAGCACAAGGAAAATTAACTCACTGTCCTTACAGGTCCCTGGAAACAAGGACTTGCAGAGTGAAAGAAAAAAAACACTCTCCCTACCTACAGTTTTCTGTCCCTAGAAAAAATGTTTTTTTTAATCACAATATAGCACAAGGAAAATTAACTCACTGTCCTTACAGGTCCCTGGAAACAAGGACTTGCAGAGTGAAAGAAACTGACACTGTCCCTACCTAGAGTTTTCTGTCCCTAGAATAAATGTTTTTTTTAAGCACAATATAGCACAAGGACAATTAACTCACTGTCCTTACAGGTCCCTGGAAACAAGGACTTGCAGAGTGAAAGAAAAAAAACACTCTCCCTACCTACAGTTTTCTGTCCCTAGAAAAAATGTTTTTTTTAATCACAATATAGCACAAGGAAAATTAACTCACTGTCCTTACAGGTCCCTGGAAACAAGGACTTGCAGAGTGAAAGAAACTGACACTGTCCCTACCTAGAGTTTTCTGTCCCTAGAATAAATGTTTTTTTTAAGCACAATATAGCACAAGGACAATTAACTCACTGTCCTTACAGGTCCCTGGAAACAAGGACTTGCAGAGTGAAAAAAAAAAAACACTCTCCCTACCTACAGTTTTCTGTCCCTAGAAAAAATGTTTTTTTTAAGCACAATATAGCACAAGGACAATTAACTCACTGTCCTTACAGGTCCCTGGAAACAAGGACTTGCAGAGTGAAAGAAAAAAAACACTCTCCCTACCTACAGTTTTCTGTCCCTAGAAAAAATGTTTTTTTTAATCACAATATAGCACAAGGAAAATTAACTCACTGTCCTTACAGGTCCCTGGAAACAAGGACTTGCAGAGTGAAAGAAAAAAAACACTCTCCCTACCTACAGTTTTCTGTCCCTAGAAAAAATGTTTTTTTTAATCACAATATAGCACAAGGAAAATTAACTCACTGTCCTTACAGGTCCCTGGAAACAAGGACTTGCAGAGTGAAAGAAACTGACACTGTCCCTACCTAGAGTTTTCTGTCCCTAGAATAAATGTTTTTTTTAAGCACAATATAGCACAAGGACAATTAACTCACTGTCCTTACAGGTCCCTGGAAACAAGGACTTGCAGAGTGAAAGAAAAAAAACACTCTCCCTACCTACAGTTTTCTGTCCCTAGAAAAAATGTTTTTTTTAATCACAATATAGCACAAGGAAAATTAACTCACTGTCCTTACAGGTCCCTGGAAACAAGGACTTGCAGAGTGAAAGAAAAAAAACACTCTCCCTACCTACAGTTTTCTGTCCCTAGAAAAAATGTTTTTTTTAATCACAATATAGCACAAGGAAAATTAACTCACTGTCCTTACAGGTCCCTGGAAACAAGGACTTGCAGAGTGAAAGAAACTGACACTGTCCCTACCTAGAGTTTTCTGTCCCTAGAATAAATGTTTTTTTTAAGCACAATATAGCACAAGGACAATTAACTCACTGTCCTTACAGGTCCCTGGAAACAAGGACTTGCAGAGTGAAAGAAAAAAAACACTCTCCCTACCTACAGTTTTCTGTCCCTAGAAAAAATGTTTTTTTTAATCACAATATAGCACAAGGAAAATTAACTCACTGTCCTTACAGGTCCCTGGAAACAAGGACTTGCAGAGTGAAAGAAACTGACACTGTCCCTACCTAGAGTTTTCTGTCCCTAGAATAAATGTTTTTTTTAAGCACAATATAGCACAAGGACAATTAACTCACTGTCCTTACAGGTCCCTGGAAACAAGGACTTGCAGAGTGAAAAAAAAAAAACACTCTCCCTACCTAGAGTTTTCTGTCCCTAGAAAAAATGTTTTTTTTAAGCACAATATAGCACAAGGACAATTAACTCACTGTCCTTACAGGTCCCTGGAAACAAGGACTTGCAGAGTGAAAGAAACTGACACTGTCCCTACCTAGAGTTTTCTGTCCCTAGAATAAATGTTTTTTTTAATCACAATATAGCACAAGGAAAATTAACTCACTGTCCTTACAGGTCCCTGGAAACAAGGACTTGCAGAGTGAAAGAAACTGACACTGTCCCTACCTAGAGTTTTCTGTCCCTAGAATAAATGTTTTTTTTAATCACAATATAGCACAAGGAAAATTAACTCACTGTCCTTACAGGTCCCTGGAAACAAGGACTTGCAGAGTGAAAGAAACTGACACTGTCCCTACCTAGAGTTTTCTGTCCCTAGAATAAATGTTTTTTTTAAGCACAATATAGCACAAGGACAATTAACTCACTGTCCTTACAGGTCCCTGGAAACAAGGACTTGCAGAGTGAAAGAAAAAAAACACTCTCCCTACCTACAGTTTTCTGTCCCTAGAAAAAATGTTTTTTTTAATCACAATATAGCACAAGGAAAATTAACTCACTGTCCTTACAGGTCCCTGGAAACAAGGACTTGCAGAGTGAAAGAAACTGACACTGTCCCTACCTAGAGTTTTCTGTCCCTAGAATAAATGTTTTTTTTAAGCACAATATAGCACAAGGACAATTAACTCACTGTCCTTACAGGTCCCTGGAAACAAGGACTTGCAGAGTGAAAGAAAAAAAACACTCTCCCTACCTACAGTTTTCTGTCCCTAGAAAAAATGTTTTTTTTAATCACAATATAGCACAAGGAAAATTAACTCACTGTCCTTACAGGTCCCTGGAAACAAGGACTTGCAGAGTGAAAGAAACTGACACTGTCCCTACCTAGAGTTTTCTGTCCCTAGAATAAATGTTTTTTTTAAGCACAATATAGCACAAGGACAATTAACTCACTGTCCTTACAGGTCCCTGGAAACAAGGACTTGCAGAGTGAAAAAAAAAAAACACTCTCCCTACCTAGAGTTTTCTGTCCCTAGAAAAAATGTTTTTTTTAAGCACAATATAGCACAAGGACAATTAACTCACTGTCCTTACAGGTCCCTGGAAACAAGGACTTGCAGAGTGAAAGAAACTGACACTGTCCCTACCTAGAGTTTTCTGTCCCTAGAATAAATGTTTTTTTTAATCACAATATAGCACAAGGAAAATTAACTCACTGTCCTTACAGGTCCCTGGAAACAAGGACTTGCAGAGTGAAAGAAACTGACACTGTCCCTACCTAGAGTTTTCTGTCCCTAGAATAAATGTTTTTTTTAATCACAATATAGCACAAGGAAAATTAACTCACTGTCCTTACAGGTCCCTGGAAACAAGGACTTGCAGAGTGAAAGAAACTGACACTGTCCCTACCTAGAGTTTTCTGTCCCTAGAATAAATGTTTTTTTTAAGCACAATATAGCACAAGGACAATTAACTCACTGTCCTTACAGGTCCCTGGAAACAAGGACTTGCAGAGTGAAAGAAAAAAAACACTCTCCCTACCTACAGTTTTCTGTCCCTAGAAAAAATGTTTTTTTTAATCACAATATAGCACAAGGAAAATTAACTCACTGTCCTTACAGGTCCCTGGAAACAAGGACTTGCAGAGTGAAAGAAACTGACACTGTCCCTACCTAGAGTTTTCTGTCCCTAGAATAAATGTTTTTTTTAATCACAATATAGCACAAGGACAATTAACTCACTGTCCTTACAGGTCCCTGGAAACAAGGACTTGCAGAGTGAAAGAAACTGACACTGTCCCTACCTAGAGTTTTCTGTCCCTAGAATAAATGTTTTTTTTAAGCACAATATAGCACAAGGACAATTAACTCACTGTCCTTACAGGTCCCTGGAAACAAGGACTTGCAGAGTGAAAGAAAAAAAACACTCTCCCTACCTACAGTTTTCTGTCCCTAGAAAAAATGTTTTTTTTAATCACAATATAGCACAAGGAAAATTAACTCACTGTCCTTACAGGTCCCTGGAAACAAGGACTTGCAGAGTGAAAGAAACTGACACTGTCCCTACCTAGAGTTTTCTGTCCCTAGAATAAATGTTTTTTTTAAGCACAATATAGCACAAGGACAATTAACTCACTGTCCTTACAGGTCCCTGGAAACAAGGACTTGCAGAGTGAAAGAAACTGACACTGTCCCTACCTAGAGTTTTCTGTCCCTAGAATAAATGTTTTTTTTAAGCACAATATAGCACAAGGACAATTAACTCACTGTCCTTACAGGTCCCTGGAAACAAGGACTTGCAGAGTGAAAGAAAAAAAACACTCTCCCTACCTACAGTTTTCTGTCCCTAGAAAAAATGTTTTTTTTAATCACAATATAGCACAAGGAAAATTAACTCACTGTCCTTACAGGTCCCTGGAAACAAGGACTTGCAGAGTGAAAGAAACTGACACTGTCCCTACCTAGAGTTTTCTGTCCCTAGAATAAATGTTTTTTTTAATCACAATATAGCACAAGGACAATTAACTCACTGTCCTTACAGGTCCCTGGAAACAAGGACTTGCAGAGTGAAAGAAACTGACACTGTCCCTACCTAGAGTTTTCTGTCCCTAGAATAAATGTTTTTTTTAAGCACAATATAGCACAAGGACAATTAACTCACTGTCCTTACAGGTCCCTGGAAACAAGGACTTGCAGAGTGAAAGAAACTGACACTGTCCCTACCTAGAGTTTTCTGTCCCTAGAATAAATGTTTTTTTTAAGCACACTATAGCAGAAGCACAAAACACACTGACACTCTCCCTACCTATCCTTCTCTTTCCCTAAACTAAAGGAATCCAGGTTAAGCAAGAAAGAAATAACAGTCACTGTCCCTGCCTATGCTACTCTATCCCTGCTCCGGAACACACTACACTAGGCCGCCGTGCTGGCGGCCTTTTATAGTGTGGGGCGTGTACTAAACACCCTCAGCAATAATTGGCCACAGGCATCCTGCCTGTGGCCAATCATTGCTCTCCTCGCTGCCGGCGCTGTGATTGGCCAAGCATGCGGGGTCACAGTGCATGCTTGGCCAATCACAGCGCCTGGATGACACTGCGATGGCGTAGTGCATTGTGGGCCGTTCGCGTCACTCGAATTTGGCGCGAACGGCCCAAATCGTTCGATCTTCGTCGAACGATCGAACAGCCAATGTTCGAGTCGAACGTATGTTCGACTCGAACACGAAGCTCATCCCTACCGGCCAGGCCTAGGGTGCCCAGGCCGGAACCTTGAACCGCCCGCACCCAGGCCAAGGGCGCCTGGGTACGTGAAGAGATGATCCCCCAAAAGACCTCGTGGCGAGGGCGTCTCCCCCTTTTATCTCCTCCCATCGACACCACGGCGGGTTCCCCGCCCCAGCCGTACCATCTCCAGGAAGGGACAAAAAGGGTAGCACTGTGGTAGTGATTCTACCTCGAGCCTGTAGGTACCCCGCCACCCACAGGCCAAGGAGAATATTGCACCACCCAATCCTCCACGAATAACAAAAAGGGGTCTAATCCCTGACATAATTACACACCTGGGTCTCTCTACCCCCAGGTGTATCCCACTAACTTTGAAGACCCCGCTACATAAAGAAAACCTGGACTGAGAAAATGCTATTTGCCTGGCTGTCATCTTACCTTCCAACTTTTTGAGATGGGAATGAGGGACACCTATCAGCAAAAGTATGCAGGCATAGGACACACCCCTTGCCACACCCCTTTAAAGGAAAATTGTACAAAAAAACAAGATTGGTTAAACCCACAAGTGCTTTTTTTACCACTACTATTCCTTTATATTGGCTTTTGGAATTGAGAAATGCAGCGATTTAGAAATCAGATGAAAAGTTTAGCACTGGGAAACACTTTTTGATAGATAAAAAGTGCATTTTATATACAACTATATAGACCAGACCAAAATGAGGGACGAATGAGGAGGAATGAGGGACAGAGGGACTTTGCTCCAAATCAGGGACAGTCCCTCGAAATCAGGGACAGCTGGGAGCTATGCTGTCATGCTTAAATATTTTATGACTCACTGACCTAATGTCACACTTACTATAGCTAGCTTTGGTGTATTTCACCTATAGTAGCCCCCTTTTCCCATAAGGCAAGCAAACTTGCCATTACTTGGTTGCCCCCAGGTCTTATACACAATGCTATTGTGCCTGGCTACCACGCTGGGGCAGGCGCAAACTAAGCACAGTGAACAGGTACTTGCGGTTGGCAGACCAGGAGAGTGGTCAGTGACAGTCCAGGTTCAGGGCAGTTCTGATCTGAGGTCGTCCACAAGGGAATCCAAACTAGCAGGCAAAGGAACAGGGCAGACAAACAGGGAGCTTGAAGCACGTGTTAAAAACAATATCACAAGCATGAGACTGCACTCTTGGCTGGCTTAAATCAGGTTTGATCTTTACCTAGAGACTGGCTACATTAATTACCTTGCAGGTGAACAAGCAGACAGGGACAATGCATCGCAGCCAACACCAGGATGCTGGAATGAGACCAGCAGCTGTGATGGAGCAGGAGCGCTATGCTACTGACACCTAAAACATGTAGCAAAATCATGAATTCTGACTGTTTCCAATGCTGCATTTTAACACTGCAAAGTCTTCAACAGGGGCATAAGTGCCCCTGTTGAAGACTTTGCAGTCGAAACGCGTAGGGATTGCTTATGTTGCACCCCACGTTGCTTTTATTACCCCTTTTTTGTGATCACTTTTATATTTGTCTAATTTCTGTAAGACAAATTTTATTCAATAAATCCCTACCTGGTTTTATTGACCTGCACCATTTGGAGTGTTCTCCTTCTTTTTTATCCTTTCATCTATCTTGGACCTGTTTGGAGCTTGTATGATTGGAGGAATTCCATTGTGTGATTCGTCAATTGAACCACCGTGCCCGAGACGGCCTGAGGTATTCACGGCATCCAGCTTCCTCGGTCCTGGTCACGGAGACCATTAAGCCTTACTGACCCACTGTCGTATGACAGGTGGGTCCACCATCTGAGGTAAGAGTACCCAACTACATCATTTGTACCTTGTGTTGTGAGCTCAACCATCAATATTGGGTTTCCTCTGTCAGTCTATGTTGTGGTAGTGATATCCATGAGAAGACACCCATCCAGTTTGGCACATATTGTTTGGACTTTTTCATTGTTATTGTTATTCCTTTGAACTTATTTCACTCCAGTTGTGTGCAGTCCACAAGGGCTACACTCTCATGACCTCCATGAAAGACAGTTTCACTGTCATGGCTGCCCATTGGAGTTGATTTTTTATGGATTATATTTATATATTTGTTTACTCACTAGCACATAGTGGGTTTTAGATCATTATATAAGGTAACGTGCAAGGCCCAAATCTAAACCAGCAGCTCCTACGGGGGTGTGCTACATACATATACTGTATGATATACAAAATGCGGGGGGATGTCTTATTCGGAAGGTATGGTATACATTTGTTACATCACCACCCATCAAAGCACTGGATAAAAGCACCATCAATATTTTGTCATCATGGGATTGGGCTCCATGTGTCATGTAGTCTTTGCTGTTTGGAAATTGTGATGTTCTGGTAACTGTGGGCCCCACCCCCCAGTTACCAAGGGGGAGGGACATATCAATATGGGTGTTAGGTATAATATTGTATATAAATAAGTGTCTGGACATTTATGTTTGATCTTGATGAAGAGGATCCTCCCACTGTCTGTCTTCCCATGTCATTGGTTGATTGCTGCAGACCTGGAGGTGATCTCATTTGTTTTTTATGACATGTTTACCTGTGTCATTGTTTGTGAGTATAATACTTGTGTAGCGGGGTGTTTAATTTGGGGGAAGTGTCTGAGTGGTAACCAGGCTCAGACACCTTAAATTGTTAGGAGTTATGGACCATTTTTGTCCTCAGGGGATAGTATTGGTGTGAAGTTCCCTGTGGCCTACGGGTGGCGCTGCCATATTGGGCCGGGGTTGAACTATCAATACAGTGCTGTGCCTTTTGTGACCCCTCTCGGCAGCCGTACAGTGGGGCGGGGAACCTGCAGTGCATGCCGGGAGGGGATATAAAAGGGGCAGACATCTACTGAGCGGGGTCCACCCCCAGGCACCTTCAGCCTGGGAGTGCGTGTGGCTCATCTCCGGGTGCCCTCGGCCCGGAGGCTGTGTTCCGGTTCCACCTCAGCTGCAGCGATTGCTCGGGGCCCAGCGCCTTCGGCTGGGGTCCACTAGGGATTGAGGAGTCAAGGGTGCCGCCTTGCAAGGGGACCCACACCCTAAGAGAAGGGAGGATCATTCTGAGGAACCGATGCGGGAGTCACGGTGAAGGGAGGGTCTGTTGATTCTCTGGGGGGGGGGACATCTTCTCCCTGATAGCGGCCATGTTCTAGAAAGGGAGTTCAAGTTCATCAAGTCCGTGCAGGCAGGGGCCTTATTTACCAGGTCTGTGGAAGAGACCAACTTCACGGTCTGTGGCAGAGACTGTGCGCCTAAAACTGTTTAAGACTATGAGCAGTGAAGAGTTTGAGCTACGTTTGTGCCTGGACCTCCTCCACACCTTGGGTTGCCCTGTTTTCTTTGCTCCAACCCTTTCCTATCCAAAGAGACTGTTTATTACAAAGTGAGAATAAATACTGAGTTGGAGTTTCCACTGGTGTGGACATTTACATTACTGGGGAAGTCAAGGACTTGCCTCTACACATGGTAGAGGTGAGAATCATTCTAAGGAGGACTTTGACTCTGGCTGCAGACTTTGACTCTGGCTGCAGACACGACCCAAAAATAACACCGCTCAACCTCTTTACACAGGAGAATACGGGCTTCTGGTGTGGTGTGCCTGTCTCCCCATGCGAGGAGCCAAGTTAAATGCAGGAGGGGGTTAGTTGGTTGCACTAGACTTGTTTTTAGCCATTCAAAAAAAAAAAAATTATGATAATGCGCTTGGTTGATGCGCCCTCTCTTTGTTGTTGTTTTGCAGAACAGTGACTTTACCCAGATTTCATTTTCTGTGCAATTGTTTCAGGTCCGTGGCTCAGAAAGTATTGAGATTGGACACAGATAGCCATCTAGTATTTTTACAAGGAGAGCAGACATGGTAACCCTCATATCTCTATTAGCCCTGGTTCACACTGGTGCGATTTGACATGCGATGTCAAATCGGCGATATTTGCCGCAAATTGCCGGGAATGGCACCGTCCTAATCGGTGCGACGCCGCATCTGCGGCGCTGCGGCGCTGCACCGATTTCAAAACGTTTTTTTGTGATTTCGGCCGTGATTTACATTGACATCTGTGTCAGATGTCTTTGAAATCGCGACTGAAATCGGGACTGCCAGCGGGAGTGAAATCGTGCAAGTTCAGCTGAACCTGGGCTAAGTGTGAATTTTCTTTGAATTGCAAAAGATGATTATTTTCTACCAATATGCTCACCATAGTGAAAGTTTACAGAGAAGTCACCACCTCTTTGCTAATTTGATCCAGTTAGATTGGTCACACATCTGGATCTTTCTATTTTGAGCGGGGTCCAGGTCTCAATAACAATTACTTTAGTTATTATATATTGAATGTTACAAGCTGCTGGGCATAATGTTTTTCAAATGTGCTGTTTTCTCATGGCGAATTGTTGATTTGATCAATTCTAATTAATTCCTGCTGTTTATATTTTATAACACACATGTACAAAGTCACTTGTTTTCCTTCTCAGTGGTTAGTAACTTACAAAGCTGTACTTTTACTTGGATATCTAAAAGAAAAGCATTGCTAACAGCAACGGAAGTCTAAAGTTGAAAATGTAAGCAGATGACTCTAACTGAATCAGCTAAAATTTAAAGGGTAACTCCACTTTCGTGGGGGGAAAAAAAAGCAAATAAAGAAAAAATAATATAGCGCATATAATTGTGACACTAATCATATTGTAATTGAATGTTATTAAAAATTACTTTTCCTTTTCAATCTGCAGCCAATGTAATCTTCTGAGAATGTATTGCAATATGGCTACCTGGAGGTGTTCTGTACACAGAATGTGTACTGACCACTCCCCAGAAACATTATTTCCTGCTTGTGTGATTGGCTCACCAAATTTCCCAGAAGTCTGCCTAAGATACAAGTCAGATTTCAGGCATCCCCTGCAACAAAAATGTCAATTTTGGAGAGATACTTTCAATAGGAGCACACGTCTAAAGGAATTCAGGCCCAGAAGATTTCCTCATTAGTGCCCTGCAGATGCACACCTGACAGTTAATTATGAAACCACTCCCATTAGACCCACTCAGAACAGAGGCACAGACAAACACACATGGATTTCTTGAGAATAAGGCCCCTTTCACACTGGGGCGGGAGGTGCGTCAGCGGTAAAGCCGTAATGACTACTCCCCAGAAACGACGCTATTCGGCCGCTAGCGGTGCGGTTTTACCCCCCGCTAGCGGCCGAGAAAGGGTTAAAAACCACTGCAAAGCGCCTCTGCAGAGGCGCTTTACCGGCGGTATAGCCGCGGTGTACCATTGATTTCAATGGGCAGGAGCGGTGGAGGAGCGGTATACACACCGCTCCTTCACCGCTCAGAAGATGCTGCTAGCAGGACTTTTTTTACCATCCTGCTAGCGCACCGCTCCAGTGTGAAAGCCCTCTGGGCTTTCACACTGGAGACACAATAGCGGCTGTTTCAGGTCGGTTTGCAGACGCTATTTTTAGCGCAATAGCGCCTGCAAAACGACCCAGTGTGAAAGGGGTCTGACAAAAGGTAGGAATCTGCAACAAAGGTTGTTATAATCCTTGCAATGTACATAGATCAACTAGAGGGGAAGGTTTTTTTCTCAACAAAAGTGGAGTTACGCTTTAAGTTTCGGGTTGCACTGCAAACACCACTTGGCTTGACAAAAGTCCATTTAAAAATCGAGGAGCCAGGTGGAAAATTATTGGCCTAACAGTGACGGCATCCTATCAAAAGCAGTCAGTATTCAAGTATTCAGGCAGCCAAGGGAGCCACAGCTTCCTGAATACAATGGAGATTTTTCCATCCACACTCTTTAGCGTGGATGGGAGAACCAATTGATTCCTCTCGGTTAGCCTGCGGGACTGAACAAGAGAAATCTCTTGGTTTGTGATCAGCCTAAGGCTCCAGATACAGTATATATTGGGTAGGCGCTAGTGTAAATTTAGTTGTCTTAGTCATAGTTCAGCTCAGAATAATTGTACCAAATTTTGGGTCTCTGTTTCAGTTCAGCTGAGTTGCACATTTTCCACCTTCCTCTGGGTGTCGTTGTCACCACAGGTCAAGGTTGAAATTGCAGCTGGCTGGATGTATTGGGTACCTCTTGCCCAGAAGCAGCTCAGTGGGATTGGTCACCCGCTGTGCATTCTGGGAGAGGGTACTTAAGGGGCAGACGCCATTTTTCAGGGTCTTCCGACTCTGACCTGACGGCCCTCCTGGCTTCAGGGATGTGTTAGCAGTTTTTCTGCCTCAGGGCCTGCAGACCCCCGAGGCTCCGTTACTGAGAGTGGGCTCAGGAGTTGCTGGGGCCTACTGATCCAGAGATGGTCCTGTGTCACCTTGCCTGCGGGAAGGGACCAAGCAATTGAGGACTCAATTGGAGGATGCATCAAAAATCTACCTAACAGTGCTGCCGGCCTGGCTGAAAGATTCTGCCACTGTGTGTTGTGTTTCGGAACTTTACCAAGTGTGTGGTTACACAAGTCTGTCACAGAGACTTTTCTTTTGAACAAGCTCTCGCTGGCTGCTAGGTCAGTGAGAGAGGCCTATCCGGTGGATGCTAGATCCAGTGTGGAAGCTGTTGGTCCTCTAGATTAAGGAAAGTACCTGTGATCCGCAAAACTAAGGTACCTGAATCTCCCCCAACCCTCCATCCCTCTGTTTGGAAGTTCTTTAATAAAACCCTTGAGAAAAAGAGACTAAATGTTTGGTGCAGACATTTGTGAACAACTCTTCAAGGAAGACCCCTAGGACGGACGTGGTGAACAGTAAGGTAACGGCAGGCCCAAATCTTAAACAAGCGGCCCCTGCGGGGATATTGCTACATGTGGGGATTTGCCGTTACCGACCGCAACTTAAGTAAGCTGTTCACCGGGGCTTATGCTACAGAGGGTTTTGGACTGTGCGTTTCTGAAAAAGGGGGTAATTTGCGGATCATATCTTGGCCGCGTGGGTTGTGGGCGGAGCCACGAAAGAGAAAAACCCGCAAACTACGTGACTGAAGAGATAAGTGGGAGGAGTTCCCACCTGCATGCTGCGTGAGACGCCACGTGTGTGCAGTGGCGTCTCCAGCTTTCATATTTAGGGGGGGCAGATGGGGGAGCAGGCACAAAAGTAGGGAGGTCAACTATAAAATGCAATTTGATATAACGGGCCCTTTCACATGTTCTGCAGTGAGCTCCCTTCCTACTATACTGGGGCCCCCCAGGTTGGCAGAAAACAAGAGATATATGTCACCAGCCCACCAAGGAAAATATAAGGGTCCAAAGCAGTGGGAGAACTATCAGGGTTGCAAAGGTTGTCTTGCCACCGGGCCCTGGTGTTCTGCCACTGTGGGGTTCCCCAGCTGTCCTGTCCCTGCTATTGACAGCGCTGGTCTGGCATCTGTCTCCTTGGCAGCGGCGGCAGTCTTCTAGGACCTAGTGCTGGTGACATTATGGGTGCATCAAGGGGAAGGCTGGCACTATTGGTTATAGAGAGCCGAGCCCCCAGCTGGTCACCTAGCAGCAGTAATGCTGTATAACCTTCTCTGTTGACATGCTGATCAGGATGTGATCCAGGTGATGCTCCCAGTCTGATCTAATAAACACAGTATTTGTTAGCATCAAGAGTACAACCACATATACAGTTGCAAAAAAAAGTATGTGAACCCTTTTGGAATGATATGGATTTCTGCACAAATTGGTCATAAAATGTGATCTGATCCTCATCTAAGTCACAACAATAGACAATCACAGTCTTCTGCTTACACTAATAACACACAAAGAATTAAATGTTTCCATGTTTTTATTGAACACACAATGTAAACATTCACAGTGCAGGTGGAAAAGGTATGTGAACCTTTGGATTTAATAACTGGTTGAACCTCCTTTGGCAGCAATAACTTCAACCAAACGTTTCCTGTAGTTGCAGATCAGACGTGCACAACGGTCAGGAGTAATTCTTGACCATTCCTCTTTACAGAACTGTTTCAGTTCAGCAATATTCTTGGGATGTCTCGTGTGAATCGCTTTCTTGAGGTCATGCCACAGCAGCTCAATCGGGTTGAGGTCAGGACTCTGACTGGGCCACTCCAGAAGGCGTATTTTCTTCTGTTTAAGCCATTCTGTTGTTGATTGACTTCTATGCTTTGGGTCGTTGTCCTGTTGCAACACCTATCTTCTGTTGAGTTTCAGCTGGTGGACAGATGGCCTTAAGTTCTCCTGCAAAATGTCTTAATAAACTTGGGAATTCATTTTTCCTTTGATGATAGCAATCCGTCCAGGCCCTGATGCAGCAAAGCAGCCCCAAACCATGATGCCCCACCACCATACTTCACAGTTGGGATGAGGTTTTGATGTTGGTGTGCTGTGCCTCTTTTTCTCCACACATAGGGTTGTGTGTTTCTTCCAAACAACTCAACTTTGGTTTCATCTGTCCACAGAATATTTTGCCAGTACTGCTGTGGAACAACCAGGTTCTCTTGTGCAAACTGTAAACATGCAGCAATGTTTTTTTTGGACAGCAGTGGCTTCCTCTGTGGTATCCTCCCATGAAATCCATTCATGTTTAGCATTTTACGTATCCTAGATTCGCTAACAGGGATGTTAGCATATGCCAGAGACTTTTGTAAGTCTTTAGCTGACACTCTAGGATTCTTCTTCACCTCATTGAGCAGTCTGCGCTGTGCTCTTGCAGTCAGCTTTACAGGACGCCCACTCCTAGGGAGAGTAGCAGCAGTGCTGAACTTTCTCCATTTATAGACAATTTGTCTTACCGTGGACTGATGAACAGCAAGGCTTTTGGAGATACTTTTATAACCCTTTCCAGCTTTATGCAAGTTATGCAGCACTTAATCCTAGGTCTTCTGAGAGCTCTTTTGTGTGAGGCATCATTCACATCAGGCAATGCTTCTTGTGAAAAGCAAACCCAGAGTTGGTGTGTGTTTTTTATAGGGCAGGGCAGCTGTAACCAACACCTCCAATCTCATCTCATTGATTGGACTCCAGTTGGCTGACACCTCACTCCGATTAGCTCTTGGAGATCTCATTAGTCTAGGGGTTCACATACTTTTCCACCTGCACTGTGAATGTTTACATGGTGTGTTCAATAAAAACATGGTAACATTTAATTCTTTGTGTGTTATTAGTTTAAGCAGAAGACTTTGATTGTCTATTGTTGTGACTTAGATGAAGATCAGATCACATTTTATGACCAATTTGTGCAGAAATCCATATCATTTCAAAAGGGTTCACATACTTTTTTTGCAACTGTATATAATCAACGGTATGTTCAGCAGCCATGTGGGCTCTATGCCTGTAAAGTGTGGGCTTTGATCAATAAAATCACTGATATTTAACACTAGGATTTGACTAGGAGCATCACCTGGATTGCATCCCGATCAGCATGTCAGAGAAGGCTCCACTGCTGCTAAGCAACCTGCAGGGAGCTCAACAGTCTACAACCAATAGAGATGGGCTTGGGTGTGTTTGAAATCCAACATGCCCGATCTCCCGCCAGGAAGCCGACACTCCACAGCACTAATCACAGCCAGTGAGACATTTCCTGATCTGTGCAGCTGCGGACCGGGAAATGTCTCACTGCCTGTGATTAGCGCTCTGCAGTGTGGGCTTCCTGGCAGGCTCTGGCATGTGGAATTTTGAACATGCCCAGCCCATCTCTAACAACAAATTGTGCTGGCCCTCCTGTACATCAGCCCCATAAAGTAACCAGCACCGGATTCCAATGTGCTGCCGCCGCTGCCATGGAGACAGAGACCAGCGCTGTAAATAGCCGGGACAGGACAGCAACCCTGGTTGTTCCACCACCGGTCCACACTGGGAGGATTCCCCCATCCACCTATAATGTGTAGATGGGGGAATTGGATAATTTCTTTTTTTTTTCATTCAACCTAATAGTTGAATGAAAAAAAGTGATCAATGTATGGGCTGCCTAAGAGCTAAGACCAGCCATAGACAGTTTAAATCTCAGCTGGTTTAGCAGGAACTGGCTGAGATTTGAACCATTAATGAGCAGATTCTCTTATGATTATCACTAGTGGTTGCTATAGCCACTAGTGATAATCACTGTTTGTCGGGAGAATACAATTGCTGGGCGGGAGGGATATTCCCCTGTCAGCACTGTCTGTGTTGATGGGGGAATCATGCATGTTTCTTTCCTGCAATCTGTGGTTGCAGGAAAGAAATTTGCACTGTCTATTACCTGCCTAACTGAAAGTGAAAGTAAATTGTGAATGTCTTGAAAGAACAGGAGAGGGGGAGGGAGACAGATGGGGGAGAGAAGGGATGGAGATAATGCAGTTCAGTGATTACAGTGTACTGCAGTCTGCAGTGCACACACTTACCCACGGTCCAGGCTAGAATCTCAAGCATCATTCACACACAGCCAGGAATGCTGCTGATTTTCATATTTCCAGCCCACACATCCCCTCTCTTCAGATACAGCACGCTGGGATAGTGTGGGCGGGACTGGAAGGAGGAGGAGGAGCTGTATCCCTGCCTGCTCGTATGTGAGAAGATTGAGGGGGGGGGGGTGGCTGGACTCGCTGGGCTGTGAAAGAGTGGCATAGACTGACACTCGGCCCAGCTTGCAGTCACCACTCTTGGAATTTACAGGCTGGTTCTCCTGTCCTAAGGAAGGGAGAAATCAGTCTGTTTTTTCAGAAACTGAGATGAAGGCTTGGGCCCCCCCCCCACAGTGCTCGTGGAGTCCTTCCTGCAACTCTCTCTTCTCCGTGCCAATCAGGATGCAGGGGAAGGAGCAGATCGGACGGCTGGGGTTATGTGAGCGCTCGCATTATGCAGTGTCAGCTAGCAGAGCGAGGGGGGAGGAATCCCCCGCAGTAGCTGACTGGGGACGCTCTTCCTCTCAGGAGAGACTGTGTTACTCCAGCGGCGGCCAAAGCAAATTACAAAAAATTCAAAAAATAAAATAATTTTTTTTTGGGGGGGGGGGGGGTGACAGCATAATGTTGGGGGGCCAGGGCCCCCTCTGGCCCTCCCTAGGGACGCCATTGCGTGTGTGTCCAGCACTCAGAAAGAGTCAGAACATCGCCATGTCTACAGCTATGTCGATGCAATCTGCTATGGGGCCCAGGATGTTTTCTGTGAGCACCGCTACAAGTGCTATGCTGCCGAGAGCTACACTGACGGATACCGGTATTCGTCTGAGACCGCATGGGAGGTTCGTGCTGTACACAATTGGAGATGTGGAAGCCTTGGGTATGCTGTGCAACAGGTGTGAAGGACTGGCTATTCACCCCCGTCCATTTGTTCGATGTCTACAGTGCGGGGAGTACCTGTTTGCTGTGGAGCAACCCACCATGCCGCCCCGTGCTTACAGAGTGGATTGGGCCACAGGAAATGTAACCGAGGAAGCTGCTGTTTTCAATTCCGCGGCTAGATCTGCGCTTGCCACATCTGCTACAACAGTTGTTCCGGAGGGAGATGGCGCTGTTACTGCCATTGAGGAGTCATCAGCGGTCAGGAAGATAACAGCAGGCCCAAATCCTAAACCAGCGGCCCCTGCAGGGGTATTGCTACACTACATTAAAAAAGAGTTTATAAAGTTAATGCGCTAGGCTGGTGCGCTCTCTTTCTTGCCTTTCTAGTGCTATGTGATTTGGGCATTTGCACTCCTAAGAGGGCAGCAAAGTGTGGCAACTGTATTGATTTGGAGAAGAGGATGAACAAGAAACTTGAAGACTGAGCATCACATTTGTGAGCAGGAGGTTGTTGATGTGCTTCGTACATTTCTTTCCCTATCTATTCCAGAATACAGAAGATAGCAGTAAATCTAAATCCAAAACCAAATAAAATATATTAGTACTATATCAGAGTGATATATTTCAGTTTACCAATCCTTAGTTGTGTTGGCTGCAATCGTTTTCTTTTTTCATTTTTTTATTTCCTGAATTTCCACCTTGGTATCCTGCGTGTAGCACACATCCTGTTCCAGGGTCACGCCTGTAGAGTGTATTTGGGCCCGTGCACCCATGGAGATTGCATTGTGCATTGTGTCCATGCAGCCGCTGCATCCCAATTTACTGCTATGGGACTGCCGACACGAGGATGAACACATCTATGCTGGTAAACACGGCCCTGCAATGGGCACGGATTAAAATGCCCTCTGTGCACGAGGTCACACTGTTCTTAGCTATGACCAATTAATTATTTAGCTCAGTATTTCAGTTTATGAACATAACATGCTTTTTCTGACCCCTAGTGGAGTCTGCATTTGATATACCAATTTTTAGCATAGACTAAACAAAAACACAAACACTCATTGGGTGTATAACTATAACTATACTAAGAAACCCATAGTAAAGTTGATTTGTGACATTAGATAATGTTCATTCACATTTATGACAATGAAGCCTCGTACACATGACCGGTTTTCTCGGTAAGAACCAGCAAGAAAATTGCTGGCAGAGCTTTCTTGCTGAGTGCGTGTGTACGAGGCTTTCAGGTTTCTCGTCAAGAAAACTGGCCAGAATCTTGACGAGAAAAATAGAGAACCTGCTCTCTATTTTCTCGTTGGGATTCTCGTCGGCCTGTTTCCCGACGAGAAACCCGAGCGTGTGTACGCTTACCTGTCACCGTGGAAACCTGTGCATGCTCGAAATGACTTTGACGCATGCGTGGTAGCTTCCTAGGCATAGGTAGGGTGTAGCAAGATGGCGGCGGCAGAATCAAATGTGACGAGCGCACGCTCGTCGTAGTCGATGATGTCACCGCTTTCGTTCCATTCAAAAGAACGGCGGTTCTTTTGAATCGAGCATATCTACACTCGGCCGGGACAAGATTCTTGTCAAGAATCTCGTCAGGGAAAAACGACTGTTTTTTTCCTGACGAGATTCTCGGTTGTGTGTACGAGGCTTAAGTGTTTCAAAAGCTGAACAGATTGCAGGTGTGCCAGCAAATCCAGAAATAGTAGAAGATTGCATCAACTGGACATTTGATTGGCAGAATGGGCAGGACTAGGAGGAGCACAAAGAATTTGGTAGTGTGATGTCATTACGGATGCTGTGGCCTTTATACCTGGGGAAGGTGTGCAGCCCACTGATGTAGAATATTACAACTGAAGTGAAGGTTGGGGTCAATGATTTAGTAGGCATGAACACAGTCAGAGAGGTTCTCAGTGACTCCAGAAATGATAAATAGTTTTAGTGTGAAAAAAAAAATGTCTTCCATTAGAATAACAGAATGGTTTATATACTTAATGAAGATATTTTGAAAAGCACTCTGTCAGGAGGATCCTGCCAGTAACAGGCGCTCCAGGTTCTCTGGAGGGGGGTGTGAGAGGGGATGGGAGAGGAGGAGGAGGAAGAGGAGAGGGGGGGAGAGGAGGAGGGGGGGGAAGAGGAGGAGGGGGGAGGAGGAGCGGGGGAAGAGGAGGATGAGGGGGGGAAGGGGAAGAGGAGGAGGAGGGGGGGTAAGGGGAAAGGGAAGAGGAGGAGGAGGAGGAGGGGAAGAGGAGGAGGGGGGGAAGAGGAGGAGGAGGAGGGGCGGAGAGGAGGGGGAGAGAGGAGGAGGGGATAGGGGGGAGGGAAGAGGAGGAGGGGAGGGGAGAGGAGGAGGAGGGGGTAAGAGGAGGAGGAGTGAAAAATGGATCACTAACCCTGTCCCTTCCACTCCTATGTCCCAGGCTGCATAGTTTACAGTGCTGAATCTGAAGTAAAAGGAAGCTCCAGTCGTTCTGCTGAAGTTACTCACTCATGTCCTGTAGCAGAGTGCTCTCGGTCCCTGACTCCCTGCTCATCCATGTGTGAAGGGCTAAGGCTGCGGGCGCTGGAAACATGCGGAGTATGCCTTCTTGAGCCACCTCCATGTCAGTGGACACTGACAGATCTCGGAAGGCAGGGCAAAGTTCGCTGATAGGAGAGTAGTGCCTGTGCAGCAGGAATGTGTGACAAGCCGCCTCTGGCTGGAGGAGACGGTGTCCAGCGCAGCAACATCAGATCAGTGTCACTGGCATCTGGCTGCATCTGGCTGCTTTGAAATCTCCCGCCCACACCCCTTTCCAGGCACAGATTGGCTGCACAAGGGGTTGTGGGCGGGCACAGGGGATACATGGGGCGGACCTAACTTACCTCCTCTTCCCTCCTAGTACAGCGGGCGCCGGGCGGGGGATGTTCACACTGCTGCGGGCGTGCCGGCGGGCGGGTCAGTGGGCGGCGAAAGTACGGTGCCAGACTCGTTGGCAACACACTCCTGCTCCTGACACTTTGGCGTCCCCTCCCCTCTGGCGCCTCGGTGCGGTGCACCCGCTGCACCCCCTCTCGGACTGGCCCTGCGAGTAGGAGCTGTAAGGGGGGCCTTCCTCTGCAATATCGGGCTCAAAACCATCAGGTACTTGACACACTCATAATTTGGGTCATATGCAGTATATATTAGCTATTTTACTATTTATACATTCTTTATTTTGCAAATATGACCAAAGATTGCTAGATGGGCTAGCTAAATACACAGCACACTAGATACTGCCTCCTTGAAGCCTCTGTTTGTCTTATTGAAACGTTGGACTGAGCCATCCCATAAGATAACCCCAGGGTTACGCCAGAGGTCCCTCCTCCCCTCTTGTCCATTGCGGGTGCTTGTATGTGACATAATCTGGGATGGACAGGATAGGAGAAGGGGAGGAGGGGCTGGCAGGGAACAGAACTCCACTGGAGGACTGATGAAGCCTGCCTCTGAAGCCAGTAGAAGGAAGAAGAAAGCCGGTACTGTAGCGTGCCCAACTGTGTCATGTGCTCTGTCCTGTGTATTGTTCTCTGTCCCATGTAATGTGCTCTGTCCCATGTAGTATTCTATGTGCTCTGTCCCATGTAATGTGCTCTGTCCCATGTAGTATTCCATGTGCTCTGTCCCATGTAATGTGCTCTGTCCCATGTGCTCTGTCCTATATATTGTTCTCTGTCCCATGTAAAGTGTTCTGTCCCATGTAGTGTTTAATGAGCTCTATCCCATGTAATGTTCCATGTGCTCTGTCCTATGTAATGTTCTCTGTCCCATGTAATGTGCTCTGTCCCATGTAATGTTCCATGTGCTCTGTCCTATGTATTGTTCTCTGTCCCATGTAATGTGCTCTGTCCTATGTAGTGTTCCATGTGCTCTGTCCCATGTAATGTGCTCTGTCCCATGTAATGTTCCATGTGCTCTGTCCTATGTAATGTTCTCTGTCCCATGTAATGTGTTCTGTCCCATGTAGTGTTCCATGTGCTCTGTCCTATGTAATATACTCTTTCCCATGTAATGTGCCCTGCTCCAATGTAATGTTCTCTGCTCCCACATAATGTGCCCTGCTCCCCCGTAATGTGCCCTGCTCCCCCATAGTGTGCCCTGCTCCCCCGTAATGTACCCTGCTCTCACAAAATTTTCCCTGCTCCTGCATGTGCTCTGCCTCCCCCTCATGTAGTGAGGCCCTTACACTGCCCTGCTGTTTATCTCAAGTTTGACCTAGAATGGAGCATCTCTGCAGAAAAAAGAAAGCACAAGTTTCACATTAAATAGATACGTTCTTATATTTAGGAGTCACTGTTCTCTGACTAATTTACTTGTGTATGTAAATTGCATCTTAAGCTATAGAGCTTGTAAACGGGCATTTAGCAACAGGCTGTAAATAGACAAAAATAAACATGTGAAAAGGTGCAGGGAGCTTTACCTGCTGGCTAAAAATTTACGTCTGAAGAAAAATACAATATTTAACATTAATTGGCAGCAAAATATACTATTTCTTAAAACATTTTTTTTTTTTTTTAATCCTGACAATAAAAAATTAAAAAGGAAAACAAACAAATTACCACTTAACATTACCTATAAACTGTAATACCTTTTATATATTTTTAAATTCTCAAACCCAGCTTGCTCTGCAGTGATGCATAAACTGAAAGTGTTTGCTAAATGCAAATTCAGTTGAAATTTTAAGTGAAATTCCAAGTTTTCCATATTGAAAGATAGACTATATTACCAAAATTATTAGGACGCCTGCCTTTACACGCACATGAACTTTATTGGCATCCCAGTCTTAGTCCGTAGGGTTCAATATTGAGTTGGCCCACCCTTTGCAGCTATAACAGCTGCAACTCTTCTGGGAAGGCTGTCCATAAGGTTTAGGAGTGTGTCTATGGGAATGTTTGACCATTATTCCAGAAGCGCATTTGTGAGGTCAGGCACTGATGTTGGACGAGAAGGCCTGGCTCTCAGTCTCCACTCTAATTCATCCCAAAGGTGTTCTATCGGGTTCAGGTCAGGACTCTGTGCAGGCCAGTCAAGTTCCTTCACCCCAAACTCCCTCACCCCAAAACCACGAGCCGACCGGCTCACGCCGGCAAAATGGCACCGCTGGGCGAACTGCCGCACCCGTACGCCGACCACCTGCGATCGCGGGCACGAGAGCCTGAACCGGGATTTGTGTGTGTAAACACACAAATCCTGGTTCTGACAGGGGAGAATAGACAGATCGTCTGTTCCTACTAAGTAGGAACAACGATCTGGCTCCTCCTCTAGTCAGTTCCATCCCCTCACAGTTAGAAACACACCTAGGGAACACATTTAACCCATTGATCGCCCCCTAGTGTTAACCCATTCCCTGCCAGTGACATTTACACAGTAATCAGTGCATTTTTTTAGCACTGATCGCTGTATAGCTGTCAATGGTCCCAAAAAAGTGTCAAAAGTGTCCAATCTGTCTGCTGCAATGTCGCAGTAGCGATAATAATCGCTGATCGCCGCCTTTACCAGTAAAATAAAAATGCCATAAATCTATTCCCTACATTGTAGATCCTATAACTTTTGTGCAAACCAATCAATATATGCCTATTGCGATTTTTTTTTTTAACCAAAAATATGTAGAAGAATACGTATCGGTCTAAACTGATGAAGAATTATTATTATTTTTTTAAATTGGGATTTTTATTATAGCAAAAAGTAAAAATATTGTGTTTATTTTTCAAAATTGTCAGTCTTTTTTTGTTTATAGTAAAAAACAAAACAAAAAAAAAAAACGCAGAGGTGATCAAATACCACCAAAAGAAAGTTCTATTTGTGGGAAAAAAAGGACGTCAATTTTATTTGAGTACAACGTCGCACGACCGTGCAGTTGTCAGTTAAAGAGATGCAGTGCCGTATCGCAAAAAAAATGGCCTGGTTAGGAAGGGGGTAAATTCTTCCAGGGCTCAAGTGGTTAAAGTTTATGTGCGTGTAAAGGTAGGCGTCCCAATACTTTTGGCAATATAGTGTAGCTCTTTAAGAGAAAAGTGACACTTTACATAAAACAATTTGATGTTTTCTGGTCACTTTTCACGATATGTAAATATCTTGAAGTCACAATCTCCGTCATTCTCTTTGTATGATCAGTCCAGTAAACACTGCTGAGAGGTCATCATGCAAATTAGGTCTTGTGATTAAATATTTACTTTATCATTTGTACATTGGAAGAGACAAATTGATCGCTGTATATTTTTATAGGGCTCTGGTGATCTGCCCCCTTCCAAATTTCTCTCTGCTCGTTAAATGACCCCAACTTCTCTGCTCTAGGCAGACAAAATGAAAAAAAAAATGCATTTATTTTTCAACTCTTTTTTACCCAGGAGATATAATAATGAAAAAAAAATCATGTATGCAAGTGTAACACTTAAACAATGATTGTACCTGCACATTTCTGTGAAAAACAATGAATTATTAAAGACTACAAGTGTTATTTAAAACGTTTCTAAAGCCAAGGGTTTTTTTTATATAATTTTGGATAGAGTGCTGTATTGTAAAACCTCTGTCAAGTTCTTTTTTTTTCTTTTTATTGCTATCGGTTTCCCAGCTAAGAAGATCTGTATTTGTCTTGTCACTGGAACAGGAAAGAAGGGATATCTTCCAATGGAGGCACCAGAGAAGAAAAAGGGAAATATTCTCAATGGGGTTGATTTTGTCAAATAGACTTTTCAAGAGAATACAGCAGGGGCGGCCCATCCATTGTGGGCGCACGGGCACCACGTCCCCTATCCACCGCCGCCGCCCTCCCTATCCATGCGTCCGGTGTACGAAAGGGGACGGGTGCATGGATAGGGAGGGCTGCGGCGGTGGATAGGGGAGGTGGCGCCCGTGCGCCCACAATGGATTCTCTTGAAAAGTCTATTTGACAAAATCAACCCCATTGAGAATATTTCCCTTCTTCTTCTCTGGTGCCTCCTTTGGAAGATATCCCCTCTTTCCTGTTCCAGTGACAAGACAAATACCCGTGCTCCCACAATGGATGGGCTGCCCTCTGCTGTATTCTCTTGAAAAGTCTATTCGTACACCGGACGCATGGATAGGGCGGGAGGGGGTTCTGTTTTTTGAAGCACTTGATTAGAGACAGAGGCTCTAATATGCTTCAAAATAGGGTGGGCTCGGGACGCAAAGCATTGTGTCTGGAGCCCACCCAGGTGTGTTGCAACAGCAAATTAACCACCTGCCTGCCGGGCACGAAAACCCCCTTCCTGCCCAAGCCATTTTTTAGCTTTCAGCGCTGTCACACTTTGAATGACAATTGCGCGGTTGTGCGAAGTGGCTCCCAAACAAAATTTGCATCCTTTTTTTCCCACAAATAGAGCTTTCTTTTAGTGGTATTTGATCACCTCTGCGGTTTTTATTTTTTGTGTTATAAACAAAAGAAGAGTGTCAAGTTTGAAAAAAAAACACAATATTTTTTACTTTTTGCTATAATAAATATCCATTTATTTTTATTTATTTTTTTAATTTTCCTCAGTTTAGGCCGATACATATTCTTCGACATATTTTTGGTAAAAAAAATCGCAATAAGAGTATATTGATTGGTTTGCGCAAAAGTTATAGCGTCTACAAAATAGGGGATAGCTTTATAGCATTTTTTTTTTTACTAGTAATGGCGGCGATCTGCGATTTTTATTGTGACTGCGATATTGCGGCGGACACATCGGACACTTTTGACACATTTTTGGGACCATTAACATTTATACAGCGATCCCTGCTATAAAAATGCATTGATTACTGTATAAATGTGACTGGCAGGGAAGAGGTTAACACTAGGGGGCGAGGAAGGGGTTAAATGTGTTTCCTAGATGTGTTCTAACTGTGGGGGGAGGGGACTGACTGGGGGAGGTGACCGATGGTTGTCCCTATGTACAAGGGACACACCATCGGTCTCTTCTCCCTGACAGGACGTGGATCTGTGTGTTTACACACACAGATCCACTGTCCTGCTCGGTTACTGGGCACGCGCATCGGGTCCACAGCGACGCGGCGCATGCGCGCCCCCAAGCTGCTTTTAAAGGCAGGACGTCATATGACGTCCTGTCAGAACAAGAGAGTCTTCCGCCTGCCGTCATTTGACGGTGGGCGGTAGACAAGTGGTTAATAATCACTGTTGCAACACTGATCCCCCTCCCAGCCAACCGGGTCTGATACCCATCACCCAAATGGCTGAAAGGACGGGCGATCCTATTGGACGCCTAGGAGGAGGGGAGGAGACGCACGGCAGAAGCAAGGAGGAAAAGACACAGGAGCCGATGCCCGATGTGCCCACCAATACCCAATACCTGGTGTGCTCGCTGCCTAGATGGGGGGTAAGTGCCGGTGGACCGGCAGACAGCAAGGGGGGTGCGGGAGTTTGAGGTGCTGCAGGGGGGTAGTTGTTTGCCTCCCCCCCCCCCCAAACAAAAAAACACCAGCCGCCACTGGAGTACAGTGGCAAAAATTATTATTTGATCCCCTGCAGATTTTGTAAGTTTGCCCACTTACAAAGAAATGAAGGGTCTATAATTGTTATAATAGGTGTATTTTAAATGATAGAGACAGAATATCAACCAAAAATTCAGAAAAAACACATGATACAAATGTTATAAATTGAGTTGCAGTTCAGTGAGTAAAATACTGTAAGTATTTGATCCCCCTACCAACCAACAATAATTCTGGCTTCCCCACAGACTGGCTACAGTAGGTGCTCATGTGGTACACAGATTAGTCTTGTCAATTTAAGAAGGCGCTCCTAAGGATAACTCGTTATGTGTATAAAAGACACCTGTCCACAGAATCTCTTGCTTCCATTCAAACCTCACCATCATGGGCAAGATCAAAGAGCTGTCAAAGGACATCAGCGACAAAATTGTAGACCCGCACAAGGCTGGAATAGGCTACAAGACCATCAGCAAGAAGAAGGAGACAACTGGTGAGAAGGAGACAACTGTTGGAGCAATTATTTGCAAATGGAAGAAATACAAAATAGCCATCAATTGCTATCGGTCTGGAGCTTCATGCAAGATTTTGACTCATGGGGTAAGGATGATCATGAGAAAAGTGAAGGATCAGCCCAGAACTACATGGGAGGAGCTTGTGACTGATCTCAAGGCAGTTGGGACCACAGTCACCGAACAAACCATTGGTAATACAATACGCCGCCATGGATTGAAATCCTGCAGCGCCCGCAAGGTCCCCCTCCTCAAGAAGGCACATGTACAGGCCCATCTGAAATTTAACAAAGAATATCTAAATGATTCAGAGAAGGATTGGGAGAAAGTGCAGTGGTCAGATGAGACCAAAATTGAGCTCTTTGTTATTAACTCAACTTGCTGTGTTTGGTGGAAGAAAAATTGTGATTATGACTAGAGGAACACCATCCCAACAGTCAAGCACAAAAATAGAAACATGATGCTTTGGGACTGTTCTCTGCAAAAGGTACCGGCCGACTTTGTCACATTGAGGGGCCAATGGATGCGGCCATGTATTGTGAAATCTTGGATGAGAACCTTCCTCCCTCAGCCAGAACACTGATGGGTTGTGGATGGGTCTACCAGCATGAAAATGACCCACAACATACCACCAAGGCTACAAAGGAGGGGCTCAAGAAGAAGCACATTAAGGTCATGGAGTGGCCAAGCCAGTCTCCAGACCTTAATCCTATAGAAAATTTATGGAGGGAAAGTACTCTACACATGGTACTACACTTCGGCTATGTTGGCCTGTTTCATTCCAGATTCCAGATTACTCTCCTTTATGTTTCAGAGGATGTTCTCAGGAAGGTACCATGGCACACATTTGGTGGACATGCCCGAGGGTATGCAGACTATGGGTCAGAGTCTACTCTCTTCTCCGCAACATACTTCATACCAACATTAAAAGAGATCCCTATGAAGCTCTTCTCTGCAAACCAGTAGCTGAATTGCTCCAACTGGAGCGCCAGCTGGCAACGCATCTCTTTGCTGCAACCAGGTTAACTATTGCTAGGGCATGGAAAACACCTATGCTTAGTTTTGAGGCAGTCAAAAATCGTATGAATGACATAATGGTAAACGAGAAACTGAATGCTATTCTATCAGATACTCACAATAAATTCCTTTGGGTCTGGCAGCCCTGGGTCAACTATATTAAACCATTCAGATTTGATACTACACTTCTTTTGATTTAATACGCTTTTGCTCCCCACCATGTGGACCCCCCTTTTTTTTTTCTCTCTTTCTTTCCCTCTCCTTCTCCATCTTTCAGTCCTCTTTCTTCTCCCGGTTCTCTATCTTTAGCTTGATATTCCATTCATCCTTTTAGACTAAATGAACAAAAACTAAAACTCGCTCTTATGGAGACATACAAAAATAAATAACAAGTGAAAAGGAATTATTATATGCGCAGCTGCTACAGCAAAAGGCACTAACACCTTGAGAAATAAAAAATTATAAAATGTAGCGCTAGCGAATATAAATGTGCTCAATACAAACGTATGTGTGAATGTCAACCATCTAAATCTTTCGGGATGATGGTACACACTATTAGTGAAAAGATTATGCACCAAAGATTGGTGTCACCAGAAATGCAGTAGGTGTAATACTAAATGTTACCACTAAAAGTGATCAACTAAGTAAAACCCAAAAATATACTGTGCAAAACATTAAATGAACTGAACAACCAGGCAAATAGCTCTAGGAGTAATTCACAGTACTACAGATGATTTTCAACATCAAAGGAATAATGTCCCATATGCAGTGGTTGTAATATAGAAGGAAGGAAAAAATTTATTTAAAATAAAAAAATAAAATAAAATAAAAGTCACCCAACATTCGACATCTAGGACCGATAATGTTTGGTGAAATTCAGCAGTTGGCTCAATAACAGCAGAGATCAGACGACCATGTGGGGAATAAAAAGAAAAAGTAACTTGTGAAGTACCGCTTAGGAACAGATTAACAATACGCTGTTATTGGGAAAACTCACAAGCCTTCAATGATAACCGAGCGTCAGTGTGTTCCGGGTTCACAACGGCGTGCGTTCCACAAGAACCGGAAACAGCGTCACTGGTTCTTAATGTTGACCGGAAATCCGTCAATGCATTTTGCCCCTCCTCCAGGGCATCATCAAGGACACCCTTTAATGTTTTGCACAGTATATTTTTTGGTTTTACTTAGTTGATCACTTTTAGTGGTAACATTTAGTATTACACCTACTGCATTTCTGGTGACACCAATCTTTGGTGCATAATCTTTTCACTAATAGTGTGTATCATCATCCTTTTAGACTGCCAGGCCACCAGGCGTTGGCCTGGGTGGGATGGTTATATCGCTAGCTTTATAGCATTGGTCAAAGTTAGATTCTGGTTAATATACAATTTTGAATGACATGGTTCATAAAGGCTGACGTTTAACAATATATGTGAACGCTTTAGTTCTACACTTCACACAACGTTCCTCAGGTTAATGAAGCTCCAGTTTACGCTTCTCACTTTTCAGAAGTTTCGTATGTCCGATTTTGGTATTTCCGGAATTTGAATATTTCTATTTTGCTTATCCTGACTTTGCTTAATGTTTAACTGCAATGTATCCACCAAAATGTCAAGCAGTACTGTTTGAATATTAATAAAATCTTTGTAAAAGAAAATTTATGGAGGGAGCTAAAACTTTGAGTTGCCAAGCAACAACCAATAAACCTTAAGGATTTAGAGATAGAGAAGATCTGTAAAGAAGAGTGGACCAAATTCCCCCTGAGATGTGTGCAAACTTGGTAACTAAATACAAGAAACGTCTTACGTCTGTGCTTGCCAACAAGGGTTTCTCCACCAAGTACTAATCATGTTTTGCTTGGGGATCGAATACTTACTTTACTCACTAAACTGCAACTCAATTTATAACAATTGTATTGTGGGTTTTTTCTGGATTTCTGGTTGATTTTCTGTCTCTATCATATAAAATACACCTATGATAAAATTATAGACCCTTCATTTCTTTGTAAGTGGGCAAACTTAAAAAATCAGCAGGGGATCAAATAATTATTTTCCCCACTGTATGCACTTTGCAAGGGAATTTGCCCAAGAGCTTAGTGAATGCAGTGAAGTTTCACGTTTCAAATAATTGGATGATACAGGCCAGCAGAGCTTCACCGCATTCACTAAGCTCTGGGGTCAATTCACTTGCAAAGTGGGCAGCCAGTTTGTATCTAGTAAATCAACCCCTGTGTTTCGAATGTAGCACCCTGATGTTTAGGCAGGGTTGCTCTTAAATTTATTGCAAGTGATAGCTTCCTTGGCTAATTGTCAGGAGGTCAATTGATTTCGCCCTAATTCTGGAAATGCTGCACTTCTCTCTTCTGTCGCTAGATGGCCGGGTATCTGGTGACATTAGATAAGACAAGGGCATTGCAAAGACAGATTAGGAATAAATGGGCTGTCTCAGCCAATGGGGAGGGATTTTCTTGAGTCCCTTGGCCTACTGGGAGAGCCTATTTATTTGGGTGGAGTAAGGTGATTGGGGTTTTCTGCCACCTGGACAGCTGTCTGGGTGGATGTGTGTTATATTTCCCCGGGCTGCTAGGCCAGAAACGTAAGGCCTATCCCGGGGACATCTGGCTGCTAGGCTGACTGAGGGCCTATCCAGAAGCAAGAAGCAGTGTAGGGTTGGGACTGCGGGCTTGTAGTCCAACCAGAAGTAACGGTTCTGCCGGCTGGAGAACCTGTCGTGGTCAGAGGTAGAGGGGGAAGCTGTCGCCACTAAGGGCACTTTCACACTTCTAGCGCCGCTATTTTTAGCGTCACTTTACCCTCATTGTTGCGGTGATTTTCGGCCGCTAGCGGGGCGGTTAAAAACGCCCGCAAAGAGCCACTGCAGCGGCGCTTTGCCGGCGGGTCGGCGGCACCGCCTATTGATTTCAAAATGTATTCACCGCTCCTAAAGCGCTGCAAAGAAGCTGCTTGCAGGACTTTTTTTGACTTCCTGCCAGTGCAGCCCCCCAGTGTGAAAGCACTCTGGCTTTCACACTAGGATTGCAGCTGAGGCTGTTTTCAGGTGCTTTACAGGCACTATTTTTAGCGCTAAAGTTCCTGAAAAACGCCTCCAGTGTGAAAGGGGTCTAAGGCACCTTGTTACCAGGGACCACTGTGAGTAGCTGAAGCAAGTACCAGAGCAGTATTCTCACCAGCCGGGGACGATGAAGAAGTGGGAAACGTCAGCAGGAGCCAAGGGACTTAGCCAGTGGAGGTGGCGCTTGCAGAGCATTATTGTGTGCCAAGCAAGGGACCAAGCAGGCCAGTGGGGTGACACTTGAGGAGTATCTGTGCGTGCCAAGCTAGGAACCCAGCAGGGATGTGGGGGTGACGCTTGAGGAAGATACTGAATGAGAAGATTGTAAAAGCTCATGGGATCCCGTGGCCAGTGGATCAGGAAGTCTAGTGAAAGACTGGGAGCTCAGTGGAGTGAAGTTCTACAATAGGAGACTGTATATGAAGTGAAGGAATTCATTGCAACCTTCTTTAGAAACTGTTCCAAGATTGGTGCCATAGGAGACAGCATTCCTACTCATGCAGATGTGGTGTCTAGCTGAATACCTTACCCTGCATGGCTGTCTGCCTATAGAAGTCTATAGAAGTCTCGGAGTCTGCCAATTAACATTGCAACTACTTAAGGGTGTTGTAACGGCACCCCAAGTATGAAAGGGGTTAACGCAGTTTAGGATATTCTCTCTCCGAACACACATCAGCTACCGACACTCCACAGTCAGGCGACCGAGACCCATAGGAATAATTCTTCCAGAAATACGAGACAAACGCTCTGTATGAGGTTTCCAACTGGTCTGACAATCTTTATTGAAAAACTACAAGTTTTATACACCAAGAGAGGAGGTTCTTACATTCTCCTCATTTTCCTCTGACAATACACCTTTGACCAGACCTAATTTACATGAGCTAATTAACTACAGCTGATGACTCAGACACATGACCTTACTGTCTCCTAAACTACAGTACACATTTATCAAAAGGACTTCTTCACACAATACAGGGTCAATTATCACAATGAAAGATCCTCAGAAGCCATCCTAGATTCATTTACATCACAACAGGCAGGTGGGCTGGAGTTGGTGACATTAGCATCTAACAGTATGTGTCCCAACATTATGAAGGAGTCACTTTTTCAGTTAATCTGTTGAGTTCATAATCAAACAGTAAATAGTTCTTTACAGATATCCTGGGGAATATTGTGGAAAAATGTCACAGTCCCATTTTAAAGCAATCCAAGACATATTCTTAATGTCCATTATTTTCTTGCTCACCCTGTGCCCAAAGTGACCCCTGTCACACATCTCCCCTTTCAGCAGGAGACTAACACAGGAGGAGACCCCAGACGGGTTGACTCCGAAGTTAGTCCATAGTTCCATTGCTCTAATGCCTGGACAACCTATCAGCATTGCCATTTTGCTTACCGGGTCAGTAGCTGATGGTGAAGTTGTAAGGTTGCAGGGCGAATAATGGAATTCAGTTCTGGAACAGTCACTTGCTTTGCTCTCTCAATGGCTCCCAAAACTTGTTGCTGATGCTCTTGGGAGAGGTAAGGCAAAACCTGGGCGCAAATCCCATTTAACCTTTTGACAATTTCAGCCTGTTTGTGCATTTCAATGTTCAAGCCATGGGACATCTCATAATACATGACGTAGTGTCGTTGCATCTCCGATTTCTCCCTGGCCAACTTGTCACATTCCAATTCTAGACTGTGATATTTTGCCTGATCTAAGGTACATGTCGGGGGAGATAGTCTTACCCGGGTCTCGGCAGCAAGCGGGTCGGTTCCAGCAGCATGGGTCTGGGCACAGGTAGTCACTGGGTTGGCTTCAGCGGGGCCCATCGGGGCATAAGCAGAAACCAGGGGGGCCAAATCATTCCCCAGTAGTACATCCGCTGGCAAATCCTTCATCACCCCCACATTCACGTGTCCCGAACCAACCCCCCAATCCAGGTGAACACGGGCAACGGGTAGCCGGAAGACGGTGCCTCCCGCTACTCTTACGGCTACAGTGTCTCCGGCATGTTGGCTCTCTGGGATGAGGTTCTTCTGTAGTAGGGTCTTGGTGGCGCCAGTATCACGTAGGCCATTGGCTACCTTTCCATTGACCCAGACAGTCTGCCTGTGTTGCTGCCGGTTGTCCCGGTTAGCTGCTTGTATTGGATCAGCCTCGTGCAGGACGCCCCAATGTTCTTCCTCCTCAACGCAGTGGGTCGCAGGCATGGATGTGCGTGGGTTCCCCCCTGCTGGCTGTCTCCACAACTGGGACTGCCTGGCTGGATTCAATGGACAGTCTGTTTTTTTGTGCCCTAGCTGTTTACATCCGAAACACCTGATGGGTTGTGAGTAGTCCTGGGAGTTGAACCTGGGCTGCTAAGGATAAGTGGCCGCTGGAGGTGGTGCTGAAGTTGGGTTAGAGGCTGGTAAACGGGTAGAGATAGTGGATAGCGCTCGCTTCCGCCTGACCTTCGAGAGTCCAGATATTCATCGGCCAAAGTAGCCGCTTGCTGTACAGTCCGTGGTCGCTTATCTCGCACCCAATCCCGTAATACCAGAGGGGTGTGGTTAAAGAACTGTTCTAAGAGTACTAGCTGGGTGATGTCCTCTATGGTATGAGCGTGGCTTCCCTGGAACCAGCCCTTAAGGTTTCGCTGCAGACGATGTGCCCACTCCACGTATGTTATGTTGGTTTGTTTCCGGGATTCTCTAAACTTAATCCGGCTGGCTTTGGGTGTAATGGCAAATCGGGCTAGCAGAGCTTCTTTTACCCGGTCATAGTCTTTAGCGTCCTCATCCTCCAGGGCCCGATACGCATCCGCCGCTCTGCCAGTTAAATTACTCGCCAGTAAGGCGACCCAATCTTGGGGCAGTACTTCATGTATCTGGCATAGTCTCTCAAAGTCCTGCAGGAACGCTTCAATTTTCTCCTCTCCTTCCTTAAATAGTTTGAACGCCCGAAAGGGCAGCTTACGGAAAGGCACTGCATCTTAAGGTGTTGTCTCCGATTGCCGTATTTTCGCCATTCTCCGCTCATGTTGCCGCTCTAGTTCTCTCTCTTGTCGCTCATCCTGCAGCTGGATGTCTCTAATGGCATTCTGTATGGCGGTCTCTGATGGGTTACCACCATATAATGCCAACCGCTCTTGAACTCGTTGCTGAAACAAGTCTTCAACTGACCGGGGTCCTGCATCACCATTCCTCTGATCCATCTCGGCTAGCTCACTGATCAGGGTGGCCTTGTTCTTTGTCCCACCGGTCCCTCCACGGCTCTCAAGTAAGTCTTTCAGCGTGGCTTTCCTGCAGGCTGCATAGCTGGTCATTCACTGTGGTGGTTTGGAGTGTCCCAGTAACTGGAGAGAAAATCCCACTGCTGCCAACCAATGTAATGGCACCCCAAGTATGAAAGGGGTTAACGCAGTTTAGGATATTCTCTCTCCGAACACACATCAGCTACCAACACTCCACAGTCAGGCGACCGAGACCCATAGGAATAATTCTTCCAGAAATACGAGACAAACGCTCTGTATGAGATTTCCAACTGGTCTGACAATCTTTATTGAAAAACTACAAGTTTTATACACCAAGAGAGGAGGTTCTTACATTCTCCTCATTCTCCTCTGACAATTCACCTTTGACCAGACCTAATTTACATGAGCTAATTAACTACAGCTGATGACTCAGACACATGACCTTTAGGCCAGCCTTACTGTCTCCTAAACTACAGTACACATTTATCAAAAGGACGTCTTCACACAATACAGGGTCAATTATCACAATGAAAGATCCTCAGAAGCCATCCTAGATTCATTTACATCACAACAGGCAGGTGGGCTGGAGTTGGTGACATTAGCATCTAACAGTATGTGTCCCAACATTATGAAGGAGTTACTTTTTCAGTTAACCTGTTGAGTTCATAATCAAACAATAAATAGTTCTTTACAGATATCCTGGGGAATATTGTGGAAAAATATCACTGTCCCATTTTAAAGCAATCCAAGACATATTCTTATAGTCCATTATTTTCTTGCTCACCCTGTGCCCAAAGTGACCCCTGTCACAGGTGTCATGGCCTTAACCCTCTCTCCCACAGTTCTGTTTAACCACTTAAGCCCCGACCAATATGCAGCATAAAGACCAGGCCTCTTTTTGCGATTCGGCACTGCGACTCTTTAATTGAAAATTGCGCGGTCGTGCGACATCCTTTTTTCTCACAAATAGAGCTTTCTTTTGGTGGTATTTGATCACCTCTGCGGTTTTTATTTTTTGCGCTATAAATAAAAATAGAGCGACAATTTTGAAAAAAATGCAATAATTTTAACTTTTTGCTATAATAAATAGCTCCAAAAAATATATAAAAAAACATTTCTTTTCCTCAGTTTAGGCCGATACGTACTCTTCTACATATTTTTGGTAAAAAAAATCGCAATCGGCGTTTATTTATTGGTTTGCGCAAATGTTATAGCGTTTACAAAATAGGAGATAGTTTTATGGCATTTTTATAAAAAAAAACATTTCTTACTAGTAATGGAGGCAATCAGCGATTTTTTTCGTGACTCCGACATTATGGCGGACACATCGGACACTTTTGACACATTTTTGGGACCATTGTCATTTTTACAGCGATCAGTGCAATAAAAATGCACTGGTTACTGTAAAAATGACACTGGCAGTGAAGGGGTTAACCACTAGGGGCGCTGAAGGGGTTAAGTGTGCTTTAGAGCGTGATTCCAACTGAGGGGGGCGTGGCTACGAATGACACGTCACCGATCTCTGCTCTGATTACACAGAGCGGAGATCGGTGACAGTGTCAGTAGGCAAGCGGGGAGATGTTGTGTTTACACTAACATCTCCCTGCTCCATCCCTCCATGAGATGATCACGGGGATCCCCGCGGCGATCGAGTCCCGCGGTCTGACTCACGGGGATGACTGCAGGGTCGCGAGCACGCCGCCAGCGGCGCGCGACCACAGGGCAGGCAGTTAAAGGGGACGTACAGGTACGTGATTGTGCCTGTACGAGCCATTCTGCCGACGTATATATGCCGTGAGCGGTCGTTAAGCGGTTAAGAGACAATAAATCTCTTTGCATTCAAGAAGTGTCTGGCACCCATCAATCCATCTTGCATTACACCCACCATGCCTTGTAACCCACTCTACACAGAAGGATGTCATCTGTCCCTAACTCTGGAGGTCACCATTAGGCCTAAAGAGGCCCGGGACTTTGCTACACAAAGAAAAAGGCAAAAATCTTTACAGATTTCAAATAAATAAGGAAGCCACACAACATGTCAATGTGTTTTTATGCTGTGTGGTCCTTTTCTAAACTGTAGAGTCCTGGATGTTAGTGGGAGGAACCATGGAGAGTTGCAGGGAACAGATCATAAGCTTGACACTTCCAGAAGTGTTGGTTTCTCTGCAGACTTCTGTGGAGGATTCCTCTTCAACTGAGAAGTAGTTAGTGGACCAAGCAATGAGGAAGGTAAGAATCCAATCTCTTCTTTTACAGATGTAGAACTACCTCCGTAGGAGCCCCTGAATAGGCTGGGTCCTCTGTTCTTTGCCTTGACCTTCTGAAGAACCTCAGCACCTTTGATCACTGAAAGTAATACTTAGTACCAAATAGTAGTTCTATATCAAATAAAACAGACACCAATCTAGGTAGTAAAGGAAAACGTAATATATTGCCACCCAATATGGTTGGTAACTAGACAAACATAAAATGGATTAGCAATGGTAATAACACAATTAAGCATACAAAGTGATTATCAGTAAGGACTAGGCATAAGATGATATTTGGAGTCCAGATCAGCATAAACAGTAGCAAGGCCATCTCAAATGCAGCAGTGAGCAGTAATAAAGTTTAACCGCTTCAGGATTTACTACTACAGGGTGCCTGTCTGTGCAGGATCACGTATATATATATATATATTGTGAGGGGGTTAGCTCGGCAGCGGGTGTGTGTGACCCCCGGGATGGGCTCCCCACACAAAACAGGCCCAGCAAACGGAGGTTGTGGTTTTCAAAATCAAAAAGGTGCGGTTTATTTTCTATTTACAGTGACAAAACACAGCAAAGCAAAAGAAACATAACCAAAATAAATCCTGGTCAAGTTGACCTCTGACTAAACATACAGGTTTCCTAACTAACAACTGGGATCAGCCTAGTGCTGTCCTAGTCCCTAAGTCCCTGGTTTTAAATGTCCAAGCAAATAGCCACACAGGCTTTGTCTCACCGCACAGGGGTTCACTCTCCCTAGACAGTCCACACAGGTCTGGTTCCAGGCATGAGCTAACATCTAATGAAGCTGGGAGTTCTTATAGAGGCCTAAATGAGCTGACAAGCTTCAGCTGGTCTCATCAACTCCCTGTCTGTACGACGCCCCACACTCTCCCTAGAGGTATGAGTCATCCATGAGCCCACTAGCCTTATACAACTCTCCACCTAGTTGTATAAGTCGGCGTAAAGCCTGAATCTGGGCGAAATATATCTACCCCCCTGGATGCAACCAGGTGACTTTACCTTCCTGCTGTCACATACCCCCCCCTCTTGTTTTAACCTCGGGGTTGGAACACCAGCAATCAGGCATTCATGTACTCGAGACAAAGCATCCACATTCCCCATTTGAACGCCAGGGCGATGCTTTACTGTGAAGTTGAATTCCTGGAGGGCCAGGAACCACCTATTCACTCTTCTATTTGTTTCCTTGTTTTGAGCCATCCACTTTAACGGAGCGTGATCCGTAACCATGTCAAAGTGCCTACCTAGCAGGTAGTACCGAAGGGAATCTAGAGCCCACTTCACCGCTAAACACTCCTTTTCAACGGTGGCGTAATTTACCTCATGGGACTTCAACTTCCTGCTGAGGTAAATGACTGGGTGCTCTTCCCCGTTCCAGACCTGGGACAATACTGCTCCTAACCCCACATCTGACGCATCACTTTGTACGACAAAGTCTTTAGAGAAGTCGGGTGAGTACAACACTGGCTGGCTACATAAGGCTTGTTTCAAGAATTGGAATGCTGCCTCAGCCTCGGGGGTCCATTTAATCATGACCGACCCTTTCCCCTTCGTCAGGTTGGTTAGGGGCACAGCCTTAGAAGCAAAGTGGGGAATGAATCGCCGATAATACCCAGCGATTCCCAGAAAGGCTCGTACCTGCTTCTTGCTGTTGGGACGTGGCCAACTCTGGATGGCCTCGACTTTGTTGAGTTGGGGTTTTATTACTCCCCTCCCAATGGTGTACCCAAGATATTTGGCCTCCTCCTGCCCAATGGTACACTTCTTGGGGTTAGCCGTAAACCCCGCTTCCCGAACAGAGTCCAGGACTGCTTGCACTTTTGGCAGATGTGAGGCCCAATCTGTGCTATGGACAATTACGTCATCCAGGTAAGCCGCAGCATACTTCCGATGGGGCCTCAGCATCTGGTCCATTTTCCGCTGGAATGTGGCCGGCGCATTCTGTAACCCGAACGGCATTCTTTTATATTGGAACGCCCCGTCTGGGGTTACAAATGCGGTTTTCTCTTTGGCCGACTTGGCCAGGGGGATTTGCCAATACCCTTTTGTGAGGTCAAGAGTCGTCATGTATCGGGCTGTTCCCAGCCGGTCGATCAACTCATCTATACGTGGCATGGGGTAGGTGTCAAATTTTGTAACTTTGTTCAACTGACGAAAATCGTTACAAAATCGCCAGCTCCCATCCGGTTTAGGCACCAACACGATGGGACTAGACCAATCACTTTGGGACTCCTCTATCACCCCTAAGTTCAGCATTTTCTGTACTTCCTCCCGTATTGCTTCCCGTCGAGCCTCTGGGATCCGATAGGGTTTTAACTTCACCCTTTCACCGGGCGGGGTAATGATGTCATGCTCTACCCCAGATGTTTGTCCCGGCAGCTCAGAGAATACCTCCTTGTTGCGAAGCACAAACTCCTTAACCTCCTGTTGTTGGGGTTGTGACAAGGTGGCTGCTATTCCAACCTCAGGAATCACGCAACCAGTTTGAGCTGGTGACCAAGTGTCTGCGACTAGGGACTCTCTATCCCTCCAGGCTTTCAACAGATTAACGTGATAGATCTGTTCGGGCTTTCGCCTTCCTGGTTGTCTGACCTTGTAATTCACTTCGCTCACTTTTTCCATTATCTCGTAGGGGCCTTGCCATTTGGCAAGGAATTTACTTTCAACCGTAGGGACAAGTACCAATATCCTATCCCCCGGGGAAAAGGTACGGGTCTTGGCTCCACGGTTGTACACTCTCTGCTGTGCCAACTGCGCTTGGGCCAAATGTTCCTTCACGATGGGCATTACCTGTGCAATTCGATCTTGCATCAGGGCGACATGCTCAATCACACTCCTGTGGGGAGAACTCTCACTTTCCCAAGTTTCCTTGGCAATATCCAACAGCCCTCTTGGGTGTCTCCCATACAGTAACTCAAAGGGGGAGAATCCCGTAGAGGATTGGGGCACCTCCCTAATAGCAAACATCAAATTAGGAAGTAAACAGTCCCAATCCTTTCCATCTCTATCCACCACTTTCTTCAACATTTGTTTTAGGGTTTTGTTGAATCTTTCAACCAGCCCATCGGTTTGGGGGTGATACACAGACGTACGCAATTGCGTCACTTTGAACAATTTACACAGCTCTTTCATAACCCGGGACATAAAGGGTGTACCTTGGTCCGTAAGCAGTTCTTTACAAATACCCACCCGGCTAAAAACAAGAGATAGCTCTTTGGCTATGGTTTTGGCCGAGGTATTTCGGAGAGGGATCGCTTCTGGATAACGGGTGGCATAGTCCATTATAACTAATATGTACTGGTGCCCCCTAGCGGACTTGATTATAGGACCTACCAAATCCATGGCGATCCTCTCAAACGGGACCTCAATGATGGGTAGAGGGACCAGCGGGCTACGGAAATGTGGCATCGGGGCCAACCTCTGACACACAGGGCAGGAGGAACAATAATTTTCTACGTCCTTCATCACCCCCGGCCAATAGAATCTCTGTAATACCCTCTCTCGGGTTTTCTCTGTCCCCAGATGACCTCCAAGAATGTGCCCATGGGCCAACTCCAACACCAACTTCCTGTAAGGTTTGGGCACCACAAGCTGCTCAACGGTTTCTTCTGCCCTTTTTGCCACCCGATACAGTAGGTCCTTCTCTACGCTGAAGTATGGGTAAGTGCAGGTATTATCTGGGTTCACTAACTCGCCATCTATTTTCACTACGTTTTCCCGTGCCTTTATTAGGGCGGGGTCTTTCAACTGTTCTGTGGCAAAGTTTTCCCTGTGAACCTCAAGATCAGAAAACTCCACAGACGGTAGGTTTTCGTCTGAGGAGGTGGGCTCCTCTCCAGTTTCTTGAGTCTCCCCTGCCAATACTGATAAGGGAAATTCCGGAGAGTCCTCACCACTCTCAGGGGAGTTCTGGCTATCACATTCCTGGTACATAGGGGCACCAGTGAGGGGCTCAGGATCATCCCACAGTTCCCAGAACTTCGGAAAATCCCTTCCCACAATGGCGTCATGCGGTAACTGAGATACTAAGCCCACTGGATGAGAGAGGGTACCTTTGGGGGTCTCGAAACACACTGTAGTCACTGGATACTCTCGGGTGTCCCCATGCACACAAATAACAGCTACCTTGCTATTCCCAGAGACCTCTGTTTTAACTAACTCAGCCTTTATCAGGGTCACAAGGCTACCTGAATCCAGCAATACCACAACATTTCTACCTTTAACACACATTTTGCATAAATGTTTCTCAGTTCCTCGAATGGCAGTGCATGCGACTGTCGCACACAGCGACTGACGTCTGCCCGTCAGAAAGTCACACTGCATGGGTTCCTCCACAACCGGGCAATTGGCTGCAATATGTCCCGCTTGCCGGCAGCGGTAGCAAACGATCCTTCTTGCCGCCTCTTGAGCCGCTGATTTCCCAGGCTGTTCTCGCCAAACTTGGGGTAGAGCTCCCACCCTCTCACTCTCTCCACCCTCACCCCTTGGAATCCTCTTATCCGCCCCTGGGGATGGTCTGGTCTTAGGGTGGAAAGTCCGAGTGTCTCTGGAAGAGGCCGTCAGGTTCTCTGTAGCCAAGTATTTCTCCACACGATCCACAAGACCATCGGCCGTCTCTGGGTCTCCATGGCTTACCCACTTTTGGATGGCAGTAGGAAGAGCTCTCAAAAACCGATCCATTACAACACGTTCCACAATCTTTGGTGCGGACAAAGTCTCTGGCTGTAGCCACTTTCTGCTCAGGTGAATGAGATCATACATTTGAGACCTGGGGGGTTTTCCAAGCTGGAAAGTCCAGTTATGCACACGCTGAGCCCGGACAGCCTGGGTGACACCCAGCCTTGCCAATATTTCAGCTTTTAGCATCACATAGTCTTTTGCTTGGTTAGGCTCAAGGTCATAGTAAGCTTTCTGCGATTCACCAGTTAACAGAGGAGCCACCAGTCCAGCCCACTGCTCCTCAGGCCACTTTTCTCTTTCAGCGGTCCTTTCAAATGTGGTCAAAAATACCTCTGGATCATCCTCTCCAGTCATTTTTGTCAATAAACGACTCACCCCAAAGGACGCGGTATTAGTGGGACGGCTTTCCTCACTGGTCTGCGGACGTTGCTGCATTACTGCTTCCATCTGTTGTTGTAGTCTCTGCTCTTGCTTCTGCAACAGGTCTATGAAGCGGGCCTCAGATTGCTGCTGGGCTCGTTGCTGAGCCTCCAGACTCTGTTGCAAAGTTGCGTTTGTCTGCTGCTGGGCTGCAAGGCTCTGTTGATGAGCTTGCTGCTGGGCTGCGAAGTTCTGTTGTTGAGCTGCAAGGCTCTGTTGATGAGCTGCAAGGCTCTTTTGCAAACCTGCATTTGTCTGCTGTTGATTGGCATTTGCTAGAGCCAGCTGCTTCAGTATCTCCTCCATGCTGGCTTAAAAAAAAACTGCCACTGGTTCTCCACCAACTGTGAGGGGGTTAGCTCGGCAGCGGGTGTGTGTGACCCCCGGGATGGGCTCCCCACACAAAACAGGCCCAGCAAACGGAGGTTGTGGTTTTCAAAATCAAAAAGGTGCGGTTTATTTTCTATTTACAGTGACAAAACACAGCAAAGCAAAAGAAACATAACCAAAATAAATCCTGGTCAAGTTGACCTCTGACTAAACATACAGGTTTCCTAACTAACAACTGGGATCAGCCTAGTGCTGTCCTAGTCCCTAAGTCCCTGGTTTTAAATGTCCAAGCAAATAGCCACACAGGCTTTGTCTCACCGCACAGGGGTTCACTCTCCCTAGACAGTCCACACAGGTCTGGTTCCAGGCATGAGCTAACATCTAATGAAGCTGGGAGTTCTTATAGAGGCCTAAATGAGCTGACAAGCTTCAGCTGGTCTCATCAACTCCCTGTCTGTACGACGCCCCACACTCTCCCTAGAGGTATGAGTCATCCATGAGCCCACTAGCCTTATACAACTCTCCACCTAGTTGTATAAGTCGGCGTAAAGCCTGAATCTGGGCGAAATATATCTACCCCCCTGGATGCAACCAGGTGACTTTACCTTCCTGCTGTCACAATATATATATATATATATATATATATATATACACGTGATTCTGCACTTCCACCTGCAGGTGGCGTGAGCGCGCCGCCTGCGAGACACTTTTGCTGTAGTTAATCACAGCAGAAGCTGATCTGCAGGTGCCGGGCACTGGATGTCCAGTATGGGTGCGGTATGGATTGGGTACACTTGGTGTCCTGCTCTTAGTGGCTCAGTCCCTGCTTGTAGTAGCAGCGATGGGTGAATAACCTTCTCACCAGTTCCCGGATGTGGGGTTAACCTCTCACTGTGGAACAAGGACCCCCTCAGTCTCCCAGAAAGCCTCCCATGATCAGCGTTGGGAAGCGGAGGGTGAGACAATGCTTCAGTCTCCCTGCAGGTGCAAGTGCTGCAATGTGGGCGGTGCTGCACTGCCCCCAGGTGTCCTCGCTCCCAGTATCAGGCTCGGAGCTCCGCTGGTATGGTCTCCAGCTGGAAGGCGAATATCTAGACAAAGGTGTCCTCTCTGCAACTCCCTCGGTGCTAAAAGGAAGAACTTAGCCAGGTAGTTTAATAAAAAATCTTCCCTCTACTCCTCCCAATGCAAAATGCATATAAGGATCTGTAGTGTAACCATTTTAGTGTAGCCATTATATGACTGTTATCTCTACAACTCCAAGCATTCTCAGCGTTCTGCATAGAAGTCTATGGGCTTGCTTGGTTTTAGCTCTCCCCCTGCTGGCCGGAGGAGGATAGTGCAACATAACATTAATATCACAGTAGAGGGAAGAAGGCAAATAAAGAGTAATGTCTCCTTCTCCATGTTGCTGTAGCAGAGCGCCTGGCTACAGAGGGTGTTCTTTTTTGCCAGAATTGATTTTCCTGATACAGTCACTTAAAGTCAGCTGCATTGTTATTGGTTATTAAGCTTACCTCCTGTGCACACTACAGACATACTGCTAATAAAGCTAAACTTTAAATAATGCCAGAAGAGTGCAGACATGTCAATGGTACATCATCAGCTGGTGAATTGCTGCCTATCTAAGGATAATGGTGCTTATCCGGATGCATGCTGGGAGGCAAGACTATGAAGGCCTGCAACCAGTCCGACAACGTACATGGAAGAGGCTATGGGATTGTTACACACGACCGTTTTTCCTGTCATGCAAAAAAACCAAAGTTTTTCTCAACGTGATTCGTTGTGATCCTCTCAAGCCTGCCTTGCATACACACGTTCATGAAAAAAAAAACGCTTGAGCAAAGCGCGGTGACGTACAACACTTACGAAAACACGTACGACGGCACTATAAAGGGGAAGTTCCATTCGAATGGCGCCACCCTTTGAGCTACATTTGCTGATCTCATGTTAGTAAAGTTTGGTGAGAGACGATTCGCGCTTTTCAGCCTCGTGCTTTTCTGTCCGTTACAGCGTGACGAATGTACTATCGCCATTACAAACACTAGTTTTACCAGAACGAGCGCTCCCGTCTCATACTTGATTCTGAGCATGTTTTTTTTCCCCTCGGAAAAGTATACACACGAGCGGTTTTCGTGACGAGAAAAAGAACGATGGGAAAAACAACGAGAAAAAATAGAGCAGGTTCTAATTTTTTTGCGGGCAGTTTTCTCGTTCAGAAAACTGCTATAGAGCATACACACGACCGGTTTTCACAACCAATCTAAAAAATGGCAGTTTTCTCGTTATGAAAAACGGTCGTGTGTATGCGGCATAAGATTAAAGGATGCTTTCCTCTGTACCCTTCAAGCTGACAATGACAAGCTAAATAGGTTCCTTATCAATGATGTGTTTCCTTATATAATATATTTATGTTATGATATTTACCTGTAAAAACTTTGATTGTGTAGACATCCAAAAGACCCGAGACATCTGCTAGATGCCACCAGCCACAGCAGACTCAAAGCTGCCACTCAAGTGATACTCTATAGCAGCCTTTCCTAACTAGGGTTATTCCAGAGGTTGCTAGGGGTTGCTTTTGCTGTGGCTGATTTATCTCTCTTTTGATGGCGCCTGCAACCCAAACCTGTCCCAAAGGGTGGCCTTCTGAATATTACTGCAAGAGAGACATTCTTCCCACTTGCCATTCCCCTTCACTTCTCCCCTGCAGGTTATATAGGGAGGTTATTTAGGAAGGCGAGTGGAAGAGGCAAAGAGCTGGGTCAGCACAGAGAATAAGTAGACACTCCAAGAAAATGACCGGCAAAGAAGGACGGGGCTATACTAGGAAATTGACTTTCCTGGAATAGTAAAATTTAGATAGAAGGTTCAGAGACACATTGCAAGTGAATAAAAAAAAAATTGTATGAAAAAAAAAAAAACAATGCAAGTAAGCATACAGAATATTAGATTTTTCTTTACTTCTTTACCTGCAATTTCTTTTCCGTTAGCAACAGTGTCTCTTTAAGAATATACACACAATCTGGCCACTGCCCATTTTTCATCTGCCAGAAGTGAGAACAGAAAAAAAGACAAGTTGGTACAGAGATGTAGGTTACATCTGTAACTCATAATTCAATGAACAGTCCAGTGAATGTATCTATGGTGATTGTGAATTTTTGAAATGCAGACACTGACAGACCTGCCCTTGCTTGTAAACATCAGATGTGTTACATTCGTAAAATCCTCAGGTACACTTCCGAACATTATCACATTCGAGTTTTACTACAGCTGTTTGCACTATGTTTGAACTAAAAAAAAATATCTGTTCCTTTTCCATATGTAGCGGGGTCTCTAAATTTAGGTGGGACACCCAGGTGTGTAAGTATGGGAATAGTGGACCATTTGTGTTTGTGGAGGATTGGATGGTGTAATAATCTCTTTGGCCTCTGGGTGGCGGGGTACCTGGAGGCTCAAGGTAGATTTGCCATGATAGTGCTACCCTTTTTGTCCCTTTCCAGAGATGGTACGGCGAGGGCGGGGAACCCGCCGTGGTGTCGATGGGAGGAGATAAAAGGGGGAGACGCCCTAACCACGAGGTCTTCAGGAGGATCTTCTTCATGCGCCCAGGCACCTTAGGCCTGGGTGCGGGCGGTTCTGGATTCCGGCCCAGGCGCCCTAGGCCTGACCGGAATGGAGTTGGAGTCCATCCCAGGCACCTTCAGCCTGGGGTGAGGTACTAAACTAGGAGGCCTGGGGTCCAGTGACTTTGACTGGATCCCGCAAGGGTGGAGACGTCCGAGGGTTCCTGAGGTGGATGGGGCCCATGTCTGAGGTGAGGAGGCCAGGGAGGTTACCCGTCCGGAGAGTCTGGAGCAGCATCAACCCAGTGACGGATGGGCCTCTGGTAACTCCCTTGGAGGGACATCTTCCCCTGACAGGGGCCGCAACGCAGCGAAGGTACTCCTATCTACGTTCTCTTGAGTCTCTGGTAGAGACTCTCAGATTCTAAGTCCTTTCTAGCTGAATGCTATAGTAACCGCTGGCGAGATCGCAGTGGTTTAGTTAATAACCAGGATAGTGCCTCGACCTGCTCATTCCCCGTATCAAAATGTTATCAAGTCGCAACCAGTTGGCTACTGAAGCACTGTTTATTGTGAGATGTACAATAAAGCAAGAGTTGGACTGTGATGGGTGTGTGGAACTCTGGTTAATGGGAGCAGAGGGAAGTGTTGACACAGCAGGACTGTATTCCAGACAAAAGCACATAGGCCCGAGGAAATATCTGGTACTGGCCTTCACCTCACCCACAGTTATGGGGAGGACATGGGCCGTAGCGCATCTCACCCTGTCGTGTGACATACCCCTAGACAAAGGAGATGGGGTGAGGCCGCTACACGTGGGGGCTCGTGAGTCCGGGATGATATGTGTTTTAACTTTGGAAGAAAGAATGGCTGTGTCTGGACTTTGTTGCCCGGAGGAGTTCCGAGCAGGTCGGCCATGTGATTGGCCAAAGTGCATCCCTGCTCAAAGTCGTGGAATTGACCCTAGGACGGGAAAGGCCCATGCAGAGGAGCGAGAAGAGGGAGGAGTCCAGCCGTGTAAAGTACTACATGTGGGGGCTTTTATTGCACTGCGCCACGAGGCACCCCGTGACTGTACAGTTCGTGGGCGGAGCTTGATGGAAGCCCGCGAAAACGTGCAAGTCATGGGAGGAGTCTGGCCATGTGGAGGAACTCACATGGAGACTTCAGCGCGTGGTCAGTGCGTGATGGAGCAGCAGATAGTCGGGATGGCCTCAAGCTCCCCGTGGATTCCGGTTCCCTACCCCACGAAGATGACTACGTTCGCTGCTCCCCTTACAGACACGGGGATAAGACTCAGGCCCCGAGGGCAGTTGGCTTTGTACTCATGCAGAGACACGGAGGCCCTCGGCGTGATCTGTCCCGGATGCTCGGGACTGGTGGTCCACCTGAAGCCATTCGGGCGTTGCGAGGCATGCAAAGAGTTCTTGTTCGAGGTGGAGCCATCCACAGTAAGGCCCCGGGCCCTTCGCCTCAACAGCCTCACAGGTACCGCTACTCTAGAAGGAGAGATCCAGGCCTTTGCGGAGGTTCCCGTACGCACTGACCAGGGTGATGTGACTGCCCAATCAGAGACAGAGAGAGAAAAATCCGAGGATGCTGCTTCGGTCACCACAGATTCTCTGCTCCCACCTCCGAAGAGGAAAGTCGGCCTGGTGCAGGCCTCCTGTGGTCGTGGTCGAGCTTCACCCCGTCGCTTGCCTGGCCTGGATGGATCCGGTTGGAAGAGTCCTGGACATCCCAGTTCTATAAAAGGTCAAGGTGAGCCAGGGGCTGGGACTGTGGTGGTGGTTGGAGGTGTCGGGGGTCCACAGCTGGTGGAGCCCACAAGGGAGGGTAGTACCACGTCTACCAGAGACTACCTTCCCGCCAAGATGTATGACACTTCCGACCTAGAGTCGCTGCCAGATTGTGGAGATGACGGGGAGATTGATGAACTGTTTCATCAGAAGGGCTGGGACAAACGCCCATTGTCTGTGTTACGTGTACCGCAGGATTCCCCTATGTCAATAGGAGACAGCACGCCCCGGGTACAAGCCCCGGAGTCTACGAGGAAGTCTAGTCCTCAGAGTGCCTTCCCACAATCTACAACATCGCCCGTCTTGGTGGTGGGGATGCAACGAGCCTCACTACGAGCACCGAGAGAAAAGCCATCAGAGCTAGTGAAAGTACCTCGGCATCCGGAGGCCATCGTTCAACCCGGAGAAGGTGAGCGGGAAGCCATGCCTCCTTTGGCCAGATTGCAACGACTTTTCTCACAGAGAGTCGCCCGTGAGTATGGGTGGGAATATCCCTACTTGCCTCGGGACTTACTTTTTGAAGTTGAGGTCATACGCCAGAGATGGTATGACGAATTTGTTTGGGAAAAGCTCAAAGTACCCCATGCACGAAGATATTTGTCCTGTTCGCCATCTGTGTCGAAAAAGTTTTGTGACTGCAGAGCAGACTGGATGTGGGGTCGCCATATCCACGCAGACAAGGTGCGCATCTGCAGGAAAGATGGAGAGGATGCTGACTATTCAATTGAGGTTTTTGATAAACATCTGAAGCCCTTGTTCTTGCCTGACCCGAAGTTCTACTTGTGAGAAGAGACTCACTTGTTGTTCCTTTCCTACAATCTTCTAGAAGTGTTCCTGCCGGAGCATCCGATCTGTGCCCTAGTTTTTTTTTTTATTTGGGCTTTTGTTTTCTACTCTTCAGGAGGAATGAGAGCAGTTTTTTTTTGTTTGTTCTCTCTTCCTCACAGTTCAAAGACAGACTTTGGGGTAGAATTAGTGTAGGGACGCAGGAAGAATGAAGATTGCACCAAGTGTCATTACCGCGGCACTGTCACCAGGTGGCAGTGTTGTGCAACGGCTGTTTTTTTTTTTTACACGCGCATCACTTTATTCATTGGAGTGAATGGGTCTATTGGTTGATGAACCCATTCATTCCAAATTAACACAAAAATGTCAGGATGTGGATTTTCTTGTGTGTTGTTTTTTTTTCCCTCTGCAGGAGATTCGTCTGTCAAGACTGCTGAGTATGGGGTGGTTCTTAGACAGTGAAGGGAGGGATTGTATATGTGTACATGATAGATGTTTTTAGGGAAAAGTTATATTGTTTTATATTCCCTTTCCCCTTTGAGCAGGTCTTGGTATGGTTGAGGTTCAAAAATGTAGGGATAGCCTCTGGGGCTGAGCTTGTGTCATCACTCCATGGGAGACATGGGTTTGCACCAGACGCTGGGGACCAGCGTCAAATCACAGGGGGGAGTATGTAGCGGGGTCTATAAATTTAGGTGGGACACCCAGGTGTGTAAGTATGGGAATAGTGGACCATTTGTGTTCGTGGAGGATTGGATGGTGTAATAATCTCTTTGGCCTCTGGGTGGCGGGGTACCTGGAGGCTCAAGGTAGATTTGCCATGATAGTGCTACCCTTTTTGTCCCTTTGGTACGGCGAGGGCGGGGAACCCGCAGTGGTGTCGATGGGAGGAGATAAAAGGGGGAGATGCCCTAACCACGAGGTCTTCAGGAGGATCTTCTTCACACACCCAGGCACCTTAGGCCTGGGTGCGGGCGGTTCTGGATTCCGGCCCAGGCGCCCTAGGCCTGACCAGAATGGAGTTGGAGTCCATCCCAGGCGCCTTCAGCCTGGGGTGAGGTACTAAACTAGGAGGCCTGGGGTCCAGTGTTGGACTGTGATCGGTGTGTGGAACTCTGGTTAATGGGAGCAGAGGGAAGTGTTGACACAGCAGGACTGTATTCCAGACAAAAGCACATAGGCCTGAGAAAATATCTGGTACTGGCCTTCACCTCACCCACAGTTATGGGGAGGACATGGGCCGTAGCGCATCTCAAAGGAGATGGGGTGAGGCTGCTACACATATTACTGCACATAAATAGTGAGGATCGCAGTTGGTTGGGCTGAAAAAATGCTAATTAATGTATTCTGGTACAGGTATGAAAGTTCTCCGTATATCCCTATGAAGCCTGGCAGTGGGTGGTGTTCAATGGCCCACAGGAATTCCTTTAATATGAGGCCTTCAGGTTTTTTACTCCTTAGACTGCCCTCCATTGGCTATTTACCCTCTAGAAACCACCAAAGGCAATCCAGCTTGGCTTGACCAGGATCCCGTAGTTTATCTGACTCTGTGGCCACGGCTAGGAACCCCACATCTGTACATTCAGCCACTTAGTTTGGTAATGTGGCACAGAGTTACAGCAATGTCTTTAGAAAGAGTTCAATCTGCATAGTGACCTACTGGGATAAAGTCCCTGTATCCCTAAGTATGGGGCAAACTATTTATCTTACCTCCCAAACAGGGAGAGGTCTCCAGGATTTTCCTTGGATGGGAAACCTCCACGTATAACTGTAGGCTACATCTCTCCTGGTTGCTGGCCAACTCTTCCCATAGATTTGACTGGCCAGGCTCCATTCTCCTAGCCTTTTATATCCCTACTGCAACATTAATGACTGTCAGGGAGAATTCTCAGCAACCGGGGGGGGGGGGGTGTAAATAATGAGCTGCTGCGTCAACACAGCAGGTGATGCACACTTATACAGTGACATCTAGTGGAAATGCTATGTAGCGCCCTGCTCCCAATGACTGGGCGCTATGTTTCAATTTAGAGGGTATCTGAGCCAGTAGTTTAGGCTCAGATGTAAATAATTGATGTTAAATTAGCCTCTTTTCCGGCTATGTTGGAAAACTTCCCACTGTTTGCTTGTAGGTGATGTTACCACCTCAGGCTAGTGTGGAAGATTGACAGGCCAGAGTGTATTGGGTACCTTCCCCCGGGAACAGTTCAGTGGGCGTGGTCTACTCGCTGAGCATGCTGGGGAAGGGTACTTAAGGGGCAGACACCATCTTTTGGGGTTCCTTCGTCCCCTCTCGACCCTCCTGGCGTGAGGGGGTATTGTGTGATTCTTGGCCTCGGAACCATGCTGGTCCGAGGACGCAACTCTAACAGACAGGCCCAGTTATGCTGACTGGGTCTGTACTTTGAAGGTGATTCTGTGCTGTCCGTCCTGGAGGAAACCAGGGGAGGACCTGTCCTGGAAAAGACCAAGCAGAAGGCTGGTGTCTTGAGGAGAGCCTGGTAATTCTATTGGAGGATACACCACAACTAAAAGTTACCTTGCAGTCTTCCGGGTCGGCTTAAAGGCTCTTGACTGCTTGGCTGGGAGTTCAGACGTGGAGTCCTGTGGCAGAGGATCCCCGACTATCCAAATTCTGTGCACCACCAGTCTGTGGCAGAGACTGGTCCTGACTTAGTGTTTGTGCATCATACCGGCTGCTAGGCCAGGTGAGAGGGGCCCATCCGGGTGAGCAATACCCACTCCAGGGAGAGTGGTGAGTGACTGTGTTTTTGGAGGAGTTCTCCCCAGTGATCTGTACCGTGTGCCTGAACCTACCCTTTCCCGTCACCCTTCAATATGTTTATGCAAAAAAGGAAAATAAAACCTCACTGCTTAAGGTTTTACATCTTGTGTGAACATTGGAGTTTCTACAGACTTTCTTCCCCTAGACAACAAATACTGAGGTAACGTGTGCAACGGGAAGGCCCGGGGAACCCAGAATCTCTTAGACAGTATGAGATACCCTTGCTTCAGCTTCCCCAATGCCTCTTATGTATAAACCACCCTTTGTCTCACTTAGGGGCACAGGGTGAAAGAGAACCCCACCATGATCTGTGATAATCAGATTCAATGTGGTATATATATTGTATATAGATTGGATGTATACTGTGTGTGGGGGTTGTGTAATCATTGCTGTGATGAGGTGGGGGGGGTGATTTACATTCTACTGTCTAGTGTGGCTTGTGGTAATTAAGTCTGTAATTATAGGTATGGTACCCTGGCAGACAGAAAGGCTACAGATCCTTTCATTGTGAGATGTGTATTGAAAATTTGTTATGTTCTATTGTGTAAAGTCTATTGATAATGTTGTCTTCTAATGCCCCATACACACGATCGTTTTTCATGCCGTTAAAAATGCAATTTTTTAAAAATGGCCATTATAAATGATTGTGTGTATGCTCCAGAGCCGATCCGCCCTATACGCTCACTACGCAAGCTGCGTAGGGCCCCGCAAATTACTCGAGGCCCCGCCTCCCCCTCGTGTCATAGGGCGGATCGGCTCTGCCCGAGTCTAGTCAGCTTGAGTGTGGTAAGATAGCTGGAGAGAAGAGTGTGTGTTCTCCTCCCTCCAGCCTGCAGGGGGTGGCAGAGAGCCGACACAGCTCAGTGTGTCAGCGTGGGATGGCAGGGAAGTGATGCGTGGTCAATATGATTATTGAGGTACCGTGAGTGATCATAATTCTTCCCCAAGCATTGTCTGTAGAAGCCCCTTGTGTGTTTGATGCTCCCTGTACTTTGACTCTCACCACCTTCGGATTCTTCTAGTCTGATCTTCCTGCTTGTTTAACTGTCTGCTGTGTGACTCTCATCCTCTCCTCTCGTTACTGTTCCCTCTGGAAGTGCTGAGCTGCCTCTTAACCTTGAGCCCTCCGTGCCCTTTTCATGCAAAGTGAACAGTCAGCCCCCACTGCAATAATCTTTTATAAGGCTTGTGTAAACACTGAAGTAAGGGAGATGTCAGATAGCAGGCAGAAAAGGTGCACTCTGTATTGTGTGTGTTATAGCAGGGGTAGATATGGTGATTCTAAAGTCAGCAGAAATCAGAAGATCTCTTGGTGTATGTACAATGCACCATCACAAGGGACAGCAAGGCTGAAATAGCTGAATGCAGAATTCACTAACGTGTGGGATATCTGCAAAATGAAATCACACTCCATCATGATTGGCAATATACTAGGAATAACTATGTGCTGTGTTCTGCCCACATCCCAATCCTCTGGTCTCCCTGCTGGGTGCTGTTCTGCCCACATCCTAATCCTCTGGTCTCCCTGCTGGGTGCTGTTCTGCCCACATCCTAATCCTCTGGTCTGCCTGCTGGGTGCTGTTCTGCCCACATCCTAATCCTCTGGTCTCCCTGCTGGGTGCTGTTCTGCCCACATCCCAATCCTCTGGTCTCCCTGCTGGTTGCTGTTCTGCCCACATCCTAATCCTCTGGTCTCCCTGCTGGGTGCTGTTAAGGGATGAGCTTCGTGTTCGAGTCGAACATACGTTCGACTCGAACATCGGCTGTTCGACGAAGATCGAACGATTTTGGCCGTTCGCGCCAAATTCGAGTGACGCGAACGGCCCACAATGCACTACGCCATCGCAGTGTCATCCAGGCGCTGTGATTGGCCAAGCATGCACTGTGACCCCGCATGCTTGGCCAATCACAGCGCCGGCAGCGAGGAGAGCAATGATTGGCCACAGGCAGGATGCCTGTGGCCAATTATTGCTGAGGGGGTTTAGTACACGCCCCACACTATAAAAGGCCGCCAGCGCGGCGGCCTTGTGTAGTGTGTTCCGGAGCAGGGAAAGAGAAGCACAGGCAGGGACAGTGTCATTTTTTTTCCTTTACTAATCCTGGATTCCTTGTGTTTAGGGACAAATAAGGATAGGTAGGGAGAGTGTCAGTGTGTTATTCTGTGCGAAACCTTGTTTGTAGGGACAGAGAGGTACAGTGAGGGAAAGTGTCAGTGTGCTATTCTGTTCTAAACCAATCTTGCTGAACCATATTTGAAATCCTTGAGTTTAGGGACAGAGAGGTACAGTGAGGGAAAGTGTCAGTGTGCTATTCTGTGCTAAATCTTGTTTGTAGGGACAGAGTAGGACAGTGAGTGAAACTGAAAGTGTGCTATTCTGTTCTAAACCAATCTTGCTGAACCATATTTGAAATCCTTGAGTTTAGGGACAGAGAGGTACAGTGAGGGAAAGTGTCAGTGTGCTATTCTGTGCTAAATCTTGTTTGTAGGGACAGAGTAGGACAGTGAGTGAAACTGACAGTGTGCTATTCTGTTCTAAACCAATCTTGCTGAACCATATTTGAAATCCTTGAGTTTAGGGACAGAGAAGGACACTCGTGGAAACTATCAGTGTGCTATTCTGTGCTAAATCTTGTTTGTAGGGACAGAGTAGGACAGTGAGTGAAACTGACAGTGTGCTATTCTGTTCTAAACCAATCTTGCTGAACCATATTTGAAATCCTTGAGTTTAGGGACAGAGAAGGACACTCATGGAAACTATCAGTGTGCTATTCTGTGCTAAATCTTGTTTGTAGGGACAGAGTAGGACAGTGAGTGAAACTGACAGTGTGCTATTCTGTTCTAAACCAATCTTGCTGAACCATATTTGAAATCCTTGAGTTTAGGGACAGAGAGGTACAGTGAGGGAAAGTGTCAGTGTGCTATTCTGTGCTAAATCTTGTTTGTAGGGACAGAGTAGAACAGTGAGTGAAACTGACAGTGTGCTATTCTGTTCTAAACCAATCTTGCTGAACCATATTTAAAATCCTTGAGTTTAGGGACAGAGAAGGACACTCGTGGAAACTATCAGTGTGCTATTCTGTGCTAAATCTTGTTTGTAGGGACAGAGTAGGACAGTGAGTGAAACTGACAATGTGCTATTCTGTTCTAAACCAATCTTGCTGAACCATATTTGAAATCCTTGAGTTTAGGGACAGAGAAGGACACTCGTGGAAACTATCAGTGTGCTATTCTGTGCTAAATCTTGTTTGTAGGGACAGAGTAGGACAGTGAGTGAAACTGACAGTGTGCTATTCTGTTCTAAGCCAATCTTGCTGAACCATATTTGAAATCCTTGAGTTTAGGGACAGAGAAGGACACTCGTGGAAACTATCAGTGTGCTATTCTGTGCTAAATCTTGTTTGTAGGGACAGAGTAGGACAGTGAGTGAAACTGACAGTGTGCTATTCTGTTCTAAACCAATCTTGCTGAACCATATTTGAAATCCTTGAGTTTAGGGACAGAGAGGTACAGTGAGGGAAAGTGTCAGTGTGCTATTCTGTGCTAAATCTTGTTTGTAGGGACAGAGTAGGACAGTGAGTGAAACTGACAGTGTGCTATTCTGTTCTAAACCAATCTTGCTGAACCATATTTGAAATCCTTGAGTTTAGGGACAGAGAAGGACACTCGTGGAAACTATCAGTGTGCTATTCTGTGCTAAATCTTGTTTGTAGGGACAGAGTAGGACAGTGAGTGAAACTGACAGTGTGCTATTCTGTTCTAAACCAATCTTGCTGAACCATATTTGAAATCCTTGAGTTTAGGGACAGAGAAGGACACTCGTGGAAACTATCAGTGTGCTATTCTGTGCTAAATCTTGTTTGTAGGGACAGAGTAGGACAGTGAGTGAAACTGACAGTGTGCTATTCTGTTCTAAACCAATCTTGCAGAACCATATTTGAAATCCTTGAGTTTAGGGACAGAGAGGTACAGTGAGGGAAAGTGTCAGTGTGCTATTCTGTGCTAAATCTTGTTTGTAGGGACAGAGAGGTACAGTGAGTGAAACTGACAGTGTGCTATTCTATTCTAAACCAATCTTGCTGAACCATATTTGAAATCCTTGAGTTTAGGGACAGAGAAGTACACTCGTGGAAACTATCAGTGTGCTATTCTGTGCTAAATCTTGTTTGTAGGGACAGAGTAGGACAGTGAGTGAAACTGACAGTGTGCTATTCTGTTCTAAACCAATCTTGCTGAACCATATTTGAAATCCTTGAGTTTAGGGACAGAGAAGGACACTCGTGGAAACTATCAGTGTGCTATTCTGTGCTAAATCTTGTTTGTAGGGACAGAGTAGGACAGTGAGTGAAACTGACAGTGTGCTATTCTGTTCTAAACCAATCTTGCTGTACCATATTTGAAATCCTTGAGTTTAGGGACAGAGAAGGACACTCGTGGAAACTATCAGTGTGCTATTCTGTGCTAAATCTTGTTTGTAGGGACAGAGTAGGACAGTGAGTGAAACTGACAGTGTGCTATTCTGTTCTAAACCAATCTTGCAGAACCATATTTGAAATCCTTGAGTTTAGGGACAGAGAGGTACAGTGAGGGAAAGTGTCAGTGTGCTATTCTGTGCTAAATCTTGTTTGTAGGGACAGAGAGGTACAGTGAGTGAAACTGACAGTGTGCTATTCTATTCTAAACCAATCTTGCTGAACCATATTTGAAATCCTTGAGTTTAGGGACAGAGAAGGACACTCGTGGAAACTATCAGTGTGCTATTCTGTGCTAAATCTTGTTTGTAGGGACAGAGTAGGACAGTGAGTGAAACTGACAGTGTGCTATTCTGTTCTAAACCAATCTTGCTGAACCATATTTGAAATCCTTGAGTTTAGGGACAGAGAAGGACACTCGTGGAAACTATCAGTGTGCTATTCTGTGCTAAATCTTGTTTGTAGGGACAGAGTAGGACAGTGAGTGAAACTGACAGTGTGCCATTCTGTTCTAAACCAATCTTGCTGAACCATATTTGAAATCCTTGAGTTTAGGGACAGAGAAGGACACTCGTGGAAACTATCAGTGTGCTATTCTGTGCTAAATCTTGTTTGTAGGGACAGAGTAGGACAGTGAGTGAAACTGACAGTGTGCTATTCTGTTCTAAACCAATCTTGCTGAACCATATTTGAAATCCTTGAGTTTAGGGACAGAGAAGGACACTCGTGGAAACTATCAGTGTGCTATTCTGTGCTAAATCTTGTTTGTAGGGACAGAGAAGGACAGTGAGGGAAACTGTCAGTGTGCTATTCTGTGCTAAACCAATCTTGCTGAAGCATATTGCAAATCCTTGTGTTTAGGGACAGAGAAGGATAGGCAGGGGACAGTGTCAGTGTCATTGTTGCTAAGCCTCCTGCACAGTATACACCTGAAGGTAGCCCTTATTGCTGTTTTTCCCATCTCCCTGCAGGCCATCCATTAAAATGTCTGGAAGGCAAACAAGGAGAGGCAGACAGTCAGGAGGCAAAAAAAGAGGGCAAGCAGGCTCTGTGTCTGGGGGCAACAGTGCTGGTCGTGGACGCGGTGCATTGTCATCAGCACATGGCCATGGTACACGCTTGTCCTTCTTTTCGGCAGCTGGACATGTTGAGCCACATCATGCCGAAGACCTGGTAGAGTGGATGACCAAGCCCACCTCATCCTCCTCATCCTCTCTCACCCAGGCACAGGGTACGGACAAAGCAGCTGCCAAAGCGTCCTCTTCTCTGGTATCATTATCTTCATTAGTCAATCCTTCCCTAGACCCACCATGTCCTCCTCCTGAGGAGTCCCCCGAACTGTTTGAGCACAGTGTTGGGTACATGCTCCAGGAGGATGCCCAGCGTTTCGAAGGATCTGATGATGATACCCAGCTAGAGGAAGGCAGTAGCGTGAGAGCAGAGAGAGAGGATGCTCAAGAAGGACACCAATCTGGCAGTCATGCTCCAGCAGCTGCAGCATACTGCCAGATTGGCTCCAGTGATGAGGAGGGAGGGGATGATGAGGTCACTGACTCCACGTGGGTGCCTAATAGGAGAGAGGAGGAGGAGGAGGATGAGGAGGAGGCACATCTCCAACGAGGCAGGATGCCCTTGGGTGGCCAGCGTATGGGCAGCACACCGACGGAATCACACCGCAGAGCTCCGCCTGTGCAGGGCGCTGCCTCTGCCCGTCATTCAAAAAGTTCTTTGGTGTGGGCCTTTTTTGAGGCGAGTGCATCAGATCGCACAGCTGCTGTTTGCAACATATGTCTCAAGTAGGGATGAGCTTCGTGTTCGAGTCGAACATACGTTCGACTCGAACATCGGCTGTTCGATCGTTCGACGAAGATCGAACGATTTGGGCCGTTCGCGCCAAATTCGAGTGACGCGAACGGCCCACAATGCACTACGCCATCGCAGTGTCATCCAGGCGCTGTGATTGGCCAAGCATGCACTGTGACCCCGCATGCTTGGCCAATCACAGCGCCGGCAGCGAGGAGAGCAATGATTGGCCACAGGCAGGATGCCTGTGGCCAATTATTGCTGAGGGGGTTTAGTACACGCCCCACACTATAAAAGGCCGCCAGCACGGCGGCCTAGTGTAGTGTGTTCCGGAGCAGGGATAGAGCAGCATAGGCAGGGACAGTGACTTTTATTTCTTTCTTGCTTAACCTGGATTCCTTTAGTTTAGGGAAAGAGAAGGATAGGTAGGGAGAGTGTCAGTGTGTTTTGTGCTTGTGCTATATTGTGCTTAAAAAAAACATTTTTTCTAGGGACAGAAAACTGTAGGTAGGGAGAGTGTGTCAGTTTCTTTCACTGTCAAAGTCCTTGTTTCCAGGGACCTGGAAGGACAGTGAGGTAATTCTCCTTGTGCTAAATTGTGCTTAAAAAAAACATTTTTTCTAGGGACAGAAAACTGTAGGTAGGGAGAGTGTGTCAGTTTCTTTCACTGTCAAAGTCCTTGTTTCCAGGGACCTGGAAGGACAGTGAGTGAATTCTCCTTGTGCTATATTGTGCTTAAAAAAAACATTTTTTCTAGGGACAGAAAACTGTAGGTAGGGAGAGTGTGTCAGTTTCTTTCACTGTCAAAGTCCTTGTTTCCAGGGACCTGGAAGGACAGTGAGGTAATTCTCCTTGTGCTAAATTGTGCTTAAAAAAAACATTTTTTCTAGGGACAGAAAACTGTAGGTAGGGAGAGTGTGTCAGTTTCTTTCACTGTCAAAGTCCTTGTTTCCAGGGACCTGGAAGGACAGTGAGGTAATTCTCCTTGTGCTAAATTGTGCTTAAAAAAAACATTTTTTCTAGGGACAGAAAACTGTAGGTAGGGAGAGTGTGTCAGTTTCTTTCACTGTCAAAGTCCTTGTTTCCAGGGACCTGGAAGGACAGTGAGGTAATTCTCCTTGTGCTAAATTGTGCTTAAAAAAAACATTTTTTCTAGGGACAGAAAACTGTAGGTAGGGAGAGTGTGTCAGTTTCTTTCACTGTCAAAGTCCTTGTTTCCAGGGACCTGGAAGGACAGTGAGTGAATTCTCCTTGTGCTATATTGTGCTTAAAAAAAACATTTTTTCTAGGGACAGAAAACTGTAGGTAGGGAGAGTGTGTCAGTTTCTTTCACTGTCAAAGTCCTTGTTTCCAGGGACCTGGAAGGACAGTGAGGTAATTCTCCTTGTGCTAAATTGTGCTTAAAAAAAACATTTTTTCTAGGGACAGAAAACTGTAGGTAGGGAGAGTGTGTCAGTTTCTTTCACTGTCAAAGTCCTTGTTTCCAGGGACCTGGAAGGACAGTGAGGTAATTCTCCTTGTGCTAAATTGTGCTTAAAAAAAACATTTTTTCTAGGGACAGAAAACTGTAGGTAGGGAGAGTGTGTCAGTTTCTTTCACTGTCAAAGTCCTTGTTTCCAGGGACCTGGAAGGACAGTGAGGTAATTCTCCTTGTGCTAAATTGTGCTTAAAAAAAACATTTTTTCTAGGGACAGAAAACTGTAGGTAGGGAGAGTGTGTCAGTTTCTTTCACTGTCAAAGTCCTTGTTTCCAGGGACCTGGAAGGACAGTGAGTGAATTCTCCTTGTGCTATATTGTGCTTAAAAAAAACATTTTTTCTAGGGACAGAAAACTGTAGGTAGGGAGAGTGTGTCAGTTTCTTTCACTGTCAAAGTCCTTGTTTCCAGGGACCTGGAAGGACAGTGAGGTAATTCTCCTTGTGCTAAATTGTGCTTAAAAAAAACATTTTTTCTAGGGACAGAAAACTGTAGGTAGGGAGAGTGTGTCAGTTTCTTTCACTGTCAAAGTCCTTGTTTCCAGGGACCTGGAAGGACAGTGAGTGAATTCTCCTTGTGCTAAATTGTGCTTAAAAAAAACATTTTTTCTAGGGACAGAAAACTGTAGGTAGGGAGAGTGTGTCAGTTTCTTTCACTGTCAAAGTCCTTGTTTCCAGGGACCTGGAAGGACAGTGAGGTAATTCTCCTTGTGCTAAATTGTGCTTAAAAAAAACATTTTTTCTAGGGACAGAAAACTGTAGGTAGGGAGAGTGTGTCAGTTTCTTTCACTGTCAAAGTCCTTGTTTCCAGGGACCTGGAAGGACAGTGAGGTAATTCTCCTTGTGCTAAATTGTGCTTAAAAAAAACATTTTTTCTAGGGACAGAAAACTGTAGGTAGGGAGAGTGTGTCAGTTTCTTTCACTGTCAAAGTCCTTGTTTCCAGGGACCTGGAAGGACAGTGAGGTAATTCTCCTTGTGCTAAATTGTGCTTAAAAAAAACATTTTTTCTAGGGACAGAAAACTGTAGGTAGGGAGAGTGTGTCAGTTTCTTTCACTGTCAAAGTCCTTGTTTCCAGGGACCTGGAAGGACAGTGAGGTAATTCTCCTTGTGCTAAATTGTGCTTAAAAAAAACATTTTTTCTAGGGACAGAAAACTGTAGGTAGGGAGAGTGTGTCAGTTTCTTTCACTGTCAAAGTCCTTGTTTCCAGGGACCTGGAAGGACAGTGAGGTAATTCTCCTTGTGCTAAATTGTGCTTAAAAAAAACATTTTTTCTAGGGACAGAAAACTGTAGGTAGGGAGAGTGTGTCAGTTTCTTTCACTGTCAAAGTCCTTGTTTCCAGGGACCTGGAAGGACAGTGAGTGAATTCTCCTTGTGCTATATTGTGCTTAAAAAAAACATTTTTTCTAGGGACAGAAAACTGTAGGTAGGGAGAGTGTGTCAGTTTCTTTCACTGTCAACGTCCTTGTTTCCAGGGACCTGGAAGGACAGTGAGGTAATTCTCCTTGTGCTAAATTGTGCTTAAAAAAAACATTTTTTCTAGGGACAGAAAACTGTAGGTAGGGAGAGTGTGTCAGTTTCTTTCACTGTCAAAGTCCTTGTTTCAAGGGACAGAGAAGGACACCTGAAGGTAGCCCTTATTGCTTTTTTCCCATCTCCCTACAGGCCATCTATTAGAATGTCTGGAAGGCAAACAAGGAGAGGCAGACAGTCAGGAGGCAATAAAAGAGGGCAAGCAGGCTCTGTGTCTGGGGGCAACAGTGCTGGTCGTGGACGCGGTGCATTGTCATCAGCACATGGCCATGGGACACGCTTGTCCTTCTTTTCGGCAGCTGGACATGTTGAGCCACATCATGCCGAAGACTTGGTAGAGTGGATGACCAAGCCCTCCTCCTCCTCCTCATCCTCTCTCACCCAGGCTCAGGGTACTGGAAAAGCAGCTGCCAAAGCGTCCTCTTCCCTGGTATCAATGTCAGACTCATCATCAGTCACTCCTTCCCTAGACCCACCATGTCCTCCTCCTGAGGAGTCCCCCGAACTGTTTCAGCACAGTGTTGGGTACATGCTCCAGGAGGATGCCCAGCGTTTCGAAGGGTCTGATGATGAAACCCAGCTAGAGGAAGGCAGTAGCGTGAGAGCAGACAGAGGGGATGCTCAAGAAGGACACCAATCTGGCAGTCATGTTCCAGCAGCTGCAGCATACTGCCAGATTGCCTCCAGTGATGAGGAGGGAGGTGATGATGAGGTCACTAACTCCACGTGGGTGCCTAATAGGAGAGAGGAGGAGGAGGAGGATGAGGAGAAGGCACATCTCCAACGAGGCAGGATGCCCTTTGGTGGCCAGCGTAAGGGCAGTACACCGACGGAATCACACCGCAGAGCTCCGCCTGTGCAGGGCGCTGCCTCTGCCCGTCATTCAAAAAGTTCTTTGGTGTGGGCCTTTTTTGAGGCTAGTGCATCAGATCGCACAGCTGCTGTTTGCAACATATGTCTCAAGCGTATATCGCGTGGCCAAAACATCAGCCGCTTGGGTACCACATGCCTGACCAGACATATGTTGACCTGCCATGCAGCTCGTTGGCAAGCCTACCTCAAAGACCCACACCAAAGAACAAAGCGGACCTCTCCTTGCACCGCATCAGCTGGGATCTCCAACCCCACTATAACTTCAGTCCTCTCTGAAACATGCACTGAGAGGAATGAAGGTGTAGAATTAGGTGTGTCACAGCCAAGTACTTGCGGCCACTCTGCTAGCAGTACACCGACGTCCGATTCTAGCAGGCAAATTTCCCTGCCCCAGCTGCTGGACCGTCGAAAGAAGTTCACTCCCAGCCATCCACATGCCCAGCGGTTGAATGCTAGCTTGGCTAAATTGCTAGCGCTTCAACTGCTGCCTTTTCAGTTGGTAGACTCGGCCCCCTTCCGTGAGTTTGTGCAATGTGCGGTTCCTCAGTGGCAGGTTCCCAAACGCCACTTTTTCTCACGGAAGGCTATTCCGGCTCTCTACCGGCATGTGGAAGGCAATGTCTTGGCCTCGCTGGACAGGGCGGTCAGCGGTAAGGTGCATATTACCGCTGACTCATGGTCCAGCAGGCATGGACAGGGACGTTACCTTTCTTTCACGGCCCATTGGGTCACTCTTTTGGCAGCTGGGAAGGATGCAGGACAAGGTGCAGTAGTGTTGGAGGTTGTCCCACCGCCACGCCTCCAAAATGCTACTACTGGTTGTGACACACCTCTCTCCTCCACCCCCTCCTCTTCTTCTTCCTCCATGGCCTCTTCCTGTGGTTTGTCCTATGAACCAGCGGTGCTCCGTAGCCGCAGGCAAAAAGATGCCATGCCGTGCTTGCGCTGGTGTGTTTGGGGGACAGAAGCCACACTGGGGCAGAGGTCCTGTCTGCTCTGCAGGGCCAGGCCGAGAGGTGGTTGACGCCACGCCAGCTTAAGCCAGGAATGGTGGTTTGCGACAATGGCACCAACCTCCTCTCCGCCCTCCGACAGGGACAACTGACCCATGTGCCCTGTGTGGCTCACGTCCTTAACCTGGTGGTGCAGCGGTTCTTGGGCAGGTACCCGGGCTTACAGGATGTCCTGAGGCAGGCCAGGAAAGTCTGTGTGCATTTCCGCAGATCTTATAATGCCAGTGCTCGCCTGGCTGAGCTGCAAAAGGAGTTGAACCTGCCCAAGAACCGCCTTATATGTGACATGCCCACCAGGTGGAACTCAACGTTGGCCATGCTGCAGCGGCTGCACACGCAGCAGAGGGCCATCAATGAGTACCTGTGCGACTACGGCACCAGGACAGGGTCAGGGGAGCTTGGTTTTTTTTCTCCACGCCAGTGGGGCATGATCAGGGATGCATGCACTGTCCTGGCACCATTTGAGGAGGCCACGAGGATGGTGAGCAGTGACAGTGCATGCATCAGTGACACTGTACCTCTTGTCCACCTGTTGGAGCACACGCTGCGTGGAATAATGGACAGGGCACTTGAGGCAGAACAGAGGCAGGAAGAGGAGGACTTCCTTGCCTCTCAAGGCCCCCTTTACCCAGACAGTGTTCCTTCTGTCCCACCCATCGCACAGGAAGAGGAGGAGGAGGAGGAGGAGGAGGAGGAGGAGGATTGTGTCAGCATGGAGGTGGAGGCTGGCACTCAGCATCATCAGCAGCAGTCTTTTAGGGATGATTTACAGTCCCAAGAAACCAGTGGACTTGTACGTGGCTGGGAGGAGGTGGCTGCGGATCATGTCGTCCTTAGTGACCCAGAGGACTCAGCAAACCTACGCTGCATGGCCTCCCTGATCCTGCAAAGTCTGCGGAAGGATCCTCGTATTCTTCGGATCAAGGAGAGGGACCATTACTGGCTGGCCACTCTCCTTGATCCACGGTACAAGGGTAAGGTTGCGGACCTTATGTTACCGTCGCAGAGGGAGCAGAGGATGAGACAACTCCGGGAGGCCTTGCAGAAAGGTCTGTGCAACGCGTTCCCAGAGACTGGGAGGTTACAAACTCCTGGTCCTGGACAACGAGTTGCTGAGGCTTCGGCCAGTCAAAGAAGGAGCGGTGGGGAAGGTGGCCGTCTGACCGATGCGTTCAGACAATTCTTTAGTCCGCAGCCCCAAAGTATGATCGGTTCCAGCAACCATCGCCAGCGTCTGATAAACATGGTGCAGGAATATCTAGGGGCAAGGTCAGACTTGGACACCTTCCCCACCGAAAATCCTCTGGCTTACTGGGTCTTGAGGATGGATCACTGGCCAGAGCTTGCACAGTATGCAATTGAGCTACTGGCCTGTCCTGCATCCAGCGTTCTTTCGGAACGCACATTCAGTGCTGCTGGAGGATTTGTCACGGATCACAGGGTGCGCCTGTCCACCGACTCGGTTGATCGACTGACTTTCATCAAGATGAACCAGTCTTGGATCACCACCAGCTACCACACACCTGATGCTGATATAACAGACTAATTGATTTTAACATGTCACATCCCTTCAAGACTGATGCTGATGCTGAGTGCCTGTGCTGTTATGTTGACTGGCTATCCTCCTCCTCCGAGTCCTCAATGATACGATTGATGATGATAGCTTGGAAGATCATTTTTGTTTATGGGTGCCGCCACCAGTGGCTAAGGCCCAATTTTTCAGCCCCTGTTTTACAGGGGCGTGTAATTACAATTTTTTTAGCAATAATTTGCCATAGGGCTCATTGCTGTGCTCCAAGTACAGTATCTGTGAGGGGTTGGAGTGTTGTGGCACCAGTGCCTAAGGCCCAATTTTTCAGCCCCTGTTTAACAGGGGCGTGTCATTACAATTTTTGAAGCAATACTTTGCAACAGGGCTCATTGCTGTGCTCCAAGTACAGTATCTGTGAGGGGTTGTAGTGTTGTGCCACCAGTGCCTAAGGCCCAATTTTTCAGCCCCTGTTCAACAGGGGCATGCAATTACAATTCTTGATCTAATAATTCACAGCAGGGTCCATTGCTGCACCCACCAAGAGTAACTCTGAGGGCTTACAGTCTTGTGGCAACGCCACCACCACCACCACCACGAAAGGCCCAATTTTTCAGCCCCTGTTCAAAAGGGGCATGTAATTACAATTCTTGATCTAATAATTCACAGCAGGGCCCATTGCTGCACCCACCAAGAGTAACTGTCAGGGCTTACAGTGTTGTGGCACCAGCACCACCATCAAAGCCCCAATTTTTACTACCACTGTTCAACAATTATATGTAATTAAAATTCCTGATATAATAGTTGACAGCAGGGCGTTCCAGCACCAACCAAGAGTAACTGAGTGCTTACAGTGTTGTGCCAACACCAACAACTAAGGGGCCTATTTCTGCAGAGTATATACGGCAGGTCCCTACTTTCAAACATCCAACTTACAAACGACTCCTACTTGCAAACGAAAGAAGACAACAGGAAGTGAGAGGAAATCTACCCCTAGAAAGGAAAATTCTCTCCTGTAAGAATAAATATGGGAGAAAGGGGTCTCATCTGTACTGATGCTTTATCAGCAATCCTTGTTTCAAGAAAAACACCACATTTCAAAAACAGTTGTCATTGGGACGGAAAGTGAGGTGAAATGTTCTGAACAGGGGCACAGACAGCAAAACAAATGTTACAGGGGTGATAACCCTTACCTATGTTTCCCAAAAAGTTTAAAAATAGATTTTTGGGCTGGAGCTACACTTCAACAATGTACCTGTTCAAAATTACAAACAGATTCTACATAAGAACAAACCTACAGTCCCTGTCTTGTATGCACCGCCTGTATACGGCTGTTCAGAGTATATAGGGCCTTTTTTATTTTATGTGCGGGGTTCCCCTTAATATCCATACAAGACCCAAAGGGGCTGGTAATGGGCTGGGGTAGGGGGGGGTCATGGGGTAGCTATGCCATTTTTCTTAAAGAATTTCATCCATATTACCGGGACCAGACATTACATTAAAGCCGCAAGCAGTTTTAAATGGCTTTTTTTTCCTTTAGAAGTGTCATTTTCTGCAGGGACAGTTCTAAACACGGGAAACACGTGGCACTTCACAGGCATACTTTAGACACCCCCCAGGTACGATATTTAAAGGAATATTTGACTTTTTTTTTTTCACTTTATGCATCATTAAAATGACTGCTCCCGAAAAACGACCGTTTTTAAAACTTCTTTTTGCATTGATACATGTCCCCTGGTGCACAACCCGGGTTCCCAAACCCTATTTATGACAATAACATGCATAATAGTTGTTATAATTAGCACTTTAGAATTCGAACGTTCGCATCCATTGTATTTAATAGGGTTCTAATGTTCGTTCGAACTTTCGGTCCGTTCGCGGGTTCTGGTGCGAACCGAACATGGGGGTGTTCGGCTCATCACTAGTCTCAAGCGTATATCGCGTGGCCAAAACATCAGCCGCTTGGGCACCACATGCTTGATCAGACATATGTTGACCTGCCATGCAGCTCGTTGGCAAGCCTACCTTAAAGACCCACAGCAAAGAACAAAGCGGACCTCTCCTTGCACCGCATCAGCTGGGATCTCAAAACCCACTATACCTTCAGTGCTCTCTGAACCCTGCACTGAGAGGAATGAAGGTGTAGAATTAGGTGTCTCACAGCCCAGTACTTGCGGCTACTCTGCTAGCAGTACACCGACGTCCGATTCTAGCAGGCAAATTTCCCTGCCCCAGCTGCTGGACTGTCGAAAGAAGTTCACTCCCAGCCATCCACATGCCCAGCGGTTGAATGCTAGCTTGGCTAAATTGCTAGCGCTTCAACTGCTGCCTTTTCAGTTGGTAGACTCGGCCCCCTTCTGTGAGTTTGTGCAATGTGCGGTTCCTCAGTGGCAGGTTCCCAAACGCCACTTTTTCTCACGGAAGGCGATTCCGGCTCTCTACCGGCATGTGGAAGGCAATGTCTTGGCCTCGCTGGACAGGGCGGTCAGCGGTAAGGTGCATATTACCGCTGACTCATGGTCCAGCAGGCATGGACAGGGACGTTACCTTTCTTTCACGGCCCATTGGGTCACTCTTTTGGCAGCTGGGAAGGATGCAGGACAAGGTGCAGTAGTGTTGGAGGTTATTCCGCCGCCACGCCTCCAAAATGCTACTACTGGTTGTGACACACCTCTCTCCTCCACCCCCTCCTCTTCTTCTTCCTCCATGGCCTCTTCCTGTGGTTTGTCCTCGGAACCAGCGGTGCTCCGTAGGCGTTCAAGGGGCTACGCAAGTACGCAGGCAAAAAGATGCCATGCCGTGCTTGCGCTGGTGTGTTTGGGGGACAGGAGCCACACTGGGGCAGAGGTCCTGTCTGCTCTGCAGGGGCAGGCCGAGAGGTGGTTGACGCCACGCCAGCTTAAGCCAGGAATGGTGGTTTGCGACAATGGCACCAACCTCCTCTCCGCCCTCCGACAGGGACAACTGACCCATGTGCCCTGTATGGCTCACGTCCTTAACCTGGTGGTGCAGCGGTTCTTGGGCAGGTACCCGGGCTTACAGGATGTCCTGAGGCAGGCCAGGAAAGTCTGTGTTCATTTCCGCAGATCTTATAATGCCAGTGCTCGCCTGGCTGAGCTGCAAAAGGAGTTGAACCTGCCCAAGAACCGCCTTATATGTGACATGCCCACCAGGTGGAACTCAACATTGGCCATGCTGCAGTGGCTGCACACGCAGCAGAGGGCCATCAATGAGTACCTGTGCGACTACGGCACCAGGACAGGGTCAGGGGAGCTCGGGTTTTTTTCACCACGCCAGTGGGGCATGATCAGGGATGCATGCACTGTCCTGGCACCATTTGAGGAGGCCACGAGGATGGTGAGCAGTGACAGTGCATGCATCAGTGACACTGTACATCTTGTCCACCTGTTGGAGCACACACTGCATGGAATAATGGACAGGGCACTTGAGGCAGAACAGAGGCAGGAAGAGGAGGACTTCCTTGCCTCTCAAGGCCCCCTTTACCCAGACAGTGTTCCTTCTGTCCCACCCATCGCACAGGAAGAGGAGGAGGAGGAGGAGGATTGTGTCAGCATGGAGGTGGAGGCTGGCACTCAGCATCATCAGCAGCAGTCTTTTAGGGATGATTTACAGTCCCAAGAAACCAGTGAACTTGTACGTGGCTGGGAGGAGGTGGCTGCGGATCATGTCGTCCTTAGTGACCCAGAGGACTCCGGACTGAATGCCTCAGCTAACCTACGCTGCATGGCCTCCCTGATCCTGCAAAGTCTGCGGAAGGATCCTCGTATTCTTCGGATCAAGGAGAGGGACCATTACTGGCTGGCCACTCTCCTTGATCCACGGTACAAGGGTAAGGTTGCGGACCTTATGTTACCGTCGCAGAGGGAGCAGAGGATGAGACAACTCCGGGAGGCCTTGCAGAAAGGTCTGTGCAACGCGTTCCCAGAGACTGGGAGGTTACAAACTCCTGGTCCTGGACAACGAGTTGCTGAGGCTTCGGGCAGTCAAAGAAGGAGCGGTGGGGAAGGTGGCCGTCTGACCGATGCGTTCAGACAATTCTTTAGTCCGCAGCCCCAAAGTATGATCGTTTCCAGCAACCATCGCCAGCGTCTGATATACATGGTGCAGGAATACCTAGGGGCAAGGTCAGACTTGAACACCTTCCCCACCGAAAATCCTCTGGCTTACTGGGTCTTGAGGATGGATCACTGGCCAGAGCTTGCACAGTATGCAATTGAGCTACTGGCCTGTCCTGCATCCAGCGTTCTTTCAGAACGCACATTCAGTGCTGCTGGAGGATTTGTCACGGATCACAGGGTGCGCCTGTCCACCGACTCGGTTGATCGACTGACTTTCATCAAGATGAACCAGTCCTGGATCACCACCAGCTACCACACATCTGATGCTGATATAACAGACTAATTGATTTTAAAATGTCACATCCCTTCAAGACTGATGCTGATGCTGAGTTCCTGTGCTGTTATGTTGACTAGCTATCCTCCTCCTCCTCCTCAATGATCCGATTAATGATGATAGCTTGGAAGATCATTTTGGTTTATGGGTGCCGCCACCAGTGGCTAAGGCCCAATTTTTCAGCCCCTGTTTAACAGGGGCGTGTAATTACAATTTTTGATGCAATACTTTGCAACAGGCCTCATTGCTGTGCTCCAAGTACAGTATCTGTGAGGGGTTGCAGTGTTGTGCCACCAGTGCCTAAGGCCCAATTTTTCAGCCCCTGTTCAACAGGGGCATGCAATTATTATTATTGATCTAATAATTCACAGCAGGGCCCATTGCTGCGCCCACCAAGAGTAACTGTCAGGCCTTACAGTGTTGTGGCACCAGCACCACCATCACCACCACCACCACCACCAAAGGCCCAATTTTTCAGCCCCTATTCAACAGGGGCATGCAATTATAATTATTGATCTAATAATTCACAGCAGGGCCCATTGCTGCGCCCACCAAGAGTAACTGTCAGGCCTTACAGTGTTGTGGCACCAGCACCACCATCACCACCACCACCACCACCACCAAAGGCCCAATTGTTCAGCCCCTATTCAACAGGGGCATGCAATTATAATTATTGATCTAATAATTCACAGCAGGGCCCATTGCTGCGCCCACCAAGAGTAACTGTCAGGCCTTACAGTGTTGTGGCACCAGCACCACCATCAAAGGCCCAATTTTTACTACCACTGATCAACAATTATATGTTATTACAATTCCTGATATAATAGTTGACAGCAGGGCGTTCCAGCACCCACCAAGAATAACTGTAAGTGCTTTCAGTGTTGTGCCAACAACAACACCTAAGGGGCCAATTTCTGCAGAGTATATACGGCAGGTCCCTACTTTCAAACATCCAACTTACAAACGACTACTACTTGCAAACGGAAGAAGACAACAGGAAGTGAGAGGAAATCTACCCCTTGGAAGGAAAATTGTCTCCTGTAAGAATTAATATGGGAGAAAGGTGTCTCCTCTCTACTGATGCTTTATCACCAATCCTTGTTTCAATAAAAACACCACATTTCAAAAACAGTTGTCATTGGGACGCAAAGTGAGGTGAAATGTTCTGAACAGGGGCACAGACAGCAAAAAAAATGTGACAGGGGTGATAACCCTTCCCTATGTTTTCCAAAAAGCTTAAAAAAAGGAATTTGGCATGGAGCTACACTTAAACAATGTAGCTGTTCAAAATTACAAACAGATTCTACATAAGAACAAACCTACAGTCCCTGTCTTGTATGCACCGCCTGTATACGGCTGTTCAGAGTATATAGGGCCCTTTTTATTTTGTGTGCGTTGTTCCCCTTAATATCCATACAAGACCCAAAGGGGCTGGTAATGGGCTGGGGTAGGGGGGGGGGTTGATGGGGTAGCTATGCCATTTTTCTTAAAGATTTTCATCCATATTACCGGGACCAGACATTACATTAAAGCCGCAAGCAGTTTTAAATGGCTTTTTTTCCTTTAGAAATGTTATTTTGTGCAGGGACAGTTCTAAACACGGGAAACACGTGGCACTTCACAGGCATACTTTAGACACCCTCCAGGTACAATATTTAAAGGAATATTTGACTTTTTTTTTTCACTTTATGCATCATTAAAATGACTGCTCCCGGAAAACGTCCGTTTTTAAAACTTCTTTTTGCATTGATACATGTCCCCTGGTGCAGAACCCGGGTTCCCAAACTCTGTTTAGGACAATAACATGGATAATAGTCGTTATAATTAGCACTTTAGAATCCGAACGTTCGCATCCATTGTATTTAATAGGGTTCTAATGTTCGTGCGAACTTTCGGTCCGTTCGCGGGTTCTGGTGCGAACCGAACCCGGGGGTGTTCGGCTCATCACTAGTGCTGTTCTGCCCACATCCCAATCCTCTGGTCTCCATGCTGGGGGGCTATTCTGCACACATCCCTATCCTCTGGTCTCCCTGCTGGGTGCTGTTCTGCCCACATCCTAATCCTCTGGTCTCCCTGCTGGGTGCTGTTCTGCCCACATCCTAATCCTCTGGTCTCCCTGCTGGGTGCTGTTCTGCCCACATCCTAATCCTCTGGTCTCCCTGCTGGGTGCTGTGTTCTGCCCACATCCCAATCCTCTGGTCTCCTTGCTGGGTGCTGTTCTGCCCACATCCTAATCCTCTGGTCTCCCTGCTGGGTGCTGTTCTGCCCACATCCTAATCCTCTGGTCTCCCTGCTGGGTGCTGTTCTGCCCACATCCTAATCCTCTGGTCTCCCTGCTGGGTGCTGTGTTCTGCCCACATCCCAATCCTCTGGTCTCCCTGCTGGGTGCTGTTCTGCCCACATCCTAATCCTCTGGTCTCCCTGCTGGGTGCTGTGTTCTGCCCACATCCTAATCCTCTGGTCTCCTTGCTGGGTGCTGTGTTCTGCCCACATCCCAATCCTCTGGTCTCCCTGCTGGGTGCTGTGTTATGCCCACATCCCAATCCTCTGGTCTCCCTGCTGGGTGCTCATTCTGTTCTATATTGTTGTACTTATTCTTTGACTGTTTTGTTTAAAGGAGGGAGGATTGTATTGGGAGCACTGAAGTGTCAGGTGTGACTGTGTGGCAATGGCAAATGGTTTACATAGCTCACGGCATCACGGGTCAGGTAGAGGGCCCCTTAGCAGAATTTTGCTTAGGGCCCCAGGGAGGTCAGGATCGGCACTGGTATGCTGCAGAGCATTTTTAACAACGTGAAAAACGGCCATTAAAAATTTCGAACATGCTCTCTTTTTTCACGTCGTTTTTCATGTCGTTTTTTTTAACGACGTGAAAAACGATAGTGTGTATGCTTTAACGACGTGAAAAAAAACGTGCATGCCCAGAATCAAGTATGAGACGGGAGCGCTCGTTCTGGTAAAACTAGCGTTCGTAATGGAGATAGCACATTCGTCACGCAGTAACGGACTGAAAAGCACGAGGCTGAAAAGCGCGAATCGTTGCTCAACAAACTTTACTAACATGAAGGGTGGCGCCATTCGAATGGAACTTCCCCTTTATAGTGCCATCGTACGTGCTGTACGTCACTGCGCTTTGCTCGAGCGTTTTTTTTAATGATCGTGTGTACGCAAGACAGGCTTGAGAGGAAACATGAAAAAAAATGACAAGAAAAACGTCGGTTTAAAAAATGGCATGAAAAATTATCGTGTGTATGGGGCATAAGAGGTGTCAAAATAATGTGTATTGGGCCTTGTTATGTTGTGGGTGGAGTTGGACCATTGTTCATGTAGATTAATGCAGGATTCGTTGAGTGTATAAAAATACCTGTGTTTTCTCATAATAAAGCAGTTCATTTTTGGAAAGATACAGAGTGCGTCTCGTTCTTTCGGAAGGATTAATTCCAATGGGAAGTGGTCATCTGACTGTGGAGGATCGACAGTGAATTTGTGTCCAGGAGAGGGAAGAGATCTAAACAGCGTTACCCCCTTTCATATTCGGGGTGTCGTTACAACGTGCAAGGCCCAAAATTAAACCAGCAGCTCCTACGGGGATGTGCTACACGTGGGGGCTCGTCCTGGATTCCTGCGACTCTGCAATCAACGCCCTCAGACGGAACCCCTACCAGCACCAAAATGGACCCTGACGCTGCGATTCAGTGGTGTGAAGAAGAAGGCGCCAGCCCAGAATCAAGCGTAGTGATTGACTGAGGAGCAGGTCGGTCAGGTAGTGCAGACATTATCCTTCGGCAAGAAAACATGGGTGATCGATGTTAGATCTGATCGTGAGGCCTCATGCACACATGTGCAACTGGAATGGAAGCAGGGGATTCCTGACCGTTTCCGCGGATCCAGTGTGCAGTCGGCTGGATCAACTTTGAAGAGTGGCTGGATCAGGCCATGCAAGCCCTGGATGAATGGGACATCCCAGAGACTCACAAGAAACAGAGAATTACAGAGAGCCTAAGGGGTCCCGCCTCAGAAGCTATCCGCAATCTGAAGCTCAGTAAAAAAGATTGCGTTGCTCAAGACTACCTGAACATTCTGCAGGATGTGTTTGGGTGCAGTGAAAAAGCTTCTGACCTCATGTACCAATTTGAGCATACATACCAGAACGCAGGGGAAAAGTTATCCGACTATGTGAGGCGTTTGGATAAGATACTACATCAGACCCTACTGAAGAAGGGTTTGGATCCCCGGAAAGTAGATGAGGTCCATGCACAACAAGTTTTGCGGGGTGCCCAGCCTTTGGACCCCATCACAATCCTGCTGAGAACCAGGCCAGATGGTGGCATCCTGAAATATCCAGATCTGATCAGGATTGTGCGGGAAGAGGAGGCCATGCTGGAGAACAAGAAGAAGAGTCAAAAGTCTGAATCTGTTGTTGGAGTCAGAGTGGCCAGCACAACCGATAGAGATCCAGAGGTTGGGGTTCTGAAGACTCAGATGTCCAAGATAATGGAGATGGTGACCGGGTCATTGGATGTCATGAGATAGCTGCACTGAAGATACAGGTATCCTGATGTTGGAGGTGATTAACCGGCTGACAGTGAAACATACTGAGCTGCCCCACAAGGGTGAAACATGGCAGAATGTACCCCCAGACTCACCTACTGCATGTGGCCAGAGGCCATCGAATCAAGACGTCTGTCTGAACCGTGGAGGTGTAGGTCACTACCAGCGAGTATGTCCTGGTCCACCAAGGAGGACAGAAGACTGGTGTAGACCCCAGAGAAGTGACCCAAGGATGGAGAGAAGATCTGGGCCTTCAAGAAGAACGTTCCCTGAATCTGCGAGGGAGCAATGGAGAACACCTGCAGTTTATGCCGTCTCAGTGAGCAATGCTTATCAGCCTCCAAAACTACCCCAGAAAGGACATTCCCAACGCAGGAAGACAAAGGAAGCACGAGTCCAGTCACGCCAACCTACTGTTCCAGATGCTTCCAACAGGTTTCCTGCCCAGTTAGTAGGCCCTTTGTCTGTAGTGCCTGTCTTGGTTGAAGGAATCTACACAAGAGCCCTTCTTGATTCAGGTGCTCAGGTAACCTTGTTGACCAGAGACTTTTACAAGAGGTATTTGTCATACATACCCCTGCAGAAGTTGGAAGATATAGAGATCCAGGGGATTCAAACAGAAGATTACCCTTGTGATGGATATCTGCTGATCAAGTTGTCATGTGATCCATTGAGGACTAGGAAGCCTCAGAACTTTGACACGCTAGCTATTGTGTGTCCTCGGTTGCCAGGGTCCACAAGTAGTCCGCTAATCGTAGGGACCAACACAGATCTGGTGAAGCGGCTGTTAGCCCCTGCTGTCCCCAGACGTGATCCCTTACCCTCACTGCCAGAAGAAGGATCCACAGCAGTAGTGGAAGAAACCAATCTGCAGGAGGCAGAAGTAATCAAACCGGAAGAAGAGGCTAGTGAGCCTACCATGTCTGAGCCAGTGGAACAGAGAAAGCGAAGAGTTAAGCATCCTCTCAAGAGACCGACTTGTGAAGTGATGGGTGAGAGCACCGAAGGAGTTATCCTCACCCCTCAAGGGTTGCCAAGAGAGCCTGACCTTCTCACAACAGATTTTGTGAAAGGCAACCTTAACTCATCCCCTGGCACATCTGGCTGGACCATTCCAATTAAGGTGGCCTGTAGGCAGGACAACCTCCCTTCCTATGCTCATTGATGGGAGGTTCCTCTGCCAGGTTCTTATGCAAATGTGAATTATTTGTTTTCCTGTGTACATTAACTTGTTTTTTTTCCGCGTGTATATAAAAAGCATGTAACAGGTTACAGACTTTTTATTTCCTTTGGGGACCAAAGGTTCTTTTGGTGGGGGGAGTGTGTAGTGGGTGTCTCATAATATAACCCGCAGATCCCGCCAAGTTTGCCAGAACAATGTACACAGGCTTTCCAGCTTCAGTTAGGGAGAAGTTGCCTGTCATGTTTGGTTTTTTTTCCACCCCTCCTCTTTCCTGTTTTCACAGACTTGAGAGAGTGTAATATGAGCTGACACACACACACAGTTCTGGATTGAGTGACCTCTATTGTGTTCCTATGGCTGGAGAGGAAAACCAATTAACAGCAGAGTTACAACAGCCAATGGAGAAGATTGTACAGAACTGAGGAGAGCAGCAATGGATTCTGGGACATGGAGTTCTCACACCAAATGGCCCCATAGACTGGTAAACGGGGATAACTACAAACCCACACTGCAACTGTGCTACCAGAATGCAGTGCTCCACCGCGCAGCCTGCTGGGGGATGTTATATAACAGACTAGTAAGGCCTCAGCACGCTCTCTTGGGACGCCATCTTGCAACAGGCAAGAGGCCTGCAGCAAGGGTGCTTAGGCCGGAGAAGCCTGGGCCTAGAGTGATGGAGACCGGATCGTCTGTCGGAGAGATTCCTGTACAGCTCTGCTGCTCGGACCAGGGAGAGGGATCGCTCTACACTCCTTAGCATCCAGAGTCACCTATCCACCGACGCCTTGTGAGTGGCTAAGTGGAGGACCAGGGACCACGACCCGTTCAGAGGCTGAGGACCAAGAGGGCCCAAACGGAGCACTCCGGCGAGGCGAGGCCTCGTGGTGAGAGGGCACCTGCCCACTAACATAACTGTGTCGTAGGAAGGTGACTTCCATAGTTTTACTTATACTTGCTGGAAACTGAAGTGCCTTAAGTGGACACACGCTGTATTCAGGATTGAGTTAGCGCTTGTGGGAAGGAACAGCATTCTACTTGCCCTTTTCACCACACATGTTAATTGTTTAATCTTTCTTCACCCTTTCTTTGGATTACAAATACTAAAGTGCACCAACAAAAGCTAGCGAAGACTTCTGGAGACTTTTAGGATCAATCACCAGTTCATCTCACTGACTAGGTTGACACAGCAGGACACGCACCAGTGAAGCTGCCCACCAGGGGGAGCCAGATAGCTTGTTGAATATGCACGTGTGAATTGATTGTTGCATTTATTTCACTGCCATTGTGCTGTTTATTTGAGCTGGGTTGGACTTGGTGGAGAAGTACCCCACTGTAGATACCGTTGCAGTGGGAGAGTCCTCCACCGTGCACTTCTTCAGGTCTGACTCCTAAAGTTGGGTTAATTCAGGCTTCTTAGTCCATAAGTGAAGTCTTGGAACTGTTATTCATGTGTATGTCAGTAAACTCTCATAGGGATCTGTTTGAGTAAAATGTCACATGTATAACCTATATTTCTTTACCAGGTAAATATATTCCATCTTGGTTGAACTACTCCTTGTGTGGGACTCTGTCTTTTGCAGCTGTGTGACAGGCTAACCACAACAAGGTAATAACATTTAATTACAGTTACTGTTGTGTGATATCATTGTGGCCCTCTATAGTCTTTAGGGGTCCACAATCACATTATTGTTATTATTGTCCAGTTGTGCCAAGGGGGAATCGAGCCATATTACAGGGGTTGATAGGCAGAGTACAGGCCCAAAAATAAACCAGCAGCTCCTGCGGGGGTAGTGCTACATCTACATACACCAATTGGCCATGACACTATGACCACCCACCATAACCTTTTGAGGCATGTACTCAACTTGTCAGGACCCAGACTTGGACCTGGGACCTCTGCTGTGTCTGGAAATGACTCTGCTTGCTGAGCCACCTGGAATGCTGGACAGTTCCCCAGACAAATCCTTGAATGATTCTGCCTTGACTCTTGTCATGAATCTGCAGTGATGTTTATGTCTGTCTGCTTACCCCTCTGTTGTGTTCAGCTTAGAGACCGATCGCTGTTCACTTGTGTAATCTTCCCTCAAGCATGGCTCCACCCCAGCCTCTAACAGGAAATACTATATTAACCTGTGCACTGCAAACCAAGCCTTGCCATTCAATATTAGTGTGTTAGGCTTCCTGCGTATATCCTGCTGTATGCTCTACGTCTGATTCTGTTTACCGACCTTGGCTTGCTCTTTGACTATCCCTGTCTGCTTGATACCCCGACCCTTGGCTTATCCTCCTGACTATCCCTGGTTGTCCTGGACTGCTGCTTCCTCTCTATCCACCAGTAGCCTACTGTGAGCATGAGCTGTGAGACCCCGGGGGCTACGACCTGGAGTCAGTTGCAGCGAAGGCCATCCTCCCCATCAGAAGCCCTGGTGAAACCTGCTGGCTCTTAGACTCCGCGCCCTGGGGAATCACATGCTCTAGATCCCAGTGTGATCCGTGTTGGTGCTCCAGTTGCCCTGCTTTCCTGAACCACCCAGAGCTTCATCTGCAGCAGTCAGTCAAAGGGTCACTATCTTAGTGGTGCACTCCTGACCCCAACGGTGTGCATTTGTCACCTGGCCTTAGGTGACCTGACAGTCAGATAACCGAAGCCCGCTCCTGGCTACATCACTATAAAACAATAACTATCTTTCTCTCTGCAAACAACACTCTGTCAGCTGCCCAATATTGGCCTCTCTGACAGAGTGAAGGATGAATTAGCGGAAAGAACCATTGGTGCTGATCTGGACAGTGTCATCTTCTTGTGTAACCAGATTAATATTCGCTATCAAGAGAGGACCCTGGAAAAAAGATGCCAGCACTCCCCGGTCCTTAAGCAGCCTAAACTCCCCTCTCTTTGACCCAGGGAACACCTCCTGGCAGCATAGGGACCTATGCAGCTGATTCGGACCAGGCTATCTCCCGAGGAAGGTGCTAGGTGCAGAACTCTGGGCCTGTGCCTCTATTGTGGAGCCAAAGATCATTTCCGTGAAACTTGCTCAACGATCGGGTCTAATACATCTGGAAGGTGGAGTATTGGACCCAGAAATATCACCTTCTCGTCTTCTTCTTTCAAGTTTCTCCATGTTGGCGATTCCTCTCATTCTGTCTCGGCATATCAGGATTCTGGAGCCGCTGGCAATTTCATGGCCTGGGGAACTGCATCTTCCATAAGACTTACCCTTTTGCCCATCACCACGCCATTGGTGGTCTTGGTGATTGATGGCACTGTTCTCCCAGGGGGCCCTATGCGTGCCAGACCCTCCCTGTTAAGATGTCGGTATGGACACTCCACCAGGAGTGGATATCCTTCCTTATCTTACCTAAGGCCTCAACTCCTATCGTTTTGGGTCTTCCTTGGTTATGGCCCCATTCTCCACACATTGACTGGACTTCTGGGCAGATCCTGGCCTGGGGTTCCTCCTGTTTTTCATCCTGCCTACTCAAGGTTGCCCCAAAAGAGAAACTTCCTGTTGCCACCATCTCAGTATCTTCTGTTCTTCCCGCTGTGTATATTGATTTCCGTGATGTGTCCTGCAACAGTTGGGCTAATGCACTCTCTAGGTCAGGTTTACAGGTGGGCTTTGGATGAGGAGCCCACCTGTAAACCTGAACCGATAATTCCGATCTCATGCATTCTTGCCCATTCTACCACCCTGGAGTCAAAAATTCCTCCCGGCAAGACCTTCGTCCCCACTGAGCTAAGATCCTTCGTTGGGGACATGACTCCAAGATGGCAGTTTATGCTGGGTTCCACCAATCCTTCCTGCTCATCAATCGCCACTACTGGTGGCCTACTCTCCGCTCAGATATCAAAGACTACATTAAGGCTTGTCATGTCTGTGTCCAGTCTAAATCCTCCACACAAGCTCCTGCTGGTCTTTTCATGCCCTTGCCCATTCCTAAGAAGCCTTTAGGGATCAATAAGTCCTCCCATCCTCTCCCTACCTCAGTTCTGGTCTCTGAGGATGCTCTAGATCCCAGTGTGATCCGTGTTGGTGCTCCAGTTGCCCTGCTTTCCTGAACCACCCAGAGCTTCATCTGCAGCAGTCAGTCAAAGGGTCACTATCTTAGTGGTGCACTCCTGACCCCAACGGTGTGCATTTGTCACCTGGCCTTAGGTGACCTGACAGTCAGATAACCGAAGCCCGCTCCTGGCTACATCACTATAAAACAATAACTATCTTTCTCTCTGCAAACAACACTCTGTCAGCTGCCCAATATTGGCCTCTCTGACAGAGTGAAGGATGAATTAGCGGAAAGAACCATTGGTGCTGATCTGGACAGTGTCATCTTCTTGTGTAACCAGATTCCGATTCCGATCTCATGCATTCTTGCCCATTCTACCACCCTGGAGTCAAAAATTCCTCCCGGCAAGACCTTCGTCCCCACTGAGCTAAGATCCTTCGTTGGGGACATGACTCCAAGATGGCAGTTTATGCTGGGTTCCACCAATCCTTCCTGCTCATCAATCGCCACTACTGGTGGCCTACTCTCCGCTCAGATGTCAAAGACTACATTAAGGCTTGTCATGTCTGTGTCCAGTCTAAATCCTCCACACAAGCTCCTGCTGGTCTTTTCATGCCCTTGCCCATTCCTAAGAAGCCTTTAGGGATCAATAAGTCCTCTCATCCTCTCCCTACCTCAGTTCTGGTCTCTGAGGATAATCAAAAGTACAAGGTTAGTCAAGTTCTGGATTCCCGGCTCTGTGAAGACATTCTTCAGTACCTTGTGCATTGGAGAGAGTTCGGTCATGAGGAGAGGTCTTAGATCCCTGCATCTGATGTCTTTGCGCCTCGTCATTTGCAGAGGTTTCATTTGAGGTTTCCCTCCAAGCCTAGGCCCAAGCAGCAGAGGTGGAGGCCTCGTAAGAGGGGGGGGTACTGTTATGAATTAGCAGTGATGTTCATGTCTGTCTGCAGTGTTGTAACTAACACCGTTTAAACAAACGGCGTTAGGTAACGTAGCCACTTTTTGGGGTAACGAGTAATCTAACTGATTACTCTTACCCTCGTGGCACCGCCGTTCCCATTACTTGGGCGGCGTTACCCTAATAACATCTACTCGCCGCAGCCGCCACGAGTAGATGTAATGTAACATTTAACTAACTGCAAGCCGCCGTCTGCCTACCTGATCAGCGTGTCATGCAGACAGACGGCGGCCATTGCAGTATTCAAAAGCCACGCCTCCCGAGTCTTCGTCGCCTGTGATAGGCGGAACACTCAATTTCACAGCAGGCAGTGTTCCGCCTATCACGGACATCCTCTCATCCTCGTCTGTGTTATGAGGATGAGCGGATGTCCGTGATAGGCGAAACACTGAATGCTGGGAAATTGAGTGTTCCGCCTATCACAGACAAGGAGGAGTGGAGGAGGCGCGGCTTTTGAATAATGGAACGCCACCGATCTGAGGTACTGTACACGGCGGGCACAGTGACTGTGAGACACGGACACAGTGAGGCATTGGGCACAGTGAGGCATGGGCACATTGAGGCATGGGGCACAGTGAGGCATGGGGCACAGTGAGGCATGGGGCACAGTGAGGCACAGTGAAGCATGGGCCCAGTGAGGCATTGGGTACAGTGAGGCATGGGGCACAGTGAGGCATGGGGCACAGTGAGGCATGGGGCACAGTGAGACACAGTGAAGCATGGGCACAGTGAGGCATTGGGCACAGTGAGGCATGGGGCACAGTGAGGTATGTGGCACAGTGAGGCATGGGGCACAGTGAGGCACAGTGAAGCATGGGCACAGTGAGGTATGGGGCACAGTGAGGCATGGGGCACAGTGAGGCACAGTGAGGCATGGGGCACAGTGAGGCATGGGGCACAGTGAGGCACAGTGAGGCATGGGGCACAGTGAGGCATGGGGCACAGTGAGGCATGGGGCACAGTGAGGCACAGTGAGGCATGGGCACAGTACCAATATTATTTATTGTTATCCCTCCTATTATTTTTATACACTGAAAAAATTACATATATATTATCCTTCTACCGGCCCGCCCCCGCCCCCGTGTATATATAATATAACCAATATAGTTACTTTGCTGAGTAACTAATTACTTTTTCAATGTAGCAACTGAGTGAGTAACTCCATTACTTTTTGGAAGAAGTAATTTGTAACTGTAACTAATTACTTTTTTAACGTAAGATGAACAACACTGTCTGTCTGATTACCTCTCTGTTGTGTTCATCTTAGAGACTGATCACTGTTCACCTGTGTGCTTAAGTAATCTTCCCTCAAGCACGGCTTCACTCCAGCCTCTAAAAGGAAATACTATATTAACCTATGCACTGCAAGCCAAGCCTTGCCATTCAATATTAGTGTCTTAGGCTTCCTGTGTGGTTCCTGCTGTATGCTGTATATCTGATTCCGTTTACCGACCTTGGCTTGTTCTTTAACTATCCCTGTCTGCTTGTTACCCCGACTCTTGGCTTATCCTCTTGACTATCCCTTGTTGTCCTGGACTGCTACTTCCTCTCTATCCACCAGTAGCCTACCGTGAGTGTAAGCTGGGAGACCCCGGGGGCCACGACCTGGAGTCAGTTGCAACGAAGGCCATCCTCACCATCAGAGGCCCTGATGAAAACCTGCTGGATCTTAGACTCCACGCTCTGAGGAACCTCATGCTCTAGCACCCAGTGTGATCCGTGTCGGTGCTCCAGTGGCCCTGCTTTCCTGAACCACCCAGAGCTCAGTCTGCAGCAGTCAGCCGAAGGGTCCACTATCTTAGTGGTGCACTCCTGATCCGAACGGTGTGCATCTGTCACCTGGCCTCAGGTGACCTGACAAATCTTAGTTGCCTTGAACCTTGAACCCTTTGCTCCTCCCATGAATTTCCTGATTCAAGCCATGTCTCTGCACTTCCTGGTTGCCAGAATATTGTCCCTTCTCCAGCCAATATCTTGCTTGTCTCTTCTACTGTTGTCCATATCTTTGCTACTATTTGTTACTGACCCTTGGCTTGTTCCTCGACTACACTTCTGCTAAATCCATGCCTGCAACTATTCCTTACTGACCTTTGGCTTGTTCCTCGACTACGCTTCTTGATCCCTACCTGCTATATCTGCTACTGGACCCTGGCTTGCTCACCTCCTGGTGGGGAAATCCTGAGTAACGCAACCTGGTACTAACACGCAGCAAAGCCCATCTTCACCTTCAGGAGCTCTAGTGAATACCGGTTAGTACTTAGACTCCACACCTCAGGTGAACCCGTGACCTGCGTGAATATCTCTCCTGCTTGTCGTGGGTGCTATAGCTACTGACCTCTGAGCCTGACTCCAGACCATCACACCACTAGACCTCTGAAGATATGCTGTGGTATCTAGCACCAAGTTATCAATAGCAGATCCAATAAGCTGCAAAGTGGGACCTCCATGGATTGGACTTATTTTTTAAGCACATCCCACAGATGCTCGATTGGACTGAGATCTGGAAAATTAAGAGTCAAGACCTGAAACTTGTTGTTTTTCTCAAACCATTCTTGAATTCATTAGACCAGGTCACCTTCATCCATTGCTCCGCAGTCCTATTCTGATGCTCATGTGTCCATTGTAGCACCTTTAGGCTGCGGACACGGGTGAGTATGGGCATCCTGAGCAGTTTGCAACTACACAGCCCCACATACAACAAACTGTGATGCACTGCGTGTTCTGACACCTTTCTATCAGAACCAGCATTCACTTTTACAGTAATCTAAGCTACAGTAACTTTTGTATTGGATCAAACTACACGGCCATCAGTGAGCTTTGCCCCCCCCCATGACCCTGTTGTCTTCTGGTTTTCCTTCCTTGGACCACTTTTGGTAGGTCCTGTCCAATGCAGACTGGGAACATCCCACAAGAGCTACGGTTTTGGAGTTGCTCTGACCCAGTTGCCTAGCCATTACAACGTGGCCCTTGTCAAAGTCACTCAAAACCTAATGCTTGCCCATTTTTTTCAGCACATCAACTTCAGGGACAATATGTTCACTTCCTGACTAATATATCCCACCCACTTTCAGATGCCATTGTAATGAGATAATCAATGTTATTCCTGATTTGTATATCTCGGTATGTGTGTGTGTGCGTGTGCGTGTGTTTAGCTAATTTCCAGAATTTAGCTGTAAACAATAATAGCATTTAGTTAACGTTATTAAAATGACAGGTTTTATATAATTTTATTGGTCATTACTAGTTCGACTGGAATTTTCCTTTTCAGAGATTTACTTTACACCACTTACAGCATGTATGACATTCACAAAATTCCACTTTTTAACACAAAAGAATGCATAAATTGTTTATTGTTTTAACATGTCCTCAGCAAAACCCTGACTAATCAAGGCCGAGCAGTCAATAAAATGCGACCGGCACTTATGCTGTAGTGTAGACAAGCTGACCATTAAACGAATTGGACCATCTACCAAAATCAACAGATTTGTCGTGGTACAAAGCCATTAGAGCAGACAAACAAGTTAAGGGTCAAGTAGCTCTTAACCATACATGGATATCCCATAATAACGGAGTGGGTGAGGAGCACTGTACTTAGAATCAAGCAGGCATGTTTAATTAGTGCTTACCTTGCAGTTTTGGTCTGGGACACTAGATCAGTGCTATATTAAAACAGTCCACGTATGTAATTTAGGACTGGTCGGGCTCCATTCTCTGAAAGTACAAATAATATGAAATTATCAGTCTAAAAAAAAGGAAAAAATGGAAGATGTCCATGTTTTCTGCACACTGTCTTTTGCATTCCTCTATTCTCTCAGTTTGGAATATTATTTGATTGTTTCGGCTACTATTAAAATAGCACAATTTAATTCAGACCCAAAAATTATACTGTACATATGTGGGTTAACTGTGTATCTAAACTCAAAATCAAAAATTTAATAAATTGCAGATTACTAGTCCTTGGTGTGGTGGCTGTGTTTGTTTTACCTTTTCAAGCTTCTTTTGCTTTAGTTTCACTTGATTATCCTGCAGATAACACACTTATTGTCCTTGAGTGGCTTTTTAAATCCTCCACTCCATATATGAAAGGAAGCCCTGATTGTCACTGTAGGCTGCTCTCCTGGCAGGGGCGTTGCTAGTACATTGGCCCCCCTGTGAAGTTGCGGTTCAGAGTTTGCGGCCTCAGTCGTTCGCTGATTTTTTTACTTATACCAAAGAAAACGACAGCACATACCAAAAAAAATGCATTTGCATGAATTACAGTACATACAGGGGTAATATCGGTATTTTACATTTTAGCACTGCGGGGGACATAGCAGCACAGTACTGTACAGTATACGGGTTTACCTTTACATTCTTTTTTTTTTTTTTTAAGGATAATGTATTAAGCTTTGAGTTTGAAATAAAATAAGTGTTTTGGGAGCATATTTGGGGGTATATTTAGGGTTTAACCACTTCACGCAAAACGACGTACCCGTACGTCAGTACTTTGAAGCTAAATACTGGGGTTATACCCCGGTATTTTCGGGAATGCCGTGCATTTCTCTTTAAGTTAAAAGTGGTCTCAGCGGCGGATTTATGACCCCAGATCTCATATTTAAGAGGTCCTGTCATGCTTTTTTTCTTACAAGGGATGTTTTCATTCCATGTAATAGAAATAAAAGTGACCCAAAATATATATTTTTTTAAGTAAAATACATAAGAAAAAAAAATGTAAAAAACGTTTACAGCGCCCCGTCCCGACCGAAAACGATGTTCAAACCACACATGTGAGGTATGGCCGCAATCGTTAGAGCGAGAGCAATAATTCTAGCCCTAGACCCTGTAGAAATTTTTAAACATCACCTATGGAGATTTTTAAGAGTAAAAGTATGTCACCATTCCACGAGCGGGCGCAATTTTGAAGCATGACATGTTGGGTATCAATTTACTCGGCATAACAATATCTTTCACAATATAAAAAAATTGGCCTATCTTTACTGTTGTCTAATTTTGTAATTCACAAAAATTTTATTTTTTGCAAAAAAAGTGCGCTTGTAAGACCGCTGCGCAAATAGGGTGGGACAAAAAGTATTGCAACAATCGGCATTTTATTTTCTAGGGTGTTAGGACGAAAAAAAAATAATAATGTTTGCGGGTTCTAGATAATTTTCTAGCAAAAAAAAATATTTTTAAGTGTAAAAAAGAGGTTTGGGGCTGAAGTGGTTAAACTATAAAAATAGGCATTTATAGGCATTTCTTTGACCGCTTCCAAAATTTATTTTTTTCACAATTTGCGGGTGCTCTAGGAACGTAACCCCCAGGAGGTCAACTGTATTGTAAAAGACAATACAGAATAAGTAGTGCGCTGTGGCTAAAAGTGGGAGGGGCATGGTTAAATAATACCCGAGCCTCCTTGTAACCCTAAAATATGCTTTATGTGCTGTGTCATGAGCTAGAGTCATTAACTCTTCCATTATATATGCTTTTGTGCCAGCTGAAAATAGACAAAGAGCTAACACTTAAAGAAGAACTTAATTAACGTATTCAGGGATTTCTTAGCAACCAGCAATAGTTAAGATAATAAAATACTTTGGTCAGAAGTATGTAATGCACAATATAGCATATATAGTGCAGGAGTCTGTAGGCTATAGAGTGTATGGGTGAGTACTTAACAGAGTGCAAGAGTCAGGAGTACATGGTGCACAGAGTGCAGTGGTCAGTGCCAGGGTTAGGAATACATATTGCACAAAGTGCAGGGGTTAGGATTACATAATACACAAAGTGTAGGGGTTAGGATTACATAATGCACAAAGTGTAGGGGTTAGGATTACATAATGCACAACGTGTAGGGGTTAGGATTACATAATGCACAAAGTGTAGGGGTTAGGATTACATAATGCACAAAGTGCAGGGGTTAGGAATACATAATGCACAAAGTGTAGGGGTTAGGATTACATAATACACAAAGTGTAGGGGTTAGGATTACATAATGCACAACGTGTAGGGGTTAGGATTACATAATGCACAAAGTGTAGGGGTTAGGATTACATAATGCACAAAGTGCAGGGGTTAGGAATACATAATGCACAAAGTGCAGGGGTTAGGAATACATAATACACAAAGTGCAGGGGTTAGGAGAACATAATGTACAAAGTGTAGGGGTTAGGAATACATAATGCACAAAGTGCAGGGGTTAGGAATACATATTGCACAAAGTGCAGGGGTTAGGAATACATAATGCACAAAGTGCCAGGGTTAGGAATACATAATGCACAAAGTGCCAGGGTTAGGAATACATATTGCACAAAGTGCAGGGGTTAGGAATACATAATGCACAAAGTGTAGGGGTTAGAATTACATAATGCACAAAGTGCAGGGGTTAGGATTACATAATGCACAAAGTGTAGGGGTTAGGAATACATAATGCACAAAGTGCCAGGGTTAGGAATACATATTGCACAAAGTGCAGGGGTTAGGAATACATAATGCACAAAGTGTAGGGGTTAGGATTACATAATGCACAAAGTGCAGGGGTTAGGATTACATAATGCACAAAGTGTAGGGGTTAGGATTACATAATGCACAAAGTGTAGGGGTTAGGATTACATAATGCACAAAGTGCAGGGGTTAGGAATACATAATGCACAAAGTGCAGGGGTTAGGATTACATAATGCACAAAGTGTAGGGGTTAGGATTACATAATGCACAAAGTGCAGGGGTTAGGAATACATAATGCACAAAGTGCAGGGGTTAGGAATACATAATACACAAAGTGCAGGGGTTAGGAGTACATAATGTACAAAGTGTAGGGGTTAGGAATACATAATGCACAAAGTGCATGAGTTTGGAATACATAATACACAAAGTGCAGGGGTTAGGAGTACATAATGTACAAAGTGTAGGGGTTAGGAATACATAATGCACAAAGTGCATGAGTTTGGAATACATAATGCACAAAGTGTAGGGGTTAGGAATACATAATGTACAAAGTGTAGGGGTTAGGAATACATAATGCACAAAGTGCATGAGTTTGGAATACATAATGCACAAAGTGTAGGGGTTAGGATTACATAATGCACAAAGTGCAGGGGTTTGGAATACATAATGCACAAAGTGCAGGGGTTAGGAATACATATTGCACAAAGTGCAGGGGTTAGGAATACATAATGTACAAAGTGCAGGGGTTAGGAATACATAATGTACAAAGTGCAGGGGTTAGGGATACATAATGCACAAAGTGCAGGGGTTAGGAATACATAATGTACAAAGTGCAGGGGTTAGGAATACATAATGTACAAAGTGTAGGGGTTAGGAATACATATTGCACAAAGTGCAGGGGTTAGGAATACATAATGCACAAAGTGCAGGGGTTTGGAATACATAGTGCACAAAATGCAGAGGTAAGGTGTATATAATGCACCATGTGCAGGGCTAAGGAGTGTATAACGCACAGAATACAGGGGTCAGTAGTATGTAATGTACAAAGTGAAGCTGTAAGGACTATGAAAAGAGAGTGCAGGAATCAGGGGTAACACACAGAATGTAGGGGTCAGGACAGTGCAAAATTCCCATGCTGTTCCCCACTTTTCCCATTTAGCATAAATCCTCCCTCCCCCCAAAAAAATTTCCGCTAATCTGCGAAAATTCCCTCTGCAAGTGAAACCTCCCCCGCACAAAAATGCAACTCCCCCAGTCTCTCCTGCCAGTATAAATCTTTGCCCCCCCCTCCAGAATTTCCCCATCCAGGACAAACACTCTTCCCCTCAAACCCTCCTCTCAGCATAAATCCTCTTCTCCCAGTACAAATTCTCCCCTTCAGAACAAACCCTCCCCCAAATTTCTCCTCCCGACACAGACCTTTTCCACCTCCCAATTACACTCCCAGCACAAATCGTCTCCCCTCCAGCACAAATCTTTGTTACTCCTCCAAGGTCACTGTGTCCCCCAGTACAATTCCCCCCTCCCCCACGTAACTTACAGACTTCAGGATTTTCTTCCTTGCAGACTCCCCCTCGTCTTGTGTCATGTGACACATCACACATCAGTGTACAGTGGTAGCTGATTATGGCGTTAGTGACCTAGGGCACCCTACAGGATCATCAATGTATGGGTTCATCCTCCACTCCTAAGCTTCTACTACCCACTGTCTACCTTTATAATTGGGTGCCAGGCCAAACGGAGTCATCTGCGCTCTGAGATTAATGCACAGAAACAGTCACACTCTCATTCAGCTAAACTTTATTCAACAAAGCCAACAAGTCCCAGTGCTGGGTCCACACACACTCTAACGCGTTTCACCCGTCAGGACCCATCAGATATAGGCATTAGGATTGGAGTTATTGGCAATAGCAGCTTTGGCCATGCAACAGTTGCGTTCCAATAGACATGAATGAGACTGCCTGCAAAAACCAATGCATGAAAAATACATCTGACTGATGCTGTAACAAGACATGTTTTGTGTGCTTGGTAAAATGTAAAATCAATATGCCTTGATTCTTTTTAGTATGTAAAGGATTATTCCTCGTTATGAATTGAGTTGGCACATCATGAATGAAATCCTCTCTTCCTTCCTGTACACCCTTTCTCACAGACACATCTTGCCCAAAGCCTATAACACCCAACCTTTTATCCGCTGCATCATTTTTATTTCATTTCCCTAAAGGCCTAAAACAATATAGCAATATACACATGAAAAGGTTTGCATTGTTCTTCATTACTTGCACCATAGAATTCAAAATGGTTACTCCAAATGATTGTACTTTTGTGTGCACCTAGTGATCCATGATTATTGGGAGGGCAAAAAATGCCCTGTTATGCCTTGTACACATGATCGTAATTTCCGATTAAAAAAAAGTCAGACGGAATTTTTTCATCGGATATCCGGACCGTGTGTGTGCCCCATCGGACTTTTTTCCGTCAGAATTTAGAAAGAGAACATGTCTTTTTTTCCGCCGAAAATTACGTTCGTCTGTATTGAACTCCAACGGAGAAAAAACACGCATGCTCAGAATCAAGTCGACGCATGCTTGGAAGCATTGAACTTAAAGCGGAGGTGCAGCCGAAAAAAAAAAAAAAGTCAGCAGCTACTAACAGTATAGCTGCTGACTTTTAATAAGGACACTTACCTGTCCTACTCGCCCGCGATGTCGGTCCCGCCACAGCGATCGATTGCTGCTGGCAGGTCCCGGCTCCTCCATCCTGAGTAAGGGAAACAGGCAGTGAAGCCGTAAGGCTTCACTGCCCGTTTCATACTGCGCATGCGCCACTCCCACGGCGCTTTGTGAATGGGCGGCTTGCCTCCTGGGATACGCACAGTTCCCAGAAGGCAGCGCTCCCCATTCACAAGAAGAGGAAGTGGAAGGAGACCCACCGTGGACGAGAAGAGGAACATTAGAGGCAGATTAGGGGACTTCCGCATAGCAACAGGCATTTAGGGTGAGTATAAGAAAAAAATAAAATATATATTAATTTTTTTTTATTTATTTTTTTAGGATTTTTAATGTTCAAAAATTTTCAGGGTGGACCTCCGCTTTAATTTTTCTCGGCTCGTCGTAGTGTTGTACGTCACCTCGTTCTTGACGGTCGGAATTTGGTGTGACAGTATGTATGTAAGACAGCTTGAACGGAATTCCGTCGGAAAAATCCGTCCGAGTTTATCCCGATGGAAAATGCGATCGTGTGTACAAGGCATTACAGGTTATACGATTGCTACACATGTCATATTGTAATTGAATGTTATTCAATTACCTTTCATTTTTTATCTGCAGCCACTGTAATTCTCTGTAAAATGCAATGCAATATGGCTACCTGGAGGTCTTCTGTACAAAGTAGTATACAGAACGCCCCCGGGTATGTCATTTCCTGCTTGCGGGATTGGCTTACTGATTTTCCCAGAAGTCTGCACTAAGATTTAAAGCGGAGTTCCACCCAAAAATGGAACTTCCACTTTTTGGATTCCCCCCCCCTCCCTCCGGTGTCACATTTGGCACCTTTCAGGGGGGAGCAGATACCTGTCTAATACAGGCATTTTTCTCCCACTTTGGGGCATAGATAACCGCAGTATCCGCGGATATCTACACCACGCCCGGCGCCTCCTCTGTCCCCCCATTGTCTTCTGGGAGACACACAGGTCCCAGAAAACAGCAGGGACCATTCAAATTGCGCAGCGCGACTCGTGCAGTAGAGAAGCCGCAGCGCGACTCGCGCAGGAAGTGAAGCCGCAAGGCTTCACTTCCTGATTCCCTTACCGAAGATGGCGGCAACAGCACCCGAGAGCCGAGGGACAGATCGGCTTTGGTTGCCGACATTGCGGGCGCCCTGGACAGGTAAGTGTCCATATTTTAAAAGTCAGCAGCTGCAGTACTTGTAGCTGCTGACTTTAAAAAAAGAAAAATGTCTGCGGAACTCCGCTTTAAATCAGATTTTGTGCATCCCCTGCAACAAAAATTAAATTTTTGCTGAGATATTCCCAAATTAAATCATGTCTAAAGGGATGCAGACCCTGACATTTTCCTCACTAGAGCCCTGCAGGTGCAGCAGCTGATTGATAATTACAAAATCACTCCCATATATACTCACTTAGCCCATGGACACAGACAAACAAACAGCTATTTCTCAAGAATGATAAAAGGTAGGACTCTGCAACAAAGTTTGTTATATTCCTTGCAATGTACATAGATCACCCAGAGGGGATATGTTATTCGGAACAAAAGAGTTACTCTTTAAAGGATAAGTTCACTTCTAAAAAAATTATACTAAATACACATTTTATTGCAGGTAAAAAAATGTACATTTATTTTAGATTTTTTCGGAGCCCATAAAGAATTGCACTGGTGATCAGCAGATCGCTGGTGCAATGCAGGTCTCCTGCAGACTGTCAGTGTATCTGTGTACCCATATATCCCTTACGGGCAAACAGTTACGCTGACAGGAAGAATCAATGAACTACCACGGTGCTCCACAGCACCATGGTAGTTCATTGAGAACTACAAGCCAACATCTGCAATGGATGTCGGGACTTGTAGTTCATTCATACACAGAGCTCTGGGGGAGTAGGGGGGGGGATCGATTAGCGGCTGCAGCAGTAGGAACATATTACATGTTCCACCCTAAAAACAGGTGGAACTTGCAACATGTTCCCAAAGGTGAACTTATCCTTTAAACCCTCTTTAACAATTTTCATATGTAGCATATTACCTTACACCTTAGTAAACACCATGCCATAATGTCCAAAGTGCCTTCAAATTGTTGCTTCCACCTGGAGCGTATACAGTTTTTACAGGTACTTCCTGTGCTGACTTGACATGCAAGCAGAGATATAAGTAGGAAAGTCTTCAAACAGAAGATTGATACAATTCGCAAGGAGATCTCTACTGTTCAGATACCCTCCACACTATACACTTCATGCCCACAGGTACAATCATTACTTCCCTCTTTTAACTCCACCACTATAGACGAGGTTGCTAAACTACTTGCCAACTCCCATCTTACCACCGGCCCCCTGTATCCTGTTCCCTCGCAAATGCTACATTAAAGCTCTGACTCTATTCTACACTCTCTAACCCACATCTTCATTCTCTCCCTCTCTTCTGGCATCTTCCCCAACTCTCTAAAACATGCACTTGTCATTCCCATACTTAAAAAGCCCTCAATGGACCCATCCAATCTTAACAGCCTACGCCCCATCTCCTTGCTCCCCGTTTTATTCAAACTCCTTGAACGTCTGGTCTACAACCGACTGAGCGACCACCTTTGCTGATAATAGCCTTCTTGAACCCCTTCAGTCTGGATTTAATCCTCAACACTCCACAGAAACTGCTCTCCTAAAACTAACAAACAATCTACTAATGGACACTATTCTGTACTCCTACTCCTGGACCTCTCTGCTGCCTTTGATGTGGTTCAACACCCCCTCCTCTTCAAAAAACTCCACTCCTTTGGTCTCAATGACTGTACTCTTGGCTGGTTCTCTTCCTACTTATTCAACCGCACCTTTAGTGTTACTGACAATTCTACTTCCTCCTCTCCTCTTCCTTTCTCTGTTGGGGTCCCCCAAGGTTCTGTTCTTGGGCCTCTCCTATTTTCAATCTACACCTCCTCCCTGGGTCAGCTGATAGCCTCCCATGGCTTCCAATACCATCTCTACGCTGATGGCACGCAAATGTATTTCTCTACCCCTCAGCTCACTCCTTCAGTCTCCTCACGTATCACTAATTTACTATCCGATATACAAGTCTGGATGACACACCACTTCCTCAAACTTAATTTATCTAAAACTGTCCCTGCATAAAATGTCATTTTTGAAGGAAAAAAAGTCATTTAAAATTCACTTGCTGGTGTGAATTAATTGTCAGCTCCCGGCAATACATAGAAAAGTCATTGATAAAAAAAAAGCGTGGGGGTCCCCCAGAATTCAATTAGCAGGCCCTTCAGGTCTGGTATAGATATTAAGGGGAACCCCGCCGCAAATTTTAAAAAAAATGCGTGTGGTTCCCCCAAATATCCATACCAGGCCCTTCAGATCTGGCATGGACTTTAAGGGGAACTCCACCCCAAATTTTAAAAAAAATGGCGTGGAGTCCCCCCAAAAATCCATACCAGACCCTTATCCGAGCACGCAACCTGGCAGGCCGCAGGAAAAGAGGGGGGGACGAGAGATCGCCCCCCCCTCCTGAACCGTACCAGGCCACATGCCCTCAACATGGGGAGGATGTCCTCATGTTGATGGGGACAAGGGCCTCATCCCCACAACCCTTGCCCGGTGGTTGTGGGGGTCTGCAGGCGGGGGGCTTATCGGAATCTGGAAGACCCCTTTAACAAAGGGGACCCCCAGATCCCGGCCCCCCCCCCCATGTGAATTGGTAAGGGGTACATTGTACCCCTACCATTTCACAAAGAAAGTGTCAAAAAATGTAAAAAAAAACACACAAACACCTTGGAAAAGTCCTTTATTAAAAAAAAGAAAAAAAACATTCCAGTGGTGAAATCCAGTGTCCCGCGGCAATCCGATGTCCAGCGCTGTCCGTCATTGGCTGAGCCTGAGCGGACCTGACGGGGAACTTCCTCCGCAGTCTATTACATGTATAGACCCGCCCCTTCTAAAGTTCCCCATCAGGTCACGAGAGAGCGCCCCCCCTCTTTTCCTGCGGCCTGCCAGGTTGCGTGCTCGGATAAGGGTCTGGTATGGATTTTTGGGGGGACTCCACGCCATTTTTTTTTAAATTTGGGGTGGAGTTCCCCTTAAAATCCATGCCAGATCTGAAGGGCCTTTTTTAAATTTGCGGCGGGGTTCCCCTTAGGCCTCATGCCCACTGGCGTTTTTACAGCTGCATTTTTTGCAGCTTAAAAACGCCTGTCCATGTTATTGTAAATATTTTTTTTTTTTTTTTGGAAAAAAAAAAAAAAAAAAACGTCGGAGCCGTTTTTTGACGCTCGCGTTTTTTTCTGCCTAATTCTGACGCTGAGGAACGCACTGGCCCTGGGTTTTTTTTACAGCTTACAAACGCCTATGCTCTTTACAGCTCAAAAACGTCTAGGTGGACATGAAGCTATAGACTAACATGGACAGGCGTTTTTAAGCTGTAAAAAACGCTCAAAAACGCGGCTGAAAAAACGCCCGTGGGCATGAGGCCTTAATATCTATACCAGACCTGAAGGGCCTGGTAATTGAATTCTGGGTGACCCCCACGCTTTTTTTTTTACTTTTATCAATGACTTTTGTATGTATTGCCGGGAGCCGACAATTCATTAATAGCCGCGAGTCAGTTTTAAATGACTTTTTTTCCTTCAAAAATGACATTTTATGCAGGGACAGTTCTAAGCACGGGAAACATGCACCACTTTACATGCATATCATACACACCCCCCAGGTACGAAATTTAAAGGAATATTTCACTTTTATTTTTTCATTTTAAGCATTATTAAAATCACTGCTCCCGAAAAAACGGCAGTTTTTAAAACTTCTTTTTGCATTGATACATGTCCCCTGGGGCAGGACCCGGGTCCCCAAACACTTTTTAGGACAATAACTTACATATAAGCCTTTATAATTAGCACTTTAGATTTTGAACGTTCGAGTCCATTGTATTTAATAGGGTTCTAAAGTTCACACGAACATTCTGTCTGTTCGCAGGTTCTGGTGCGAACCGAACAGGGGGGTGTTCGGCTCATCCCTGCCAATGACACAACAAAGCTCTTATATCACTCCCTGGTCATCTCTCGCCTTGACTACTGCAACTCCCTTCTCATTGACTTACCTCTACATGTTTTATCCCCCTTCAGTCCATCATGAATGCTGCTGCCAGACTCATCCACCTTACCAACCGCTCCGTGTCTGCTACTCCTCTCTGTCAATCCCTCCACTGGCCTCCGCTCACCCAACAAATTTTATTCAAAATACCTAACAAATACTTACAAAGCCATTCACAACTCTGCCCCCGGGTAACATCACTGACCTAGTTTCAAAATACCAACCTAATCGTTCTCTTCGTTCCTCCCAAGACCTCCTGCTCTCTAGCTCTCTCATCACCTCCTCCCATACTCACCTCCAGGACTTTTCCAGAGCCTCTCCAATCCTATGGAACTTCATACCCCAATCTGTCATATTATCTCCTACTCTATTAGCTTTTAGACGATCCCTGAAAACCCTTCTCTTCAGAGAAGCCTATCCTACCCACACCTAACAACTTTTATTTCATTTTCTCCATCTGATTATCCCCCGCAGCTGTTACCTTTTGTTCCACTTGACCTTCCCTTCTAGATTGTAAACTCCAATGAGCAGGGCCCTCTGATCCCTCCTGTATTGAATTGTATTGTAACTGTACTGTTTGCCCCCATGTTGTAAAGCGCTGCGCACATAGGCGTGCGCAAGGGGTGTGCCAGGTGTGCCTGGGCACACCCTAATCATTCTGTGCGGTGCCAATTCACCCTAATTCCCGGGCTTCCCCCCATGTTGCGCACCACCCCCCCACCACAGTGCTGCTAGCTTCCCTCCTCTCCTCTCAACCTGGTTGCTACAGGGAATGCTTCAGCATGGAGAGTGGGGGAAGGCGTTAATCAATATGTAATTTACCGGCCCCTTCCTTTTCTAAATGAACACAGTGAGCACGCTCATTCACTGTGTTCAATCATAACTGACGCATAGTAAACTGTGTTTGCTATGCTTCAGTTTGTGAATTAACAGGAAGCTGCTCAGCACAGAGCACTTCCCATTCATTCACTGTCCAGTGCAACTGAGGCTGCAGAGAAAGGCATGTGTGTGAGCTTTGGGGTGCACACCCTAATGCAATAGGCTGCGCACACCTATGGCTGCGCAAAATATAGGCACTATATAAACCCTGTATATTAATAATATTAATAATAATAATAAAGAACTTCAGCAGCAAATTTTGGTATACAGTAGAGATAGTCCTGTCCTTTATTCATAAGAAGCAGCAGGCATCACAAGGTGCCAAGGTTATCACTAGTGATAGATAAGTTTGGTTTTGAACCTAAAAAATAGCTATCAATATTGGACCAATGAGCTGCTTTGTTTCCTGCTCCTCAGGGCTACACAATGGTTGTGTTTTACAGCTTTTTCTCATAGTGCACTATTATGCAGATGTTGACCAGCTCCCAATTATGTCAACTCCCTCTAGTGTCTTATCCAGCCTTTCTCAACCTTTTTACACTGGAGGAACCCTAGAAATCATTTTGAGGTCTCAGAAAACCCCTGGTAAAACCTATATCTACAGTGTTTTAATGTTTTATAGCTAAGTGTTTTAACCACTTGCACACTGGACACTTTTAGCCCCTTCCTGCCCAGGCCAATTTAAAGCTTTCAGTTCTGTTGCACTTTGAATGACAATTGCGTGCTCATGCAATACTGTACCCATGTTTACCCTTTTTCATAATTTTTTTTCACACAAATAGAGCTTTCTTTTGGTGGTATGTAATCACCACTTTTATTTTTTTCTAAATAAACGAATAAAGACCAAGCATTTTGGAAAAAAAAAAAACGTTTTCATAGTTTGTTTTAAAATGTTGCAATCAGGTAATTTTTCTCCTTCACCGATGTGCGCTGATGATGCAGCACTGACGGGCACTGATAGGCTGCACTGATGAGGCAGCACTGGTTGGCACTAATGAGGGGGCACTGATGAGGCTGCTCTGACAGGCGGCACTGATGGACACTGATAGGTGATACTGATGAGGAGGCACTGATTGGCAGCACTGATGGGAACTGATGCGCACTAATTGGCAGCTCTAATTGTCAGGACTGATGAGCACTGATTGGCAGCACTGATGAGCACTGATTGGCAGCACTTATAGGCAGCACTGACGGACACTGATTGGTAGCACTGATGAGCACTGATTGGCAGCTCTGATTGGCAGCACTGTTGGGACTGCACTGATAATCAGGACACTGATAATAAGTGCACTGATTATAAGTGTAGATGTCCCTTTCACACAAACCAGTTATTGTCTCTCCTCTCATCACGCTGGCTTGTGTTTACATCGTGATCAGCTGTGATTGGACACAGACAATCACGTGGTAATAGATCACTTTGATTGGCCCTCTACCCCGATCTGTGATCAGCTGTGTCCTACTGACGCCTTCCCAGAACTTGTAGCTGTCATTCGACTATAGCATTGTTTAAATAAGAGAACAAATATGACATACTTAGAATAATTGCCCCCCCCCCCCCCCAATAATTGGCTGCATAAGTGAAGCGGATACAGAACTGTCATCTGCCTGCTCAGCGGGGATTGATGGACAGATTCCCCGCTGAGCAAGAGGATCACAGGCGGAGTCTGCTCCGTATAAAAGGACCCATAAACATTCCCTGTGCCTTTGGTTGCCCCTGTACTTCATTACTGCACCCCCTTCAACTTATTACCCCTTGAACCTAACACCCAAATCCTATAACCTCCTCAGCCATCTACAGCAGGGGTCTCAAACTGGCAGCCCTCCAACTGTTGCAAAACGACAAGTCCCATGAGGCATTGGCTGACAGTTACAAGCATGACTCCCACAGTCAGAGGCATGATGGGACTTATAGTTTCGCAACAGCTGGAGGGCCACCAGTTTGAGATCCCTGATCTACAGCATGTCCTCCAGGAGAAGCGCAGTTGCCTGGAAGATCAGAAGCACACTGGGGTTGATTTACTAAAGGCAGATAGACTGTGCACTTTTCAAGTACAGTTGTATTCAGCAAAAATGCTATTGTTGTTTTTTTTCCTTTTCTCTGCATGTGATTGGATAGTCTTTGCAAAGTGAAGCATCACCTAATTTACTAAGCTCTAGAGCAACTGCATTTGCAAAGTGCATAGTCTATTTGCCTTTTGTAAATCAACCTCATTGACTCAATATAGCTGCTAGAGATCATGGCAAACTTATACAGTATGCAGTTGATATTAACCACTTAAGCCCCGGACCATTTGGTAGCTAAAGGACCAGAGGTGAATTCAGAATTTTGCATTGCGCTGCTTTAACTGTAAATTGTGCGGACATGCAATGTTGTACCCAAACGAAATTTGCGTCCTTTTCTTCCCACAAATAGAGCTTTCTTTTAATGGTATTTGATTGCCTCTGCGATTTTTATTTTTTGTGATATAAACGGAAAAAGACCGAAAATTTTGAAAAAAATGATATTTTCTACTTTTTGTTATACGAAAAATCGAATAAACTCAATTTTAGTCATACATTTAGGCCAAAATGTATTCAGCCACATGTCTTTAGTAAAAAAAATGTCAATAAGCGTATATTTATTGGTTTGCGCAAAAGTTATAGCGTTTACAAACTAGGGTACATTTTCTGGAATTTACACAGCTTTAAATTTATGACTACCTATCTCATTTCTTGAGGTGCTAAAATGGCAGGGCAGTACAAAACCCCCCCAAATGACCCCATTTTAGAAAGTAGACACCCCAAGGAAATTGCTGAGAGGCCTGTTGAGCCCATTGAATATTTTTTTTTCTTGTCCCAAGTGATTGAATAATGACAAAAAAAAATAAAAAATTACAAAAAGTTGTCACTAAATGATATATTGCTCACACATGCCATGGTTATATGTGGAATTGCACCCCAAAATAAATTTTGCTGCTTCTCCTGAGTACGGGGATACCACATGTGTGGGACTTTTTAGGAGCCTAGCCGCGTACGGGACCCCGAAAACCAATCACCGCCTTCAGGATTTCTAGGCACAAATTTTTGATTTGACTCCTCACTACCTATCACAGTTTCGAAGGCCATAAAATGCCAAAATAGCACAAAACCCCCCCAAATGACCCCATTTTGGAAAGTAGACACCCCAAGCTGTTTGCTGAGAGGCATGGTGAGTATTTTACAGCTCTCATTTGTTTTTGAAAATGAAGAAAGAACATTTTTTTTTTTTCTTTTTTTTTTTCAATTTTCAAAACTTTGTGACAAAAAGCGAGATCTGCAAAATACTCACAATACCTCTCAGCAAATAGCTTGGGGTGTCTACTTTCCAAAATGGGGTCATTTGGGTGGGTTTTGTGCCATCTGGGCATTCCATGGCCTCCGAAACTGTGATAGGCAGTGAGAAGTGAAATCAAAAATTTACACCCTTAGAAAGCCTGAAGGCGGTGATTGGTTTTTGGGGTCCCGTACGCGGCTAGGCTCTCAAAAAGTCTCACACATGTGGTATCCCCATACTCAGGAGAAGCAACAGAATGTATTTTGGGGTGTAATTCCACATATGCCCATGGCATGTTTGAGCAATATATCATTTAGTGACAACTTTGTGCAAAAAAATAAATAAATTTCTTTTTTCCGCAACTTGTGTCAACATATAAAATATTCCATGGACTCGACATGCCTCTCAGTATATAGCTTGGGGTTTCTACTTTCCAAAATGGGGTCATTTGGGGGGGTTTTGAACTGTTCTGGCATTTTATACACAACATTAGGAAGCTTACATCCACTCTTCTAACCACTTGAAGACAAAGCCCTTTCTGACACTTTTTGTTTACATGAAAACATATTTTTTTTTGCAAGAAAATTATGTTGAACCCCCAAACATTATATATATTTTTAAAGCAAAGGCCCTACAGAATAAAATGGTGGGTGTTGCATTTTTTTTTCTACACAGTATTTGCGCAGCGATTTTTCAAACGCATTTTTTGGGGAAAAAATACACTTTTTTTAATTTTAATGCACTAAAACACACTATATTGCCCAAATGTTTGATGAAATAAAAAAGATGATCTTAGGCCGAGTACATAGATACCAAACACGACATGCTTTAAAATTTCGCACAAACGCACATTGGCGACAAACTACATACATTTTTAAAAGCCTTTACAGGTTACCCTGTTAGATTTACAGAGGCGGTCTACTGCTAAAATTACTGCCCTCGATCTGACCTTCGCGGTGATACCTCACATGCATGGTGCAATTGCTGTTTACATATGACGCCAGACCGACGCTTGCGTTCGCCATTGGGCAAGAGCAGGGCAGGACAGGGGTGCTTTTTTTTTTTTATTATTAATTTTGCTTTTTTATTTTATTTTTAAATTGTTCCTTCCATATTTTTTTTTTTATCATTTTTATTGTTATCTCAGGGAATGTAAATATCCCCTATGATAGCAATAGGTAGTGACAGGTACTCTTTTTTTGAAAAAACTGGGGTCTAGACCCTAGATCTTTCCTCTGCCCTCAAAGCATCTGACCACACCAAGATCGGTGTGATAAAATGCTTTCCCAATTTCCCAATGGCGCTTTTTATATCCGGGGGGGGACATTCCATTCCCTCCCACTGCTTGTAAAAGCAGTCCAGAGGCTAATTAGCCACTAGGATTGCTTTTACATGAAAGCCGGCCGCTGGCTGAAAAGAATGATACCAAGATGATACCTAAATCCGCAGGTATCAATCTGGTATAACCATTCAAAGTCCAGCAACATACCAGTACGTTGCTGGTCCTTGTTGGACATGTATTGTAATCTTTTTTTTTCATGCAGCCAGGTGGCTGAACGAAAAAAGAGATTGATCGGTGGGTATGCCCACCATTAGAATACCGCCCTTCATCCACCCACTTCTAATGATGGGCATGCATGCACCATTTATATATGCCGAAACATGGGGGCATCCTCCCGCAAAAAAGTTATGCCGCACACACATGGTCGGACTTTTCCACGGGCAAGCCTCCGTCGGAATTTCGATCGTATGTACGCGGCATTAGGAGCAAAATCACTCCTCTGCCCCTGCTGCCCCAATGCTTCGGCATATTTGCTTTTTTTTTTAACTGTGGTGGTGAAATCACCTCCTACAGCACTGGAGTCGCAGGGATCAGGCCTGTCTCTGCGAACGCTGCAGTTATGTGTGTTGTGTTTTGTAAGTGACAGTGATCGATCGATACTGCACTTGGGTGGCCTGGGCTGGACGGAGGGGCAAAACGCAGGTGCTAGCAGGTATCTGGGCTGATCCCGCTAACACTGCGTTTTTGGGAACCCTAAACTGCTGGGGACGCTAGTATAGATCTGATCAGATCAGATATTGATCTGTTCAGATACTTTACCACTAAGGGAGGTGTATGCTTCACGCGTGGGTGTTAGCGTTACTGGCACTAACCTGACGCTGCCTGGGGTGTGACGCAGACAATCTCTAACGCTAAAACCTAATTGATATCACCCGCCGGGCGATCAGGGGGTTAAACCTTTATTGGGTTATATACGGCGGGTGCCCTGACACTATAAAAAGCAAACTAACTAACCAGCGTCACCCGTAACACTTATATGATGATCACTGGTGAAAGGGTTAACTAGGGGCAATTAGGGGGTTAAAACCTTTATTAGATAATATATGGGGGTACCTGACACTATAAAAAACTTGCGGCGAACCTAAAAAAAATTACTGGCTACCGATCTGCATCACCGACGCTAAGACAGTGATCAGAAAAATGATCGCTTAGCGACAGTGGTGATAGGGGGTGAAAGGGTTACCTGGGGGGCGATCAAGGGGGTTAAACCTTTATTAGATCATTTATGGGGGTACCTGACGCTATAAAAACCTGCGGCGAACCTAAAAATAATTACTGGCTACCGATCTGCATCACCGACGCTAAGACAGCGATCAGAAAAATGATCGCTTAGCGACAGTGGTGATAGGGGGTGAAAGGGTTACCTGGGGGGCGATCAAGGGGGTTAAACCTTTATTAGATAATTTATGGGGGTACCTGATGCTATAAAAACCTGCAGCGAACCTAAAAAAAAAATACTGGCTACCGATCTGCATCACCGACGCTAAGACAGCGATCAGAAAAATTATCGCTTAGCGACAGTGGTGATAGGGGGTGAAAGGGTTACCTGGGGGGCGATCAAGGGGGTTAAACCTTTATTAGATAATTTATGGAGGTACCTGACGCTATAAAAACCTGCGGCGAACCTAAAAAAAATTACTGGCTACCGATCTGCATCACCGACGCTAAGACATCGATCAGAAAAATGATCGCTTAGCGACAGTGGTGATAGGGGGTGAAAGGGTTACCTGCGGGGCGATCAAGGGGGTTAAACCTTTATTAGATAATTTATGGGGGTACCTGACGCTATAAAAACCTGCGGCGAACCTAAAAAAAATTACTGGCTACCGATCTGCATCACCGACGCTAAGACAGCGATCAGAAAAATGATCGCTTAGCGACAGTGGTGATAGGGGGTGAAAGGGTTACCTGGGGGGCGATCAAGGGGGTTAAACCTTTATTAGATAATTTATGGGGGTACCTGACGCTATAAAAACCTGCGGCGAACCTAAAAAAAATTACTGGCTACCGATCTGCATCACCGACGCTAAGACAGCGATCAGAAAAATGATCGCTTAGCGACAGTGGCGATAGGGGGTGAAAGGGTTACCTGGGGGGCGATCAAGGGGGTTAAACCTTTATTAGATAATTTATGGGGGTACCTGACGCTATAAAAACCTGCAGCGAACCTAAAAAAAAAATACTGGCTACCGATCTGCATCACCGACGCTAAGACAGCGATCAGAAAAATTATCGCTTAGCGACAGTGGTGATAGGGGGTGAAAGGGTTACCTGGGGGGCGATCAAGGGGGTTAAACCTTTATTAGATAATTTATGGGGGTACCTGACGCTATAAAAACCTGCGGCGAACCTAAAAAAAATTACTGGCTACCGATCTGCATCACCGACGCTAAGACATCGATCAGAAAAATGATCGCTTAGCGACAGTGGTGATAGGGGGTGAAAGGGTTACCTGCGGGGCGATCAAGGGGGTTAAACCTTTATTAGATAATTTATGGGGGTACCTGACGCTATAAAAACCTGCGGCGAACCTAAAAAAAATTACTGGCTACCGATCTGCATCACCGACGCTAAGACAGCGATCAGAAAAATGATCGCTTAGCGACGGCGGTGATAGGGGGTGAAAGGGTTATCTGGGGGGTGATCAAGGGGTTAAACCTTTATTAGGGGGGGTTAGGGGGCTACACTGGACCTAAAACTAAATGTAGTGACACTTTTACAGTCACAAATGTCACTGATTGCAGTGATCAGTAAATAAATGGTCACTGCAATCAGTGACACTGTGACTGGGGGCTGGGGGGTGATCTGGGGGGACCTGGGGGGGGCGATTTATGTGCGTATGTGTGCTGGTGTTAGTGTAGTGTTTGTGCACTAACCTTGATGTCTTCTCTTGTACGGCGCTCGGTATATGTGAGCGCCGCACAGGAGATGACATCACTTCCTCCTGCTTCCTCTGTCTGTGTGTACATTCGACAGACAGAGGGGGCATTTCCATTCACCGGGAGCGATCGCGGGGGGGTGGCCGGAATCGAACGGCCGTCCCCTCATGTCGGATCGCTCCCCAACGAATTCCGACCGCTCACTGTACAGAAGGGGGGTCCGATCGGACCCCCCAACTGTACAAAGGCAATCACGTATGCTCTACGTGATTGTGCCTGTCGGTGCCATTGTGCCGACGTATATATACAGTGAGCGGTCGTTAAGTGGTTAATGTGGTACCAAACCCAAAAGCAAACAGCTATTATATTGCAGTTTACCAGTTCTTAGATGTGATGGCTGCATTTGTTACATTTGTAGGCTTTCTTTCCTTTATTTAACCACCTCGCGCCCGCCGTACGAGAATATACGGCCGCAAGGTGGTTGTCAAATGCCGGGAGGCCGTCAATATACGGCCTCCGCTATTTGGCCACTGGGGGGCGCGCGAGCGCCGCCGGCGGCACGCGCGCGCGCCCGGCGCATCACTGAGATGCCGATGCGCGTGCCTGGCGGCCGCGATGTCCGCCAGGCACCCCCGATCGGCGGTTACAGAGACAAGGACATGGATCTCTGTGTGTAAACACACAGATCCATGTCCTGTCAGGGAGAGGGGACCGATGCTGTGTCCCTTGTACATAGGGACACAGATCGGTCACCTCCCCCAGTCAGTCCCCTCCCCCCACAGTAACAATCACACATAGGGAACACATTTAACCCCTTCCTCGCCCCCTAGTGTTAACCCCTTCCCTGCCAGTCACATTTATACAGTAATCAGTGCATATTTATAGCACTGATCGCTGCATAAATGTGAATGGTCCCAAATTAGTGTCAAAAGTGTCCGATGTGTCCGCCATAATGTCGCAGTCATGAAAAAAATCACTGATCGCCGCCATTACTAATAAAAAAAAAATATATATAAAAATGCCATAAAACTGCCCCCTATTTTGTAAACGCTATAACTTTTGCGCAAACCAATCAATAAACGCTGATTGCGATTTTTTTTTACCAAAAATATGTAGAAGAATACGTATCGGCCTAAACTGAGGAAAAAAATATATATATAAAAAAAAATTGGGATATTTATTATAGCAAAAATCAAAAAATATTGCTTTTTTTTCAAAATTGTCGCTCTATTTTTGTTTATAGCGCAAAAAATAAAAACCGCCGAGGTGATCAAATACCACCAAAAGAAAGCTCTATTTGTGCGAAAAAAAGGACGTCAATTTTGTTTGGGAGCCACGTCGCACGACCGCGCAATTGTCATTCAAAGCGTGACAGTGCTGAAAGCTGAAATTTCGCCTGGGCAGGAAGGGGGTTATGTGCCCAGTAAGGAAGGGGTTAAACCTGGTGATCCAGCCAGTAAGTTTTTCTTGTTCATACATCACGGGACACAGAGCGGCATAGTCATTACTATGTGGGTTATATAGAATTACCTTCAGGTGCTGGCACTGGCAACTTCCAAAACAGGAAGTACCCTCCCCTATATAAGCCCCTCCCATCCGGGAGCACCTCAGTTTTTTGCCAGTGTCTAAGGTGTTGGCAGCCAGTGAAAAACCTGGTATATCTAGGGCTACGGCTGGATTCAGACCAGAGGAAGATTTTCTTACCTCTAGACAAGGTATCCTCTTTGAGGGGCTTGGTCCGTCTGCTTTGTGCAAAAAGACAGCGTCCATACGCCTGTGCATGAGGCTGCTAGGAAAGATGGTAGCATCATTCGAAGCTGTGCCATACGCCCAATTCCACTCAAGGAATTTACAGAGGGCCATATTGTCAGCCTGGAACGGAAAAATTCAGGCTCTAGACTTCCCGATGGCTTTGTCCCCTTCCGTTCGGAAGAGTCTCTGCTGGTGGTTGATCCCCCAGAATCTCCAGAAGGGAAAACCCTTCAGTCCGATATCCTGGAAGGTGGTCACTACAGATGCCAGCCTTATAGGCTGGGGGGCAGTACTGGAGCAATGGTCTCTCCAGGGCAGATGGTCAAATGTAGTAAAAACCCTGTCCATCAATCTCTTAGAGATACGAGCAGCCCGGTATGCCCTATAAGCCTGGGCATCCAGACTCCAAGGGTCCCCTGTCAGAATTCAATCAGACAATGCCACAGCAGTGGCATATATCAATCATCAGGGAGGCACCAGGAGTCGTGCAGTCCAGAGGGAAGTAAGTCACATCCTGGAATGGGCAGAAAAGCATGTCCCATGTATATCAGCTGTCTTCATTCCAGGGGTGGAGAATTGGAAGGCGGACTTTCTAAGTCGCCAACAGTTATGCCCAGGGGAATGGTCCCTTCATCCCGAGGTCTTCCGAGCAATATGTCAGCGGTGGGGAACACCGGATGTAGATCTGCTAGCATCCAGATTCAACGCAAAGGTGGACAGATTTGTCTCCCGGACAAGGGATCCCCTCGCTTGCGGCTCGGATGCTCTGGTGTTCCCTTGGAATCAGTTCAGACTGATATATGCATTCCCTCCGCTACAATTGTTGCCTCGACTCCTTCGCAGAGTCAGGTTGGAAAAGAAGCCGGTGATCTTGGTGGCTCCAGCGTGGCCCCGAAGGGCCTGGTACGCGGAGATCATCAAAATGTCTGTGGGGAGTCCTTGGACCCTTCCACGTCGTCCGGACCTGCTTTCGCAAGGGCCGATATACCACCCTTCCTTACTAACTCTAAGTTTAACGGCCTGGCTATTGAATCCCACATCCTAAAGAAGAGAGGTCTCTCTAACTCTGTGGCATCAACTATAATCAATGCCAGGAAGCCTGTATCCAGGCAGATCTACTATAGAGTTTGGAAGGCGTACATCACTTGGTGCGAGGCCAGAAAGTGGCATCCACGTAAGTACGTTATAGGCAGAATTCTGGACTTCCTACAGTGGGCTGTAGACAGGAAGTTTGCCTTAAGTACTATCAGGGGTCAGGTTTCGGCCTTATCAATACTATTTCAAAGGCCCCTGGCTATGCATTCACTTGTCAAATCCTTTATGCAAGGGGTGACTCGTATTATTCCACCGATTAAAGCTCCCATATGTCCATGGGATCTAAATTTGGTTCTGTCGGTTCTGCAGGAGCAGCCATTTGAACCTTTGTGGCACATTTCCTTGGTTCTACTCACCAGAAAATTGATATTTTTAGTAGCCATATGCTCGGCTAGAAGAGTGTCGGAAGTAGCCGCCATGTCCTGTAAAGAGCCATATCTGGTTATTCATGAGGACAGAGTAGTGTTACGTCCTCATCCAGCCTTTCTTCCTAAGGTGGTATCGAGGTTTCACTTGAACCAGGATGTGGTTCTTCCTTCTTTTCCCCAAACCGAGCTCGGTAGAGGAAAAGTTATTGCATTCTTTGAATGTAGTAAGAGCAGTTAAAGCTTATCTAAAAGCCACTGCTCAGATTCGTAGAACGGATTCTTTGTTTATTCTGCCGGAAGGCCCCAGAAAGGGTCAGGCAGCGTCAAAATCTACTTTAGCCAAGTGGATTCGACAGGTCATAATACAAGCCTATGGCTTGAGAAGTAGACCGCCTCTGTTCAAAGTTAGGGCGCACTCCACGAGAGCAGTTGGAACTTCATGGGCAGTGCATCACCAGGCCTCCCTGGCTCAAATTTGTAAGGCCGCAACATGGTCTTCAGTACACACGTTTACTAGGTTCTACCAGGTGGACGTTAGAAGTCAGGAGGATGTCGCCTTTGGGCGCAGTGTGTTGCAGGCCGCAAAAGATCCTCATGCCTGATGGCGCCCAGCTTATGTATGGTGTATCCCCCCCCTCATTTGGCATTGCTTTGGGACATCCCACATAGTAATGACTATGCCGCTCTGTGTCCCGTGATGTATGAACAAGAAAGTAGGATTTTTAAAACAGCTTACCTGTAAAATCCTTTTCTTGGAGTACATCACGGGACACAGAGCTCCCACCCCTCTTTTTGGGACACGTATTGCTTTGCTACAAAACTGAGGTGCTCCCGGATGGGAGGGGCTTATATAGGGGAGGGTACTTCCTGTTTTGGAAGTTGCCAGTGCCAGCACCTGAAGGTAATTCTATATAACCCACATAGTAATGACTATGCCGCTCTGTGTCCCGTGATGTACTCCAAGAAAAGGATTTTACAGGTAAGCTGTTTTAAAAATCCTACTTTTTTTTCCCAAAGAACAAGCTCTCCTGCAGATATAGCAGTTACAGAGTTAAGCAAACCATTTGCCACTGACAGGGGTGCTCTTTTATCAGCTTTTATGTATGTATGTATGTATGTAAAACCTTTATCCCAAAAGTAAAAAACTGTTTGCTGTAACTGCTTATAAACTATTAGTTGGAGTTTGGCTTTAATTTGTTTGTGTATTTAAATCTGCTAGTACATCTCTAAGTCTCCTCCCCCAGAATAACAAGGCTGCTTTCCAAATATGCCCCTATGCTCTTTCAACCAGAGTGAGGGCACTCTAATACAAGAGGTGTGTTAGTCTTCAGATCACCAGGTGAAAAATAAAGCTTAAAAAAAGAAAACAAATGCAGCCAAAACATCTAATGATTGGTATGTAGCACCCTCTAGGTAGGCAGGTGATAGAGTAGGATTTTTGTGTGACAGGTAAGGTAAATTTAGGCCTGTTTGTTTTGATCTGGGCTGGGAGTGGCTCAGGGTACCAGCTGGTGACTCACAGGCAGCATCACTAAGACCTCCCTCTTCCTTCTAGAGCTTTCTAGAAAGTACTGGAAGGAAAGGAGGAGAGGAGAGGTGAAGCTGCCTGGTGTACACTAAGGAGCCCTGACCAATCCCCAACTTGGATTGGTAGGGGGCAGGCCTCCTTAACCACTTCAGCCCCGGAAGAATTGGCTGCCCAATGAAGGGGCCATTTTTTGCGATTCGGCCCTGCGTCACTTTAACTGACAGTATAACTGTGGCGGCTGGTCCGTAAGCGAGTAAGTACCCAGGGTCAGCCCAGCTGGCGAGGAGTCGTTGGAGTTGTTCAAAGCTTGAACATGGAATGCTAGGCTGTCGGGGCTTTTAAGGGAGCTCCCTAGTCTGAGGGGGTGACCTTGGGCCCGGGGCTTGGGTGCGGACGAGGCCCTTCAAGAAACCATGAAGGCATCTCGGACAGGAGACACAAAAGGAGCAAAGAGGACAGAAGGAGATAGCATTGACAAGTAAGTCTTCAAGGAGAGGAACAACTGGTCACAGCCAGGAGTGACAAGCACAGTCAGGAGGACTGGAGAGGCACGCCTGAGAGGACTGGGAGCATGCAGTCTGGGATGGATGCACAGTCAGTGGAGTGGACTGTGTTGTTAAGGGCAGTGGATAAAGACAGCTGCAGCCAGGAGGGCTGGCAGGTTCTGAAGATGGGTTATAGGACTTTGTAACCAAAGATAGGACAGCTAGCACCAGAACTTTCTACTTTCTTGGTACACCATAGGGGCCCGCGGTCCCTGCCTGCAAAAGGCTATTGCTAAGGCCTGGCTGAGCCAGTGTCAGGCCTAATCACCATGTGCTAGCTGTGCCTGAAACATTAGAGAGGAAACGATGTGCAGGAGGTGAATGGAGCGAACCTATTGACTGTACATAGTTGTACCAAGAGAATTGCCATTATTTCTACTGGCCATCCCATATTTCCCATACCCCATTCAAGTTCAATTCCCTCAATAAAATACAAAAACAAAGCCAACGGACTGTTCGTTGTCTTGGAGTGTCTGGGAAGTGAATGCCCCCTACGGGGGTACCACTACAGGTAAGTTGCAATATATTACAATTTTGGTTTGGATTTAATACTGCTTTAAGTTAAATTGAGAAGACTTTTTGATGTTAGCACAGTTGTAATGCTTCTTCAGGGAAGTCAACAGTTCACTTAACGATTGTGCTTGTAGAGCGGAGTTGCCATTTAAACCTTTTATTGATTAAACCAACAGTAACATGATCCAGAATGATCATGCAAAGCGCCTCCATCATACAAACAAGAACCAGTTAGAACATTGTTGATCCGCTTTGCCTCGCTGTCTGTCTAGCAGTCTGTGTGTTTTTTTTTTTCAGTCATTGTCTGGAGAATTCACAGTCTTGTCTTCATGTGGTTCTGTTTTGTAAGGGGCTGAGAAGCTTTAGCGGTATCTTCTGTCAGATTTCTCCCAGTGGAACGCACTTTTGTTCATAGAACGTGATCAAAAGCCTCCTGGTGTCAATTAGAAAAATGAGATTTTCCTTAACAGATGTTACAGATGTTTGTCTTCTGGTTGGGGTGAAGAGTAAGTATCTTTTATAAACAGTGCCATATGTCTATCATAATATAAGAATAGTGCTAAGGTCAGGTATTACATGGCTTTGCAATGATATACCAGATATGCGGCTTCTGTTCGGGGAATACCTATCTGAACACCTGTCTGATCTTTAGAAGGAATGGAATGTTGTAAACATAATTAGTTGTATCACTTAATATGGATGTACAGTAAACCCCCGTTATATCGCGGTTCAGTTTTCACGGTCCCGGTATATTGCGTTTTTTTCTGTAAGACCTATTAACATTATTTTATTGATTAAATCCTTGTTAATGAAATATTTTTGTGTTTTCCATCGCTCTTGCTATGTCTTTCAGTATCTTTTATGTGTTTAAATGTGTTTCTATTGTTTTAAAAGTGTGTTTAAAGACCTTAAAATGCTTTTAAAGTACAGTGAAAGTTATAAAAACATGCCTAGTGTGTATTTAAATAGGGTATTTCTATTTCACGGATTTTCACTTATTGCGGGTGGGTCTGGAACGTAACCCCCGCGATGGAGGGGGGTTTACTGTATAGCTAAATTCTTTTTTAGTTTTAAACAGAGTAGGGAAGGGATAAAACCCATGTCATATTTTCCTTTTTGCTGTATTGCATTGGGGAGATTTTTTCTTAAAGCCATATCTAGGTCCATTGATTTAAGTGGGAACGCAGTAACCTGCCTGTTCCACCTGACAAAGAGACCCTCCCGAAAATACAAGGCTTCTCTTACTATCCACTTGGTGAATGCGGCCAAGGCTTGCATCCCGGTTTTGTGGTAGCAAATGCAAATGCAACCTCTGACTAGGTCACTGTGGTATTCATAAGTCAATGATCTTCTTCCTATGAAAGACTTAAGGGCTACTCTTGACAACACCAAGGAAGCATTTAGAGAAAAGTGGAGGCCCTGGAGATACTTTACCTGCACCGATAATGATCTGCAGGTAATTTCTCAATCTGACCCTGAAATATCTTAAGCACCCGATTGTGTGCATATGCATCTGTCGAATCCAATCTGAAGACATCCCCGGACAGTGACCCTCCTTCCCCTTCCCCCTATCTTTATTCCCATTTTCTTCCCCACTGTCACCCCCCCTTTTTTCTCTTCTCCCCACTTTCTGCTATCCTTGTTTCCCCTTGCTTTGGCTATTACAGCGTTAGGGCCTGCCACCAACAGCCTTATTACTGCCCCTTGTCATGATATCATTACACTGTTTTAGTTATTTGGAGCCTGGGAGGAACCTGCTATTGGACAGCCAATGGGAAGTGTCCATGTCACCCAGAAAGAGACGTGGGCACTTGAAAAAGGACCCTCTCTTTCTGACATCAAGAAGATAGAAGACTCCAGATCTAACGCATCACGTAACTTGCTTAATGAGTGTGACTGACTACATGTTGGTTGTCATTATCTCTATTCCATAGGCCCAGAAAACATTGGGTCTAGACCAAACATGATCATCATTGTAGTTATATCTAGGGGAAGTATCAGACTTTTCCCTATGCCAGCTCTCTATCTGCTTCCTGGGAGTGAAATGCTAGCCAACCTTGGCTGGTGCTCCAAATTGTTCTCTACATTGATAAGCTCAAGAAGACCAAGTACTATTAACCTTTACAAAAGACTATGGGTCCAGTTTTCAGCTGCCTCTGACTTTTCCTGCTCCACCCCTCAAATCTACAGCTTTCTGGACTTGTTACAGACTGACCTTGACATTAGACTGAGTGTCAGCTCTCCTAAAGTACAGGTATCTGCACTCTTGACTATTTCTAATGTGTCTTGGGCAAAATCATCCCTCAGTCATTCAGTTTTTTAAAAGTGCAATATGGCTTATGCCCTGTACACACGATCGGTTTTACTGATGAAAACAGTCCGATGGACTTTTTTCATCGGACAAACCGATCGTGTATGGGCCCCATCGTTCTTTTTTCCATCAGTGAGAAAAAATAGAACATGTTTTAAATTTATCCAATGGAAAAAAAAACGATAGCAAATTCCGATCGTCTGTGTGAAACTCCATCGGATAAAAAACCCACACATGCTCAGAATCAAGTCGACGCATGCTCAGAAGCATTGAACTTGATTTTTCTCGGCTAGTCGGAGTGTTATACATCACAGCGTTTGGGACGGTCGGATTTTTGACTGATGGCGTGTAGGCAAGACTGATGGAAGTCAGCTTCATCGGAATTCCGATGGAAAAATCCATTGGATTTTAATCCATAGGAAATCCGATCGTGTGTACAGGGCTTTAGACTTCAGAGAAAACCAAGATTTCCCAAGTGGAAGTCCCACTTACTTACCACTTGTCTTTGGACCTATCCATAAAGACAGCCTTTCTAACAGCTATCATCTAAGTCAAAAGGGTTTCCGGGATCAGGGCCTTGGGCTACGAGGAACTCTTATTTACCTTCTACAGTATCTGGCACTTATCCTCATGTCGAGATTTAATCCAAAAATGATGCAGCATTTCACAATATTTAAAAAAGATTGTTCTCCCTGTATTCCATCTGCTGGACGTCAGCAAGACACTATCAACTTATCTAAAAGTTCTGGCTTTATTTAGGATTCTGACTTTAGCCCTGTACACACGATCAGTTTTACCGATGAAAACAGTCTGATGGATTTTTTTCATTGGACAAACCGATCGTGTATGGGCCCCATCGTTTTTTTTCGATCGGTGTAAAAAAATAGAACATGTTTTAAATTTATCCGATGGAAAAAAAAACGATAGCAAATTACTATCGTCTGTGGGGAACTCCATCGGATAAAAAACCCAAGCATGCTCAGAATCAAGTCGACACATGCTCAGAAGCATTGAACTTAATTTTTCTCGGCTTGTCGGAGTGTTTTACGTCACAGCGTTTGGAACGGTCAGTTTTTTGACTGATGGTGTGTAGGCAAGACTGATGGAAGTAAGCTTCATCGGATTTCCGATGGAAAAATCCATCATTTAAAAATCCATAGGAAATCCGATCGTGTGTACAGGGCTTTTCTCTTCTTTACATTTTATGCTGCCATGGAGTTAAGTAAAAAAAGGAAGAATATGATATTCAAAAGAGAACTTTACATTATTTTAAATGTTTGTTTTTGGTAATAGATACACTCTAGGGCAGCCTTTCTCAACCTTTTCAACACAGAGGAATCCTTGAAATAACTTCACAGACTCAGAGAACCCCTGCTAAAAATGACTATATCTACAACTCATGATACATTAGTGTGATAGTCAGTGGGCAGAATGCTCATTACATTTGTGGTCATTGGGAAGAATTACCCCATTACAGATAGCTAAAGAGATGAGTGGTGTCAGCAGGAACTTATCGGAGAGGCAGAAATTGCTCATTGTTCAAGGAAACCCTAACAACCTCTGGAGGAACCCTAGAGTTCCATGGTACCCTGGTTGAGAAACCCTGCTCTATGGGTTAAGTTTAAATGTTGGGTGTAGGTAATGAGTTACTCCAAAGGAAGTTGGTCTGACCACTTTTTCATTTCTATAGGTACTGCTGACAATCTACAGATAACCCCACTTAAGAAGGCTGGAAAGATGGAAAACCTGTCTCCTTTGCTACTGCCTTGACTCTTCTCGACTGAAGATTCCCTGTAAATGATAATTTACCATATTTCTGTCCAACACACAAGGTTTAGGTGATACGTCAATGCCAGGGATGAAAGCTCATTTCACAGAGCCTTGGGCCTCTGTTGCTGTTTTGGAAACCTTAGCATTAGTATCAAAGATAAAACCTAACTTGTTTTCTATTTAGAAACTGATTGTACCCTATTACATTACAGTTTGTCAGCAAACATGACTGTGGTTGAAGCCACACATGGTAAATAAAAGACCAGCCATTCTTGATCAGCTCTATAGCTATGCCAACAATCCCAGCTCCATTATCATGACTTCAACGACTCATCAAAATGTTGTGTCTGCTCCAGCCTAAATGAGTATGTGCTGTCACTGCGGGAAGAGGACTTTGATACAAAATAAAAATGTATTGTTAAGTGCACAGCATTTCATCAAGTAAACTATTTTACACAAGTATGCAGTTCTGATTTTGTGTACCGTAATTAACAATCCACAAAACATTGACAAAATCATAGATTTACACCAGAATAAAAAGCCTCCGGCCCATGTTGGGTTCACAAAAATTAGCAGTACTTTAATATGATACATACAGTATACTTTGTCTCTTAAAGGTGAACTCTAGATAAATCTGTATTTGGTCCATACTTTGTAAAAATGATACTTATGAATGTTTTTATTTATAAAGGCATAGGATTAAAGTAAAACTACAAGGCCCTGGCACCCAACCTGCAGCCTGAAGGCCACATGCGGCTCTTTGGCACTTATCATGTGGCCCCTTTGGCTCCTGCAGACATTCTGTGTTTTGGTGCCAGCCAGTAAGGAAAAAAAAATCTTTAGGCTGGCCTCTAACAGTTATAGCTATTTTAGTTTTTCGTGAGTCGTTGGCATGGCATGGCAAAATCCGAATATTGATGGAATCTATCAAACAATTTTTAGAAGGAAATTTTACTTTAGGGAAAGTTTTGCTATATTAGGATCTTTTACTTTCTATTCTATTATGTTATAGTTACAACACTATTGGTGTTTTTTTTAAAAACAAGAACTTAAGCTGGTCATACTTGGATTAAATTCAGCCAGTCTAAAAGGGACCAGCTGAATTTTGATCCATGTATGGGCTGGCTGGTTGTACATAAGTCAATCTATCGATCGACTTGTGTACAAACAGCCTGTCAGGTTTTTCTCAAATGATCAGTGCCGCTGGCTATAGCTGGCAACACAATCGTTTTTAGCCAGGTAGGCTGTCACCTTGAGCTCTATTTGATCTTCAGTTGTCATGATGCTGCAGATATGAGCCATTTGATAATTTGACAGTTTGGTTGAGAAAGCACAAGCAACAACGTAACGACTAAATGTGGGTTTGGAAAGCAATATCCACTCCCTAAGGTAGATATAGTATACTTACACACCAACATAAGGGTGTGTAATCTGGATCTTGTTACCCTTTAGATCTTTATGTTGGTGTGTAAGCATACTAGATCTACCATAGGGAGTGGATATTGCTTTCTAAGCCCACATTTAGTCATTGTGTGGGTTTATTTGTAGCTTTTTGTTTATTACCGTACTTTTTCATGACATGGCCTCTCTACAGATACACTGATTTTGACTCTCTCCTGAAGAAGTGAACATTGCTTCATGAAATGCGTTGAGATATAGTCTGATATGTACCTACCTGTCAACATCTGGAATGTTGACAATATCTAAAAATATACATCAACATTTATATGTACTTTTTTCTACTTTTTTTTTCTTTTTTTATATCATGACATGTGTATTGTTCATTGTGTAATTTTTTAATTGAATATGGAATAAAAGGTGCAGAATTTTATGTAAAGGGGTATTAACTTTTTTCTTGGTGTAACTCTTAAAAAAAGTCTTATTGGCATAGTTTTCCTCTTGCTATTTTGTTGCATTAGGGACTGAGTTCCGCCAACATCTCTACACTTTCAGCCATCCTCGGCTTATGCACATAAAAAAAAAAAAATACACTGAATGAAATCTAAATAAATAGAAAGCTGAATTCATTTGTGTCTTTAATATGTGCTTGGTGTTTAACTTTAAATATTCTTAGCTAAAATAAATGAATTACAAATGACTCATCCATTAAAATAATATCAGCAAATAAACAGATATTTAAATACCATTTTTAATGCATGGCTGTTAAAAAGCCCAAGAGGTGAACTATAGTTTATTTGAGCTAACAGATGATTGCAAAATCTGAGGATGTAAAATAAGAATATGAAGAACAAATATTTGAAGAGCTCTGTTATTGTTGAGAAAAGAGCAGTATTTTTGGCTGGTGTAATGAAATTTTCATATCTTCCTGCTGATTTATTTATTCACTTAGCTCAAAAATATTCAGATTTATGACCATGTAAATTTGTCTTTGCACATTTATGAGGTTTGAAATCAAAATATGGTTATCACTCAAATTTTAATTACTCTATTCGCGTGATGGAAATAAAGTTCATGGAAGGATACCAATAGGCAGTAGAGTAGCTTATTGGTTTAGCACTGTACTGTGATGGGGGTTAAGGAAAAAGATCAAAAATTTTACATATTAGTCTACCAGGTGTCTAGATGAAGTGGCTGCATTCGTTTTTGTATTTCAGGCCCTTTTTCTTCTTTGCAGGTAAAAAAAAACTGCATAGATCCTGCGCTTATGCTACTATTGTGGTGTTCCTACTCCTTGAAGGCTATTAACCACTTCAGCCCCGGACCATTTGGCTGCCAAATGACCGGGCCACTTTGCGATTCGGCACTGCGTCGCTTTAACTGACAATTGCGCGGTCGTGCGACATGGCTCCCAAACAAAATTCAAGTAAATTTTTTCCCACAAATAGAGCTTTCTTTTGGTGGTATTTGATCACCTCTGCGGTTTTAATTTTTTGCGATATAAACAAAAAATTAACGACAATTTTGAAAAAAAAAACAATATTTTGCACTTTTTGCTATAATAAATATCCCCAATTTTTTTTTAAAAAGGCTAATTTTTTCTCAGTTCAGGGCGATACGTATTCTTCTACATATTTTTGGCAAAAAAAAATCGCAATAAGCGTATATTGATTGGTTTGCGCAAAAGTTATAGCGTCTAGAAAATAGGGGGTAGTTTTATGGAATTTTTATAATTATTTTTTTTTTTTACTAGTAATGTCGGTGATCTGCGATTTTTATCATGACTGCGACTTTATGGCGGACACATCGGACACTTTTGACACATTTTTGGGACCACTGTCATTTATACAGCAATCAGTGCTATAAAAATGCACTGATTACTGTAAAAATCACACTGGAAGTGAAGGGGTTAACCACAAGGGGGCGCTAAAGGGGTTAAGTGTGTCCTAGGGAGTGATTCTAACTGTAAGGGGGAGGAGCTACCAGTGACACGTCAGCGATCACTGTTCCCGATCACAGGGAACAGTAGATCCCTGACGTGTCACTAGGCAGAACAAGGTAATGCCTTGTTTACAAAGGCATCCACTTGTTCTGCCTTTGCCGACCGCAATCGCGGGCCGCCCGGGAACATCGAGTACCTGGACCCGCGGGTGCACTCACGAGGCACGCACCTCCGGCGGCGCGCCCACTGGGCGGCAAATTTAAAGGGACGTACAGGTATGCCCATTTGCCTACCTGTGCCATTCTGCCTACGTATATCGGCGTGCGGCAAGTGGTTAAGGTTATTAGCACTGTGAACCATGTACAGCCCTGGCCAAAAGTTTTGAGAATGACATAAATAATAATTTTCATAAAGTCTGCTGCCTCAGTTTTTATGATGGCAATTTGCAAAAATTCCAGAATGTTATGAAGAGTGATCAGATGAAGTGCAATTAATTGTCTCTCTTTGCCATGAAAATGAACTTAATCGCAAAAAAAACATTTCCACTGCATTTCAGCCCTGCCACAAAAGGACCTGCTGACATAATTTCAGCGAATCTCTCATTAACGCAGGTGTCAGTGTTGTCGAGGACAAGGCTGGAAATCACTCTGTAATGCTGATTGAGTTTGAATAAGAGACTGTAAGCTTTAAAAGGAGTGTGGTGCTTAAAATCATTGTTCTTCCTCTGTTCACCATGGTTACATGCAAGGAAACGTGCAGTCATCATTGCTTTGTGCAGTTGCTCCAGAGCTTAGTAAATGAGGCAATGAGGGTTATTTACGAAAGGCAAATCCACTTTGCACTACAAGTGCAAATTGCAAGTGCAAAGTGAACTTGAAATTGCACTGAAAGTGCACTTGGAAGTGCAGTCGCTGTAAAACTGAGGGGTAGATCTGAAATGAGGGGAAGCTCTGCTGATTTTATTATCCAATCATGTGCAAACTAAAATGCTATTTTTTATTTTCCTTGCATGTCCCCCTCGGATCTACAGCGACTGCACTTCAAAGTGCACTTTCAGTGCAATTTCAAGTGCACTTTGCACTAGTAGTTTGCACTTGCAGTGAAAAAGTGGATTTGCCTTTCGTAAATAACCTCCAATGCATCACCATGCAAAGGGTACCCAATCACATGCAAGGAAATTTTTTAAAAAAAAGCATTTTTGCTTGCACATGATTGGATGATGGCAGTCATCAGAGCTTCTGCTCATTTACTAAGCTCTGGAGCAACTGCATTTGCAAAGTGCACAGCCTATTTGACTTTAGTAAATCAATCCCATTGGGTCGTTTCAGTGCAGTAGAGGCAAAGTGCACAGGACAGGGGCAGTTTACTGGAATTCTGGCACTGGCAGCTTCATTAGGCAATCTACAGTGCTTGCTGTCTTTTTTAAACTGACAAAACATAGGAAAATATGCATGTATTGCATATATGAACTGAATTTTTCTTTAAATTTTTCCATAATATACATTTTGTTGATCACTCTTACCTGTCTTCACTGAGTTTGAGGGTCTTCTGTTTGTGCTATGTTTCCACATCAGTAGTTTAGTGTTTTTAACCCCTTGCTTACTGGGCACATAAACCCCCTTCCTGCCCAGGCGAAATTTCAGCTTTCGGCACTGCGTCGCTTTGAATGACAATTGCGCGGCCGTGCGACGTGGCTCGCAAAGAAAATTGACGTCCTTTTTTTCCCACAAATGTAAACATATGAGATCATCTCTCATTTCCGGCTTCTCCCTCCTCACACAGAGACAGTGTGTGAGGAGGGAGAGATCTGTGCTGATTTACAGTGAGTGTAAAAAAAAAAAAACACACATTACATCAAAAATAGTGCCCATAGTCCCTGCCAGTGCCATCTGCCACCTGCCAGTGCCATCTGCCAGTGCCACCTGCCGCCAGTGTCACCTGCCAGTGCCATCTGCCAGTGCCACCTGCCACCAGTGCCACCTGCCAGTGCCATCTGCTGCCAGTGCCACCTGCCAGTGCCACCTGCCAGTGCCATCTGCCACCAGTCCCATCTGCCACCAGTCCCATCTGCCAGTGCCATCTGCCAGTGCCACCTGCCAGTGCCATCTGCCATCAGTGCCACCGTCAGTGCCATCAGTGCCACCGTCAGTGCCATCAGTGCCACTGTCAGTGCCATCTGCCATCAGTGCAACCTGTCAGTGCCACCTGTCAGTGCCAATTGCCATCAGTGCCACCGTCAGTGCCATCTGCCATCAGTGCCACCGTCAGTGCCATCTGCCATCAGTGCAACCTGTCAGTGCCACCTGTCAGTGCCATCTGCCATCAGTGCAACCTGTCAGTGCCATCTGCCATCAGTGCCACTTGTCAGTGCCACGTGCCATCTTTTATTGGCGTCTCTAGTGCCACGTATCAGTGTCACGTATTAGTGCCATCTGTCAGTGTCACGTGTCATCAGTGCCTTTTGTCATTACCAACAATGGCTAAAAGAGTATTTTCAGCTGAGGAGGCGTACAAAATTCTTGCGGCCGACGGGAGCAACAGGGAGCTCTCCGATTCGGATTCCTCCGCAAATTCAGAGTATGAGTCTGACGTGGAGTACGAGCCTGTCCTAAGCAGTGGATCAATTACATCCGAGGAGGAGGAGGAAGAGGAGGAGGGCCCGCCCGCCAGACGAAGGCGTTCTGCTGAGGAGGCAGTGCCATCCACCAGCACCGCAGTGCCATCCACCAGCACCGCAGTACCTCGGCAAGCAAGGCCACGTACCAGTGGGGTGTCACCTCAGTCCCAAAGGGTTAGGTCCCATGCCAGCCTTCCCTATTCCCTTCAGTACCCCTTGTGGCTTCCTCCTAATTCAGGAGAAGCCAACATTCCCCCTTTCACTGCCCAGCCAGGAGTCCAGGTGGATACAGATAACTTTTCCCCAATAGATTTTTTTAATTACATTTTTACTGAGGACATGCTGGCAGCAATTGTGTCCCAGTGCAACTTATATGCCCAACAGTTCATAACCAGCAACCCAACGTCCTATTATGCCCGTCCCTACGAGTGGAGACCCCTTACAGTGGAGGAGTTTAGAATTTTTTTGGGCCTCACATTCTGCATGGGACTAAACGGAAAAAATCAGATGCGTTCCTATTGGTTAACCCGCCCTATCTACCACATGCCCATCTTTTCCTCAGTAATGCCCAGGACCAGATATCTCATGATTATGAGATTCCTACACTACAGTGACAATACCCAGTGCCCTCCCCGAAATGACCCAAATTTTGATAAGCTTTATAAAATTCGGCCGCTACTAAATTATTTTTCTGAAATCTTCCCCCAGTTGTTTACCCCAGACCAACACATATGTGTGGATGTGTCCCTTATCAAATTTTCTGGCAGGCTGGGCATAAAACAATTTATACCCAGCAAAAGGGCCCTCTATGGGGTGAAGCTCTATAAATTGTGTGACCGAGCCACAGGGTATGTGTATGCATTCATTGTATATGAAGGGAAGGACACCCAACTGCACCCCCCTAATTGCCCAGACTATATAGGAACCAGTGGGAAAGTAGTTTGGGAACTCATAAACCCACTTCTTGAGAAAGGCTACCACTTGTATGTGGACAATTTTTATACAAGTTTGCCCCTGTTCCAAAACCTACACAGAATGAACACTCCAGCATGCGGCACCGTACGGACGAACCAAAAGGGCTTTCCTCAAAGCCTGGTCACCAAAAAATTTAGAAGAGGGGAGACGGCGAGTTTACGTAATGAGGAAATTTTGGCTGTGAAGTGGAGGGACAGAAGAGACGTACGTCTACGTACTTTCTTCCATCCACAACAATGAATTTGTTGAGATCACCAGGAGGAATGGCCGGATCCAAAAACCCAAATGCATCTACGAGTACAATAAGTTCATGGGGGGTGTCGACTTCAACGACCAGATGCTCGAACCCTACCTTTCCACAAGAAGAACATACCAGTGGTATAAAAAAGTTTCCATTTATTTGTTTAATTTGGCCATGTACAACTCCTATGTCATCTATCAGAAATCCACTATAAGACCCAAATCCTTCCTTTTCTTCCAGGAGGAAATCACCACTGCCCTTTTATACCCGAACAGCCCACTAGTAAACAATAGATGCAATGTCATTAGCCGACTCTCCGAGCGCCACTTCCCAGATAAAATCCCTCCCAGACCAACAGGCCAAAAACGCCAGAAAAAATGCCGGGTGTGCACCAAAAGAGGAGAGAGAAGAGACACCATTTATTATTGTGCCCAATGTCCTTCAGAACCAGGCCTCTGCGTAGGCGAATGCTTCCGCCGTTACAATACCAAAATAAATTATTAGTAAATTATTAGTTCACTTCCTGACATTTACCTTCACACCCCTTCACACCCCTTAGGGAGCTAATTTTACTGAAGGGGGCTACTCCTATGAAAGCTTGCATCAAATAAAACCTGCACTTTTACTAAATATGACACATTTGTAATTGTGCCAGCAGCCTCTGAAAAATGTTAATATGATGAGTTACCTTTTCTGAACATAATTTCCATTTCCAGCAATACTGACTGCTGCCTTCTGCTGTACTCTGAAAAGTCTTCTCCTCTGACAAAGATTGATCATTCAGCTAAAAGCAAAGCATGTCCCCATCCCCAATTCACACCCACGGGTTGTGACCAGGAACAGCAGGTTTACAGCAAACATGGATGCAAACACAGGACTAGGCCATCTTACTGGCATTTTCTTTCACAAACCCCAGGAGTAAATACATATGCATAATGTTTCCTGAAAGAATAGTTTCACCTTACATTTTTTTACCAAACATTTATGGCATCATTAAAAGCAATCCAGCTTTTGCTCTTATTTCTCCCGAAAAGAAGTCTTTGACTCCAAATAGTAGGGGTATGTACACATCTTTTGACAGCATAAATCTGAGAAGACCCTCATTTCCCTAAAATTTGCAAGTCAATGACAGAACAGTCAGATTTAAATTCTATGTGTGTTGTGGACAGCCAGAGGCGGTGCCACACTTCATTAAACCTTTCACTAGAACACAGCTCAGCTTAAAGGGGTTGTAAACCCTCATGTTTTCACCTATGCATTAGGTGAAAAAACTTTTGACACTGAGCAGCCCCCCGACCCCCCTTTTTACTCACCTGAGCCCGTTCGTTCCCTTGGCGGAAACGCGTTCTACCTCTCTGCCCGTTGTCTCAGCTAAATATTTTAACAATGTTACGTTTTATAGGATGGTGTTGTCCTCTAAACTGGGCTCCCAGCAGCCATCATGGGGAAGCCATCTTGGAACTTACGAGGCTGTATATAGCCCCTGCTGGGTCATTTTTGGCATACCCTGCAGTGTGGGTAGTACACAGATAGGGACATATATACACTCTGGTTAAGGAGAAATTGTTGCATGGAAAGGTTCCTCAGGAGCAGGAACAGAATAGGGACAGTCTGGATCATTCATGCATATTACTGGAGTAAAGACCAGGTGGTCTAGCCTGCATATGGATCAGTGAATCCATATGCCCTACATGATCAGCACAGCGCTCGATCTGGGAGCCCCACTGTGTATGCCTAAGGGGAACTGTTTAAAGGAGCAATCCTTTAGTATACTTCTGCTTGTAACTTTTGCATTAATGAACTGCCTTTGCTATAGAACTGTACACGTACCTTACTGTCCATACTTGGGATAACTTTGGAAACTACATTGCTTTACTATTTACTATACAAAAACCCCCAAAATACCTAGAAAACATATGCCTTATCCACTTTTGTGTTTCAATCTTTTTATTCAAGTTTTGTCATACAAAATGTATAAAAGTCGCCACATAACATTGTACAGTCACAATCAACATTTGGGGTAACACAATGAAGATCACCAAGTGTAGGGGTCCTTGGAGTAGTCCGAAGCTCCGTAGAGCCGTTAACCCGTATTAGCATCGCAGATCATATCTGAACCGTCCACCCAGATGAGCCGCCCCCCCATCCATCTATCGGGGGGGGCGCAACTCAGCCGGCCGTGTGGGCAGCCCAGAGGTCTGATCAGACTGACAATGGTCCCGTAGGAGCTGAGAAAACAGGGAGCAGCACAAACCTCTAAGGTCTGGATCTGACTCCAAAAATAAACAATAAACAAATTTCAAAAGAGAGGAAAGAGGACAGTGACAAAGAATAGAAGGAAGGAGACAGAGTAAGGAAAGGACAGTTGAGGAGGGGGGAATGGGGGGAGGTAGGGGGGGGAGGAGCCCCGATTCAGCATCCAGACATCTCAACCTAATCCCCTAGGCTATGCTGTAAACATCCCCGGGTCATTAGTTAGGTAACGAAGCCATGGGTCCCAAACTCCATGAAACAGTTTCATTTTATCTTGGGCCAGAGCGGTCAAGCGTTCGTTTAGCATCAACCAAGACAATTTGCCTTTAAGCTGATCGAATGGTAGAGCTGCCGATTTCCAGTTCCTAGCAATAGTGATTTTGGCTGAAATAAAAATAAATGTCAAGAGCCTCTTGCAGGACTTGGAGGCTTCCACATCTCCTCCCCCCAGTAGTGCTTGCTTAGCTGATTTAGTTAGGTTTAGTTGGGTAAGGGAGTAAACTAAATTATACACCCTGATCCAAAACCTCCGGACCTTTGGGCATGTCCACCAAATATGATAGGTGGTGCCCATCTGGCCACATCCTCTAAAGCACAACGGGGTAGCTCCTGAGACAAAAGTTGCCAGTCTGACCGGCACCATATACCACCTCAGTAGAACCTTATAATTGGCCTCAATTATTGAAGTATTGACGAGCGAACGAGATGCTGTCTCGGCTATCCTATGCCATTCGTCCAGATCCAGGGTTTCCTGCAAGTCGGTCTCCCATTGGACCATATAAGTCAGCTTTGTCGATACACTCAGCAATATCGAATATATAGCAGATAAATGTCCTTTAATTTTATCATAATTTTTGCATAGATGTTCCATGGGAGTTTGGGTTGCTAGGTTGCTCTTGCGAGCCAGGGTTTGTACATAATGTGAGATTTGGGCGAACCTATAACCCTCCGCTGGAGGCATTTGATGCCTGTCAGCCATAGTCCGTTCGGTCAGCATACCTCTATGATCGCACAAGTCAGCAATACACTTAAAACCCTTATTAGTCCACCATTCGAACGCTAGTGGAGTGAGACCCGGGGTGAATGCTTTATTTTGAAGCAGAGGTGTCAGTGGAGAATGAGGAGATTTGAATTTGTGAGATCTGGAGAGTCTGTCCCATAGTTCCAGTGACATGGATAAAGTAGGGCAAAGTATAGGAGGTCGCTCCTTGATAGGGAGCCATAAAATATAAGAAATAGGTTTGGGACGGCAGGAATAAGATTCCATAGCCATCCAAATGGCCTGTGCCTGTTGGGAGTGAAACCTTGTAAGTTGTGCTATCTGGGCAGCATAAAAATATTTTAATAAGTCTGGAAGACCAAGTCCTCCTCTCCGCTTCAACGTGTATAGAGTGCTCCTATTCACCCTGGGTCTCTTATCACCCCAAATAAACTGTAGTACTTTATTCTGGAATCGTTTAAGGTCATCACGGGCCAATGAAACTGGCAAGGTACGGAAGAAATACAATAATCGAGGTAGAACATTCATTTTAATTGAGTGAAGTCTGCCAAACCACGATGGCGGGTGAACCTGCCACTTAGCCATGTCAGCTGTTAGCCGTTTGAAAAGGGCTGGATAATTCTCTTTGTACAACTCACCAATAGATGAGGTCAGCTGTATGCCTAAATAAGGGAGAGCTGTGGATTCCCATCGGAATTGAAATGATTTTTCAAGCGTAGCCTGAGTGGAGCTTAGCAAAGATAAGTTCAGTGCTCTTGACTTACTATGATTAATTGCCAACCCGGAAATGTTGGAGAAAGGCTGCAAAATAGCATACAAGTTAGGTAGGGATGTGATCGGTGAGGTCAAGGTCAGCAACAAGTCGTCCGCAAAGAGTAAACATTTGTGTTCATAGTCTCCGCAATAAATGCCCTGTATATCTCTGCAGGCGCGAATTTTGAGCGCTAGTGGTTCAATCGCCAGGGCGAATAATAGTGGCGACAACGGGCAGCCCTGTCTAGTTCCTCTCCTGATAGGAAATGTTTGGGATGTATATCCTCTGAGCATTAGCGAGGCACTGGGGGAATCATATAATATGTGAAGGAGATCCAGAAAGCGTCTCCCAAATCCAAAGCGTGTGAGAACATCAAAAAGATAGTCCCAGGAGATAGAATCGAACGCCTTCTGGATATCCAATGAAAGTAACATTCCCCTCCTAGTCCCCTTTCCATCCCAATCAGACCGAACTGCCGAGATAAGGTTAATTATCCGGCGGGTTTGGTCCGATGCCTGTCTTGTCGGGACAAAACCTGCTTGGTCAGGATGGATATAACACTGAAGAAAAGTATTAAGTCTCTGGGCCAGTATTTTGGTTAGAATCTTAAGATCCGTATTGATCAGAGAAATTGGGCGATAATTGGAACAGTCTGTATGGTCCTTTCCTGGTTTCGGGATAACACTTATATAGGCTACATTTTCATGGCTGGGGAGCTTGCTGCCGCTTCTCAGGTCATTAAAGTAAGTACAGAGATGTGGGGCCAGAAGATCGTGATATTTCCTATAGTAGTGACCCGGGAATCCATCTGGCCCAGGGGCCTTGGTAGGGTGTAGGGTTTTGATTGCAGCCCTGACTTCAGGCTCTGTAAGAGCACCGTCCATCAGTTCCGCATGGGCTTGTGTCAATTTAGGCAGCTGTAAGTCGCGAAAGAATGTGCTCGCTTCAGATGAATCGAGCTTGTCCTGCACTCCATACAGCTTAGCATAAAATTTGTGAAATTCTCCAATTATCCGTTCGGGGTTCTGGGAGGTTAGGCCCGTGGATAGTCGTAGTTTAGGCAAAGTCGGTGTGTACGGTCGAGGAACCAGTTTTCTAGCTAACATTGTGGTAGGTTTATCACCCATCGTATAGAACCTGTGCTTAGACCAACTAATATGTTTCTCCGCTTGAGTAGTCAAGCTAAGATTTAGTGCTAGTCGAGCCTCGTCAATTTTATGCCTTATATCTACCAGGGGATTTCTGTGCTGTTCACTAAGTAAGTTATCTAAGTTAGTTTCCAGAATCTTATTTGCCTGTTCCCTATTGCGTTTAATCCTGGCTGCCACTTGTAACAATATGCCCCTAATCGCTGCTTTATGTGCTACCCAGTTAATTGCGGGGGACGTGTCCGATGCCTTATTAAGTCTAAAGTATTCCTGTATTTCCTTTTGAATCTCTAAAAAGATTGTAGGGTCATTCAGCAAGCTCACATTAAGTCTCCACGGGGAGGGTCTAGATTTAGTCCATAGCCCTGAAGTAGAGAGTTTTATCGGGGAATGATCAGACCAAGGGGTAGATAAAATCTTAACCGACTTAATAAATGGTAGCAAAGGCGTACGTACTAGAACGTGGTCTATCCTCGAGTAAGTATGATGGGCTTGTGAAAAGTGTGTAAAGTCTCTGACCGTAGGGTTATTTTCTCGCCAGGCGTCGATGAGGTCATAGAAATGAAACAGACGTGCAACCTTGCTGCTTCCAGTCGGTGGGCGTTTCAATGTTGGTCTAGAGGAGTCCGATTTATCCATAATTCTGTCCAAGGGAATATTACTATCGCCTCCCATAATGACCTGACCCTGGACTTTGGGCATAAGAATCTTCAGCATTTTGCTAAAGAATTCCGGCTGTCCAGTATTCGGGGCATAGTATGATATAAAGGACACCTCCTGGTCATGGAGCCGCCCCACTGCCATAATATATCTACCTCTCTTGTCCTTAACGATAGCGATGGGGGTAAAGGGGGTCCGTTTCGAAAAGCAGATGGCTACACCGCCCTTCTTTTCCCGACCCCTGCCAAGTAAAACTGTGGATACTTCCCATTGAGGTAACGGGGCGCTGAGACATTGGAGAAATGAGTTTCCTGCAATAGCAGGACTTCAGCCTTCTGTTTATGATAAAACTGGAAAGCCTTAGTTCTTTTAGTAGGGGAGTTAAATCCATGTACATTGTGGCTAACTATCGAATAGTCTGTGTTATATGTGGTGGCCATCGTGGTAGGGCAGAGCACTCTTACCTTGCATAATGAATGAAGCGAGAAGGGTCCCGATGATGATGACTGTTTGGCTATGTGACCTCTCAGACCATGACATAAGGGAAGGGCGCTGAACCGAGGCTCCGAAGAAAGAGGGGGAAGGGAGAGAAGGAAAAGGCATTAGAGAAGAAGAGAAACAAAAATAAAAGCAAAAAAACATATACATAGGCCTTAGGCCCAAACAACCAATATAACTCAATCCTAGCTGATGAATGAAGGAATGGGGAATAACCCCTGCCGGAGACAACATCCGGCAAATTAGGTGCAAGGGTACCATCCTTGTCGTAGGATAGGTAGTCTTGCAGTTGGGTGGCAAGCATGACCACCCCGACCCAAATATGATTACACTCTGTACGAGCAGGCTATTCGAGGTCATATCGGAAATGACAAAATCAATCAATACAGTTTTAACATAACAGGCTGTCTATAGGAACATGCATTCCCAAGGCCAGTGGCGCCGGGGCCGGAAGGGTCCCCATCGGTCGTTCCGGCCCCCGAGCCACAGCCCAACAGGGGAACACATTGCGGTCCGACTAAGGCCCCCAGACTGCTAAAAAGCAAAAAGCAAAATTTCTTCGACCAGGTTGGGCCCGTCGGGGTTGTAAAATATTCGGCTGGCAGCCAGTCCGAAGAACCAGGAACTCCAGTAACTTTGTAACCCGTGACTTTGTAACCTGTGAACTGTGAACGGTAACGATGGCCCCATCAGGCCCATAGTCCACCATGGGCCCAGGCCATATCCGTGCAATCAAGCACTAACAGTTCCCAAAAGGGGGCAAAAAAGCAAAAAGAGAGAAGAGCAATAATACTCAGGTATTCCGGCGAGCATTTCTGGCCTGTGAGCGTCTGCGATCCTGCCATATCGGGGAGAGGGGACGATGATCCAGACGAGGGGGAGATGAAATCGGAGTCGGAGAGTCCCGTGCAATGATGCCGAGACTAAGCAGTAGGTCTTCGCCTGCTTGGAACGTGGAAAAGGAGTGGGACTTTCCGTTGTAAGTGAATGATAACTTAAAAGGGAACGACCATCGATACTTAATCTGTTTGGCCATAAGTTGCTGGAGTAATGGCCGTAGGTTTCTGCGTTTCTGGACCGTTGATGGCGCCAAATCTGTAAAGAGCTGTATTGGTGTTCCAAATAGCGACAGGTCCGGCCTGTTGCGAGCCGCAAGCATCATCTTATCCTTAATGCGGTAGTGATGTGGCTTAACAATAATGTCTCGTGGTAGGCCGTCGGCCCTTGGGGCTGTCAGTGCTCGGTGAACGCGATCAACTTCCATGTGGTGGTTGGCTATATCAGGGATAAGGGTTTTCATCAGGTCTTTTACAGCCCCCTCTAGATCTGTGTGAGTTTCAGGGAGGCCACGCACGCGGACATTGTACCTACGAGAACGATTCTCCAAATCTTCAATTTTTGTGAATGCCTCTTCTAATCTATCCTGGAGGTCTGTCACCATGGCTGAGTTCTGGTTGACCCTTTTGATGGCTCCATCCACTTTGGTTTCAATTAGCTCAAAACGCTCTCCCAAGCTATGGATGTCTTTTTTCAGGTCAGTGGTGATTAATGTGCAGGCCTTAGAGAGCTCCTGCTGCAGCATGGTGGAGAATCTGCCCAACAGTACAGCATCAGGGGAATAGTGTGAGAGCTGGGGAATTGGCATATCCTGGCTGGATTGGCTGGATTGGCTAATGAGGACTTCTGCTAAGTCTGCCATGTTCCTATCCATGGAGGAGGCAGGGGAGGCAGGGGAGTTTGGAGAGTCATGTCTATCAGCGTATATGGCTGGGGATGGGGGATGTGATAGTGACTCACCCCGCTGTCCGGTCTCCACCTCTCCCGAGGATTGTGAGGAGAATGGATCCCTAGTTGGCTCCAGATTTAGCTGCCTGTCTCCTCTCTGTGTAGCGCCGTCGGATCTGGCTGCTGCCGTGCTTCCTCGTGTGTCTGGCTTACCCGGCGCCATCTTGGATCGCGGCTGTGCTGTAGGGGAAGGCCCTGCTCTCTTCTGGGCTGTAGTTTGCGTATCGTGTCCTTTCCGCGGCTGCCCCTGTGCCCTACGGTTCATCGCCACTTCGGGGCTGGTGTGGGATCGGTCCTGGCTCACGGACCTCAGTGCCTGCGCTATCGTTAGCTCTGGTGGGTGCCGGGAGCTCGGTCAGCACACGTCCTTCTCCGAGTCCCCGCGCATGCGCACTTTGGGGTTATCCACTTTTGTTGAGAAAAAAAAACATTCCCCTCTGGGTGATCTATGTACATTGCAAGGATTTTAACAAACATTGTTGCAGATTCCTACCTTTTGTTATTCTGAAGTAATAGCTGTTTTTTTGTTTGTGCCCATGTGGAAAATTATTCTAATGAGAGTGATTTTTAATTATCAATTCTAATAAGAAAAATTGCAGGGTCTGCATCCCTTTAGACGTGATTTCCCTTTGGGATTATCTTACCATAAATTATATTTTGTTGCAGTGGATGCCCAAAATCTGACTCGTATCTTAGTGCAGACTTCTGGAAAAATCAGTCAGCCAATCAACCAGGCAGGAAATAACATTTATGGGGGGCGTTTTGTACACCATCTGTGTACAGAATATCTCCAGGTTGCCATATTGCATTGCATAATAAAACACGTCCAACACCCCTTCAGCATACCTCCAATACCTTTTTATTGGTTGCGCTTTGTTGGTATATGCCCTCTTTGGGGATCTGAAAAGATGGCAGCATTTTCAGCTCTGTAGTTCTCGCTTACTCTACTCTTGGGAGGTAGTCAATGTTGTGTCGGTGGCCAGAATTCCGGGGGCACTGGTGGCTCCCAGCTCTTCCTGGTAAACTCTGAGTCACTTGGGGGCACTGATGATATACATCAGTGCCCCCATGTGTCTCTGAGTTTACCAGGAGATGCTGGGAGCCACCTGCGCCCCCTGGACCTCTGGAAACCAACAAACCAGTGGCTACCACCTGAGAGTAAAGTGGATGAACACCACATTTATTGTTTAACCTTCTTGGCAGTAATCCCGAGTCAGGCTCGGGGTGAGTTTTTTATGCTAAGAGCGGTAACCCCGAGCCAGACTTGGGATTGCATTGCAGGATACAGGGAAGTTACTTACCTTGTTCCCTGGATCCTACGATGTCCTCCCGCAGTGTCTCCTCGCTCGATCCACACTGCCGAGTGCCGAGCTCCATTCCCTGCGACGTTGCGGCGCACGGGGACGGAGTTCGGCGCCAAATTCAAAAAGTGAAACACATAGTATACATACAGTATACTGTAATCTTACTGATTACAGTACTGTATGTAATAATTATACATCCCCTTTGTCCCTAGAGGTCTGTCCAGCGTCCTGCATGCACTTTTATATTATAAATACTGTTCTTTCTGCCTGGAAATTGGAGATTGTCCATAGCAACCAAAAAGTGTCCCTTTATGTCAAAAGTGGTTTTAGACCAGCTAGAAAACAGCGATAATAAATTAGAATCACTCGCAGAATTGAGCGATAGTGATTTCTGGAGAAATTCGTCATCAAACACTAAATCTAATGACAGCGACAATTCTGCAACTGAGCAAATTTCAGTGTTTTTGATTTGATTACATTATTGAATAATTTTTATTATAATTACATTACTATTTGTTATAATTATTTATAGTTATTTATTATATTATAATTTATGATTTTGTGTTTCAAACTTTATCATACCTGGGATGTCTACTAGACTCTTGTTCGGTCAGGTTTAAGCATTAAATAATTGTACCGCTTTTGGTACATAATTCCAGACAGAATCATACCGCCAGGGAGGTTAAGCTGGAATTGTTTTTAACCTTGTGAGTGTATTTCTTACCTTTCATACATTAAATTGCGGTCATACTGCACTCAGAGGGTGCTGCTCTCTCTGTCCTTTATGACAGGAGGGTGACAGCAGGCAGGAGGGGAGGAGGCGGTGGGGAGGGTAATCTCGTGGACAGATGAAATTTGCCCCACTCCTTAACAACCGATAATTGCTGGCATTCTTTTCTTTACATTTCAGCTGTTAGTGGGGAAATCCCACTGACAGTTGAAAGAACCGAGCTAGAAGGTATTGGTTTTGGGTATCGGTGCATTTGCACGAGTACCGATACCCGTGCAAATGCCTAGTACCGGCACCGATACTGGTATCGGTATCGGTGCAACCCTAATTTTAATATTTATTTTAATTGCAATTTTTTCCCATAAAACTGGCTACTCTGTGAATTACCACCACACCATTGCTGATCCACAAGCTGAATTTCAGATGCTTTAATTAAAAATTTAAGAATCCTTTCCTCTACCAAAGCACTACCAAATTTAAAAACTCTGCTGCATTCCTATCTGGACATGGCAGCAAATGTCACAGACATTTCCTAAAGGTCTGATCTGTAACAGCAGGTGCTGTGATGGGTGCATGTTTCCATTAAAAAAAGACATAGTGGTGTCTATCGTGTGTATGTGTAAATGGTTGACTGCGGAGTTAACTTGCCCCAGTGACAATAAGGCCCCTTTCACACTGGCACGTTTTTCAGGCGGTTTAGCGCTAATAATAGCGCTGTTATACCGCCTGAAAAAATCGTGCACTGTAGTCTTCAATGTGAAAGCCCGAAGGCTTTCACACTGAAGCGGTGCGCTAGCAGGACCGCTCCAAAAGTCCTGCTAGCCGCATCTTTACAGCGGTGAAGGAGCGGTGTGTTCACCGCTCCTTTACTGCGGCTGCCCATTGAAATCAATGGGACACCGCGGTAATACCGCCCGCAAACCACGGCAATAGCCGCGGTTTGCGGGCGGTATTAACCCTTTTTCGGCCGCTAGCGGGGGTAAATTCACCCCGCTAGCGGCCGCATACCGCGGTGATAACGACGGTATAGCGCGCTGAAAATCGCGCCACTATACCGTCACCGCCCCAGTGTGAAAGGGGCCTTACTCTCAGTCTGCTAACAGTTAGATTGTTGTTAATTTTGAAAATCACTGTACAGAATGGAACCTGAGAGTGCAAAGGCACACATGTCTTAACAAGGCCAAATGTTGTTTTTGCTTGTGTTAAAGTGTTACTAAACCCTGCATTCACAATATTTGGTCTCCATAGTACAAAGAACACGGAAATGCAATAGTTTTAGTAAATATAAGCTGTTAAATACCCTTTCTCAACAGTTAGAGCAGTCTTGTGACTTCTATCAGTGTCCAGCAGAGCAGTGGTTAAAGCTTGTAGGAGGAGTTTTCAGTCTGCTCTGACTGTCCTATGAGGCTGCAGGACCCCTGACCATCTGTCTGGACAGTGCTGATTGGCCCTGTGCTGATCACATGTACTCTCCCCAAAAAAAAAAAACCTTGCTAGCAATACACACCAAACAGAGCTGTGCAGCTTGCCCCCAATGCTCTGTTCTATCAGGAGATGGTTTGGGGACTGTGGAAGAAGGGGAGTATCAGAGAAGACAGGATCAAACAGTCGTTTTACAAAATCCAGAGGATTAACCCCTTAGGTTCCACAGTAAGTATAACAAGCATGCTTTACTGCATATACAGACTGATTTCACTATTGTGGGTTTAGTAAAACTTTAACTAACTTCTTAGCATAGTTTGCAATCGTATTATTATGTTAAATGCCATATACTATTTTATTTTCAATGTTACATTTTATTTTGTAATAAAAAAAATATAGTTTTCGTAATCATCTTATTCATTAATTACAGGACACAATTTTACACATGGATTATAGGATCCGTCTGGATATTGTCTCAGGCTGTTGAACACTGGCCAGAATAAAAGATTAAGTTGGCGGAATTTCCTGAAAGCAGAGCAGGATGCTCCAACTGTCATGTACTAGTACTAACCTTTCATTAGTAGAAGCATGATGAAGCATCGATGACAAATGGCAAAAAGAAACACAGTGAACAAAAGTCAATGTAAAGAGAATAGTTATATAGGGCTTCATAGTACTATTTTTTCCACCTTAGAACTAGGTATTCACTGGCATTTGGTAGTAACCCCACCATCAGAGAAGTCCAAGGGCTTCATTGCTGACCTCCCTGACTTCCTTGTAAAAAGTGCCTGGCTGTTGCTTCAAAATGTGTTGTAAGTACCACACCTTTTTTGGACATAAAATAAATAATATTTTGCTTTAACTACTTCCCGTCCGCCCCCTAACAGTTTTACTGCTACAAGGTGGCCATGCTTCCGGGTTTTGGGGGCGAGTGCGTGCCTCCGGCGGCTCACTCCCGTAGTGATTCTACACAGTGGGAGCTGATCAGCGGGTCCTGCGGACCCGATGTCCGCCGGCACCCGCTGATCGTTCTGTACACAGGCAGAACCGCAATTTGCCTATGTAAACAAGGCAGATTGCTGTTCTGTCAGTACAGAAGGCATAGATCCTGTGTCCCTGCAAAGCAGGAAAATCCATCCATGCCTTCCACTAGTACAAGCACCTCCCCCACAGTGAGAAAACACCAGCTAGGCTCACAGTAAACCCTTTGATCGCCGCTGATGTTAACCCCTTCCCAGCCAGTGTCATTATTACAGTGACGGTAAATATTTTTAGCACTCATCAGTGTAATAATGTCACTGGCCCCCAAAAAAATGTCAAAAGTGTAATTTAGTGTCCAATTTGTCCACCGCAATATTAGAGTCCCCCTATAAGTCGCTGATCGCCGTCATTACTAGTAGAAAATAAATAAATAAAAATTCCCTAAAAATATCCCATAGTTTGTAGATGCTATAAGTTTTGCGCAAACCAATCAATATACGCTTATTGGGATTTATTTTGCCAAAAATATGGAGCAAAATTCATATTGGCCCACATTGATGAAGGAATGTGTTTTTTTTTATTTTATTGGGTGTGTTTTACAGCAAAAAGTAAAAAATATTTTTTTTTTTTTTTTAATTGTTGTTATTTTTTTGTTTATAGCGCAAAAAATAAAAACCACAGAGGTGATCAAATACCACCAAAAGAAAGCTCTATTTGTGGGGAAAAAAGGACATTCATTTTTTGAGAGTACAGCATCGCACGACCGCGCAATTGTTAAAGTAACGCAGTGCCGTATCGCAAAAAATGGCCTGGCCTTGAAGGGGGTAATTGTATAGACTCGCCCGTCTACAACGAGTGTTAATGAGCAGGGTAGTCACGGAATACGGCCTGTAATTCTCGTACGTGCCGAAGAAAGTAATGCAGGAGATTGAGGCCAATAGGGAACAATGGTACGGTGAGGCCATCTGGGACTATTTGAAAGTACCAAAGCCATTCAGAAACTTGGACTACTCGTTCATCATGGCTGAACGGTTCAAGGGGTGCTGGTTATATTGGAGCTACGGGCGGCATATCCACGCTGATCGGGTTGTTATTTGCAGACCAGGAAAGGACGATGTTACATATTTTATTACTACCCTGGACAAACAAGGAAGATCACTGACTTTGCCGAACCCCAGGTTTTACCTGTAATGCTAACCAAGAGGTGTGACTTTGTTTTCTCTTGCCCTCATCTTTTAAAATGTATTTTCTCCCCCAAGAAAGAAAATGTTTTGAAACCAGAGGGGTTTTTCTTTACTACACTGACTGGACTTTGGGAAATTAGACAGTTAGGAATAGGGTTGCTTAGGACGTCGGGATCAAGATGTCATCTGTTTCAGCCCCTGCTTTAACCACTTAACGACCGCCCACTGTAAATATACGTCGGCAGAATGGCACCGACAGGCAGAATCACGTACATATACGTGATTGCCTTTGTATAGTTGGGGGGTCCGATCGGACCCCCCTTCTTTACAGTGGGTGGTCGTTTTACCTTCGGGAGCGATCCGGCATGAGGGGACGGCCGTTCGATTCCGGTCCCCCCCTCTCGATCGCTCCCGGCGAATGAGAGAGCTTCCCCTGCCTGTGTACTGTTTACACAGGCAGGAGGAAGTGATGTCATCTCTCCTGCGGCGCTCACATATACTGAGCGCCGTACAGGAGAAGATGCAGGTTAGTGCACAAAACAGCACACTGACACCAGGACACATAGGCACATAAATCGCCCCCCCAGGCCCCCCCAGATCACCCCCCAGAACACCCCCCAGCCCCCAGTCACAGTGTCACTGATTGCAGTGACCATTTATTTAGTGATCACTGCAATCAGTGACATTTGTGACTGTAAAAGTGTCACTACATTTAGTTTTAGGTCCAGTGTAGCCCCCTAACCCCCCCTAATAAAGGTTTAACCCCCTGATCACCCCCCAGATAACCCTTTCACCCCCTAGCACCGCCGTCGCTAAGCGATCATTTTTCTGATCGATGTCTTAGCGTCGGTGATGCTGATCGGTAGCCAGTAATTTTTTTTAGGTTCGCCGCAGGTTTTTATAGCGTCGGGTACCCCCATATATTACCTAATAAAGGTTTAACCCCCTTGATCGCCCCCCAGGTAACCCTTTCACCCCCTATCACCACTGTCACTAAGCGGTAATTTTTCTGATCGCTGTCTTAGCGTCGGTGATGCAGATCGGTAGCCAGTAATTTTTTTTAGGTTCGCCGCAGGTTTTTATAGCGTCAGGTACCCCGATATATTACCTAATAAAGGTTTAACCCCCTTGATCGCCCCCCAGGTAACCCTTTCACCCCCTATCACCACTGTCGCTAAGCGATCATTTTTCTGATCGCTGTCTTAGCGTCGGTGATGCAGATCGGTAGCCAGTAATTTTTTTTAGGTTCGCCGCAGGTTTTTATAGCGTCAGGTACCCCCATATATTATCTAATAAAGGTTTAACCACCTGATCACCCCCCAGGTAACCCTTTCACCCCCTATCACCACTGTCGCTAAGCGATCGTTTTTATGATCGTTGTCTTAGTGTCGGTGATGCTGATAGGTAGCCAGTAATTTTTTTTTAGGTTCGCCGTCAGGTTTTTATATAGCGTCAGGTACCCCCATATATTACCTAATAAAGGTTTTAACCCCCTAATTGCCCCTAGTTAACCCTTTCACCAGTAATCACCATATACGTGTTACGGGTGACGCTGGTTAGTTAGTTTGCTTTTTATAGTGTCAGGGCACCCGCCGTATATAACCCAATAAAGGTTTAACCCCCTGATCGCCCGGCGGGTGATATCAATTAGGTTTTAGCGTCAGAGAGGGTCTGCGTCACACCCCAGGCAGCGTCAGGTTAGTGCCAGTAGCGCTAACACCCACGCGTTAAGCATACACCCCCCTTAGTGGTATAGTATCTGAACAGATCAATATCTGATCTGATCAGATCTATACTAGCGTCCCCAGCAGTTTAGGGTTCCCAAAAACGCAGTGTTAGCGGGATCAGCCCAGATACCTGCTAGCACCTGCGTTTTGCCCCTCCGTCCAGCCCAGGCCACCCAAGTGCAGTATCGATCGATCACTGTCACTTGCAAAACACAACACACATAACTGCAGCGTTTGCAGAGACAGGCCTGATCCCTGCGACTCCAGTGCTGTAGGAGGTGATTTCACCACCACAGTTAAAAAAAAAAAAGCATATATGCCGAAGCATTGGGGCAGCAGGGGCGGAGGAGCGATTTTGCTCCTAATGCCGCGTACATACGGTCGAAATTCCGACGGAGGCTTGCCCGTGGAAAAGTCTGACCATGTGTACGCAGCATAACTTTTGCGGGAAGATGCCCCCATGCTTCGGCATATATAAATGGTGCATGTATGCCCATCATTAGAAGTGGGTGGATGAAGGGCGGTATTCTAATGGTGGGCATACCCACCGATCAATCTTTTTTTTTCGTTCAGCCAACAGGCTGCATGAAAAAAAAGATTACAATACATGTCCAACAAGGACCAGCAACGTACTGGTATGTTGCTGGACTTTGAATGTTTATACCAGAATGATGCCTGTGGGTTTAGGTATCATCTTGGTATCATTCTTTTCAGCCAGCGGCCGGCTTTCATGTAAAAGCAATCCTAGTGGCTAATTAGCCTCTGGACTGCTTTTACAAGCAGTGGGAGGGAATGTCCACCCCCCGGATATAAAAAGCGCCATTGGGAAATTGGGAAAGCATTTTATCACACCGATCTTGGTGTGGTCAGATGCTTTGAGGGCAGAGGAAAGATCTAGGGTCCAATAGACCCCAGTTTTTTCAAAAAAGAGTACCTGTCATTACCTATTGCTATCATAGGGGATATTTACATTCCCTGAGATAACAATAAAAATGATAAAAAAAAAAAAATATGGAAGAAACAGTTTAAAAATAAAATAAAAAAGCAAAATTAATAATAATAAAAAAAAAAAGCACCCCTGTCCTGCCCTGCTCTTGCCCAATGGCGAACGCAAGCGTCGGTCTGGCATCATATGTAAACAGAAATTGCACCATGCATGTGAGGTATCACCGCGAAGGTCAGATCGATGGCAGTAATGTTAGCAGTAGACCTCCTCTGTAAATCTAACGGCGTAACCTGTAAAGGCTTTTAAAGGCTTTTAAAAATGTATGTAGTTTGTCGCCAATGCGCGTTTGTGCGAAATTTTAAAGCTTGTCGTGTTTGGTATCTATGTACTCAGCCTAAGATCATCTTTTTTATTTCATCAAACATTTGGGCAATATAGTGTGTTTTAGTGCATTAAAATTAAAAAAAGTGTATTTTTTCCCCAAAAAATGCGTTTGAAAAATCGCTGCGCAAATACTGTGTAGAAAAAAAAATTGCAACACCCACCATTTTAATCTGTAGGGCCTTTGCTTTAAAAATATATATAATGTTTTGGGGTTCAACATAATTTTCTTGCAAAAAAAAATATGTTTTCATGTAAACAAAAAGTGTGAAAAAGGGCTTTGCCTTCAAGTGGTTAGAAGAGTGGATGTAAGCTTCCTAATGTTGTGTATAAAATGCCAGAACAGTTCAAAACCCCCCCAAATGACCCCATTTTGGAAAGTAGACACCCCAAGCTATATACTGAGAGGCATGTCGAGTCCATAGAATATTTTATATGTTGACACAAGTTGCGGAAAATAGACAATTTATTTTTTTATTTTTTATTTTTTGCACAAAGTTGTCACTAAATGATATATTGCTCAAACATGTCATGGGCATATGTGGAATTACACCCCAAAATACATTCTGTTCCTTCTCCTGAGTACGGGAATACCACATGTGTGAGACTTTTTGGGAGCCTAGCCGCGTACGGGACCCCAAAAACCAATCACCGCCTTCAGGCTTTCTAAGGGTGTAAATTTTTGATTTCACTTCTCACTGCCTATCACAGTTTCGGAGGCCATGGAATGCCCAGATGGCACAAAACCCCCCCAATTGACCCCATTTTGGAAAGTAGACACCCCAAGCTATTTGCTGAGAGGTATGGTGAGTATTTTGCAGATCTCGCTTTTTGTCACAAAGTTTTGAAAATTAAAAAAAAAAAAAAAAATTTTTTTTTTCTTCATTTTCAAAAACAAATGAGAGCTGTAAAATACTCACCATGCATCTCAGCAAATAGCTTGGGGTGTCTACTTTCCAAAATGGGGTCATTTGGGGGGGTTTTGTGCTATTTTGGCATTTTATGGCCTTCGAAACTGTGATAAGTAGTGAGGAGTCAAATCAAAAATTTGTGCCTAGAAATCCTGAAGGCGGTGCTTGGTTTTCGGGGTCCCACACATGTGGTATCCCCGTACTCAGGAGAAGCAGCAAAATGTATTTTGGGGTGTAATTCCATATATAACCATGGCATGTGTGAGCAATATATAATTTAGTGACAACTTTTTGTAATTTTTTTTTTTTTGCCATTATTCAATCACTTGGGACAAAAAAAAAATAATATTCAATGGGCTCAACAGGCCTCTCAGCAATTTCCTTGGGGTGTCTACTTTCTAAAATGGGGTCATTTGGGGGGGTTTTGTGCTATTTTGGCATTTTATGGCCTTCGAAACTGTGATAGGTAGTGAGGAGTGAAATCAAAAATTTGCGCCCTTAGAAATCCTGAAGGCGGTGCTTGGTTTTCGGGGGCCCGTACGCGGCTAGGCTCCCAAAAAGTCCCACACATGTGGTATCCCCGTACTCAGGAGCAGCAACAAAATGTATTTTGGGGTGCAATTCCACATATAACCATGGCATGTGTGAGCAATAATAGGATTTTTTACTCACCGTAAAATCCTTTTCTCTGAGTCCATGGACCGACACAGCTTCTCTATTGACAAAGTGGGTATTATCCGTTAATTAGGAGTGACTAGGCAGAAAAACTTGTAAAAAGTGTTGCATCACACCTTCTACAGTACCGCCCAGGGGGCGGACCCTCTGGGTATACCCTCTCAGTCTGCACATCGCAGATCAGTTCGTCAAAAAGCAGTACAAACTTAAAAGGAGGGGTGGGTGCTGTGTCGGTCCATGGACTCAGAGAAAAGGATTTTACGGTGAGTAAAAAATCCTATTTACTCTTTCGTCCATGGACCGACACAGCTTCTCTATTGACAAAGTGGGACGTCCCAAAGCAGTGTCAGAGAAAAAACGAGGGGTGGTAACAGCATAAAAACAAACTTCACCCCAAAACACAAAACAGCACTCCTCCAACGGAGGAGTTGCAACTCTAAACAGCCGCCTGCAAAACCTTGCGGCCGAAAGAGGCATCCGAAGATGCACCTACATCAACTTTGTAGAATTTTGTGAAAGTGTGAGCGGACGACCAAGTCGCCGCTTTACATAGTTGGGAAACAGACGCTTGATGTCGGAAAGCCCAAGAGGCACCTATTGCCCTGGTCGAATGCGCCGTGACAGGAAAGGGGGGCGCCTGACCCTTTAAGGCGTAAGCCTGGATTACTATCTGTCGGATCCACCTAGAGATGGTGGCCGATGAGACTGCTTGGCCCTTCTTGGGACCAGCCACCGAAACAAACAGTGAGTCTGACTTCCGGAACAGGGAAGTAGCAGATATGTATACTCTCAAAGCTCGGACAACGTCCAAGGAATGCAACGCCGACTCCTTAGGATTCGACGGCTGAGGACACAAGGATGGAAGTACAATGTCTTCGTTGAGATGAAAAGCCGAAACGACCTTCGGAAGAAAGGAAGGCTGCGGCCGCAGCACCACCTTATCCTTGTGGAAAATCAAATAGGGAGCCTTGCAGGACAAGGCTGCCAGCTCAGAGACTCGTCTAACTGACGTAACAGCCACCAAAAAGACCACCTTCTGAGAAAGTGTCAACAGGGGAATATCTCTAATATTCTCAAACGGTGCCTTCTGAAGCACCGAGAGGACCAGGTTCAAGTCCCACGGAGGTAACGGGGGGCGGACCGGAGGGGCCACATGTCGAACCCCCTGCACAAATGTACTCACGAGAGAGTGAGTCGCCAGGGGTCGCTGAAAAAGACAGCCAGGGCAGATATCTGTCCCTTAATCGTACTTAGGGCAAGCCTTTGGTCTACCCCATGCTGTAAAAACAGCAGGATTCTGGAAACCAAATAGGTACGCGGATGCCATTTCATTTCCTCACACATGGAGATGTAGGCCCTCCAAGTGCGGTGATAGACCTTCCTAGAGGACGGTTTCCGAGCACTTCTCATAGTAGAAATTACTGAGTCTGACAGGCCCCGGTCTCTCAGTACCTGGTTCTCAACAGCCATGCCGTTAAAGCCAATGACTGTAAAGCAGGATGGAATATGGGACCTTGCGTCAGCAGGTCCTTCCGTAGTGGTAGGCGCCAGGGGACGTCTGCTACCAGACGTACTAGATCGGCGTACCAAGGACGCTGAGGCCAATCTGGAGCGATTAGGATCATTGGAATTCCCTCTGCCTCCACTCTGCGGAGCAGAAGAGGAAGAAGCCTTAAGGGAGGGAAGGCATAGATTAGCCGATACTGGCCCCACGATGCTACCAACGCGTCCGTTGCGTCTGCCCATGGGTCTCTTGACCGGGCCACAAACCTCAATACCTTCCGATTGAGTCGGGAAGCCAGAAGATCTACGTCTGGTGTACCCCATCTTTGGCAGAGGAGTTGGAACACCTCCGGGTGTAAGGACCATTCTCCCTGGTCCAGCATCTGGCGGCTCAGGTAGTCCGCCTGCCAGTTTTCCACACCCGGAATGTACACGGCCGACAGTGCCGGTACGCTCCTCTCTGCCCACTTCAGGATGCGAGCGATCTCCGATGCTGCAGCTGAGCTTCTTGTTCCTCCTTGATGATTGACATATGCCACTGCTGTGGCGTTGTCTGACTGGATCCTGACTGGACGCCCTTGCAGTCTCTGAGACCATTTGAAGAGGCACAGCTTGATCGCCCGGATCTCCAGGACATTGATCGGCAGGAGGGCTTCCTCTGGGGTCCAGCGACCTTGCGCCGACTGGACACCCCAGACTCCCCCCCAACCTGTAAGGCTGGCGTCCGTCGTGATCACTATCCAGTAAACCGGAAGAAATGACTTCCCGGCCATTAGAGCCGGTGCTGTCAGCCACCATACCAGGGATCTCCTGACTAGGTGGCTCACTCGGATTTGATAATCCAGAGATGAAGGGCATCTGTTCCATCTGGACAGAACTTCCCTCTGTAACACTCGAGTGTGGTATTGAGCATATGGGACCGCCTCGAAGGAGGCTACCATGAGGCCCAACACTCGCATGCAAAAACGGAGTGACGACCAATTCCTGGAAGTCAGCTGCCGTACTGCAGCCCGGAGGGTCTGCAACTTCTCCACAGGGAGGAATACCTTTGCCTCTGAGGAATCCAGAATCAACCCCAGGTACACTAGGCGTTGAGTGGGCACCAATACTGACTTTTGCGTGTTTAGTATCCAACCACAGTCTCGAAGAGTCTGACAGGTAATGGACACGCTTACCTCTAATTCTGAGCTTGAAGGGCCCTTCAGCAGAAGGTCGTCCAAGTAACCTGTGATAGCGATACCCCGCTGTCTTAGAAGTGCCAGAATCGGAGCGAGCACCTTGGTGAACGTCCTGGGTGCTGAGGCAAGGCCAAACGGGAGGGCCACAAACTGGTAGTGGTTCTTCCCGATAGCAAATCGCAGAAACCTCTGGTGTCTGGAGTATATGGGGACATGCAGGTATGCGTCCTTGATGTCCAAGGAGGCCAGAAAGTCCCCCGGATGGAGAGCCGTGACTACGGATCGAACCGACTCCATCCGAAATCTTTGTACCTTCACAAAGCAATTGAGGGCTCTGAGATCCAAGATTGGACGAACCCCCTCCTTCTTTGGCACAATGAACAGATTTGAGTAAAAACCCTGACCCCGTTCCTGTTCTGGAACTGGAATAACTACCCCGCGTTCCAGTAGACCCTGGACCGCCCCATACAGGGCCTCCCGACGGGTCGGTAGTAGCTGGAGATTGGAGGTGATGAATCTGTCTGGTGGACAAGAGAGAAATTCTATCTTGTAGCCTGAGGAGATTACTTCGCAAACCCACCTGTTGGAGACTAGAGCAGTCCACTGAGTCGCGAATTTGCGAAGACGTCCCCCCACCCGAGAGCTGGGTGGGGGCGGACCTTCATGTGGACGCAGATTTGTCCACAGGCTTGTTGGGTCTGCGGGACCAAGGACGCTTTTGTCCTTGGGCAGGCGCTTTATCGGCCTGGGGTCTTTTCCCTGTCGCCTTAAGAGGGCGAAAAAACCGCTTACGTGCAGTAAAGGAGGGCCCTTGCCCTTGGCGTGGTCCCCTACCCTTGCTAGTTTGGGGAAGCAAAGTGCTTTTACCTCCTGTAGCATCCTTGATGATGTCATCCAGAGAAGCCCCAAAAAGTCTGTCGCCCTTAAAAGGCAGATCCAATAGGGCTTTCTTGGAAGTCTGGTCCGCAGACCAGCCCTTTAGCCAGATCAGGCGGCGTATTGCTACTGCATAAACCGAAGCTCTTGACAGCAGGGGAATAGTATCCATGTCTGACTCGCAGACAAACTTAAGGCCCTGGACCAACTGGTCGGCCAAAGTTATCTCATTAGGAGGAGCATCTCGCTCCTTTAACCCCTGGAGTAGCAATTTTGCCCATTCAGTAAGTGTCTGAGACACTAGGGCCCCCGCCAATGCCGGGCGTACTGCTGAGCCTACCACTGAGTATAGGTAGCGAGCGAGTGCTTCAGCCTTCTTATCCACAGGGTCCTTGAAAACAGGAGCCCCTTCTACTGGAATAGTGGTGGCTCTATTAAGTCTGGACACCGAAGGGTCCACTATAGGGGGAGAGGTCCATATCTTCAGAAAACTCTCCTCAAAGGGGTACCGTACTGCAAACCTCTTTGGGGCTGTAAAGACCCTCAGTGGGTTCTCCCATTCCTTGTATAAGAGTTTGTCAAAATAAGACACACAAGGGAACACCTTAGCAGTGCGGGCAGGTTTACGAAACCCAAAGGGGACTGGAGTATCTGCTACTTCTTCAGTCCTTTCCAACTTTAGCGTATCCCGCACTGCAGTAATAAGGTCAGATACCAAAGCCGTCTCGCGTACTGACCTGGACTTGGAGTCCTCCTCACTGTCCGATCGGTCACGGTCTGCAGTCTCTGATGCATCAGAATCTGGGCCATGAGCCGTAGCTGGACCTGGTTCTGCATCAGAAATATCCCCAGAAGATTGCAGGGGACGGGGGCGTTTATTACCCCCTGTATTCCCGTGTGCTGCTTCCACCCTGGCAGCAAACGCCTCTAGGATTGCCGACATAGCGTCCATAGACACCTCAGGGACACCAGCTGCTAAATCTGGTGTTTCAGGGGAGAAGACATCTGGCTCAGATGCCATGCTGACCACACGCTGACACTCACAGGGCTCCAGGCAAGATATCAATAGGCCACCCTCCTGCGCTGCAGAGATGCTGGGTTACCCAGAGGACTCACCACCCTGGATAGGTACTGCTATGCTGCGCCTATGATGCTGTCCCCTTGCTGCTGTGTCAGTCTGCTTCTTTTATCAGCACTTCCTGTGTGAATTTTCGCGCCAGTGTAATGTACCCTAGAGGCCGGAGGCTCTCGCAAAATGGTTGCCAAAACCGTCTGTATGGAAGATAATGTGGGCTCTAAGAAAATGGCCGCCAACAGAAGATAGAGGTCAGGCAGCCATAGCCCACAAAAAAGATGGCCGCCGAACGGCAATATCTGCATACAGGGTGGACAAACATGGCCGCCGATCACCTGATAGGGGCCAGTGGGTGTGGCCGAACTACAGGAAGATGGCCGCCAGGCAGTTACAAGAGGCCAAACTTGGCATGGACCACCTCAAAATGGCCGCCGACAGCATGGAGACACAGAAACACAGGTAAGCAAAAATGACATTTCTTTTAAATGTTAGTTACAGCCAGCCCCGCTCCAGTGGGACCCCCTAGGTGACCCCCAGCACCCAGCAACCTTTAGCTAGAAGCCCAGGGAGGAGGGAAAGGCAGGGAGAGAGGGAAGAAAGGGGCCACAACCACTTACTTGATCTCTCCAGGAATGTCCAGCTAAATCACCCAGCCGAGGCAGGGGAGTTTTACTTACCTATCCTGCATGTATTCTGCTGGAAGACATTCCAAACAGATCATCGTCCGCGCACGGAAGGTGACTGTTGGCCAGGCATGCTGTGATTGGACCCAGAAGGGACGATCATATGTATGCCCTGGAGCATGACGCTCACCGGACAGGCTGCTGCGACTCGGCCGTAAGGTCAGCCGAAGCTGAGCGGTCCGATGCAAGCCTTGGAGCGTAAGCTCACCGGCCAGGCTGCTGCGACTCGGCCGTAAGGTCAGCCGAAGCTGAGCGGTCCGATGCAGGCCCTGGAGCGTAGGCTCACCGGCCACCCGTGGAGCGACGGGCATGTCGTGGAAAACCCAGCGCGTAGCTAGGGTCGGCACACGCTCGATGGCCGAAACTGGGGAGACTACAAGGATCGAGGATCCAGCCTGTCACCCAGTCGGCAGTTGATCGAAGATCGCAGGAAACAACAAATGTAGCAAAAAAATAAAAAATATATATATATCTTTTTTCCCCGGACCAATGAGCCCGAAGGGAGCCATGTCCTACTCCTTGCTAGACAGAAAAAAACTGATCTGCGATGTGCAGACTGAGAGGGTATACCCAGAGGGTCCGCCCCCTGGGCGGTACTGTAGAAGGTGTGATGCAACACTTTTTACAAGTTTTTCTGCCTAGTCACTCCTAATTAACGGATAATACCCACTTTGTCAATAGAGAAGCTGTGTCGGTCCATGGACGAAAGAGTAATATCATTTAGTGACAACTTTTTGTAATTTTTTTTTTTAGTCATTATTCAATCACTTGCGACAAAAAAAAAAATATTCAATGGGCTCAACATGCCTCTCAGCAATTTCCTTGGGGTGTCTACTTTCCAAAATTGGGTAATTTGGGGGGGTTTTGTACTGCCCTGCCATTTTAGCACCTCAAGAAATGAGATAGGCAGTCATAAATTAAAAGCTGTGTAAATTCCAGAAAATGTACCCTAGTTTGTAGACGCTATAACTTTTGCGCAAACCAATAAATATACGCTTATTGACATTTTTTTTACTAAAGACATGTGGCTGAATACATTTTGGCCTAAATGTATGACTAAAATTGAGTTTTTTCGATTTTTCTTATAACAAAAAGTAGAAAATATAATTTTTTTTCAAAATTTTCGGTCTTTTTCTGTTTATATCGCGAAAAATAAAAATCGCAGAGGCAATCAAATACCATTAAAAGAAAGCTCTATTTGTGGGAAGAAAAGCATGCAAATTTCGTTTCGGTACAACATTGCATGTCCGCACAATTTCCAGTTAAAGCAGCGCAGTGCAAAATTCTGAAAACAGCTCTGGTCCTTTAGCTACAAAATGGTCCGGGGCTTAAGTGGTTAAAGAACTCTTGTGTGCTACCTCTGACACTAGGTGGTCAGTAGAGTAGGGAAAGACTTTATTAGTTATATATAGGGTCTTTAAACCTATAGAAGGAAAGTATAGAAGGAAAGTTCCACCTCTTTGGAGCTCTGCTTCTATAGAAGTACTTTAATGTGAATAAGTTATTGTGTTGTGTATTTCTGTTTTTCTTATAGGAAACCAGATATTCTGTCAAGACCTCCGGAGAATGGGGATGGCTAGATAGTTAGTGAAGGGTGGTGATGTTAATGTGTAATGTGCTGCTGCTTTATTAAATTTGTGACTGTAACGGCACCCCAAGTATGAAAGGGGTTAACGCCGTTTAGGATATTCCCTCTCTGGACACACATCCACTGCCGATCCTCCACAGTCAGGTGACCGCTTCCCATAGGATTAATCCTTCCAAACATATGAGACAAACACTCTGTATGAAGTTTCCAAAACAGGGGATGAATTTATTACAAGCACATGGTAACACATTTCTCTTCAAAACCCTTCCCTCCCATCCTTGGGGAACAGGGCGGGTTAAACTGTCCAATGACAATGGTCATACAGGTCAGGTGTGTTCAAACTTCTCTTTCAGTAAACAGTCTTAGCAGGAGGGGTGATTCCCCCCCCCTCACAGAAAGACACTTAAACATCCCATAATAGGCAGCCAGACGGTCTACCAAGCTCCAATCCACATCACCACAGTAGCAGACTTAATTACCACAAGCCACAATAGACAATAGAATGCAATTACACCCCATCACAGCAAATATTACACAACAGCCCACACACAATATACACCCAATATATACCATGTATATACAGCATTGAATATGACTATCCCAGATCATGGTGGGGTTCTCATTCCCCCTGTGCCCCAAGTGACCCCTGTCACAGTGAGGATGTTATATCTTTGTCCCTTTCCTTCCTTTCCCTGCCCCATCCAAGTTTTTGGTTCAGGTACCAAATCCTCAGGCTTGAAGAGTTGTTTTTTTCTCCAGACACTGGTGACAGTGTCTTTTTTGCAGCAGGGGGAGTATGTAGCGCCCTGCTCCCAATGACTGGGCGCCAAATTAAATTTAGTGGGTGTCTGAGCCGATAGTTGGGCTCAGACTTAAATGATTGTGTTTCAATTAGCCTCTGTTCAGCTGTGACTGTGCCTGACAGGATTTCCCACTGTTGCCTGTACGTGGCGATACCACCACAGGCCAGTGTTGGAATATGGGCAAGTCATGGTGGATTGAGTGTCCTTTCCCGGAAACAGCCGATTGGGAGTGGTGTCCCTGCTGGACATGCCGGGAAGGGGTACTTAAGGGGCAGACGACATTTTTGGGGGTTCTTCGCCTCGTGGCCCTCCTGGCGCGAAGGAATGTGCTGTGTGATTTCGGCCCCAGGACCATGTTGGTCCGAGGCCACATCTCTACTAAGTAGGCCCAGTTATGCTGACTGGGGCCTATGATTCAGAGGGGATCCCAAGCTGTCCGTCTAAGCAGAGGAAGCTACTTAACGGAGGAAACCAGAGGAGGACCTGCCCTGGAGGAGACCAAGCAAAAGGCTAATGTCTCGGGATAGGCCTGGTGACCTTATTAAGGAGGGATCTACCGCTCAAGTTACCTTACAGTCCGCTGGATCAGATTAAAGGCTCTTTGACTGTTTGGCTAGGAGTTCGGCCATTAAGTCCTGTGGCAGAGGATTCCGGACTATCCATTTCTGTTTGCAACCAGTCTGTAGCAGAGACTGTTCCTGATCATTGTCCGTGCATCATTCCGGCTGCTAGGCCAGGTGAGAGGGGTCTATCTGGGTGAGCAACCAGTATGTCACCTGGTCTGGCTGTGCGCCCCCCAAGCAGTATATGTACTTTTAACAGGCAGTAAGTGGTTAACAGCCCAAACAGGCCCAGCGGGAAGGCTCACCCATCCGGTGCCACTTACAACTGTGCAGCAGAGAGACAGCAGACTGAAGATTAGGGAAGCTGAAAGCATCTGGCACGAGGAGCGAAGTGCTGCCTGGCCAGTCCGACCCAAAAGGGAAGCTTCTTGAGAAGGTAGACATGGTCCCTACTCTCTCCCTACACCCCCGGAGCCTCTCCCTATCGCTGGCACTGTCCCTGACAGATGGGGAACCAGTCCCTACGCTGTCCACTCGCATAAATCATGCCATACCTAGAGGTCAGAGTCTTAAATAAACTCTGCTTGACCGAAGATGGCCACCAGGGTCACATAGGGCATGTACATCCAACTGAATCATTGCCCTGGGTGACCGAGGAAGTCATGGAGAAACCCAGCTTCTCTCAACTTCCTCTCCCATCTGTATTGCTGCTGCGGTCAAGTGCCACCTGTAGTGGAGAATACAGACTGCACCTGCCTACAGTCACCTTTGAGACCTGTATGAAAACCCGCTTAAATGCTACTCCCCAAAAAGTATATGTACAACAGGCCTTCATAAAATGACAGCAAACAAGGATTCCAGATAGTGAGAAGAGACTTCAAATAAACTTCTCTAAAAATAACAACAGAAATCTGGGTATTTCAATATGTGTTAGTCTAAAAGACTACTTGGAAATGTACTTCCAAAGCTCCCTTTGGAAAGATGGGTTGAGTATTTGCACATCCAGAAGCCTTCTGAACTAATTATTGCTTGACAATATTTTTAGGGTGTAGACGTATTTAGAATTTTATATCACAATATATCCATGTTGGTATATTACCAGGTGAACATGATGCAACAGGCATGAACAAACTGATTGAATTTGGCAAATTGAGAATTCATATGGAATCCTCATCAAGCATAGAAGTAAAAAGTGCATTTCAGAACCTGGCTGAACTGTAGGCAGGCATAATTAGAACCTACAAACATATCAAGGAGTATGCAGTTCCTATGTCATAATCTTGTAACATGAAAATATCATGGTCTATGCTGCAAATAGCTGTGTGTCTGCATTATATTCAGGGTTCTCAAACAACTGAGATTAAGATGAGTTACAACATACACCCTGTTCCAAATTATTATGCCAATGATATTTTTCTTATTTACCTAAATAATTGATGTAAACAACAGTCAGCATAATTCTCATGTTATCAACTATTGAGAGTACAATTTATTGAACAAACCTCCTAATGATGACAGGTTTTTTTTTTTCAAAATAAAAAACTTACAATGCACTGTTCCAAATTATTACGCACAGTAAGTTTCAAAACACTTTATAGGTTGTAAAGAACAGAAAATTGTCATTTGTTGTGTTTGCAGCATATTTACTGAAATCAAAAGCTATTTCAATCAAACTTTGAACAACATTTTAACGTTTAAACATTTTAACAGGTCACGTTACATTTTAGAAGTTATAAAATAAACAGATGCGCTAAACAAAATTATATGCAACCAGTAGTGATACTGGCAATAAAATGTCCACAAAAATACACATGTGATAATAAGTCCATAAATGAATATATTCTTAACAATGTGTCAATAAAAAGTGTCCCGTGAAAGGCTGAAGACCAAGAAGGAAGGTAGACCGTGGGGGGATAGGCAGTAGGAAAACCAAATCCACTGGTACTAAAACACCCGTGTCCACCACCTTTGGGAGGTGTACGTGCTGACGTCATCACTACGGGACAGGGTATGGCGGACCGGCTGGCCACTTTGTCTTATTTCCACTTAATTTTTGTAAGTGTTTTTTATCCTTTCCTTAATAAATTGTCATTTGGTAATGCACCATCGAGCTTCCTTTTTTCTTTCTGGGGAATACCTGTTGAGATTCAGTCTCTGGTTAGACTCCTAGATGATCTGGTTTTTCACCTTCCGGAATTGCAGATGAGTTAATTTGATTCTTACCTCTGGTAAGCAGCCTATATACTGGTGGTGGACACGGGTGTTTTAGTACCAGTGGATTTGGTTTTCCTACTGCCTATCCCCCCACGGTCTACCTTCCTTCTTGGTCTTCAGCCTTTCACGGGACACTTTTTATTGACACATTGTCACGAATATATTGATTTATGGACTTATTATCACATGTGTATTTTTGTGGACATTTTATTGCCAGTATCACTACTGGTTGCATATAATTTTGTTTAGCGCATCTGTTTATTTTATACCTTCTGTCACTTATATGCGATTACATATCACAGTTGCTGCTTTTATTGAATTGGTCATAGATAGCGCAGTTCCTTTTTTTCCTTTTCCACGTTACATTTTAACATATTGCCCCTTATTTGATAGCAGCTTCACAAGTCTTGCATCCATTGAACTTGTGAGTTTTTGGACAGTTTCTGCTTGAATTTGTTTGCAAGATGTCAGAATAGCCTCCCAGAGCTGCTGTTTGGATGTAAACTGCCTCCCACCCTCATAGATCTTTTGCTTGAGGTTGCTCCAAAGGTTCTCAATAGGATTGAGGTCAGGGGAGGATGAAGGCCACACCATGACTTTCTCTCCTTTTATCCTCATAGCAGCCATTGATGCAGAGGTATTCTTTGCAGCATAAGATGGTGCATTGTCATGAATGAAGATGATTTTATTATGGAAAGCATAGTTCTTTCTTCTGTACCAGGGAAGGAAGTGACCGCCACCGCCTTGCTGACGTCGCAGCCTTGTTGGAACAGGGTGGCCGTCCACCAACCATCCACTACTCCATCCATCTGGACCATCCAGGGTTGCACGGCACTCATCAGTGAACAGGACTGTTTGAAAATTAGTCTTCATGTATTTTTCTGCCCAATGCAGCCGTTTCTGCTTGTAAGCATTGGTTAGTGGTGGCCGAATGGAAGGTTCATGCACAGTTGCAAGACTTTGGAGGACTCTACACCTTGATGTCCATGGGACTTCAGAGGCACCAGCAGCTTCAAATATCTGTTTGCTGCGATGTAATGGTGTTTTAGCAGCTGCTCTCTTGATCCGATGCATGGATCTGGCAGAAATCTTCCTCCATCTGCCTTTTTCTGCACGAAACCCGTCTGTGCTCTGAATCAGCCACAAATCTCTTAATAGTGCGATGATCACGCTTACATTTTCGTGAAATATCTAATGTTTTCATACCTCGTCCAAGGCATTGAACTATTTCACTCTTTTCGGGAGCAGAGAGATCCTTTTTCTTCCCCATATTGCTTGAAAATGGTGCTCTGCTTAATAATGTGGAACACCCTCCTTTAGCCCACGTTCACACTGGGGCTGCGGGAGTGAAGCCTGCGAGTTCAGCTGAACTCGCACGATTTCACTCCCGCTGGCAGTCCCGATTTCAGCCATGATTTCAAAGACATCTGAAACAGATGTCAATGTAAATCGCGGCTGAAATCGCAAAAAGTAGTACAGAAACTACTTTTTGAAATCGGTGCAGCGCCGCAGATGCGGCATCGCACCGATTAGGACGTGCCATTGCCGGAAATTTGCGGCAAATATCGCCGATTTGACATGCGATTTGACATGTCAAATCGCATGTCAAATCGCACCAGTGTGAACCAGGGCTTAGTAGTATTTCCTTTAATTGGTCTCACCTGGCAATTTAATTATCACAGGTGTCCGAGATTGTTTTCAGTGATCAAAAGAGCCCTGAGACACAATGCCATCCATGAGTTAAACTGAAAAACAAAATATTTAATCTTTGTGACACTGAAATAGAATTTGCATAATAATTTGGAACAGGGTGTATACTGTACCTGCTGTCTTTTCAAAGAGATTTATTTGAAGTTGAGTCTCTTCTTACTATCTGGAATCTATCTATTGCTTGCTGGCACTTTATGAAGGCCTGATGTACATATACTTGTTTGAGCAGCTGACTTTTAAAGGTGTTTTGTTACAATTATTAAAAGAGTTTATCTGCTCACTTATTGTGCAAGTTCTTTTTAAAATTCTTAATTTAGGGCACATCACATAATGTAGATAAATAGTCAAGCATCAATGTACATCATATGGAATAGTAAAAACGGGGATAAATGACTTCCGCAATCAAGCAATACTGCAAAGATGACATATCCCATATATGAAAATCATGATCACATAAAATACATAAGCATTACCTTTAACTGGCTGCTATTCATGTTTGTGACTGTCAGTTTGCTTGTCATGCTTGCTTGTTTTAAAGCGGAGTTCCATCCAAAAATGGAACTTCCGCTTTAAGTGAAGGTGATCCCCTGACATGCCACATTTGGCATGTCATTTTTTTTGGGGGGGGGCGGATACCCTCTTTTCAGAGGCATCCAGCTCCCACTTCCTCCCGAGGCTCCGCGGCACCAGAAGGAAGTTCACCTCTCCCCCCTCCCTCCCTGCAATCTTCTGGGACACGTCACAGGTCCCAGAAGATTGCCCGGCCAATCGTAGCGCGGCTAGCGCATGCGCAGTGCTTGCCCAGCTGTGAAATAACTAGCCAATGGAATCTGTTCCCATGGGCGTCCACTGAACTTTTTTCAGGGGGGGGGGCATAATTTTAAGGTCATCCATGTATCTTTGGGGCAGTGCAACAGTGCTGTATACACCACTCCTCCACCGCCCCTGCCCATTGAAATACCGATAAATGGGCACCGCTGCCGAAGCGCCTGCAAAGCGCTTCGGCAGCGACAATACACAGTTGCATTTAACCCTGTCTTCGATTGATAGCTGGGGTTAAAAGCGCCCCACTAGCGGCCGAATAGCGCCACTAAAACGATGGTAAAGCGCTGCTAAAACTATCAGCGCTTTACCGATAACGGTAAATACAAAAAGATGTACACAGTAGTGTGGTGGCATGGCAAAGGCACTGCTGTTATCTGTAGTTCTTCAGCGATAGGCCCAGGGCAGGCACTTGCAGCGTATTCTCTCGTCTCGGCCACTGCACGCCATGCACTTGTGGGAGGAGCCGGTGCATACATTTGCACAGGCAGAGGCAGGCTGAGACACTAGCCAATCACGGAACAGCAAGGTCACGGACGGCCGGGGCAGAGCCAATCCGATGCTCGGGCCGGGGGTGAGGAGGGAGGGACGGATGTGTAGTCGGAAAAGATAGAGCAGCCCCAGCCCCCAGGCCAGCAGCAGACTTAGAAAAAAAAGTCAACAGCTGCCGCGGAGGCGGCCAATGCAACACAGGGGGCAAGTGTCTTCACTCTGACTTCCGATTCCAGGGGGGGCAATTGACCCCCCTTGCCCTATGGAGCGGAGACCCATGTCTGTTCCTATATCTACAGACATAAGCTGAAGAATCAATTCACCGACCTCACACGGAAAAGGATGTAGCAGGGTGAAATTCCAAAAACATGGAGTAGAGTCCCTCCCTGGTTCTGACTGACATACCTACCATGTTTTCAGGACATGTGGTAGTTTTTATAAATGTAAGTATAGCGCCCTCCTCTAGTTAGGTTGTTAGTCTAAATTTAGTTGTTGGTTTCACTGTAATCAGGTAAAAGAGTGGCCCCTCGGGGATTGAGATTGGAGCTCAGGGCTGTGTACAGAGGTGCCGGAGATCAGCTGCACCTGGTGGCAGGATGCTCTATCTGCCTCCCTGTCAGCTACCACTGCCAAACATGTCACCACTACTTCAGGACTGTGACTGAAGACGGTGGGATATGTCTGTGGCAGAGTAAACAGGAATGTGCCCGGAGAGCTGGACTTGGACATGCGCTCCACTCTTGGGCTCAAGAGCTTAGCTTTTAACTAGATTTTTGGCCCATGAGGACAGGACCAGATTTTTAGGGCATTAGGTTGTTCTGATTTTAGGTTCTAGTTAGGTTGGTAGGCTAAATTTAGTTGTTGGCTTCACTGTAATCAGTGGACCGGTGATCTATTGTTTTTGTCTGGTAAGGGCTGTCTTAGCTGGGTGTTTGATTTCTCCTACCTGCTTCTGGGAGAAGCCTTCAGAATATAGGTCAGGAAAGATCAAATATTCAGTTGCAGAACGTGGCAGTGATAAATCCATACATACAAAGAAACCAAAACAAATAGTTCAGAAATTAAAGGGGTTGTAAAGGTATTTATTAAAAAAAAAAAAAATAACAAACATATCCTACTTACTTCCACTGTGCAGTTCGTTTTGCACAGAGTGGCCCCGACCCTCGTCTTCTGGGGTCCCTCGGTGGCTGTCTCGGCTCCTCCCTGCAAGAGCTAACCCCCGTTCTGGGAAGCACTCTCCTAAGGGCGCGCTCCTGTGTGATACAGTGGCGGCTATAGCCGCCAAGTGTATCACTCGGCCCCCCCACCTGCTCGCTGCGTCATTGATTTGATTGACAGCAGAGGGAGCCAATGGCTATGCTGCTATCAATCTCCAATGAAGAGCCGCCTCAAGCTGGGGGAAACCATCGAGGGATCGCGCCCACAGAGTTTCGTCCCTCAGGTAAGTAAAACGGGGGGGCTGGGGGGCCCGAGAGTGAAAGGTGTTTTTTCACCTTAATGCATTTGGCACCTCTGAGGGGGGGGGAGCAGATACCTGTCAGGTATTTGCACCCACTTCCGGGCATAGACCCCAGCATTATCTGCGGGGGTCTACGCCACATCTGGTGCCCCCGCTGTCTTCTGGGAGACACGCAGAAGACAGCAGGGACCAGTGGCATTGCACAGCGCGAGTCGTGCATGCGCAGTAGGGAACCAGGAAGTAAAGCCTCATCTTACAGAAGATGGCGGCGGCAGCATCCGAGGACCGAGGGGCGGGTTGGCCTCGGGTGCCGACATCGCAGGCGCGCTGGACAGGTAAGTGTCCTTATTTTAAAAGCCAGCAGCTGCAGACTCTTAAAAAAAAAAATTTGGCGGACCTCCGCTTTAAGTTCCTTCTATAGATTTTGTATGAAATTCAAGTCAGGTGATTGGCTGGGCCATTCTAGCAACTTTATTTTCTTTCTTTGAAACTAATTGAGAGTTTCTTTGGCTTTGTGTTTGGGATCATTGTCTTGCTGAAATGTCCACCCTCGTTTCATCATCATCATCCTGGCAGATGGCAGCAGATTTTTATCACTCTCTATTTCCTCTTGGGACCATTGTCACCGAGACAAATTTATGGGAAATCCAAAACATTAGAGTTGTCAGCCAAAGAATACCTGAGAGTAAATCTTCTAATGGTTAAACCTGTTTCCATGACAACTGACTAAGAAGGAAATTTCTCTCACTTTGTAGATATTTAATCTCACTTCCTGTTGTAGGAAAAAGTCCAGCCAGGAACTTGGTGTCATCCCAATAAGAACACGTTATTGGCTACAAGGTAAACACAGAATAAGACTTAAATGTTTCGGCCATCAGGCCTTAGTTAGCAACGCATTGTTGTGTCCGAGTGTCCCTGGGACAGGAAGTGAAAGGGACACAGACATCAAACATAATATGAAAGGGGTGTTTTCCCTGCCCTACTCTATCTAAAACGATATCCAGCCAGGTCCCTCAAACTAAACATTTATTGGACAATTGTGTTGATCCTGACAGATCAGATTCTGAAGCCCCGTACACACGACCGGTTTTCTCGGCAAGAACCAGCAAGAAAATTGCTGGCAGAGCTTTCTTGCTGAGTAAACCTTGCGTGTGTACGAGGCTTTCAGGTTTCTCGTCAAGAAAACTGGCCAGAATCTCGACGAGAAAAATAGAGAACCTGCTCTCTATTTTCTCGCCGGGATTGTCGTCGGCCGGTTTCCCGACGAGAAACCCGAGAGGGTGTATGCTTACCTGTCGCCGTGGAAACCCGCGCATGCTCGAAATGACTTTGACGCATGCGCTGTATCTTCCTAGGCATAGGTAGGGTGTAGCAAGATGGCGGCGACGGCATCAAATGTGACGAGTGCACGCTCGTCATAGCCGATGACATCACCGCGTTCGTTCCATTCAAAAGAACGGCGGTTCTTTTGAATCAAGTGTGTGTACACTCGGCCCGGACAAGATTCTTGTCAAGAATCTCGTCAGGGAAAAACAACGTTTTTTTTCCTGATAAGATTCTCGGTCGTGTGTACTAGGCTTAACTGTGCTTGGCAAAATTTAGGCTTGTCAAAGTGATGGGACAGTGGTTAGAAGAAATTACGTCTATAGAACAAGGAATAGGGTAAACACGCACAATGGTTTTAGCCGAAACTGCGCATATATTGTATGCACTGAGCACATACCTGATGAAAGCCCAACCTTTGTGGAAACAATGGCAACTGTCTGGAAAAAAACTTTATAATAAATACACCAGTAAATACATATTTATTGAAATTAATGTGCAGGTGTGGGTGTGTAGGGTGAGCCAAGTAGTTTTGCGCTACATATACCACATGTTATATATGTTGCTAATTTGGATAATAGTGTCCCTTTAAATGCTATAACAATGATTTGTAACATTTTTGTCATATGTCAGCAATATGGTTTCTGATTTACCGGTGATGTGGATCAAAATAAAATTACGTTTTCTTGGTATCACTACTTTGACTGATTACATAATGCAGATAGACATCTGTTTTAGTACTGTTTGAAATTAACCTCAATTCCCCAGATCCACATTCATTTGCTGTCAGTATGAAAACATGTGCAGACCATGAAAGAAAAATGGTAATGCGTGAAGCCTGGAAAATGTAAAAAAAATAATCCATGACAATTAATCCATTTATTACAAGATGTGGACCACCTACTCATCAGATAAGCTGCTGCTGTCACCTGGCCCCTTTTATTAATGGAGAACCCTTAACCCTCCCATCAACTGAGAAACATATACCTATTAACCTTAAAGTAGAACTATAGGCAAACTTTTTTTTTCATTTTGGATAGAGCATGGCACAGAGTTCTGAAGGGACGGCACAGGAAAGCCTCCTAAACCATATAGGCACAAGTAGGTACAAGTAAAAAAAAAAATACTTTATTTTCACTTCAAGCCATGTCTCTGCACTTCCTGTTTGCCAGATTATTGTGCTCTCTCAGCCAGTATCTCGCTCCTGTCTTCCCTGCTGATGTCCATATTTTGCTACACTCGTTATTGACTCTTGGCTTGTTCCTCGACTACGGTTCTGCCTGATCCCAACCTGCAACTATTTGTTTCTGGTTGAACTAAATGGAATTGTGTCTTTTTTCTGCCAGATGAACTATGTAACTCATCTTTAGCTTGTTTAAGATCCCTTTAACACTGAGTTGCCGGTCCGTTCATGCTAAAGCGCCGCTCATTTAAAGCGGCCGCTAGCAGGGCGCTTTTAACTAAAAAAAAAGGGTTAAAAACACCCGTTTTGTGGCGCTTTCAAAACGCTTTTAAGGCACTTTGAAAACACTGCCCAATTATTCCAATGGGCAGGGCGTTTTGGGAGAGCTAAATACAGTGCTTCCAACACGCCCAAAGATGCTGCTTGCAAGACTTTTCGGAACGTCCCGCCAGAGCACCGCCCCAGTGTGAAAAGATACACTGTAATGAATGGGAGGCGGTTTTCAGGCGCTTTGCAGAGGCTATTTCTAGCGCTAAAGCGCCTGAAAACCATGCCAGCGTGAAAGGGGTCTTACTGATTATGCTTCTGTTTGATCCCTAGCTGCTTATCTGCTTCTGGACCCCGGCTTGCGTACCTCCTGGTGGGGTGATTCTGAGGACAGTGACCTGGTACTAACATGCAGCAAAATCCATCTCCACCATCAGGAGCTCTGGTGAACACTGGTTAGACTTCACACCTCAGATGAGCCTGCGTCATCCACCAGGGTGACTGCTTGTGTACCTATTCTGTTGACAATGGGGGAAGAAAAAACCTGCTCCACCTGAGTGATGGATTCCAGGTGAGCTGGGGAACGGACTCCTCCAATGAGTGCAAGCCTCGGCTCGCCAGCAATGCAACAGATACAAAGAAGGAATGGATAGCTGCACACAGGAGCAACTGGAAAGTCCCTTTATTGTAAATTTCAATAAAACATAAGATGACACCACAGGATGGTAGCAATGGCAATGGCAGGTACAGGTAGATGCGTTTCACAGAGCGTTCTTAGCCTCAGCGTTCTTATCCTCAGCGTGTCACGTGTCACGATTGGGTGCGTGGCTGCATTATCATTGACACTATCGTGACACGCTGAGGCTAAGAACGCTACACCTTGGGTCCGCCATGACCGCAAATCACTGCAGTGCCATCTTACACTTTTTTCTGCTTGCTGTGATTGATTTAAGGCTGTTTTTATTTTCATATCATGTGAGTGCAATATTTGAAATGTGGTTGTGTATTTTAATAAATTTGGTCGTTACTATTTTACACTATTGGAGCACCTTTTCATTTTTACATGTTTGGAATATCCTGTGTTGATACACAAGCTTTCAATTGATGGTCGTTCACCCTCTAGTGGTTAACTAGCAAGCCTTTGAACCGAACACGAGAGTGGGAGGCATATACAGCTGGTGAGTGCATTTTCAAAGGGGAGCTGATACGTGCACGGTGTGGTGGAAGATATTCTCTATTAAGAAGACTACATCTCTCTTTTTGGAATATTTCTTTCTTCTTTGGAACATTACTTCACTTTATGGACTATTGTTTTTGAATTTTATCACATGTCACGTGGGGTACAATTTGATTATCACAGTCTCACTAGTGAATGCTATTATATTAGTTTAGTGATTTTCTTTTATTAGCGCTACATTTTTTTCCTATTTTTCACTTGTGTGTCTTTAGGTTTAAATTCTGTTTTCATATTAAACTACATGACTGCATCGAAAGAAGAAAAATAAAAAGAGGGGAAAAACCAAAAAAAAACATGAATAAAAATTAAAAAAATCACGTGCACACATCACATGTAGAACAAATGTAATGTAGGAAAGAGGTGCATCTATCAGTTCATCAATGCATCTATTAATTAATTCGAAAAAATTACTCACATCCCATTTGAAGTTCATACCCCTTGGAATGCATGTCTGTAAATAAAATATCCAATACACCTCTCTCCGGCACAATGAACAGAATGCATCACCTCCCCTATTGGGCACTCTAATCTTGTCTATGACTAATATTTGTGGATTTATTTTTGTCAATGCTGTACTCATGTTCATAGAATCTGTCCCGTAAACGCCTTGTAGTTCTCCCCGCATTCTGTACCTGACAGGAGCTGCATGTGATAAGATATATCACGTAACTCGTATTACAATTATAGAAGGAGTCTATATTAAACTGCTTCACATTGGCACCGGAACAAAATTTGTTACCTTTAAGAACATGTGGACAGCAAGGACACTCTGTAGCAACCCACTTATAGTGCCCCTTACAGTGTAAACAAGTAAGAGATCTAATGTTTATTTTATGGAAGAAACTAGGAGAGAAGAATCTTCTCAAACTAGGTGCCCGACGGGAAACTATAATGACCCCTGTTTTCAAAATCTCTGTGCAGTCATCGTCCACACACAAAATGGGTAAGTATTTGTAAATGATCTTTTTAATGGAGTCAAATTCTGCACTAAATGGGGTGGTAATGGTAAGTTTATTATCCCATGTAGCTCTCTTCTGAGGTTTATTTTGACTGTTGGTATTAGTGACGACGATTACCCCTGTCGTTACAGTGAGTAAATCTTTTTTTTTTTTTTATCTTTAGCAATAGATAAAGCCCTCTCGATCATCCACCTATCCAGAAACTGCTTATATAAAGAGGAAGCCTCCCGCTCAAAAGCTGCATCACTGCTACATCTCAAGCCTCAAGCCTCGTACCCACAACCGATTTTCTCGGCAAGAAAACTGCCGGGAGTGCTTTTTGCCGAGAAAACCTTTCGTGTGTATGGTTTCTCGGCAGAAAAACTGCCGGGAATCTCGACGAGAAAAATAGAGAACCTGCTGTAACGGGTGGGCCCGTGGAACCCAGAAGTTCTTAGAAAGTGTGAGCCAGGAAATAATGGACATTGAGAATATGTATTGGATTGCTTTAAAATGGGTCTGTAATATTATTCCACAATATTTCCCAGGATATCTGTAAATAACTATTTTTGTTGATCCTGAACTCAACAGGTTAATTGAAAAGGGCTGATGTGTTCTAAAGATCCTTTCATTGTGAATAGAGATAATTAACTCTGTACTTGTGTGTATATAAAGGTCAGGCCTAGTCATTTAAACTGAAAAGGGATTAGCTAACGAACCCACCTATTGTCTCTTAAGAGATGTCAAAATAATGTGTATTGTAGGAGACAGTAAGGCTAGCCTAAAGGTCATGTGTCTGAGTCATCAGCTGTAGTTAATTAGCTCATGTAAATTAGGTCTGGTCAGAAGTGCTTTGTGAGAGGAAAGAAAAGAAACTCCTCTCTGTGTGTATAAAACTTGCAGTGTTTCAATAAAAAGTGTCAGTCCAGTTGGAAAGATACAGAGCGTTTGTCTCGTTTGGAAGGATTAATCCTATGGGAAGCGGTCGCCTGACTGTGGAGGATCGGCAGTGGATGTGTGTCCAGAGAGGGAATATCCTAAACTGCGTTAACCCCTTTCATACTTGGGGTGCCGTTACATTGGTTGGCAGCAGTGGGATTTTCCCTCCAGTTACTGGGACACTCCAAACCACCACAGTGAATGACCAGCTATGCAGCCTGCAGGAAAGCCACGCTGAAAGACTTACTTGAGAGCCGTGGAGGGACCGGTGGGACAAAGAACAAAGCCACATTGATCAGGGAGCTAGCCGAGATGGATCAGAGGGATGGTGATGCAGGACCCCGGTCAGTTGAAAACTTGTTTCAGCAACGAGTTCGAGAGCGGTTGGCATTATATGGGGCTAACCCATCAGAGACCGCCATACAGAAAGCCATTAGAGACATCCAGCTGCAGGATGAGTGACAAGAGAGAGAACTGGAGCGACAAGAGAGAGAACTAGAGCGGCAACATGAGCGGAGAATGGGCGAAAAAACGTCAATCTGAGACAACGCCTAAAGATGCAGCGCCTGTCCGTAAGTTGCCCTTTCAGGCGTTCAAACTATTTAGGGAAGGAGAGGAGGAAATTGAAGCGTTCCTGCAGGACTTTGAGAGACTATGCCAGATACATGAAGTACTGCCCCAAGATTGGGTCGCCTTACTGGCAAGTAATTTAACTGGCAGAGCGGCGGATGCGTATCGGGCCCTGGAGGATGAGGACGCTAAAGACTATGACCAGGTAAAAGAAGCTCTGCTAGCCCGATTTGCCATTACACCCGAAGCCAGCTGGATTAAGTTTCGAGAATCCCGGAAACAAACCCACACAACATACGTGGAGTGGGCACATCGTCTGCAGCGAAACCTTAAGGGCTGGTTCCAGGGAAGCCGCGCTCATACCATAGAGGACATCACCCAGCTAGTAATCTTAGAACAGTTCTTTAACCACACCCCTCCGGTATTACGGGATTGGGTGCGAGATAAGCGACCACGGACTGTACAGCAAGCGGCTACTTTGGCCGATGAATATCTGGACTCTCGAAGGTCAGGTGGAAGCGAGTGCTATCCACTATCTCGGCCCAGTTTACCAGCCTCTAACCCAACTTCAGCACCACCTCCAGCGGCCACTTATCTTCAGCAGCCCAGGTTCAACTCCCAGGACTACTCACAACCCATCAGGTGTTTCGGATGTAAACAGCTAGGGCACAAGAAGCCAGACTGTCCATTGAATCCAGCCATCCAGTCCCAGTCATGGAGACAGCCAGCAAGGGGGAGCCCCCGCACATCCATGCCTGCGGCCCACTGCATTGAGGAGGAAGAACATTGGGGCGTCCTGCACGAGGCTGATTTAATACAAGCAGCTAACCGGGACAACAGGCAACAACACAGGCAGACTGTCCGGGTTAATGGAACGGTAGCCAATGGCCTACGTGATAGTGGCGCTACCATGACCCTACTACAGAAGAACCTCATCCCAGAGAGCCAACACACCGGAGACACTGTAGCCGTAAGAGTAGCGGGAGGTACCATCTTCCGGCTACCCGTTGCCCGGGTTCACCTGGATTGGGGTTTGGTTTGGGACAAGTGAATGTAGGGGTGATGAAGGATTTGCCAGCGGATGTACTACTGGGGAATGATTTGGCCCCCCTCCTTTCTGCTTACGCCCCGATGGGCCTCGATTAAGTCAACCCAGTGACTACCCGTGCCCAGACATGTACTGCTGGAACCGGCCCGCTTGCTGCTGAGACCCAGGTGAGACTATCTTCCCCGGCACGTACCTTAGGTCAGGCGCTCCTAAGCTGGGATACCCCAGAAGCATTCGGGAGGGAAACTCGGGAGGACCCGACCTTACACAAGTATAGGGCTAAGGCAGATACTCAGGAAAGGGGAATAGATGGGAAGCTTTTTGAATGGGTGGGGGATAGACTGTATAGGATCCCTAAGCCATCTCAGAGAAGTAAGGCCCCTTCGCAGAAACGACAGCTGGTGGTACCTAAGAAATACCAGCTGGAGATTCTGTGAATCGGGCATGATGTGCCGCTAGCAGGACATCTAGGGTTCCGTCGCACAGCCCGTAGGATTACACAGAATTTCTTCTGGCCCAATTTTAGCCAGGATGTGCGACAATACTGCAAAACATGTGACACATGTCAACGGATAGGTAAGAGGGGGGACCACCCTAAGGCTAAACTTATGTCCATGCCTATTATTGGGGAGCCCTTTTACCGCATAGCCGTTGACATTGTGGGCCCCCTGGCCAGGCCTAGTCCATCCGGGAAGAAGTATATTCTCACCGTGGTGGACTACGCCACCTGTTACCCAGAGGCAGTAGCTATGTCTAACATTGAAGCAGAGACAGTAGCTGATGCCCTGGTTAAGATTTTTACCAGAGTGGGGTTCCCTAAGGAGATTCTCTCTGACCAGGGAACCCAGTTTACCACGGTGCTCACCCAGCAGTTGTGGAAGGTGTGCAATATTAAACCCTTGCTGAGCTCACCTTACCACCCCCAGACTAATGGTCTCTGCGAACGCTTTAACGGGACCCTCAAGCAAATGCTGAGGACTTTTTCGGACGCTTGCAGAGAATGGGAGAGATTCCTGCCTCACCTGTTATTTGCGTACAGAGAGGTACCCCAGGAATCTACTGGGTTCTCGCCCTTCGAGTTGCTCTATGGGAGAAGGGTCCGCGGACCCCTCAATCTCATCAGAGGACACTGGGAGGGAGAGACAGAGCAGGAAGGGACCCCCATAGTGCCCTATGTTCTGGAAGTCAGGGACCGCATGGAGCAATTGTCTCTGATGGTAAGGGAGAATCTCCAGGCGGCCCAGGGAAGACAGAAGAGATGGTACGATCGGGGGGCCCGACAGCGTATCTTCCAGGTTGGGCAGAAGGTCTTAGTGCTCAAGCCTGTGAAGACCGACAAGATGCAGGCATCTTGGCAGGGCCCGTATAAAGTAGTAGCCCAGGTGTGTGATACTACCTATGTTATTGCCAGCTGTACAGATGAAAGAATCCAGCGAACCTTTCATGTGAACATGCTGAATAGCAATGCTGATGGGTTGTCCCGGCAAACAGGCGTCATCCCGGCCTCCTAGTGCAATGTTGATGGGTTGTCCAGGCATTAGAGGAATGGAACTATGGACTAACTTCGGAATCAACTCGTCTGGGGTCTCCTCCTGTGTTAGTCTCCTGACGAAAGGGGAGAGATGTAACGGGTGGGCCCGTGGAACCCAGAAGTTCTTAGAAAGTGTGAGCCAGGAAATAATGGACATTGAGAATATGTATTGGATTGCTTTAAAATGGGTCTGTAATATTATTCTACAATATTTCCCAGGATATCTGTAAATACTGTAACTATTTTTGTTGATCCTGTCTATTGTGGCTTGTGGTAATTAAGTCTGCTACTGTGGTGATGTGGATTGGAGCTTGGTAGACCGTCTGGCTGCCTATTATGGGATGTTTAAGTGTCTTTCTGTGAGGAGGGGGGGAATCACCCCTCCTGCTAAGACTGTTTACTGAAAGAGAAATTTGAACACACCTGACCTGTATGACCATTGTCATTGGACAGTTTAACCCACCCTGTTCCCCAAGGATGGGAGGTAAGGGTTTTTGAAGAGAAATGTGTTACCATGTGCTTGTAATAAATTCACTCCCTGTTTTTGGAACTTCAACACAGAGTGTTTGTCTCGTGTGTTTGGAAGGATTAATCATATGGGAAGCAGGTGCCTGACTGTGGAGGATCGGCAGTGGATGTGTGTCCACCATGACCGTGATTCTGGTGCCACCATGACCCTACTACAGAAGAACCTCATTCCAGAGAGCCAACATACTGGAGACACTGTATTCAGCCAGGCAGTCCCAGTAATGGAGACAGCCAGCAGGGGGGAACCCACGCACATCCATGCCTGCGGCCCTCTGCGTTGAGGAGGAAGAACATTGGGGCGTCTTGCACGAGACTGATCCCATACAAGCAGCTAACCGGGACAACCGGCAGCAACACAGGCAGACTGTCTGGGTCAATGAAAGGTAGCCAATGGCCTACGTGATTCTGGTGCCACCATGACCCTACTACAGAAGAACCTCATCCCAGAGAGCCAACATACCGGAGACACTGTAGCCGTAAGAGTAGCGGGAGGTACCATCTTCCGGCTACCCGTTGCCCGTGTTCACCTGGATTGGGGGGTTGGTTCGGGACACGTGAATGTGGGGGTGATAAAGGACTTGCCCGCGGATGTACTACTGGGGAATGATTTGGCCCCCCTCGTTTCTGCTTACGCCCCGATGGGCCCCGCTGAAGTCAACCCAGTGACTACCTGTGCCCAGACCCATGCTGCTGGAACCGGCCTGATTGCGGCTGAGAACGGGGTAAGATTATCTTCCCCGACATGTACCTTAGATCAGGCACAATATCACAGTCTAAAATTGGAATGTGACAAGTTGGCCAGTGAGAAATCAGAGATGCAACGACACTACGTCATGTATTATGAGATGTCCCATGGCTTGAACATTGAAATGCACAAACAGGCTGAAATTGTCAAAAGGTTAAATGGGATTTGCGCCCAGGTTTTGCCTTACCTTTCCCAAGAGCACCAGCAACACGTTTTGGGAGCCATTGAGAGAGCAAAGCAAGTGACTGTTCCAGAACTGAATTCCATTATTCGTCCCGGCCTCCTAGTGCAATGTTGATGGGTTGTCCAGGCATTAGACGAATGGAAATATGGACTAACTTCGGAGTCAACCCGTCTGGGGTCTCCTCCTGTGTTAGTCTCCTGCCGAAAGGGGAGATGTGTGACAGGGGTCACTTGGGGCACAGGGGAAATGAGAACCCCACCATGATTTGGGATAGTCATATTCAAGGCTGTATATACATGGTATATATTGGGTGTATATTGTGTGTGGGCTGTTGTGTAATATTTGCTGTGATGGGGTGTGATTGCATTCTATTGTCTATTGTGGCTTGTGGTAATTAAGTCTGCTACTGTGGTGATGTGGATTGGAGCTTAGTAAACCGTCTGGCTGCCTATTATGGGATGTTTACGTTTCTTTCTGTGAGGAGGGGGGGGAATCACCCCTCCTGCTAAGACTGTTTACTGAAAGAGAAGTTTGAACACACCTGACCTGTATGACCATTGTCATTGGACAGTTTAACCCGCCCTGTTCCCCAAGGATGGGAGGGAAGGGTTTTTGAAGAGAAATGTGTTACCATGTGCTTGTAATAAATTCATTCCTTGTTTTTGGAACTTCAACACAGAGGGGCTGATTTACTAATAACAGTGCGCTGCGCTGCTTCTAACCTTAATTGGTGCGCCGGATAACTCCTTCACTGGGCGCAGGAAGCAGCGGCGCACTGTTATAGTAAATAGAAATGTCAGCGGCGCTCTATTGAAAATGAATGGTTCCCTATGGGAGCCCATTGATTTGAATAGAGGTCGCCTGGGAAGTCGGATCCGACTTGCGGGCGACTCGTGTGCCAGCTGACACAGAGACAGCGCGACTTTGTGAGGCGACCTGGACACGACCTGAGCATGAAGCAGCCGCTCAAGTCGTGTCCTAGAGGCGACTAGCTGGCCGAGAATGTGTCCAGCGCGATGTCATCGCGCTGGTCCTCGGCAGCCTCGCTGTCCCATGTTTGGTATGAATCATGAAGGGGAACTCCAGGCCAAATTTTAATGAAAAAACCGGCATGGGTTCCCCTTCAGGAGCATACCAGGCCCTTAGGTCTGGTCTGGATTCTAAGGTGAACCCCCTAAGCCGAAAAACGGCGTGGGGGTCCCCCCCAAAATCCAAACCAAACCCTTAGGTCTTATCTGAGCACGCAACCTGGCAGGCCGCAGGGGAAAATGGGGGGACGAGAGAGGGGCCCCCCCTCCCTCCTGAACCGTACCAGGCCGCATGCCCTCAACATGGGGGGTTTGGTGCTTCGGGGCAGGGGGGCGACCTGTGGCCCCCCCACCCCAAAGCACCCTGCCCCCATGTTGATGGGGACAAGGGCCTCTTCCCGACAACCCTGGCCGTTGGTTGTCGGGGTCTGCGGGTGGGGGGCTTTTCGGAATCCGGGCGCCCCCTTTAAAAAGGGGGCCCCCAGATGCCGGCCCCCCACCCTATGTGAATGAGTATGGGGTACATCGTACCCCTACCCATTCACCTGGTGGCAAATTAAGTCAATAAAAAAAGACAACACAGGTTTGAAAAGTAATTTATTGGGCAGCTCCGGGGGTCTTCTTCCGACTTCGGGGGTCTTTCTGCGGGCCCCGCTATCTTCTGCTAGCTCTTTTGCTAGCGGGGGTCCCGGGCTTCCTCGCCGTCTTCTTCCGACTTCGGGGGTCTTTCTGCCGGGCCCCCGCTATCTTCTGCCAGCTCTTTTGCTAGCGGGGGTCCCGGGCTTCCTCGCCGTCTTCTTCCGACTTCGGGGGTCTCTTGTTCTGTTCTCCGGTTCTTCTCCGGTGTCTTCTCCACGATCTCCGGTTCTTTCTGCCTTCTCGCAGCTCTTTTGCTAGCGGGGTCCCGGTCTTCTTCGTCGCCTTCTTCCCTCTTCTCTTCGCCCGATGTTGCCTCGTCGCTGTCCACCGCCGCAATGATCTGTCTGAGCAGCGGTGCCACTTTTATTGGCATGGGGCATGGTCACCGGGTGATGCCACCGCTGACCCCGCCCCCGTATGATGTCACAGTCCCGGGGAATGATGGGACTGTGGCGTGAAACGGGGGCGGGTCAGCGGTGGCATCACCCGGTGATCACGCCCCATGCCAATAAAAGTGGCACCGCTGCTCGGACAGATCATTGCGGCGGTGGACAGCGATGAGGCAACATCGGGCGAAGAGAAGAGGGAAGAAGGCGACGAAGAAGACCGGGACCCCACTAGCAAAAGAGCTGCGAGAAGATAGCGGGGCGCCCGGCAGAAGGCAGAAAGATCCGGAGATCGTGGATGTAACGGCACCCCAATATCAAGGAGTAAAACGCCGTTTACGATGTTCCCTCTCCTAGACACACATCCACTCGCTACCAATATCCACAGCCAAACGACCCTTTCCCATAGGACCCGATCCCCTTAGAAGGACGAGACGCACTCTGTCTTCTTCTGTAATAGGAATGACTTTATTATTGAGAAACATTGTAACTTTATACACAATTCAATACACCTGATTTAACATGAACAAGGGCCCAGCTCCACCCACACATCCCAAGACTCAACACCTCATCCTGACGTCTGCTAGGCTTCAAAAGATCCCACACAATACACATCTTCTCACAAAGGGTTGGCAGCCAGTCTGTCTGGCACTTTACAATACACACAAGGACAGACTTAATGAACAATAGAATGCAAAACACCTTAATTCCTCACAGCAATGATTACATAACCCCCACACACAGTATACATCCAATCTATATACAATGTATATACAGCCTTGAATATGGCTATCACAGACCATATCGGGGGTTTCTTTTATTCACCCTGTGTCCAAAGTGACCCCACTGTCACAGTGGAGAAGACACCGGAGAACAGAACAAGAGACCCCCGAAGTCGGAAGAAGACGGCGAGGAAGCCCGGGACCCCCGCTAGCAAAAGAGCTAGCAGAAGATAGCAGGGGGCCCGGCAGAAAGACCCCCGAAGACGGCGAGGAAGCCCGGGACCCCCGCTAGCAAAAGAGCTAGCAGAAGATAGCGGGGGCCCGGCAGAAAGACCCCTGAAGTCGGAAGAAGACCCCCGGAGCTGACCAATAAATTACTTTTCAAACCTGTGTTGTCTTTTTTTATTGACTTATTTTGCCACCAGGTGAATGGGTAGGGGTATGATGTGGGGGGCAGGTATCTGGGGTCCCCCTTATTAAAGGGGGCTCCCGGATTCCGATAAGCCCCCCGCCTGCAGACCCCGACAACCAACGGCCAGGGTAGTCGGGAAGAGGCCCTTGTCCCCATCAACATGGGGGCAGGGTGCTTTGGGGTGGGGGGCCGCAGGTCGCCCCCCTGCCCCAAAGCACCAAACCCCCCATGTTGAGGGCACGCAGCCTGATAAGGTTCAGGAGGCCGCTCTCTCATCCCCCCCTTTTCCCCTGCGGCCTGCCAGGTTGAGTGCTCAGATTAAGGGTCTGGTGTGTATTTCTAGGGGACCCCACGCAAATTTTTTTTGTTTTTGGCGCGGGGTTCCCCTTAAAATACATGCCAGACCTGAAGGGCCTGGTATGGATTCTGGGGGGACCCCCACGCCAGTTTTTTTTTGGGGGGGTCCCCTTTGAATCCATACTAGACCCAAGGGCCTGGCATGGACCTGGGGGGGACCCCCACGCTGTTTTTTTTATTTTTTATTTTTTAAACGTTTTTTTTTTTTACATTTCCTTTAACAACCAGCTATAAACGGGTAAAACAAAAAATCGCCGCAAAATTGCGGTACTTGCGTTTTGGATGCGGGTCCATTGAATTCTATTACATCCAAAACACTGTTTTTGGCCTGGCAAAAAAAATCTGCAGTTGCGTTTAAAATCGTTTTTCACAAACCCTCAAAATGCCTTCAGACGCCAAAGATTTCCACGTTTCAGACGCGGGTACCAGCGTTTAGCCGCATTTTAGTTTAGAAGCGTTTTTAAAGGTGACCTATTTTTTTACATTGATAAACTCCAAATTTATGGCAAATTAGGAAAAACCAATATATATATATATATATATATATATTGTGACAGAGCATCCCAGAGAGAGCCTGGGAAAGTCCTGTTCGGGGTTTATACATCTCCCAGGCTCCTCTCATATACATTCAGGGATCTCTGAGCCAGGATCCACTTCAGGTGTTGGTTCTCTCCACCAGCTTAATTAAAAGCTCACCTGAGCAGACAGCCTTTGCTCAGCCTGGGAAACACAGACAATGTTGGTTTGTGAGAGCAAGAAGGTTGGTAAAACTTGTTACTCTGTGAATGTGGAAGCTGACAAGCGTTAGGCTTGTCCAGCCTGGTAGTGAGGGCCTGTACATACTGTGTAGTTAGAGCCGAGACACGGCTAGGCTTTTGTTTAGCTATTTTTTCTTCTGTTTGTTTTCACCACACAGTACAGCACCTGTCATTGACTTTGTATATAGCACCAATAAACCCCACTGTGTTTTCACTGATCCAATGGACTTGGTATCTGTGCCTGCTCATCCCAGGGAGCTTTTGTACCTACTACCTGCCCCCCAGGTTACATATGGTGGAGGCTGCGACCAGCTGTAGTAAGTTACTACTTAAAAGGCCAGTACCTAAAGTGACAACATGGAGGACATCCTCAAACAAATGGTGTTAGCAAACGCTGCACAGCAGCAAGCAAACGCTGCACAACAGCAAACTAACGCTACATTGCAGCAAGCAAACGCTGCACAACAGCAAACTAACGCTGCATTACAGCAAGCCAACGCTATCGCACAGGAGCAAACCAAGGTGCTGTTCCAACAGATTGGTGCTGTACAGGAGCAATCGCAGAGGCTGTTTGAACAGCTTGCCACTGCTGCAATAGCGGATAGAAAAACCCTTACTGAGGTTGTGGAGACGCTAGCACAGGGGTCACCTGCGATAATGAAGGATATTGGAGACAAGCCCTCAACCATCCATGTGGGTCGCTTTCTTTCAAAGATGACGGCAGATGATGATCCAGAGGCTTTCCTACTAACATTTGAACGGACCGCTGAGAGGGAAGGTTGGCCCCAAACCCAGTGGGCAGGACTGATCGCCCCCTTACTTTCTGGAGAAGCGCAGAAGGCCTACTATGATCTGGAGTCAGCAGAAGCGGGAGATTATGAGAAGGTCAAGCGGGAAATCCTGGCACGACTCGGTGTCACCTTGGCTGTTCGAGCTCAGCGGGTCCACAGCTGGTTCTTCCAAGATAAGAGGCCCCCAAGATCGCAGATGTTTGATCTGATCCACCTGGTACGGAAATGGCTACAGCCGGAGTCCCTGTCTGCGCCACAAATAGTGGAGCGTGTGGTCATGGACCAATTCCTGAGGTCACTGCCAATTCCCCTGCAGAAGTGGGTGAGTCAAGGAGACCCCAAGTCAGCAGACAACCTGGTGGAGCTCGTTGAGAGGTACTTTGCTGCAGAGAACCTGGTCACCACCCCTACAGCCGCACGGACTTTCCACCCAAAGCCACGGTCTCCCCAGGCAACCGGTAAGACTGTTCCAGGGGAAGTGGGTGGTAAGCATGGCAAGGAAATAGGGGGGAGGATTTTTGGTGCCAGGACTGAAGTTTGGCTGCCCAAACAAGGGAAGCCACTGCCTGTCAGCAAACCAAACTGGGGAAACATCAGGTGTTTTCGTTGCCAAGAACTGGGACATGTTGCAGCAAACTGTCCATTGACAGATGAACCAATGCAGTGTGATCTATCTTTTAGAAGGCAGTCTATGTTTGCTGCTGTTTCATGCGCTGCAATGCCAAATGTGGGAAAACACATGTGTCATGTGACTATTAATAATAAGCCTATTATGGCCTTGCTGGACTCTGGAAGTCTGGTTACTTTGGTTACAGCTGAGATGGTTGAAACTGTGAATTTTCATGCAAAAAAGGTTGCTGTGATCTGTGTACATGGGGATACCCGCGAGTATCCAATAGCCACTGTTCAGTTTAAAACTGGCTTAGGTACGGTGACCCATTCGGTCGGACTGGTGCCCCACTTGGTGCATGAGGCTATCATTGGTAGGGACTTCCCTAAGTTTTGGGAACTGTGGGATTGTCCCGACCCAGTCGCAGTACCTAACTCAGTCGCAGAGCCAGAACTCGTGGCCATTACTGACCTTGTGAGTTCAGGGGACTCCTCTCAGGGCTCTCCGGGTGATCCTTTCTCAGTTATGGCAGGAGAGCTGGGGGAGCCGGAAGAAGTCCCCACAACCATTAGAGCTGGACAGCCGCCTGCTGAATCTGAGCCTACGTTAGAGTTTGCCAATCTTAATGTGCATAAGGAAAATTTTGGTACGGAGCAGAGAAAAGACCCTACCCTTGCCAGGGCCTGGGAAAATGTAATAGTGATTAATGAGGTACCTGTCGAACCAGGGGACAGGCTCTGTTTTCCATATTTCTGCAGCAATGAGGATTTACTGTATCGTGTATGTAAATCTAATGATGAAGTGGTTGAACAGTTGGTAGTCCCTAAGTTATACAGACGGGTGGTGTTGGAACTTGCCCATGGGCACTTGCTAGGAGGCCATATAGGGGTTGAGAAAACCACTGAAAGGGTGTTGCGCAGGTTTTACTGGCCTGGGATACGGAAAAACATAGAAAATTATTGTCAATCCTGTCCTGTGTGTCAGATGTCAGCCCCCCAACCCCACTTCCGAAGTCCGTTAGTGCCCTTGCCCATTATTGAAGTGCCTTTTGAGAGGATTGCCATGGACCTTGTGGGTCCACTCCCCAAATCTGCCCGCGGTCATCAACATATCCTCGTGATCATGGATTACGCTACCCGTTACCCTGAGGCCGTTCCCTTACGCACTGCATCTGCTAAAAACATTGCCAAAGAGCTGTTTATGGTGTTCAGTCGGGTTGGCGTCCCGAAAGAAGTCCTTACAGACCAAGGTACCCCATTCATGTCACGAATAACTAGGGAGCTCTGCAAGTTATTTAAGGTGACACAGTTGCGTACCTCAGTGTACCATCCTCAAACGGATGGCTTGGTGGAACGCTTCAATAAGACATTAAAGAGTATGTTAAAAAAGGTTGTTGATAAGGATGGGAAAAACTGGGACTTCCTGATACCTTACTTGATGTTCGCCATCAGGGAAGTTCCCCAGTCCTCTACGGGGTACTCTCCATTTGAGTTGCTTTATGGGAGACACCCTCGGGGACTCTTAGACATAGCCAAGGAAACTTGGGAGGGGGAGCAGACACCTCACAAAAGTGTTATTGAGCATATCGCTCAAATGCAGGATAGGATTGCAGCAATCATGCCGGTAGTAAAAGAACATTTACTGCAGGCCCAAGCAGCCCAACAGAGGATATACAACAGGGGGGCCCAACTTCGTGTTTTCTCACCTGGTGACCGGGTCCTCGTGTTAGTTCCCACTGTTGAGAGCAAATTCCTGGCTAAGTGGCAGGGACCCTTTGAAGTAATTGAAAGAGTTGGGGAGGTCAATTACAAGGTGTATCAACCAGGTAAAAGGAAGCCCGAACAGATTTACCACATAAACCTGTTAAAACCCTGGAAGGATAGACTGGCATTAACTGCGAGGTCCCTCCCGGTAACCCTTAAAGGTACTGAATCCCCTCTGATCCCTGAGGTCACGATTCCAGACACCCTGTCATGTTCCCAGAAACAGGAAGCTAGAGAGTTCCTGATGAGGAATAAAGAGAAATTTTCAGAGTTGCCGGGCACGACTTCAGCAGTTCAGCATGATATTGTTACTGAACCTGGAGTCCGTGTCAAGCTCAAACCATACCGAATTCCCGAAGCTAGAAGAAAGGACATCGGTGAGGAAGTTAAAAGGATGTTGGAGCTAGATGTTATTGAGGAATCCAATAGTGACTGGTCTAGCCCCATTGTATTGGTCCCAAAACCGGATGGCACTTGGAGGTTTTGTAATGACTTCAGAAAGCTTAATGCGGTAACAAAGTTTGACACATACCCAATGCCCAGGGTAGACGAGCTTATAGACCGACTTGGCAAGGCCCGTTATCTGACCACTTTGGACTTGACCAAAGGATATTGGCAAATACCCCTGACTGGTAGTGCCAAAGAAAAGGCTGCATTTGTGACCCCGGAGGGGTCGTTTCAATATAAGAAAATGCCTTTTGGGTTGCAAAATGCCCCTGCAACATTTCAGAGGGCTATGGACAGGACCCTAAGACCTCACCGACAGTATGCTGCAGCCTATCTGGACGACATAGTGGTGCATAGCACTGACTGGGAGTCTCACTTGCCCCGTGTCCAGGCTGTCCTGGATTCCCTCTTCAAGGAGGGGTTTACGGCAAATCCAAAAAAATGTGCCATTGGGCTAGAGGAAGCCAGGTATTTGGGCTACACTATTGGCCGGGGTGTCATAAAGCCCCAGGTGAATAAAATAGAAGCCATCCAGGAGTGGCCACGCCCTGCAAACAAGAAGCAGGTCAGGGCCTTTCTTGGCATTGCGGGGTACTATAGAAGATTTATCCCAAATTTCGCAACTATAGCTGCCCCACTGACAGACCTTACGAAAGGGAAAGCCTCCGTAATGGTGAAATGGTCTCCAGTAGCAGAAGAGTCTTTTCAAGTCCTGAAGAAGGCTCTTTGTGCACAGCCAATCCTATACTCCCCCGATTTCTCCAAAAACTTTTTGGTCCAGACAGATGCGTCTGATGTTGGTATCGGGGCAGTACTTTCACAGGTACACAATGGGGAAGAACACCCTGTGGTGTACTTAAGCAGAAAGCTCAATGACCATGAAAAGAAGTACGCAGTCATTGAAAAGGAGTGTCTGGCCATAAAGTGGGCCGTGGACGCGCTCAGGTACTACTTGTTGGGGCGCCAGTTTGAGTTAATAACTGACCATGCTCCCCTGAAATGGATGGCCCAAAAGAAGGAGACTAATAGGCGGGTGAACCGGTGGTTTTTGGCCCTACAAGATTACGCCTTTACGGTAAAACACAGGCCAGGTGTTGAGATGGGGAATGTAGATGCCCTCTCCCGTGTTCACTCCTGTTGGGCTACAGGTGTTCCAACCCTGGGGTTGAAACAAGGGGGGAGGATGTGTGACAGAGCATCCCAGAGAGAGCCTGGGAAAGTCCTGTTCGGGGTTTATACATCTCCCAGGCTCCTCTCATATACATTCAGGGATCTCTGAGCCAGGATCCACTTCAGGTGTTGGTTCTCTCCACCAGCTTAATTAAAAGCTCACCTGAGCAGACAGCCTTTGCTCAGCCTGGGAAACACAGACAACGTTGGTTTGTGAGAGCAAGAAGGTTGGTAAAACTTGTTACTCTGTGAATGTGGAAGCTGACAAGCGTTGGGCTTGTCCAGCCTGGTAGTGAGGGCCTGTACATACTGTGTAGTTAGAGCCGAGACACGGCTAGGCTTTTGTTTAGCTATTTTTTCTTCTGTTTGTTTTCACCACACTGTACAGCACCTGTCATTGACTTTGTATATAGCACCAATAAACCCCACTGTGTTTTCACTGATCCAATGGACTTGGTATCTGTGCCTGCTCATCCCAGGGAGCTTTTGTACCTACTACCTGCCCCCCAGGTTACAATATATATATATATATATATATATATATATATATATATATATATATATATATATATATATATATATATATATAAATTAAATTGCTTCCATTGCATTGTGGACAATCCACAACTTGTGGCAAGTGATGTGGCAAGTGACACGCTAAATACAACTACACTGCTGCTCTCAGCTGCTGATATCACTCTGGTCTCACTAAATAGCTAAAATCGTAAATAATACTGTTTTTGGAGCTTAGGGCGGCTCCTTATCATATACACGCAAATGTGGTAAAACACGGCATGCAAACGCCACAAAGCGCGCCTTTCTAAACGCCACTTTCAACCTTAGTTCAGAACACTTTGCACCAGCGTCCCGTCTACATGGGGCCTAAAAACGCCTATGCCATTTACAGCTCAAAAACGCCATGGTGGCCATGAGGCCATAGGCTAACATGGAGAGATGTTTTTAAGCTGCAAAAAATGCTCAAACAAGCGGTTGGAAAAACGTCCGTGTGCATGTAGCCTTATATTAACCACTTGCGCACTCCCCAGACCAAGTTTCACATTTCAGCGCTGATGCACTTTTAATGACAATTGCACACTTATACAGCACTGTAACCCAATGAAAATGTTTTATTTGTTGGCACACAAATAGAGCTTGCTTTTGGTGCTATTTGATCACCTTTGTGTTTTATTTTAAATTTTTTTCTATAAATACAAAAGACCAAGTTTAAAAAAAAAAAAAATGGATATTTTACCCACTTCAGCACTGGGCCTATTCTGGCACTTCTCTCCTTCATGTAAAAATCATAAATTTATGGCTATAAAATTACTTCTAAACACCAAACATTATATATGTTTTTGGAGCAGACACCCTAGGGAATAAGATGGCGGTCATTGCAAATTTTTATTTCGCTCGGTATTTGCGCAATAAATTTTCAAACGCCTTTTGTTTGCTAAAAATATTACAAAACAGTAAAGTTACGGCCAATTTTTTGGTATAATGTGAAAGATGTTGTTATGCTGAGTAAATAAATACCTAACACATCACGCTTTAAAATTGCGCACACTCATGGCATGACACCAAACTTCAGTAATTAAAAATCTGCCTAGGCGATGCTTTAAATTTTTTTACACGTTACCATTTTGCCATTACAGAGGAGGTCTAGTGCTAGAATTGTTGCACTCGTTCTAACACACGCAGCAATAACTCACATGTGTGGTTTGAACGGCGTTTACATATGTGGGTGGGACTTACGTGTGTGTTCGCTTCTGAGCGCGAGCTACCGGGGACATGGGTGTTTTTTCATATTTTTGCTTATTTTTTTTATTTGGTTTTTTACTTTTTTGTATTTCTAAAGCCCTGTACACACGATCGGTTTTACCGATGAAAACCGTCCGATGGATTGTTTTCATCAGACAAACCGATCGTGTATGGTACCCATCGGTCTTTTTTCCATCGGTTTTAAAAAATAGAACTTGTTTTAAAATTTTCCGATGGATCAAAAACCGATGGTAAATTCCGATCGTCTATGGTCAAGTCCATCGGTTAAAAAACCCACGCATGCTCAGAATCAAGTCGACGCATGCTCAGAATCATTGAACTTCATTTTTCTCGGCTCATCGGAGTGTTTTACGTCACCGCGTTTGGAACGGTCGGTTTTTTGACTGATGGTGTGTGGGCAAGACTGATGGAAGTCAGCTTCATCGGTTTTCCGATGGAAAAATCCATCGGTTTAAAAACCATAGGAAATCCGATCGTGTGTACAGGGCTTTACTCTTTTTTTTTGGATCACTTTTATTCCTATTACAAGGAATGTAAACATCCCTTGTAATAGGAATGTGTGTGACAGGTCCTCTTTATGGAGAGATGCGGGGTCAATAAGACCCCGCATCTCTCCTCCAGGCTGGAAAGCATGATATTGGTCCAAAAGAATCACCAATCTCATGCTGACAGCCGAGATCACGGCTTGGTTAACATACGGGAACACGGCGTGATGTCATAACGTCGTGCCCGCGCCTCCGACGGTCATAGAGATAACTGATGACCATCTGGTCACCAGTCATCTCCAAATCGTTCTTCGAGCCCCAGATGGCACGGGAGAGCCCGGAGAAGCACCGGATGGCGACAAGAGGGGGGGGGGAACGTCCCCTCCCCCTGCCTATAAGAACAATCAAGCGGCGGAACTGCCACTATGATCGTTTTTATTGTGCACAGAATCACTGGCTGAAAAGAATGATATCTGAATGATGCCTGCAACTGCAGGCATCATTCAGATGTCACTGCCCAAAGCCAAGGATGTCATTTGACGGTGGGCGGTAGGAAACTGGTTAATATTTTTAAAAAAGGTAATTTTTCTTCTTCATTGATGTACACTGATGAGACTGCACTGATGGGCACCGATAAGGTGGCAAGGGTGGGCACTGAGAGGTGGCATTGCTATTTGGCACTGGTGGGCAGTGAGAAGTGGCACTGCTAGGTGGCAATGATAGTTGGCAGTGATGGGCACTGATAGGCAGCACTGCTAGGTGCCACTGATTGGCACCAATGGTTGGCATTGATAGGTGGCACTGGCAGGGGCTACTAATTGTCACAGATGATGCAGAATTGCCTCTTCCTCTTCGGGCCCCATGTCCCTTGCACATAAGCCGGTGATTGCCTTTTTTTTATGCTCACGCTGTCAGCACAAGGAGAAAACAAAAACCATTACCCAGCTTTTGTTTACATCATGTGATCAGCTGTCATTTGCTGACAGCTGATCACATGGTAAAGGGCAGGGATCGGGCCACTTACTCGGATCTGTCATCACCCGAGTCTCAGTGACTCTGTGACCACAGCGCGCGCAAAGGGGAGGACGTTTATTGACGGACTCCCGGCAATTGAGGACCATGCTGTGGCCGTCGATCAGTTATAGTGCTGATCTCAAGTGATTAACCACTTCCTACCGGGTCATAGACATATGACGCCGGCAGGAACCCTCCCTCCCTCCGGGCGGACGTCATATGACGTCCTTTTTTCCCGGCCGTCTATGGGGCGCGCGCGCGCCGCCGGCGGCGCGCGCGCGCGCACCCGCGGCAACGCTCGTGACCCGGTGAGTGTGCCCGGCGGTCTCGATGTCCGCTGGGCACCCGCGATTGCCCACGATCACGGCAGAAGTGTGGATCTGTGTGTGTAAACACACAGATCCACCTCCTGTCAGAGGTGAGGAGACCGATGTGTGTTCCCAGTACAGAGGAACACAGATCGGTCTCCTCCCCTTGTGAGTCCCCTCCCCCTACAGTTACAATCACTCAATAGGGAACATATTAACCCCTTGATCGCCCCCTAGTGTTAACCCTTTCCCTGCCAGTCACATTTACACAGTAATTAGTGCAGTTTTATAGCACTAATCGCTGTATAAATGTGAATGGTCCCAAAAACGCGCCAATAGTGTCCGATGTGTCTGCCGCAATGTCACGGTCACAATAAAAATCGCAGATCGCCGCTATTACTAGTAAAAAAAATTAAAAAAATAAAAATGCCATAAATCTATCCCCTATTATGTAGACGCTATAACTTTTGCGCAAACCAATCAATATACGCTTATTGCAAAAAAAAATTACCAAAAATATGTAGAATACGTATCGGTCTAAACTTAGAAAAAAAATTGTTTTAAAAAAAAAAAATTGTGATATTTATTAAATCAAAAAGTAAAAAATATTGCATTTTTTTCAAATATGTCGCTCTTCTTTTGTTTATAGCACAAAAAATAAAAACCGCAGAGGTGATCAAATACCACCAAAAGAAAGCTCTATTTGTGGGGGGAAAAAGGACGTCAATTTTGGTTAGGTTCAACGTCGCACGACCGCGCAATTGTCAGTTAAAGCGACGCAGTGCTGCATCGCAAAAAGTGCTCTGGTCAGGAAAGGGGGTAAATTCTTCCAGGGCTGAAGTGGTTAAAGAGGGTCTAAATGGGCCATTGACATGCATCACAATTCATCTTAGGAATGAGTCTTTGAAAAGTTAAACTAAATAATTTGGCCACTTTATCCTTCCAAATAATTCACTTCCTGTCACATAGCCACACAGGAAGTGAGGGAAAATCCCTAACAATGTCTTTCCTTGGGGACACACAGGTCAGTCTAAATACTTTCCCCATTATGCACATTGCACTCCAGCATATTGCGGGGTACACCCCAAATTATTAGGTACTTTGGGGTTTATTTACTAAAGGCAAATCTACTTTGCACTACAAGTGCACTTGCTGTATATCTGAGGGGGACATGCAAGCCAAAAAAATACACCTTCTTTGCTTTTACATGATTGGAACAGCCAATCACCAGCACTTTCCCTCAGATTTTCAGCAGCTACACTTTTACTGCAGAGTGGATTTGTCTTTACTAAACCCCAAACTATACATTGATTTGGGGTGTACACAACAAAGTGCTAGAGTGCAATTTGCTCAATGGGGACACTAGTTAGATTGATCTGTGTGTCCCCAAGAAAAGACATTGGTAGGGTTTTACCTTCACTTCCTGTTTAGCTGTGTGACAGGAAGTGAAGCCAATTTTAAGAAAAGGAGACACAAAGGCCAAACTACAAAAATAAAATAAAAAAAATAATAAAAAAAACACACACGCAGGGGTTCTAACACTTACTTTGTTTCCCTCAAAATGCCCACAATTAGAGTTGTATGGCCTTGAGCTATTTTTAAGTGCAGTGCTCTAAATCAGTGCTTCTCAAGTACCCCCAACAGGCCATGTTTGCAGGTTTTCCTTCATCTTGTGCTTTAAATCACAGTCAATGGTTTTGATTTTTGGACAGCAATTCTCGATAAGATAAATTCACAAAACATGTCCTGTTGGGGGTACTTGAGTACTGAGGCTGAGAACCACTGCAGTAAAAAAGGAAAATTGAATACTTACCGCTCTGTATTTTTCATTTCCTGGTGACTTTCCATGGCAGCACACAATACAATCCATGCATATGCTAGCATGAAGGCACCAGATTAGACAAATCACACCAGTTTTGTTTTGACATGCCAATCAGCTATCACATTTGTTGCAAAGAAAACACAAAACAAACATCAAAACTTTGCATCAAATTTTATTGGTCAACAAAATAAAAGGGAAGGCAAAATAAAAAACATGAAGGTCAATTTGAAACAGTTACAGACTCACAACATCTTGAGAAATTTTTGGCCAAAAAAAAAGGCAGCAGACAATTAAATCAAAGTGAACAAACGACACACATTAACAACATCAGAATTATTTCAGGGGAACATTTCCCCCACACAAAAAATATACAATCCACAAAATAAACCAAACACCTGTTTTGCACAGACATAACAAATAAAATACATGTGTTACAAACTCAATAAGGACACCAACATGTAAATTTTGCCCCCCACACACACTTGCCTCTTCTCAGGGCAAGCGAACGAATGCTCCTTGTGAGCTTTATATAACATATGTTTGTGTGCTAATGAGGCAATTGAAAACACATGCACAGTCCATGAAACACGCAAAATGCAAGTTCACTCAATGTAGAGACTGAAATTCGAAGTGGGTACACCTGTTAAGGATGTCCTTCAATTACTAACCCATAAAAACACTCTCTGAGCATGCCCAGAAATACCCAGGTGCTGTTCACACACAAAAAGCACCCAAAAAAAAACTAACTGGCTGGGCATGTGCAGAACAACACCAATGCAGCTAGCAAAAAATACCCCCCCCCCCTCCCCCTGTCCAAAATTAAGCACATCATCCAGCAGAGATGGGACAATCACCCCTCCCCCCCACCAACAAATGCCATTGCAGTCTATGGGAACTGACTTGTTAATTTTGCTAGTCCCCACTTGGCTGGCTTATCTTCTAATTATTGGCCTTAAAATGGGGGCCCAGGTCCCACCCTAAGGGACATATATCAATGTCACCAATTTGGAAAACACCAAAAACAAAACAAGGAGAAGTGCCTTTAAATATGCCAAATTGCTTAACGGCCATTTCACACCACATGCAGTGCATTGCGTTTTTTATGCATCCAAAATGCATGGAAAGTTGGTTATATGGTTCTAAATGGCAGTGTTTGTTCCAGTTCCACCAAAAAAGTAGAACATGCTGCATTTTACCTGCAATGGACTGTACTGGAACGCATCAAAACGCATCATAAACGCACTGGAAGGCACAGGAACACACCTAAATGCACCAAAAACGCACTGGAACACACTTGTCCTTATCTTTGGTTAATAAAAAAGAGGGGTGAAAAAAAAGCCCTGGACTGCATCAAAAACGCACTGGAACGCATGAAAAACGTGCATGCAGAAAAGCACCTGGAACGCATCCGGATTGTGTTTCTATGGTGTGAACTGGCCCTAGTTCACACCATAGAAACGCAGTCTGGGTGCGTTCCAGGTGCTTTTCTGCATGCGCGTTTTTGACACATTCCAGTGCATTTTTGATAAGTTTTTGATGCAGTCCAGTGTTTTTTTCCCCCTCTTTTCACTTAGGACAAGTGTGTTGCAGTGCGTCTTGGGTGCATTTAGGTGCGTTCCGGTGCATTCCAGTGCATTTTTGGTACGTTCCGTTGCGTTTTTGATGTGTTTTACTGCGGTCCAGGTGCTTTTCCTAAAAAATGCAGCATGACCAATTTTTTTTTTGCTTTCTGAAACGCACTGGAACGGACTGCAGTGGTGTGAACTATGCCATTGGCATTAATGTGATCAACTTTCTTTGCGTTTTTCAGGCATCAAAAAAACGCACTGCACTGCATCCGGTGTGAACTGGCCCTAAATATCATACCCGGGGGGTGTCTATAGTATGCCTGTAAAGTAGCGCATGTTTTCCATGTTTATAACAGTTGGAGAGTAAAATTACATTTCTAAAGTAAAATAATAGTAATTTAAAAGTCCTTGCGGCTGTAATGAATTGCTGGTTCCCGTCAATACAGATAAAAGTCATTGAAAGTCTTTGATTACACAAAAAAAAAAAGCGTGGGGGTTCCCCCAAATTCCATAACCAGGCCCTTCAGGTCTGGAATGGATATTAAGGGGAACCCCGCTGCAAATTAAAAAAAAAATGACGTGGGGTTCCCCCCAAATATCCATACCAGGCCCTTCAGATCTGGCATGGATTTTAAGGGGAACTCCACCCCAAATTTAATGGCGTGGAGTCCCCCCAAAAATCCACACCAGACCCTTATCCGAGCACGCAACCTGGCCGGCCGCAGGGGAAAAGGGGGGGACGAGAGCGAACCCCCTCCCTCCTGAACCGTACCAGGCCACATGCCCTCAACATGGGGAGGATGTCCCCATGTTGATGGGGACAAGGGCCTCATCCCCACAACCCTTGCCCGGTGGTTGTGGGGGTCTGCGGGCAGGGGGCTTATCGGAATCTGGAAGACCCCTTTAACAAAGGGGACCCCCAGATCCCGGCCCCCCCTGTGTGAAATGGTAATGGGGTACAAATGTACCCCTACCATTTCACAAGGAAAGTGTCAAAAATGTAAAAAATGACAAGAGCCGGTTTTTGACAATTCCTTTATTAATGTCTTCTCCTTTCTTCCATCTTCTTCCATCTTCTTCTTTTCTCCATTCGGGTTTCTTCCCCTTCCCCTTCCCCTTCCCCTTCCCCTTCCCCTTCCCCTTCCCCTTCCCCTTCCCCTTCCCCTTCCCCTTCCCCTTCCCCTTCCTTCTTCCTTCGGTCTTCTCGTCCGCATCTTGCTCCGGCGTCTTCCCTTCTTCTTTCTTCTCCGGCCGCTCCGTTTGAATTGGAGGTTCCCGCTGTGCGACGCTTCAGTTCTTCAGTTCCCCATCGGGTCCGCTTACACCCGGTGACCCCGCCCCCCTCTGACACACATGGATTTCACGGGGACTTTCCCTGTGGTTTCAGAGGGGGGCGGAGCCAGCGGGGGGGAAGCGGACCAAGTGGGGAACTGAGGCGTCACACAGTGGGAACCTCCAATTCAAACGGAGCGGCCGGAGAAGAAAGAAGGGAAGATGCCGGAGCAAGAGGCGGACGAGAAGACCGAAAGAAGAAGGAAGATGAAGATAAAGATGAAGAGGAAGAAACCAGAATGGAGAAAAGAAGAAGATGGAAGAAGAAGAAGGAAGAAGAAGGAAGAAAAGAGAAGACATTAATAAAGGAATTGTCTAAAACCGGCTCTTGTCATTTTTTACATTTGTTACACTTTCTTTGTGAAATGGTAGGGGTACAATGTACCCCATTACCATTTTACATAGGGGGGCCGGGATCTGGGGGTCCCCTTTGTTAAAGGGGTCTTCCAGATTCCGATAAGCCCCCCGCGCGCAGACCCCCACAACCACCAGGCAAGGGTTGTGGGGATGAGGCCCTTGTCCCCATCAACATGGGGACATCCTCCCCATGTTGAGGGCATGTGGCCTGGTACGGTCCAGGAGGGAGGGGGGCCGCTCTCTCGTCCCCCCCTCTTCCCCTGCGGCCGGCCAGGTTATGTGTTCGGATAAGGGTCTGGTGTGGATTTTTGGGGGGACTCCACGCCATTTTTTTTTTAAATTTGGGGTGGAGTTCCCCTTAAAATCCATGCCAGATCTGAAGGGCCTGGTATGGATATTTGGGGGGAACCTTACATCATTTTTTTTAAAATTTGCAGCGGGGTTCCCCTTAATATCCATTCCAGACCTGAAGGGCCTGGTTATGGAATTTGGGGGGACCCCCACCCTTTTTTTTTTATTTAGCAATGATTTTCAATGACTTTTCTCTATATTGCTGGGAGCCGACAATTCATTATAGCCACGGCTGCTTTTAAATGCCTTTTTTTTCCTTTAGAAATGTCATTTTGCAGGCACACTGGAAAGTTCAGAGCTGCGCCTGTTCAACCTATGCAAATTGACTTAGGTGACTTGACATTTACTAAGATTTTGCCGGTGCAGTGTCCCGGCGCATTTGAACCATTGAAATTCCCGCGCTGAGCCCAAAAAAACCTCCTGCAGCTCGAATCGTCCTTGCTGGCGCAGCGGGCTGGTTTTGAAAAAGTTACTTTATCACTCAATTTTGCCCATGTTTGTTATTTGGGCAGGTGTCCCTACACTTCCTCACATCACCCCACATCACCCCCATTATATTCTCACTTCCAGCTTCTTTATATTTAGATTTTAACATGCTGTGCGCCAGGTCCCTAGTGGCGCACTGAGCGCCTCCTCCCGTCCGCCGACAACACTATAGTAAATGGGAAATAGGGCTGCGCTACAGGCGCTAATGTTTTGTAAATACCAAAACAGCCATTGCGCACGCAGATGCGCCAATACTCATGGCGCAAACGTTTTGTAAATCAGCCCCAGAGTGTTTGTCTCGTATGTTTGGAAGGATTAATCCTATGGGAAGCGGTCGCCTGACTGTGGAGGATCGGCAGTGGATGTGTGTCCAGAGAGGAAATATCTTAAACGGCGTTAACCCCTTTCATACTTGGGCAGCCGTTACACTGAACTCAACAGGTTAATTGAAAAGGGCTGATGTGTTCTAAAGATCCTTTCATTGTGAATAGAGATAATTAGCTCTGTACTTGTGTGTATATAAAGGTCAGGCCTAGTCATTTAAACTGAAAAGGGATTAGCTAACGAACCCACCTATTGTCTCTTAAGAGATGTCAAAATAATGTGTATTGTAGGAGACAGTAAGGCTAGCCTAAAGGTCATGTGTCTGAGTCATCAGCTGTAGTTAATTAGCTCATGTAAATTAGGTCTGGTCAGAAGTGCTTTGTGAGAGGAAAGAAAATAAACTCCTCTCTGTGTGTACAAAACTTGCAGTGTTTCAATAAAAAGTGTCAGTCCAGTTGGAAAGATACAGAGCGTTTGTCTCGTATGTTTGGAAGGATTAATCCTATGGGAAGCGGTCGCCTGACTGTGGAGGATCGGCAGTGGATCCTAAACGGCGTTAACCCCTTTCATACTTGGGGTGCTGTTACACCTGCTCTCTATTTTTCTCATCTGGATTCTCAGCAGAGTGCTTCCTGCTGAGAAACCCAGTCGTCTGTATTCTTACCTTTCCAGGGAAACCCGCGCATGCTCGATAAGACTTTGACGCATGCGCGGTAGCATACAAGGGTAGTGTAGGGCGTAGCAAGATGGCGGCAACGGCATCGAATGTGATGAGCGCTGGCTCGTCGTAGTCGATGACGTCACCGCATTCTTGCCATTCAAAAGAACGGCGGTTCTTTTGAATGGCGCGTGTGTACACAGGGCTTGGCAAGACAAGCTTGCCAGGAATCCCGTCGAAAAAACTGATGTTTTTTTTCAACGGGATTCCCGCCCGTGTGTACGAGGCTTCACTCTTAAAAATTCACTCGCAGGGATGCCTTTGATAGTGTCTTGGATGTCCAGACTGGGCAAGGAGTGTATTACTTGATAGAGATTTTCTATATAGAGAAGTCACTACTTTTGAGTCTCTCCCAGTTAGTCTCACATCTAGATAACAAATACTACTATCATCAGCCTGACCCGTGAAGGATAGATTCTTATTGTTAGAGTTTAAAAATTTAAGTACTGGATTAAGACGTGTGGCACCATCTGTCATGACTATAAACAAATCGTCTATGTACCTAAGGTACAACCTAATACATAGTCTGAAGCAGTGGCGGCTGGTGCTCAAAGTTTTTGGGGGGGCGCAAACAAACTGAAAAAAAAAAAATCAATTGCCGCCACTGTGCCCATTAAACGCAGCCACTGTGCCCAAACGCCACCAGTTTGCCCCCTCAAATGCCGCCAGTTTGTTTCCATATACAGCCAGTTTGTCCCCATATATATATAACCAGTGTGCCCCCATATATATAACCAGTGTGCCCCCATATATACAGCCAGTGTGCCCCCCATATACAGCCAGTTTGTCCCCATATACAGCCAGTGTGCCCCAAATGCAGCCAGTTTGTCCCCCATATACAGCCAGTTCCCCCCAAATGCAGCCAGTTTGTCCCCCATATACAGCCAGTGTCCCCCCATATTCAGCCAGTTTGTCCCCCATATACAGCCAGTTCCCCCATATTCAGCCAGTTTGTCCCCCATATACAGCCAGTTCCCCCCATATTCAGCCAGTTTGTCCCCCATATACAGCCAGTTCCCACCAAATGCAACCAGTTTGTCCCCCATATACAGCCAGTTCCCCCCATATTCAGCCAGTTTGTCCCCCATATACAGCCAGTTCCCCCCATATTCAGCCAGTTCCCCCCATATTTAGCCAGTTTGTCCCCCATATACAGCCAGTTCCCCCCATATTCAGCCAGTTTGTCCCCCATATACAGCCAGTTCCTGCCATATTCAGCCAGTTTGTCCCCCATATACAGCCAGTTCCCCCCAAATTCAGCCAGTTTGTCCCCCATATACAGCCAGTTCCCGCCATATTCAGCCAGTTTGTCCCCATATACAGCCAGTTTGTCCCCCATATACAGCCAGTTCCCCCCAAATGCAGCCTGTTCCCCCCCCCCCAGCCCTGCACTTACCTTCCTCGGTCCGCGCTGTCCTCGATGTGTTCTCCCGCCCTCGATGTCGCTTCAGCCAATCAGGTTACCGGTAACCAGATCCGGTGAACCTGATTGGCTGAAACCTCCACAGTCTTCTCCAAGGAACGCACCCCCGTGCGTACCTGGGAGGAGTTTTTGGAAGCAGAATACAGCCTGAGAGCTGTATTCGGAAAGCCTATCAGAGCCGCTGGCTCTGATAGACACTTCCAAGTCACACCCACCGCCGGCCGTCGCTCTAATTCATATGGCCGCCGCTCACCAGGAGGCCGGCCATATGAATAGTGGGCAGCGTGGCAGCGGTGACAATACATAGATTCATGCAATGCATGAATCTGTGTATTGTCTTTCAGTGGCGGTGCGGGAGAGAGAGGGGGCGGCGCTCCGGCGCCCTCTATGGACGCACCGCCACTGGTCTGAAGGGGTTCTCCGTTCCAAAGATGTGAGACCACTCCCACCAACCCATATATAGGTTGGCGAGGGAGGGTGAAAACTTTGCCCCCCATAGCAGCCCTGCATCTTTGAACGTAGAAAACCTCATCGAAGACCAAAAAATTGTGAGACAAAAGATATTCCAAAACCTCTAGAATGTATTGGCGATACTCAATGGATAAATCCATCATGAATTCCAAGTAAAATTAAATAGCTTCTAAAGCTAGATGGTGGGGTATTGCAGAATATAGGCTAGAAACATTACATGTTAGCCACAAACAGTTGTCCTCCCAATCCAAATTCTCAACTAAGTGTAATAAATGATTAGTGTCTTTAAGGTAACCAGGCAGTTTCCTGAACTAAGAGGGAGCATTCAATGTCAGATAACCAGCCCAGGGCCAATGGGTGAAGGCTAAAGCTCATATTTTACTATTAATTAAGCTATTTTGCCACAAAAAAAAACATTTGAAACTTATAAAGAAACCTTTGCTGCTTATGAACAGAAATGCATTCGCTACCGAAGGCTTTAACCACTTATGGACTGGAAGATTTTTCCTTCTTAATGACCAGCCCATTTTTTGCGATACGACGCTGTACCCAAACAAAATTGAAATCCTTTTTTCCCACAAATGGAGCTTTCTTTTGGTGGTATTCGATCACCTCTGCGTTTTTTTTTTGCGCTATAAACAAAAAAAGAGCGACAATTTTGAGGAAAAAAAAATATATTTTATACTGCTATAATAAATATCCAACAAAAAATGTAAAAAAAAAAATTCCTTAATCAGTTTAGGCCGATACGTATTCTTCTAGATATTTTTGGTAAAAAAAAAAATCGCAATAAGCGTATATTGATTGGTTTGAGCAATATAGTGTCTACAAAATAGGGAATAGATTTATGCCATTTTTATTTTTATTTTTACTGGTAATGGTGGCGATCTGCTATTTTTAGTGGGACTGCGACATTGCGATAGACAGATCGGACACTTTTGACACTTTTTTGACATTTATACAGCAATCACTGGTAGGGAAAGAGTTAACACTAGGGGGCGATCAAGGTATTAAATGTGTTCCCTTATGTGTGTTTCTAATTGTGGGGGGATGGGACTGACTATAGGAGGAGACATATCGCTGTTCCTGATTGGTAGGAACAGACGATCTGTCCCTCCTCTCCTGTCAGAAGAGGGATGTTGTGTGTTTACACACATCCCTGTTCTGGCTCTTGTGCCCACGATCGTGCATGGCCAGCGGTTATTGCAACCGCTGGCAACGCGCATCAGGTCCCCCTCCATGCAGCGGGCGTGGGCGCGTGCCTGCTATAGCTGTTTAAAGGGCCAACGTACAGCTACGGCGATTTACGGGTACGAGCCGACCTGCCGCAGTATAATGATGGCGGCTGGTCGGAAAGTGGTGCAACATTTAGCAATTCTAAAATCGGTCATTTTCTCAGACATCCAGTTGGTTGGTTCTGAACATTATTTTTTTTTTAACGTCAATCTCAACTTAAGTCTGACTTGTGTTGACCAAACTGTTGGCATATGCATGTAATTAAAAAAACACAGACGGTTTAACGAAAGGAAAATTTTCTATCTTGCTAGCACTATTTATATACAATTCTTTTAAGGAAATGCAAACAGGACAAGTAATTTTATTAAAATTGCCAAAGGGGGGATTTTAATTACTTGGGTACTTTATATCTGTTAAAGTTAAACAGCTGGGGACTTTCAGCGTGGTGGTAAAACTATTGTTTGGGGTCACAGAGCTGACAGCACATTGGGTTTGGCAGCAGGGACAAGCCCTCGGGAATAAAAAACACTATCGCTGTGTCTTATTTTCTCATTGTGATTGTCTAAGTTTTAGACATAAACGACGTAAGGAACAAAAAGTACAATATGCCTCTTCTTCTTAATAACAATTATTCAACTTGTCATTGTTGTTTATAGGCATGGGGACCCAGTGAACGTTATACTTTCCAGGAAAGTTTTGTTCTTTTTCTAAAATCTCATTGGGGTTTTATAGCTGGTTAAGATAAGATAGTGCTTAGCTTGTCTTCCTTTCATAAAGGAAAAGTTCACTTTTTTTACTCTAAAGCCTCGTACACACGGCCGGGAATCCCGTCGGGAAAAAAACGTTGGTTTCCTGCCTAGAATCCCGACGAGAAAATAGAGAGCAGGTTCTCTATTTTTCTCGATCGGGATTCCCGACAGTTTTCTTGCCGAGAAACCATACACACTGCCGGTTTTCTCTGCAAAAAGCTCTCCCAGCAGCTTCCTTGCCGAGAAAACCGGCCGTGTGCACGAGGCTTTAGGCTCCATGCACACTGGAGCTGATAAACTGAAGTTTATTGGAGCTTGGGCGTTTTTTTTAAAAGCCCATAAACTCCACTCTATGTTAGCCTATGTGTCCATGCACACATGGACGTTTTTCAGCTTTAATGAGCAGTGGAGTTTATGGGCTTTTTTCTGAATGCCCGAAAATCGCGTTCAAAGTGCCGTTTTTTTGCGTAAAAAAATGCTAAAAAACACAAAACGCCAAAAATTGCTAATAAATGCTCAAAAACGCAGCTCGCCAGCGTTTTTTAGCATTTTTTTAAACCATTGAAAAAAAAAACGCTAAAAAACGCTAACGCTGAAAAACGCTAAAAAACGCTAATGAACGCTATTGCAAAAACGTTAAAAAACGTTGAAAGACTCCCTGCAAAGCTACTGGCGTTTTTTATAACTTTTTTTTTAGCGTCCAGTGTGCTTTTTCCACCCCTATCCTCTTCTCCGGGACTTTTACAATACCATGTACTTACCTACTTCACCATTGTTCACTTAAAGCGGACTTCCACCCAAAAATTGAACTTCCGCTTTTCGGAATCCTCCCCCCCTCCGGTATCACATTTGGCACCTTTCGGGGGGGGGGGGGGAGCAGTTACCTGTGTAATACAGATATTTGCTCCCACTTCCGGGCATAGATACCCGAGCCACCCGCGGGTATCTACGCCACTTCCTTCGTCATCCCCGCTGTCTTCTGGGAGACACACAGGTCCCAGAAGACAAGCAGGGACCAGTGGGATAGCGCAGCGTGAGTCGCGCATGAGCAGTAGGGAACCAGGAAGTGAAGCCGCAAGGCTTCACTTCCTGATTCCCTTACCGAAGATGGCGGCGGCAGCACACAAGAGCCGAGCGATAGATCGGCTTCGGGTGCCGACATCGTGGGCGCCCTGGACAGGTAAGTGTCCTTATTTTAAAAGTCAGCAGCTGCAGTATTTGTAGCTGCTGACTTTAAAAAAAAAAAAAAAAAAAAATCGCTTTAAAGCGTTTGTTACCCTAGCATTTCATATTTCTAATATGTGACCGCCGTACCATGTACTTGTATGAAAAAATATCCCGTTCCCTTTGTATTGCTTCCTTTTTGTGAAATCCCTGGTGTTCCTGCCAGTCCCTCTGCTTTCCTATCAAAAACTGACCACACTAAGCAGGAGAACAAACTGTGGTCATTTCTTGAGCTATGCTGGAAACTCAGTGTGCTCTCCTCCAATGATCAGACTGACACGCTCCCCACAGAGCCATTCACTTGGAAGCTCAGTGTCCTACTGTTTCTTCTACCGCAGCTCTTATGCAGCTATTAACAGAAGGAGCAAAGGGAATGTGATAACTTATAAAAATGGGGGAAAAGGGTATTTATAATGTCTTTTTTTAAATCTATACACAAATGTTTTGCCTTTTGTTTCAGTTTTAAACTGAATGGGCCGTTTTACAAGGTGATCGTCTACAATTACTTTAACCCTTTTTAGACAGCAGGAGTCTACCTTTAAAAGGTTATAACACCAGAGATGTTACAAAGGCTTCTCAGTCTTGTGATCACTGTGGTTGACTTTCACAGCGATCACGATCAGGAGCCTGTGCCCACAGCTCCTGAACATAAACAGTGACAGTGCAGTCACAGTGCTTGGGGTGCAAATTGAGTGTGGTCCCAGCACAGAACAGCAACACCAGCTGTAGGCATATACACTATATTAGCAAAAGTATTGGGACGTCTGCCTTTACACATTAACTTTAATGGCATCCCAGTCTCATGCCGCATACACACGCTCGGAATTTCCGACAACAAATGTTCTATGGGAGCTTGTTGTCGGAAATTCCAACCGGGTGTAGGCTCCATCGAACATTTGCGGTCGGAACTTCCGACAACAAAAATTTGAGAACTGGTTCTCAAATTTTCCGACAACAAAGACGCACAAAATTCCACGCATGCTCTGAATCAAGTATGAGACGGAAGCGCTCGGTCTAGTAAAACTAGCGTTTGTAATAGAGATAGCACATTCGTCATGCTGTAACGGACTGAAAAGCACGAGGCTGAAAAGTGCGAATTGTCCCTCACCAAACTTCTTGTGACAGGAGTGACTTTGGGTTGGGGGTTTGTGGGACTCAGCTTGCCCTGGAGAGTTCTGGAGGCTCCTTGTTCAGCTCCCCTTACGCCTCTTATGTGTAAATCACCCTGTGTCTCTAATAGGGGCACAGGGTGAATGAGAACTCCAGTCTGATCTGTGCTAGTCTGACTTTCTTTACAGCCAAACTAGGACCTTGTAAAATGTATATAATGTGTGCTGTATATATAATGTGTGCTGTATATATGTATATAATGTGTGCTGTCTCATGCTGTTGGACTATTTGCTGTGATGGTTTGGGGTTCTATTGTTCTATTGTGTTTGCTGTAAGGAAAAAGGGAGAGGGTATTCCTCCAAACCCCCTGCTGAGAAGTTTGAACACACCTGACCTGTTTGGCCATTGTCATTGGACAGTTTGACCCGCCCTGTTTTCCAAGGGTGGGAGGGGTGTGTTTTTGAGGAGAGATATCTGTGTGTCCATGTGTGATAATAAAAAGAGTTTGTGTTTGCCAATCTACAGTGAGGTGTTGTCTGTTGATTGGGGGCTAAAAGATCTTGGATTGTGTGTGTAACGAGCCCCTTGCTCGCTCGGTTCCACTCTCCCGACACTCCTCTGCTACTATTGGATCATATTGCAGATCGCAACGTCTGATGGTTTGGCCATCCGATGCTCCAGGATCCAAACTACAGCTATGTGACATTCTAATCCATTTGTGATCGTTCAGAACAAACACCAGGCAGGCTGTATGTAAGTTCAAACAGGAATCTCTCTTTATTGGATGCACACACACACACACTTTTATACAGCAGTTTGAACACCCTGCCCCCAACAACCACTTTCCTATTGGTCAATTGTAAAGTACATTGTAGTTCGCAATTAGCTTCTCTTGGCCATGCAAATAAGGACTTGAAACAGGGTCAGCAGGGATTGGTCCGATAGCTTGAATAGGAGAACTGAGATGTGTATTGACACAGAAGCCCCAGGGGGTAATTAAAGTACATAACCAAACAGTCAAACACAGAACAATGCTTTTCTTCTAGACCATGGAGCCGTCTGGAGGGGGGAGGGGGGTTAGCCTTAAGACAGGGCAGAAGACCCCCCACTGTGTAATAGATTCAAAGGAGAAATACTTCAGTATTCCAAGGTCCATGACAATACTCCCTCCTGGGAAACAGTCCAACAGCTACAGTGGGACCCCCACCGCTGCCACCAATGTGACGAGCCCCTTTGCTCGCTCGGCTCCACTCTCCCGACACTCCTCTGCTCTATTGGATCATCCGGTGCTCCAGGATTCAAACTACAGCTATGTGCCATTCGAATCCATTTGTGGTCGGTCAGAACAAACACCAGGCAGGCTGTATGTAAGTTCAACCAAGAGAGAGTTTATTAGAACCAAAAATCAAGTCTTATATACAGTAACAGAGGGAGTAACCAAAACATAATTAACATGAGCTAATTAACTAAATCCTTTAGCCAGCCAAGGTGACTCATAGATATGACCGTTCAGGGTAGACATCCCGACTCCTACCTGTCTCACCTGCTATACAATATACATTATCCTAAGTGTAAACATCACACATTTAGCAGGGTCAAAATAGCACAGAGGACAGACAGATGGCTGGAGGTGATTGTATTCGCATATCCTTAGTGTGAAGGTGTGAACGTCCCAACAGTATGCCTCAGTCACTCTAATATGGCATATACAGGGTCCCCAGAGTCTGTGTGTCTTGGGGGGACATGGACCTGAATCCAAAGTAACACCCCCTCAAGGGTCCCCAGGCATACAGCTCACAAAGAGCACCGTTCCCCCAAATGCCAGGGCCCATGGTCGCAAGGCAAGAGGCTTGCATTCAGTCCCCTCCAAAAGCCTCTGTCCCGGCTAGGTCTGTCACACATCTCCCCTTTCGGCAGGAAACTAACATAGGAGGAGACCCCAAACGGGTTGACTCCGAAGTTAGTCCATAGTTCCATTCCCCCAATGCCGGCATCCACACAGTACCCCAAACAAATTGCTCCAAACAGAGCATTACTTACCCAGCCAACCTCTGCCTCTCTCAGAGAACATAGCCGCCGCTGGGGAGAGGCCTGGACTGGCCCTTCTCCCTGGAGTCCTTTCTGCCGCTGGAGAGAAGACAGGGGGACTGGGCTCAGTCCGTCATGCTGTTGGGGATCTGGGTCGACTGCCCGGCATCCCTGGGGTATACAAGTGGAGACTGAAGTCCCATCCACTTGTGGTAGGTGAAAATCCCCCAGTGCTTGCAAAGCAAGGTTGACATCCTCCTGTCTCAGTGTCACACCATTTTCTGATGTTGTGTCAGTGAGGACTGAAGTCCCATCCAATACCACAGGACCTCCCTCTTCGGTTAGTTGAGAGCAGAGGCCCGCGGCACTCTGCTCTGTTGCCTGCTCTTCTGCTGGGTTGCTGTGAGTGGAGACCGCAGTCCCATCCACCGATATCCGCTCCTGTGGCCATTGTGTGCCGATGCCAGTAGCATTCTGCCCTGCTGCCAGTGATTCAGCTGGGAGTAAAAGCTTTACTGCCTCAGCTTGTTGCTGGGGAGAGGGGCCAACTGCCCCGGCTCCCTGAAACTCCACAGTGGTTTCCAGTGCTGGGCAGAGGTGGGTATCACTCTGCCCTGTTGCCAGCACTTCTGCTGGGTTGCTGTGAGTGGAGACCGCAGTCCCATCCACCGATATCCGCTCCTGTGGCAGTTGTGTGCCGATGCCAGTAGCATTCTGCCCTGCTGCCAGTGATTCAGCTGGGAGTAAAAGCTTTACTGCCTCAGCTTGTTGCTGGGGAGAGGGGCCAACTGCCTCGGCTCCCTGAAACTCCACAGTGGTTTCCGGTGCTGGGCAGAGATGGGTATCACTCTGCCCTGTTGCCAGCACTTCTGCTGGGTACTCCACACCATCTGCTCTGGTTAACTGTTGGGGCGGAGATGGCCTGCTTCTCCTCCCTGCATCTCTCGCAACCTCCTTCCGAATTCCTCTTCCATGGCGGCTGGTTCTTTAAGCGTTGTCCCCGATTGCCGTATTTGCGCCATTCTCCACTCATGTTGCCGCTCTAGTTCTCTCTCTTGTCGCTCTAGTTCTCTCTCTTGTCGCTCTAGTTCTCTCTTTTGTCGCTCTCGTTCTCTCTCTTGTCGCTCTCGTTCTCTCTCTTGTCGGGCATCCTGCAGCTGGATGTCTTTAATGGCTTCCCGTATGGCGGTCTCTGATGGGTTAGCACCATACAATGCCAACCGCTGTCGCACTCATTGCTGAAACAAATCTTCAACTGACCGGGGTCCTGCATCACCCTCCTTCGGCTGCATCGCTGGCCAGTCACTGTGGTGGTTTGGAGTGTCCCCGGAACTGGAGGGAAAATCCCGCTGCTGCCAACCAATGTAACGAGCCCCTTTGCTCGCTCGGCTCCACTCTCCCGACACTCCTCTGCTCTATTGGATCATCCGGTGCTCCAGGATTCAAACTACAGCTATGTGCCATTCGAATCCATTTGTGGTCGGTCAGAACAAACACCAGGCAGGCTGTATGTAAGTTCAACCAAGAGAGTGTTTATTAGAACCAAAAATCAAGTCTTATATACAGTAACAGAGGGAGTAACCAAAACATAATTAACATGAGCTAATTAACTAAATCCTTTAGCCAGCCAAGGTGACTCATAGATATGACCGTTCAGGGTAGACATCCCGACTCCTACCTGTCTCACCTGCTATACAATATACATTATCCTAAGTGTAAACATCACACATTTAGCAGGGTCAAAATAGCACAGAGGACAGACAGATGGCTGGAGGTGATTGTATTCGCATATCCTTAGTGTGAAGGTGTGAACGTCCCAACAGTATGCCTCAGTCACTCTAATATGGCATATACAGGGTCCCCAGAGTCTGTGTGTCTTGGGGGGACATGGACCTGAATCCAAAGTAACACCCCCTCAAGGGTCCCCAGGCATACAGCTCACAAAGAGCACCGTTCCCCCAAATGCCAGGGCCCATGGTCGCAAGGCAAGAGGCTTGCATTCAGTCCCCTCCAAAAGCCTCTGTCCCGGCTAGGTCTGTCACACGGGTCAACTTGAGGATGTTGGAAAAGTAGTCTTAAGGTTCCAGGTCTGTCTGCCGGGATAACCCATCCGCATTCCTGTCTTGAGGCCCTGGTCCATAATCGGAAGGCAAGAGGCTGGCATTCAGTCCTCTCCAAAAGCCTCTGTCCCGGCTAGGTCTGTCACACATCTCCCCTTTCGGCAGGAAACTAACATAGGCGGAGACCCCAGACGGGTTGACTATGAAGTTAGTCCATAGTTCTATTCCCCCAATGCCGGTATTCACACAGTACCCCAAATAAATTGCTCCAAACAGAGCATTACTTACCCAGCCAACCTCTGCCTCTCTCAGAGAACATACCCGCCGCTGGGGAGAGGCCTGGACTGGCCCTTCTCTCTGGAGTGCTTTCAGCCGCTGGAGAGAAGACAGGGTGACCGGGCTCAGTCCGTCATGCTGTTGGGGATCTGGGTCGACTGCCCGGCATCCCTGGGGTATACAAGTGGAGACTGAAGTCCCATCCACTTGTGGTAGGTGAAAATCCCCCAGTGCTTGCAAAGCAAGGCTGACATCCTCCTGTCTCAGTGTCACACCATTTTCTGGGGTTGTGTCAGTGAGGACTGAAGTCCCATCCAATACCACAGGACCTCCCTCTTCTGTTAGTTGAGAGCAGAGGCCCGTGGCACTCTGCTCTGTTGCCAGCTCTTCCGCTGGGTTGCTGTGAGTGGGGACCGCAGTCCCATCCACCGATATCCGCTCATGTGGCAGTTGTGTGCCGATGCCAGTAGCATTCTGCCCTGCTGCCAGTGATTCAGCTGGGAGTAAAAGCTTTACTGCCTCAGCTTGTTGCTGGGGAGAAGGGCCAACTGCCCCGGCTCCCTGAAACTCCACAGTTGTTTCCGGTGCTGGGCAGAGGTTGGTAGCACTCTGCCCTGTTGCCAGCACTTCTGCTGGGGACTCCACACCATCTGCTCTGGCTAACTGTTGGGGAGGGAAAAGGGCTGTTTCTCCCCCCTGCATCTCTGAAATCCACTTGGAAAGAGGAACCATCATCTTCTCACCTCGGGCCTCCAAAACTGCCACGGGTGTAGAGCAGGGGCCTGCAGTACTCTGTCCTGCTGCCAGCACTTGGGCAGGCGATGCATAATCCCTAACATCCTCTGAACAGCCCATTAAGTCCATACCTTCTGTAATCTGTGGCTGGGGAGATGAGCCAACTGCCCTAGCTCCCTGGAACTCCATATCATCCACTTCGGCTTTAGGGATGGCAATCTTCAGATTTTCCACTGCCGATTCTTCAGCCAGGCTAGCTCCCTGGAACTCCATATCATCCACTTCGGCTTTAAGGGTGGCAATCTTCAGATTTTCCACTGCTGATTCTTCAGCCAGGATTTCAGAGTTGTCAACTGGTATTTCCTGATAGTCCCAGGCAAAGGGAGCCCCACCCTGCTGCTGAGCAGAGTCTAGCAGCTGTTTGTAGGCAATCTCCAGCTCCCATTCCTGAACGGCCAGAAACTCCAAATCTTCCTGTGCCCAGTGCCCTTCCGAGACATTCAGTCTTTGTTCTCTGTGCTCCATTATTTCCTCCAAACGCCACTCCCGATCACTCCCAAAGTCAGGATCCTCGGACAGTCTCCAATACAACAATCCCAGGCCATTATAGTCAAAGCCTTCCGTGGGGCTGTCATCCGCTGACCATGGGCACTCTTGGGCTACATACCCCCGGAGGGCTCTGTAGCTCTCATCCAACCGCATCTCTGCCCGGATCAGCCTGCTTAACTCAGCTGTCAACTCCTGCTTCGGTTGTTCCCCCAATAATGGCATTCGTACTTCATACTGCGACCAGTACCTTACATAGATGGAGGGGAGAATCTTTCCCTGGTGTTGCTGCTCGAGAGCTAGCACTTTCTTCCAGAGTTCGCAGCGGATCGAATCCGACCATCCCAGCAGGACCTCCTCTGATACTGGTCCTCTATGCTGTATCTGCATCTCTCACAACCTCCTTCCGAATTCCTCTTCCATGGCGGCTGGTTCTTTAGGCGTGGTCTCCGATTGCTGTATTTCCGCCATTCTCCGCTCATGTTGCCACTCTAGTTCTCTCTTTTGTCGGGCATCCTGCAGCTGGATGCCTTTAATGGCTTCCTGTATGGCGGTCCCTGATGGGTTAGCCCCATATAATGCCAACCGCTGTCGCACTCGTTGCTGAAACAAATCTTCCACTGACTGGGGTCCTGCATCACCCTTCTTCTGGTCCATCTCGGCTCTCAAGTGGGTCTTTCAGCGTGACTTTCCTGCAGGCTGCATAGCTGGTCATTCACTGTGGTGGTTTGGAGTGTCCCAGGAACTGGAGAGCAAATCCCACCGCTGCCAACCAATGTAACAAGCCCCTTGCTCGCTCGGTTCCACTCTCCTGACACTCCTCTGCTACTATTGGATCATATTTCAGATCGCAACGTCTGATGGTTTGGCCATCCGATGCTCCAGGATCCAAACTACAGCTATGTGACATTCTAATCCATTTGTGATCGTTCAGAACAAACACCAGGCAGGCTGTATGTAAGTTCAAACAGGAATCTGTCTTTATTGGATGCACACACACACACTTTTATACAGCAGTTTGAACACCCTGCCCCCAACAACCACTTTCCTATTGGTCAATTGTAAAGTACATTGTAGTTCGCAATTAGCTTCTCTTGACCATGCAAATAAGGACTTGAAACAGGGTCAGCAGGGATTGGTCCGATAGCTTGAATAGGAGAACTGAGATGTGTATTGACACAGAAGCCCCAGGGGGTAATTAAAGTACATAACCAAACAGTCAAACACAGAACAATGCTTTTCTTCTAGACCATGGAGCCATCTGGAGGGGGGGGGGGTTAGCCTTAAGACAGGGCAGAAGACCCCTCACTGTGTAATAGATTCAAAGGAGAAATACTTCAGTATTCCAAGGTCCATGACAGTGTGGTACCGAACAAAGGAGGCATTGACGGCGGACCTAGTTCTGTTTGAGGACAGAGGGTTCATCAAACTCCTACTAACACGAGATTAGTAGAAGGAGCCCAAAGGGTGGCGCAATTAGTATTGAACTTCCCTTTTATAGTGCCGTCGTACGTGTTGTATGTGACGTTCTTGGCGATTGGACATTCCGACAACATTTGTGCGATCGTGTGTGTGCAAGACAAGTTTGAGCCAACATCCGTCTGAAAAAAATCCACGGTTTTGTTGTCAGAATGTCCGATCGTGTGTATGTGGCATTAGTCCGTAGGGTTCAATATTGAGTTGGCCCAACCCAGAAGCGCATTTGTAAGGTCAGGCACTGATGTGCCTCCACCCCAAACTCGCTCATCCATGTCTTTATGGACCTTGCTTTGTGCACTGGTGAGCAGTCATGTTGGAACAGGAAGGGGCCATCCCCAAACTGTTCCCACAAACTTGAGAGCATGAAATTGTCCAAAATGTCTTGGTATGCTGACGCCTAATGCCTTGTATACACGATCGTAATTTCCAATGAAAAAAGTCTGACTGAATTTTTTCATCGGATAATCCGACCATGTGTGGGCCCCATCAGACTTTTTTCCATCGGAAATTCCGATCGTCTGTGTGGATCTCCGATGGAGAAAAAACCATGCATGCTCAGAATCAAGTTGAAGCATGCTCAGAAGCATTGAACTTCATTTTTCTCGGCTCGTCGTAGTGTTTTATGTCACCGCGTTTTGGACGGTCGGAATTTGGTCTGACAGTGTGTATGCAAGACAGCTTGAACGGAATTCCGACGGAAAATTCCATCGGATTTTATCCCATCGGAAATTGCGATCGTGTGTACAGGGCATTAGAAGTTCCCTTCACTGAAACTAAGGGGCCAAGCCCAACCCCTAAAAAACAAACCCCACACCATAATCTCCCCTTCACCAAATGATTTGGACCAGTGCACAAAGCAAGATCCATAAAGACATGGATGAGCGAGTTTGGGATGGAGGAACTTGACTGGCCTGCAGAGTCCTGAGCTAAACCCAATATAACACCTTTGGGATGAATTTGAGCACAGACTGCGAGCCAGGCCTTCCCGTCCACATCGGTGCCTGACCTCACAAATGCGCTTCTGGAAGAATGGTTAAACATCCCCATAGTCACACTCCTAAACCTTGTGGACAGCCTTCCCATAAGAGTTGAAGCTGTTATAACTGCAAAGGGTGGGCCAACTCAATATTAAACAGTATGGACTAAAGCCCCATACACACGGTCGGACTTTTTGACAACAAACTTCTAAATTTCCAGGTTTTTAAAAAAATCCGACCGTGTGTACGCTCCATCGGACAAACTTTTTCGGTTTCCATCGGACAAATGTTCGCTCTGCAAACGAAAATACTTTTTGGCAACAAAATTCCTACGGTGCAAAGTCCTGCCGTGTGCAGAGAAATCCATTGGACTTTAGTCCAATGTACAAACACGCATGCTCAGAACCAATGTTAAAATCAACCAACAATAGCAGAAGTTGACCAAAGGGTGGCGGTAAAGAGCAGAAAAGAGCAGAAAAAACACACGTGATTTCAAGAAAAAGTTTGCTGAAAAAGTCCTGTTGTGTGTATGCATACCAAGTTCATGGCCAACGCCCTTCAAACAAAAATCCACGGAAACGTTTTTTGAAATCTGATCGTATGTATGGGGCTTAAGACTGGGATGCCATTAAAGTTCATGTGCGTGTAAAGGCAGGCGTCCCAATACTTTTGCTAATATAGTGCATGTGGCAGCTCAGCATTAAAGTGATTGTAAAGGCTAATTTTTAAATAACAAATATGTTATATTTAGATAAAGAATCCTGCTGATGGATCTATAAAGGCATCCAGGTCCCAGGCGAAGACGAAGAACTGCGTCCAAAACTTGGCATCAAAATATCTTGGGTAATTCCATATATAGAGGAAACAGCTTGCTAAGTGGAATGACACTTCTTGTATAAATGGCGCTCAAAAGGAAACAAAGAACAGCCAAAGTGCAATATTGCCAAATGAAAAGTAAATTTATTTAGTAAAAGAAGCTGCTTACATCAAGTAAGGGTAAAAACCGCAGTAAAAAGCAATGGGAGCAGTAATACACCGTACTTCCGTAAAACACCACCGAACTGACGTCACAAGGCTCCACCCGACGCGTTGCGTTACTGGTCATGTGACTTCCTGAGGAAGGTAATGAGTCTGAATAGAATATTATAAACTATATAGCTGCTCCCCAAATAGTGGACGAACCACTGTGCATGTTGAATAGTGATGATAGGGGGTGCTAGGTGTGACCTTAAAATATGCGTAAATACAATGAACATGTAAATAGTGTGCAACGATCAATTAACCAATTATTGTATTAATAGTGAGTCCATAAATCTTCGGTGATAATATTGATGGATAAACCATAAAATAATTCCTATACCACTTGCAATTCAAATACACCAAAAGTGCTCATTTCAGGATTCAAATTTTTATATTTGAGCACTTTTGGTGTATTTGAATTGCAAAGGACTTATTTTATCGTTCATCCATCCATCAAGATTATCACAGAAGATTTATGGACTCACTATTAATACAATAATTGGTTAATTGGTTAAAAGTTTTTTGCACATTATATACATGTTTATTGTATTTACGCATATTTTAAGGTCACACCTAGCGCCCCCTATCATCACTATTCAACTTGCACAGTGGTTCGCCCACTATTTGGGGAGCAGCTATATAGTTTATAATATTCTATTCAGACTCATTACCTAATTTTTTGATTAATTTGGCGTGAGGTCACTTATATACACAAATCCCTGATTGTTTCCAGAACTAGTGTTCCCATTGAAACATTTCCCCTCTATTACTATTCTGATGACAACCCAAAAAATGTGGGATTTTCTTTTATTTTCACTTTCGGCGATAACTGTAAACAGGACAAATACAGCAGGTGAATCTCTCTAATAGGGGCACAGAAAGCAGTAAAAAACATCTAATCCCTTTCCACTCCACCAAAAAACTAAAAACACGTTTGGCCTTTAGTTACACTAGTCTAGTGCAGGGGTCTCCAAACTTTTCAATACGGGGGCCACATTGTAGATTTTACAAGTATTCGGGGGCCGAAAAAAATCAGTTATGTACAAATGAATGAATCGTCATTCCCATCATCAGTGTCCCCAGCAGAGTTTTCCCCATTATCAGTGTCCCCAGCAGAGTTTTCCCCATTATCAGTGTCCCCGGCAGAGTTTTCCCCATCGGTGTCCCCAGCAGAGTTTTCCCCATCGGTGTCCCCAGCAGAGTTTTCCCCATCGGTGTCCCCAGCAGAATTTTCCCCATCAGTGTCCCCAGCAGAATTTTCCCCCCCATCGGTGTCCCCAGCAGAATTTTCCCCATCGGTGTCCCCAGCAGAATTTTCCCCATCGGTGTCCCCAGCAAATTTTTCCTTATCGGTGTCCCCAGCAAAGTTTTTCCCATCGGTGTCCCCAGGGTTCAGGGGTGAGCTATGTACAGGGTTCAGGGGTGAGCTATGTACAGAGTGCAGGGTTAAGGGGTGCGCTACATGCAGAGGGTGAGGTGGGTGCAGAGGGTGAGGTGGGTGCAGGGTGCGGAGGGTGAGGTGGTGCAGGGTGCAGAGGGTGAGGTTGGTGCAGGGTGCAGAGGGTGGATGCAGGGTGCAGAGGGTGAGGTGGGCGCAGGGTGCAGAGGGAGGGTGCAGTAGCAGAGGGTGAGGTAGAGGGAGGGTGCAGAGGGTGGGTACAGGGTGCAGAGGGTGAGGTGGGTGCAGGGTGCAGAGGGAGGGTGCAGAGGGCGAGGTAGGCGCAGGGTGCAGAGGGAGGGTGCAGAAGGTGTGTGCAGGGTGCAGAGGGTGAGGTGGGTACAGGGTGCAGAGGGTGGGTGCAGGGTGCAGAGGGTGAGGTGGGTACAGGGTGCAGAGGGTGAGGTGGGCGCAGGGTGCAGAGGGTGAGGTGGGCGCAGGGTGCAGAGGGTGGGAGCAGGGTGCAGAGGGAGAGGTGGGTACAGGGTGCAGAGGGTGAGGTGGGAGCAGGGTGCAGAGGGAGGGTGCAAAGGGTGGGTGCAGAGGGTAAGGTGGGTACAGGGTGCAGAGGGTGAGGTGGGCACAGGGTGCAGAGGGAGGGTGCAGGGTGCAGAGGGTGAGATGGGTGCAGCGTGCACGGCTCCCCCCCCCCCCCCAGCCCCCATTCCAGTACAGTCAGAGCTCCACACTCCACTCCACTCCAAGGCAAGATTCTCCTCCCACAAAGCTTCCCCCCCCCCCCCATTCCAGCCAAAGTTTTCCTTATTTTACTCACAGCATTTTGTCCTCCGATCTCCGTGCAGCAGTTCCACAGGCAGCTTCCTGTTTGCAGATTCCCCGCCCCCTTCCTCCTCTGCTCTGACTCCGAGGGCTCTCATAGAGCGTGTGTACACAAGGATGATCAGAGCGGCTGCGGGGAGAGGAGCGCACTGTCACTTGGAAATACACAAGCAGAGCTTGTGTATTTCCAAGTGACAGTAGCACGCAGCCAGCATGCGACCAGCACCGGAGGTGGCCGAACTCCAGCGGTCAGCACGGGGCGAGCAGCGCAGGGCCAAAGACGGCAATGTGGCAGAGCCTGGGAAAGCTGCGGGCCGGACAAATCAAACCCGCGGGCCGGGGTTTGGAGACCCCTGGTCTAGTGCATAGCAGAACTGCAGTCTGCAATTCTACCAGCAGAGGGCAGGGTTGTATAACTTTTACTCTGTTAGTATTACAAGTTAAGGGAACTCAATATTACAAAAAACTGAAAATTTAATTCAAATACTTACCGTAATTTTCCTTTCCTGACGAGCTCCATGTCAGCACAGCTGGGTGAGGCTCCGCCCACCCCCACAAGATCAGGACTTAACTATAAATTTTTCCCTCACCTCAACCTCAGCGTTTCGTAACTATTACTACTTAACTGGGCGGGTTCTGTGCTGACATGGAGCTCGTCAGGAAAGGAAAATTACGGTAAGTATTTGAATTAAATTTTCCGTTTTCCTGACGGCTCCATGTCAGCACAGCTGGGAATTAACTAGCCAAAACAGGGGAGGGATAATGCTACACACTCCAATTCTGACTAAAACGGTAACAGAAACCATAATGCCTCTGACAAACCCAAATGTCATGAATATGAATATTTTGTATTACGGATAGTTTGAGACACCCGGCCTGCTGTCACCCTCAAGGTCTGGACCTTTCTAGTGAGAATGCCGTGACTCTCCTGGCACAGCCAGCCTTACAACCTGCAGGCCAAGGAGATGAGGTTATCAACCAAGAGATAATAATCTTGCTGGGAGCCGTAAAATCATTATGTGTTCCACCTGAAAAGGACAAACAGATGTACAGAGCTCCTGATGGCCGGAGTCGCCTTGATTAAATATTTTAGCGCTTAGCCCACATCCGATGGGCTGACTTCGAGTACTCCCCAAAAGGGAACAAAGGAAGGAAAACCTCTTGTGTGATATGAACTCTAAAGGTCAGTTCAGGCACATATTAGAGCATTGGCATGAGCACCATCCTGCCTGGGAAGTACGCGAGTATGGGTTCTTTAAACCCAAGGACACCAATGCTGATGTAATTGCCACCAGTAAATCAGTTTCAGCGAGAAAGTACCACAGGGTGATTGAAGGCATCCGATGAAATAACATCCATCAGCATTGGTATATCTCATTCCGGAAACAAGTTTGGGGTTTCAACCAAATTGAATCTTGAAAAACTGTATAATTAAGCGTTGGAAGCTTGCTGAATGCCGGTGAAGACGGCGATAGCCAAAATGCATTTCTATAGCATGCTTGCCCATAGAATTAAGTCAAGCCATGCCTGTAGACATTCGAAGCAGGCTTCTAAAGAGTCCAGCGTAAAATCTTGATCAGCGAATATACTGGGCATATATGTCCTGTTCTACTATAGGCGTGCTTAGCGCTGACCTTTCTCGTTTCGTAGAACTGTTCAAATCTTCACAGAGCATTCGACATCCATTAGGCTCTGCCTCTCTCGACCCAGGCCATCAGCCTGAGCCTGTCGGATGCTGGATAAATGGGACTGGAGAAGATTTGATCTACCAGGCAGAGGGCATCACCCCTTGACACTCATCAGGATGAGTAGCGGGTACCAAAACTGTCACCTTCCCTCGCCCCAGCCTTAGCTGGAAGCTAAGAATCAGAGGGAGCAGCTGAAAAAGGCATCAGCAGGCTTGGCGATCCTTTCTGCGGTCAGCACCTCCACTCCGAGCGCTTGCGGCTCCTGGGCCCTGGAATGGAACTTCAGCGACTCAGTGCCGACTGGGAATGTAAGCGGTCTACCTCTGGCAGACAAAACACCAATCTCTGTTAGTTCTCGAAAGACTCGCAGTAGTCTGGATCATCCGTTGTCGTCAGACTTGACCTGGACAAATAGATCGTCTGAAGATTCTTCCGACCAGGCACATAGGTCGCAAATCGTTGGGAGGATTGACTTGGGTGAATTCTAGAATTAGAGAAAACTTCAAAAGTGAGAGACTGAGCCTTGTTTCCAGATGTAGGCCACAGTCGTTGTGCTGTCCAACTTTCCCAGGACAGGCTTACTCTGGATGAAATGACTGAAGGCTAAGAGCCTGAAAAGGTTGCCTTCAACTCCAAGACGGAGTCTTGGATCCTTGACAAAAGACCATTGGTCCTGAGCTCATTGTTACTGAAGAAGGGCCCCCCTAAACTGGCTGGTATCTGCCTGTCCAAGCTGCTGGGGCGAGGCGATTTCTATGGCTCAATCTGAAACATGAAGGATGAAAGATCTCCAAATATGGCCCAAAATGCTTTCCTTATGGGACCACGTGTCCATCCACAAGCCGTCCCTATGTTCACAGAAGAATCACATAGTGCCCCTAGGGCATGTATGGGTGGTCCAACCCAAAATAACAGAGCATCCTGACATGGAAGTTCTTATTGACTTCTTGGATTAAGCATTTGCTTCCTTGTCTTTCCTGGACTCCCATCCAGAAAAGTGCAGGAGCTACGCTCTCTGGCGTGAGCGTGAGCAATAACTCTTGAGTTTTCGGTCTTCTTTAACTCAGTAGACCTTCATCTTGAGGCAGGAGGCTAGACTGGCCACTATTTAATTTAGGCTTGCTCTTCTGCGATTAAGAAAAAAATGCAGTGAGCGCGTTTGTCCTTGAGGGTCGCACCTTCAGATGGTAAGGTCATGTGAATGGCCGATCCCACAAGGGACACATACTAACCAGCGGGGTGGTCCCAACCCCTGGACCTCTATTCGTTCCAAAGGGCGTAACTTTGACATCCTGCTGTGACAATATCCTCCAATCTTGACGAACAAGCACTTGATCCATTCAACATCCAACCGTCTTTTGGAGGTATTTAAAATACTTCCAAAGTTTCACCTCTATACACAGGCATTTCACCAATCTTAGCAATCTGGACACAGGTCGTCCTCTTTCTCCTGTTCAGAAGAGACTGGAGAGAGTTGATTGGACCAAGAAGGCCCTGAAAGAAGGCTGGACATTGCCAAACAGATGGTCCCCATATGAAAAGAATCTAGTCATTCCTTCAGAGTGTCTTGTGACAACTGGTTAGGTGTCGTCATCTTTATCCTAGGTTGCTTGAACTAGGTAGCATCCTTGCCGTCTGTTTCTTTATGGAAGGATCTGAAGCGGATTGTTTGCTTGGGAAGGCTTGGAGAATTCACAGGGTGAGTGGAAACACTCCTTTAGAGCGTATTGACCACATGTTTCATTAGTGCGACCACCTGTTAGGCGCCGTCATCCATATCCTTGGTTGCTTGATAAAGCAGACTGTGTGCAGTCATGTCCATCCGGAAGTTTGGAGAATGGGGTGCTTCACCTGGTATGGACAGGCGGCTTCTCATTATCAGAGCAGATAACCCTTTCATATGGTGAGCCGAAAACATCCCTTTAGAGTGTATTGGCAATTTGTTTATTGGGTGTAACACCTTTTAGGTGTCACCCTCCTCCCTGGCTGTTTAAGCCAGTGGGATACATACTGTCATGCTCATCCGGAAATTCTGAAAATTGGCTGTTTCACCTGGTGTGAACAGGCAGCTTCTCATTGTCAGAGCAGATGACCCTTTCACAGGGTAAGCCAGGAACACCCCTTTAGAGCGTATTGGCAATTTGTTCATTGGGTGTAACACCTTTTAGGTGTCACCCTCCTCTCCGGCTGTTTAAGCCAGTGGGATAAATACTGTCATGCCCATCTGTGTATTCCTCTTATAGAGCTTGAGGAGGGATGTTTGCTTGGGAAAGTCATGAGACTGCTCCTTCATGTTCATCCATGTCTTCTTATTGAAGGGCCTGAAGCATGTTCGTTCTGAGATTGGTAAACACTAATAGATAACCTCACCACAGGGCTTGTACACCATTCAGCAAACCAACCCATAGACCCGGATCACACTGGTGCGTTTTTAACATGCGACCCCCGACCAGTCAAATCGCATGAAAATAATATGCGGCAATCGCACCACCCTAATCGGTGCAACGCTGCATCAGCGGCGCCATGCCAACTTCAACAAAGGCAGTTTTGTACTACCTTGCGATTTCGGGTTGCGACCTATATTGACATCCGCACAGATGTCTCTGAAAATTGTGACTGGAACCGAGACTGACCAGCGGGAGACAAAGCTGAATAGCACAGCCTTATTCCCGCAACCCAGTGCGACCCTGGACTAGGGGGAAAAAATGGTTAAATGCAGTAAATAGATTGCTTAGTAACAAACCCTGAGGGGTTAAACACAGCTAGAGGGAGGCAGAAGCTTCCATCTACAGCCCTGTTAACCAGATGGAGGTTAATTTGGCTAGGATCTAATCCTGGGAATCAGGTTATGATGAAAATGTTTGTTTCAGAACAGCAACACAAAGCCCCGGTTCACACTGGTGCGTTTTGACACGCGACTTGGCATGCCAAATCGCATGTCAAAACGGAGATATTTGCCGCAAATTGCCGGCAATGACACCGTCCTAATTGGTGCGACGCCGCATCTGCGGCGCCGCACCGATTTCAAAAAGCAGTTTCTGTACTACCCTTTGCGACCCCAGCCGCGATTTACATTGACATCTGTGTCAGATGTCTTTGCAATCGCAGCCGAAATCGGGACTGCCAGCAAGAGTGAAATCGCGCGAGCTCAGCTGAACTCGCACGGCTTCACTCCCGCAGCCCAGTGTGAACCTGGGCAAAGGTAGGAATTTGTAACAAAATTACAACCATCTGCAATGTACACAAACTAAGGGATTTGTAGACATGCTTCTCCAAACTCTTTCTTCTTCTTTTTTTTTTTTTTTTAAGGAAGACCAAGATCACATAGTAAAATACAAGGATATCCCATGTCTCCAAAGGCCATGGCTGGATTCAGTAGATTGTTTTCAGGTGTGCTCCATATATCTTCTCTGCAAAATGCTGGTCTTTGGAGGGGTTTGGCATATGAGCAGCCTCCAACAGATTATATCCATGTGTGAACAGACAAAGTGTTACTTTGTGTATCTGTTATGCAGAGTACTCCCTGTCCAGTAATGCAGCATACATTGGATACAAAGCATTTAGCTCACCCAACCTCCGTCATCCGACCCTCGATGTTGGCACAGCGCGGGTGCGCGTGCATAGGGGAGTACTCTGCCACAACCGCTGACCATCTTGTTTGGACCAAGCGGACCCTCGACACGGCTGTTAGCCATGATAAAGCCGCCCCGAGGACCAGCAGCGGGGCTCCCTGGATTATGGTCATTTAGACTAGACACCAGGGACTTCGTCCAGCTTCATCCACACGTATGGACGGTCCGCCAGCCATTTAGACCGGCTAGGTAGAGAAGCACACCTCCGTCCTGCACGTAGGAGGAAAAGAGAAGAACGCTGAGGTTGAGGTGAGTGAAAAATTTATAGTTAAGTCCTGATCACGTGGGGGTGGGCGGAGCCTCACCCAGCTGTGCTGACATGGAGCCGTCAGGAAAGAATGTTATGCTGTACAGGTCTTACAGGTGTACAGGTCTTTCCAGAAAACCTTTGTAAGACCATAATTCTTAGTTAAGCCCAACTGCCATTACAAATTTTACCAACAGATTTCCGATCCTTTGAAATAAAATGACACCTTTTTATGACTTTCTGGGAGAGGAACATGGGGTGGCTCTGAATGTGAGAAGAGGACTTTTTTTTGCATTGCCCAGAAGTTCCTTTTTTTTATTATTTTTTAAGGTATAATTTTGTTTTATTTTTTTAATTGTTTACATACAGACAAACAAACAGACAGAAACATAAGTGCATATCCTTGTGCATTATTGCCTGGAGTCTGCCATATGTTCCTTTTCTTTTTTTTCTTTTTTTTATTATATTTTATTTTAAATTAAAATTTATTTTAAAATTATTTCATTAAAATTTTTATCACACATGTGATACTTGTGGTATGTATGTACTTTCCCGGGTGTAAATTTGAACTTGACAGAGACATTGGTGATGTGTAATTCCCTGGAGCCCAGCAGGTGGCGCTGTCGCCCTGAGCTGGGGTTGAATCATTGCTGTGTGTCGTGCCTCCTTTTTGTCCTCCCTCGGCAGCAGTATGGTGGGGCGGGGAACCCGCCGTGCTTGCTGGGAGAGGGTATAAAGGGCCGGCCATCTTTGTCACGGGGGAGTCCCAGGCATCTTCAGCCTGTGGGCGGTGGTTCGTGTCGGTCCTCTAGGCGGCCTAGGCTTAGAGGACAGCCGGAGGTCGTGTTCCATCCCAGGCACTCAGATGGAGGTCTGGAGCTCAGTGCCCAACACTGAGTTCTGCGAGGGAAGGAGATCCTAGGGAACCCCGGGAGTGGGTACCCGAATCAGGAAGGCGTAATGGACCTGGGGGAGCTCCTCACTCGAAGACCTGGTGCAGCATATTGCCAGTGACAGGTGAGCCTCTCGTCGGAGACCGCCTGGAAGTAAATTCCCCCTCGTCGGAGACCGCAACTCACTTTCAGGAAGGAAAGTGGAGAACACATTGTGTCTGGGCCTACTCGCATCCACACCTCCTTTTCTGTTCTGTTTCTACTAAGGGAGTTCAACTGATTGTGTTCATTCAGGAAGAATAAAGGAGTGTTGGACTTTAATGGTGTGGGGCTCATTTCCTGACAGACATTGTTCAAGGTAACTCTCGGTGGAGGCTCCAGGTGCACAGCACTGACCCGAAGGTAAAAGAACTTTGCTTATACTACACTGATACCTGTGGTGAAGGCCAGGCGTGGTGTCCCCGCTCCCTTCCCCTCTGAAAGGTACCCCTAGACAAGAGATAGACGAGCAGAAGAAAGAGAGGGGAGTGAGGAGGGCGCTACACACAAAACGATGTTTCTGGTACAAAACCTGACGAAGATACATTCTAAATTAAAGTGGAACTGAAGCCCTGTAATAATAATACAATTAAAAAAAAGTAAGTTGGGTGTACAAAGTTTTTGGCAGAAGAGCCATGCAGAGTAATGTTGCTGCTGCACAAAGTTTAAGCTGTCTGTAATTTTTTTTAGACTGGTTTCCTAAAAAGAAAAAAAAAAAAAAAAGCAGCCTTGGGTTAGCAGGTCTGCCAGGTGCATTCCGCACTAACAGTTTGTCCTGAGCTCCACCTGCTTCAGATCAGTCATTGAACTCTCCATTATATAGCTTGTGGCATTGGACTGCTGTGGACTTTCACTGGAAGGATAAGAAAGTAAAAAAAAAAAAAATAAATAACACTGATATAGAGCAAGGTACAACCTGTTCCCTGAACTCTGTTGTGTGATTATTTATTACAGGTATGTATTTATGCAGCAACAATTTTTGCAGCACTTAGCAAATTTTTGTACATTTACATCAGCCCCTGTCCTCAGGAGCTTACAATCTAAGATTCCTATCTCACATATACACTATATTACCAAAAGTATTGGGACACCTGCCTTTACTCGACCATGAACTTTAATGGCATCCCAGTCTTAGTCCGTAGGGTTCAATATTGAGTTGGCCCTCCCTTTGCAGCTATAACAGCTTCAACTCTTCTGGGAAGGCTGTCCACAAGGTTTAGGAGTGTGTCTATGGAAATGTTTGACCATTCTTCCAGAAGCGCATTTGTGAGGTCAGGCACTGATGTTGGACGAGAAGGCCTGGCTCACAGTCTCCGCTCTAATTCCATAGGTATTCTATCGGGTTGAGGTCAGGATTCTGTGCAGGGAAGTCAAGTTCCTCCACCCCAAACTCGCTCATCCATGTCTTTATGGACCTTGTTTATGCACTGGCCCAAATCATTTGGTGGAGGGTGTTGTTCAGGGGTTGGGCTTGGCCCCTTAGTTCCAGTGATTGCAACTCTTAAGGCGTCAGCATACCAAGACATTTTGGACAATTTCATGCTCCCAACTTTATGGGAACAGTTTGGGGATGGCCCCTTCCTCTTCCAACATGACCAATGCACAAAGCAAGGTCCATAAAGACATGGGTGAGCATTTTTGGGGTGGAGGAACTTGGCTGGCCTGCACAGAGTCCTGACCTCAAACCGATAGAACACCTATTGAATTAGAGTGGAGACTGCGATCCAGGCCTTCCCATCCAACATCAGTGGCTGACCTCACAAAATGCACTTCTGGAAGAATGGTTAAACATTCCCATAGACACACTCCTAAACATTGTGGACAGCCTTCCCAGAAGAGTTGAAGCTGTTTTAGCTGCAAAGGATGGGCCAACCCAATATTGAACCCTACGGACTAAGACTGGGATGCCATTAAAGTTCATGTGCGTGTAAAGGCAGGTGTCCCAATACTTTTGGTAATATAGTGTACATGTGAGATAGGAATCTAAAGCCTGGTAAACACGGTCGGACTTCCATCGGACTTTTCCGTGGATTTTTGTCCGAACGGAGTTGGCCGTTGACTAGGATGCCATTAAAGTTCATGGGTGTGTAAAGGTAGGTGTCCCAATACTTTTGTTAATATAGTGTATATACAAGTATACACACCAGTAAACCTACCACATGATCTTGAAGCTCATACAAGCATAGGGAGAACATCCAAACTCCATGGAGGTAGAGTCATGAACCACTGTGCTGTCCCGTATGTCTTGTATGTTTTTTTTTATACTTCTTTTTAGACATGACTCAAAAACAAATAAACATTAATATATACCACGTTATCAGAGCTAACTAAATCTGGTCATGCATGGCTTGAATGTTGGACGATTTGGCTGAGCTCACCTCTCTGTCTCTCTTCTTTCTCCTCCTATCAATAAGCTTCTTGCCAGTACATAAATTGCAAAGCCCTCTTTTCAGGGGGGTTATGAGAAATGGTCCTTCCCAAATAGGATATTGCAATACACCTGTGGGTACAAACCAGAACCTTCGCTAAGGCTGGCCATACATTATACAATTTTCTTGTTCAACTTTCCTTTAGATTTACCAAAACCATAAAATATGATGTCAAGTCTAAACCCTTTTAATTTGTATGCAATCAGGCAGGCCCTTGCACTACATAGTTGAAAGTAAATCTAAAGGAAATTGAATAAGAAAATTGTATGGTGTATGGCCAGCCTAAGGCTAGATTCACATCTATGCAGGTTGTGATTGATGCGCTTTTTCCAGCGCGTTTTGCTGTGCTTTTTTTTTGTTTTTTTTGCAACATTGCTGTGACTTTACACTCTCTAGCCCTCAAGTAGCATCAAAGTACTGCAGGAACCGTGTCCAAAGTAGGGATGAGCCGAACCCCCCCCCCCCCCCCCCGGTTCGGTTCGCACCAGAACATGCGAACAGGAAAAACCCAGTGACGAGCCAGAGGGGGTGGGGTCACCCGTGACACCACCGGGAAGCCATTGGAAACCCCCTTTACGTCAGAACGGGGATGGGGCGGGCCACTCGTCACGTCACGGGTGGCCCCGCCAGAGGGTATAAAAGAAATGTCACACGGCTCACGCGTCATTCGCCCAGGAGCCTTCTATGGAGGAGGCTGTATTGTTCGTAGCAGCGGGTAGCGTGGGTCCAGGTCGTGGAAGGATGTACATCACTGGAATTAATTTTTTTATTTTTTATTAAAGGAGTTTCCCAAGCTGTCTGTGTGTTTTTTTTACCTTTTTGACACTTTTTTGGTGAAATGGTAGAGGTACAATGTACCCTGTTACCAATTCACATGGGGGGGCCGGAATCTGGGGGTCCCCTTTGTTAAAGGGGGCTTCCAGATTACAATAAGCCCCCCGCCCGCAGACCCCCACAACCACCGGGCAAGGGTTGTGGGAATGAGACTCTTGTCCCCATCAACATGGGGACAAGGTGCTTTGAGGGGTCACAGACCCCCGAAGCACCCTCCCCATGTTGAGGGCATGTGGCCTGGTACTGTTCAGGAGGGGGAGGCGCTCTCTCGTCCCCCCTCTTTTCCTGCGGCCTGCCAGGTTGCGTGCCTGGATAAGGGTCTGGTATGGATTTTTGGGGGAACCCCACGCAATTTTTTTTAATTTTGCCGCAGAGTTCCCCTTAAAATCCATACCAGACCTGAAGGGTCTGGTATGGATTTTTTGAAGGAACCCCACGCCATTTTAAAAAAAAATTACATGGGGTTCCCCTTAATATCCATACCAGACCTGAAGGGCCTGACATGGAATTTGTGGGGACCCCCACACATTTTTTTTTTTTTTTAATTTTGGTTCCCTGCACAAAATGTCATTTTTGAAGGAAAAAAAAGTCATTTAAAACAACTTGCGCTTTTAATGAATTGTCGGGTCCCGGCAATACAGATAAAAGTAATTGAAACCAATGGCAGGGGTTCCCCTTAATATTTATACCAGACCCAAAGGGCCTGGTAATAGACTGGGGGGGGGACCCCTGTCATTTTTTTCAATGACTTTTCTCTGTATTGCCGGGATCGACAATTCGTGAATAGCCGGAGTAGTTTTAAATTACTTATTTTCCTTCAGAAATGACACTTTGTGCAGAGACAGTTGTAAACACGGGAAATATGCGCTACTTTTCATGCATACTTTAGACCCCCCCCCCCAGGTACGAAACTTAAAGGAATATTTCACTTTTATTATTTCACTTTAAGCATTATTAAAATCACTGCTCCCGAAAAAACGTCAGTTTTTAAAACTTTTTCTTGCATTGATACATGTCCCCTGGGGCAGGACCCGGGTCCCCAAACACTTTTTATGACAATAACTTGCATATTAACCTTATAAATTAACACTTTTGATTTCTACCATAGACTTTTAAAGGGTGTTCCGCGGCTTTTAGAATTTGCCGCGAACACCCCAAATTGTTCGCTGTTCGCCGAACGGGCGAACAGCCAATGTTCGAGTCGAACTCATGTTCGACTCGAGCATAAAGCTCATCCCTTGTCCAAAGTCGTATGTGATGGTTAAGGACTAAGGTTAGGGTTAAATGTTAGGATTAAGGGCTAGGGTTAAGTACAAGGATGCAAAATATAAGTATACAAAAGAATAATGCCGTACAACCTCTTGCAGCCCTTGTATCCTATTAACTTCTGGATTTTCCAGCCAGAAGTCCCCGCCCCTCCCTCTGGGATTACTGAGTCTTTCTATTGTTTTACTGATCCTTTCACCCCATGTAGCAAGACTATCCACGGGTCCTCTGGTATTTCTTTTTTAGTAATTACTTTTATTAGCAGCAACATCCCTCTCCAATATTTTTTGATTTTTGGGCAGTCCCACCACAAATGGGCCATCGTTCCTACCGCCTTACATCCTCGCCAACACTCCGCAGATTTTCCCGGTTGGTACCTGCTGATTTTATCAGGCGTTGCGTACCACCTTGTTAAACATTTATAATTCATTTCAGCCGTTCTGGTGTCTACCACCGAGTTGTGGGTTAGTTTCAGGATTTTACTAATAGTGACTTTGTCTATGTGTGACCCCAGTTCCCTTTCCCATTTATTTATGAATGGCGGGATCTCCAGCTGCTCCACAGCCAACAATATTTTATAAATTCAAGATATTACTACCTCTTGTGTTTTCTGCGATACATAGCCGCTCTAACGGCGTTAGGTCCATCTCTGTTCTTATTGGCTGGGGTAATTGCTCAACAAAGTGCTTCAACTGGAGATACCGCCACTCATTTATCACCATAAATTCCGGTTTATGCTTCAACTCTTGAAACGGTATAATTTTCCCCATTCTAACTATATCTCTCAATTGTGCGTTCTCACTTATTATCCAATTTCCTCCTATTGCTTCTTTACCAGGTGGAAAATAATCATTTTCTTTCAGTGAAACTAAAAGTGAATTAAATCTCCCCTTAATTATTTTGTGCATTGCGTCCCAGATTTTTAGTGCATTTAATGTCAGTGCGTGTGTGTTGTTGCCTAGTTTTCTAAATTGTGGGGGGTTCCAAACTACAGTATACTTTTTAAATGTGCCTCACTCATTGTGTTCTCTAACTTCACCCACATTTTTTCACTTTGTCCCCTAGTCCATTCCACTACTCTTGATATCACCACCGCCTTATAATATTCTTTAATGTCGGGAACCGCTAGCCCCCCTTGTTTTTTCCCTTGTTTAAATACCGCAAGTCAGATTCATGCTTTTTTTAATTTGCCAGATAAATTTCCTTATCATGCTTATTAGTACCTTAAGATAGAATTGCAATAGTGCCATAGGTAACATTTAAAACTTGTATACAATCTTTGGTAGCAATACCATCTTCAAAGTGCTAATCCTCCCTATCCATGATAGGGGTCTATACATTACTCTCTTTATTTCATTTTTAATTTCATCCAGTAGGGGTATGTAGTTGATTTTATATATTGTCTTCATAGAGTTAGCTAGTTTTATTCCTAAGTACTTTAGCTCTTTTTTCCATGGGAATTGGAATTCCTTCTGCAAGTCCGCTGCTTCCTCAAAATCTCAGATTTGGTTAAGTTTATTTAAAAATTCGCCAAGTCTCCATATTGTTTTAATATTTTTAGTAGGTTAGGCATTGTAATCCTCGGATTTGTAATCTAGAACAACACGTCATCGGCAAAGGCTGCCAACTTATGTTCTTCTTCACCTGCCCTGATACCTCTTATATCGGGATTATTTTGGATCGTTGCGAGGAGTGGTTCCAAAGACAATACAAATAGAAGGCCCCTGTCTCGTCCTGTTTTTCATCTCGAAGGGGGAGGACGGCACGCCATTGATTTTTATATTTGCCGTAGGGTGATGGTACAGTACTTTGATCCTCTGGATCATTCTTGGGCTAGCACCCATTATTTCCAAAGTTTTTATCATGAGTCCCCAGTCTACCCTGTCAAATGCTTTTTCAGCATCGATCGACAGGAATATACCTGGGGACCCCTCTTTTTTTATTTGCTGGAGGAGGAGCAAGGTTCTCACCCCGTTGTCCCTCCCCTCTCTTCCTGGGATGAATCCCGCCTGATCCGGGTGGACCAGTGTGGTCATCATGCCTTTAATCTGTCCTGCAAGGATTTTAGCGTTGTAACATTGGGGGATGTCTAGCTCAGTGATAGATGCGTTTTAAGTGAGTTCACAGCCAACAGGAACTAAGGATTAAGGGCGTGGTAGCCCACTTTTATTGAAAGAAACAAAAAGGAAAGTTCATACGTTCATTTGGTTTCCCACACAGGGGTTCTTCTCCCAAAAATAACAAGTGAAAATGCCAATCCACCTGGCTCTTAAGGCTCACTCAGCGTTGGGCGCAGTTCCTTGCTGCACAGGCCCACTCCTGGCCTCTAGAAAGGGCTCTCCTGACACTCCAAGCTTCCACACTCCTCCAAGACTTACAGTCCCCTCTGGTCCCCAAGACTCTCTCTTCCAGTTGTCTCAGCTATAGTCTCCCCGACTCTCTCAGCTGGCCCAACTCTCTCAGTCCACTGACCTGGAACCTCTCCCACATGGAGTGCCGTCTCAAGGATGTTGCCTTAAATAGCGCACCTCCCTCTTGTCTGCAGCAACTGCTCCAACACCAACTCCTTTCCCACACACACTGAGCTATGCTCAGCTCTGCCTTATAACGGGTGTGTGCACCTGGACACACACACAACCTGCAGAGCTTCTGGAAAACCCGGACACATGACTGAAGACTCCATCCCTCCCAATGCTCTTTGAGGTCTTCAAGTTTCCAGCCCCAATCCAGACTTACAATATCCAGAGAAAACTTAAAGCATAGTTTTCTCTGCTCACCAATCTTTTGCTGGACCTTCTCAAATTGCTTCTTTGAGAGTCCTGTGTCCATTTTAAACACATTTTCACTAAGACAGGGGCTCTCACTCTCACAGCGTACAGTTTAGTGTCCGCATTAAGCAGCGATATCAGTCTGTAGCTTGAACAAAGCGTGCCATCCTTCCCCTCCTTCGGGATTACTGTTATTGATGCCAGAAAGGCCTCCCTGCTCATATCCTACTCTAGTCCATTCATATACTGGCACATCCTTGGCATCAGGATCTCTTTGTACTTTTTTTAGGTAATAAGTTGTAAACCAGTCGGGTCCAGGGCTTTTCCCCGGGGCCGATTCTTTTAACGCGTTGTTACCGTATTTTTCGCACCATAAGACGCACTTTTACCCCCCCAAAAAAATAGGGAAAAGTGTCCCTGCGTCTTATGGAGCGAATACTGAGCAGGCTCCGCCCCCCCCCATCGCCGCCGCCGTGTCAGAATACAGACACTCGGCTTCTCTGTGGAGGAGAGATGACAGGATGTGAGGAAGATCCTTGCTGGGGCATACCAAGGGGGAGCGGGGGAGACGGTCTGCCCCAGGTGCCAAAACATGGGGGTTGTCAGTGGTGTTGCTATAATGGTGCACTCCACACCCAGGTAAGTTGACATCCGCCAGATGTGACCCCATCCTGCAAGCGACAAGAGCCCTGGACGGCTTTTTTATTCAGCTGGAACACCCCCGGCGCCGTGGTCTGGTCCAGTCTCACTTCCTGCCTCTCTCCACTTGTCGCTGCTGCTGCTGCTGCAAACTATGTCCTCAGTCATCCATCCTAGCTGCTGCCTGGTGTATCTGATGCTGAGAGCCAGCCAGAGGGGGTTGTGGATTGTAATGGCAGTGTCCTCCACTGCCTGAGGTGAGTGATAAGGGGGTGGGAGGTGTGGGATGGTATCCACTGTTCATCACCTGAGCTGTTATATGAGAGGCTGAAGGGGTGTTTGTGTCTGCCCTACCACCCTGAGCTGATCTGGGAAGGGGGGGGGGAGGTTGCTGTGTGTCCACCACCAACCAGGTATAGTATAGCTGAGCTGATTTGATAGGGGGGCTGGTATTGCTGTGCGTCCACCACCCACCTATAGTAGTAATATAATATTAAATATTTTAGTACATCATTTGGTTCAGAATTTTTTTTTCTTGTTTTTCTCCTCTAAAACCTGGGTGCGTCTTATGGTCAGGTGCGTCTTATGGAGCGAAAAATACGGTAATTTCGGCCCCCGTTATCGTTTTATCTAATATTAGCCTTTCGCTTTTGGATATTGTAGGCAATCTGGCGTTTTTTGGTTCTATTTTCTCATTTACCTCGTCTTCCTTCAGATTTACTGAATATAGAGCCTCATAATAGGTTTTAATATTTCTGCTGTCTCTTTAGTCGTGTATGCCATTTCCCCATTCTTCTTTTGGATTTTTTCTATATAGTTTCTAGATTGTTTCTTTTGTAATATTCTAGCTAGATGTTTACTTGCTTTATTCCCCCACTGTTATCTTTTTTTTGCTATTCTATTGAATGTCCTTTTCGTCTCTTGCTCCATTAAATCCTTTAATTCATCTCTCTTGATTACCAAAGATTGAAATAATTCCTGTTGTGTTCCCTGCTGTTTTTTATGGTCCTGTTCTATTCTATGTATTTCATCTATTAGCGTTTTAATTTTTTTCTTTCTCTCTTTTTTCTTCCCTGCCCCTATGGCGATTAATATGCCCCTGATATAGGCTTTATGGGCCTCCCAAAGAGTGGCCCCGATATATCTTGGGTATCGTTTATTGGGAAATACTGCTCTATTTCTTTCCTTACTGTTTATTCTACTTCCTTATCTTGGAAAAGTTCTTCATTTAGTCGCCAAGTAAATGGTTGTCTTTGAAATCCGGGTACAGTCATTTTCATTCTCACAGGGGCGTGGTCGGATAACGTAGAAATTTCTATATTCGACTCGGTAACATTTTCCAAGGCCCTATGATCAACCAGGATATAGTCTATTCTTGAATACGTCCCGTGCACAGGAGAGTAAAATGTGTAGTCTTGTACTTTAGGATGCAAGACCCTCCATATGTCCATTAATTGGCACACATGCATTTTCTGTTTAATCTTTTTTAACTGTGCATTATTCATCTCCTGTGCACGGGATGTACTGTCCACCTCTGGGTCCATGCGGAAATTCATATCACCCATTATTATTACGTATCCTATCTTAAAATCCATAAATTTTGCTAATGCCTCATGCAAAAAGATGTATGGGGTTCCTATTGGGGGAGTATATATTTACTAGTGTGCATGTCATTTCAAACAATTTAACCTTCAGGAAGATATATCTACCTTCCGGGTCCATCAACCTGTCCTCCAATTTGAACCTCATAGCTTTGGCAAATCCAATTGCCACTCACCTTTCTCTCCTTGTTGTTGAATCAGCATAATACCATGTGGGACACCACATCAGCGCCGTAGTGTTTAAGCTCTTTAAGGATCTTATGTCTCTTTGAGGGTGTGTTTAATCCCCGTACATTATACGTCATATAATTTATTGTTGTCATATATACTGAGTCACCCTCCCGCATCAAGTTTCCTTTAAAGTATAAGATGTACCTTATCCCCCACACCCCTCCTATCCCTCCCCCTCCCTCCCTCGACTCTCTCCTCCTCCACCCTCCCTCCCCCCCACCCATGTGAGGGAAAATTGGCCTCCCTGAAACCCAGTGAACCATGGCCCTCCTTATTCCTCATGGGGTCCCCCGCCCCCCCTCCCCCCAGCTCTAGTCCGAGATGCCCCAGTCCCATTTTATTTTTCAGCTATTAACTGCTTAATTAAGGACCAGCCACTGTGTATATACGTCAGCAGAAGGGCACCTGGAGGCACAATCACATACCTGTATGTGGCCCTTTAACTGCTGACGTCGGAGTCGCGCGCGTGCCACCGGCGGCGCGCTCGCGACCCCCCTGCCTTCCCCGTGAGTCGGGTCGTGGGTCCCGCGGGGATCCCCGCGATCATCTCACGGAGGCATGGAGCGGAGAGATGTGTGTGTAAACATAACATCTCCCCGCTCCGCTACTGACACTGTCAGCGATCTCCGCTCTGTGTAATCAGAGTGGAGATCGGTGATGTGTCACTCGTAGCCACGCCCCCACACAGTAGTAATCACTCCCCTAGGCACACTTAACCCCTCCAGCGCCCCTAGTGGTTAACCCCTTCACTGCCAGTGTCATTTTCACAGTAAACAGTGCATTTTTATTGCACTGATCGCTGTGAAAATGACAATGGTCCCAAAAATGTGTCAAAAGTGTCCGATGTGTCCGCCATAATGTCGCAGTCACAAAAAAAATCGCTGATCGCCACCATTACTAGTAAAAAAAACAATAAAAAAAAACTACCCCCTATTTTGTAAACGCTATAACTTTTGCGCAAACCAATCAATAAACGCAGATTGCGATTTTTTTACCAAAAATATGTAGAAAAATACGCATCGGCCTAAACTGAGGAAAAACATTTTTTTATATATTTTTGGGGGATATTTATTATAGCAAAATGTAAAAAATATTGCATTTTTTTCAAAATTGTCGCTCTATTTTTGTTTATAGCACAAAAAATAAAAACCGCAGAGGTGATCAAATACCACCAAAATAAAACTCTATTTGTGGGAAAAAAAGGACGTCAATTTTGTTTGGGAGCCACGTCGCACGACCGCGCAATTGTCAGTTAAAGCGACGCAGTGCCAAATTGTGAAAACACCTCTGGTCTTTATGGTCCCTATTGGTCCGGTCCTTAAGTGGTTAACATGTTTTCTTTTCTTCCTTCTTCATTTCTTCTTTGTTCCTGCTTGTTTCTTGTTCCATGCTGGGTGCCAGGACTGATGTTCTTCCGTATTGTCTTTGGGTTCTTGTTCTTCCCACCAGCCCGGGATCTCCACCAATGGAATGTTCAGTCTATTATAGAATTTCTGAGTATCTTCTGGGAATCTTAGAGTTGCTGAATGACTTTCTTTACGTCCAATTAGGCAGGCTGGGAATCCCCATGAGTATTGGATGTTCTGCGTCTTAAGTTGTTCCAATAACGGTTTGAGAATTCTTCTCCTGGACATTGTCTCAGTTGCTAAGTCTGGGAATACCTGCAAAGTTGACTCTCCATATTTGGCAGGTTGGTTAGTTCTCATTAGTGATGAGCCGAACACCCCCGGGTTCGGTTCGCACCAGAACCCGCGAACGGACCGAAAGTTCGAACGAACATTAGAACCCTATTAAATACAATGGATGCGAACGTTCGAATTCTAAAGTGCTAATTATAACAACTATTATGCATGTTATTGTCATAAATAGGGTTTGGGAACCCGGGTTCTGCACCAGGGGACATGTATCAATGCAAAAAGAAGTTTTAAAAACGGTCGTTTTTCGGGAGCAGTCATTTTAATGATGCATAAAGTGAAAAAAAAAAAGTCAAATATTCCTTTAAATATCGTACCTGGGGGGTGTCTAAAGTATGCCTGTGAAGTGCCACGTGTTTCCCGTGTTTAGAACTGTCCCTGCACAAAATGACACTTCTAAATGAAAAAAAAGCCATTTAAAACTGCTTGCGGCTTTAATGTAATGTCTGGTCCCGGTAATATGGATGAAATTCTTTAAGAAAAATGGCATAGCTACCCCATGACCCCCCCCCCCCCCCCCTACCCCAGCCCATTACCAGCCCCTTTGGGTCTTGTATGGATATTAAGGGGAACCCCGCACATAAAATAAAAAAGGCCCTATATACTCTGAACAGCCGTATACAGGCGGTGCATACAAGACAGGGACTGTAGGTTTGTTCTTATGTAGAATCTGTTTGTAATTTTGAACAGGTACATTGTTGAAGTGTAGCTCCAGCCCAAAAATCTATTTTTAAACTTTTTGGGAAACATAGGTAAGGGTTATCACCCCTGTAACATTTGTTTTGCTGTCTGTGCCCCTGTTCAGAACATTTCACCTCACTTTCCGTCCCAATGACAACTGTTTTTGAAATGTGGTGTTTTTCTTGAAACAAGGATTGCTGATAAAGCATCAGTACAGATGAGACCCCTTTCTCCCATATTTATTCTTACAGGAGAGAATTTTCCTTTCTAGGGGTAGATTTCCTCTCACTTCCTGTTGTCTTCTTTCGTTTGCAAGTAGGAGTCGTTTGTAAGTTGGATGTTTGAAAGTAGGGACCTGCCGTATATACTCTGCAGAAATAGGCCCCTTAGTTGTTGGTGTTGGCACAACACTGTAAGCACTCAGTTACTCTTGGTTGGTGCTGGAACGCCCTGCTGTCAACTATTATATCAGGAATTTTAATTACATATAATTGTTGAACAGTGGTAGTAAAAATTGGGGCTTTGATGGTGGTGCTGGTGCCACAACACTGTAAGCCCTGACAGTTACTCTTGGTGGGTGCAGCAATGGGCCCTGCTGTGAATTATTAGATCAAGAATTGTAATTACATGCCCCTTTTGAACAGGGGCTGAAAAATTGGGCCTTTCGTGGTGGTGGTGGTGGTGGCGTTACCACAAGACTGTAAGCCCTCAGAGTTACTCTTGGTGGGTGCAGCAATGGACCCTGCTGTGAATTATTAGATCAAGAATTGTAATTGCATGCCCCTGTTGAACAGGGGCTGAAAAATTGGGCCTTAGGCACTGGTGGCACAACACTACAACCCCTCACAGATACTGTACTTGGAGCACAGCAATGAGCCCTGTTGCAAAGTATTGCTTCAAAAATTGTAATGACACGCACCTGTTAAACAGGGGCTGAAAAATTGGGCCTTAGGCACTGGTGCCACAACACTCCAACCCCTCACAGATACTGTACTTGGAGCACAGCAATGAGCCCTATGGCAAATTATTGCTAAAAAAATTGTAATTACACGCCCCTGTAAAACAGGGGCTGAAAAATTGGGCCTTAGCCACTGGTGGCGGCACCCATAAACAAAAATGATCTTCCAAGCTATCATCATCAATCGTATCATTGAGGACTCGGAGGAGGAGGATAGCCAGTCAACATAACAGCACAGGCACTCAGCATCAGCATCAGTCTTGAAGGGATGTGACATGTTAAAATCAATTAGTCTGTTATATCAGCATCAGGTGTGTGGTAGCTGGTGGTGATCCAAGACTGGTTCATCTTGATGAAAGTCAGTCGATCAACCGAGTCGGTGGACAGGCGCACCCTGTGATCCGTGACAAATCCTCCAGCAGCACTGAATGTGCGTTCCGAAAGAACGCTGGATGCAGGACAGGCCAGTAGCTCAATTGCATACTGTGCAAGCTCTGGCCAGTGATCCATCCTCAAGACCCAGTAAGCCAGAGGATTTTCGGTGGGGAAGGTGTCCAAGTCTGACCTTGCCCCTAGATATTCCTGCACCATGTTTATCAGACGCTGGCGATGGTTGCTGGAACCGATCATACTTTGGGGCTGCGGACTAAAGAATTGTCTGAACGCATCGGTCAGACGGCCACCTTCCCCACCGCTCCTTCTTTGACTGGCCGAAGCCTCAGCAACTCGTTGTCCAGGACCAGGAGTTTGTAACCTCCCAGTCTCTGGGAACGCGTTGCACAGACCTTTCTGCAAGGCCTCCCGGAGTTGTCTCATCCTCTGCTCCCTCTGCGATGGTAACATAAGGTCCGCAACCTTACCCTTGTACCGTGGATCAAGGAGAGTGGCCAGCCAGTAATGGTCCCTCTCCTTGATCCGAAGAATACGAGGATCCTTCCGCAGACTTTGCAGGATCAGGGAGGCCATGCAGCGTAGGTTTGCTGAGGCATTCGCTCCGGAGTCCTCTGGGTCACTAAGGACGACATGATCCGCAGCCACCTCCTCCCAGCCACGTACAAGTCCACTGGTTTCTTGGGACTGTAAATCATCCCTAAAAGACTGCTGCTGATGATGCTGAGTGCCAGCCTCCACCTCCATGCTGACACAATCCTCCTCCTCCTCCTCCTCCTCCTCCTCCTCTTCCTGTGCGATGGGTGGGACAGAAGGAACACTGTCTGGGTAAAGGGGGCCTTGAGAGGCAAGGAAGTCCTCCTCTTCCTGCCTCTGTTCTGCCTCAAGTGCCCTGTCCATTATTCCACGCAGCGTGTGCTCCAACAGGTGGACAAGAGGTACAGTGTCACTGATGCATGCACTGTCACTGCTCACCATCCTCGTGGCCTCCTCAAATGGTGCCAGGACAGTGCATGCATCCCTGATCATGCCCCACTGGCGTGGAGAAAAAAAACCAAGCTCCCCTGACCCTGTCCTGGTGCCGTAGTCGCACAGGTACTCATTGATGGCCCTCTGCTGCGTGTGCAGCCGCTGCAGCATGGCCAACGTTGAGTTCCACCTGGTGGGCATGTCACATATAAGGCGGTTCTTGGGCAGGTTCAACTCATTTTGCAGCTCAGCCAGGCGAGCACTGGCATTATAAGATCTGCGGAAATGCACACAGACTTTCCTGGCCTGCCTCAGGACATCCTGTAAGCCCGGGTACCTGCCCAAGAACCGCTGCACCACCAGGTTAAGGACGTGAGCCACACAGGGCACATGGGTCAGTTGTCCCTGTCGGAGGGCGGAGAGGAGGTTGGTGCCATTGTCGCAAACCACCATTCCTGGCTTAAGCTGGCGTGGCGTCAACCACCTCTCGGCCTGGCCCTGCAGAGCAGACAGGACCTCTGCCCCAGTGTGGCTTCTGTCCCCCCAACACACCAGCGCAAGCACGGCATGGCATCTTTTTGCCTGCGTACTTGCGTAGCCCCGTGAACGGCTACGGAGCACCGCTGGTTCATAGGACAAACCACAGGAAGAGGCCATGGAGGAAGAAGAAGAGGAGGGGGTGGAGGAGAGAGGTGTGTCACAACCAGTAGTAGCATTTTGGAGGCGTGGCGGTGGGACAACCTCCAACACTACTGCACCTTGTCCTGCATCCTTCCCAGCTGCCAAAAGAGTGACCCAATGGGCCGTGAAAGAAAGGTAACGTCCCTGTCCATGCCTGCTGGACCATGAGTCAGCGGTAATATGCACCTTACCGCTGACCGCCCTGTCCAGCGAGGCCAAGACATTGCCTTCCACATGCCGGTAGAGAGCCGGAATAGCCTTCCGTGAGAAAAAGTGGCGTTTGGGAACCTGCCACTGAGGAACCGCACATTGCACAAACTCACGGAAGGGGGCCGAGTCTACCAACTGAAAAGGCAGCAGTTGAAGCGCTAGCAATTTAGCCAAGCTAGCATTCAACCGCTGGGCATGTGGATGGCTGGGAGTGAACTTCTTTCGACGGTCCAGCAGCTGGGGCAGGGAAATTTGCCTGCTAGAATCGGACGTCGGTGTACTGCTAGCAGAGTGGCCGCAAGTACTTGGCTGTGACACACCTAATTCTACACCTTCATTCCTCTCAGTGCATGTTTCAGAGAGGACTGAAGTTATAGTGGGGTTGGAGATCCCAGCTGATGCGGTGCAAGGAGAGGTCCGCTTTGTTCTTTGGTGTGGGTCTTTGAGGTAGGCTTGCCAACGAGCTGCATGGCAGGTCAACATATGTCTGGTCAGGCATGTGGTACCCAAGCGGCTGATGTTTTGGCCACGCGATATACGCTTGAGACATATGTTGCAAACAGCAGCTGTGCGATCTGATGCACTAGCCTCAAAAAAGGCCCACACCAAAGAACTTTTTGAATGACGGGCAGAGGCAGCGCCCTGCACAGGCGGAGCTCTGCGGTGTGATTCCGTCGGTGTACTGCCCTTACGCTGGCCACCAAAGGGCATCCTGCCTCGTTGGAGATGTGCCTCCTCCTCATCCTCCTCCTCTCTCCTATTAGGCACCCACGTGGAGTCAGTGACCTCATCATCACCTCCCTCCTCATCACTGGAGCCAATCTGGCAGTATGCTGCAGCTGCTGGAACATGACTGCCAGATTGGTGTCCTTCTTGAGCATCCCCTCTGTCTGCTCTCACGCTACTGCCTTCCTCTAGCTGGGTTTCATCATCAGACCCTTCGAAACGCTGGGCATCCTCCTGGAGCATGTACCCAACACTGTGCTGAAACAGTTCGGGGGACTCCTCTGGAGGAGGACATGGTGGGTCTAGGGAAGGAGTGACTGATGATGAGTCTGACATTGATACCAGGGAAGAGGACGCTTTGGCAGCTGCTTTTCCAGTACCCTGAGCCTGGGTGAGAGAGGATGAGGAGGAGGAGGAGGGCTTGGTCATCCACTCTACCAAGTCTTCGGCATGATGTGGCTCAACATGTCCAGCTGCCGAAAAGGACAAGCGTGTCCCATGGCCATGTGCTGATGACAATGCACCGCGTCCACGACCAGCACTGTTGCCCCCAGACACAGAGCCTGCTTGCCCTCTTTTATTGCCTCCTGACTGTCTGCCTCTCCTTGTTTGCCTTCCAGACATTCTAATAGATGGCCTGCAGGGAGATGGGGAAAAAAGCAATAAGGGCTACCTTCAGGTGTCCTTCTCTGTCCCTTGAAACAAGGACTTTGACAGTGAAAGAAACTGACACACTCTCCCTACCTACAGTTTTCTGTCCCTAGAAAAAATGTTTTTTTTAAGCACAATTTAGCACAAGGAGAATTCACTCACTGTCCTTCCAGGTCCCTGGAAACAAGGACTTTGACAGTGAAAGAAACTGACACACTCTCCCTACCTACAGTTTTCTGTCCCTAGAAAAAATGTTTTTTTTAAGCACAATTTAGCACAAGGAGAATTCACTCACTGTCCTTCCAGGTCCCTGGAAACAAGGACTTTGACAGTGAAAGAAACTGACACACTCTCCCTACCTACAGTTTTCTGTCCCTAGAAAAAATGTTTTTTTTAAGCACAATTTAGCACAAGGAGAATTCACTCACTGTCCTTCCAGGTCCCTGGAAACAAGGACTTTGACAGTGAAAGAAACTGACACACTCTCCCTACCTACAGTTTTCTGTCCCTAGAAAAAATGTTTTTTTTAAGCACAATTTAGCACAAGGAGAATTCACTCACTGTCCTTCCAGGTCCCTGGAAACAAGGACTTTGACAGTGAAAGAAACTGACACACTCTCCCTACCTACAGTTTTCTGTCCCTAGAAAAAATGTTTTTTTTAAGCACAATTTAGCACAAGGAGAATTCACTCACTGTCCTTCCAGGTCCCTGGAAACAAGGACTTTGACAGTGAAAGAAACTGACACACTCTCCCTACCTACAGTTTTCTGTCCCTAGAAAAAATGTTTTTTTTAAGCACAATTTAGCACAAGGAGAATTCACTCACTGTCCTTCCAGGTCCCTGGAAACAAGGACTTTGACAGTGAAAGAAACTGACACACTCTCCCTACCTACAGTTTTCTGTCCCTAGAAAAAATGTTTTTTTTAAGCACAATTTAGCACAAGGAGAATTCACTCACTGTCCTTCCAGGTCCCTGGAAACAAGGACTTTGACAGTGAAAGAAACTGACACACTCTCCCTACCTACAGTTTTCTGTCCCTAGAAAAAATGTTTTTTTTAAGCACAATTTAGCACAAGGAGAATTCACTCACTGTCCTTCCAGGTCCCTGGAAACAAGGACTTTGACAGTGAAAGAAACTGACACACTCTCCCTACCTACAGTTTTCTGTCCCTAGAAAAAATGTTTTTTTTAAGCACAATTTAGCACAAGGAGAATTCACTCACTGTCCTTCCAGGTCCCTGGAAACAAGGACTTTGACAGTGAAAGAAACTGACACACTCTCCCTACCTACAGTTTTCTGTCCCTAGAAAAAATGTTTTTTTTAAGCACAATTTAGCACAAGGAGAATTCACTCACTGTCCTTCCAGGTCCCTGGAAACAAGGACTTTGACAGTGAAAGAAACTGACACACTCTCCCTACCTACAGTTTTCTGTCCCTAGAAAAAATGTTTTTTTTAAGCACAATTTAGCACAAGGAGAATTCACTCACTGTCCTTCCAGGTCCCTGGAAACAAGGACTTTGACAGTGAAAGAAACTGACACACTCTCCCTACCTACAGTTTTCTGTCCCTAGAAAAAATGTTTTTTTTAAGCACAATTTAGCACAAGGAGAATTCACTCACTGTCCTTCCAGGTCCCTGGAAACAAGGACTTTGACAGTGAAAGAAACTGACACACTCTCCCTACCTACAGTTTTCTGTCCCTAGAAAAAATGTTTTTTTTAAGCACAATTTAGCACAAGGAGAATTCACTCACTGTCCTTCCAGGTCCCTGGAAACAAGGACTTTGACAGTGAAAGAAACTGACACACTCTCCCTACCTACAGTTTTCTGTCCCTAGAAAAAATGTTTTTTTTAAGCACAATTTAGCACAAGGAGAATTCACTCACTGTCCTTCCAGGTCCCTGGAAACAAGGACTTTGACAGTGAAAGAAACTGACACACTCTCCCTACCTACAGTTTTCTGTCCCTAGAAAAAATGTTTTTTTTAAGCACAATTTAGCACAAGGAGAATTCACTCACTGTCCTTCCAGGTCCCTGGAAACAAGGACTTTGACAGTGAAAGAAACTGACACACTCTCCCTACCTACAGTTTTCTGTCCCTAGAAAAAAAATTTTTTTAAGCACAATTTAGCACAAGGAGAATTCACTCACTGTCCTTCCAGGTCCCTGGAAACAAGGACTTTGACAGTGAAAGAAACTGACACACTCTCCCTACCTACAGTTTTCTGTCCCTAGAAAAAATGTTTTTTTTAAGCACAATTTAGCACAAGGAGAATTCACTCACTGTCCTTCCAGGTCCCTGGAAACAAGGACTTTGACAGTGAAAGAAACTGACACACTCTCCCTACCTACAGTTTTCTGTCCCTAGAAAAAATGTTTTTTTTAAGCACAATTTAGCACAAGGAGAATTCACTCACTGTCCTTCCAGGTCCCTGGAAACAAGGACTTTGACAGTGAAAGAAACTGACACACTCTCCCTACCTACAGTTTTCTGTCCCTAGAAAAAATGTTTTTTTTTAAGCACAATTTAGCACAAGGAGAATTCACTCACTGTCCTTCCAGGTCCCTGGAAACAAGGACTTTGACAGTGAAAGAAACTGACACACTCTCCCTACCTACAGTTTTCTGTCCCTAGAAAAAATGTTTTTTTTAAGCACAATTTAGCACAAGGAGAATTCACTCACTGTCCTTCCAGGTCCCTGGAAACAAGGACTTTGACAGTGAAAGAAACTGACACACTCTCCCTACCTACAGTTTTCTGTCCCTAGAAAAAATGTTTTTTTTAAGCACAATTTAGCACAAGGAGAATTCACTCACTGTCCTTCCAGGTCCCTGGAAACAAGGACTTTGACAGTGAAAGAAACTGACACACTCTCCCTACCTACAGTTTTCTGTCCCTAGAAAAAATGTTTTTTTTTAAGCACAATTTAGCACAAGGAGAATTCACTCACTGTCCTTCCAGGTCCCTGGAAACAAGGACTTTGACAGTGAAAGAAACTGACACACTCTCCCTACCTACAGTTTTCTGTCCCTAGAAAAAATGTTTTTTTTAAGCACAATTTAGCACAAGGAGAATTCACTCACTGTCCTTCCAGGTCCCTGGAAACAAGGACTTTGACAGTGAAAGAAACTGACACACTCTCCCTACCTACAGTTTTCTGTCCCTAGAAAAAATGTTTTTTTTAAGCACAATTTAGCACAAGGAGAATTCACTCACTGTCCTTCCAGGTCCCTGGAAACAAGGACTTTGACAGTGAAAGAAACTGACACACTCTCCCTACCTACAGTTTTCTGTCCCTAGAAAAAATGTTTTTTTTTAAGCACAATTTAGCACAAGGAGAATTCACTCACTGTCCTTCCAGGTCCCTGGAAACAAGGACTTTGACAGTGAAAGAAACTGACACACTCTCCCTACCTACAGTTTTCTGTCCCTAGAAAAAATGTTTTTTTTTAAGCACAATTTAGCACAAGGAGAATTCACTCACTGTCCTTCCAGGTCCCTGGAAACAAGGACTTTGACAGTGAAAGAAACTGACACACTCTCCCTACCTACAGTTTTCTGTCCCTAGAAAAAATGTTTTTTTTAAGCACAATTTAGCACAAGGAGAATTCACTCACTGTCCTTCCAGGTCCCTGGAAACAAGGACTTTGACAGTGAAAGAAACTGACACACTCTCCCTACCTACAGTTTTCTGTCCCTAGAAAAAATGTTTTTTTTAAGCACAATTTAGCACAAGGAGAATTCACTCACTGTCCTTCCAGGTCCCTGGAAACAAGGACTTTGACAGTGAAAGAAACTGACACACTCTCCCTACCTACAGTTTTCTGTCCCTAGAAAAAATGTTTTTTTTAAGCACAATTTAGCACAAGGAGAATTCACTCACTGTCCTTCCAGGTCCCTGGAAACAAGGACTTTGACAGTGAAAGAAACTGACACACTCTCCCTACCTACAGTTTTCTGTCCCTAGAAAAAATGTTTTTTTTAAGCACAATTTAGCACAAGGAGAATTCACTCACTGTCCTTCCAGGTCCCTGGAAACAAGGACTTTGACAGTGAAAGAAACTGACACACTCTCCCTACCTACAGTTTTCTGTCCCTAGAAAAAATGTTTTTTTTAAGCACAATTTAGCACAAGGAGAATTCACTCACTGTCCTTCCAGGTCCCTGGAAACAAGGACTTTGACAGTGAAAGAAACTGACACACTCTCCCTACCTACAGTTTTCTGTCCCTAGAAAAAATGTTTTTTTTAAGCACAATATAGCACAAGCACAAAACACACTGACACTCTCCCTACCTATCCTTCTCTTTCCCTAAACTAAAGGAATCCAGGTTAAGCAAGAAAGAAATAAAAGTCACTGTCCCTGCCTATGCTGCTCTATCCCTGCTCCGGAACACACTACACTAGGCCGCCGTGCTGGCGGCCTTTTATAGTGTGGGGCGTGTACTAAACACCCTCAGCAATAATTGGCCACAGGCATCCTGCCTGTGGCCAATCATTGCTCTCCTCGCTGCCGGCGCTGTGATTGGCCAAGCATGCGGGGTCACAGTGCATGCTTGGCCAATCACAGCGCCTGGATGACACTGCGATGGCGTAGTGCATTGTGGGCCGTTCGCGTCACTCGAATTTGGCGCGAACGGCCCAAATCGTTCGATCTTCGTCGAACGATCGAACAGCCGATGTTCGAGTCGAACGTATGTTCGACTCGAACACGAAGCTCATCCCTAGTTCTCATGTATGCCCTTATCTGTTCCTTTTCTTGATAGATATGAAATATTGCTATAACATCTCTTGGAACATCCCCTGCTATTTCAGCTGGCTTTCTGATCCTGTGGATCCTTTCAAATCATTTTTTTATTTACATCTATTGTTCCCAGCATATGGCCAAATATTTTGTCCATTTTATATTGTAAATCCTCATTTTCTCCTTGCTTCTTCGATAAACCTCTAATTCTAATATTTTTCCTTCTATTCCTGTTTTCCTGATCTTCTATTTTATACATAATATACCTTTGTTCTCTATACATCCCCTCCATCTGTTCCTTCAGTCCTTTTATTTCATCTCCATAATTGTCCAACCTTTCTTCTGTTTCCTCAACCCTTTTGATCATATGCTTCATGTCTTGACGTATGGTTGCTATTTCTCCCTTTATTGATGTTTCCAACCTTGTTTCCATCCTCGCCAACATTTCTACCATGTCTCCTTTTGTGAGTGATTGCTTTTTTTTGTCTGGTTTCCCCATACCCGCTTCCCTTTTGATCTCTTCACTTATCGATAAAGGGGGGTTTATTTCCTCTTGTTGTTTTCTTAGTCCAATCTTTTGTGCGCCCTCCGTGGCTTTGCTTTTAGCTCCCGTTTTTGTTCCAGGACTGTCTTTTCCCCCCTCATATGACATGTATTTTGTAATAGATCCTGGGCTAGCACTCATTCTAGGAAGGTTTACAGCTGCCCTCTCTCCGATCTTCCCCTCATTTTCTTTTGTCCTTTCTTTATTCCTCCTTTAGTTCTCCTTCTATTGATAAACCAGTTCAGGGAATGTAATATAGTGTGAGGGATAATTTTCTTATCTCCACTATTGTCCCCTGTAGTTAGGGTTCTAACCCAAAAAATTACCACTAACTCTATCTCTAATCATAACCCCTAAAACTAACCCTAACATTCAACCCTAACCCTAGCCCTTAATCCTAACATTTAACCCTAGCCCTTAATCCTAACCCTAACATTTAACCCTAACCCTAGGCCATAACCCTCATACGGAACAACGGGTGTCAGTGGTGACATGTCCGCTGACATCCAATCCGCTAAATGCAGATGGATGGAAACCCTATTTTCCATCCGTCTGGTGGATCGGATAAAAACGCACAGGCGGATCCATGTTCATTCGATCCCCCATAGAGGAGAGCGGGGCTCTGACAGGTCCGTCCCTACACAGTGAGCGGAGACAGACCTGTCATCCACCGGCTCAGCGGGGATCAACGGATCGATCGCTGCTGAGCAAGCGGAGTCCGTCAAAATGGACATATATGTGTGAAAGGGCCCTAACATGCGACTTTGGACACATAAAGGTCCCTACACTATTTTGATGTGCCTTTGATGCTACTTGAGTGCCAGAGAGTGTAAAGTCTCATAAAATTTGCACTACATGAATAGAACTGTCATACTTTCTGATTAGCTAGAAGTCTATTACACACAAAACACAATCTGATGTGGGGAAAAAAGTCCCTGACCCTTTCCATAAATGCTTTGTCTTAAAACGCACAAATGTGAACTAGATCCATAGGAAACCATGTTAAATGGACTGTAGTGCGTTTCTGCAAAACACATAGGTGTGAACTATGGGTAAGTGAAAGAGTGGGTTTGATAATAAAGTTGGCAGTGCCTTCACCCAGGACAGGGCCACTGTGAACAGAGGGGATTCCCTTCCTGCGAAATTAGCCAATAATCTAATCAAAGTAATTGGGAGCAGAGTGTGACAGGGGTCACTTGGGGCACAGGGGGACTGAGAACCCCACAATGATCTGGGATAGTCATATTCAATGCTGTATATACATGGGATATATTGGGTGTATATTGTGTGTGGGCTGTTGTGTAATATTTGCTGTGATGGGGTGTGATTGCATTCTATTGTCTATTGTGGCTTGTGGTAATTAAGTCTGCTACTGTGATGATGTGGATTGGAGCTTGGTAGACCGTCTGGCTGCCTATTATGGGATGTTTAAGTGTCTTTCTGTGAGGAGGGGGGGGAATAACCCCTCCTGCTAAGACTGTTTACTGAAAGAGAAGTTTGAACACACCTGACCTGTATGACCATTGTCATTGGACAGTTTAACCCGCCCTGTTCCCCAAGGATGGGAGGGAAGGGTTTTGGAAGAGAAATGTGTTACCATGTGCTTGTAATAAAAATTAATTCCCTGTTTTTGGAACTTCAACACAGAGTGTTTGTCTCGTATGTTTGGAAGGATTAATCCTATGGGAAGCGGTCGCCTGACTGTGGAGGATCGGCAGTGGATGTGTGTCCAGAGAGGGAATATCTTAAACTGCGTTAACCCCTTTCATGCTTGGGGTGCCGTTACACAGAGGAACTACTGAAACCAGCATATGCCATTAATCATAAGCATATAGATGAACACCAGTATAACAATTATTACCAGCTTTATTTAAGAGATTATTAACAGTACATGCACCCAATGTACAAACAGGTATTATCAGCAAAGGGCCTAAAGGGAGCCCTGCTGCAATTGTGCACAGATACCCGGGTACATACAGGATATATAGATATTAATAGAGATACGTCCAAATAAATGTTGCAGCATAGTCCAGTTACAGACGCCCCTGAGGATGATGCAGTGACTGTCTTTGTGTCAGAGACCTGAAGATAAGATCAGTGGTCATAGGAGGATCCTCCAACTGTTGTCCAATCAGCCTGGAACATAGCGTCTCCCCGCAGGGATGTAGTCCCAAGGGAGGGGGCGAGCACGCTGAATAAATCCCAGCCAGAATGGCTCGGATGATGGGGGCAAGCTTACTGAGGAGTAACTGGAAGTGAGAAATTCAGACAAAAAAAAAAAACATTTAGAAGGGAAATCGAAGGCAAATGTAAGTGAACCAACAATTCAGTAGCTTAAAGGAACCTATTTAGAAAATAAAAAATTAACCTCTACAACCCCTTTAACAAGGAGCATGCATTTTTCTAAATGTAGAGCTATAGGTCTGATTCAGCAGCACCTTTGCAAAGAGGCCACTGCTTCCACACAAATGTCAAGAGTCCCAGTCTGCACTGCTGGCAAGGAACATGCCTTTCTAACCAGGCAATGGCTGCTTTAGAAAGAAAATACTCTATAAGACACTGAACACCTTTTGATGGGATGGAATGTAAGTAGCTGATATAAACTGAAGGTGCAATTGGGCTTTACCTGGTTTTAAAGCCAATCGTTTTTTTTTCGATAGAGTGGTTTAATAATTGCTGTCTGTGTACCACTATAGAGATTTGTCCTCTCTATTAGACCTGGTGATAAATGTTAACATGTGAGGGGAAGTCCAAAGTTTTGCAGTTGTCACCAGAACAGGAAAAGAGTTGTTGTGGTGACAACTGTCTAAGGCATTTCCTCTACTTTGTAGAGATTTCCTCTCACTTCCTGTTGTGTCTCCACCATGACAAGAAGTGAGGATAAATCTCCCCATTGGGACATAGCAGGGGCGGCCCGTCCCCTTTCAATGCCGCCGCCCCCTATCCTATTCTGTCAAGTAGCCAATAGAGCGGTGGTGGCAAAGTGATGGATCGGGAAAAATAATCAAAGGTTTTCCATCATCACAAAGATGGGGGGAGACAATGTGGTCCTCCAGGGCCCCTGTGGGATTTGTACCACCGTGGCCTCCAGGAACTAAAGTGCAAACAAGTCCATTTATGAATCCCTCAGGGCTGAGGACCTGACCCCCCCCCCCCCGCAACAAGTCCAAGCATCAACGCCTGAGATCTAAGGATGTGACCCCCCCCCCCAACTAATAAAGAACTACAAGTCCCAGCATGAACCCCTGAGATCTGAAGATGTGACCTCCTTAGATCTCACAGGTTCATGCTGTGACCTGTAGTCCTTTACTAGTTGGGGGGGGGGGGGGGGTTGTGAGGCATGCTGAGCTCGATGCGTTTCTGGATGCATTCCAGATGTTTTTTTTTCTTCTTCTTTCCTGCTTTTTTTTTCATTGTAATGGGATCCGGTGTGTTTTTGATGCATTCCGGTGCGTTTTTGATGCTTTTTACCACATTCCAGTACAGTCCAGTGCAGGAAAAATGCAGCATGTTCTACTTTTTTTTTCTAGAACTGGAAAGCACAGGAACTGACCGTACTGGTGTGAACTAAGCCATAGGAAACCATATAACCTACTTTCCATGAGTTTTAATGTAGACAAAAAACCACACTGGACTGCATGTGGTGTAAACTGGCCTTAGCCCTGGTTCACATTGGTGTGATTTGACATGTGATTTGACATGTCAAATCGCATGTTAAATCGGTGGCAATTGCTGGCAATGGCATCGTCCTAATCAGTGCGACGCTGCATTTGCGGCGCCTCACCGATTTCAAAAAGTAGTTTCTGTCCTACTTTTGGGGATTTTGGGGTGCGATTTCTATTGACATCTGTGCAGAAACCCGCACAGATGTCTGTGAAATTGCAGCCGAAATTGGAACTGACATGCAGGAGTGAAATCAGCTGAACTCGCACGGCTTCATTCCCGCAGGTCAGTGTGAACCTGGGCTAAATGCCAATTTAACAAGAGCATACAAAGCTTTTATTATTGGTACCAGCCTCATGTATGCCATTCTCCATTGTCGTTATCAGCGGCTCTCAGTACTGTACTGCCAAGCCTTTCCTTACCCCTGAGGTACCATCTATCGCTGACTCCTGTACTGTACAGCCGCTCAGTATCTGAGAAGGGAGACAAGCACTATTACTATTGCCCACTGTCAGCTGACGTGGCAGAGCAGCTATAGGATCTGGAAGGATCCCGACCATATTCCATATTCCATATCCCACTGATTCTGCATTATGGTGAGTTGAACTATTTAATTTTATATAACAATGTAATAATGCGCTTCATCATCCTGACACCATAACAATCATGGTGCCGGGATGATTGAAGCGCGAACACCAGGTGTTTGGAGTATCTTTATCTGCTGATTGTTAAACTTTCTGAAATACACATATTGCTATTGTTGTATAGGATCTGGGCCTGTTGTCCCTCCATCCCTTTCTTTTTTTCGCTCTCTTTCTCCCTTTGTTTCTCCCCTCGATCCCTCTTTCATCTCAGACTCTAACCATGAAATGGAGCTTAGTTATGTAGCATGAGGCTGTATATTCTGCAATAGTTAAATTTTTGGTAAACTCATTCAATGAATCCAAGCTCTGCAAGCTGAGATAACACGCACTGCATTGATGCATTCACACAATTTCACAGTAACCATGAGATAAAACAAAGTTCAGGAATATTCCTTAATCCCATTGTTTTGCAAATCTATGTACACTACAAACTGTATGATTGAGCCCAGGTTCACATTGGAGCAATTTGGCATGCGATTTGACATGTCACCAATTCGGACGGCGGGTATTGCCAGCAATGGCACCGTCTGAATCGGTGCAGCGCTGCGAAGTACTACTTTTGGTAACTTCAGGGGACGATTTGCATAGACATCTGTGCAGAAACCCGCACAGATATCGGTCAAATCACCCCTGAAGGCGGACTGTATTGCCGGGTTGAAATCGTTTTCTAACCAGCAGCAGTGTGAACCTGGGCTCAATTGGTTCTGATATCGCTGTTTTACTAACCTGACAGCTTATTATTCTAAATGGGAAACCTTCATTTTGTTTGTAAATATTAAAGATTCTAAATAGCGGCAAGAATAAGTTCTTACATTTAAAGAGCACCTGTCATTTCAGATCCATCATGGCAGCACCTGTTAGCGGGCATCCACTCACCTGCTGCCACCACGTCCCTCACCTTGTTGTGTCACTGCCACATCACCAGCTGTCCCATTAAAGTGAATAGGACCGTCGGTGAAAATAAATAAAAATACATTTATAAATCTAAAGTATATATATATATAACGCTTACCACCCTCTCCTCCTTGTCTTTCAGCTCCTCACAGGAGGAAAGGGCACACCCAGCTCTATATGCCCGTACCCTCCTGTGTGGGGAGGTTGAGCGGTGTTGTGATCGGTCTCCGCAGCCAGATTCTCCCTCCGAATGGTTCTTATCTCTATAGCTAATAAAGACAAGTCTCTATTTCCCCCAATGACTTCAATGTCCACACCAGCTGCAACTCCAACGTAGAGTTTATTTCTCTTAGACAACAGTCTCTGATAAGAAAGGTTGGAGAGAGAACAGGACAGCATAAGGTGTGGGAGAGGTCCAGGCACAAACGTAATACACTTCACTGCTCGGCTTAGTCCCCTTGGATAGTCTCCCTAGATAGGGACTAGCAGCCAAAATGGTACTCGAACTGTTCACCCAATCACTATTCAACTGGCACACAGGTCTCTGCCACAGACCTGGTGAACTTGGTCTCTGCCACAGACCTGGTGAACTTGGTCTCTGCCACAGACCTGGTGAACTTGATTTTCAAAGCTTGGCCTCTTTGTAAGGAGAAGACATCCCTCCAGAGAGTTACCGGGCCCCTTCCTTCACTGTGACTTCTCACCAGTCCCTCGGAACGGTCCTCCCCCGGCCTCCTCGTCTAAGATGCGGGTCCCCTCGCAAGGTGGCACCCTGGGATTCCTCGATCCTTGACGGGCCCCAGCCGAAGGTGCTGGGCCCCAGGCCTTCAGTTGCAGCCCCAGGGCTAAAGGTGCCTGGGACTGATTCACCGACCTCTGCCCCTGGGCCAAAGGTGCCCAGGGCGGACAGGAACACACACTCCCTGGGAGTAGGACTCCCGACGACGAACAAACCCTCAACAGGCAGCGTCTGCCCCTTTTATATCCTCTCCCAGCATACACAGCAGACCGACCACTCCCACTGTATGGTTGCCGAGAGGGGACACACAAGGCACAGCACTGTAACAGCAGTTCAACCCTGGCCCACTATGGCAGCGCCACCTGCAGGCCACAGGGAACAGTACACTGATACTCTTCCTGCAGACAAAATGGTTGATAATGTCCTAACAATTTAGGTGTTTGAGCACAACTACCACTCAAACACTACCCCTAAATTTAGGACCCCGCTACATATAAGTATACTAATAACAGATATTTTATTTTTATTCAAAGTGTTGTTCTTGGTTAAAACAGGTAGTGAGGAAGCAACATAATGCCTCCTCACCACCTATCAAACACCCTCTTAAAAGCGATCCACCGTGGATCCCTCTTCAGAGGGGGACACTTGTGTAAATGAGCTCTTCTGCTGTGAACATAGGCGTGCGCACAGGGTGTGCCCAGGCACACCCTAATCACCTCATGCGCATTAGTGTTATCGCTCTGTGTAGCAACAGGAACATGAGAAAGATCTCCCTCTTACCGGTTCTGCCATAAGAGAAGTGTTTATGCTCTTCTCTTTCACTGTGCCAGCAGGGAGATCAATGTGTCAGGGTCATATATATGTAGATACATACACATGCATGTGTGTTTGAGCTTAAGGGTGCACACCCTAATGCATTAGGCTGCGCACACCTATGGCTGTGAACAGCACATCACCCTCTCTATTGGTCCTGAGTAGTGATGAGCCGAACACCCCCGGGTTCGGTTCGCACCAGAACCCGCGAACGGACCGAAAGTTCGAACGAACATTAGAACCCTATTAAATACAATGGATGCGAACGTTCGAATTCTAAAGTGCTAATTATAAAAACTATTATGCATGTTATTGTCCTAAAAAGGGTTTGGGAACCCGGGTTCTGCACCAGGGGACATGTATCAATGCAAAAATAAGTTTTAAAAACGGTCGTTTTCCGGGAGCAGTCATTTTAATGATGCATAAAGTGAAAAAAAAAAGTCAAATATTCCTTTAAATATCGTACCTGGGGGGTGTCTAAAGTATGCCTGTGAAGTGCCACGTGTTTCCCGTGTTTAGAACTGTCCCTGCACAAAATGACACTTCTAAAGGAAAAAAAAGCCATTTAAAACTGCTTGCGGCTTTAATGTAATGTCTGGTCCCGGTAATATGGATGAAAATCTTTAAGAAAAATGGCATAGCTACCCCATGACCCCCCCCCTACCCCAGCCCATTACCAGCCCCTTTGGGTCTTGTATGGATATTAAGGGGAACCCCGCACATAAAATAAAAAAGGCCCTATATACTCTGAACAGCCGTATACAGGCGGTGCATACAAGACAGGGACTGTAGGTTTGTTCTTATGTAGAATCTGTTTGTAATTTTGAACAGGTACATTGTTGAAGTGTAGCTCCAGACCAAAAATCTATTTTTAAACTTTTTGGAAAACATAGGTAAGGGTTATCACCCCTGTAACATTTGTTTTGCTGTCTGTGCCCCTGTTCAGAACATTTCACCTCACTTTCCGTCCTAATGACAACTGTTTTTGAAATGTGGTGTTTTTCTTGAAACAAGGATTGCTGATAAAGCATCAGTACAGAGGAGACACCTTTCTCCCATATTTATTCTTACAGGAGAGAATTTTCCTTCCTAGTGGTAGATTTCCTCTCACTTCCTGTTGTCTTCTTGCGTTTGCAAGTAGGAGTCGTTTGTAAGTTGGATGTTTGAAAGTAGGGACCTGCCGTATATACTCTGCAGAAATAGGCCCCTTAGTTGTTGGTGTTGGCACAACACTGTAAGCACTCACAGTTACTCTTGGTTGGTGCTGGAACGCCCTGCTGTCAACTATTATATCAGGAATTTTAATTACATATAATTGTTGAACAGTGGTAGTAAAAATTGGGCCTTTGATGGTGGTGCTGGTGCCACAACACTGTAAGCCCTGACAGTTACTCTTGGTGGGTGCAGCAATGGGCCCTGCTGTGAATTATTAGATCAAGAATTGTAATTACATGCCCCTGTTGAACAGGGGCTGAAAAATTGGGCCTTAGGCACTGGTGGCACAACACTGCAACCCTTCACAGATACTGTACTTGGAGCACAGCAATGAGCCCTGTTGCAAAGTATTGCTTCAAAAATTGTAATGACACGCCCCTGTTAAACAGGGGCTGAAAAATTGGGCCTTAGGCACTGGTGGCACAACACTGCAACTCCTCACAGATACTGTACTTGGAGCACAGCAATGAGCCCTGTTGCAAAGTATTGCTTCAAAAATTGTAATTACACGCCCCTGTTAAACAGGGGCTGAAAAATTGGGCGTTAGGCACTGGTGGCGGCACCCATAAACAAAAATGATCTTCCAAGCTATCATCATCAATCGTATCATTGAGGACTCGGAGGAGGAGGATAGCCAGTCAACATAACAGCACAGGCACTCAGCATCAGCATCAGTCTTGAAGGGATGTGACATTTTAAAATCAATTAGTCTGTTATATCAGCATCAGGTGTGTGGTAGCTGGTGGTGATCCAAGACTGGTTCATCTTGATGAAAGTCAGTCGATCAACCGAGTCGGTGGACAGGCGCACCCTGTGATCCGTGACAAATCCTCCAGCAGCACTGAATGTGCGTTCCGAAAGAACGCTGGATGCAGGACAGGCCAGTAGCTCAATTGCATACTGTGCAAGCTCTGGCCAGTGATCCATCCTCAAGACCCAGTAAGCCAGAGGATTTTCGGTGGGGAAGGTGTCCAAGTCTGACCTTGCCCCTAGATATTCCTGCACCATGTTTATCAGACGCTGGCGATGGTTGCTGGAACCGATCATACTTTGGGGCTGCGGACTAAAGAATTGTCTGAACGCATCGGTCAGACGGCCACCTTCCCCACCGCTCCTTCTTTGACTGGCCGAAGCCTCAGCAACTCGTTGTCCAGGACCAGGAGTTTGCAACCTCCCAGTCTCTGGGAACGCGTTGCACAGACCTTTCTGCAAGGCCTCCCGGAGTTGTCTCATCCTCTGCTCCCTCTGCGACGGTAACATAAGGTCCGCAACCTTACCCTTGTACCGTGGATCAAGGAGAGTGGCCAGCCAGTAATGGTCCCTCTCCTTGATCCGAAGAATACGAGGATCCTTCCGCAGACTTTGCAGGATCAGGGAGGCCATGCAGCGTAGGTTTGCTGAGGCATTCGCTCCGGAGTCCTCTGGGTCACTAAGGACGACATGATCCGCAGCCACCTCCTCCCAGCCACGTACAAGTCCACTGGTTTCTTGGGACTGTAAATCATCCCTAAAAGACTGCTGCTGATGATGCTGAGTGCCAGCCTCCACCTCCATGCTGACACAATCCTCCTCCTCCTCCTCCTCCTCCTCCTCCTCTTCCTGTGCGATGGGTGGGACAGAAGGAACACTGTCTGGGTAAAGGGGGCCTTGAGAGGCAAGGAAGTCCTCCTCTTCCTGCCTCTGTTCTGCCTCAAGTGCCCTGTCCATTATTCCACGCAGCGTGTGCTCCAACAGGTGGACAAGAGGTACAGTGTCACTGATGCATGCACTGTCACTGCTCACCATCCTCGTGGCCTCCTCAAATGGTGCCAGGACAGTGCATGCATCCCTGATCATGCCCCACTGGCGTGGAGAAAAAAAACCAAGCTCCCCTGACCCTGTCCTGGTGCCGTAGTCGCACATGTACTCATTGATGGCCCTCTGCTGCGTGTGCAGCCGCTGCAGCATGGCCAACGTTGAGTTCCACCTGGTGGGCATGTCACATATAAGGCGGTTCTTGGGCAGGTTCAACTCCTTTTGCAGCTCAGCCAGGCGAGCACTGGCATTATAAGATCTGCGGAAATGCACACAGACTTTCCTGGCCTGCCTCAGGACATCCTGTAAGCCCGGGTACCTGCCCAAGAAGCGCTGCACCACCAGGTTAAGGACGTGAGCCACACAGGGCACATGGGTCAGTTGTCCCTGTCGGAGGGCGGAGAGGAGGTTGGTGCCATTGTCGCAAACCACCATTCCTGGCTTAAGCTGGCGTGGCGTCAACCACCTCTCGGCCTGGCCCTGCAGAGCAGACAGGACCTCTGCCCCAGTGTGGCTTCTGTCCCCCAAACACACCAGCGCAAGCACGGCATGGCATCTTTTTGCCTGCGTACTTGCGTAGCCCCGTGAACGGCTACGGAGCACCGCTGGTTCATAGGACAAACCACAGGAAGAGGCCATGGAGGAAGAAGAAGAGGAGGGGGTGGAGGAGAGAGGTGTGTCACAACCAGTAGTAGCATTTTGGAGGCGTGGCGGTGGGACAACCTCCAACACTACTGCACCTTGTCCTGAATCCTTCCCAGCTGCCAAAAGAGTGACCCAATGGGCCGTGAAAGAAAGGTAACGTCCCTGTCCATGCCTGCTGGACCATGAGTCAGCGGTAATATGCACCTTACCGCTGACCGCCCTGTCCAGCGAGGCCAAGACATTGCCTTCCACATGCCGGTAGAGAGCCGGAATAGCCTTCCGTGAGAAAAAGTGGCGTTTGGGAACCTGCCACTGAGGAACCGCACATTGCACAAACTCACGGAAGGGGGCCGAGTCTACCAACTGAAAAGGCAGCAGTTGAAGCGCTAGCAATTTAGCCAAGCTAGCATTCAACCGCTGGGCATGTGGATGGCTGGGAGTGAACTTCTTTCGACGGTCCAGCAGCTGGGGCAGGGAAATTTGCCTGCTAGAATCGGACGTCGGTGTACTGCTAGCAGAGTGGGCGCAAGTACTTGGCTGTGACACACCTAATTCTACACCTTCATTCCTCTCAGTGCATGTTTCAGAGAGGACTGAAGTTATAGTGGGGTTGGAGATCCCAGCTGATGCGGTGCAAGGAGAGGTCCGCTTTGTTCTTTGGTGTGGGTCTTTGAGGTAGGCTTGCCAACGAGCTGCATGGCAGGTCAACATATGTCTGGTCAGGCATGTGGTACCCAAGCGGCTGATGTTTTGGCCACGCGATATACGCTTGAGACATATGTTGCAAACAGCAGCTGTGCGATCTGATGCACTAGCCTCAAAAAAGGCCCACACCAAAGAACTTTTTGAATGACGGGCAGAGGCAGCGCCCTGCACAGGCGGAGCTCTGCGGTGTGATTCCGTCGGTGTACTGCCCTTACGCTGGCCACCAAAGGGCATCCTGCCTCGTTGGAGATGTGCCTCCTCCTCATCCTCCTCCTCCTCCTCTCTCCTATTAGGCACCCACGTGGAGTCATTGACCTCATCATCCCCTCCCTCCTCATCACTGGAGCCAATCTGGCAGTATGCTGCAGCTGCTGGAACATGACTGCCAGATTGGTGTCCTTCTTGAGCATCCCCTCTGTCTGCTCTCACGCTACTGCCTTCCTCTAGCTGGGTTTCATCATCAGACCCTTCGAAACGCTGGGCATCCTCCTGGAGCATGTACCCAACACTGTGCTGAAACAGTTCGGGGGACTCCTCAGGAGGAGGACATGGTGGGTCTAGGGAAGGAGTGACTGATGATTTGTCTGACATTGATACCAGGGAAGACGACGCTTTGGCAGCTGCTTTTCCAGTACCCTGAGCCTGGGTGAGAGAGGATGAGGAGGAGGAGGAGGGCTTGGTCATCCACTCTACCAAGTCTTCGGCATGATGTGGCTCAACATGTCCAGCTGCCGAAAAGAAGGACAAGCGTGTCCCATGGCCATGTGCTGATGACAATGCACCGCGTCCACGACCAGCACTGTTGCCCCCAGACACAGAGCCTGCTTGCCCTCTTTTATTGCCTCCTGACTGTCTGCCTCTCCTTGTTTGCCTTCCAGACATTCTAATAGATGGCCTGCAGGGAGATGGGAAAAAAGCAATAAGGGCTACCTTCAGGTGTCCTTCTCTGTCCCTTGAAACAAGGACTTTCACAGTGAAAGAAACTGACACTGTCCCTACCTAGAGTTTTCTGTCCCTAGAATAAATGTTTTTTTTTAATCACAATATAGCACAAGGACAATTCACTCAATGTCTCTCCAGGTCCCTGGAAACAAGGACTTGCAGAGTGAAAGAAACTGACACTGTCCCTACCTAGAGTTTTCTGTCCCTAGAATAAATGTTTTTTTTAAGCACAATATAGCACAAGGACAATTAACTCGCTGTCCTTACAGGTCCCTGGAAACAAGGACTTGCAGAGTGAAAAAAAAAAAACACTCTCCCTACCTACAGTTTTCTGTCCCTAGAAAAAATGTTTTTTTTAAGCAAAATATAGCACAAGGACAATTAACTCACTGTCCTTACAGGTCCCTGGAAACAAGGACTTGCAGAGTGAAAGAAAAAAAACACTCTCCCTACCTACAGTTTTCTGTCCCTAGAAAAAATGTTTTTTTTAATCACAATATAGCACAAGGAAAATTAACTCACTGTCCTTACAGGTCCCTGGAAACAAGGACTTGCAGAGTGAAAGAAAAAAAACACTCTCCCTACCTACAGTTTTCTGTCCCTAGAAAAAATGTTTTTTTTAAGCACAATATAGCACAAGTAAAATTAACTCACTGTCCTTACAGGTCCCTGGAAACAAGGACTTGCAGAGTGAAAGAAAAAAAACACTCTCCCTACCTACAGTTTTCTGTCCCTAGAAAAAATGTTTTTTTTAATCACAATATAGCACAAGGAAAATTAACTCACTGTCCTTACAGGTCCCTGGAAACAAGGACTTGCAGAGTGAAAGAAACTGACACTGTCCCTACCTAGAGTTTTCTGTCCCTAGAATAAATGTTTTTTTTAATCACAATATAGCACAAGGAAAATTAACTCACTGTCCTTACAGGTCCCTGGAAACAAGGACTTGCAGAGTGAAAGAAACTGACACTGTCCCTACCTAGAGTTTTCTGTCCCTAGAATAAATGTTTTTTTTAAGCACAATATAGCACAAGGACAATTAACTCACTGTCCTTACAGGTCCCTGGAAACAAGGACTTGCAGAGTGAAAGAAAAAAAACACTCTCCCTACCTACAGTTTTCTGTCCCTAGAAAAAATGTTTTTTTTAATCACAATATAGCACAAGGAAAATTAACTCACTGTCCTTACAGGTCCCTGGAAACAAGGACTTGCAGAGTGAAAGAAACTGACACTGTCCCTACCTAGAGTTTTCTGTCCCTAGAATAAATGTTTTTTTTAATCACAATATAGCACAAGGAAAATTAACTCACTGTCCTTACAGGTCCCTGGAAACAAGGACTTGCAGAGTGAAAGAAACTGACACTGTCCCTACCTAGAGTTTTCTGTCCCTAGAATAAATGTTTTTTTTAAGCACAATATAGCACAAGGACAATTAACTCACTGTCCTTACAGGTCCCTGGAAACAAGGACTTGCAGAGTGAAAAAAAAAAACACTCTCCCTACCTACAGTTTTCTGTCCCTAGAAAAAATGTTTTTTTTAAGCACAATATAGCACAAGGACAATTAACTCACTGTCCTTACAGGTCCCTGGAAACAAGGACTTGCAGAGTGAAAGAAAAAAAACACTCTCCCTACCTAGAGTTTTCTGTCCCTAGAAAAAATGTTTTTTTTAATCACAATATAGCACAAGGAAAATTAACTCACTGTCCTTACAGGTCCCTGGAAACAAGGACTTGCAGAGTGAAAGAAAAAAAACACTCTCCCTACCTACAGTTTTCTGTCCCTAGAAAAAATGTTTTTTTTAATCACAATATAGCACAAGGAAAATTAACTCACTGTCCTTACAGGTCCCTGGAAACAAGGACTTGCAGAGTGAAAGAAACTGACACTGTCCCTACCTAGAGTTTTCTGTCCCTAGAATAAATGTTTTTTTTAATCACAATATAGCACAAGGAAAATTAACTCACTGTCCTTACAGGTCCCTGGAAACAAGGACTTGCAGAGTGAAAGAAACTGACACTGTCCCTACCTAGAGTTTTCTGTCCCTAGAATAAATGTTTTTTTTAAGCACAATATAGCACAAGGACAATTAACTCACTGTCCTTACAGGTCCCTGGAAACAAGGACTTGCAGAGTGAAAGAAAAAAAACACTCTCCCTACCTACAGTTTTCTGTCCCTAGAAAAAATGTTTTTTTTAATCACAATATAGCACAAGGAAAATTAACTCACTGTCCTTACAGGTCCCTGGAAACAAGGACTTGCAGAGTGAAAGAAACTGACACTGTCCCTACCTAGAGTTTTCTGTCCCTAGAATAAATGTTTTTTTTAATCACAATATAGCACAAGGACAATTAACTCACTGTCCTTACAGGTCCCTGGAAACAAGGACTTGCAGAGTGAAAGAAACTGACACTGTCCCTACCTAGAGTTTTCTGTCCCTAGAATAAATGTTTTTTTTAAGCACAATATAGCACAAGGACAATTAACTCACTGTCCTTACAGGTCCCTGGAAACAAGGACTTGCAGAGTGAAAGAAAAAAAACACTCTCCCTACCTACAGTTTTCTGTCCCTAGAAAAAATGTTTTTTTTAATCACAATATAGCACAAGGAAAATTAACTCACTGTCCTTACAGGTCCCTGGAAACAAGGACTTGCAGAGTGAAAGAAACTGACACTGTCCCTACCTAGAGTTTTCTGTCCCTAGAATAAATGTTTTTTTTAATCACAATATAGCACAAGGACAATTAACTCACTGTCCTTACAGGTCCCTGGAAACAAGGACTTGCAGAGTGAAAGAAACTGACACTGTCCCTACCTAGAGTTTTCTGTCCCTAGAATAAATGTTTTTTTTAAGCACAATATAGCACAAGGACAATTAACTCACTGTCCTTACAGGTCCCTGGAAACAAGGACTTGCAGAGTGAAAGAAACTGACACTGTCCCTACCTAGAGTTTTCTGTCCCTAGAATAAATGTTTTTTTTAAGCACACTATAGCAGAAGCACAAAACACACTGACACTCTCCCTACCTATCCTTCTCTTTCCCTAAACTAAAGGAATCCAGGTTAAGCAAGAAAGAAATAACAGTCACTGTCCCTGCCTATGCTACTCTATCCCTGCTCCGGAACACACTACACTAGGCCGCCGTGCTGGCGGCCTTTTATAGTGTGGGGCGTGTACTAAACACCCTCAGCAATAATTGGCCACAGGCATCCTGCCTGTGGCCAATCATTGCTCTCCTCGCTGCCGGCGCTGTGATTGGCCAAGCATGCGGGGTCACAGTGCATGCTTGGCCAATCACAGCGCCTGGATGACACTGCGATGGCGTAGTGCATTGTGGGCCGTTCGCGTCACTCGAATTTGGCGCGAACGGCCCAAATCGTTCGATCTTCGACGAACGATCGAACAGCCAATGTTCGAGTCGAACGTATGTTCGACTCGAACACGAAGCTCATCCCTAGTCCTGAGGACTGTTCATTTTCAATCGTAAACATTTACAGATAACGAATGTTATGGAAAATCACGCGTTGTGTGCCGCTTTAGTGAATTGACTCATACAGGTCGCAGGCTGATAACGATCGGTTATAATGTTGGCTGTGTGCGATGTTTCTCCTCGCCTGTCCTCTAGCAGGGTCACATGACTGCAGCGTCATCACATCACATGACCTGTGGAACAGAGATTGAACAAAGTAGGAAGTCAGGATACAAGCAGGCATGTCTTCCATCAGCAGTGGCTATACAGGGGATCAGACCAGCGATCACCACAGGTAATTCTGCTTCACAGATTACAAAGCTGACAGTTGCAAAGCTGCAGGAATCCAATTTATTTTGGTATGCTGCTAATAATTACCAGACCTAAAAGAGATTGTGTGTCCTTTAATTCGTGTTCTGTTTACTAAGTGAAAGCGGAACTTAGGGGCGTTCACACTATGTGCACTTACCTGTGTTATTCCTCGTGGATGAACGTAGGTAACTGCAATGACACGTAGAAAACAATCTTTCTATGTGTCATATTCACACCAGAGCGCCGTGTTTATCTGCATTCCAGAGATGTGTGATATTAGGCACCGCGTTTACGTAATATTGCACAGGAACGCACATAAACAGGTGTAAACGAAACGCACCTCTCACCCACAACAGCTAGGTCAGGGGAAAGAGGACTTTTAGAAAAGGATCATGCAGAAAAATGTGGGAAAAAAAAGAAGCATGGAAATACACATATAAACACACATAAAGCCGTGCCAAAATGCAGTTTACTGCAGGTGCGTTTTTATGTGCATTGTGGTGTGAATGGGCCCTGAAGGTAACCATTAAAAAACTGTAATTTATTTATTGCAGGAAAGACACTAACAATCACTAAGGTTGGGTTCACTTACACTATATTGTCAAAAGTATTGGGACACTTGCCTTTATATGAACTTTAATGGCATCCCAGTCTAATGCCGCGTACACACGATCATTTTTCTCGTCGGGAAAAATGACATTTTTTCCTTTGGACGAGAAAAACTATCATCTGTGGGCTTTTTGCAGTTTTTCCCGACGGGAAAAACGGCATTAATCACGATGAGAAAAATTAGAACATGTTCTAATTTTTCTCGTCGTTTTTCCTGACATTAGGGAAACACTGCCGCGGAGCCCATAGACGATCGTTTTTCTCGTCATTTTAAAAAATGACGAGAAAAATGACTGTGTGTGGGGAACAAGCTGTTCCCTCGTTTAAAATGTCATTATTCACGGCGGTTTTTAAACCGCCGTGAATAATGATCGTGTGTACGCGGCATTAGGCTGGGTTCACACTATAGCAATGTCAGGCATAGCATGGGATTCGCAACCGCACTGCTGTGCAGATCACATGTGATGTAAATTCAGCCCTACATTTTATGGGGCTGAATTTGCATCTCATTCAGACCAAAATCGCACAGGACCCTTTTTTTTGTCAGTGCCAGAATCGGATTGCATGGGTGTTCGATTCCTGTCCGAATTCACAGTTTGCCCTGCGATCTGCAAACCAATCTAGGGTAAGGTGACCAGATTTTTAAAATTAAATCTGGGGACATATTTTTCTTTTACTAGTAATGGCGGCAATCATCCGACTCTCTGCCCATCGCCGCTGCCGCCCGCCTCACAGCCTGTCAAGTCTTACTCTCCGGGCCCCGGCTACTACTGGGTAGGGATGAGCCGAACACCCCCGGGTTCGGTTCGCACCAGAACCCGCGAACGGACCGAAAGTTTGCACGAGCGTTAGAACCCTATTAAATACAATGGATGCGAACGTTCGGAATCTAAAGTGCTAATTATAACGACTAATATGCATGTTATTGTCCTAAAAAGGGTTCGGGGACCCGGGTTCTACACCAGGGGACATGTATCAATGAAAAAAGAAGTTTTAAAAACGGCCGTTTTTCGGGAGCAGTTATTTTAATGATGCATAAAGTGAAAAAAAAAAGTCAAATATTCCTTTAAATATTGTACCTGGGGGGTGTCTAAAGTATGCCTGTGAAGTGCCACGTGTTTCCCGTGTTTACAACTGTCCCTGCACAAAATTACATTTCTAAAGGAAAAAAAAGCCATTTAAAACTGCTTGCGGCTTTAATATAATGCCTGGTCCCGGTAATATGGATGAAAATCTTTGAGAAAAATGGCATAGCTATCCCATCACACCCCCCCACCCCAGCCCATTACCAGCCCCTTTGGGTCTTGTATGGATATTAAGGGGAACCCCGCACACAAAATAAAAAAAGCCCTATATACTCTGAACAGCCGTATACAGGCGGTGCATACAAGACAGGGACTGTAGGTTTGTTCTTATGTAGAATCTGTTTGTAATTTTGAACAGGTACATTGTTTAAGTGTAGCTCCAGCCAAAAAAATCTATTTTTAAGCTTTTTGGAAAACATAGGGAAGGGTTATCACCCCAGTAACATTTGTTTTGCTGTCTGTGCCCCTGTTCAGAACATTTCACCTCACTTTCCGTCCCAATGACAAATGTTTTTGAAAAGTGGGGTTTTTATTGAAACAAGGATTGGTGATAAAGCATCAGTAGAGAGGAGACACCTTTTTCCCATATTAACTCTTACAGGAGAGAATTTCCCTTCCTAGGGGTAGATTTCCTCTCACTTCCTGTTGTCTCCTTTCGTTTGCAAGTAGGAGTCGTTTGTAAGTTGGATGTTTGAAAGTAGGGGCCTACCGTATATACTCTGCTGAAATTTGCCCCTTACATGTTGGTGTTGCCACAACACTGTAAGCCCTCACAGTTACTCTTGGTGGGCGCATGAATGGGCCCTGCTGTGAATTATTAGATCAAGAATTGTAATTACATGCCCCTGTTAAACAGGGGCAGAAAAATTGGGCCTTAGGCACTGGTGCCACAACACTGCAACCCCTCACAGATACTGTACTTGGAGCACAGCAATGAGCCCTGTTGCAAAGTATTGCATCAAAAATTGTAATTACACGCCCCTGTTAAACAGGGGCTGAAAAATTGGGCCTTAGGCACTGGTGCTGGTGCCACGACACTGCAACCTCTCCCAGATACTCTAGTTGGAGAGCAGGAATGAGCCCTGCTGCAAAGCATTGCATAAAAAATTGTAATTACATGCCCCTGTTAAACAGGGGCTGAAAAATTGGGCCTTAGGCACTGGTGCTGGTGCCACGACACTGCAACCTCTCCTAGATACTCTAGTTGGAGTGCAGGAATGAGCCCTGCTGCAAAGCATTGCTTAAAAAAATGTAATTACATGCCCCTGTTAAACAGGGGCTGAAAAATTGGGCCTTAGCCACTGGTGGCGGCACCCAGAAACAAAAATGTTCTTCCAAGCTATCATCATCAATCGGATCATTGAGGAGGAGGAGGAGGATAGTCAGTCAACATAACAGGACAGTCACTCAGCATCAGCATCAGTCTTGAAGGGATGTGACATTTGAAAATAAATTAGTCTGTTATATCAGCTTCAGGTGTTTGGTAGCTGGTGGTGATCCAAGACTGGTTCATCTTTATGAAGGTCAGTCGATCAACCGAGTCAGTGGACAGGCACACCCTGTGATCCGTGACAAATCCTCCAGCAGCACTGAATGTGCGTTCTGAAAGAACGCTGGATGCAGGACAGGCCAGTAGCTCAATTGTATACTGTGCAAGCTCTGGCCAGTGATCCATCCTCAAGATCCAGTAAGCCAGAGGATTTTCGGTGGGGAAGGTGTCCAAGTCTGACCTTGCCCCTAGATATTCCTGCACCATGTATATCAGATGCTGGCGATGGTTGCTGGAACCGATCATACCTTGGGGCTGCGGACTAAAGAATTGTCTGAACGCATCGGTCAGACGGCCACTTTCCCCACCGCTCCTTCTTTGACTGACCGAAGCCTCAGCAACTCGTTGTCCAGGACCAGGAGTTTGTAACCTCCCAGTCTCTGGGAACGCGTTGCACAGACCTTTCTGTAAGGCCTCCCAGAGTTGTCTCATCCTCTGCGACGGTAAGATAAGGTCCGCAACCTTACCCTTGTACCGTGGATCAAGGAGAGTGGCCAGCCAGTAATGGTCCCTCTCCTTGATCCGAAGAATACGAGGATCCTTCCGCAGACTTTGCAGGATCAGGGAGGCCATGCAGCGTAGGTTAGCTGAGGCATTCGGTCCGGAGTCCTCTGGGTCACTAAGGACGACATGATCCGCAGCCTCCTCCTCCCAGCCACGTACAAGTCCACGGGTTTCTTGGGACTGTAAATCATCCCTAAAAGACTGCTGCTGATGATGCTGAGTGCCAGGCTCCACCTCCATGCTGACACAATCCTCTTCCTCCTCCTCCTCTTCCTGTGCGATGGGTGGGACAGAAGGAACACTGTCTGGGTAAAGGGGGCCTTGAGAGGCAAGGAAGTCCTCCTCTTCCTGTCTCTGTTCTGCCTCAAGTGCCCTGTCCATTATTCCATGCAGCATATGTTCCAACAGGTGGACAAGAGGTACAGTGTCACTGATGCATGCACTGTCACTGCTCACCATCCTCGTGGCCTCCTCAAATGGTGCCAGGACAGTGCATGCATCCCTGATCATGCACCACTGGCGTGGTGAAAAAAACCTGAGCTCCCCTGACCCTGTCCTGGTGCCGTAGTCGCACAGGTACTCATTGATGGCCCTCTGCTGCGTGTGCAGCCGCTGCAGCATGGCCAACGTTGAGTTCCACCTGGTGGGCATGTCACATATAAGGCGGTTCTTGGGTAGGTTCAACTCCTTTTGCAGCTCAGCCAGGCGAGCACTGGCATTATAAGATCTGCGGAAATTCACACAGACTTTCCTGGCCTGCCTCAGGAAATCCTGTAAGCCCGGGTACCTACCCAAGAACCGCTGCACCACCAGGTTAAGGACGTGAGCCACACAGGGCACATGGGTCAGTTGTCCCTGTCGGAGGGCGGAGAGGAGGTTGGTGCCATTGTCGCAAACCACCATTCCTGGCTTAAGCTGGCGTGGCGTCACCTCTCGGCCTGCCCCTGCAGAGCAGACAGAACCTCTGCCCCAGTGTGGCTCCTGTCCCCCAAACACACCAGCGCAAGCACGGCATGGCATCTTTTTGCCTGCGTACTTGCGTAGCCCCTTGAACGCCTACGGAGCACCGCTGGTTCCGGGGACAAAGCACAGGAAGAGGCCATGGAGGAAGAAGAAGAGGAGGGGGTGGAGGAGAGAGGTGTGTCACAACCAGTAGTAGCATTTTGGAGGCGTGGCGGCGGAACAACCTCCAACACTACTGCACCTTGTCCTGCATCCTTCCCAGCTGCCAAAAGAGTGACCCAATGGGCCGTGAAAGAAAGGCAACGTCCCTGTCCATGCCTGCTGGACCATGAGTCAGCGGTAATATGCACCTTACCGCTGACCGCCCTGTCCAGCGAGGCCAAGACATTGCCTTCCAGAGAGGACTGAAGGTATAGTGGGGTTGGAGATCCCAGCTGATGCGGTGCAAGGAGAGGTCCGCTTTGTTCTTTGGTGTGGGTCTTTAAGGTAGGCTTGCCAACGAGCTGCATGGCAGGTCAACATATGTCTGGTCAAGCATGTGGTGCCCAAGCGGCTGATTTTTTGGCCATGCGATATACGCTTGAGACATATGTTGCAAACAGCAGCTGTGCGATCTGATGCACTCGACTCAAAAAAGGCCCACACCAAAGAACTTTTTGAATAACGGGCAGAGGCAGTGCCCTGCACAGGCGGAGCTCTGCGGTGTGATTCAGTCGGTGTGCTGCCCTTACGCTGGCCCCCCGAGGGAATCCTGCCTCGTTGGAGATGTGCCTCCTCCTCATCCTCCTCCTCCTCTCTCCTATTAGGCACCCACATGGAGTCAGTGACCTCATCATCCCCCTCCCTCCTCATCACTGGAGCCAATCTGGCAGTATGCTGCAGCTGCTGGAACATGACTGCCAGATTGGTGTCCTTCTTGAGCATCCCCTCTCTCTGCTCTCACGCTACTGCCTTCCTCTAGCTGGGTATCATCATCAGACCCTTCGAAAGGCTGGGCATCCTCCTGGAGCATGTACCCAACACTGTGCTCAAACAGTTCGGGGGACTCCTCAGGAGGACATGGTGGGTCTAGGGAAGGAGTGACTGATGATGACATTGATACCAGGGAAGAGGACGCTTTGGCAGCTGCTTTGCCAGTACCCTGAGCCTGGGTGAGAGAGGATGAGGAGGGCTTGGTCATCCACTCTACCAAGTCTTCGGCATGATGCGGCTCAACACGTCCAGCTGCCGAAAAGAAGGACAAGCGTGTCCCATGGCCATGTGCTGATGACAATGAACCGCGTCCACGACCAGCACTGTTGCCCCCAGACACAGAGCCTGCTTGCCCTCCTTTTATTGTCTCGTGACTGTCTGCCTCTCTTTGTTGGCCTTCCAGACATAGCAATGGCCTGCAGGGAGATGGGAAAACCAGCAATAAGGGGTAGCTTCAGGTGTATATTTTGCAGGAAGCACACAACGCCCGCTGTAAGTGCTGCAGATGACTGCCTGTGTTACACAACAGGAAAAAACAGCAATAAGGGCTAGCTTCAGGTGTTTATTTTGCAGGAAGCACACTCCGCCCGCTGTAAGTGCTGCAAATGCCTGTTAGTGTAACACAAAAGGAAAAAAAGCTCGAGCAATAAGGGCTAGCTTCAGGTGTATAATGTGCAGGAGGCACACTCCGCCCGCTGTAAGTGCTGCAAATGCCTGTTAGTGTAACACACCAGGAAAACACAGCAATACGGGCTAGCTTCAGGTGTATATTTATATATTTAGCAGGAAGCACACTCCGCCCACTGTAAGTGCTGCAAATGCCTGTTAGTGTAACACACCAGGAAAACACAGCAATACGGGCTAGCTTCAGGTGTATAATGTGCAGGAGGCACACTCCGCCCGCTGTAAGTGCTGCAAATGCCTGTTAGTGTAACACACCAGGAAAACACAGCAATACGGGCTAGCTTCAGGTGTATATTTAGCAGGAAGCACACTCCGCCCGCTGTAAGTGCTGCAAATGCCTGTTAGTGTAACACACCAGGAAAACACAGCAATACGGGCTAGCTTCAGGTGTATACTGTGCAGGAGGCTTAGCAACAATGACACTGACACTGTCCCCTGCCTATCCTTCTCTCTCCCTGCACACAAGGTTTATCAAAGAATATGACACTGACACTCTCCCTGCCTATCCTTCTCTCTCCCTGCACACAAGGTTTAGCAAAGAATATGACACTGACACTGTCCCCTGCCTATCCTTCTCTCTCCCTGCACACAAGGTTTAGCAAAGAATATGACACTGACACTCTCCCTGCCTATCCTTCTCTCTCCCTACACACAAGAATAGCACAAAGAATAGCACAATGACACTGTCCCTGCCTATCCTTCTCTTTCCCTGCGCCGGAACACACTACACAAGGCCGCCGCGCTGGCGGCCTTTTATAGTGTGGGGCGTGTGCTAAACCCCCTGAGCTATAATTGGCCACAGGCAACCTGCCTGTGGCCAATTATGGCTCTCCTAGCTGCCGGCGCTGTGATTGGTCAAGCATGCGGGGTCACAGTGCATGCTTGGCCAATCACAGCGCCGGGATTGCACTGCGATGGCGCAGTGTATTGTGGGCCATTCGCGTCTCTCGAATTTGGCGCGAACGGCCCAAATAGTTCGATCTTCATCGAACAGCCGATGTTCGAGTCTAACGTATGTTCGACTCAAACACCGAGCTCATCCCTACTACTGGGTGTGGAGCAGAGGAAGATCACTCCACCAAGGAAGGCAAGGAGATAAGCAGGCAGGCGGGTGGCTGGGACTTGAGCCAAGGCAGAAGAACATGCGAGCGAAGCTAAATGGGCATGCGCCCGAAACTGAAGAAATATTGCCTCTGCTCCTACCAGTACATGATCATCAGAAAGGGGCACAGATAATGAAAAAAAATACACCCCCCAAGCTAGTAGGAGCGGTGGAGCGGGGGTGTGTAATTCAGATTTTTTTTTTTTATTCTGCACTGACTGTCTTTGAAATTGCCCCAGCCCCTGTTCAAATCCAATCCGGGGACAAAATCGGGGGACAGACTTGGTCCGGAGACAGTTTCCTCAATCTGGGGACTGTCCCCGGAAACCGGGGATGTCTGGTCACCCTAATCTAGGGGTGTCATTAACTTTGTATTGACACCTGCAGCGGTTCTCGGAGGGCAGTGTGAACTGCCGGTGATTCAGGTGCGATTCGGGAACCCGCACTGGATTCACAGGGTTTCCCGCATCACACCAGTATGAACCAAGCCCCAAGCCTTAGGCTCGATTCACATCTATGGATGTTGCTTTTGAGTGTTTCTGCAGTGCTTTTTGCTGTGCTTTCTACGTTTTTTTCTCAAATCGCCTTTCAAGACAACCTTGGAGAAAGCGCAGCTCCGCCTCTTTTACAGGAAACACACGTAGGCCTTTAAATCCCTCCTCTTCCACCATGGCCTCAGTTATTGTGTTTCCTCCGCCATGGTGGAAGCAGCACAGGAACCAGGGATCTGCGCTTCTCTCCAAGGTTGGAGGGGATAGGCTTTCCTTATTCGTTTTTTCTGCCTGGAGTGCAGTGACCATCCCAGCCCCCCCTCACCTCAAGCGGGGGGTGTTCCGGAGTCCCCAGTCTCACCTGCTCACGGGAGCCAAGGACCAACAGGAGGCGCAGTGTCTATGCTCCCAGAGTCCACTGACATGGCTCTGGTGGCCGGGCAGGTGCCACTGTCGGTCAGCGCCGTGTCTCGCATGTCAGTTCCGGGTCCCGGCCGGCGGGTGACGTCATGTCCGGTGACGCTGCTTCCTGTGGGGGCGTGGCACTCTTGGTTCTAAGCGCCTGGAACGCAGGGACCAGGGGGCGGGTCTTTCGACCAGCGCTTCCGTTTCCGGCCCTCGTTGATGACGCGGGACCCGGGAACATTTGAAAAAACAGAGTTTTATTCTCTGACCCCACTGCAATCTCTACTAAGATGGAGGAGAGACAGACAGCAATGGCGGAAGCAGGCGTCGCAAGCACCGGTCAGGCCCAGGTAAGGGGGCTACAGTGGTGCCTTTAATTCTGATCCTTATGGGCTTATTTTTGCAGTTTTTTTCTTGTTAATTCCTCCCTGTAGGGAGCCTGTGGCTGCTTGGTCGGAAGTTACTTCTTTCTGACCCTGCAGTTTTGGTTTGGGGTGGTTGCTATTTATTACACTGCTGGGGACACTCTCCTTTCTTGTCTGGTGGTGGTCTAATTGCACTGTGGTTTGATTTAGATTAGAACACTAGGTGAGTTTGTTATTTGTCTCGTTTCAGGAAAAAACTGTAGGGAAAACTAAACATTTAAATCCACCAAGCCAGAGGAAGTGTCCCTCCTGCAAGAACCCTCTGAGGTATTCTTGGCAAAAGGCAATGTGTAGATCATGCATTAAAGACTTGGTTGAAGAGGAAACGCCCCAACAATATAAATACTTTTTTTTCCTTAGTTCGGGAGCTTACCAGCTCACTCAGTTCAGTTAAGTCTTATCTGGTACAAAGTCCAGCAGTCCAGGCTGAACCCCAGCAACCACCATCCAGCCCAAGAGCCTCCACCTCTAGACCAGCAGAGGTGGACTCTGGGAATGAAGGGGCAGGTACTCTTCCCTCTCTCAAGGATTCAGATGATGAGGAGGAAGAAGAAGATGATAGTAGAGCCTCCAGATACAACCTGTCCTTAGAGAATGTGGACGATTTGCTAAAAGCAATTTACACTACTCTGGATATTCAGGTATTCAGGAAGAGAAAGTACAATTATCTGTCCACAATAAAATGTACCAGGGTCTGGATGATTCCAAACATAGAGTGTTCCCAGTCCATAGAGTCTTATCAGACACGATTAAAAAAGAACGGAAGTATCCTGAGAAGGGACATTTTCTTTCCAAGACCCTTAGGAGAAGGTTTCCTTTTGAAAATAAAGAACCGGAAGTTTGGAACAAGAAACCAAGAGTAGATGCTGCTTTCTCACAGGTTTCCTGACGTACAGACCTTGCTTTTGAGGACATGGGAGTATTGAAAGATGCAATGGACAAAAGGGCGGACTCCCTCCTGAAAAAGGCATGGGACTCCACATCAGCCAGTCTTAAACCTGCTATGGCCTCCACAGTGGTGGCTCGAAATCTAAAATGCTGGGTAGAAAAGCTGATGAGCCACGTAGAAGCAGGTACTCCAAGGAAAGACCTTTTGGAATCTTTCCCTCCTTATTCTGAAAGCAGTCAAGTTCATGGCTGACTCGTCAGCCGAGTCAATTAAAATGGCAGCAAGGTCCTCAGCACTGGTGAATTCAGCCAGACGAGCAGTCTGGCTAAAAACTTGGTCAGGTGACACAGCCTCCAAGATCAAGCTCTGCGGCCTACCCTTTTCACGGGATTTTCTTTTTGGACCAGACCTTGAAACAGTCCTGGACAGAACAGCCGACAAAAAGAAGGCTTTCCCCTCCGAAAAGAAGCAGACTTTTTAAAAGAATTTTTGTGCTGTTCAGCAGCCCCACAAGAATAAGGAAGACAACAAAAAGTTTTGGGTTCCCTAAACTGGGGAGAGGGAAGGGGCGGAGTTCTTTTTAGATCTCCCCCAGACCAGCCCCCCCAAAACAAGTGACAGTCTTACCCCAGTGGGGGGAAGATTGTCTGCCTTTCTTCCTCAGTGGAACCAAATGTCAGCAAGCTCCTTTGTAAAAAACATCATTGCACAGGGGTACAGGCAGGAATTTTCTAAACCCCCCCCCCCCCAGCAGATTTTATGTTACAGCCCTCCCACGGGATCAAGAAAAATGTTCCTCTATGATGAACCTGTTACAGGATCTGATCCAACAGGAAGTAATAGTTCAAGTCCCGAAACAACAGGAGGGCCGGGGGTTTTATTCTCATATATTCCTGGTGAAAAAACCTTCAGGGATATACCGACTGATTCTGAATCTAAAGATCCTAAACAGATCAATACGGTACAAACACTTTTGCATGGACACAATCCACTCCATAAAAAAATTGTTAACTCCAGACTACTTCATGGCATACCTGGATCTAAGGGACGCCTACCTACATGTACCGATAGCTCTGGCTTCACAACGGATTCTCCGCCTGGCGATCAATATAGGGACCTCAGTCTGGCATCTTCAATTCAGGGCCTTACCGTTCAGCCTATCGTCCTGCCCCAGGATATTTACAAAGATCATGGCGGAAGCCCTGGAACCTTTGAAACTGAGGGGGATCTCGGTCATTCCATATTTGGACGACCTATTGTTTTTTGCGGACTCCAGAGATCAGGTTGTGACAAATCTTCAAATGTCGCAGACTCATCTCATTAGTCTAGGTTGGCTGCTAAATCTAGAAAAGTCAAATCTAGATCCAACTCAGAAGATGAGGTTTCTGAGTTACACAATAAATTCAGTACTTCAAAAAGTGTTTCTTCCTCAGGAAAAGATAGAAAAAATCAATTCTGCAGTGAGTCAGATTCAGACGAATCTCTTGATCTCAATCCGATCAGCCATGGCAGTGTTGGGTCTTCTCACAGCCTTGATCCCAGCTGTATGGTGGGCGAGATTGCATTCCAGACCCCTCCAGATGAACATCTTACAGGTTTGGTCACACCAGGAGTCGCTGGAAAAGCGCTTCAAACTAACATTGAATGTAAAACGAGCACTCTGGTGGTGGAGGGACTCAACCAATCTGACAAAGGGTCTCTCATGGATCTTTCCTCTGGACAAACGTCTAACAGGCACAAGTTCCTAGGGTTGGGGAGCCCATCTGGACGGTCAAACCGCACAAGGGACTTGGTCCATAGCAGAAGCCAGAAAATCATCAAACTGGCGGGAACTAAAAGCCATCTTCCTGAGTCTCCTTGCTTTTCAACAACCAGTGAAGGGACATCATGTACACATCCTGTCAGACGCCACGACAGCGGTAGCTTACATGCTCAAACAAGGAGGAACCAGGAGCAGAGGTCTCATGGAACTAGCCAGTCAGTTATTGTCCTGGGCGGAACTAAATGTGACCTCCTTATCAGCAGTCCATCTAAAAGGATCTCAGAATCTGCTAGCGGACCTTCTAAGCAGAAGAAGTGTGGTGGAGTCTGAACCAGGAGATTTTCACCATGATCTCCAAAGAGTGGGGGCAACCTCAAGTAGACCTGTTTGCCAGCCAGCAAAATTCAAAGATTCAGGAACTTTTCTCTCTCCACAGAGGGGACCAGGCTGTAGGCATGGATGCTCTAGCACACCCATGACATTACCATTACCAGCTGTGTTACGCCTTTCCCCCCTTTCCTCTAATTCCATTAGTCCTAAGAAAATTCAGGGAAGAAAATATCAACTTAATCCTGATCACTCCCTATTGGCCAAAAAGTCCTTGGTTTGCGACACTCCCAAACTTGGCTGCAAAACCTCCATGGAAACTACCATCCAGGAAGGACCTACTAACACAGGGCTCTGTGAACCATCCGGAAGCAGACCGGCTACTAGACATGTGCATTCGTTTTCGTCCGAATGCATTTTCGTCCGAATTTCAGGTATTTTCGTTATCGTTTTAACAAACGAATCCAAAAACCGAAAGATCCGACATAAACAAATGCTTTATTTTCATTTTCGTTGTGACAACAGTTCGATATAGATAGACGCTGACAATAACAATCTGTGTCTATCGAACCTGTGGTCGAATGTGCCTAACCTTAACTCTATTAGTCCAAGATTATTCGACATAGAGAGAAAATATTTGATCACTGCTGGAATTGGGCGGTAAAATAAAGTAAAGTAAAATAAAAATAATGGAAAAATAAAATAAAAAATAATGATGATGATGAATGTTATTGGCTGATTGTAACCAAAGAGGAGGAGCAGTAAAATAGCTAGAACGACGAAGATTCGACAAAGCATCGAAAAACATACAAACATTGAATCTGTCATTGAAGGCTTATGGTGTCTGTCGAAAGTTAGAAGATTCGACGGTGCAGCTAAACTGTACGATGCTGCAATCGTACATTTCCGGTCAAATGCATCCGCCCATAGGCTATAAAAGAATTCTAATGTTGGTTGACTAGTAATAATAATTAATAAATATAATTATTACTAGTCATACAACATTAGAATTCTACTATAGCTTGTAGGCGGAACATTCAACCGGAAATGTATGATTGCAGTCTCGTACAGTTTCGCTACTCCGTCGAATCTTCTTTGAACATTCGACAGACACCATAAGCCTTCAATGACAGATTCGACCTTAATTAATTCAGATTTTCGGACGAATGCAATTTCTAACGAAAAACGAAATAAATAAAAACAAATTTCGGGAGTAACTAAATAAATTTATTTTTCGGACGAAACGAAATATTTCAGTGTGCACATGTCTACCGGCTACACCTAACTGATTGGCTTCTGAGGAAGACCTCCTAAAAGCTGAAGGACTGTCCTATAAAGTAGTAAAGACCCTACTCTCTAGTAGAAAGGAGGCCATTTACCTAAAAGTGTGGAAGAAGTTCAACTCTTGGTGTACTTCCAAAAGCCTTAAATTCAAGAGTGTTGTTTCAGTATTGGAATTTCTCCATGAAGGAATGGAGAAAGGACTGGCAGCCAGCACCCTGAAAACCCAGGTGGCGGCTCTATCAGTTTATTTTGAAAAATCTCTGTCCAGAGAAACTTTAATTTCTAGATTTTTTTTTTCTTTAGGGCTCTTGCTCGGAACAGGCCCGTAGCCCTCAGTTTTTCCCAGTTGGGACTTGTCTATTGTTTTGCAGGGTCTGACAAGAGCTCCATTTGAACCCTTACAAGATACATCCTTAAAAAATTTAGTTCTCAAAACTATTTGTTTAGTTGCCATTACATCGACAAGACGAGTCAGTGAGCTCCAGGCTCTGGCAGTTACAGAACCTTTTCTTAGAGTCTTTCTAGACTGAGTGATCCTCCAAACAGATCCCTCCTTCTTACCGAAAGTGTCTTCAACTTTCCATCGGTCACAAGAAATAATCCTACCCACTTTCTACTCAGCTCCTACCAATGCAGGAGAAGAAGCTTTCCATATACTAGATGTGAAAAGATGCCTGCTACAGTTTCTTTCAGTTGCCAAAGAGTTCAGGAAATCAAACGCTCTCTTTGTAGTATTCTCGGGCCCCCGTAAAGGGGAGAAAGATTCTAAAAGTACGTCGGGTAGATGGCTTCAACAAGCAATTACAGAGGCCTATCAAGCTAAAGGAGAAGTACCTCCCCCAGGTATTGCTGCTCACTCAATGAGGTCAACTGCAGTTTCCTGGGTCGAAAGGGCCGGTGCTCCGTCTGATCAGATTTGCAAGGCTGCCACTACTCAACATTTCTCCGGCACTATAGGTTGGACTTGCTGTCCGCCACAGATCAAGCCTTCGGCAGGAAGGTACTGCAGGCAGCAGTCCCACCCTAGGGTAAGTTACTCGGTTATCCTCTCCAAGGTTGTCCTGAAAGGCAATTTGAGAAAGGCCTAGTTAGACTTACCGGTGACGGTATTTCTAAGAGCCTTTCAGGAAAACCGCTATTTCCCTCCCTATTATATCTTAGAAGTATTGGTTAAGTGTCTATTGTGGTTGTTGTGGTTCTTCTGTGCTTTGTTTTCCAGTTTGACGGCGACCACACAATAACTGAGGCCATGGTGGAAGAGGAGGGATTTAAAGGCTACGTGCGCTCTCTCCAAGGTTGTCCTGAAAAGATCTTAGAAATACTGTCACCGGTAAGTCTAACTAGGCCTTTTTTACCGTGATTTTGCTGCAATTTGCACTTTGCAGGCATTTGATGGGCTCAGTGAGGCTACAATTGATGTTTTGTTTTTTCTGAATTTTTCAGTTTGTTTGCGCCCCCCCCCAATAATTTTGAGCACTAGCTGCCACATCAGATGGGCTTAGGTAAGGAAAAAGGGGTCGGGGGGAGCTGCAGCAGAGAAGGCCCCTCACCTTGGTACATAGAATACGTTAGGGTGATAAATCTTAAGGCTTTAGAACCACTTTAAGATAGCCATACACTGTAAGGTTTGGAGGGGCTGAGGGAAAGAAAACGACTGATTCCCCTATCCGTGGTGAACCATGTAGATATAGGAATTGTCCTTGCGTGCTATTGTATTCTGACACCTGGCACCTGTGTCTGTCAGAATACCCCAACAGTGGCTATAATTGACTGCATGTAGATGCTATTTGTCCAAAAAAATTTACACCTGCCTTTTTCGATTTTCAGATCGCAAGATGTTGGGCAGAAGGGGCCAACCCATGGCTCCAATTCATTCTGTGTATGACCAAGAAAAATATGGCGGCTTCTATACAGCTCTCTCTGGTTTCAATACTTACCAGCAGCCAGGATGCAGATCAGATAAATCATGTTCTGGATTAGTGTATTAAAGTCAATGGATCAGTGTGGCAGCCAGGCAGCTGGTATTTTTAGAACGAGAGGGCAGCAATGGCAGTTTTTAAATATTATTTCAGTATGCATTGTTTATCTCATAATTCTGTCACCTTTTCACATACGATTTGCAGTTGAATTTGGCTGTGTTTTCTTACAAGTCTTAGAAAGAAGATCAAGGAGAGTTTAAGCAGATATGATGTTGGTAGCCGATACAACCACATTCCTCTTCAGAAGGCCTCAGTTCTACTCCCTCTTCAAATTAGACAAGGCAGACTCTACCTGCTTCTGACTGTCAGATCAATGAAGGTAAGTTCACTATTCCTCACGTGGTTTGTTCTGGGACTGTGCGCTAAACATCATGTGTCATTACCCTTGCTCACAGCTAAACTGCCACAACTTGGATCATTTGCTCATCGTCTTTCCGGAGCAAATAGTGAGGGAAAACCAGTGCAGTGGCTTAGTGGTTAACACTCCTGCCTTGTAGCATTGGGGATTGAATCCCAACCAGGCCACTGCCTACATGGACTTTGCATGTTGTCCCAGTGCTTGCATGGATTTCCTCCCACACTCTAAAGACATTAATTGGCTCATGGCTAAATTGGCCCTCGTATGTGAGATAAGGAACTTAGATTGTAAGCTCCTTGAGAGTTAAAGTGGTTATAAAGGCACAAGTTTTTTTACCTTCATGCATTCTATGCATGAAGGTAAAAAACCTTATTTTCTGTTTGCAGCAGCCCCCCAATATTTACCTAAACCTCCCCTCGATCCAGCGATGTCCACAAGAGCCTTGCCTCTAGGGACTCACACTCCTGATTGGCTATTGGCAGCAGTGGGAGCCATTGGCTCCTTCTGCTGTCCATAACAGCCAGTGAGACAATCAGGAGATGGAGGGGGTGAGACCAAGCTGTAGCTCTGTGTGTGAATGGACACACAGAGCAGCGGCTTGGCTTGGGCTGCCCCCATAGCAAGCTTGCCTTGGCGACACCCAAGCCGAGCCGCTGCTCTGCTTGCTGTGGGGGTACCCGCCCGACATTTGGCCCGTGTGTACTAGGTTGATGTGGCTATACAATATGTGAAGTGCTGCATAAACTGTAGGCCCCTAGATTTGCAGCGCTCCAGGTGTTCTGTGTTTTTTTTGCATAAATTGTAGGCACTATAAAAATACTTATAATAAATAACACCATAAATAAAATGCATATAGAACACAATGCTAACATTTCTTTGTCGTACAGGACAAAGGTCTTCAACCATAACGTATGGGTTATATTCTGCACCTTCAAGTGCCCGAACAGTGGACACATTGGGGTTTTAGAACCGGTCTCCACCTTGGTTTTTGGCCACCAAATGTGCCTTTGTTTCCTCAGCAGACAGTGGCTGTAACCCACCTTCAGACTCAAGGGGTTGTGATACAGGTCCCCATGAAAGGAGGTTGACCAGGTTCCTACTCGCCTCTGTTTACGCTGTGTTGACAACCTAACAGTGTTGCCAACCTAACACATTGAAATTTACTGGCACCACCAAGTTTTACTGACATTTACAAAAGTTACAAAATTACAGTTTTTTAAGTGCAAATTTCAGTATTTAGGCTACAAGGAAGTACAATATGAAATTAGCAATGTGAGTTAGGGTAGATATTAGGAAAAAAACATATTATTTTATTTTCAATATAGTAAGTAGCTCAAGAACAGGACTCAGGAGGGCAGCAGTGTGTAGCAGCACAGGTGATAATGACACCTCACCAACACAACACGTCCCCTCCTTAGTCACAGTGATAGTCTCTCTCCACACTAGGTGGTCCCTTCAGTCCACTCCAGTCTAAACAGCACTGACAGTCCCACTCCCGACTTGCCTTGCTCATGTCCCACTGACGAGGCTCCGGCCATTCTGCTCGGCTCTTTTGCACCATGACATCACACGACACATGCTCAGGCACCGCCTCTGCCAGACCCATTTCCCGCCGGCGCTGCCCAAACACTTTAGCAGGCACTTGGATGGTCATGGCCGGTTCTGAACTGGAACTGCGCAAGCCCAGTTCTGACCCGAGCATCAAAACCATATTATTAACTGCCAACCTTTTCTGTGTCACTGCCATTTACTGGCAGAAGTAAAGTGCCCGGTTTTTTCCTGGCTGCCAGTAAAAATACTGATGATTGGCAACACTGTTCCCAAATCAAACAGGCAGTTCACACCCATTCTGGACCTGAAATCTGTAAATGTTTTTTTAAGAGTCTCGAAGTTCAGGATAAAATCTGCAAGATCAATCATAGCGGGCCTCTGGCAAGGGTAATTCTTGCCATCAATCGATTTTAAAGATTCATATATACATGTAGCACCCTGGAGTTTAGGCAGGGATGCATGCTCCTCACAAATATACTTGCCAGGAGTAGTTATCCTGGTTGATTGATAGAGATCTACTGGTTTCTCCCTAAGTTTGGCCTTGCTGCACTTTTCTCTTCTACCACTAGGTGGCTGGGCACTTGGTGGTACTAGATATGAGAAGAGCAACTCAAGGTCAGGTTATGGGTATTTGGGGTATCTCAGACAATAGGCAGGGGTTTTCTTAAATCCCTTGGTCTGCTGGGAGAGCTTAAATATTCGGGTGAAGTCAGGTGATCTATGTTCTGTGCCACCTGGATGGCTGTCTGGGTGGAGATGTGTCGTGTTGCCCCAGGCTGCTAGGCCAGAGATTAGGCCTATCCCGGGGGCATCTGGCTTCTAGTCTGAGGGCCTATCCAGAAGCAAGAGCAGCGCAGGGTTGGGATTGCGGCTTGCAGTCCAACCTGTCAGTGGTCGGAGGTAGAAGGGAAGTTGTCACCACTAAGGGACTAACCACCTTATTACCAGGGACCACAGTAAATAACTGAAGCAAGTACCTGAAGCAGTATTCTCACCGAACGGGCACGGTGGAGAATCGGGAAACTTCAGGCGGTGATCAATTCAAGGACCCAGCCAGCGGAGGTGACGCTTACAGGGCAGCCTTGTGTGCCAAGCTAGGGATCGAACAGGCCAGTGGGGTGAAGCTTGAGAAATATCTGGAGTGCCAAGCTAGGGACCCAGCAGAGAGGCGGGGGGTGAAGCTTGAGGAAGATACTCCTGTGAAGATTGGAGGAGCTCAAGGGATTCAGTGGCGGTGAATCAGAGGGTCTAGTGAGAGACCGGGAGCTCAGTGGGCCGAAGAACTACAAAGAGAAGTTGTAGTGAAGGTGAAAGAACTGTTACGCTTTGTGTTAGGAACTGTTAAAGACTGTTGCCATAGGAGACAGCATTCCTGCACATGCAGATGTGGATTTTTGCTGGAGGCCTTTTCCTGCACGGCTTTCCTCCTATTGAAGTCTATGAGTCTTTTAATTAAACTTGCAACTACTCAAGGGTGTCCAGGCCCTAACCCTCTTTCCCCAAAAAAGTTTGTAAGAGCACTAAACATCTCTTTTGCATTCAAGAAGTGTCTGGCGCCCAATAACTTTATCCACCTTGCACCCACTATGCCTCACAACCCACCACATACAGAAGAATGTCAGCTATCTCTGGCCCTGCAGGCTCTCATTAGACTGAAGGAGGCCAGAGACCTTGCTACATACACATCCCTCTCTTTCCTTCACACCAACATTAGCTTTGGACAACCATTTTCAGTTAATGGCTCTCCCATTCAGCTTAACCATGGCTTAGAGTCTTTACAAAGGTCTTGGCCCCAGTGTTGGCTCTATTAAGAACCAAATTAATTCTGGGATACCTGGATGGTCTGATTTTGCAGGAAAGATCAGCCTTTGTCTTAAGAGAAAACCTTCAACCTACGATTTAGATCTTACAGGACTTCAGCTAGATCCTCAAACTTCAGAAATCAGTTCTGAAACTGTCCCAGCATCTGGAATATCTGGGATTCATATTGGATACGGTCCAGAGCAAGGTTTTCCTTACACAGGGGAAACTTGTCTCCCTATGAGAGCAGTCTCGGGCCCTTTGGTCCACAGTGAATCTCTCAGTGAGGAGCCTTTCCCTCTGTCAGAATACAATGATCAGTATTGCCAGCTATATGAACATTTATGAAAAACCTTACAGGCTGATAGTACACAAGGTGATCGATAGATTGACTAGTGTACAACCTTCATGCCCATACATGGATGGAAATTTGGCCAGTCCCTGCTAAACCGGTGTCCAGGGGACGCTAGACTTCCAATCAATGTCCTGGATCTGAGATCACTTTATCTTTCCCTTCTATAGTGGACAGACATTCCTTCTCAAGGTCTCCTGGTCAGATTACAGTCTGACAATGCCAGTGGCTTACATAAACCACTAAGTAGGCACAAGAAGTTGCACCTGAAAACATATGAGAAGAGAGAGAGGAGCGCACGTAGAGAAGAAGTTGCACAACTCAGAAGGAGACAGATCTCAAGTTAAGTTGGGCAGAGACAAATGCCCTGGCCATAGCCACAGTGCACCTTCCTGAAAGTTGGCATGCAGACTTTCTAAGTCAACAGGAACTACTGCCAAGGGATTCATTTCTAAACCAAGAGTGTCCAGAACTTCAGGGAGGCAGGTCATTGCTGGGGACCTCCTGGCTTCCAGGTTTAACAGGAAATTGGATAGTTTTGTGTACAGAACAAGGGATCCTTTATCTCTGATGGTAGATGCCCTGGTGTGTGCATGGAACCAATTCCATCTGATTTATACATTTCTCCCCCCCCCCCCCCATTTCAGTGGTTACCATGTCTTTTTCCCAAGATTGGGGTGGAAAGACCTACAGTAATTCTGGTGGCCCAAAACTGGCCAAGAAGGGCTTGGTTCTCAGACATTCTTCAGTGGAACCTCCCTGGTCTCTTTTGGATTGTGTAGACCTTCTATTGCAAGGTCCCATTTACCACCTTTCTTCACGGTTGCTGATTTTGACAACATGGCTGTTGAGGCCCAGAAAAGGGGTGTCTCAAAGTCAGTGATTCCCACGCTTCTTACGGCATGTAAGGCTACTTCCTGTAGGGAGTACCATCATACCTGGAAGATGTTTTTCCATTGGTGTAAGCAAAGGAACTTCCACTCTTGTCATTATTCTATGAGCTGTTTGCTTGTTGTTTTAAAGCCTGTACTGTAGCAAAAATTGGTCTTAAGTTCCCTGAAAGATCAGGTTATATCCAGTGTTTATTTTGGCAGCAAATTTTGATTTTAGTTTTTAGTCTTGATTTAGTTTTAAAAAATAAAAGAAAAAAGTTGCGCTACTAAATGAACAAAGTGAGAACGTGGCTGCCAGCATCAGCAAATAGACATGTTGCACAAAAAATATATAAAAACAAAAAATGCAGCGCCTAGGATATGTATGGTGGCCCAAACGTGAACGTAAATAGGGACAACAACCAAACAGTAAGTGTATACGGCCTAAGAAGGCCTAGGATAAGTAAATCCAAATGTGTACCACACTAGTATATGCCTATACATGTGTATGAAAAACTTTTAAAGTATGTAATACAGTGAGCTGATACTTATAAAGTATGCAATACAGTGAGTAATACAGTGAACTAATAATAAAGTTCAATTAAGGTGACCAATGTGTAGACTGGGATCAGATGGAAGAAATGTGTATAAATCTTCAATATATTGTCCTCATAAAAGAAATCCAAAAAAACTTCAGGAACGTGAAAAACATGTATTCGTATATCCGTAGCACCCGGGGACGTGACTCCAACACCAGGGATGGGGGGAAGAAATGGATACTCTTACCCCTATGCGTGGACACACACACCAGCGGTGGTGGGTCAAACAGACAAAGATGGTGAAATAGACTTCTCTGGATCCGTCCTCTCAAGGTGTCCGCAGAGGAAGCAGGCGCAAGAAATCCAATCCTTTCCCAAGTAATAATGTAGACTTCCAAGGCGTCAATGCATCAGAGATCATGTAAAAAATTGAACAGAAGAAGGCTCCACATAGCGCAGGATCAGATGGCAAAATAAAATCCTCATTTATTTCAGGAACAAAACACAAAACACACACGGTATAAAACATGGATAAAATAAATAATCGTACAGGCTTCCATGCAGAGGCTTGCAAAAGGTGATCACAGAAGTAGCATCAAATAGTGGCGTAGCTATACAGCAGGTTCATGTACCCGACATGTTTCGCATGAAAATGCATCAACTGGGGCATGAACCTGCAAAAGACTGCCACGCCATTATAAACATAAAGCAAGATTGTTTGAACTCATTACAGCTGTTGTGTTCCCCGCCTCATGAGGGGGATGGTCCCATCATGAGCACAGAGTACCTAACCCTCGTGCACGTCATTCAACAGAGCCAGAAGTGCAGACCAATAGAACGAGTCTGGGCCGCGCATGGCAATGAGCCGTGACGTATCTGCCAACCAGCGCCATTACGCCGCCAATCCTGGGAGTGGCCGTGTTCCTATCCTAGACGTGCATCGCATCATGTGAGCGACGCACGTAACGACGTCATCTTAGTAACGTAAAGGAACATCATCACACAGCCCATCCAGGAAGTATTTGCGTTCCACATCTCTATCGCAAGTGCCATCGCCTAAACCGCAATGGAAAATACGTCCAATAGCGGATAGCCAAATGACTCAGCCGGCAACAGCCACTCATCGCATCCAAGGTCAGCACAAACAAAGACAGAGTCGGGCTAAAAGAAATGACGAGCACAAAGGAGGGCAAGCATATCTGATTCCACTGAAAATTGCTGGTATATGACACCAATAAAGTACAGGGATCTCATATACCAAAATTATACTCAATAAAATAAATATAAAAACATTGTGTGAAATGAAACAGTCATACAAAGCACCTAAAAGGAAAAAGGTAACAATATATACTGACTCTACAGATATATATGATATAGGTATCATTATGATTATAGGTCTGCTAAATCGCTGAATGCACTGGATACGGGTTACACACCACAATTGGCATATAATAAACCGCTGGGTGCGGATAGCATATGTCAAATAGCATCAGCAACATATAAATTGTCCTAGAAGGTGTCTCATAAATATATATATTAAAAATATCTGAAAAATATAGAAAATATAATCTATTAATGGTACCCCCATATAATGAATTACAATAGCTATATTAATAGCCACAGATAATGAGATGGATATAAGACTAATCCATCTTAAATTAGAATAATACATACAAAATAGAACCAGGAATGACGAAGCATTAGTCTTGGGACTAAAATGCCATTTTAGTTTTAGTCCCATTTTAGTATGCTGCAATTGTTTTAGTTTTAGTCGTATTTAGTCGACTAAATCTCCAGTACATTTTACTTGACTAAAACTCCATTTTAGTCGGCTAAAATCTAATGGGTGTAATTAAATTGTAACTCATTATATACTGCTGGAGTGAAAAATTAAATGTTTTTTTATGGTATTGACGTATGAACATGCACTACAGACCAGTGTTGATTTTGAAGTCAAATTTCAATTTAGTTTTAGTCTTGGCCTTTTGACTAAAATGGCATTTTAGTTTTCGACGACTAAAATAGTATTCATTTAGTCTACTAAAATGTTTTAGTCTATGAAATTAACACTGGTTAACCCTCAAATTTGGTAGATCATCTCCTCCAACTCCCATCCTCCAAGTGAATGAGATCTGCTACATGTGGGTTTGAGGCCTGGTTCACACTGGGGCGACAAACGCTCCGACATTGGGAGCTCATGTCGCATGACGTGTGAAAATCAATGTTTTCCTATGGGAGCCGTCTTAACTGGTCCGACGCATGTCGGTCCGACTTTGAGAATGCTCCCTGTACTACTTTGGTCCGACTTTGATCCGACTTCAGCCCATTGACTATCATTGAAGTCGGATCAAAGTCGGACCGCAGTCTTGCATGATCCGACTTTGGCATGCGACTTGTGCTGTGCTGCTCTTGAGGGGGAACTCCAGGCCAAATTTTAAATAAAAAACCGGCATGGGTTCCCCCTCCAGGAGCATACCAGGCCCTTGGGTCTGGTCTGGATTTGAAGAGGAACCCCTAAGCCGAAAAAACGGCGTGGGGGTCCCCCCCAAAATCCAAACCAGACCCTTATCCGAGCACACAACCTGGCAGGCCGCAGGGGAAGAGGGGGGGACGAGAGAGCGGACCCCCCTCCCTCCTGAACCGTACCAGGCCACATGCCCTCAACATGGGGGGTTTGGTGCTCTGGGGCAGGGGGGCGACCTGCGGCCCCCCCACCCCAGAGCACCCTGCCCCCATGTTGATGAGGACAGGGCCTCTTCCCGACAACCCTGGCCGTTGGTTGTCGGGGTCTGTGGGCGGGGGGCTTATCGGAATCCAGGAGCCCCCTTTAATAAAGGGGCCCCCTTTAATAAAGGGGCCCCCGGATCCCGGCCCCCCCACCCTATGTGAATGAGTATGGGGTACATCGTACCCCTACCCATTCACCTGGTGGAAAAAAATTGCAATAAAAAAACCACACAGCTTTTTAAAGTATTTTATTGCACAGCTCCGGGGGTCCTCTTCCGACTTCGGGGGTCTCCGGTGTCGTCGCCGCGCTCTCCGGTTTTCTTCTGCCGGGCCACCGCTAACTTCTTTAGCTCTTTTGCTAGCGGGGCCCGGTCTTCTCCGTCCTCTTCTTCTCTCCGGTTCTTCCTTTCTTCTGCCAGGCCTCTGCTAACTTCTTTTAGCTCTTTTGCTAGCGGAGGCCCGGTCTTCTCCGTCACCTTCTTCTTCTCCCGCTATCCGGTTCTTCTCCCGCTTCTTTCTTCTGCCGGCCCCTCCACTAACTTCTTTTAGCTCTTTTGCTAGTGGAGGGGCCGGTCTTCCCGTCGTCGCCGTCTGCGTCTTCTTCCCTCTTCTCCTCCTCGATGTTGACTCGTCGCTTCCTCTCGCAGTAATGCTAAATCTTCGGTCCGCAGAGATTAATATAGGCTTCTCATGACGTCACAGTCACATGTTCCCATGACGTCACAGTCACATGCTCCGGGGCCATGTGCCCCGGAACATGTGACTGTGACGTCATGAGAAGCCTATATTAATCTCTGCGGACCGAAGATTTAGCATTACTGCGAGAGGAAGCGACGAGTCAACATCGAGGAGGAGAAGAGGGAAGAAGACGGCGACGACGGGAAGACCGGCCCCTCCACTAGCAAAAGACCTAAAGAAGTTAGTGGAGGGGCCGGCAGAAGAAAGAAGCGGGAGAAGAACCGGGAGAAGAACCGGATAGCGGGAGAAGAAGATGGCGACGGAGAAGACCGGGCCTCCGCTAGCAAAAGAGCTAAAAGAAGTTAGCGGAGGCCCGGCAGAAGAAAGGAAGAACCGGAGAGGAGAAGACGACGGAGAAGACCAGGCCCCGCTAGCAAAAGAGCTAAAGAAGTTACCGGTGGCCCGGCAGAAGAAAACCGGAGAGCGCGGCGACGACACCGGAGACCCCCGGAGCTGTGCAATAAAATACTTTAAAAAGCTGTGTGGTTTTTTTATTGCAATTTTTTTCCACCAGGTGAATGGGTAGGGGTACGATGTACCCCATACTCATTCACATAGGGTGGGGGAGCCGGGATCCGGGGGCCCCTTTATTAAAGGGGGCTCCCGGATTCCGATAAGCCCCCCGCCCGCAGACCCCGACAACCAACGGCCAGGGTTGTTGGGAAGAGGCCCTGTCCTCATCAACATGGGGGCAGGGTGCTCTGGGGTGGGGGGGCCGCAGGTCGCCCCCCTGCCCCAGAGCACCAAACCCCCCATGTTGAGGGCATGCGGCCTGGTATGGTTCAGGAGGGAGGTGGGGCCGCTCTCTCATCCCCCCCTCTTCCCCTGCGGCCTGCCAGGTTGTGTGCTCGGATAAGGGTCTGGTTTGGATTTTGGGGGGGACCCCACGCTGTTTTTTCGGCGTAGGGGTTCCCCTTCGAATCCAGACCAGACCCAAGGGCCTGGTATGCTCTTGGAGGGGGAACCCATGCCGGTTTTTTATTTAAAATTTGGCCTGGAGTTCCCCCTTAAGATTCATACCAAACACAGTGCCTGCTATTGGCGGGGATCCAAGTCGGATCCCCGCTCATTGAAAGTCGGACATATGTCGGCTTCATGTCGCAGGGCAAAGTCGGATCCAAAGTAGGACAGATGTCGTGTCGCACTAGTGTGAACCCAGCCTGAGTGGGTAAGTAGGTAACTGTAGGTCATTGTCTGTAATTTTTTACAGCTGAACACAATGCCGGGAGATGTGTGCTTTCCTGGAGGAAGACAGGATCCATCAGACCAAGATGAAATAGAAACGGCTCTAAGGGAATCCAAAGAGGAGATCGGACTGTGTCCTAACCAAGTGGAAGTCATTTGCAGGCTTCTTCCCTATGCTACCAGGGTGAGTAAATGTAACCAGGTTTAAGTCATGTAATTCTGAAGCACTACATTGTCATTAGTTATAAACTGATGTTTTATATAATGTTCTCATCATTTTATAAACTCTTTAGTTCATATACACAGAGTGCTCCCCTGACAATTTACAGAGCATACTGGTATTTTTTATTAGTAAGCTGGGTTTACAGCCAGGTGTTCCCAGAGGCGGCTCTCTAATTAGGCAAATAAGGCGCAGCCAGCAGCGGTTTAACATTTCCTGTGTGAGAGAACTGACACCAGCACTTTAAAGCTCTTAATATATGTAGTTTATACAGTTAATTTTTTTTTGTCGCTTAAATTATTTTTCCCATTATGGGGCCTCATGTCTAGGTTTTGCTAAGGCCTCACAAAGCCTAGAGCCACCTCTGGGTGTTCCCCAGTGAAATTGCACAGCAGTGTTATAACTTTTTGGACAGGGTAGTCTTAGATGGACAAGTAGTTTTAGATTGACTTTATGGCGATTGTTTTTATAAATAGATCTCTTAACGTGTCTAATGTGTGTATTTCCTATGATCATCAACTCCATCCAGTGGCCATAATGCAATATTTTCCTGAAATACCTTAATCAGGAGAATACTGCATTGTGGACATTAGATGGAGCTGACAATCATAGGAAATGCATAGATAAGACACACCTTACGTGGATTTAATCTTAACAGCTTTGTGACTGCTGAGGCAAATATTTTTTAGCTAGACCCCTTAATATGCAAAAAAATAATAATTAAAGGGCTAACTTCAGTTAACACAAGCATTTACAGCAACCTTTGTTATAAGGGATCCTTCACACCATAGCACTGTGGTAGTGCACCAAGCAGGGTGCGATGCTATGCATTTTAAAGCAGATCTTCACTGTATCTGAGCACCACAAAACAAAAACACTATTTAATTCATTTTTATTTTCAAAGAAAACTTCCCCCATCCATCCATGTCTCCATGCTTTATTTAGTTGAGAAATCACTCTGAAAAACACCCCCATAGCATTTCTGGCCATGGCCATCTTGACTAAGGGCAAACGATTCATGTAGCATTTACTTCCTGGATTACATCTGCCATTAGCACAAGCATGTAGGCAGGAGGGTGTGCTTATCTGAGAAAACCCCTCCTCCTCTCCTCTCCTCCCGAAGACTCCTGGGACGTAAGACATCATTTGCCTAGGTAAGAAACCAGGAAGTAACTGAACAAATGTAAAAAAAAAAGTTAAAACAAGTAAATATGTGTTTCGCTTGCGTTTATCTAGCAAGGTTACTCTGTGGTATAACAAGGAAGCTGAGACTTCTGCAGTGTGTAAATGTGCTTTTACTATACAAGATGCTGTACATACAAAACTATTACAATATTAGGACTAAAATACAAGACTGACAGATCTCTATAACAAGCAAAATGCCTAGCAAATAGAACAGCCTATGGTCTATTACAGTACAAATACATTACATTTAAAGGTTACTTAACTTTGATTACTCGTGATCTCCATTGGCAATGATTCTTCTTGGAGACCAGGTCCTGTTCTTCTTTCTGAGTGGCTTCTCACTGATCTTACAGCAACATGGTGTCTGTCCCTCCTAGCTTACTGTCCTGCTTTTATGTGTGTCAGGCTGTTTACCATTGTTACCAATACAGAAAACATAGATGTATTTCAACAATAGCATTGAATACAACAATGCTATCTACCTATTGTCTACTCAAACGAAACCTATAATCTAAACTGTAATTCTTTTCAGTTTGAGAGCTGAAAGAAATCTCAAACAGGTAATGTACTAAAATACAACAATGGTATCTAATCCCATTGTCATTTGTTTGAGAAATCTACTTAAACCAAATGCTGACAGGTAATCTGACCAACTCACTATTGTAAAATTGTCCCATGTATCCTATGTCTGATTAATATAATAAAAATCATATTTTTAGCAAACGCAATACATTCCGCCCTATGATTTTTATTTTTTCTCTCTCAGACCACACACAGAAAATCTCTTCATTACTAAAAACTCAATATACACATGAATTTTCCTTAAATGCAACCCCTCCCATATTTCTGTCACTGGGAAGGTGTTTTCAGTCTTTGGATAAAAGTTCATTAGAAAGTCCATTCTAAAGTTCTTTAGAAACAAGTCCAGGCTTGAAATATATCAAAGGCCTTGTTCTCCACAGCTCTTGCAATCTTCCGTTATTCTTTCCATCATGTAACCACTTTCCTCTGGTCTTCCTATGGATCAAATCGGAGACAGCCTGTGGAGTGGAAAACAAAGCGGATTATCTGTTCCTTCTAACGATACATAAACAGTAGATCCTGGCCCTTCAGCTACAATCTCTCCTCTAAATGGCTTCTTGCCTGGATATCTGACTAATACTTTGCCACCTGCCTGTATGCACCTCTAACCCCCCCAAAGAACATCAATAGGGAGGAGAGGAAATATACTGATATTTCCCAGAAGATCACTGCTGTTTATTTTGGAAGGTTTGATGTTATGTAGCCTCACTTTCCACTCTTGCTGAGAAGTATCCACTAACCAGTCAGAGTCCCAGCCACTGTCTTGAAGCTCATCTGCCAATGCAAATATAACTTCAAACCTTCCTGCCAGATTCCCTCTCATTCCTAGATAGGCTTCAGCTTCAGATACGTCACTCTTGGTTTCTATGTCATGGGAAGCAGTAACATGGTATCTGTTAAACCCTGTTCTTTCAGGAACCTTACATAAATACTGAACTCTGCACTCCAGCTGTGGAATCTGTGCCTCAGCCCCTACCATCCTCTCATATGGTGTGCTTTTGGCCTAGAATTTAACAACATGACTGCCTGTGTGAGGACCCAATCCCACCCCCTTAGTGTATGTGTGGGTGTAATTTTGCGTATCTGGTCCTTCAATAGTCCATTGTATCTTTCAATCAAACCAGCTGCCTGTGGATGGTATGGGATGTGGCACAACCAGTACACTCCAGAATCTTTGGCCCACTGCTGTACTGTTAATCCGGTGAAGTGTGAGCCATTATCACTTTGGACTTGTTTGGGACAACCATAAGCAATGACAAGTTTCTGAAGCAGTTGAAGCGTTGCGGCTTGATCTGCATGTTTGCAAGGATGAACAAGCATAAGTCCTGAATAGGTGTCCACCGCAGTGCAACAATACCTCAGTCCATTGTTTCCCCGGGGCAGGGGACCAATGAAGTCAATCTGCCAGATCTCTGCAGGCCTCTCACCCCTCTTAATCGACCCAGTGGAGTACTTTTGCAATGGCCATTGTCGCACTTCTCCACACACTGTACAGTTCCCTATTACAGTCTTTATCATGTCCATGGATATAGGCAATCCTCTCTGCTGTGCCCATTCATATGTTGCTTTCTGCCCCAAATGTCCAGATTGTTTGTGGGCCCAGTTGGCCAAGTTCATCAAAACAGGATCAATTGGCACAACTGCCTTCACTTTTGCGATTTCATCTGCAACTCTGTTATAGTTCTCAAAGTCTGGTACTAGGGGCACATGTGCATCAACATGCCCCACTTTTATGGTGCGGGAGTGAGCTTCCTTCCAGATGTAGTCCCAGACTTCCTTGCCTCCCCACACCACCTTTTCATGAATCATCCATTCATTGGACTTCCACGTGGGCATCCAAGTTGTCAGTCCTTTAAAAACCGCCCAGCTGTCAGTATAGATAGTGACATGGGAAGAAGAATCCTCCTGAAGAGTCATCACTACAGCTTTCAACTCTGCATACTGACTGGACCCTCCGATTCCGGGCTTCTGCAGGACTGTGTCTGTACTTGGATTGTAGGCTGCTGCTGTCCATTTACGCCCAGACGAGGTGATTATGGCTGAACCATCAGTGAACCATGTTGACTCCTTCATGTCTTCTGACAGAGACTCAAAGGATGGAGCCTCTTGAATGGGGGATGACTGCAGCACAGGAATTTCTTCTTCTGGCCGGGTGCTGGTAAAAGTAACAAGCCCTGCCAACTGTTTTGAAATGTCTCTAACATCCCCAGCTGCAATACCCCCTCTTTCTTGAAGGTACCACTTCCATTTCATCAGTGTCTGGTTCTGGGCTACAGCTGCCCTAGTGGTCAGTCCATTATCTCTCACCCATCCTGCTATTGGCAATGCAGTATGGATGGTGACTGTGTCCTTTCCTGTAATGGTCTCTACATGTTGAAGTGCTGTGTAGGCCCCAAACAGGTACTTCTCTAGGGGCGTGTATTTCGTCTGTGCCTCTGTCAGTTGTTTGGACCAAAATCCAATAGGTATTGCTTTTAGTCCTTTCTTTTCATTTGGCTGCCACAGACTCCAAGATATGGTACCATTCTGCTCCACTACATCCAGCTGAAATGGTACTCCTTGTCTCACGGGTCCCAATCCCTGATGCTGCAAAATAGCTTCTTTAGCAGCCAGGAATGCAGTCCGCTGCTCTGAACCCCATGAGAACTCAGTCTTTTTTCTGGTAACATTGTATATAGGCCTCAGAATCAGTCCAAGATGTGGAATGAACGATCTCCAGAATCCCACAACTCCAATGAACTTCTGTGCCTCCTTTTTGGTAGTAGGGGGCAACAGCGCCTGGATAGTTTGCACAACTGTCTCTGGAATCGTCCTCTGTGGCCCAGTCCACATCATTCCTAGGAATTTCACCTCTGTGGCAGGTCCTTGGACTTTGTCTCTGTTGATAGCCCACCCTCTGTTCTCCAAGTGTTGTATCAGCAGGTGCAGTGCTTCAGTTACATCTTCTTTTGTCCCAGAGATCATGATGTCATCAATGTAGTGAAACACAGCGACTTTCAAATTCAGGGTACTGAAATCTCGGGCAATCAGTCCATGACAAATCGTTGGAGAATGAAGATAGCCTTTCGGAAGGACAGTGAAAGTGTACTGGCGGCCGTCCCACACCAGAGCAAACTGGTCTTTACAATCTGGGTCTATCAAAATTGAAAAGAAAGCATTAGCCAGGTCTATCACAGCATGATATTCTCCTGCATCTTTAGCAATTTTCTCAACAATTGAGATCATATCTGGCACAGCTGACTTCAATGGAGGTGCCACTTTGTTTAGACCTCTGTAATCCACAGTCATTCTATATGTCCCATCAGGTTTCTTTACTGGGAACACCGGAGACGAGAAAGGACTTACAGCAGGTCTAAGGATCCCTACTCTCAACAGTTCTTGAATAGTCTCCCCAATTTCTTTGTGGCCTCCAGGAAGTCTGTACTGCTTGAGACAGACTGGCTTCTCTGGTGGAGGAATGTAGACAGGGGTCTATTTCGCATGACCTCTGACCACAGCCTTCACCGCCCTTACCAGATACGCTTTATCAGGATACCCGAATGTGAATGTACCTCTTTCAGTCTGAATTGACTGACCTTGAAGTACATCCATCTCAAGAATATTTTCGGATAACTCTGATATCAAAACATTTGTCATAAATCCTGATCCCTTGCCAATAGCCAATTTCACCCGTATCCTAACTGCTGGTGTAGTTTGCCCTCCCAAACCTTCTACATAAATCAATTCTCCTTTGTGATGGGAAGGATTTCCTTGCAAAAGTGTAACTTCAGCTCCACTATCAACTAAAGCCATTACATGTGTAGGAGAAGATGACTTCCCCCACCATACAGTGACAGGTGCATATGGGCTTCGGTCTCCTGCTGTCACTGCCCTCACTGCTATTACAGGAGACTCACCTTCCCTTCATAAAGGATATTGAACCTCCCAATCCCCTTTTCTGATTCTCTCTAACTCCTCCCCAGGATAAAGGGATTTGGGTTTGGGTTCATGTTCACTTTTGGGAATTGGTTTGGGGCTAACAGGAGGGGTCTGTTTTGTTTCCTCTAAGTCTAGGCTGATGTTATCTTCACTAGGAGTAGTGTTTCTAACCCTGACAGTTTTACCTACTAAATGTTTCCACCTCTTCAGCATTTCTGCAGTAGGAATGCCATCTATCTCATCTCTAGGTACTCCTACCTTTTAATAGATCCACCCACATTTCTTTCCTAGAAACAACTAGCCTGGTTTTCTCTTCACCTTCTGTCTTCTCTACCCCATTCCGTTTCTTCTCTGTTCTTTTCTGCTTGTATTCTTCCTGTCTGGCCTTGACCTTATCTACTGCCCTGACAGGTTTTGTTTTAGTCTCCTCTATCTCCCCCAACTGGCTTAAAAGGGTTGTGGCTTCATGAATCTTGCTGTTTAATCCCAGGCCTCCCAACAAAGACAATAATGGAGCCCTGAGATTAAATGGCGCAGACTTCATCAGCTTAGAGCGCAGAGCAGACGTAAAGGGTTCCATATCTGGACCTATCCATTCTGGAAATGTATTTAATCCGGTTATACAGCCCATCTCACGTAACCTGGAAATACCCTCTCCTATTGATCTCCAGGAGTAGGTATTTTCCAGGTCAGTAGGACTAGCGTATACTCGAACTATTCCATCTCTCACAAGGTCTAACAGTGAAAAATTCACGCTAAACTCTCGGGCTTTTCGCATTGCCTGACGCAATTGTGGATCATGGGTTAACACTCCCATAGCCACTGCTTCCTTACCTGACAAAACAACACTGTCCGCCCCTTCATCCCATAAGCGTAGGAGCCAACCCAATAGGGGCTCCCCAGACCTTTGTTTGTATTGTTTTGCCAGCTCATGGAGTTCAGTTTGTGAAAACTCCCGTACTTCTTCAAATTCAACATCTCTGGGGTTGCGATAATGCACCTCCCCATCTGCCATATGCTCTCTATCATGTTGCCGTTTCCTATGCTTAGTAATGAGAGGTCTGGCATACTTTTTCTTTCCCACTAGCAGATCATCCTCTGAAATATCAAACTCTATCTCCTCATCCTCACTATCATTTGAGGAGAACACATCCTCACAATCCCAATTTTGGGATGTGACAATGGCACGTACCCTGGCTTTACTAACAGGTTTACGCCCCTTCCTTTTCCTTAAGGCATTAATTGAGTTGGTCATGAGGGCTGCACACCGCTCTTGCAAATCATCAGCCCGACTAGCGGTTGAACGTACACACTCTGAAGCAATTGCTAGCTGGTCTTTTAATACCTTAACTTCTGCCTCTGCCTTCTCCCTTCTATGTGATTCAGTATAGAGAGCATGGAGGAAGTACCAACCCACTGTGGACACTGTCCTCTTCTCTTTCTTACTTAAATCCAACCTCTTAAGGCTAAAATCTACAAAATGATCTGAGACTTTATCACCCCAAGTCAGCTTCAAGGGAGAAGCATACTTCACAAATGCATTAGCAAGAGGCTCCCACTCATTATTTCTGGCCCAGATAGGTAAGCTGCACACTTTCTTCTGGTCACCAGAACCCTCTGCAGCCTTGCTTTTCCTAAACAGCTTACGCAGCATTTTACCTAGCACAAGCTACACAACACACTACAGAAAAACAAGTCTGCTTCAATTGAATTAGAGCACAAATTCCGTCCGAGCCCCCAAATGTTTCGCTTGCGTTTATCCTGCAAGGTTACTCTGTGGTAAAACAAGGAAGCTGAGACTTCTGCAGTGTGTAAATGTGCTTTTACTATACAAGATGCTGTACATACAAAACTATTACAATATTAGGACTAAAATACAAGACTGACAGATCTCTATAACAAGCAAAATGCCTAGCAAATAGAACAGCCTATGGTCTATTACAGTACAAATACATTACATTTAAAGGTTACTTAACTTCGATTACTCGTGATCTCCATTGGCAATGATTCTTCTTGGAGACCAGGTCCTGTTCTTCTTCTTCCTGAGTGGCTTCTCACTGATCTTACAGCAACATGGTGTCTGTCCCTCCTAGCTTACTGTCCTGCTTTTATGTGTGTCAGGCTGTTTACCATTGTTACCAATACAGAAAACATAGATGTATTTCAACAATAGCATTGAATACAACAATGCTATCTACCTATTGTCTACTCAAACGAAACCTGTAATCTAAACTGTAATTCTTTTCAGTTTGAGAGCTGAAAGAAATCTCAAACAGGTAATGTACTAAAATACAACAATGGTATCTAATCCCATTGTCATTTGTTTGAGAAATCTACTTAAACCAAATGCTGACAGGTAATCTGACCAACTCACTATTGTAAAATTGTCCCATGTATCCTATGTCTGATTAATATAATAAAAATCATATTTTTAACAAACGCAATACAATATGATATACTTTCCTATCTATTTACTAATGTTGGCTATATGAGAATTAAAAATAATCAATGGTGATGGGGGGGAGTAATTTTCCGCTTTTAAATAGCGCTCCAAAACAGCTGCATTATGAATGATGTGTTGCAATACACTGTGGTACAAACAAGTGGGACAGGAGAGATCCTTCCTGATTTGGGTGCCTTTTCAAAATGAATAGGCTGCGGTAGTGCCGTGCACCTCAATGGAAAATTTAGCAGGCTGCATTACCACAAAGCAAGTGGGTGTGAATGGGCCCTAAATGCCTGTACACACATAGTGCAGTGACTGGTGTTTTTCCACACTGGAAGAATGCCAGGCACTGCTAGGACATACACAGCTGCTTTCTATATGCGTTGTTCACACTGTAATGCAGCCCAGAGTTGAAGTGCAGTGAGCTGCATTAAAATTAAGACATGCTGCCAGTGGCGGTGTGTCCATAGAGGGCGCCGGAGCGCCGCCCCCTCTCACTCCTGCACCGCCACTGAAAAACAATACATAGGTTCATGCATTGCATGAACCTATGTATTGTCGCCGCTGCCGCGCCGCCCACTATTAAGATGGCCGGCCCCCTGGCGAGCGCCGGACATCTGAATAACGGCAGCTGGTTGGCTGTGGAAGTGTCTATCAGAGCCACAGGCTCTAATGAGGGCTCTAATCGGCTTCCGAATAGCTAATTAAGTGGCGCACGGGGGGTGCGTTCCTTGGTTTGGACTGACACGCATCCCAGCCAATCAGGTTCACCGGATCTGATTACCGGTAACCTGATTGGCTGAAGCGACAGCGAGGGCGGGAGAAGACATCGAGGACGGAAGAAGACATGAGGGAGCGTGGAGGAAGACGGTGCTGACCCGAGGAAGGTAAGTGCGGGCTGGGGACAAACTGGCTGCATTGGGGGACAAACTGGCTGCCAGGGATGAGCCGAACACCCCCCTGTTCGGTTCGCACCAGAACCTGCGAACAGACAGAATGTTCGCGTGAACTTTAGAACCCTATTAAATACAATGGACTCGAACGTTCGAAAACTAAAGTGCTAATTATAAAGGCTTTTCTTTCTCGTACATCACGGGACACAGAGCGACATAGTCATTACTATGTGGGTTATATAGATACCTTCAGGTGCTGGCACTGGCAACTTCCAAAACCGGAAGTACCCTCCCCTATATAAGCCCCTCCCATCCGGGAGTACCTCAGTTTTTTGCCAGTGTCTAAGGTGTTGGCCAAAGGTTAACATGTTTTTTTCATCTGGGCTTGTGTACAGGTTCTTTTGGGTCTCAGCAAGCTAATCCGGATCCGACCAAAAAAGCTTCATAGCTAAACGGTCGGTACCCGGGCCTTGCAGAGAAGAGCAAGGTTTTGCCTGTAATGCCTCTCTTAGGAGGGCTGGACCCTGGGATCCAGAACTCTGGTCATACCCACGACCAAGACGTTATCTGTGCAGGGTGCTATACAGGTCCAGGGGAGTGGAATCCTTGGGAACCCGGTCCCTGAAGGTTTAAGTACATTGCCTGCCGTGAGAGGTGAAGTTTGGGCTCCTGTGGACCAAACGGAGTCCTGCGGCGGGGAAAAGGTAAGTGGGGGCCCCTCAGGAACTTGGTTCTATTGAGGGGACCCCCAAGCCTAATATGTCTTTCTGCCTGTTACCTAACGGTATTCCCGCTAAATATCTGTGCATGCCTGAAACTGCTAGAAAATTTAATTTTTTTAATAGTGGTCAAGAAAAAAAAAAAAAAATGACAAACCGCGGTACCTGTGTTAAACCACTAGAGGCCGCTGTGGAACGTGTTTTTTTTCTATGGACTGTTTCCTTTGAGGTCAAGTCCAGGCAGATGGTGAGTTCTCTTTAGGAAAACTGCTCCCTCTGTCATGTTGCAAATGCTCGTCCATCCCCGGGCCCTGCTGCAAACAGGGACCCTGGCTCCTCTCCCTAGTCTTTTTTCAAAAAGAAGCGCCGAAGGCGCACATGCCCGCGCGCGTGCGCGTGCACGCGCCTCTATATATAGAGGTGAGCTTGAAAAGGGGGCGGAGCTTGGGCGGATGACGCTCTGTGCGCGCCGCAGCGCTTCTGCGCATGTGCGGGCGTCCCAGCATGTCAAAAGACACAATTTTTTTATTGTGAGCTGGCTATGGAGTGCAGAGACAGAGCTGGTAACATTTAACAAAGGCATACAGCAGGCGGTTGATGCAGGCATCCCCATAGAAAGGCACATTAGTAGACACCAACTGTTTATATAGCAGCAATTGTGCTAGACTATTTTCAGTAAGTGGTGTATTACGGCTGGAATACCTCAGCTTTGGGCTTAGGAATATGCCGTCCAAAGTCTCCGGGACTAAGACTCCCAGGAAGCAAAGGGGGTCTCCGTCGGGCTCTGAGGATCTTGGGCATGCTTTGGCTGCACCAGTCTCCCCTGAAAAATCAGAGGTTGGTGCCCGTAGAGAACCCTCAGGAGTACCTGGTACTGTGGCTGTCCTCAGTTCACCTGCTCCTGTGTATGTAACTGAGGAGGTTTTTTCCTCAGCTCTGGGAGGACTGGAAGAGAGATTGACAACATTGATCGCTGCTTCTCTGTCAGAGGGAAAGCGCGCCCGATCTCCGTCTCCTCCCTCAGAGTACCTGTTAGCGGAACAACAGTCCCATGCAGGGATCGACCTACCTGAAGGGGATCAGGATGAGGTTGATTCTGTTCTAGAGGAATCAACAGTGGAAGAGCCATTTTCAGCATCACATGCTGAAAGATTATGGGTTCAGTCCCTGACTGATATGGTCCGATCAGCATTTAAAATGCCCCTTGCGGAACCATCAACCACTTCTGTCTCCTCGTTGGGGTCGCTAAAAGCTCCCCAGACTGTTTGTTCCTTTCCAATCCATCCTTTACTGGAAGGACTCATTTACCAGGATTGGGAACATCCTGATAAAATATTTACTCCCCCTAAGAGATTTCCGGTGGTCTATCCCATGGAGGATAAGTTCATCCGAAAATGGAAGGTGCCTACAGTGGACGCAGCCATCTCTTGTGTGAACAAATCACTGACATGTCCAGTAGATAATGTTCAAATGTTCAAGGACCCAATAGATAAAAAATTGGAGTCCTTCTATTAAAATCTGCTTTTACTACAGCAAGCTTGGTGACACAACCAGCAGTAGCAGCTATTGGGGTCTGCCAAGCGGTGAAGGATCAGTTAAAACAGGTCTTAAGGGACTTGCCGGATCAGCAGGCCCTTGCCCTAGCTGATCTGCCTAGAGCCTTATGCTTTGCGGTTGACGCCATCAAGGATTCAATCCATCAGGCCTCCCGCCTTACGCTGTCGGTAGTACATATGCGTAGGCTTCTATGGCTCAAGAACTGGTCTGCTGAAGCTCCCTGTAAAAGATTGCTGGTTGGCTTCCCATTTCATGGTGAACACTTATTCGGGGAAGACCTGGACAAATATATCCAGAAAATTTCCAGCGGTAAAAGTACACTCTTGCCGGTTAAAAAGAGATTTAGAGGTCCCTCTTTTAAGAGGCCTGCCTTTCCAGTCCCTGGGACATCTGCTGTGAAGCAGTTCCGACGGCCTCCTCGGTCAAATCCCAGGGGTAAGAATCAGGGACAATCACAGGGTAACAAAAAACCCTGGGTCAGGAGAGGTACAAAACCTCCCCCCAAGTCAAATTTATGAAGGGTTGCCCCCACTCAATCGGGTGGGGGGGAAGACTTCAGTTGTTCGCAGAGACCTGGCGGGACACGATCAGAGACAGATGGGTGCTCTCCGCAGTAAGTCTGGGATACAAGCTGGAGTTAAAAGACTCTCCTCCTTCCCATTTTATGTGGTCAAACGTGCCAAGAGATCCCCGGAAGAGAGGATCCCTCCTGTCGGCACTAGAACAACTATTGCTCCAAGGAGTAATTATGGAGGTTCCCCTGGAAGAATGCGGGTTCGGGTTTTACTCAAACCTCTTTACAGTCCCGAAGCCAAACGGGGACGTAAGGCCCATATTAAATCTAAAAGGGCTAAACAAATTCCTACATATCAGGACTTTCCGGATGGAGTCGATCCAATCGGTGGCCACTGCCCTACAAGGGGAGGAATGGTTAGCCTCGATCGACATCAAAGATGCTTATTTGCACATTCCCATCTTTCCAGTCCACCAAAAATTTCTACGCTTTGCAGTAGAAGGGCACCATTTTCAGTTCAGAGCCTTACCCTTCGGTCTGGCCACAGCACCACGAGTGTTCACAAAAATTCTGGCCCCACTATTGGCCAATCTAAGAACACGAGGTGTGACGATAATGGCATATCTAGACGACTTGTTGCTGATGGACCATTCAGTGGAAAAACTAGAAATGGTTGTTCACGAGACAATCAAGTATCTGGAATCTCACGGTTGGATCATCAACCGAGACAAGTCAGCCCTAAAACCAGTCAAAAGTCTGGAATACTTGGGGCTAAGGCTGGATTCAGACCAGAGGAAGATTTTCTTGCCTCAAGAAAAAGTGTCTTCTCTGAGAGATTTGATCCACCTGGTGGGTACAAAAAGACAGCCGTCCATACGCCTGTGCATGAGGCTGCTGGGAAAAATGGTGGCATCATTCGAAGCGGTGCCCTACGGTCAATTCCATTCAAGGAATTTGCAAAGGGCCATACTGTCAGCCTGGAACAAAAAAGTTCAGGCCCTAGACTTACCAATGTCCTTGTCCCCTTCCGTTCGCAAAAGCCTCCGTTGGTGGTTGGTTCCCCAGAATCTGAAAAAAGGGAAATCCTTCAGTCCAATTTCTTGGAAGGTGGTCACTACAGATGCCAGCCTTATAGACTGGGGGGCAGTACTGGAGCAATGGTCTCTCCAGGGCAGATGGTCGGATGCAGAGAAGGCCCTGCCCATCAATCTCTTAGAGATACGAGCAGCCCGGTATGCCCTAGTAGCATGGACATCCAAACTCCAAGGGTCCCCTGTCAGAATTCAATCAGACAATGCCACGGCAGTGGCATATATAAATCATCAGGGGGGCACCAGGAGTCGTGCAGCCCAGAGGGAAGTAAATCGCATCCTGAAATGGGCAGAAAGATATGTCCCAGCCATATCCGCGGTCTTCATTCCAGGGGTGGAGAATTGGAAGGCGGACTTTCTAAGTCGCCAACAATTATGCCCAGAAGAATGGTCCCATCACCCCGAGGTTTTCCGGGCAATATGTCAGCGGTGGGGAGCACCGGATGTAGATCTGCTAGCATCCAGATTCAACGCAAAGGTGGACAGATTTGTCTCTCGGACAAGGGATCCCCTAGCTTGCGGCTCGGATGCTCTAGTGTTCCCTTGCGATCAGTTCAAGCTGATATATGCATTTCCACCACCACAATTGTTGCCTCGATTACTCCGCAGAATCAGGGTAGAAAAGAAACCAGTGATTCTGGTGGCTCCAGCGTGGCCCCGAAGGGCATGGTACGCAGAGATTGTAAAAATGTCTGTGGGGAGTCCTTGGACCCTTCCACATCGTCCGGACCTGCTTTCGCAAGGACCGATATACCACCCTTCCTTACTAGCCCTAGGTTTGACGGCCTGGCTATTGAAGCCCACATTCTAAAAAAGAGAGGTCTCTCTAATCCTGTGGTATCTACCATGATCAATGCCAGGAAGCCGGTATCCAGGCAGATTTACTATAGAATCTGGAAGGCGTACATCGCGTGGTGTGAGGCCAAGAAATGGCATCCACGTAAGTACGTAATAGGTAGGATTCTGGACTTCCTACAGTGGGCTGTAGATAGGAAGTTTGCCTTGAGTACTATTAAGGGTCAGATTTCGGCCTTGTCAATATTTTTTCAAAGGCCCCTGGCTTCGCATTCACTAGTCAAAACTTTTACACAAGGAGTGATGCATATTAGCCCTCCGGTTAAAATTCCCATATGTCCATGGGACCTAAACCTGGTTCTATCGGTTCTACAGAAACAACCATTTGAACCATTACAGCACATTTCCTTGGTTCTTCTCACCAGGAAATTGATTTTTTTAGTAGCCATATGTTCGGCTAAAAGAGTGTCGGAATTGGCCGCTATGTCCTGTAAGGAGCCATATCTGGTTATCCATAAGGACAGAGTAGTGTTACGTCCTCATCCAGCCTTTCTTCCCAAGGTGGTATCGAGGTTTCATTTGAACCAAGATGTGGTTCTTCCTTCCTTTTTCCCCAAACCTAGCTCGGTAGAGGAAAAGTTATTACATTCTTTGGATGTAGTAAGAGCAGTTAAAGCTTATCTAAAAGCCACTGCTCAGATTCATAGAACGGATACTTTGTTTATTCTGCCGGAAGGCCCCAGAAAGGGTCAGGCAGCGTCAAAATCTACTTTAGCCAAGTGGATTCGACAGGTCATAATACAAGCCTATGGCTTGAGAAGGAGACCGCCTCCGTTCAAAGTTAGAGCGCACTCCACGAGAGCAGTTGGAACTTCATGGGCAGTGCATCACCAGGCCTCCCTGGCTCAAATCTGTAAGGCCGCAACATGGTCTTCAGTACACACGTTTACTAGGTTCTACCAGGTGGACGTTAGAAGTCAGGAGGATGTCGCCTTTGGGCGCAGTGTGTTGCAGGCCGCAAAAGATCCTCATATCTGATAGCGCCCAGCTTATGTATGGTGTATCCCCCCCTCATTTGGCATTGCTTTGGGACGTCCCACATAGTAATGACTATGTCGCTCTGTGTCCCGTGATGTACGAGAAAGAAAATAGGATTTTTATAACAGCTTACCTGTAAAATCCTTTTCTTGGAGTACATCACGGGACACAGAGCTCCCACCCCTCTTTTGGGGACACTTATTGCTTTGCTACAAAACTGAGGTACTCCCGGATGGGAGGGGCTTATATAGGGGAGGGTACTTCCGGTTTTGGAAGTTGCCAGTGCCAGCACCTGAAGGTATCTATATAACCCACATAGTAATGACTATGTCGCTCTGTGTCCCGTGATGTACTCCAAGAAAAGGATTTTACAGGTAAGCTGTTATAAAAATCCTATTATATGCAAGTTATTGTCCTAAAAAGTGTTTGGGGACCCGGGTCCTGCCCCAGGGGACATGTATCAATGCAAAAAAAAGTTTTAAAAACAGCCGTTTTTTCGGGAGCAGTGATTTTAATAATGCTTAAAATGAAAAAATAAAAGTGAAATATTCCTTTAAATTTCGTACCTAGGGGGTGTGTATGATAAGCATGTAAAGTGGCGCATGTTTCCCATGCTTAGAACTGTCCCTGCATAAAATGACATTTTTGATGGGAAAAAAAGTCATTTAAAACTCACTCGTGGCTATTAATGAATTGTTGGCTCCCGGCAATACATACAAAAGTCATTGATAAAAAAAATAAAAAAAAGCGTGGGGGTCCCCCAGAATTCAATTACCAGGCCCTTAAGGTCTGGTATAGATATTAAGGGGAACCCCGCCGCAAATTTAAAAAAAAAATGCGTGCGGTTCCCCCAAATACCCATACCAGGCCCTTCAGATCTGGCATGGATTTTAAGGGGAACTCCACCCCAAATTTAAAAAAAAATGGCGTGGAGTCCCCCCAAAAATCCATACCAGACCCTTATCCGAGCAAGCAACCTGGCAGGCCGCAGGAAAAGAGGGGGGGACGAGAGAGTGCCCCCCCCTCCTGAACCGTACCAGGCCACATGCCCTCAACATGGGGAGGATGTCCCCATGTTGATGGGGACAAGGGCCTCATCCCCACAACCCTTGCCCGGTGGTTGTGGGGGTCTGCGGGCGGGGGGCTTATCGGAATCTGGAAGACCCCTTTAACAAAGGGGACCCCCAGATCCCGGCCCCCCCCATGTGAATTGGTAAGGGGGTACATTGTACCCCTACCATTTCACGAAGAAAGTGTCAAAAAATGTAAATAAAAACACACACACCTTGGAAAAGTCCTTTATTAAAAAATAAAAAAAATAAAAACATTCCAGCGGTGAAATCCAGTGTCCCGCGGCGATCCGATGTCCAGCGCTGTCCGTCATTGGCTGAGCCTGAGCGGACCTGATGGGGAACTTCCTCCGCAGTCTATTACATGTATAGACCCGCCCCTTCTAAAGTTCCCCATCAGGTCCGCTCAGCCAATGACTCGGTGTAAGGCTGAGGACCTGATGCGGAACATGAGAAGGGGCGGGTCTATACATGTATTACACAGTGAGTGAAGTTCCCCATCAGGTCCGCCCCCTCGGTATGTCAGACCGCGCCTACGTCATTGGCCTGAGCGGACCTGATGGGGAACTTCCTTCACTGTGTAAATTTAAATTACACAGTGAAGGAAGTTCCCCGCTCAGGCCAATGACGTAGGCGCGGTCTGACATACCGAGGGGGCGGACCTGATGGGGAACTTCCCTCACTGTGTATTACATGTATATAGACCCGCCCCTTCTCATATTCCGCATCAGGTCCTCAGCCTTACACCGAGTCATTGGCTGAGCGGACCTGATGGGGAACTTTAGAAGGGGCGGGTCTATACATGTAATAGACTGCGGAGGAAGTTCCCCATTAGGTCCGCTCAGACTCAGCCAATGACGGACAGCGCTGGACATCGGATCGCCGCGGGACACTGGATTTCACCGCTGGAATGTTTTTTTATTTTTTTTAATTTTTTTTAATAAAGGACTTTTCCAAGGTGTGTGTGTGTGTGTTTTTTTTTTTTACATTTTTTGACACTTTCTTCGTGAAATGGTAGGGGTACAATGTACCCCTTACCAATTCACATAGGGGGGGTGGGATCTGGGGGTCCCCTTTGTTAAAGGGGTCTTCCAGATTCCGATAAGCCCCCCGCCCGCAGACCCCCACAACCACCGGGCAAGGGTTGTGGGGATAAGGCCCTTGTCTCCATCAACATGGGGACATCCTCCCCATGTTGAGGGCATGTGGCCTGGTACGGTTCAGGGGGGGGCGCTCTCTCGTCCCCCCCCTCTTTTCCTGCGGCCTGCCAGGTTGCGTGCTCGGATAAGGGTCTGGTATGGATTTTTGGGGGGACTCCACACCATTTTTTTTTTTATTTGGGGTGGAGTTCCCCTTAAAATCCATGCCAGATCTGAAGGGCCTGGTATGGATATTTGGGGGAACCGCGCGCATTTTTTTTTAATTTGCGGCAGGGTTCCCCTTAATATCTATACCAGACCTGAAGGGCCTGGTAATTGAATTCTGGGGGACCCCCACGTTTTTTTTGTTTTTTTTTTATCAATGACTTTTGTATGTATTGCCGGGAGCCGACAATTCATTAATAGCCGCGAGTGAGTTTTAAATGACTTTTTTTCCTTCAAAAATTAAATTTTATGCAGAGACAGTTCTAAGCACGGGAAACATGCGCCAGTTTACATGCATATCATACACACCCTCTAGGTACGAAATTTAAAGGAATATTTCACTTTTATTGTTTCACTTTAAGCATTATTAAAATCACTGCTCCCGAAAAAACTGCAGTTTTTACAACTTTTTTCTGCATTGATACATGTCCCCTGGGGCAGGACCCGGGTCCCCAAACACTTTTTATGACAATAACTTGCATATAAGCCTTTATAATTAGCACTTTAGATTTCTCCCATAGACTTTTCGAATTTGCCGCGAACACCCCAATTTGTTCACTGTTGGGCGAATGGGCAATGTTCGAGTCGAACATGAGTTCGACTCGAACTCGAAGCTCATCCCTACTGGCTGCATTGGGGGATAAACTGGCTGCATTGGGGACAAACTGGCTGCATTTGGGGGGAAAATTGGCTGCATTTGGGGGGAAAATTGGCTGCATTTGGGGGAAAAACTGTCTGCATTTGGGGGAAAAACTGGCTGCATTTGGGGGAAAAACTGTCTGCATTTGGGGACAAACTGTCTGCATTTGGGGACAAACTGCCTGTATTTGAACGTTTAATGGGCACAGTGGCGGCAATTGATGTTTTTTTTAATTTTTCAGTTTGTTTGCGCCCCCCCAAAGATTTTGAGCACCAGCCGCCACTGCATGCTGCATTTTATCGCAGTGCACAGGAAAGCATGTCCTTATACAGCAGCGCAACGCACTATGCTGCCATGAATTAAAGTAGAACTATAGGCAAAACTATTTTTTTTTTTTCTCATTTTGGATATAGCTTCAGTTTAGTATGTGACCAGGGTGAACGGGCCCTAACAGTTTGTCCCAAGTATCAGTTTTTCTAGACAGCTTGGCCCGTTAAAGAGGAAGTAAACTTCCTCTGCTAACATTTACCTACAGGCAAGGCTTTTTCCAGGGGGAACTTGGTGGAACTTAGTTCCACCGCCTCTGGCTCAGATCCTTTGGTGTCTGCTCACCACAATCACTTGTAAACACAGAAGTCTTGTTTCTGTGTTTACAAGTGACAGCTCTGCACTCTGTATGTAATGCAATCCTGGTATTTAATGCCCCTTTAAGACCCTCCTACTGTTTTTTGTGAAATTTGACCTAACACACCCACTATTTGATGTAATTTGGAGGGTGTGTGTGGGTGGAGGGGTTTTGTGGGGCCGTGGTTAAGTTCCAGCACCTATTGTTTGAGAAAAAAAGCCCTGCCTATAGGTAAGCCTATAATAAGGCTTACCTATAGGTAGTGTAAATATCTCCTAAAAGTGTACAGTTTAGGAGATATTTACATTACATGCAGCCAGTGATGCCATTCCTTCTGAGCCCTGTGCCATGACTGGCTGCTCCCGCTCCCGCCAATCACAGAGCCGGAGCCTGCGAACCCAGAAGCAAGACGGGTGATAGTGGAAGCGGCTGCAGCGATTATATCGCGGTGCTGGAACAGCTTCATTTTACGGTAAGTTTCACATAATGTGCTAGTATGCGGTGCATACTAGCACATTATGACTTTACCTTGCAGGAAGAAAAAATAAATGTCCAGTGGTTTACAACCACTTTAACCACTTGAAGACCGCGCCTTTTCTCAAACTTTTCGTTTACAAGCTTAAATTTTGTATTTTTTGCTAGAGAATTACTTAGAACCCCCAAACATTATACAGTCAGGTCCATAAATATTGGGACATCGATACCATTCTAATCTTTTTGGCTCTATACACCACAACAATGGATTTGAAATGAACAAGATGTGCTTTAACTGCAGACTTTCAGCTTTAATTTGGTGGTATTTACATCCAAATCAGGTAAAGGGTGTAGGAATTACAACAGTTTGTATATGTGCCTCCCACTTTTTAAGGAACCAAAAGTAATGGGACAATTGGCTGCTCAGCTGTTCCATAGCCAGGTGTGTGTTATTCACTCATTATCCCATTTACAAGGAGCAGATAAAAAGGTCCAGAGTTAATTTCAAGTGTGCTATTTGCATTTGGAATCTGTTGCTGTCAACTCTCAATATGCCCTCAAATGCGATCCAAATACCCTCAAATTAAAGCTGAAAGTCTACAGTTAAAGCACATCTTGTTCGTTTAATTTCAAATCCATTGTGGTGGTGTATAGAGCCAAAAAGATTAGAATTGTGTCGATGTCCCAATATTTATGGACCTGACTGTGTATGTGTGTATGTGTGTATATATAATATATATATATTGTGAGGGAGTTAGCTCGGCAGCGGGTGTGGGTGACCCCCGGGATGGGCTCCCCACACAAAAACAGGCCCAGCAAACGGAGGTTGTGGTTTTCAAAATCAAAAAGGTGCGGTTTATTTTCTATTTACAGTGACAAAACACAGCAAAGCAAAAGAAACATAAACAAAATAAATCCTGGTCAACTTGACCTCTGACTAAACATACAGGTTTCCTAACTAACAACTGGGATCAGCCTAGTGCTGTCCTAGTCCCTAAGTCCCTGGTTTTAAATGTCCAAGCAAATAGCCACACAGGCTTTGTCTTACCGCACAGGGGTTCACTCTCCCTAGACAGTCCACACAGGTCTGGGTCCAGGCATGAGCAAACACCTAATGAATCTGGGAGTTTTTATAGAGGCCTTAAACGAACTGACAGGCTTCAGCTGGTCTCATCAACTCCCTGCCTGCACGACGCCCAGCCCTCTCCCTAGAGGTATGAGTCATCCATGAGCCCACTAGCCCCAGCTGGGCTTATACAACTCTCCACCTAGTTGTATAAGTCGGCGTAAAGCCTGAATCTGGGCGAAATATATCTACCCCCCTGGATGCAACCAGGTGACTTTACCTTCCTGCTGTCACATACCCCCCCCTCTTGTTTTAACCTCGGGGTTGGAACACCAGCAATCAGGCATTCATGTACTCGAGACAAAGCATCCACATTCCCCATTTGAACGCCAGGGCGATGCTTTACTGTGAAGTTGAATTCCTGGAGGGCCAGGAACCACCTATTCACTCTTCTATTTGTTTCCTTGTTTTGAGCCATCTACTTTAACGGAGCGTGATCCGTAACCAAGTCAAAGTGCCTACCTAGCAGGTAGTACCGAAGGGAATCTAGAGCCCACTTCACCGCTAAACACTCCTTTTCAATGGTGGCGTAATTTACCTCATGGGACTTCAACTTCCTGCTGAGGTAAATGACTGGGTGCTCTTCCCCGTTCCAGACCTGGGACAATACTGCTCCTAACCCCACATCTGACGCATCACTTTGTACGACAAAGTCTTTAGAGAAGTCGGGTGAGTACAACACTGGCTGGCTACATAAGGCTTGTTTCAAGAATTGGAATGCTGCCTCAGCCTCGGGGGTCCATTTAATCATGACCGACCCTTTCCCCTTCGTCAGGTTGGTTAGGGGCACAGCCTTAGAAGCAAAGTGGGGAATGAATCGCCGATAATACCCAGCGATTCCCAGAAAGGCTCGTACCTGCTTCTTGCTGTTGGGACGTGGCCAACTCTGGATGGCCTCGACTTTGTTGAGTTGGGGTTTTATTACTCCCCTCCCAATGGTGTACCCAAGATATTTGGCCTCTTCCTGCCCAATGGTACACTTCTTGGGGTTAGCCGTAAACCCCGCTTCCCGAACAGAGTCCAGGACTGCTTGCACTTTTGGCAGATGTGAGGCCCAATCTGTGCTATGGACAATTACGTCATCCAGGTAAGCCGCAGCATACTTCCGATGGGGCCTCAGCATCTGGTCCATTTTCCGCTGGAATGTGGCCGGCGCATTCTGTAACCCGAACGGCATTCTTTTATATTGGAACGCCCCGTCTGGGGTTACAAATGCGGTTTTCTCTTTGGCCGACTTGGCCAGGGGGATTTGCCAATACCCTTTTGTGAGGTCAAGAGTCGTCATGTATCGGGCTGTTCCCAGCCGGTCGATCAACTCATCTATACGTGGCATGGGGTAGGTGTCAAATTTTGTAACTTTGTTCAACTGACGAAAATCGTTACAAAATCGCCAGCTCCCATCCGGTTTAGGCACCAACACAATGGGACTAGACCAATCACTTTGGGACTCCTCTATCACCCCTAAGTTCAGCATTTTCTGTACTTCCTCCCGTATTGCCTCCCGTCGGGCCTCTGGGATCCGATAGGGTTTTAACTTCACCCTTTCACCGGGCGGGGTAATGATGTCATGCTCTACCCCAGATGTTTGTCCCGGCAGCTCAGAGAATACCTCCTTGTTGCGAAGCACAAACTCCTTAACCTCCTGTTGTTGGGGTTGTGACAAGGTGGCTGCTATTCCAACCTCAGGAATCACGCAACCAGTTTGAGCTGGTGACCAAGTGTCTGCGACTAGGGACTCTCTATCCCTCCAGGCTTTCAACAGATTAACGTGATAGATCTGTTCGGGCTTTCGCCTTCCTGGTTGTCTGACCTTGTAATTCACTTCGCTCACTTTTTCCATTATCTCGTAGGGGCCTTGCCATTTGGCAAGGAATTTACTTTCAACCGTAGGGACAAGTACCAGTATCCTATCCCCCGGGGAAAAGGTACGGGTCTTGGCTCCACGGTTGTACACTCTCTGCTGTGCTAACTGCGCTTGGGCCAAATGTTCCTTCACGATGGGCATTACCTGTGCAATTCGGTCTTGCATCAGGGCGACATGCTCAATCACACTCCTGTGGGGAGAACTCTCACTTTCCCAAGTTTCCTTGGCAATATCCAACAGCCCTCTTGGGTGTCTCCCATACAGTAACTCAAAGGGGGAGAATCCCGTAGAGGATTGGGGCACCTCCCTAATAGCAAACATCAGATAAGGAAGTAGACAGTCCCAATCCTTTCCATCTCTATCCACCACTTTCTTCAACATTTGTTTTAGGGTTTTGTTGAATCTTTCAACCAGCCCATCGGTTTGGGGGTGATACACAGATGTACGTAATTGCGTCACTTTGAACAATTTACACAGCTCCTTCATAACCCGGGACATAAAGGGTGTACCTTGGTCCGTAAGCAGTTCTTTACAAATACCCACCCGGCTAAACACAAGAGATAGCTCTTTGGCTATGGTTTTGGCCGAGGTATTTCGGAGAGGGATCGCTTCTGGATAACGGGTGGCATAGTCCATTATAACTAATATGTACTGGTGCCCCCTAGCGGACTTGATTATAGGACCTACCAAATCCATGGCGATCCTCTCAAACGGGACCTCAATGATGGGTAGAGGGACCAGCGGGCTACGGAAATGTGGCATCGGGGCCGACCTCTGACACACAGGGCAGGAGGAACAATAATTTTCTATGTCCTTCATCACCCCCGGCCAATAGAATCTCTGTAATACCCTCTCTCGGGTTTTCTCTGTCCCCAGATGACCTCCAAGAATGTGCCCATGGGCCAACTCCAACACCAACTTCCTGTAAGGTTTGGGCACCACAAGCTGCTCAACGGTTTCTTCTGCCCTTTTTGCCACCCGATACAGTAGGTCCTTCTCTACGCTGAAGTATGGGTAAGTGCAGGTATTATCTGGGTTCACTAACTCGCCATCTATTTTCACTACGTTTTCCCGTGCCTTTATTAGGGCGGGGTCTTTCAACTGTTCTGTGGCAAAGTTTTCCCTGTGAACCTCAAGATCAGAAAACTCCACAGACGGTAGGTTTTCGTCTGAGGAGGTGGGCTCCTCTCCAGTTTCTTGAGTCTCCCCTGCCAATACTGATAAGGGAAATTCCGGAGAGTCCTCACCACTCTCAGGGGAGTTCTGGCTATCACATTCCTGGTACATAGGGGCACCAGTGGGGGGCTCAGGATCATCCCACAGTTCCCAGAACTTCGGAAAATCCCTTCCCACAATGGCGTCATGCGGTAACTGAGATACTAAGCCCACTGGATGAAAGAGGGTACCTTTGGGGGTCTCGAAACACACTGTAGTCACTGGATACTCTCGGGTGTCCCCATGCACACAAATAACAGCTACCTTGCTATTCCCAGAGACCTCTGTTTTAACTAACTCAGCCTTTATCAGGGTCACAAGGCTACCTGAATCCAGCAATACCACAACATTTCTACCATTAACACACATTTTGCATAAATGTTTCTCAGTTCCTCGAATGGCAGTGCATGCGACTGTCGCACACAGCGACTGACGTCTGCCCGTCAGAAAGTCACACTGCATGGGTTCCTCCACAACCGGGCAATTGGCTGCAATATGTCCCGCTTGCCGGCAGCGGTAGCAAACGATCCTTCTTGCCGCCTCTTGAGCCGCTGATTTCCCAGGCTGTTCTCGCCAAACTTGGGGTAGAGCTCCCACCCTCTCACTCTCTCCACCCTCACCCCTTGGAATCCTCTTATCCGCCCCTGGGGATGGTCTGGTCTTAGGGTGGAAAGTCCGAGTGTCTCTGGAAGAGGCCGTCAGGTTCTCTGTAGCCAAGTATTTCTCCACACGATCCACAAGACCATCGGCCGTCTCTGGGTCTCCATGGCTTACCCACTTTTGGATGGCAGTAGGAAGAGCTCTCAAAAACCGATCCATTACAACACGTTCCACAATCTTTGGTGCGGACAAAGTCTCTGGCTGTAGCCACTTTCTGCTCAGGTGAATGAGATCATACATTTGAGACCTGGGGGGTTTTCCAAGCTGGAAAGTCCAGTTATGCACACGCTGAGCCCGGACAGCCAGGGTGACACCCAGCCTTGCCAATATTTCAGCTTTTAGCATCACATAGTCTTTTGCTTGGTTAGGCTCTAGGTCATAGTAAGCTTTCTGCGATTCACCAGTTAACAGAGGAGCCACCAGTCCAGCCCACTGCTCCTCAGGCCACTTTTCTCTTTCAGCGGTCCTTTCAAATGTGGTCAAAAATACCTCTGGATCATCCTCTCCAGTCATTTTTGTCAATAAACGACTCACCCCAAAGGACGCGGTATTAGTGGGACGGCTTTCCTCACTGGTCTGCGGACGTTGCTGCATTACTGCTTCCATCTGTTGTTGTAGTCTCTGCTCTTGCTTCTGCAACAGGTCTATGAAGCGGGCCTCAGATTGCTGCTGGGCTTGTTGCTGAGCCTCCAGACTCTGTTGCAAAGTTGCGTTTGTCTGCTGCTGGGCTGCAAGGCTCTGTTGATGAGCTTGCTGCTGGGCTGCAAGGCTCTGTTGATGAGCTTGCTGCTGGGCTGTGAAGTTCTGTTGTTGAGCTGCAAGGCTCTGTTGATGAGCTGCAAGGCTCTTTTGCAAACCTGCATTTGTCTGCTGTTGATTGGCATTTGCTAGAGCCAGCTGTTTCAGTATCTCCTCCATGCTGGCTTAAAAAAAAACTGCCACTGGTTCTCCACCAACTGTGAGGGAGTTAGCTCGGCAGCGGGTGTGGGTGACCCCCGGGATGGGCTCCCCACACAAAAACAGGCCCAGCAAACGGAGGTTGTGGTTTTCAAAATCAAAAAGGTGCGGTTTATTTTCTATTTACAGTGACAAAACACAGCAAAGCAAAAGAAACATAAACAAAATAAATCCTGGTCAACTTGACCTCTGACTAAACATACAGGTTTCCTAACTAACAACTGGGATCAGCCTAGTGCTGTCCTAGTCCCTAAGTCCCTGGTTTTAAATGTCCAAGCAAATAGCCACACAGGCTTTGTCTTACCGCACAGGGGTTCACTCTCCCTAGACAGTCCACACAGGTCTGGGTCCAGGCATGAGCAAACACCTAATGAATCTGGGAGTTTTTATAGAGGCCTTAAACGAACTGACAGGCTTCAGCTGGTCTCATCAACTCCCTGCCTGCACGACGCCCAGCCCTCTCCCTAGAGGTATGAGTCATCCATGAGCCCACTAGCCCCAGCTGGGCTTATACAACTCTCCACCTAGTTGTATAAGTCGGCCTAAAGCCTGAATCTGGGCGAAATATATCTACCCCCCTGGATGCAACCAGGTGACTTTACCTTCCTGCTGTCACAATATATATATATATATATATATATATATATATATATATATATGTGTGTATATATGTATATATATATATATATATATATATATATTGTGACAGCAGGAAGGTAAAGTCACCTGGTTGCATCCAGGGGGGTAGATATATTTCTCCCAGATTCAGGCTTTATGCTGACTTATACAACTAGGGTGGAGAGTTGTATAAGCCCAGCTGAGGCTAGTAGGCTCATGGATGACTCATACCTCTAGGGAGAGTGTGGGGCGTCGTGCAGACAGAGTTGATGAGACCAGCTGAAGCTTGTCAGCTCATTTAGGCCTCTATAAAAAACTCCCAGATTCATTAGATGTTAGCTCATGCCTGGAACCAGACCTGTGTGGACTGTCTAGGGAGAGTGAACCCCTGTGCGGTGAGGCAAAGCCTGTGTGGCTATTTGTTTGGACTTTTACTAAACCAGGGACTTAGGGACTAGGACAGCACCAGGCTGATCCCAGTTGTTAGTTTAGGAAACCTGCATGTTTAGTCAGAGGTCAAACTGACCAGGATTTATTTTGTTTGTTTCTTTTTGGCTTTGCTGTGTTTTTGTCACTGTACATAGAGAAATAAACCGCACCTTTTGATTTTGAAAACCACAACCTCCGTCTGCTGGCCCTGTTTTTGTGTGGGGAGCCCAACCAGGGGGTCACACACACCCGCTACCGAGTTAACCCCCCTCACAGTTGGTGGAGAACCAGTGGCAGTTTTTTTTAAGCCAGCATGGAGGAGATACTGAAACAGCTGGCTCTAGCAAATGCCAATCAACAGCAGACAAATGCAGGTTTGCAAAGGAGCCTTGCAGCCCAGCAGCAAGCTCATCAACAAGCCCAGCAGCAATCTGAGGCCCGCTTCATAGACCTGTTACAGAAGCAAGAGCAGAGACTACAACAAATGGAAGCAGTAATGCAGCAACGTCCGCAGACCAGTGAGGAAAGCCGTCCCACTAATACCGCGTCCTTTGGGGTGAGTCGTTTATTGACAAAAATGACTGGAGAGGATGATCCAGAGGTATTTTTGACCACATTTGAAAGGACTGCTGAAAGAGAAAAGTGGCCTGAGGAGCAGTGGGCTGGACTGGTGGCTCCTCTGTTAACTGGTGAATCGCAGAAGGCTTACTATGACCTAGAGCCTGACCAAGCAAAAGACTATGTGATGCTAAAAGCTGAAATATTGGCAAGGCTGGGTGTCACCCTGGCTGTCCGGGCTCAGCGTGTGCATAACTGGACTTTCCAGCTTGGAAAACCCCCCAGGTCTCAAATGTATGATCTCATTCACCTGAGCAGGAAGTGGCTACAGCCAGAGACTTTGTCCGCACCGGAGATTGTGGAACGTGTTGTGATGGATCGTTTCTTGAGAGCTCTTCCTACCGCCATTCAAAAGTGGGTAAGCCACGGAGACCCAGAAACGGCCGGTAAACTTGTGGATCGTGTAGAGAGATACTTGGCTACAGAGAACCTGACGGCCTCTTCCAGAGACTCTCGGACTTTCCACCCTAAGACCAGACCATCCCCAGGGGCGGATAAGAGGATTCCAAGGGGTGAGGGTGGAGAGAGTGAGAGGGTGGGAGCTCTACCCCAAGTTTGGCGAGAACAGCCTGGGAAATCAGCGGCTCAAGAGGCCGCAAGAAGGATCGTTTGCTACCGCTGCCGGCAAGCGGGACATATTGCAGCCAATTGCCCGGTTGTGGAGGAACCCATGCAGTGTGACTTTCTGACGGGCAGACGTCAGTCGCTGTGTGCGACAGTCGCATGCACTGCCATTCGAGGAACTGAGAAACATTTATGCAAAATGTGTGTTAATGGTAGAAATGTTGTGGTATTGTTGGATTCAGGTAGCCTTGTGACCCTGATAAAGGCTGAGTTAGTTAAAACAGAGGTCTCTGGGAATAGCAAGGTAGCTGTTATTTGTGTGCATGGGGACACCCGAGAGTATCCAGTGACTACAGTGTGTTTCGAGACCCCCAAAGGTACCCTCTCTCATCCAGTGGGGTTAGTATCTCAATTACCGCATGATGCCATTGTGGGAAGGGATTTTCCGAAGTTCTGGGAACTGTGGGATGATCCTGAGCCCCTCACTGGTGCCCCTATGTACCAGGAATGTGATAGCCAGAACTCCTCTGAGAGTGGGGAGGACTCTCCAGAATTTCCCTTGTCAGTATTGGCAGGGGAGACTCAAGAAACTGGAGAGGAGCCCACCTCCTCAGACGAAAACCTACCGTCTGTGGAGTTTTCTGATCTGGAGGTTCACAGGGAAAATTTTGCCACAGAACAGTTAAAAGACCCCGCCCTAATAAAGGCACGGGAAAACGTAGTGGAAATAGATGGCGAGTTAGTGAACCCAGATAATACCTGCACTTACCCATACTTCAGCGTAGAGAAGGACCTACTGTATCGGGTGGCAAAAAGGGCAGAAGAAACCGTTGAGCAGCTGGTGGTGCCCAAACCTTACAGGAAGTTGGTGTTGGAGTTGGCCCATGGGCACATTCTTGGAGGTCATCTGGGGACAGAGAAAACCCGAGAGAGGGTATTACAGAGATTCTATTGGCCTGGGGTGATGAAGGACATAGAAAATTATTGTTCCTCCTGCCCTGTGTGTCAGAGGTCGGCCCCGATGCCACATTTCCGTAGCCCGCTGGTCCCTCTACCCATCATTGAGGTCCCGTTTGAGAGAATCGCAATGGATTTGGTAGGTCCTATAATCAAATCCGCTAGGGGGCACCAGTACATATTGGTTATAATGGACTATGCCACCCGTTATCCAGAAGCGATCCCTCTCAGAAATACCTCGGCCAAAACCATAGCCAAAGAGCTATCTCTTGTTTTTAGCCGGGTGGGTATTTGTAAAGAACTGCTTACGGACCAAGGTACACCCTTTATGTCCCGGGTTATGAAAGAGCTGTGTAAATTGTTCAAAGTGACGCAATTGCGTACATCTGTGTATCACCCCCAAACCGATGGGCTGGTTGAAAGATTCAACAAAACCCTAAAACAAATGTTGAAGAAAGTGGTGGATAGAGATGGAAAGGATTGGGACTGTCTACTTCCTTATTTGATGTTTGCTATTAGGGAGGTGCCCCAATCCTCTACGGGATTCTCCCCCTTTGAGTTACTGTATGGGAGACACCCAAGAGGGCTGTTGGATATTGCCAAGGAAACTTGGGAAAGTGAGAGTTCTCCCCACAGGAGTGTGATTGAGCATGTCGCCCTGATGCAAGATCGAATTGCACAGGTAATGCCCATCGTGAAGGAACATTTGGCCCAAGCGCAGTTGGCACAGCAGAGAGTGTACAACCGTGGAGCAAAGACCCGTACCTTTTCCCCGGGGGATAGGATATTGGTACTTGTCCCTACGGTTGAAAGTAAATTCCTTGCCAAATGGCAAGGCCCCTACGAGATAATGGAAAAAGTGAGCGAAGTGAATTACAAGGTCAGACAACCAGGAAGGCGAAAGCCCGAACAGATATATCACGTTAATCTGTTGAAAGCCTGGAGGGATAGAGAGTCCCTAGTCGCAGAAACTTGGTCACCAGCTCAAACTGGTTGCGTGATTCCGGAGGTTGGAATAGCAGCCACCTTGTCACAACCCCAACAACAGGAGGTTAAGGAGTTTGTGCTTCGCAACAAGGAGGTGTTCTCTGAGCTGCCGGGACAAACATCTGGGGTAGAGCATGATATTATTACCCCGCCCGGTGAAAGGGTGAAGTTAAAACCCTATCGGATCCCAGAGGCCCGACGGGAGGCAATACGGGAGGAAGTACAGAAAATGCTGAACTTAGGGGTGATAGAGGAGTCCCAAAGTGATTGGTCTAGTCCCATTGTGTTGGTGCCTAAACCGGATGGGAGCTGGCGATTTTGTAACGATTTTCGTCAGTTGAACAAAGTTACAAAATTTGACACCTACCCCATGCCACGTATAGATGAGTTGATCGACCGGCTGGGAACAGCCCGATACATGACGACTCTTGACCTCACAAAAGGGTATTGGCAAATTCCCCTGGCCAAGTCGGCCAAAGAGAAAACCGCATTTGTAACCCCAGACGGGGCGTTCCAATATAAGAGAATGCCGTTCGGGTTACAGAATGCGCCGGCCACATTCCAGCGGAAAATGGACCAGATACTGAGGCCCCATCGGAAGTATGCTGCGGCTTACCTGGATGACGTAATTGTCCATAGCACAGATTGGGCCTCACATCTGCCAAAAGTGCAAGCAGTCCTAGACTCTATCCGGGAAGCGGGGTTTACGGCTAACCCCAAGAAGTGTACCATTGGGCAGGAGGAGGCCAAATATCTTGGGTACACCATTGGCAGGGGAGTGATAAAACCCCAACTCAACAAAGTCGAGGCCATCCAGAGTTGGCCACGTCCCAACAGCAAGAAGCAGGTACGGGCCTTTCTGGGAATCGCGGGTTATTATCGGCGCTTCATTCCCCACTTTGCTTCTAAGGCTGTGCCCCTAACCAACCTGACGAAAGGGAAAGGGTCGGTCATGATTAAATGGACCCCCGAGGCTGAGGCAGCATTCCAATTCTTGAAACAAGCCTTATGTAGCCAGCCAGTGTTGTACTCACCCGACTTCTCTAAAGACTTTGTCGTACAAAGTGATGCGTCAGATGTGGGGTTAGGAGCAGTATTGTCCCAGGTCTGGAACGGGGAAGAGCACCCAGTCATTTACCTCAGCAGGAAGTTGAAGTCCCATGAGGTAAATTACGCCACGGTTGAAAAGGAGTGTTTAGCGGTGAAGTGGGCTCTAGATTCCCTTCGGTACTATCTGCTAGGTAGGCACTTTGACATGGTTACGGATCACGCTCCGTTAAAGTGGATGGCTCAAAACAAGGAGACAAATAGAAGAGTGAATAGGTGGTTCCTGGCCCTACAGGAATTCAACTTCACAGTAAAGCATCGCCCTGGCGTTCAAATGGGGAATGTGGATGCTTTGTCTCGAGTACATGAATGCCTGATTGCTGGTGTTCCAACCCCAAGGTTAAAACAAGAGGGGGGGGTATGTGACAGCAGGAAGGTAAAGTCACCTGGTTGCATCCAGGGGGGTAGATATATTTCTCCCAGATTCAGGCTTTATGCTGACTTATACAACTAGGGTGGAGAGTTGTATAAGCCCAGCTGAGGCTAGTAGGCTCATGGATGACTCATACCTCTAGGGAGAGTGTGGGGCGTCGTGCAGACAGAGTTGATGAGACCAGCTGAAGCTTGTCAGCTCATTTAGGCCTCTATAAAAAACTCCCAGATTCATTAGATGTTAGCTCATGCCTGGAACCAGACCTGTGTGGACTGTCTAGGGGAGAGTGAACCCCTGTGCGGTGAGGCAAAGCCTGTGTGGCTATTTGTTTGGACTTTTACTAAACCAGGGACTTAGGGACTAGGACAGCACCAGGCTGATCCCAGTTGTTAGTTTAGGAAACCTGCATGTTTAGTCAGAGGTCAAACTGACCAGGATTTATTTTGTTTGTTTCTTTTTGGCTTTGCTGTGTTTTTGTCACTGTACATAGAGAAATAAACCGCACCTTTTGATTTTGAAAACCACAACCTCCGTCTGCTGGCCCTGTTTTTGTGTGGGGAGCCCAACCAGGGGGTCACACACACCCGCTACCGAGTTAACCCCCCTCACAGTATATATATATATATATATATATGTATATATATATATATATATATATATACAGTCAGGTCCATAAATATTGGGACATCGACACAATTCTAATCTTTTTGGCGTAACGACACCCCAAGTCTGAAAAGGGGTTAACGCCGTTTTTAAGATATTCCCTCTCCTGGACACACATTCGCTACCGATCCTCCACAGTCAGGCGACCACTTCCCATAGGATTAATCCTTCCCAAGTATGAGACAAACGCTCTGTATCTTTCCAAAATAGACTGACTTTATTACAAAAACAAATGGTAACACATTTCTCTCTGTGACAGGGGTCACTTTGGGCACAGGGTGAAGGAGAACCCCACTATGATCTGTGCTAATCAGATTCAAAGCTGTATATACTGTGTGTATATTGGGTGTTGGCTGTTGTGTAATATTTGCTGTGATGGGGTGTGATTGCATTCTATTGTCTATTGTGGCTTGTGGTAATTAAGTCTGCTACTGTGGTGATGTGGATTGGAGCTTGGCAGACCGTCTGGCTGCCTATTATGGGATGTTTAAGTGTCTTTCTGTGGGGAAGGGGGGGGACCGCCCCTCCTTCTAAGACTGTTTACTGAAAGAGAAGTTTGAACACACCTGACCTGTATGACCATTGTCATTGGACAGTTTAACCCGCCCTGTTCCCCAAGGATGGGAGGGAAGGGTTTTGAAGAGAAATGTGTTACCATGTGCTTGTAATAAAGTCATTCCCTGTTTTAGAACTTCAACAGAGTGTTTGTCTTGTATCTGGGGGAGAATTATTCTTATGATTCTGGGTCGCCTGAATGTGGAGTGTCGCCAGTGGATGTGTGTTCGTAGAGGGAGTATCGTAAACGGCGTTAACCCCTTTCATACTTGGGCAGCCGTTACACTCTCCAAAACCCTTCCCTCCCATCCTTGGGGAACAGGGTGGGTTAAACTGTCCAATGACAATGGTGATACAGGTCAGGTGTGTTCAAACTTCTCTTTCAGTAAACAGTCTTAGCAGGAGGGGTGATTTTCCCCCCCCCTCCTCACAGAAAGACACTTAAACATCCCATAATAGGCAGCCAGACGGTTTACCAAGCTCCAATCCACGTCACCACAGTAGCAGACTTAATTACCACAAGCCACAATAGACAATAGAATGCAATCACACCCCATCACAGCAAATATTACACAACAGCCAACACCCAATATACACACCATATCTATCCTGTATATACAGCATTGAATATGGCTATCACAGATCATGGTGGGGTTCTCATTCACCCTGTGCCCCAAAGTGACCCCTGTCACACATCTCCCCTTTCGGCAGGAGACTAACACAGGAGGAGACCCCAGATGGGTTGATTCCGAAGTTAGTCTGTAGTTCCATTCCTCTAGTGCCTGGACAACCCATCAGCATTGCCATTTTTCTTACCGGGTCAGTAGCTGATGGTGCAAATGTAAGGTTGCAGGACGAATAATGGAATTCAGTTCTGGAACAGTCACTTGCTTTGCTCTCTCAATGGCTCCCAAAACTTGTTGCTGGTGCTCTTGGGAAAGATAAGGCAAAACCTGGGCGCAAAACCCATTTAACCTTTTGACAATTTCAGCCTGTTTGTGCATTTCAATGTTCAAGCCATGGGACATCTCATAATACATGACGTAGTGTCGTTGCATCTCTGATTTCTCACTGGCCAACTTGTCACATTCCAATTTTAGACTGTGATATTGTGCCTGATCTAAGGTACATGTCGGGGAAGATAATCTTACCCCGTTCTCAGCCGCAATCAGGCCGGTTCCAGCAGCATGGGTCTGGGCACAGGTAGTCACTGGGTTGGCTTCAGCGGGGCCCATCAGGGCATAAGCAGAAACGAGGGGGGCCAAATCATTCCCCAGTAGTACATCCGCTGGCAAATCCTTCATCACCCCCACATTCACGTGTCCCGAACCAACCCCCCAATCCAGGTGAACCCGGGCAACGGGTAGCCGGAAGATGGTACCTCCCGCTACTCTTACGGCTACAGTGTCTCTGGTGTGTTGGCTCTCTGGGATGAGGTTCTTCTGTAGTAGGGTCATGGTGGCACCAGAATCACGTAGGCCATTGGCTACCTTTCCATTGACCCAGACAGTCTGCCTCTGTTGCTGCCTGTTGTCCCGGTTAGTTGCTTGTATTGGATCAGCCTCGTGCAGGACGCCCCAATGTTCTTCCTCCTCAACGCAGTGGGCCGCAGGCATGGGTGTGCGGGGGCTCCCCCGTGCTGGCTGTCTCCATGACTGGGACTGGATGGCTGGATTCAACGGACAGTCTGGCTTTTTCTGCCCTAGCTGTTTACATCCGAAACACCTGATGGGTTGTGCATAGTCCTGGGAGTTGAACCTGGGCTGCTGAGGATAAGTGGCCGCTGGGGTTGGTGCTGAAGTTGGGTTAGAGGCTGATAAACTGGGCCGAGATAGTGGATAGCGCTCGCTTCCGCCTGACCTTCGAGAGTCCAGATATTCATCGGCAAAAGTAGCCGCTTGCTGTACAGTCCGTGGTTGCTTATCTCGCACCCAATCCCGTATTACCGGAGGGGTGTCGTTAAAGAACTGTTCTAAAAGTACTAGCTGGGTGATGTCCTCTATGGTATGAGCGTGGCTTCCCTGGAACCAGCCCTTAAGGTTTCGCTGCAGACGATGTGCCCACTCCACGTATGTTATGTGGGTTTGTTTCCGGGATTCTCGAAACCTAATCCGGCTGGCTTCAGGTGTAATGGCAAATCGGGCTAACAGAGCTTCTTTTACCCGGTCATAGTCTTTAGCGTCCTCATCCTCATCCTCGTCCTCATCCTCCAGGGTTTGATACGCATCCGCCGCTCTGCCCGTTAAATTACTTGCCAGTATGGCGACCCAATCTTGGGGCAGTACTTCATGTATCTGGCATAGTCTCTCAAAGTCTTGCAGGAACGCTTCAATTTCCTCCTCTCCTTCCTTAAATAGTTTGAACGCTCAAAAGGGCAACTTAGGGACAGGCGCTGCATCTTTAGGTGTTGTCTCCGATTGCCGTATTTCTGCCATTCTCTGCTCATGTTGCTGCTCATCCTGCCGCTGGATGTCTCTAATGGCTTCCTGTATGGCGGTCTCTGATGGGTTAGCACCATATAATGCCAAGCGCTGTCGAACTCGTTGCTGAAACAAGTCTTCAACTGACCGGAGTCCTGCGTCACCATCCCTCTGATCCATCTCGGCTAGCTCCCTGATCAAGGTGGCCTTGTTCTTTGTCCCACCGGTCCCTCCACGGCTCTGAAGTAAGTCTTTCAGCGTGGCTTTCCTGCAGGCTGCATAGGTGGTCATTCACTGTGGTGGTTTGGAGTCTCCCCGTAACTGGAGGGAAAATCCCACCGCTGCCAACCAATGTAACGACACCCCAAGTCTGAAAAGGGGTTAACGCCGTTTTTAAGATATTCCCTCTCCTGGACACACATTCGCTACCGATCCTCCACAGTCAGGCGACCACTTCCCATAGGATTAATCCTTCCCAAGTACGAGACAAACGCTCTGTATCTTTCCAAAATAGACTGACTTTATTACAAAAACACATGGTAACACATTTCTCTCCAAAACTCTTCCCTCCCATCCATTGGGGAACAGGGCGGGTTAAACTGTCCAATGACAATGGTGATACAGGTCTGGTGTGTTCAAACTTCTCTTTCAGTAAACAGTCTTAGCAGGAGGGGTGATTTCCCCCCCCCCTCCTCACAGAAAGACACTTAAACATCCCATAATAGGCAGCCAGACGGTCTACCAAGCTCCAATTCACATCACCACAGTAGCAGACTTAATTACCACAAGCCACAATAGACAATAGAATGCAATCACACCCCATCACAGCAAATATTACACAACAGCCAACACCCAATATACACACAGTATATACAGCGTTGAATCTGATTAGCACAGATCATGGTGGGGTTCTCATTCCCCCTGTGCCCCAAAGTGACCTCTGTCACAATATATATATATATATATATATATATATTATTATTATTATTATTTTTAGCAGAGACCCTAGAGAATAAAATGGCGATCATTGCAATATTTTATGTCATATTGCGCAGCGGTCTTTAAAACACAATTTGTTTGGAAAAAATACACTTTAATGAATTAAAAAAACAATGCACAATAGTTACCCCAGTTTGTTTTGTATAATGTTAAAGATGATATGATGAGAAAATCGATACCTAACATGTCATGCTTTAAAATTGCGCACACTTGTGGAATGTTGACAAACTACGGTACTTAAAAATCTCCATAGGCAATGCTTTAAAAATGTTTACAGGTTACCAGTTTAGAGAGGTCTTGCACTAGAATTATTGCTCTCGCTCTAACGATCATGTCAAAAAGACCCCAGATCTCTCATTTACATTTGAAAGAAAAAGAATGAAACTATTATGACTTTAAAAAAAAAAAAATAATAATTTGTTTATGCACGAGAACAGGAAGTGAAGTTAGAGGTCGCTCTGGTCCTCCAAGGGCATAGAGCCGAGTGGGGGCCATCATGCCTTCGCTCGACTTCTTGCCCAGCCATCAACCGCATCAGATCCCTTCCGGGCTTTACCAACGGCTCCGGTAAGCCCGGAAACCACCAGGAAGCATGCAGGGGGGCACTCCCGCCGCCTCTAAAAGTGATGCCACGGCAAATGCGCCCACGGGACCGCTTTTACATTACACAGGATCACCCATAGTAAAAAATTATCTGGGGTTAGGGCAGCTCAGCTGCTGCCAAAACACCGGTATTTGACATCAAGTTAATGACGTAATTTTTACTATGGGCTGGTCGGAAGGTAGTGGAAAATAATGAATCTTCTGGCAGTACAACTCGGTAATAAAACAAAAACTGCTGTGTTAATGCTTTATACAGATTGCATCATAGATGTTATTTTTGCTGTTGTCCCCCTAGTTCCACTTTAAAACACTATGCATAAATTGGTCATAATTTAAAAATAAATAAACCCTTATGCCGCGTACACACGATCGGAAATTCCGACCAGAAAAGTTTGATATGAGCTTTTGGTCGGAAATTCCGACCGTGTGTAGGCTCCATCGGACATTTTCTGTTCAAATTTTCCAACCAGAAAAGTTCTGGTCGGAAATTCCGATTGTCTGTACGCAATTTCCGACGCATAAAAAAAACACACATGCTCTGAATCAAGCAGAAGAGCAAAACTGCCTATTGAACTTCATTGATCTCGGCTCGTCATACGTCTTGTACGTCACCGCGTTCTTGACGGTCGGAATTTACGACAACATTTCTGTGACCCTGTGTATGGAACACAAGTTTGAGCCAACATTCCGTCGGAAAAAAATACACGATTTTCTTGTCGGAACTTCCGATCGTGTGTACGCGGCATTATATTGCTACTGACATATTTGTTTCTAATCAGAGCTGCATATATCTAGAGCACCAGCTCCATCTAGTGGTAAAGTAACAAAATTACAGCTTTCCAAATATCAATGAAAACCTTCTGGAGGGTTCCTAATTTATGAATGTGGCCCATCTTCAAGGACTGCAGTTAAGGAATGCTAGAATGGGCTAAATAAGTGTAGCGCTACCCCCAGTTAAGAGAGCCGCTGGTTTATTTTCGGGCCCTGCATGCAGTACCGCCAACCCCCGGCAATCTTACTCGACCCCCGCTTGCACAGTTAGTCTAGGGCTATGCTTATACCACATTTAATTGTATTGCATGAATTAATCTCTAAGCAGTAGGACAACACACTAAGGCAAGAGATTGATTATAACGGTTTTACTCTTATAGTAAATAGCATGGGTATAACATCACACATGCAACTGGCATCAATTTAGCACACTATAATGGCACTGCGCGGTATTACACCACGCGTAGCTATTATGGTGTGCGCGCCCTGTGGCACACTAAACAATATACTACCTCCCCACCCGAGTCAGGCCTGACATGGAGTAAATCTCAGTCACTTCATATAAGGATTTCTTCGCATGCCAGCTTTCGGTGGTGCACTTGATGAAATTCTATTTTGTAATCCACAACAGGCAGTAACTTGGAACAACTATACTGGGGGGGGGGGACACTTCAACTCTGTCCTGCTACCGGTCCCCCCGTGGAACAGCAGATAAACGAACTGTGGGCCTATGCAGTTCTATAGGCCTGAACACGACACAGTCTATTGGTCTGGGCAGGTGCCCGCTCACCACTCCGGACGCGATCCCAGTCCGGGACTTCCACCTGCTGTGTATCCGCACACAGCGTCTGCAACAATCGGGTCCCCGATCCAACTGATGTCCTCACACGACAAGACAGGATCCCCCCAGGCTCCGCAGTGGGGTGGAAGGCTCTTCGGAAGTCACGCAAGGCCCCAGGCTTTGGGCCTTGCACCGCAGCAGATCCGCACAGGAAGACTGGTTGCTTACAGCGCGGTGTCCAAAAGAGAGCGAGCTCCGCCTCCCCTCTTCCTTAAATAGCCCCTCCCATGAGTCTCTGCGGTGGAAACTTTCACCCTAAGGCCGGATGGGGTTCTGGGTAACGTAGTTCCGGGGCCTTAAAGGAGACCCCGCTACACAAGATTTCAGGAATTGACAATACGGTAGTAAGAAATATATAGACAGAAATGTCAGTAACAACTATATGGACAGATCACATAAACATCTGCTAGGACTGCATTTGTTGCTACCTATAACTCTATCTTGTATTATTGTAACTTTATTTTTTATTAGCTTGGTGTTAATAAAGTGTAAAAGGTCTTGGATCTCCACTGACACCAATAGTGGGCACTGTATTCTTTCCACTGACATCTATGACAGACACTAGTTTCTTCCCACTGAAATCAATGATTGCCACTATTTTCTTCCCACTAAAAAAAAATAATGGGCACTATACAGTATTCCTCTCATTGACACCAGTGATGGGCGCTACAATATTTCCACTGACACTTATGATGTACACTAGTTAATTCTCACAGGCACCAATGATAGGTATTCTATTCTTCCCACTAAACGCAAACAATGGGCACATATTCCTCCTGCTGAACCCCAATGATGGGCACTATATTCCTCCCGCTGACACCAACAGTGGGTACTTTTTCTTCCACTGAACACCAACAATGAACACTAGTTCATTCCCATTGATACCAATGATAGGCATTATATTCTTCCCACTAAATACAAATGACGGGTGTAACGGCTGCCCAAGTATGAAAGGGGTTAACGCCGTTTACGATATTCCCTCTCCGAACACACTTCCACTGGCGACACTCCACATTCAGGCGACCCAGAATCATAGGAATAATTCTCCCCCAGATACAAGACAAACACTCTGTTGGAGTTCCAAAACAGGGAATGACTTTATTACAAGCACATGGTAACACATTTCTCTTCAAAACTCTTCCCTCCCATCCTTGGGGGACAGGGCGGGTTAAACTGTCCAATGACAATGGTCATACAGGTCAGGTGTGTTCAAACTTCTCTTTCAGTAAACAGTCTTAGCAGGAGGGGTGATTCCCCCCCTCCTCACAGAAAGACACTTAAACATCCCATAATAGGCAGCCAGCTGGTCTACCAAGCTCCAATCCACATCACCACAGTAGCAGACTTAATTACCACAAGCCACAATAGACAATAGAATGCAATCGCACCCCATCACAGCAAATATTACATAACAGCCAACACCCAATATACACACAGTATATACAGCTTTGAATCTGATTAGCACAGATCATAGTGGGGTTCTCCTTCACCCTGTGCCCAAAGTGACCCTTGTCACAACGGGCACTATTATTCTCCCACTGAGACCAATAATGGGCACTACTTTATTCCCACTAACAACAATAATAGCCAATATATTCCTCCCACTGACACCATTGATGGGAACCATATTCCTCCTATTGAACGCAAATAATGGATTCTATATTCTTCCCACTTGCACCTATGATGGGCACTACATTTTTCCTATTGTCACCAATGATGGCCCCCCTTTTCTCCTACTCAACACCAATGGTGGGCATTGTATTCTTTTCAATAAACAAAAATGATGAGCACTATATTCTTTCCACTAAACACAAATTATGGACACTATATTCTTCCCAATGACACCATTGATGGGCACTGTATTCCTCCAATTGACACCAACAACAGGCACTACATTCTCCCCAATGACACTAATGATGAGCACTTTGTGTCTTCCACTGAACAATAATGGGCACAGGTTTATTTCCAGCATATTTTGTTACATTACAGCCTTTAGTTCAATGGTTTTTTTTAATCAGAATTTTATGTGATGGATCAGAACACAATAGTCTAAGTTGGTGAAGTAAAATGATAAAAATATATACATAAAACTTTTTTTTTCAGAAATAAACTGATAATTGGCATGTGCGTATGTATTCACCCCCTTTGTTATGAAGCCCATAAAAAGCTCTGATGCAACCAATTACCTTCAGAAGTCACATAATTAGTGAAATAATGTCCACCTGTGTGCAATCTAAGTGTCACATGATCTGTCATTGCATATACACACCTTTTTGAAAGGCCCCAGAGGCTGCCACACCTAAGCAAGAGGCACCCCTAACCAAACACTGCCATGAAGACCAAGGAACTCTCCAAACAAGTAAGGGACAATGTTGTTGAGAAGTACAAGTCAGGGTTAGATTATAAAAAAAATATCCAAATCTTTGATGATCCCTAGGAGCACCATCAAATCTATCATAACCAAATGGAAAGAACATGGCACAACAGCAAACCTGCCAAGAGACGGCCGCACACCAAAATTCACGGACCGGGCAAGGAGGGCAATAATCAGAGAGGCAGCACAGAGACCTAAGGTAACCCTGGAGGAGCTGTAGAGTTCCACAGCAGAGACTGGAGTATCTGTACATAGGACGTCAATAAGCCGTACGCTCCATAGAGTTGGGCTTTATGGCAGAGTGGCCAGAAGAAAGCCATTACTTTCAGCAAAAAACGAAACAAAATGGCACGTTTTGAGTTTGCGAAGGGGCATATGGGAGACTCCCAAAATGTATGGAAGAAGGTGCTCTGGTCTGATGAGACTAAAATTTAACTTTTTGGCCATCAAAGAAAATGCTATGTCTGGCGCAAACCCAACACATCACATCACCCAAAGAACACCATGCCCACAGTAAAACATGGTGGTGGCAGCATTATGCTGTAGGGATGTTTTTCAGCAGTCGGGACTGAGAAACTGGTCAGAGTTGAGGAAAAGATGGATGGTGCTAAATACAGAGATAAAGCTGGGGAAACATGTAAATGTGTTGGAATGGCCTAGTCAAAGCCCAAACCTCCATCCAATAGAAAATCTGTGGTCAGACTTAAAGATTGCTGTTCACAAGTGCAAACTATCCAACTTGAAGGAGCTGGAGCAGTTTTGCAAGGAGGAATGGGCAAAAATCTCAGTAATAAAATGTGACAAGCTCATACAGACTTATCCAAAGTGACTTAGAGCTGTGATAGCTGCAAAAGGTGGCTCTACAAAGTATTGACTTTAGGGGGGTGTCATGGATATGCAGTAATGTTTGTCAGCTTACCTTCCTCTCCATGTGTTCACCTTAGAGGCCAGACACTCTCACCTGGCTGCTTTAATAATCTCTCCTCCAAGCATGGCCCCACCCCAGGCCCTATCAGGGAACACTATATTAACCTGTGCACTGCAAGTCTGCCTTGCTGATCAACGTTGTTTGTTAAGCATTGTGTGTTTGGGTTCCTGCTTGCCGTGTGCTACGTCTGTCTCTGTGTTAAAGATCTTGGCTTGTTCTCGACTATCCTTGTCTGCTTGTGACCTTGACCTTTGGCTTGTTCTTTGTTTATCCTTGTCTGCTTTGTCGCCCTGACCTTGGCTTATCCCCTCACTATCTCTTGTATCCTGAGCTGCTACTTCCCCTCTATCCTCTATACCCTACGGAGCGTGAGCTAGGGGACTCTGGGGGCCGCTACCTGGATCCAGTTGCAGCTCAGTCCATCCTCACCACTAGAGGCTCTGGTGAACACCAGCTGGATCTTAGACTCCGCACCCTGGGGAATCTTGGGCTCTAGCTCCCTGTGGGATCCCTGTTTGTGCTCCAGTGGACCTGCCTTCCTTAACCACCCAGTGATCCATCCACAGCAGTCAGCCATAGGGTTCACTACCTTGTGGTGCAATCCTGACCCCAACGGTGTGCATCTGGCTTCAGGTGAATAGTTATGCATATTGACCTTTTCTCTTCTTCTTTCTTCTTTCTTTTTCTTTCTTCTTTCTTCTTCTTTCTTCTTCTTTCTTCTCTTTTTTTTCTTTTTTTTTCTTTCCTATTACAAGGAATGTAAACATCCCTTGTAATAGGAATGGTGTGTGACAGGTCCTCTTTATGGAGAGATGTGGGGTCTATAAGACCCCACATCTCTCCTCCAGGCTGGAAAGCATCAGATTAAAATAAAAATGACAGATCTGATGCTTTCCAGCCCAGATCTCGGCTTTTTTTACATCCACCGTCCCCCACATGGCTTCTCCTAAACTGCAAAACGGACTTCTTATGGCTTTCTTTCAACAATGGCTTTCTTCTTGCCAGTCTTCCATAAAGGCCAGATATGTGGCGTTTTCAGATGATGGATTGAACAGTGCTCCATGAGATGTTCAAAGCTTGGGATAGTTTTATAACCTAACCCTGCTTTATACTTCTCCACAACTTTATCCCTGACCTGTCTAGTGTGTTCCTTGGCCTTTATGATGCTGTTTGTTCACTAAGGTTCTCTAACAAACCTCTGAGGGCTTCACAGAACAGCTGTATTTATACTGAGATTAAATTACAGATAGGTGGACTCTATTTACTAATTAGGTTAATTCTGAAGGCAATTGGTTCCACTAGATTTTAGTTGGGAGTATCAGAATAAAGGGGGCTGAATACAAATGCACAACACACTTTTCAGATATTAATTTGTAAAAAAAAAAATGAAAACCCATTTATCATTTTCCTTCCACTTCACAACTATGTGCCACTTTGTGTTGATTTATCACATAAAATCCCAGTAAAATACATTTACGTTTTTGATTGTAACATGACAAAATGTGGAAAATTTATTTTTTGTTTACAAACGATTTTTATTATAGAAAAGGTCAAGGTATAAAAACAAATTACAATGATGGTACAAGTATGTATATAAACGTTGTTAATATTGAGCATTGTACAGAGGAAAGAGAAAAAGGGTTTTGATAAGTCAGGTATATAAATGTATATAGTTCAAATAAGGTCAACCAGGAGCACTGTATTGGGGAGAAGGCTAAATAACAATTGCATATATTTTAAGAGTAGGAGGTAAAAAAAAGATACTAAACCAGAGAGGTGGTATCCCAGAGAGTCCATTTTTTTTGGTAAAGGGGCATAGAATCATATAACGTGTGGTGAATTCTTTCAGAAAGTTTAATGTTCGACATGCGGTTAAGAATTTGTGGCCAAGGTACCGTAGTGGAGCGCCAATTAAATGCTATGGCCCAGTGGATGGAGCTGAGGAATGTATGGATTAACCTTGTACTAGTCATTGGAATATCCTGTATCGGGGTGAATAAAAGACATATTTGGGGTGTAAGAGAGATCTTTCTACTGGATATTTTTTCTATTATAATACTGGCCTTATGCCAAGTGTCTTTAATGTGGGGGCAATCCCAAAAAATATGTAAAAGTGTTCCCTGGGTGGGGCAACCCCTAAAGCAGAGTGGGGATACTGAGGGATAAAATGAATTGAGTTTAGCCGGGGTAAGATACCATCTATAAAGTAGTTTGATGGCCGATTCTCTAATCGAGGTTGTTTTGGTACATTTGTGGAGATTTGTAAAAATTGTATCCCATTGATCAAGAGTAAATGAGGTATTTAAATCTGATTCCCATTGTAGCATGGGATGTGATTTATCAGGCATGTTGGTCTCATTTAGACTTTTATATATTTTGGAGATTAAACCCCGGTCACGGGGGGAGGAGATTCAGATTTGTTCAAATTGTGTATAAGGGGGGTGGAGTGTAAGTGAGTAATATTTCTCATAGAATTGTCTTATTTTTGTATAGAATTCTAGTTCAGTAGGAGAGATCTTGTATTTTGTTTGTAGTCTGGTGAAAGTGAGAAATGCATTGTCTTGGGAGAGCGATTTTAAATGTATTAGATTATGTGACTTCCAATACGTTAGTAAATTTTCATCTTGAGCTCTATCTGGGGGGGAAAAACGTGGGTCACCCATAAAGGAAGCCAGGGGGGGGACATCCGAGGATAACTTAAAATTAGAGATTTGTCTGTTCCACAGTTGAAGAGTGTGAGTGACGATGAGGTTTAAGGGCCTTATTTTTTGTGGTGGGATGTTTTTGGACCAGAGAAGTCCTTGTAAATTGTAGGGTAGTGTAGATTCTTCTTCGAACAGGAGCCAAGGGATTTGGAATGACGGGGCATACCATTGGGCTAATTGGGTGAATCTGGCCGACAAATAATATAGCCAAAGATTTGGAATGCTGAGGCCTCCTTTTAAATGGGGTCTAAACATAAGGGAATAACTAAATCTGGGTTTCTTGTTTTGCCATATATATTTGTTGATTTCTCTCTGTAAAGATTCTAATGTTTTTTTTGGGTAGAATAAGTGGAAGGGCTCTAAAAAAGAAAAGAAGTTTGGGTAATATCATCATTTTTACGGCTACTATTCTGCCCGAGAAAGAAATCTGGTATGATGACCATAGTTTAAGTAGGTTTTTAATATTGTTAAATAAAGGAGGGTAGTTTGCTTGATATAACGTTTTATATGAAGGTGTAATCTGAATACCTAGGTATCTGAACGAATCCGTGTGCCAATTGAATGAGAAATTGTCCTTAAGTGAAGATATTAAGGCTGGGGGAATGTTGATTGGTAAAGCCGAGCACTTAGATAGGTTTACTCCTAGACCTGTCAAGTCATGGAAGACGTCCAGGGTTTTAGTTAGATTAGGTAGGGAAATAAGAGGGTCAGTTATGAATAGAAGGACGTCATCCGCATATAGACTCAGTTTGTATTCTTTGGATCCTTTAAGATAACCTTTAATATCTGTATTGTTTCAGATTGCGCAGGCGAGGGGTTCTATTGCGAGGGCAAAGAGTAGAGGGGAGAGTGGACAACCCTGTCTGGTACCTTTAGTCAGGGGAAAAAAGTCAGAGTTGTTGCCTGAGAGTTTGATACGTGTTTGTGGTTTGTGAGAAAGAGCTTTAAAGCCATGTAGAAATTCATTGTTGATGCCGTATTTGGGGAGAAGAATGTCAAGATATGACCAGCAAACGCTGTCGAAAGCTTTGTGTATATCAAGACCAAGAAGCAGTGTGGATTTGAAATGAATGTTGGAGTCTTGAATGATATTTGTGGTCAGTCGTATGTTGTCTGTAATTTGTCTGTTGGGAATGAAGCCTGTTTGATCAGGGTCAACTAATGGGGAGATAACGGTGGATAATCTGTCTGCTAATACACGGCCGAATATTTTTAAGTCGTTGTTAATAACCGATATTGGGCGGTAGTTTTGAGGGGTGGAGTGATCTTTATTTGGTTTGGGAAGTAAGGACATGTTAGCCAAAATCATCTCGGGTGGGAATTGGCCACCCTGTAAGATATTGTTATACAGTTTAGTAAGGTGTGGGGTAATGGTAGAGGATTTTTTTTTATAGTAAGATGTGGAATAGCCGTCAGGGCCTGGGGCTGTGGATATTTTTAATGTTCCAATGATTCTGTTAGCTTCTATCTCTGAACAAGGGGCATTGAGAGATTCAACTTGATCTCTAGTAAGAGTGGGTAACTTAATGTTATTAAGCCAGTCTAAGGAGGACTGTTTTGGGGATGTTTTTGGTGAGGACAGAAGATTTTTATAGAAGTCTGAGAACAGTTTCATGACTTCTTTGGGATGGGATACCAAATTACCAGAAGGGTTCCTTAATTTATAGGTGTGTGGGGGTTTCATAGATTGATTTAGTTTTTTAGCGAACATGGTGGAATATGAATTACTGTTGAGTAAGAATCTGGCTTTAGACCATCTGAGAGCTTTTTCAGTATCTGATGTTAATAACGTGTCTAAGGTAGTGCGTTTCTCTTGAATCTGTTTAAGTAGGTCACTAGATGGGTTCTGTTTGTTTCTATGATATAAGTGATTTAGATCTTTTAGAACTGGTAAACCTATAGAAAATAACGGTACTGTATTGTACAATGACATTCCATAATAATGTTTTAAGTAAGGTAAAGACAGTTTGTTCGACCTTTTCAACATTTTGTAGAAATAGAGTGTTTTAGTATGACTATGAGAATTAACTTTTATAGTTTGGGGGTCAGGGTGAGAAGCACTTCCTGACCAAAAATAATATTGATGTGGACAATACTGTCCATTACTCACAAATGGATCCTCCACAATTAAAATAAAGGATAGCAGGATCAGTTGCAGAAAAGTATCTACTAGTTGAACCATGCTTTTGGAGTCCTTTGTGAGTGGGGGGACAAACTAACGGAGGCGGAGCACATCAGCCTTAGCGAGGATGCTATAAACAAAACAGTTTTTATATAAGTGCATGCTGTTACATATATTGATAAGAAATTAGCATACGAAACAGTATAGAAAATGAGCAAGAAAAAATGCTAGATATACAATATCGTATAGAAGGAACTATGTTAATACCATTTAATCGTGTGGTACAGCTGTTTACTATGATCAGACAACCGACCTCAAACATTTAGAACTGTAAAAGTGGTACTTTGAACCTTACAAAAGGGAGGGAAAAAAAAGATCTAAAAGACCTAACTTCACAAGGAGATCCTTGCCTTCTGAGGTGTTGAATACTGTATAGGTTGTGCCGTTGTGTGGCACTGTCAACTTAAATGGAGAACCCCACCGGTATCTAATATGAGCTGATTGTAATACTGAAGTTATCTCCTTCATTTTGCGTCTCCTTTCCAGGGTAGGAGGAAGGGAGCCGCTCGGGTGTGGAAGTCCCTGGAATTACCTCCTCCCAGCAACCAAGGGTGCAGGCAAATGCAAATGCAATTGAAGAAAGAAAAGAAGGTCTTCTGGACGCAGCACTCCGGTTAAAAAGCCTTTATTCCAAAAAAAGGTTTCAGGAAACCAAAAACACTCTGCACAACACAACAAACTGATCTAGTTTAGCTGACGCGTTTCACACTATTTAAAGTGCTTATTCAATGAATAAGCACTTTAAATAGTGTGAAACGCGTCAGCTAAACTAGATCAGTTTGTTGTGTTGTGCAGAGTGTTTTTGGTTTCCTGAAACCTTTTTTTGGAATAAAGGCTTTTTAACCGGAGTGCTGCGTCCAGAAGACCTTCTTTTCTTTGTTCAATTCCTTTCCAGGGTAGCTTGTGAGATATCTGGAAATATTTGGATTTTGGTGCCCTCCAATTCTATGGTATGCATATTTCTGGATGTTCTTAATATGTTTTCCTTAGTGATAAAATCTTTCAAGCATAGAATGATGTCACAAGGAGGTTTGTCTGGGGGTGGTTTAGGACGCAGGGCCCTATGAATTCTGTCACACGCAAATGAGGATGGGGTGATTCCGGGAGGAGATTGTGGAACAGTTTAGATACTGCAGGCATCAGTTCAGTGACTGATTCTGGAATACCACGAATCCTTAGGTTGTTTCTTCTGTTTCGATTGTCCAAATCTTCCACTTGCGATTGTAAGTATGTGTAGTTTTCAGCTAAAAGTTCAAAGTCCTTTCTAAGATCGTTGTGCGCAAGTGAGAGCTTGTCGTGTTTGGTTTCTAGAATATCTGTGCGACCTCCAAGGGTTGCTATTTCTTGTGTGAGTGTGTTTGTTGTTTTTTGGAGTTCACACTGTATCTTGTCTACAAGTTTTTCGTAGATCTTGGTTAAGCTGGAGTCCAAATCCGATTTTGTGATCTGAGAGGAGAGATCACTGTTGTTGTGCGTGGAAGCAGATTTCTGCTGAGGAACACTGGCCTCTGTAGGAGATTGTGCCGGCGGAGAACCAGCGCCTTTATGGGCCTTCCTTTTCTGCTCCTTATTGCGCAGTGGGTATGTGATCAAAGAGTGCTGTTGCGCACGGCGATTGTACGCCTTCTTGCCCGACGGCATGCACTAGTGTGAACTGCAAGGTGGTTTATAAAAAATATAGCAGTTTGTGGAGGTTAATCAATGCAGTGTGGGTTAAATCCTCGCTGATCTGATGGAGTGTTTAATTAAAATTGGTGATCTGCATCGCGCCGCGCATGCGTCCCCTCCAAGTTTTGATTGTGTCTTTTAGCTCATCCTGTTTCGTATATCCCAGGTTAATGATTCATTACATGTCTGTAATAATGGTATGTACTTCTTGATGAGAGGGCTGTGGGGCCATCAGAGATAGGGTTAAACAATTAGGAGCCAGGGAGAACTGGTTAATGGGGTGTAGGTGTAGCAAGATGGCTGCTCCTCTTGAGGCAGAAAGTAAGGGGGTCCTATGATGGGAACTATTGTTGGTAGATCGATCTGCTGGGTAGTTCAAGAATCTCTGCAGATTGTCTTATAAGAACCTGTGGAGTCCTGGCTACACTGCTGCTGGGTGCAGCAAGATGGCCGCCACAATTGTCTATGGGGACAGGGTCCTGGCGATCACAAGGGCAAACACTGGACTGGAGGGTCCCCAAATCCCCGGCCGAGAACACCCCCTGTGCGGGCCGGGTGTTGCTGTAGTCCCGCAGGGGGTAGGGAGGCTACTGTGGGCTGCGGGGGTGTAGAAAGATGGCCGCCTCTCACCTGTATTCCTGCCGTGATGTGCCTCACAAGCTGCCCCCGTTGGCCCTCCCGTGTTTCAGCGCCGGACTGCGCGAGGAAGGTCTTCCTCTGGTGTGGAGGAGTGCGGTCACCGTCCGCCGGGTGGACCGCAGCACTCGAGCGCCGAGGATGCAGAGATCGCGTAGGCCGCAAGATGGCGGTGGGGCTCTGGTAAGCTGATGCGGCCGCGGGCCGTATAGCGAAGTAATCTGGCGGTCAGGATCACCAATTTGGTACTAGGCCAATGCAGGGGATATCCTGGAGCCTGGATCACTGTTTTGGGGGTTTGGGCCGTGAGTATAGGCTCTGGATGGCATTAGATGTGGTTCTGAGGAGCTCCGCCAACAGCAAACTCTGTCTTTCGCCGCTCACATCCGGACACGCCCCAAATGTGGAAAATTTCAAGGGGGTATGAATACTTTTTCAAGGCACTGTAACTAAATTTACCTAACAGTCTGCTCTACTAGGAGGGTGCTACACATGCAAATAGTTAAACATAGGGATTTTTTTGAGGGACTGTCCCTGATTTGGAATAATGTCCCTCTGTCCTCCTCATGTGTCACTCATGTTGTTCTGATCTCTATAGTTGTATTAAAAAATGCACTATTTATCGTTCAAAAAGGTTTTCCCAGGGCAAAATCTTTCATCTAATTTCTAAATTGCGGCATTTGTAAATTTCAAAATAGTAGTGGTAAAAAAAAAAAAGCACCTGTGGGTTTAACTCCGCCCTCAAAAATTCCACTTGCCTGCTCACATTTTGTGAGTGGTTTTTGAGGGCTGGCGAGGAAGGGCTGTCTGGGAAGTGGGGGGTGAGCACCGCCAGCATGCAGGGTTTTATGGGAGTCCTTCTCCGAGTGCTCGCGGAGGGAAAGAGAGGAGAGGAGCAGGTGGTCAGGTCATCAGAGCGCAGGGAACATCACTAGTGGCTTTCATTTAAATTGCTGTGTGTTCCCCGCACTCGCTGTCACACACAGCCCCGCCCCCTGGTCCCGGAACTTTGATACACGTCACTCGAGATTGGACGGGTGATCTGTCTATCAAAGTTCCCCAGCCAGGGGGCGGGGCTGTTTGTGACGGCGAGCGGCGGGAACACATGGCAATTGAAATGAAAGCTGTGATGTTCCTCGGCGCTTTCATCATCCACGCGGTAATCCACTACCTCTCCCCTGTTCCTCTGATGGGCACAGATAGGCAGCATGATGGGCACAGATGGGCAGCATGAAGGACAGGCAGCATTGGTGGGCAGGCTGCATTGGTGGACACGGGCAGGCTGCATTGGTGGACACGGGCAGGCTGCATTGGTGGACACGGGTGAGGTTGCACTGATGGGCACGAATAAAGTTGTTGCTAATATTTATTTTTAGAACTTAATTCTGCATAAAACATTTAAGTGTAATTTCATGAGATAATTTATGAGGGCGTGTTTAGGGGCGGGGCATGGTAGGGGTTGGGTGGGGCAACTGGTGGCGAGTAACCCTTGAGGCTTGGCTAGTAGCTCAGGACTGTAAATTTTGAGCCCTGTGTGACAGCAGGAAGGTAAAGTCACCTGGTTGCATCCAGGGGGGTAGATATATTTCGCCCAGATTCAGGCTTTACGCCGACTTATACAACTAGGTGGAGAGTTGTATAAGGCTAGTGGGCTCATGGATGACTCATACCTCTAGGGAGAGGGCTGGGCGTCGTACAGACAGGGAGTTGATGAGGCCAGCTGAAGCTTGTCAGCTCATTTAGGCCTCTATAAGAACTCCCAGCTTCATTAGATGTTAGCTCATGCCTGGAACCAGACCTGTGTGGACTGTCTAGGGAGAGTGAACCCCTGTGCGGTGAGACAAAGCCTGTGTGGCTATTTGCTTGGACATTTAAAACCAGGGACTTAGGGACTGGGACAGCACTAGGCTGATCCCAGTTGTTAGTTAGGAAACCTGTATGTTTAGTCAGAGGTCAACTTGACCAGGATTTATTTTGGTTATGTTTCTTTTGCTTTGCTGTGTTTTGTCACTGTAAATAGAAAATAAACCGCACCTTTTTTTGATTTTGAAAACCACAACCTCCGTTTGCTGGGCCTGTTTTGTGTGGGGAGCCCATCCCGGGGGTCACACACACCCGCTGCCGAGCTAACCCCCTCACACCTGGTTTAACTAAATTAACTAATATATAATTTTTTGCATATCCTATTTTAAGGGGGCGTGGCAGGGGGATGTACTATGCCTATGTACTTTTGCTGATGGGTGCCCCACGTTCCCACTCAAAAAGTTGGGAGTTATGATTAAGACATTTGCACAGCAAATATTTTATACATAGACCCCCAAAGTATTGAAACTGCTGATGAATATAAGAGCCAGGCAAATATATTTTAGAAGGATGTCAGCAAGCATTCATGTTACTACAATGACACGGATATCCTGTTGTATGTATTTTTATTGTTTGATATCCTTTTAATGTCTCTCTTTTCTTCCAGTCTCCAGTTTACTTGGTCACTCCAGTGGTTGGGATTGTGGAAGAAGCCTTCCAGCCATCACCTAACCCCAATGAGGTCACAGATGTCCTCTATGTTCCCTTGGATCTGTTTATCAGCTTGGATCATTACACTGCAATACCATATAACATACCCCCTTTTGGAAAGCAGAACATTCATAAGTTTGAGCATCAGGATGCAAAAACCAAGAAAAGCTTTCAAATTTGGGGGTTGACGGCTCATTTTGCCTTGGTGCTTTCAGTCATTCTCCTAGAAAAACGTCCATTGTTCGACCCAGAGTTTGATCTGGAGAACACGTTGCAGATTTGTGAAAAAACCATCCTGAACTATCGTAATTTGAGTAAGCTGTAGCAGTCCAAAAGGATAAATGACTGGTGAAAAATCTTCATTCAATCAAATGTTGTTTTAGATTCTTACCAGCATGTGTTCTGTAAGCATGGACATCTGCCAATCCAGTATGTTTGCTGAAAAGGTTTTAAATGGGAGATTCTGTGGTCACATCAGACCCTGTGCTGTAAAAGACCGGATCCTCCCCATCTCCCATGCGCAAACCATGGCATGCCATCATGATTCGGTTACTCTAGGGACATTACCAAGGCTGGTGTCATTCAATATGTGAGCTAAACTGAAGATTTCTGGGAAAGGAACTGAGCTAGTTACAAGAGCAGGGGGATGAGCGTTTTGGGAAATTCTGACTCTTTAACCACTTCAGCCCCGAAAGGTTTCACCCCCTTCATGACCAGGCCATTTTTTGGGATACAGCACTACATTGCTTTAACTGAAAATTGCACAATCATGCAACACTTTACCCAAACAAATAGATCTTTCTATTTGATCACCTCTGCGTTAAATTTTTTTTGCGATATAAACAAAAAGACCGACCGTTTTTAAAAAAAATATATATATTTTTTACTTTCTGCTATAAGAAATATCCAATAAAAAAATATAAAAAATCTAATTTCTTCATCAATTTAGGCCAATATGTATTCTGCTGCATGTTTTTGATAAAAAAATCCCAATAAGCATATATTGATTGGTTTGCGCAAAAGTTATTGCATCTACAAACTATTGGATATTTTTATGGCATTTTTATTTTTACTAGTAATAGCGGCGATCTGCGATTTTTTTTATCGGGACTGTGACATTGCGGTGGGACTGTGACAGGTTTGAAGAAGCACTGTGTTCAGTGTGAAACACATCACCTCCTGGGTAGTGATGAGCCGAACACCCCCGGGTTCGGTTCGCACCAGAACCCGCGAACGGACCGAAAGTTCGTACGAACATTAGAACCCTATTAAATACAATGGATGCGAACGTTCGAATTCTAAAGTGCTAATTATAACAACTATTATGCATGTTATTGTCCTAAAAAGGGTTTGGGAACCCGGGTTCTGCACCAGGGGACATGTATCAATGCAAAAAGAAGTTTTAAAAACGGTCGTTTTTCGGGAGCAGTCATTTTAATGATGCATAAAGTGAAAAAAAAAAGTCAAATATTCCTTTAAATATCGTACCTGGGGGGTGTCTAAAGTATGCCTGTGAAGTGCCACGTGTTTCCCGTGTTTAGAACTGTCCCTGCACAAAATGACACTTCTAAAGGAAAAAAAAGCCATTTAAAACTTCTTGCGGCTTTAATGTAATGTCTGGTCCCGGTAATATGGATGAAAATCTTTAAGAAAAATGGCATAGCTACCCCATGACCCCCCCCCCCTACCCCAGCCCATTACCAGCCCCTTTGGGTCTTGTATGGATATTAAGGGGAACCCCGCACATAAAATAAAAAAGGCCCTATATACTCTGAACAGCCGTATACAGGCGGTGCATACAAGACAGGGACTGTAGGTTTGTTCTTATGTAGAATGTGTTTGTAATTTTGAACAGGTACATTGTTGAACTGTAGCTCCAGCCCAAAAATCTATTTTTAAACTTTTTGGGAAACATAGGTAAGGGTTATCACCCCTGTAACATTTGTTTTGCTGTCTGTGCCCCTGTTCAGAACATTTCACCTCACTTTCCGTCCCAATGACAACTGTTTTTGAAATGTGGTGTTTTTCTTGAAACAAGGATTGCTGATAAAGCATCAGTACAGAGGAGACACCTTTCTCCCATATTTATTCTTACAGGAGAGAATTTTCCTTCCTAGGGGTAGATTTCCTCTCACTTCCTGTTGTCTTCTTTTGTTTGCAAGTAGGAGTCGTTTGTAAGTTGGATGTTTGAAAGTAGGGACCTGCCGTATATACTCTGCAGAAATAGGCCCCTTAGTTGTTGGTGTTGGCACAACACTGTAAGCACTCACAGTTACTCTTGGTTGGTGCTGGAACGCCCTGCTGTCAACTATTATATCAGGAATTTTAATTACATATAATTGTTGAACAGTGGTAGTAAAAATTGGGGCTTTGATGGTGGTGCTGGTGCCACAACACTGTAAGCCCTGACAATTCACAGCAGGGCCCATTGCTGCACCCACCAAGAGTAACTATTAGATCAAGAATTGTAATTGCATGCCCCTGTTGAACAGGGGCTGAAAAATTGGGCTTTTCATGGTGGTGGTGGTGGTGGTGGTGTTGCCACAACACTGTAAGCCCTCAGAGTTACTCTTGGTGGGTGCAGGAATGGGCCCTGCTGTGAATTATTAGATCAAGAATTGTAATTACATGCCCCTTTTGAACAGTGGCTGAAAAATTGGGCCTTTCGTGGTGGTGGTGGTGGTGGCGTTGCCACAACACTGTAAGCCCTCAGACTTACTCTTGGTGGATGCAGGAATGGGCCCTGCTGTGAATTATTACATCAAGAATTGTAATTGCATGCCCCTGTTGAACAGGGGCTGAAAAATTGGGCCTTAGGCACTGGTGGCACAACACTACAACCCCTCACAGATACTGTACTTGGAGCACAGCAATGAGCCCTGTTGCAAAGTATTGCTTCAAAAATTGTAATGACACGCCCCTGTTAAACAGGGGCTGAAAAATTGGGCCTTAGGCACTGGTGGCACAACACTACAACCCCTCACAGATACTGTACTTGGAGCACAGCAATGAGCCCTGTTGCAAAGTATTGCTTCAAAAATTGTAAGTACACGCCCCTGTAAAACAGGGGCTGAAAAATTGGGCCTTAGCCACTGGTGGCGGCACCCATAAACAAAAATGATCTTCCAAGCTATCATCATCAATCGTATCATTGAGGACTCGGAGGAGGAGGATAGCCAGTCAACATAACAGCACAGGCACTCAGCATCAGCATCAGTCTTGAAGGGACGTGACATGTTAAAATCAATTAGTCTGTTATATCAGCATCAGGTGTGTGGTAGCTGGTGGTGATCCAAGACTGGTTCATCTTGATGAAAGTCAGTCGATCAACCGAGTCGGTGGACAGGCGCACCCTGTGATCCGTGACAAATCCTCCAGCAGCACTGAATGTGCGTTCCGAAAGAACGCTGGATGCAGGACAGGCCAGTAGCTCAATTGCATACTGTGCAAGCTCTGGCCAGTGATCCATCCTCAAGACCCAGTAAGCCAGAGGATTTTCGGTGGGGAAGGTGTCCAAGTCTGACCTTGCCCCTAGATATTCCTGCACCATGTTTATCAGACGCTGGCGATGGTTGCTGGAACCAATCATACTTTGGGGCTGCGGACTAAAGAATTGTCTGAACGCATCGGTCAGACGGCCACCTTCCCCACCGCTCCTTCTTTGACTGGCCGAAGCCTCAGCAACTCGTTGTCCTGGACCAGGAGTTTGTAACCTCCCAGTCTCTGGGAACGCGTTGCACAGACCTTTCTGCAAGGCCTCCCGGAGTTGTCTCATCCTCTGCTCCCTCTGCGACGGTAACATAAGGTCCGCAACCTTACCCTTGTACCGTGGATCAAGGAGAGTGGCCAGCCAGTAATGGTCCCTCTCCTTGATCCGAAGAATACGAGGATCCTTCCGCAGACTTTGCAGGATCAGGGAGGCCATGCAGCGTAGGTTTGCTGAGGCATTCGCTCCGGAGTCCTCTGGGTCACTAAGGACGACATGATCCGCAGTCACCTCCTCCCAGCCACGTACAAGTCCACTGGTTTCTTGGGACTGTAAATCATCCCTAAAAGACTGCTGCTGATGATGCTGAGTGCCAGCCTCCACCTCCATGCTGACACAATCCTCCTCCTCCTCCTCCTCCTCCTCCTCTTCCTCTTCCTGTGCGATGGGTGGGACAGAAGGAACACTGTCTGGGTAAAGGGGGCCTTGAGAGGCAAGGAAGTCCTCCTCTTCCTGCCTCTGTTCTGCCTCAAGTGCCCTGTCCATTATTCCACGCAGCGTGTGCTCCAACAGGTGGACAAGAGGTACAGTGTCACTGATGCATGCACTGTCACTGCTCACCATCCTCGTGGCCTCCTCAAATGGTGCCAGGACAGTGCATGCATCCCTGATCATGCCCCACTGGCGTGGAGAAAAAAAAACAAGCTCCCCTGACCCTGTCCTGGTGCCGTAGTCGCACAGGTACTCATTGATGGCCCTCTGCTGCGTGTGCAGCCGCTGCAGCATGGCCAACGTTGAGTTCCACCTGGTGGGCATGTCACATATAAGGCGGTTCTTGGGCAGGTTCAACTCCTTTTGCAGCTCAGCCAGGCGAGCACTGGCATTATAAGATCTGCGGAAATGCACACAGACTTTCCTGGCCTGCCTCAGGACATCCTGTAAGCCCGGGTACCTGCCCAAGAACCGCTGCACCACCAGGTTAAGGACGTGAGCCACACAGGGCACATGGGTCAGTTGTCCCTGTCGGAGGGCGGAGAGGAGGTTGGTGCCATTGTCGCAAACCACCATTCCTGGCTTAAGCTGGCGTGGCGTCAACCACCTCTCGGCCTGGCCCTGCAGAGCAGACAGGACCTCTGCCCCAGTGTGGCTTCTGTCCCCCAAACACACCAGCGCAAGCACGGCATGGCATCTTTTTGCCTGCGTACTTGCGTAGCCCCGTGAACGGCTACGGAGCACCGCTGGTTCATAGGACAAACCACAGGAAGAGGCCATGGAGGAAGAAGAAGAGGAGGGGGTGGAGGAGAGAGGTGTGTCACAACCAGTAGTAGCATTTTGGAGGCGTGGCGGTGGGACAACCTCCAACACTACTGCACCTTGTCCTGCATCCTTCCCAGCTGCCAAAAGAGTGACCCAATGGGCCGTGAAAGAAAGGTAACGTCCCTGTCCATGCCTGCTGGACCATGAGTCAGCGGTAATATGCACCTTACCGCTGACCGCCCTGTCCAGCGAGGCCAAGACATTGCCTTCCACATGCCGGTAGAGAGCCGGAATAGCCTTCCGTGAGAAAAAGTGGCGTTTGGGAACCTGCCACTGAGGAACCGCACATTGCACAAACTCACGGAAGGGGGCCGAGTCTACCAACTGAAAAGGCAGCAGTTGAAGCGCTAGCAATTTAGCCAAGCTAGCATTCAACCGCTGGGCATGTGGATGGCTGGGAGTGAACTTCTTTCGACGGTCCAGCAGCTGGGGCAGGGAAATTTGCCTGCTAGAATCGGACGTCGGTGTACTGCTAGCAGAGTGGCCGCAAGTACTTGGCTGTGACACACCTAATTCTACACCTTCATTCCTCTCAGTGCATGTTTCAGAGAGGACTGAAGTTATAGTGGGGTTGGAAATCCCAGCTGATGCGGTGCAAGGAGAGGTCCGCTTTGTTCTTTGGTGTGGGTCTTTGAGGTAGGCTTGCCAACGAGCTGCATGGCAGGTCAACATATGTCTGGTCAGGCATGTGGTACCCAAGCGGCTGATGTTTTGGCCACGCGATATACGCTTGAGACATATGTTGCAAACAGCAGCTGTGCGATCTGATGCACTAGCCTCAAAAAAGGCCCACACCAAGGAACTTTTTGAATGATGGGCAGAGGCAGCGCCCTGCACAGGCGGAGCTCTGCGGTGTGATTCCGTCGGTGTACTGCCCTTACGCTGGCCACCAAAGGGCATCCTGTCTCGTTGGAGATGTGCCTCCTCCTCATCCTCCTCCTCCTCTCTCCTATTAGGCACCCACGTGGAGTCAGTGACCTCATCATCCCCTCCCTCCTCATCACTGGAGCCAATCTGGCAGTATGCTGCAGCTGCTGGAACATGACTGCCAGATTGGTGTCCTTCTTGAGCATCCCCTCTGTCTGCTCTCACCCTACTGCCTTCCTGTAGCTGGGTTTCATCATCAGACCCTTCGAAACGCTGGGCATCCTCCTGGAGCATGTACCCAACACTGTGCTCAAACAGTTCGGGGGACTCCTCAGGAGGAGGACATGGTGGGTCTAGGGAAGGAGTGACTGATGATGAGTCTGACATTGATACCAGGGAAGAGGACGCTTTGGCAGCTGCTTTGCCAGTACCCTGAGCCTGGGTGAGAGAGGATGAGGAGGAGGAGGAGGGCTTGGCCATCCACTCTACCAAGTCTTCGGCATGATGTGGCTCAACATGTCCAGCTGCGGAAAAGGACAAGCGTGTCCCATGGCCATGTGCTGATGACAATGCACCGCGTCCACGACCAGCACTGTTGCCCCCAGACACAGAGCCTGCTTGCCCTCTTTTATTGCCTCCTGACTGTCTGCCTCTCCTTGTTTGCCTTCCAGACATTCTAATAGATGGCCTGCAGGGAGATGGGAAAAAAGCAATAAGGGCTACCTTCAGGTGTCCTTCTCTGTCCCTTGAAACAAGGACTTGCACAGTGAAAGAAACTGACACTCTCCCTACCTACAGTTTTCTGTCCCTAGAAAAAATGTTTTTTTTAAGCACAATATAGCACAAGGAGAATTCACTCACTGTCCTTCCAGGTCCCTAGAAACAAGGACTTGCACAGTGAAAGAAACTGACACTCTCCCTACCTACAGTTTTCTGTCCCTAGAAAAAATGTTTTTTTTAAGCACAATATAGCACAAGGAGAATTCACTCACTGTCCTTCCAGGTCCCTAGAAAGAAGGACTTGCACAGTGAAAGAAACTGACACTCTCCCTACCTACAGTTTTCTGTCCCTAGAAAAAATGTTTTTTTTAAGCACAATATAGCACAAGGAGAATTCACTCACTGTCCTTCCAGGTCCCTGGAAACAAGGACTTGCACAGTGAAAGAAACTGACACTCTCCCTACCTACAGTTTTCTGTCCCTAGAAAAAATGTTTTTTTTAAGCACAATATAGCACAAGGAGAATTCACTCACTGTCCTTCCAGGTCCCTAGAAACAAGGACTTGCACAGTGAAAGAAACTGACACTCTCCCTACCTACAGTTTTCTGTCCCTAGAAAAAATGTTTTTTTTAAGCACAATATAGCACAAGGAGAATTCACTCACTGTCCTTCCAGGTCCCTAGAAACAAGGACTTGCACAGTGAAAGAAACTGACACTCTCCCTACCTACAGTTTTCTGTCCCTAGAAAAAATGTTTTTTTTAAGCACAATATAGCACAAGGAGAATTCACTCACTGTCCTTCCAGGTCCCTGGAAACAAGGACTTGCACAGTGAAAGAAACTGACACTCTCCCTACCTACAGTTTTCTGTCCCTAGAAAAAATGTTTTTTTTAAGCACAATATAGCACAAGGAGAATTCACTCACTGTCCTTCCAGGTCCCTAGAAACAAGGACTTGCACAGTGAAAGAAACTGACACTCTCCCTACCTACAGTTTTCTGTCCCTAGAAAAAATGTTTTTTTTAAGCACACTATAGCACAAGGAGAATTCACTCACTGTCCTTCCAGGTCCCTGGAAACAAGGACTTGCACAGTGAAAGAAACTGACACTCTCCCTACCTACAGTTTTCTGTCCCTAGAAAAAATGTTTTTTTTAAGCACACTATAGCACAAGCACAAAACACACTGACACTCTCCCTACCTATCCTTCTCTTTCCCTAAACTAAAGGAATCCAGGTTAAGCAAGAAAGAAATAAAAGTCACTGTCCCTGCCTATGCTGCTCTATCCCTGCTCCGGAACACACTACACTAGGCCGCCGTGCTGGCGGCCTTTTATAGTGTGGGGCGTGTACTAAACACCCTCAGCAATAATTGGCCACAGGCATCCTGCCTGTGGCCAATCATTGCTCTCCTCGCTGCCGGCGCTGTGATTGGCCAAGCATGCGGGGTCACAGTGCATGCTTGGCCAATCACAGCGCCTGGATGACACTGCGATGGCGTAGTGCATTGTGGGCCGTTCGCGTCACTCGAATTTGGCGCGAACGGCCCAAATCGTTCGATCTTCGTCGAACGATCGAACAGCCGATGTTCGAGTCAAACGTATGTTCGACTCGAACACGAAGCTCATCCCTACTCCTGGGTCCTGTAAACCTTATCCTTGTGGCTTTCAAGTTTTGGGAAATAAACACGTTGAATTAATTCTTTGGTGTGCAGCCGTTTTCTTTCGTTCATTGATCTTCGGTGGCGAGTTGTGGTATTGCACCCAGCACTATTCGGACTGCAGTGATTGCTCACCTGGAGCGGAGTTTCCTCCTTTTGAATTGTTAGCAACTCCCCTCCCACCAGACCGACAATACCACTGTCCAAAGGTGTTTCTGTTGCTCCTTTAACCAGAATGAAGGCACTCTAACACCCCTTTCACACTGGGCTGCCTTTCAGGCGTTTTAGCGCTAAAAATCGCGCCTGCAAAGTGCCTGAAAAGCACCTCTCAAGCCACCCCAGTGCTTTCCCACTGGGGCGGTGCTCTTGCAGGACAGAAAAAAAAATCCTGCAAGCATCATTTTTGGGGCGGTGCAAGAGCGCTCCTCCACCGCCCCTGCCATTGAAATTAATGAGAAGTGCTGCCTAAGGCCTGCAACGCACTTCAGCAGCGCCGCAAAACTGGCGCCATTAACCCTTTTCTCAGCCGCAAGCGGGGGTTAAAAGCATCCTGCTAGCGGCTGAAAAGCGCCGCTATAAGAGCGATAAATCGGTAACAGCGGCGCTGCCGAAGTGCTTTGGCAGCACCGCAAAACGGGCACTATTAACCCTTTTCTCGGCCGCTAGCTGGGGTTAAATGCACCCCACTACCGGCCCGAAAAGTGCCGATAGAACAGCGGTAAATCGCTTCTAAAACTACCGCTAACAGACCTCTTTTTACACTAGGGCAGCGGGTCAAATTCAGGAGGTTTGTTACTGGCCAGATCACCAGGTGAAAATAGAGGGTGAGGAAAAGCCTAAAAAAAGAAAACCAATGCAGCCATTACATCTAATGATTGGTAAGCTGCAAAATTTTACATTTTTAGTTTGGGTTTTTATACCACCTTAGTTTGGTAAAGAGCTTTTCATTCGCCAAAATGTAATATATTTGTGGAGCAAACAGTGCCAACTAATATAGGCACCAATGGTAGATAAACCAGTCTGCCCATATTCACAAAATGTTAGTAGTCACTTAAGGACCCTTTCACACGGGCGGATCTGTTTTTAGACATGCGCTTGCTCAGCGGGGATCGCGCCGTTGATACCCACTGAGCCAGCGGATGACAAGTCTGTCTCTGCACACTCTGCAGAAACCGGTCAGATCTCCACTTCCTCTATGGGGGGATCGGATGAAAATGGACCTGTTACAGCACCCCAAGTATGAAAGGGGTTAACGCCTTTTAGGATATTCCCTCTCTGGACACACACCCACTGCCGATCCTCCACAGTCAGGCGACCGCTTCCCATAGGATTAATCCTTCCAAACATACGAGACAAACGCTCTGTGTTGAAGTTCCAAAACAGGGAATGAGTTTATTACAAGCACATGGTAACACATTTCTCTTCAAAACCCTTCCCTCCCATCCTTGGGGAACAGGGCGGGTTAAACTGTCCAATGACAATGGTCATACAGGTCAGGTGTGTTCAAACTTCTCTTTCAGTAAACAGTCTTTCTGTGAGGAGGGGGGAGGAATCACCCCTCCTGCTAAGACACTTAAACATCCCATAATAGGCAGCCAGAAGGTCTACCAGCTCCAATCCACATCATCACAGTAGCAGACTTAATTACCACAAGTCACAATAGACCGTAGAATGCAATCACACCCCATCACAGCAAATATTACACAACAGCCAACACCCAATATATACAATGAGAACCCCACTATGATCTGTGCTAATCAGATTCAATGCTGTATATACATTCACCCTGTGCCCAAAGTGACCCCAGTCACAGGACCGTAGCGTGTCAGTTTTCATCCGATCCGATTCACCAGATGGATGGAAAATAGGGTTTCCACCTGTAACGGGAGGGCCCGGGGAACCCAGAATCTCCTAGAAAGTATGAGATACCCTTGCTTCAGCTTCCCAAATGCCTCTTATATGTAAACCACCCTGTGTCTCTATTAGGGGCACAGGGTGAATGAGAACCCCAGTATGATCTGTGCTAATCAGATTCAATGCTGTATATAGATTGTGTATATACTGTGTGTGGGCTGTTATGTAATACTTGCTGGGATGGGGTGTGATTACATTCCATTGTCTATTGTGGCGTGTTTGAGTTAAGCCTGTAATTATAGGTATTGTACTCTGGCAGCCAGACAGTCTGCTGAATATAAGGGTCATGCATAATCATTTAAACTAGAAAGGGATTAGCTAACCTGTTGTCTTCTAAGAGATGATGTGTATTGGGAGACAGAAAGGTCATGAGTCTGAGTCAGCAGCTGTAGTTAATTGGCTCATGTAAATTGGGTCTGGTCAGAGGTGTATTATGGTAAGAGGAAAATAAGAAACTCCTCTCTATGTGTATATAAGTAGCAGTGTTTTACAATAAAGAGCCAGTCTATTTTGGAAAGATACAGAGCGTTTGTCTCGTTCTTCTGGAAGGATTATTCCTCTGGGAAGTGGTCGCCTGACTGTGGAGAATCGGTAGCGAATGTGTGTCAAGGAGAGGGAAGGTCTTAAACAGCATTACCCCTTTCATATTAGGGGTGCTGTTACAGGGGGATGAGATGAGATGCCTACCTATTCACATAGGGGGGATGAGATGAGATGCCTACCTATTCACATAGGGGGGATGAGATGAGATAGAATGAGATGAGAGATGAGATGCCTACCTATTCACATAGGGGGGATGAGATGAGATGAGATGCCTACCTATTCACATAGGGGGGATGAGATGAGATGAGATGCCTACCTATTCACTTAGGGGGGATGAGATGAGATGAGATGCCTACTGTAACGAGCCCCTTGCTCGCTCGGTTCCACTCTCCCGACACTCCTCTGCTCTACTGGATCATCCGGTGCTCCAGGATTCAAACTACAGCTATGTGTCATTCTAATCCATTTGTGATCATTCAGAACAAACACCAGGCAGGCTGTATGCAAGTTCAAACAGGAGAGACTTTATTAGAACCAAAATCAAGTCTTATATACAGTAACAGAGGAGGTAACCAGAACATAAATTAACATGAGCTAATTAACTAAATCCTTTAGACAGCCAAGGTGACTCATAGATATGACCTTTCAGGGTAGACATCCCGTCTCCTCGCTCACCTGCTATACAATACACATTATCATAAGTGTAAACATCACACCCTAGCAGGGTCAATTAGCACAGAGGACAGACAGATGGCTGGAGGTGATGGCATTAGAATGTCCTTAGAGTGAACGTCCCAACAGTATGAATCAGTCACTCTAATATGGCATATACAGGGTCCCCAGAGTCTGTGTGTCTTGGGGGGACATGGACCTGAATCCAAAGTAACACCCCCTCAAGGGTCCCCAGGCATACAGCTCACAAAGAGCACCGTTCCCCCAAATGCCAGGGCCCATGGTCGCAAGGCAAGAGGCTTGCATTCAGTCCCCTCCAAAAGCCTCTGTCCCGGCTAGGTCTGTCACACATCTCCCCTTTCGGCAGGAAACTAACATAGGAGGAGACCCCAAACGGGTTGACTCTGAAGTTAGTCCATAGTTCTATTCCCCCAATGCCGGTATCCACACAGTACCCCAAATAAATTGTTCCAAACAGAGCATTACTTACCCAGCCAACCTCTGCCTCTCTCAGAGAACATACCCGCCGCTGGGGAGAGGCCTGGACTGGCCCTTCTCCCTGGAGTCCTTTCAGCCGCTGGAGAGAAGACAGGGTGACTGGGCTCAGTCCGTGATGCTGTTGGGGATCTGGGTCGACTGCCCGGAATCCCTGGGGTATACAAGTGGAGACTGAAGTCCCATCCACTTGTGGTAGGTGAAAATCCCCCAGTGCTTGCAAAGCAAGGCTGACATCCTCCAGTCCTCACTGACACAACCCCAGAAAATGGTGTGACACTGAGACAGAAGTCCCATCCAATACCACAGGACCTCCCTCTTCTGTTAGTTGAGAGCAGAGGCCCGTGGCACTCTGCTCTGTTGCCAGCTCTTCTGCTGGGTTGCTGTGAGTGGAGACCGCAGTCCCATCCACCGATATCCGCTCCTGTGGCAGTTGTGTGCCGATGCCAGTAGCATTCTGCCTGCTGTCAGTGATTCAGCTGGGAGTAAGAGCTTTACTGCCTCAGCTTGTTGCTGGGGAGAGGGGCCAACTGCCCCGGCTCCCTGAAACTCCACAGTGGTTTCCGGTGCTGGGCAGAGGTGGGTATCACTCTGCCCTGTTGCCAGCACTTCTGCTGGGGACTCCACACCATCTGCTCTGGTTAACTGTTGGGGCGGGGGCGGGAGATGGCCTGCTTCTCCTCCCTGCATCTCTGAAATCCACTGTGAAAGAGGAACCATCGCCTTCTCACCTCGGGCCTCCAAAACTGCCACGGGTGTAGAGCAGGGGTCTGTGGTACTCTGTCCTGCTGCCAGTACTTGGGCAGGCGATGCATAATCCCTAACATCCTCTGAACAGTCCCTTAAGTCCATACCTTCTATAATCTGTGGCTGGGGAGATGAGCCAACTGCCCTAGCTCCCTGGAACTCCATATCATCCACTTTGGCTTTAAGGGTGGCAATCTTCAGATTTTCCACTGCTGATTCTTCAGCCAGGCTAGCTCCATGGAACTCCATATCCTCCACTTTGGCTTTAGGGGTGGCAATCTTCAGATTTTCCACTGCTGATTCTTCAGCCAGGCTAGCTCCATGGAACTCCATATCCTCCACTTTGGCTTTAGGGGTGGCAATCTTCAGATTTTCCACTGCTGATTCTTCAGCCAGGATTTCAGAGTTGTCAACTGGTATTTCCTGATAGTCCCAGGCAAAGGGAGCCCCACCCTGCTGCTGAGCAGAGTCTAGCAGCTGTTTGTAGGCAATCTCCAGCTCCCATTCCTGAACGGCCAGAAACTCCAAATCTTCCTGTGCCCAGTGCCCTTCCGAGACATTCAGTCTTTGTTCTCTGTGCTCCATTATTTCCTCCAAACGCCACTCCCGATCACTCCCAAAGTCAGGGTCCTCGGACAGCCTCCAATACAACAATCCCAGCCCATTATAGTCAAAGCCTTCCGTGGGGCTGTCATCCGCTGACCACTGGCACTCTTGGGCTACATACCACCGGAGGGCTCTGTAGCTCTCGTCCAACCGCATCTCTGCCCGGATCAGCCTGCTTAACTCAGCTGTCCACTCCTGCTTTGGTTGTTCCCCCAATAACAGCATTCGTACTTCATACTGCGACCAGTACCTTACATAGATGGAGGGGAGAATCTTTCCCTGGTGTTGCTGCTCGAGGGCTAGCACTTTCTTCCAGAGTTCGCAGCGGATCAAATCCGACCATCCCAGCAGGACCTCCTCTGATACTGGTCCTCCATGCTGTATCTGCATCTCTCGCAACCTCCTTCCGAATTCCTCTTCCATGGCGGCTGGTTCTTTAGGCGTTGTCTCCGATTGCCGTATTTCCGCCATTCTCCGCTCATGTTGCCGCTCTAGTTCTCTCTTTTGTCGGGCATCCTGCAGCTGGATGCCTTCAATGGCTTCCTGTATGGCGGTCTCTGATGGGTTAGCCCCATATAATGCCAACCGCTGTCGCACTCGTTGCTGAAACGAATCTTCAACTGACCGGGGTCCTGCATCACCCTTCTTCTGGTCCATCTCGGCTCTCAAGTAGGTCTTTCAGCGTGACTTTCCTGCAGGCTGCATAGCTGGTCATTCACTGTGGTGGTTTGGAGTGTCCCAGGAACTGGAGAGCAAATCCCACCGCTGCCAACCAATGTAACGAGCCCCTTGTTTGCTCGGTTCCACTCTCCCGACACTCCTCTGCTCTACTGGATCATCCGGTGCTCCAGGATTCAAACTACAGCTATGTGCCATTCTAATCCATTTGTGATCGTTCAGAACAAACACCAGGCAGGCTGTATGTAAGTTCAAACAGGAGAGACTTTATTAGAACCAAAATCAAGTCTTATATACAGTAACAGAGGAGGTAACCAGAACATAAATTAACATGAGCTAATTAACTAAATCCTTTAGACAGCCAAGGTGACTCATAGATATGACCTTTCAGGGTAGACATCCCATCTCCTCGCTCACCTGCTATACAATACACATTATCATAAGTGTAAACATCACACCCTAGCAGGGTCAATTAGCACAGAGGACAGACAGATGGCTGGAGGTGATGGCATTAGCATGTCCTTAGAGTGAACGTCCCAACAGTATGAATCAGTCACTCTAATATGGCATATACAGGGTCCCCAGAGTCTGTGTGTCTTGGGGGGGACATGGACCTGAATCCAAAGTAACACCCCCTCAAGGGTCCCCAGGCATACAGCTCACAAAGAGCACCGTTCCCCCAAATGCCAGGGCCCATGGTCGCAAGGCAAGAGGCTTGCATTCAGTCCCCTCCAAAAGCCTCTGTCCCGGCTAGGTCTGTCACACCTACCTATTCACTTAGGGGGGATGAGATGAGATGAGATGCCTACCTATTCACATAGGGGGGATGAGATGAGATGCCTACCTATTCACATAGGGGTGATGAGATGAGATGAGATGCCTACCTACTCACATAGGGGGGATGAGATGAGATGAGATGCCTACCTATTCACATAGGGGGGATGAGATGAGATGCCTACCTATTCACATAGGGGGGATGAGATGAGATGAGATGCCTACCTATTCACATAGGGGGATGAGATGAGATGACTACCTATTCACATAGGGGGGATGAGATGAGATGTCTACCTATTCACATAGGGGGGATGACATGGGATGAGATGCTTACCTATTCACATAGGGGGGATGAGATGAGATGAGATGGGATGAGATGAGATGCCTACCTATTCACATAGGGGGATGAGATGGGATGAGATGAGATGAGATGCCTACCTATTCACATAGGGGGGATGAGATGAGATGAGATGGGATGAGATGAGATGAGATGAGATGAGATGCCTACCTATTCACATAGGGGGGATGAGATGAGATGAGATGGGATGCCTACCTATTCACATAGGGGGGGATGAGATGAGATGCCTGCCTATTCACATAGGGGGGGATGAGATGAGATGCCTGCCTATTCACATAGGGGGGATGAGATGAGATGAGATGCCTACCTATTCACATAGGGGGGATGAGATGAGATGCCTACCTATTCACATAGGGGGGATGAGATGAGATGCCTACCTATTCACATAGGGGGGATGAGATGAGATGAGATGCCTACCTATTCACATAGGGGGGATGAGATGAGATGCCTACCTATTCACATAGGGGGGATGAGATGAGATGAGATGCCTACTGTAACGAGCCCCTTGCTCGCTCGGTTCCACTCTCCCGACACTCCTCTGATACTATTGGATCATATTGAAGATCGCAACGTCTGATGGTTTGGCCATCTGATGCTCCAGGATCCAAACTACAGCTATGTGCCAATCTAATACATTTGTGATAGTTCAGAACAAACACCAGGCAGGCTGTATGTAAGTTCAAACAGGAATCTCCTTTATTGGATGCACACACACACTCTTATACAGAAGTTTGAACACCCTGCCCCCAACAACCACTTTTCTATTGGTCAATTTTAAAGTACATTGTATTTCTCAATTAGATTCTCTTGGCCATGCAAATGAGGACTTGAAACAGGGTCAGCAGGGATTGGTCCGATAGCTTGAATAGGAGAACTGAGATGTGTATTGACACAGAAGCCCCAGGGGGTAATTAAAGTACATAAACAAACAGTCAAACACAGAACAATGTTTTTCTTCTAGACCATGGAGCCGTCTGGAGGGGGGGGGTTAGCCTTAAGACAGGGCAGAAGACCCCCCCACTGTGTAATAGATTCAAAGGAGAAATACTTCAGTATTCCAAGGTTCATGACAATACTCCCCCCTGGGAAACAGTCCAACAGCCACAGTGGGACCCCAAACGGGTCAACTCGAGGATGTTGGAAAAGTAGTCTTAAGGTTCCAGGTCTGTCTGCCAGGATAACCCATCCGCATTCCTGTCTTGAGGCCCGTGCCCATAATCGGAAGGCAAGCGGCTAACATTCAGTCCTCTCCAAAAGCCTCTGTCCCGGCTAGGTCTGTCACACATCTCCCCTTTCGGCAGGAGTCTAACATAGAAGGAGACCCCAGACGGGTTGACTCCGAAGTTAGTCCATAGTTCTATTCCCCCAATGCCGGTATCCACACAGTACCCCAAATAAATTGCTCCAACCAGAGCATTACTTACCCAGCCAACCTCTGCCTCTCTCAGAGAACATGCCCGCCGCTGGGGAGAGGCCTGGACTGGCCCTTCTCCCTGGAGTCCTTTCAGCCGCTGGAGAGAAGACAGGGTGACTGGGCTCAGTCCGTCATGCTGTTGGGGATCTGGGTCGACTGCCCGGCATCCCTGGGGTATACAAGTGGAGACTGAAGTCCCATTCACTTGTGGTAGGTGAAAATCCCCCAGTGCTTGCAAAGCAAGGCTGACATCCTCCTGTCTCAGTGTCGCACCATTTTCTGGGGTTGTGTCAGTGAGGACTGAAGTCCCATCCAATACCACAGGACCTCCCTCTTCTGTTAGTTGAGAGCAGAGGCCCGTGGCACTCTGCTCTGTTGCCAGCTCTTCTGCTGGGTTGCTGTGAGTGGGGACCGCAGTCCCATCCACCGATATCCGCTCATGTTGCAGTTGTGTGCCGATGCCAGTAGCATTCTGCCCTGCTGCCAGTGATTCAGCTGGGAGTAAAAGCTTTACTGCCTCAGCTTGTTGCTGGGGAGAAGGGCCAACTGCCCCGGCTCCCTGAAACTCCACAGTTGTTTCCGGTGCTGGGCAGAGGTTGTTAGCACTCTGCCCTGTTTCCAGCACTTCTGCTGGGGACTCCACACCATCTGCTCTGGCTAACTGTTGGGGAGGGAAAAGGGCTGTTTCTCCCCCCTGCATCTCTCGCAACCTCCTTCCGAATTCCTCTTCCATGGCGGCTGGTTCTTTAGGCGTTGTCTCCGATTGCCGTATTTCCGCCGTTCTCCTCTCATGTTGCCGCTCTAGTTCTCTCTTTTGTCGGGCATCCTGCAGCTGGATGCCTTTAATGGCTTCCTGTATGGCGGTCTCTGATGGGTTAGCCCCATATAATGCCAACCGCTGTCGCACTCGTTGCTGAAACAAATCTTCAACTGACCGGGGTCCTGCATCACCCTTCTTCTGGTCCATCTCAGCTCTCAAGTGGGTCTTTCAGCGTGACTTTCCTGCAGGCTGCATTGCTGGTCATTCACTGTGGTGGTTTGGAGTGTCCCAGGAACTGGAGAGCAAATCCCACCGCTGCCAACCAATGTAACGAGCCCCTTGCTCGCTCGGTTCCACTCTCCCGGCACTCCTCTGATACTATTGGATCATATTGCAGATCGCAACGTCTGATGGTTTGGCCATCTGATGCTCCAGGATCCAAACTACAGCTATGTGCCAATCTAATCCATTTGTGATAGTTCAGAACAAACACCAGGCAGGCTGTATGTAAGTTCAAACAGGAATCTCCTTTATTGGATGCACACACACACTCTTATACAGAAGTTTGAACACGCTGCCCCCAACAACCACTTTCCTATTGGTCAATTGTAAAGTACATTGTATTTCTCAATTAGATTCTCTTGGCCATGCAAATGAGGACTTGAAACAGGGTCAGCAGAGATTGGTCCGATAGCTTGAATAGGAGAACTGAGATGTGTATTGACACAGAAGCCCCAGGGGGTAATTAAAGTACATAAACAAACAGTCAAACACAGAACAATGCTTTTCTTCTAGACCATGGAGCCATCTGGAGAGGGGGGGGGGGTTAGCCTTAAGACAGGGCAGAAGACTCCCCACTGTGTAATAGATTCAAAGGAGAAATACTTCAGTATTCCAAGGTTCATGACACCTACCTATTCACATAGGGGGGATGAGATGAGATGCCTACCTATTCACATAGGGTGGGATGAGATGAGATGCCTACCTATTCACATAGGGGGGATGAGATGAGATGCGATGCCTACCTATTCACATAGAGGGGATGAGATGAGATGAGATGCCTACCTATTCACATAGGGGGGATGAGATGAGATGAGATGCCTACCTATTCACATAGGGGAGATAAGATGAGATGAGATGCCTACCTATTCACATAGGGGGGATGAGATGAGATGAGAAGCCTACCTATTCACATAGGGGGGATGAGATCAGATGAGATGGGATGAGATGAGATGAGAGATGAGATGCCTACCTATTCACATAGGGGGAATGAGATGAGATGAGATGCCTACCTATTCACATAGGGGGGATGAGATGAGATGAGATGAGATGCCTACCTATTCACATAGGGGGGATGAGATGAGATGAGATGAGATGCCTACCTATTCACATAGGGGGGATGGGATGAGATGAGTTGAGATGAGATGCCTACCTATTCACATAGGGGGGATGGGATGAGATGAGATGCCTACCTATTCACATAGGGGGGATGAGATGAGATGAGATGCCTACCTATTCACATTGGGGGGATGGGATGAGATGAGATGCCTACCTATTCACATAGGGGGGATGATATGAGATGAGATGAGATGAGATGCCTACCTATTCACATAGGGGGGATGAGATGAGATGAGAAGCCTACCTATTCACATAGGGGGGATGAGATCAGATGAGATGGGATGAGATGAGATGAGAGATGAGATGCCTACCTATTCACATAGGGGAGATGAGATGAGATGCCTACCTATTCACATAGGGGGAATGAGATGAGATGAGATGAGATGCCTACCTATTCACATAGGGGGGATGAGATGAGATGAGATGCCTACCTATTCACATAGGGGGGATGAGATGAGATGAGATGCCTACCTATTCACATAGGGGGGATGAGATGAGATGAGTTGAGATGAGATGCCTACCTATTCACATAGGGGGGATGGGATGAGATGAGATGCCTACCTATTCACATAGGGGGGATGAGATGAGATGAGATGCCTACCTATTCACATAGGGGGGATGGGATGAGATGAGATGCCTACCTATTCACATAGGGGGGATGATATGAGATGAGATGAGATGAGATGCCTACCTATTCACATAGGGGGGATGAGATGAGATGAGATGCTTACCTATTCACATAGGGGGGATGAGATGAGATGCCTACCTATTCACATAGGGGGGATGAGATGAGATGAGATGCCTACCTATACACATAGGGGGAGAGAGATTTTTACCTCTCCAGGTGAATACACTACAACAATCTGTAGTGACAGGACTACCGTGGGTGCCAGCAATGCACGTAGCATAAGAAGAAGAAAAATAAAAAATATGGACAGCCGCACTCCAAAGAACCTTTGACGGTCACCTTTATTGTAAAAGATGGAAAATAACACCAAGTTTCATCACAGCATAGCCGGGGTAACTGCTTGCATGTTTCGCACTGCAGATCAGTGCTTACTCATAGCTAATTCGTTACAAATATCACACCTCTAATATAGAAAGAAAAAACACATACTCATGTGATCTGAAGCCTCAATTAGGAACCAATTAAGAACCAATTAGTGTTGGAAAGTATTGTGAGTGAAAAACCCATTGCATATATATATGGTTGACAATTATTATCTATGTGACACTTAAAAGGTAAGTGAAAATAAAATAAAATGAGATATAACTTAAATGAAAGAAACAATCCCTCAGGAGCCAAAGAAGTAACCCAGAGAGAAAGAAAAAGGAAAAAGAAAAACTGTGGTTATTACGATTATTGTGTATATAGAGGTGTAATATAAGAGAATTAACTAGTGCATGAAATAAACTAAAAATAGTAAACTATGTGTATGCATATAATATGTGTGTAATTGTGATAATTAACAGTGGACTAATGAAGTATGTGTGTGTGTTGCCGCTATAAAAATAAAAATAAATCTGAAAATAAAATTGGGAGTGAAATAAAGATATGTGTGACAATATAGTATACAAAAAAATTTAATAAATTGATGTGTAAATGAATAAATATCGTGAATGGAATTAGTGATAATAATGAGGGGTGAACTAATGTGAGGAAAAAAATATATATATATATTTAATAATATGAAAGTAAATGTAGGAGAAAAGGAAAATAAATAAAATGAAAACAAAAGAAAGAAAAAAGAAGAAAGAAGAAAAGAAAGAAAAAAAAGAAAAAAGTGTCTCCATATATAAAAATATATGTCCGTAAGATCAATAAGTGTGTCTTAGATACTGTTTGTGGTCTATTAATAAAAACAAACTAGTATATAAATATACTGTGCAAGCTATTGTTAACATGTTTTACATACATATGTATATATATATGTATTTTTATAATTTTTTAGTAGTTATCGTCATGGTGTCCCCAGAGCTGGATGTTATTAATTTGTTTTGTGTATACGTATGTATTCACATACTAAAATTGTACTAATGTAGCTAAAACAGTTATTGTACCCAATTACTAGGAAACCATAACCGATACCAATATTACACTGTATAAAAAACAGTTTCAACATGTATAAAAAACATCATAAGAACATGTATAGTGTCGTGGAAGAATTCCCTTGGGCTTTGTACGCAAATCCACACCGCGCCTAAATGTGGACTTCCAGCGTCTAAATGCACACAAAGCACAAAACAATTCCTTCGTGCTTAAAAGCACGTTTGTAACAAGCTCTTTGGTACAAGGAATTTGAAGTACTTCAATGGCACCAGGTAGAATCAGAAACGATGCTGCTTCAAGCTGGAGTCTCAAGTGTCTGGGCAGAGCTCAGCCACCCGGATTCTTTTATTCATTGAAAACAAAAGGATAACAAAACAGGAAGTGATGGCCCCAACAGCCAATCGCTTCCCTTAATACAAAATGACATCACAGGAAATGACAAACAGCAAAGGGGAGGGCACTCACAGGAGGGAAAGGGGAGGAAGTGCACACACCCCATCTTAATCAGCATGGAGCCCACTCAATACTGTTCAAAGTAAACAGTATGTAGTAAGATCATTCTAGTTGTTCTTATAGTTTTGGGACAATCTGCGGGGACATTGCTACTGCTGTTGTCAATATACGGTACAAGTACACCAACAAGGCAGATATCAATGTCCTCTTATAAATACAGATATGTATCCATAAAGGGGATAACGAAGTCCGCAAGAGAGAATTAATAGGTTTCTCTCATTATGCCGACTTCGCTTCTCTAAAGTGTATAGTCATTGGAAAGCAAGCAGTCCAGCGCATTGCGCTTGATATCTACAAACCAACAAACGCCCACACACGCAGAGAACACGTTTCAATCCCATAAGAAGGTATTCATACTGACCGTTTTTACTGCTGGTCTCGATTCAACCCAAGTGTGCTCTGCTAGAGCACTCCTCGATTAAACATCAGACACAGGGAGACAGATGACAATCTCTAAAACGCACATCCTAGAATAAAATGTCCACATAAATCTTCTATAATAAAATTTCCACAACAGTCCTTCCTTTTTGTCATATGCTCCCATGTGTCTCTCAAAACTTGATTTTCTTACACCTGGAAATGAATCAGTCCTTACAGTCCATAAAAAGGAAAACACGGCTTGACATGTAGACTCTGTTCTTCAGGAGATATGACTTCTAAGGAGGGCACGAAATGGTGAGCTGTAGTAATCGCCGATCGGTCTGGGATCCTCTGCATCTGATACATTGGTTGGGCTTCGGGGCATCTTATCTCATTGAGGAAAATGTGGTCATCTGCTCGGGCTCTGGTCACGCGTCCAATCAGGCAACAGGAGCACCTCATCACGACATATAGAAGGAATAGAAACAAAAATGACATGAGTATATACACCCCTACTTCCTTCAACCACGATCCAATGGAAAATAAAAAATCCCCAAAGTTTCCCAAACCCTTAAAAGGATTCCAACCCTCACTAGCTATAGCTCTGGCTTTGCCTTGCAGGGATCTAGCCTTATCCATATGGGTCTGAACTTTGTTGTACCTGGATTGAGGATACCAATAACAATCTTCACCTATGAATTCACAGAAACCCCCCTTGGATGCTAACAGATAATCAAGGGCCATCTTTTCCTGTAAAAGAAGAGTCCTGATCTGCCATTGTTCCTGTGGGATTTCCCTTACAGCCTCTACTGTTTCATTGAATATCCCATCCACAATGGATGAGAAATTATTCAATAGTTTCATAAGTTCAATCCCCCAACCCGTCCAAGCAGGAAACCATGCCCAGGCCTGGTCAGAGTTGGTGAACTATTCCCTTCTAGCTTTTCCTGGCGTTCTTACCTTCTCTCGTGCCATCAGATCCTCTCGATCATCCGCAATGTAAGATGCTGGGACTAGTTTAACCAGGACGCATGAACCTCTTGCATTAGGGGGGATTACCTTATAAGCTGAGGTACCGCATAAGAAGTAGTAGGGGCCAGTCAGAGTCGCACAGGGGGAATCACTCTGACGGTTACGTGCATTGAGTAGTAACAGGATAGACTGGGGGATTGCTCCCTCGGTCTGAACGTCACACCCTTCCTTCCAACAGATGTAATCTGGTCTATTAGTGTTATTAAAGAAGACGGGGGTTTCGTTGGTTAGATTAACTGTTATACCTTCTTTACAGGTTAACAAAGTTATCCCCTCTACCGAAACTAAAGTTGAAGCACACTTGTGGGCTACCTAGTTGTCCCGATACCCATACTGGTTTTGTGAGGGAGGGGCAAAAGCCAGAGCTAATGTTAAAACTATAACTAATTTTACCCTCTAGGAATGTATCATTAAGTTCTATTGACAAGTGTCTGTTTGGAGTCTTTAGTTTCCTCATACCGATACGGACATCATATATCGCATGTACTGCTGCCATTGCCGGGGCATCAAGGCTTGGTGGAGGTTTGGAGCATACCCAGCAGTTGGTCCTGTTCGCCATTTTTGCCAGCTGGAGATGCATTTTAAACAATAAATTGGGATGCTTTTCATCATTACCCTTGCTAAAATACACTAAACTAAAACTATAAATAAAGAAGATACTCCTCATTCTTTGATGTAGTTGAGCAGCTTCTTGCAGTGGCTGGCATGGATCCAGTTGTCTCATTCTTCAAGCTTTAGTGAGGTCGGCGTGGTCAGCTGAACCTGGAATGGTCCGAGGTATCTCGATTCTAGTCCCGTCCTCTGGTGTTTCTTTACAACGACCCAGTCACCTGGTTGGATAGAATGTAAACCGGTTATTGAGTCAGGGTCTGGAAGGGACTCATGAACCCTGTGGTGGATTTTTTTTAGCTCACGTTGCAGTGACTGCACATACCCCGTCAGCTGAGAATGTAAAGACGACAGCTGCTGGGGAAAGTACAACCCTGTTTTTGGTTGACATCCGAACAAAACCTCATATGGAGATAACCCGTGAGGTCGTCTAGGTGCATTTCTGATGGAGTGGAGAGCTATGGGGAGAAATTCAGGCCAAGGTTTCCCAGTATCAGCTATTATTTTGGAGATTTTGTTTTTAAGGGTTCCGTTTAACCTTTCAACCTTACCACTACTTTGGGGGTGATAAGGAGTGTGTAATCCCTGATTGATATGGAGGGCTTTACACACTTCTGCAAATATTTGACCAGTGAAGTGGGAGCCTCGATCCGACTCGATCGTTTCAGGTAGGCCCCAGCGACACACTATTTCGGACAGGATCTTCTTGGCTGTGGTTGTGGCGTTTGCTTTCTGAACCGGCCATGCCTCCGGCCAACCTGAAAACATATCTACACAGACTAAGACGTGTTCGTACGGCCCACTCCTTGGCAACGTAATGTAGTCTATCTGGATGCGCTGAAATGGATATTCTGGTTGGGGGGAATGTCGTTTGGGTACTGGTACCGTCCTACCTGGATTGTGCAATGCGCAAACCAGGCAGGCTGCTGCAAAATTAGCAGCTGCGGTAGTAAATCCAGGGACGATCCAATGCTCATCCACCTGCGCACACATAACCATCTTTGACTGATGCCCTGGATAATGAGCCGAATGGGCCATCATTGGAAAAAGCGATCTTGGCAGACATCATTTTTTACCAAGACCCCAGATGTCATCTGGACCTCTCATGGCCCCTAGTGCTGTCCATCTCCTCTTTTCATATAATTCCGCTTGTGACTGTAGTCTCTTAAACTCTTCCAGAGACACATCAGAGGGGATGGCTAGCATCAGGGTTTTCCCAGGAGGGTGCAGAGCACCTTCTTTGGCAGCTCTATCTGCCAAGGCATTGCCATCGGCCTCCAAAGTCCTATCAGTCGTGTGGGCCTTAACTTTTAGAATGGCTATCTCACGCGGCAGATTGAAAGCAACGAATAACCTGTTGATTAACTGCGCATGTTTCACGGGCTTCCCTGAACTAGTCAGAAAGCCTCTTGCTTTCCAGATAGGACCGAAATCATGAGCTATCCCAAAAGCATACCTAGAATCCGTGTAGATATTGATCCTTTGACCCTCTTGGGTCTCACAGGCTCTTGCCAGTGCCCACAGCTCAGCTTCCTGTGCAGACATGTTGGAACTCAATGAACCCTTTTCCACAATTTCACTGACTGTAGTCACTGCATAACCTGTGTGTGGCTTACCATCTGGGGTGTAATACCTGGAACCATCGACAAAAAGGTTTTTAGCGTTTGGGATGGGGGTCTCAGTCACCGGGCTGATGGTTGTTGACTCGAGTTCCATCAGAGAAACACAGTCGTGGTGATCATCAGCATGTTGTCCTTCTAAATTAACAAGTTGGTTAGAGGTAGAGAGGTTGGTATTGTTAGTCCGGAAGGTTTGAGTATCATTTTTAACACCATTATCTCCCCCCTTCTCTTCCTCCTCAGTAGGAAGAAGAGAGGCTGGGTTTAAAATGGTGCATCGTCTTAAAGTCAGGTTAGTAGGGGTTAGGAGAGCCACTTCGTACTTAGTCAATCTGGCAGCAGAGAGGTGTTTTGTCTGAACTTGATTTAGGATTTCCTGCACTGAAAGGGGAGTATAGAGGGTCAGTGGGGAGTCCAAGACTATGTCACCTACCTTCTGTAACAATACAGCGCAGGCGGCTACGGCTCGTACACAACCTGGTGAACCTCAAATGACTGGATCTAGGGCAGTTGATAGATACATGATGGGTCGGTACCTGGACCCATGTAGTTGGGTCAGTACTCCAGTGGCGTGGCCTTTGCTTTCATAGCAGAAAAGGTAGAAGGGGAGGTCATAGTTGGGCAAACCTAAAGCAGGTGCTTTGGAGAGTTCTTGGATCAAGTCCTGTAGGGTTGACCAGTTATCATCAGTCAGTTGAAAGGGAGTTTGGGATAGGATTTCGTAAAGGGGTCCTAAAGTTGAAGAGATGTTAGGGACCCAGTCTCTACAGTAGTTGATAAGACCGAGAATGGCTCTCGTTTGTCGTGCGTTTCGGGGTTTCAGGAAGTCTTTCAGTGTCTGAATTCTCTGGGTTGTCAGGTGTCGAGTACCCTGAGATATGCAATGTCCTAAAAAGGTGACCTTCTCCCTACAAAACTGCAATTTCTCCTTGCTAGCTTTATTCCCCGTGGACGCCAGATGGTTAAGCAATGAGACAGTATGCTGATAACAGACATCCCTTGCAGGGCAACAAAGCAGCAAGTCATCAACATACTGGATCAGCACCACCTCTGGATTCGTTGGGGTCCATTGATCCAACACTATTTTAAGTTTGCAACTGTACTCCGAGGGACTAGTCACAGACCCCTGAACGAGACGTGTCCAAGTCAGTTGTCGACCCTGGAATGAAAAAGCAAAAAGGTACTGGCACTGGGGGTCCAGTGGTACCAAAAAAAATGCATTAGTCAGATCAATAACACTGAAGAAAATTGCGTTAGGTGGTATAGAGGCCAACAAGGTGTGTGGGTTGGGTACCAAAGGGGCATCGCTGATAATGATTTTATTGATAGCCCTTAAATCATGTACTAAACGGAAAGTTGTTTCCTGACCCTCGACAGACTTTTTAGCCACTGGAAACAAAGGGGTGTTACAGGGGGATTTGGTTGGCGTAAGAACTTTTATCAGCAGGTACCGGTCTATTTGGATTTTAAGGCTATCCATCTGAGCCACACTCAAAGGGTATTGTGGTAATTGGGGCAAAATGCTCCCTGGTCTGATGTTTACTGTGGTTGGCGGGACCGGCAGAAGACCCACATCATACTTATCAAACGCCCAAAGTTTGGGATCCACTTCTGCTAGCACATCCAACCCCAGAAAACAACCAGGTTCTATCATATACGGTAGAGCCACCATTGCATATAGGCGCTCATCCGTCAATGCACTGCTAACCACAACACCTGTTGGAGTGTACTCAATGACCGCTTGTATCTCAGATAAAATATCAGCTCCCAATAGGTTGATGGGAACATCATCCGATACCAGTACCGACTTAATGGCTTCTGTGTGTTGGCCCAACCTACAATGGAGTGGTTTGGTGGTATGTAGAGACACTGTCTGACCTGTTAGACCCACAGTAGGTATAGTCTCCCCAGAAAGGGGAACCTTGCCTCTGAGATCTTTGGATCTCAGAACAGTTCTTACGGCACCGGTGTCAATGAGGCAAGGGAGGGGATATTTTAATTCCTCGATAAACAGGTTGATATGTCCTGACACCGCTTTGCCAACCTCCTATGAAGAATCATAGTCGTGGCTGGCCATCGCTACAACTGAAGTTGTTGGATCGCGTGAGCCTGGTACCGGATCGTCTGGGATGAACTGCCACTTACCCTTGGGTCTGTTAGGACAGTCACGCCTTAGATGTCCTTCCTTTCCACAGATGTAACAAGTTCGGACTTTCCAGCATTGTGTCTTTTTCCCACCATCCTGGCCCGTTTGTCCTGCAGAAGGGGCTTGAGACACAAGGATTTTGGATGCTTTGTCCTGTTTCTTCCTATCCATCTCTCTCTCTATAGTGGAGAGAGTGGATAGAATGGCAGGTATTGTCATTTCATTAAGTTCAGGTCTGGCTAATAATAGCCGGTCTCGAATTTTCATATGGATGCCTTCTAAAAATTTGGCTCTTAGCAAAAGGTGAATGGCGGGTGTGACGGACCTGGCCGGGACAGGGGCTTTTGGAGGGGACTGAATGCAAGCCTCTTGCCCTGCGACCATGGGCCCTGGCATTTGGGGGAACGGTGCTCTTTGTGAGCTGTATGCCTGGGGACCCTTTGGGGGGTGTTACTTTGGATTCAGGTCCATGTCCCCCCAAGACACACAGACTCTGGGGACCCTGTATATGCCATATTAGAGTGACTAAGTCATACTGTTGGGACGTTCACACCTTCACACTAAGGATATGCGAATACAATCACCTCCAGTCATCTATCTGTCCTCTGTGCTATTTTGACCCTGCTAAATGTGTGATGTTTACACTTAGGATAATGTATATTGTATAGCAGGTGAGACAGTTAGGAGCCGGGATGTCTACCCTGAACGGTCATATCTATGAGTCACCTTGGCTGGCTAAAGGATTTAGTTAATTAGCTCATGTTAATTATGTTTTGGTTACTCCCTCTGTTACTGTATATAAGACTTGATTTTTGGTTCTAATAAAGTCTCTCTTGGTTGAACTTACATACAGCCTGCCTGGTGTTTGTTCTGACCGACCACAAATGGATTCGAATGGCACATAGCTGTAGTTTGAATCCTGGAGCACCGGATGATCCAGTAGAGCAAGAGGAGTGTCGGGAGAGCGGAGTCGAACGAGCAAAGGGACTCGTTACATTGGTTGGCAGCGGTGGGATTTGCTCTCCAGTTCCTGGGACACTCCAAACCACCACAGTGAAGGACCAGCTATGCAGCCTGCAGGAAAGTCACGCTGAAAGACCTACTTGAGAGCCGAGATGGACCAGAAGAAGGGTGATGCAGGACCCCGGTCAGTTGAAGATTTGTTTCAGCGACGAGTGCGGCAGCGGTTGGCATTATATGGGGCTAACCCATCAGAGACCGCCATACAGGAAGCCATTAAAGACATCCAGCTGCAGGATGCCCGACAAGAGAGAGAACGAGAGCGACAAGAGAGAGAACGAGAGCGACAAGAGAGAGAACGAGAGCGACAAAAGAGAAAACTAGAGCGGCAACATGAGTGGAGAATGGCAGTAATACGGCAATCGGAGACAACGCCTAAAGAACCAGCCGCCATGGAAGAGGAATTCGGAAGGAGGTTGCGAGAGATGCAGGGAGGAGAAGCAGGCCATCTCCCCCCCCCAACAGTTAACCAGAGCAGATGGTGTGGAGTCCCCAGCAGAAGTGCTGGCAACAAGGCAGAGTGATACCCACCTCTGCCCAGCACCGGAAACCACTGTGGAGTTTCAGGGAGCCGAGGCAGTTGGCCCTTCTCCCCAGCAACAAGCTGAGGCAGTAAAGCTTTTACTCCCAGCTGAATCACTGGCAGCAGGGCAGAATGCTACTGGCATCGGCACACAACTGCCACAGGAGCGGATATCGGTGGATGGGACTGCGGTCTCCACTCACAGCAACCCAGCAGAAGTGCTGGCAACAGGGCAGAGTGATACCCACCTCTGCCCAGCACCGGAAACCACTGTGGAGTTTCAGGGAGCCGGGGCAGTTGGCCCCTCTCCCCAGCAACAAGCTGAGGCAGTAAAGCTTTTACTCCCAGCTGAATCACTGGCAGCAGGGCAGAATGCTACTGGTATCGGCACACAATGGCCACTGGAGCGGATATCGGTGGATGGGACTGCGGTCTCCACTCACAGCAACCCAGCAGAAGAGCTGGCAACAGAGCAGAGTGCCGCGGGCCTCTGCTCTCAACTAACAGAAGAGGGAGGTCCTGTGGTACTGGATGGGACTTCAGTCCTCACTGACACAACCCCAGAAAATGGTGTGACACTGAGACAGGAGGATGTCAGCCTTGCTTTGCAAGCACTGGGAGATTTTCACCTACCACAAGTGGATGGGACTTCAGTCTCCACTTGTATACCCCAGGGATGCCGGGCAGTCGACCCAGATCCCCAACAGCATGACGGACTGAGCCCAGTCACCCTGTCTTCTCTCCAGCGGCTGAAAGGACTCCAGGGAGAAGGGCCAGTCCAGGCCTCTCCCCAGCGGCGGGTATGTTCTCTGAGAGAGGCAGAGGTTGGCTGGGTAAGTAATGCTCTGTTTGGAGCAATTTGTTTGGGGTACTGTGTGGATGCCGGCATTGGGGGAATGGAACTATGGACTAACTTCGGAGTCAACCCGTTTGGGGTCTCCTCCTATGTTAGTTTCCTGCCGAAAGGGGAGATGTGTGACGGACCTGGCCGGGACAGGGGCTTTTGGAGGGGACTGAATGCAAGCCTCTTGCCCTGCGACCATGGGCCCTGGCATTTGGGGGAACGGTGCTCTTTGTGAGCTGTATGCCTGGGGACCCTTTGGGGGGTGTTACTTTGGATTCAGGTCCATGTCCCCCCAAGACACACAGACTCTGGGGACCCTGTATATGCCATATTAGAGTGACTAAGTCATACTGTTGGGACGTTCACACCTTCACACTAAGGATATGCGAATACAATCACCTCCAGTCATCTGTCTGTCCTCTGTGCTATTTTGACCCTGCTAAATGTGTGATGTTTACACTTAGGATAATGTATATTGTATAGCAGGTGAGACAGTTAGGAGCCGGGATGTCTACCCTGAACGGTCATATCTATGAGTCACCTTGGCTGGCTAAAGGATTTAGTTAATTAGCTCATGTTAATTATGTTTTGGTTACTCCCGCTGTTACTGTATATAAGACTTGATTTTTGGTTCTAATAAAGTCTCTCTTGGTTGAACTTACATACAGCCTGCCTGGTGTTTGTTCTGACCGACCACAAATGGATTCGAATGGCACATAGCTGTAGTTTGAATCCTGGAGCACCGGATGATCCAATAGAGCAGAGGAGTGTTGGGAGAGTGGAGCCGAGCGAGCAAAAGGGGCTCGTTACAGCGGGTAACTTACCTCCGTCGGTTGGCACATCCGGACCAACCTCCAGATCTGCATCCAATGCAGCTTGTTTCAGGCGACGCCAGAAACAAGCACATTACTCGCCTGGGTTTTGACTGAGTTTCATCACATCTGTGGTAGAAGATGCACCATACAACTCTGGAAGTTTGGCTAGCAGGGCCACACAGAATTGCTTACCTCCAGAAGTGGCTTGTTCGTGGGTGACAATGCCGCAACGGGAGATTATAACCCCTGCCAGTTCTTCTCCTACTTTTGCCCTCAGAACCTGGGCACAATCTGTTCCGCTCATGCCGTAGCTAAATTGATTTTGACAAAACATTCTCGTGAACCCTCGTGGATTTGTTCTATAGTCAGGCAGTTCGGCCAGTATGGTCCTGATTTCTGAGGAAGCAAAAGGGACATGCCATATCACCCTTTCCCCCAAAGTCTTTTCACCGTTGGTATTTGGAACACCCTCATATTGTTGCACCCGGACTGGGTAAGTACCAGGTTCAGTGACATAAGTGGGGCTAGGTGTGTACTTTGGAGGTTGTGGCTTCATTGGTTGGCTAATGTGTGCTACCTTGCCCACAACGTTCCCTGTCTGGAAGCCAACCAATGAAGGGTAGATGGTAGGTATGACTGAGTCAAAAGCTCTCAGCGCAGTTATGCAATCCCCACGGTTCCTTAGTCTGGTCTCAATTCCCTTAGACTCACATAGCATCTGTAGATCACCAGTTGAAAATGATTCATAATCAGCCGCAATCGGCGGAGAAAATGCCCCAGATGTTGGGAAAGGCGACTGATAGAGAGGGTTAGCTTGAGGTTTAGTGTCAGAGGTGACATGGTTAGATGGAGACGTGGGAGAGAGAGAGATGTTAGTTGGAGAGTGCAGAGTAGGGTTGGTTAGATTGGTGATGGCAGAAGCATCAGAGGAAACTACAACAGATCTAGTGTTGGTGGATCCAGCCTGCCTCAGCAGAGTTAGCCCAGAAAGAGCCTCTTCCGCTTCCAGCATTGGATCACCAGTCACTGCTATCCCCTCAGGCCAGGTGTACATAATGCGGTTCTTCAGGACTGAAACCGCCTTCTGTATACCCTGCCTGCTTACCATAATAGACTTCTGAAGCCACAGCTCAGCTACATCTAAAGTTTTTGCTGTCCAGAGCTGGGTTTAAACTCAGTTATGAATTTCTCCCACCTCCAGACATCAAATGTCCCCTCTAGAGGAATAGCCCAAGTAGTATCCTTGGACCAACTATGCCATTCCTTTAGAGGTTTCATGACCTTTGCCCCAAAGCTAGATTTCATGTACTGTGCAGCCGTCTGACTCTGGGAAGCCTCACATTCCTTCCCTTGCATGGACTTCAAATTGCCCATGGCGATTCGAATCGGCTTATAGTCTTATTCCTGCGTCCAGGAAAAACCCCTGCACCTATTTAGGAGAGCACCGTCAGGTGCCTTCTTCTACGGTGGATTGACGGACTGCAACCACTATATCTGGTCCAGTCCCCCAACTAGAAAACCTAACCGAGGTGTTATTAACTCTATGGCTTGTTGCCCCAACACTTTTGGCACAGAACTACAGAGTACTACTCTTTTACACCGCAATACTCGTAATAACTATGCCCAATGATTAGTCAACAACCACAGACCACCCCCCGAATTATGTCTCTACCCCTTACAGTGTATGCATACATACCTCTGTACGACTGTACACTGCGTCGTCAGACTAAACTGCACAGCACACTTCCGTTTATTTTCGCTACAGAGCAATGTGGCTTCTCTAAATAATCACAAAAATAAAATAATAAAAAAAATTAAATGGGGATAGCCTTCTGTTGTCTATTTCAGCAGTTGTACGATGTCTCAGTAGTTACACGATCAAACTAATAAACTAACAGTCTGAGCGTGAACAAATAATTGACTACTTGCTGCGCAAAAGTAACTCAATTAACAATAAAAGTGAATATAAAGCGAGTTTTAAAACCAAAGCCTTTCTTTCCTACCGCAAGCTATACAATAAAAGATGCAGCTCTAAAACCAAAAACAATGGGGGAGTGGCATGAACTGCCTTCTGAGAAACTCAAAGAAATTGCCCAAACAATTAAAAATTAAAATAAAAAAAATTAAAACACACACCCCGTTAAGAGTACAAAAACTCAGTTAAAGTTAGTTTTACTATCTATTGAAATTCAGTGTAAAGCAGAGTCTTCACTCTAAACTGAAATTAAAACCAAAAGAAAACACAATCGTTTTACAAAAAAAATATGCAAAAATAACAAAACCTGAAGATTGGATTCATACAAAGAAAAACAAAAATGGTGACTCAGACCACATGGCTGAACAAACACAAAGGAAAACAAAATGGTGTCTTCAAAACAAGATGGTGTCCTCAGGCCACATGGCTGAACAAACACAAAGGAAAACAAAATGGTGTCTTCAAAACAAGATGGTGTCCTCAGACCACATGGCTGAACACACACAAAGGAAGACAAAATGGTGTCTTCAAAACAAGATTGTGTCCTCAGACCACATGGCTGAACACACACAAAGGAAGACAAAATGATGTCTTCAAAACAAGATGGTGTCCTCAGACCACATGGCTGAACACACACAAAGGAAAACAAAATGGTGTCTTCAAAACAAGATGGTGTCCTCAGACCACATGGCTGAACACACACAAAGGAAAACAAAATGGTGTCTTCAAAACAAGACCAAACCGTGCCTCTTACAAACAAAAATCCCTGTTTTAACACAAAACAGACTGTGCTACTTAACTCATACTAAACGTTAGACAAACTATAATAGCTACACACTTTACAAAAGTTATTTCACACGGTGACCAGCACTATGAAATAACTCAGACACACAATGCTATGTCATTCAATCTCTGCCGCACATTTAAAACATCAACTAGCACACTCCATGCATACCGTCACGTTGTACTACAGGAAATGGTTTTACATTTAACATAAACCCCATACAAGGACCCTCTAGGCTGTATTGACTATGGGGTCTACAGAGGACAGTAATATAGACTTCTATCCCAAGCCAATACAGCTATCCCTCCCAGTACAAATATAAATCCCCGTCCTTGTACACAAAGAGTGAAACCGCAAAAATGTGTTCTTTTGCTAAGCGGAGTTACCTGCAACAGCGAGCAGAGAGACCAGATTCCGGTTCTAGAACAACAAAAATTTCAAAAGTTGAAATGGAGTCTGTCTTACCAAACTTTGCCGGCCTTTTCCTGTCCCAGAACCGTGGACCCAATCTCTCCTCTCGGATCGCTGTGCTGGAACTACGTTGGCTCCAAGCTGGCACGCCGAAATGTCGTGGAAGAATTCCCTTGGGCTTTGTACGCAAATCCACACCGCGCCTAAATGTGGACTTCCAGCGTCTAAATGCACACAAAGCACAAAACAATTCCTTCGTGCTTAAAAGCACGTTTGTATCAAGCTCTTTGGTACAAGGAATATGAAGTACTTCAATGGCACCAGGTAGAATCAGAAACGATGCTGCTTCAAGCTGGAGTCTCAAGCGTCTGGCCTGAGCTCAGCCACCCGGATTCTTTTATTCATTGGAAACAAAAGGATAACAAAACAGGAAGTGAGGGCCCCAACAGCCAATCACTTCCCTTAATACAAAATGACATCACAGGAAATGACAAACAGCAAAGGGGAGGGCACTCACAGGAGGGAAAGGGGAGGAAGTGCACACACCCCATCTTAATCAGCATGGAGCCCACACAATACTGTTCAAAGTAAACAGTATCTAGTGAGATCATTCTACTTGTTCTTATAGTTTTGGGACAATCTGCGGGGACATTGCTACTGCTGTTGTCAATATACGGTACAAGCACACCGACAAGGCAGATATCAATGTCCTCTTATAAATACAGATATGTATCCATAAAGGGGATAACGAAGTCCGCAAGAGAGAATTAATAGGTTTCTCTCATTATGCGGACTTCGCTTCTCTAAAGTGTACAGCCATTGGAAAGCATGCAGTCCAGCACATTGTGCTTGATATCTACAAACCAACAAACGCCCACACACGCAGAGAACACGTTTCAATCCCATAAGAAGGTTTTCATACTGACCGTTTTTACCGCTGGTCTCGATTCAACCCAAGTGCGCTCTGCTAGAGCGCTCCTCGATTAAACATCAGACACAGGGAGACAGATGACAATCTATAAAACGCACATCCTAGAATAAAATGTCCACATAAATCTTATATAATAAAATTTCCACAACAGCGTCCCAGAGCTGGAGTCCCCCCTTGCAAACAGGCGTCCCAGAGCCGGAGTCCCTCCTTGCAAGCAGGCGTCCCAGAGCCGGAATCCCTCCTTGCAAGCAGGCATCCCAAAGCCGGAGTCCCTCCTTGCAAGCAGGCATCCCAGAGCCGGAGTCCCTCCTTGCAAACAGGCGTCCCAGAGCCGGATTCCCTCCTTGCAAGCAGGCGTCCCAAAGCCGAAGTCCCTCCTTGCAAGCAGGCATCCCAGAGCCGGAGTCCCTCCTTGCAAGCAGGCGTCCCAGAGCCGGAGTCCCCCCTTGCAAGTAGGCGTCCCAGAGCCGGAGTCCCCCCTTGCAAGTAGGTGTCCCAGAGCCGGAGTCCCCCCTTGCAAACAGGTGTCCCAGAGCCGGAGTCCCCCCTTGCAAACAGGCATCCCAGAGCCGGAGTCCCTCCTTGCAAGCAGACGTTCCAGAGCCTGAGTCCCTCTTTGCAAGCGAAAGTCCCAGAGCCGGAGTCCCTACTTGCAAGCAGGCGTCCCAGAGCCGGAGTCCCCCCTTTCAAGCAGGCGTCCCTCCTTGCAAGCAGGCATCCCAGAGCCGGAGTCCCTCCCAGCAAGCAGGCGTCCCAGAGCCGGAGTCCCCCTAGCAAGCAGGCGTCCCAGAGCCGGAGTCCCCCCTAGCAAGCAGGCGTCCCAGAGCCGGAGTCCCCCCTTGCAAACAGGCGTCCCAGAGCCGGAGTCCCTCCTTGCAAGCAAGCGTCCCAGAGCCGGAGTCCCCCCTTGCAAGCAGGAGTCCCTCCTTCCAAGCAGGCATCATAGAGCCGGAGTCCCCACTTGCAAGCAGGAATCCCCCCTTGCAAGCAGGCGTCCCAGAGCCGGAGTCCCTCCTAGCAAGCAGGCGTCCCAGAGCCGGAGTCCCTCCTAGCAAGCAGGCGTCCCAGAGCCGGAGTCCCTCCTTGCAAGCAGGCGTTCCAGAGCCGGAGTCCCTCCTTGCAAGCTGGCGTCCCAGAGCCGGAGTCCCCCCTTGCAAGCAGGCGTCCCAGAGCTGGAGTCCCTCCTTGCAAGCAGGCGTCCCAGAGCCGGAGTCCCCCCTAGCAAGCAGGCGTCCCAGAGCCGGAGTCCCCCCTAGCAAGCAGGCGTCCCAGAGCCGGAGTCCCCCCTTGCAAACAGGCGTCCCAGAGCCGGAGTCCCTCCTTGCAAACAAGCGTCCCAGAGCAGGAGTCCCCCCTTGCAAGCAGGGGTCCCTCCTTCCAAGCAGGCGTCATAGAGCCGGAGTCCCCCCTTGCAAGCAGGAATCCCCCCTTGCAAGCAGGCGTCCCAGAGCCGGAGTCCCTCCTAGCAAGCAGGCGTCCCAGAGCCAGAGTCCCTCCTAGCAAGCAGGCGTCCCAGAGCCAGAGTCCCTCCTTGCAAGCAGGCGTTCCAGAGCCGGAGTCCCTCCTTGCAAGCTGGCGTCCCAGAGCCGGAGTCCCTCCTTGCAAGCTGGCATCCCAGAGCCAGAGTCCCTCCTTGCAAGCAGACGTTCCAGAGCCAGAGTCCCTACTTGCAAGCAGGCGTCCCAGAGCCGGAGTCCCCCCTTTCAAGCAGGCGTCCCTCCTTGCAAGCAGGCATCCCAGAGCCGGAGTCCCTCCCAGCAAGCAGGCGTCCCAGAGCCGGAGTCCCCCTAGCAAGCAGGCGTCCCAGAGCCGGAGTCCCCCCTAGCAAGCAGGCGTCCCAGAGCCGGAGTCCCCCCTTGCAAACAGGCGTCCCAGAGCCGGAGTCCCTCCTTGCAAGCAAGCGTCCCAGAGCCGGAGTCCCCCCTTGCAAGCAGGAGTCCCTCCTTCCAAGCAGGCATCATAGAGCCGGAGTCCCCACTTGCAAGCAGGAATCCCCCCTTGCAAGCAGGCGTCCCAGAGCCGGAGTCCCTCCTTGCAAGCAGGCATCCCAGAGCTGGAGTCCCTCCTTGCAATCAGGCGTCCCAGAGCCGGAGTCCCTCCTAGCAAGCAGGCGTCCCAGAGCCGGAGTCCCTCCTAGCAAGCAGGCGTCCCAGAGCCGGAGTCCCTCCTTGCAAGCAGGCGTTCCAGAGCCGGAGTCTCTCCTTGCAAGCTGGCGTCCCAGAGCCGGAGTCCCTCCTTGCAAGCAGGCGTCCTAGAGCTGGAGTCCCTCCTTGCATGCAGGCATCCCAGAGCCGGAGTCCCCCCTAGCAAGCAGGCGTCCCAGAGCCGGAGTCCCCCCTTGCAAACAGGCGTCCCAGAGCCGGAGTCCCTCCTTGCAAACAAGCGTCCCAGAGCCGGAGTCCCTCCTAGCAAGCAGGCGTCCCAGAGCCGGAGTCCCTCCTTGCAAGCAGGCGTTCCAGAGCCGGAGTCCCTCCTTGCAAGCTGGCGTCCCAGAGCCGGAGTCCCTCCTTGCAAGCAGGCGTCCCAGAGCTGGAGTCCCTCCTTGCAAGCTGGCGTCCCAGAGCCGGAGTCCCTCCTTGCAAGCAGCGTCCCAGAGCCAGAGTCCCTCCTTGCAAGCTGGTGTCCCAGAGCCGGAGTCCCTGTTTGCAAGCAGGCATCCCAGAGCCGGAGTCCCTCCTTGCAAGCAGGCATCCCAGAGCCGAAGTCCCCCCTTGCAAGCAGGCGTCCCAAAGCCATAGTCCTCCCTTGCAAGCAGGCGTCCCAGAGCCGGAGTCCCCCCTTGCAAGCAGGCGTCCCAGAGCCGGAGACCCCCCTTGCAAGCAGGCATCCCAGAGCCGGAGTCCCCCCTTGCAAGCAGGCGTCCCAGAGCCGGAGTTCCCCCTTGCAAACAGGCATCCCAGAGCCGGAGTACCCCCTTGCAAGCAGGCGTCCCAGAGCCGGAGTCCCCCCTTGCAAACAGGCGTCCCAGAGCCGGAGTCCCTCCTTGCAAGCAGACGTTCCAGAGCCTGAGTCCCTCCTTGCAAGCGAGAGTCCCAGAGCCGGAGTCCCTCCTTGCAAGCAGGCGTCCCATAGCCAGAGTCCCCCCTTGCAAGCAGGCGTCCCTCCTTGCAAGCAGGCATCCCAGAGCCGGAGTCCCTCCCAGCAAGCAGGCGTCCCAGAGCCGGAGTCCCCCCTAGCAAGCAGGCCTCCCAGAGCCGGAGTCCCCCCTTGCAAACAGGCGTCCCAGAGCCGGAGTCCCTCCTTGCAAGCAAGCGTCCCAGAGCCGGAGTCCCCCCTTGCAAGCAGGAGTCCCTCCTTCCAAGCAGGCGTCATAGAGCCGGAGTCCCCCCTTGCAAGCAGGAATCCCCCCTTGCAAGCAGGCGTCCCAGAGCCGGAGTCCCTCCTAGCAAGCAGGCGTCCCAGAGCCGGAGTCCCTCCTAGCAAGCAGGCGTCCCAGAGCCGGAGTCCCTCCTTGCAAGCAGGCGTTCCAGAGCCGGAGTCCCTCCTTGCAAGCTGGCGTCCCAGAGCCGGAGTCCCTCCTTGCAAGCAGGCATCCCAGAGCTGGAGTCCCTCCTTGCAATCAGGCGTCCCAGAGCCGGAGTCCCTCCTAGCAAGCAGGCGTCCCAGAGCCGGAGTCCCCCCTTGCAAGCAGGCGTCCCATAGCCGGAGTCCCCCCTTGCAAGCAGGCGTCCTTTAGCCTGAGTCCCCCCTTGCAAGCAGGCGTCCCAGAGCCGGAGTCCCTCCTAGCAAGCAGGCGTCCCAGAGCCAGAGTCCCCCCTTGCAAACAGGCGTCCCAGAGCCGGAGTCCGTCCTTGCAAGCAGACGTTCCAGAGCCTGAGTCCCTCCTTGCAAGCGAGAGTCCCAGAGCCGGAGTCCCTCCTTGCAAGCAGGCGTCCCATAGCCGGAGTCCCCCCTTGCAAGCAGGCGTCCCTCCTTGCAAGCAGGCATCCCAGAGCCGGAGTCCCTCCCAGCAAGCAGGCGTCCCAGAGCCAGAGTCCCCCCTAGCAAGCAGGCCTCCCAGAGCCGGAGTCCCCCCTAGCAAGCAGGCGTCCCAGAGCCGGAGTCTCCCCTTGCAAACAGGCGTCCCAGAGCCGGAGTCCCTCCTTGCAAGCAAGCGTCCCAGAGCCGGAGTCCCCCCTTGCAAGCAGGAGTCCCTCCTTCCAAGCAGGCGTCATAGAGCCGGAGTCCCCCCTTGCAAGCAGGAATCCCCCCTTGCAAGCAGGCGTCCCAGAGCCGGAGTCCCTGTTTGCAAGCAGGCGTCCCAGAGCCGGAGTCCCTGTTTGCAAGCAGGCGTCCCAGAGCCGGAGTCCCTCCTTGCAAGCAGGCATCCCAGAGCCGAAGTCCCCCCTTGCAAGCAGGCGTCCCAAAGCCATAGTCCTCCCTTGCAAGCAGGCGTCCCAGAGCCGAAGTCCCCCCTTGCAAGCAGGCGTCCCAGAGCCGGAGTCCCCCCTTGCAAGCAGGCGTCCCAGAGCCGGAGTTCCCCCTTGCAAGCAGGCGTCCCAGAGCCGGAGTCCCCACTTGCAAACAGGCATCCCAGAGCCGGAGACCCTCCTTGCAAGCAGACGTTCCAGAGCCGGAGACCCTCCTTGCAAGCAGGCGTCCCAGAGCCGGAGTCCCCCCTTGCAAACAGGCGTCCCAGAGCCGGATTCCCTCCTTGCAAGCAGACGTTCCAGAGCCTGAGTCCCTCCTTGCAAGCGAGAGTCCCAGAGCCGGAGTCCCTCCTTGAAAGCAGGCGTCCCATAGACGGAGTCCCCCCTTGCAAGCAGGCGTCCCAGAGCCGGAGTCCCTCCCAGCAAGCAGGCGTCCTAGAGCCGGAGTCCCCCCTAGCAAGCAGGCCTCCCAGAGCCGGAGTCCCCCCTTGCAAACAGGCGTCCCAGAGCCGGAGTCCCTCCTTGCAAGCAAGCGTCCCATAGCCGGAGTCCCCCCTTGCAAGCAGGAGTCCCTCCTTCCAAGCAGGCCTCATAGAGCCGGAGTCCCCCCTTGCAAGCGGGAATCCCCCCTTGCAAGCAGGCGTCACAGAGCCGGAGTCCCTCCTAGCAAGCAGGCGTCCCAGTGCCGGAGTCCCTCCTAGCAAGCAGGCGTCCCAGAGCCAGAGTCCCTCCTTGCAAGCAGGCGTTCCAGAGCCGGAGTCCCTCCTTGCAAGCTGGCGTCCCAGAGCCGGAGTCCCTCCTTGCAAGCAGGCATCCCAGAGCTGGAGTCCCTCCTTGCAATCAGGCGTCCCAGAGCCGGAGTCCCTCCTAGCAAGCAGGCGTTCCAGAGCCGGAGTCCCCTCTTGCAAGCAGGCGTCCCATAGCCGGAGTCCCCCCTTGCAAGCAGGCGTCCTTTAGCCGGAGTCCCCCCTTGCAAGCAGGCGACCCCGAACAGGAGTCCCTCCTAGCAAGCAGGCGTCCCAGAGCCGGAGTCCCTCCTTGCAAGCAGATGTTCCAGAGCCTGAGTACCTCCTTGCAAGCGAGAGTCCCAGAGCCGGAGTCCCTCCTTGCAAGCGAGAGTCCCAGAGCCGGAGTCCCTCCTTGCAAGCAGGCGTCCCATAGCCAGAGTCCCCCCTTGCAAGCAGGCGTCCCTCCTTGCAAGCAGGCATCCCAGAGCCGGAGTCCCTCCCAGCAAGCAGGCGTCCCAGAGCCGGAGTCCCCCCTAGCAAGCAGGCCTCCCAGAGCCGGAGTCCCCCCTAGCAAGCAGGCGTCCCAGAGCCGGAGTCCCCCTTGCAAACAGGCGTCCCAGAGCCGGAGTCCCTCCTTGCAAGCAAGCGTCCCAGAGCCGGAGTCCCCCCTTGCAAGCAGGAGTCCCTCCTTCCAAGCAGGCGTCATAGAGCTGGAGTCCCCCCTTGCAAGCAGGAATCCCCCCTTGCAAGCAGGCGTCCCAGAGCCGGAGTCCCTCCTAGCAAGCAGGCGTCCCAGAGCCGGAGTCCCTCCTAGCAAACAGGCGTCCCAGAGCCGGAGTCCCTCCTTGCAAGCAGGCGTTCCAGAGCCAGAGTCCCTCCTTGCAAGCTGGCGTCCCAGAGCCGGAGTCCCTCCTTGCAAGCAGGCATCCCAGAGCTGGAGTCCCCCCTTGCAAGCAGGCGTCCTTTAGCCGGAGTCCCCCCTTGCAAGCAGGCGTCCCAGAGCCGGAGTCCCTCCTAGCAAGCAGGCGTCCCAGAGCCAGAGTCCCAGCTTGCAAACAGGCGTCCCAGAGCAGGAGTCCCTCCTTGCAAGCAGACGTTCCAGAGCCTGAGTACCTCCTTGCAAGCGAGAGTCCCAGAGCCGGAGTCCCTCCTTGCAAGCGAGAGTCCCAGAGCCGGAGTCCCTCCTTGCAAGCAGGCGTCCCATAGCCAGAGTCCCCCCTTGCAAGCAGGCGTCCCTCCTTGCAAGCAGGCATCCCAGAGCCGGAGTCCCTCCCAGCAAGCAGGCGTCCCAGAGCCGGAGTCCCCCCTAGCAAGCAGGCCTCCCAGAGCCGGAGTCCCCCCTAGCAAGCAGGCGTCCCAGAGCCGGAGTCCCCCTTGCAAACAGGCGTCCCAGAGCCGGAGTCCCTCCTTGCAAGCAAGCGTCCCAGAGCCGGAGTCCCCCCTTGCAAGCAGGAGTCCGGAGTCCCTCCTAGCAAGCAGGCGTCCCAGAGCCGGAGTCCCTCCTAGCAAACAGGCGTCCCAGAGCCGGAGTCCCTCCTTGCAAGCAGGCGTTCCAGAGCCGGAGTCCCTCCTTGCAAGCAGGCGTTCCAGAGCCAGAGTCCCTCCTTGCAAGCTGGCGTCCCAGAGCCGGAGTCCCTCCTTGCAAGCAGGCATCCCAGAGCTGGAGTCCCTCCTTGCAATCAGGCGTCCCAGAGCCGGAGTCCCTCCTAGCAAGCAGGCGTCCCAGAGCCGGAGTCCCCCCTTGCAAGCAGGCGTCCCATAGCCAGAGTCCCCCCTTGCAAGCAGGCATCCTTTAGCCGGAGTCCCCCCTTGCAAGCAGGCATCCCAGAGCCGGAGTCCCTCCTAGCAAGCAGGCGTCCAAGAGCCAGAGTCCCCCCTTGCAAACAGGCGTCCCAGAGCCGGAGTCCCCCCTAGCAAGCAGGCGTCCCAGAGCCGGAGTCCCCCCTTGCAAACAGGCGTCCCAGAGCCGGAGTCCCTCCTTGCAAGCAAGCGTCCCAGAGCCGGAGTCCCCCCTTGCAAGCAGGAGTCCCTCCTTCCAAGCAGGCGTCATAGAGCCGGAGTCCCCACTTGCAAGCAGGAATCCCCCCTTGCAAGCAGGCGTCCCAGAGCCGGAGTCCCTCCTAGCAAGCAGGCGTTCCAGAGCCGGAGTCACTCCTAGCAAGCAGGCGTCCCAGAGCCGGAGTCCCTCCTTGCAAGCAGGCGTTCCAGAGCCGGAGTCCCTCCTTGCAAGCAGGCATCCCAGAGCCGGAGTCCCCCCTTGCAAGCAGGCGTCCCAGAGCTGGAGTCCCTCCTTGCAAGCAGGCGTCCCAGAGCCGGAGTCCCCCCTAGCAAGCAGGCGTCCCAGAGCCGGAGTCCCCCTTGCAAACAGGCGTCCCAGAGCCGGAGTCCCTCCTTGCAAACAAGCGTCCCAGAGCAGGAGTCCCCCCTTGCAAGCAGGGGTCCCTCCTTCCAAGCAGGCGTCATAGAGCGGGAGTCCCCCCTTGCAAGCAGGAATCCCCCCTTGCAAGCAGGCATCCCAGAGCTGGAGTTCCTCCTTGCAAGCAGGCGTCCCAGAGCCGGAGTCCCTCCTTGCAAGCAGGCGTCCCAGAGCCAGAGTCCCTCCTTGCAAGCAGGCGTTCCAGAGCCGGAGTCCCTCCTTGCAAGCTGGCGTCCCAGAGCCAGAGTCCCTCCTTGCAAGCTGGCGTCCCAGAGCCGGAGTCCCTGTTTGCAAGCAGGCGTCCCAGAGCCGGAGTCCCTCCTTGCAAGCAGGCGTCCCAAAGCCATAGTCCTCCCTTGCAAGCAGGCGTCCCAGAGCCGGAGTCCCCCCTTGCAAGCAGGCATCCCAGAGCCGGAGTCCCCCCTTGCAAGCAGGCATCCCAGAGCCGGAGTCCCCCCTAGCAAGCAGGCATCCCAGAGCCGGAGTCCCCCCTTGCAAGCAGGCGTCCCAGAGCCGGAGTCCCTACTTGCAAGCAAGCGTCCCAGAGCCGGAGTCCCCCCTTGCAAGCAGGAGTCCCTCCTTCCAAGCAGGCGTCATAGAGCCGGAGTCCCCGCTTGCAAGCAGGAATCCCCCCTTGCAAGCAGGCGTCCCAGAGCCGGAGTCCCTCCTAGCAAGCAGGCGTCCCAGAGCCGGAGTCCCTCCTAGCAAGCAGGCGTCCCAGAGCCGGAGTCCCTCCTTGCAAGCAGGCGTTCCAGAGCCGGAGTCCCTCCTTGCAAGCTGGCGTCCCAGAGCCGGAGTCCCTCCTTGCAAGCAGGCGTCCCAGAGCTGGAGTCCCTCCTTGCATGCAGGCATCCCAGAGCCGGAGTCCCCCCTAGCAAGCAGGCGTCCCAGAGCCGGAGTCCCCCCTTGCAAACAGGCGTCCCAGAGCCGAAGTCCCTCCTTGCAAACAAGCGTCCCAGAGCAGGAGTCCCCCTTGCAAGCAGGGGTCCCTCCTTCCAAGCAGGCATCATAGAGCCGGAGTCCCCCCTTGCAAGCAGGAATCCCCCCTTGCAAGCAGGCGTCCCAGAGCCGGAGTCCCTCCTAGCAAGCAGGCGTCCCAGAGCCAGAGTCGCTCATAGCAAGCAGGCATCCCAGAGCCAGAGTCCCTCCTTGCAAGCAGGCGTCCCAGAGCCGGAGTCCCTCCTTGCAAGCTGGCGTCCCAGAGCCGGAGTCCCTCCTTGCAAGCTGGCGTCCCAGAGCCGGAGTCCCTGTTTGCAAGCAGGCGTCCCAGAGCCGGAGTCCCTCCTTGCAAGCAGGCGTCCCAAAGCCATAGTCCTCCCTTGCAAGCAGGCGTCCCAGAGCCGGATTCCCCCCTTGCAAGCAGGCGTCCCAGAGCCGGAGTCCCCCCTTGCAAGCAGGCGTCCCAGAGCCAGAGTCCCTCCTTGCAAGCAGGCGTCCCAGAGCCGGAGTCCCCCCTTGCAAGCAGGCGTCCCAGAGCCGGAGTCCCTCCTAGCAAGCAGGCGTCCCAGAGCCGGAGACCCTCCTTGCAAGCAGGCGTCCCAGAGCCGGAGTCCCCCCTTGCAAACAGGCGTCCCAGAGCCGGATTCCCTCCTTGCAAGCAGACGTTCCAGAGCCTGAGTCCCTCCTAGCAAGCGAGAGTCCCAGAGCCGGAGTCCCTCCTTGCAAGCAGGCGTCCCATAGCCAGGGTCCAACCCTTGCAAGCAGGCGTCCCTCCTTGCAAGCAGGCATCCCAGAGCCGGAGTCCCTCCCAGCAAGCAGGCGTCCTAGAGCCGGAGTCCCCCCTAGCAAGCAGGCCTCCCAGAGCCGGAGTCCCCCCTAGCAAGCAGGCGTCCCAGAGCCGGAGTCCCCCCTTGCAAACAGGCGTCCCAGAGCCGGAGTCCCTCCTTGCAAGCAAGCGTCCCAGAGCCGGAGTCCCCCCTTGCAAGCAGGAGTCCCTCCTTCCAAGCAGGCGTCATAGAGCCGGAGTCCCCCCTTGCAAGCAGAAATCCCCCCAGGGGGGACTCCGGTTCTGGGACGCCTGCTTGCAAGGGGGGATTCCTGCTTGCAAGGGGGGTCTCCGGCTCTGGGACGCCTGCTTGCAAGGGGGGACTCCGGCTCTGGGACGCCTGCTTGCTAGGAGGGACTCCGGCTCTGGGACACCTGCTTGCTAGGAGGGACTCCGGCTCTGGGACTCTCGCTTGCAAGGAGGAACTCCGGATCTGGAATGTCTGCTTGCAAGGAGGGTCTCCGGCTCTGGGACGCCTGCTTGCAAGGGGGGACTCCGGCTCTGGGACGCCTGCTTGCAAGGGGGGACTCCGGCTCTGGGATGCCTGCTTGCAAGGGGGGACTCCGGCTCTGGGACGCCTGCTTGCAAGGGGGGACTCCGGCTCTGGGACGCCTGCTTGCTAGGAGGGACTCCGGCTCTGGGACGCCCAGAGCCGGAGTCCCCCCTAGCAAGCAGGCCTCCCAGAGCCGGAGTCCCCCCTAGCAAGCAGGCGTCCCAGAGCTGGAGTCCCCCCTTGCAAACAGGCGTCCCAGAGCCGGAGTCCCTCCTTGCAAGCAAGCGTCCCAGAGCCGGAGTCCCCCCTTGCAAGCAGAAGACCCTCCTTCCAAGCAGGCGTCATAGAGCCGGAGTCCCCACTTGCAAGCAGGAATCCCCCCTTGCAAGCAGGCGTCCCAGAGCCGGAGTCCCTCCTAGCAAGCAGGCGTTCCAGAGCCGGAGTCACTCCTAGCAAGCAGGCGTCCCAGAGCCGGAGTCCCTCTTTGCAAGCAGGCGTTCCAGAGCCGGAGTCCCTCCTTGCAAGCTGGCATCCCAGAGCCGGAGTCCCCCCTTGCAAGCAGGCGTCCCAGAGCTGGAGTCCCTCCTTGCAAGCAGGCGTCCCAGAGCCGGAGTCCCCCCTAGCAAGCAGGCGTCCCAGAGCCGGAGTCCCCCCTTGCAAACAGGCGTCCCAGAGCCGGAGTCCCTCCTTGCAAACAAGCGTCCCAGAGCAGGAGTCCCCCCTTGCAAGCAGGGGTCCCTCCTTCCAAGCAGGCGTCATAGAGCGGGAGTCCCCCCTTGCAAGCAGGAATCCCCCTTGCAAGCAGGCATCCCAGAGCTGGAGTTCCTCCTTGCAAGCAGGCGTCCCAGAGCCGGAGTCCCTCCTTGCAAGCAGGCGTCCCAGAGCCAGAGTCCCTCCTTGCAAGCAGGCGTTCCAGAGCCGGAGTCCCTCCTTGCAAGCTGGCGTCCCAGAGCCAGAGTCCCTCCTTGCAAGCAGACGTTCCAGAGCCGGAGTCCCTCCTTGCAAGCTGGCGTCCCAGAGCCGGAGTCCCTGTTTGCAAGCAGGCGTCCCAGAGCCGGAGTCCCTCCTTGCAAGCAGGCGTCCCAAAGCCATAGTCCTCCCTTGCAAGCAGGCGTCCCAGAGCCGGAGTCCCCCCTTGCAAGCAGGCATCCCAGAGCCGGAGTCCCCCCTTGCAAGCAGGCATCCCAGAGCCGGAGTCCCCCCTAGCAAGCAGGCGTCCCAGAGCCGGAGTCCCCCCTTGCAAGCAGGCGTCCCAGAGCCGGAGTCCCTCCTTGCAAGCAAGCGTCCCAGTGCCAGAGTCCCCCCTTGCAAGCAGGAGTCCCTCCTTCCAAGCAGGCGTCATAGAGCCGGAGTCCCCGCTTGCAAGCAGGAATCCCCCCTTGCAAGCAGGCGTCCCAGAGCCGGAGTCCCTCCTAGCAAGCAGGCGTCCCAGAGCCGGAGTCCCTCCTTGCAAGCAGGCGTTCCAGAGCCGGAGTCCCTCCTTGCAAGCTGGCGTCCCAGAGCCGGAGTCCCTCCTTGCAAGCAGGCGTCCCAGAGCTGGAGTCCCTCCTTGCATGCAGGCATCCCAGAGCCGGAGTCCCCCCTAGCAAGTAGGCGTCCCAGAGCCGGAGTCCCCCCTTGCAAACAGGCGTCCCAGAGCCGAAGTCCCTCCTTGCAAACAAGCGTCCCAGAGCAGGAGTCCCCCTTGCAAGCAGGGGTCCCTCCTTCCAAGCAGGCATCATAGAGCCGGAGTCCCCCCTTGCAAGCAGGAATCCCCCCTTGCAAGCAGGCGTCCCAGAGCCGGAGTCCCTCCTAGCAAGCAGGCGTCCCAGAGCCAGAGTCGCTCCTAGCAAGCAGGCATCCCAGAGCCAGAGTCCCTCCTTGCAAGCAGGCGTCCCAGAGCCGGAGTCCCTCCTTGCAAGCAGGCGTCCCAGAGCCGGAGTCCCTCCTTGCAAGCTGGCGTCCCAGAGCCGGAGTCCCTGTTTGCAAGCAGGCGTCCCAGAGCCGGAGTCCCTCCTTGCAAGCAGGCATCCCAGAGCCGAAGTCCCCCCTTGCAAGCAGGCGTCCCAAAGCCATAGTCCTCCCTTGCAAGCAGGCGTCCCAGAGCCGGAGTCCCCCCTTGCAAGCAGGCGTCCCAGAGCCGGAGACCCCCCTTGCAAGCAGGCATCCCAGAGCCGGAGTCCCCCCTTGCAAGCAGGCGTCCCAGAGCCGGAGTCCCCCCTTGCAAACAGGCGTCCCAGAGCCGGAGTCCCCCCTTGCAAGCAGGCGTCCCAGAGCCGGAGTCCCCCCTTGCAAACAGGCGTCCCAGAGCCGGAGTCCCTCCTTGCAAGCAGACGTTCCAGAGCCTGAGTCCCTCCTTGCAAGCGAGAGTCCCAGAGCCAGAGTCCCCCCCTTGCAAGCAGGCGTCCCTCCTTGCAAGCAGGCATCCCAGAGCCGGAGTCCCTCCCAGCAAGCAGGCCTCCCAGAGCCGGAGTCCCCCCTAGCAAGCAGGCATCCCAGAGCCGGAGTCCCCCCTTGCAAACAGGCGTCCCAGAGCCGGAGTCCCTCCTTGCAAGCAAGCGTCCCAGAGCCGGAGTCCCCCCTTGCAAGCAGGAGTCCCTCCTTCCAAGCAGGCGTCATAGAGCCGGAGTCCCCCCTTGCAAGCAGGAATCCCCCCTTGCAAGCAGGCGTCCCAGAGCCGGAGTCCCTCCTAGCAAGCAGGCGTCCCAGAGCCGAAGTCCCTCCTAGCAAGCAGGCGTCCCAGAGCCGGAGTCCCTCCTTGCAAGCAGGCGTCCCAGAGCCGGAGTCCCCCCTTGCAAACAGGCGTCCCAGAGCCGGAGTCCCTCCTTGCAAGCAAGCGTCCCAGAGCCGGAGTCCCCCCTTGCAAGCAGGAGTCCCTCCTTCCAAGCAGGCGTCATAGAGCCGGAGTCCCCCCTTGCAAGCAGGAATCCCCCCTTGCAAGCAGGCGTCCCAGAGCCGGAGTCCCTCCTAGCAAGCAGGCGTCCCAGAGCCGGAGTCCCTCCTAGCAAGCAGGCGTCCCAGAGCCGGAGTCCCTCCTAGCAAGCAGGCGTCCCAGAGCCGGAGTCCCCCCTTGCAAGCAGGCGTCCCAAAGCCATAGTCCTCCCTTGCAAGCAGGCGTCCCAGAGCCGGAGTCCCCCCTTGCAAGCAGGCGTCCCAGAGCCGGAGTCCCCCCTTGCAAGCAGGCGTCCCAGAGCCAGAGTCCCTCCTTGCAAGCAGGCGTCCCAGAGCCGGAGTCCCCCTTGCAAGCAGGAGTCCCAGAGCCGGAGTCCCTCCTAGCAAGCAGGCGTCCCAGAGCCGGAGACCCTCCTTGCAAGCAGGCGTCCCAGAGCCGGAGTCCCCCCTTGCAAACAGGCGTCCCAGAGCCGGATTCCCTCCTTGCAAGCAGACGTTCCAGAGCCTGAGTCCCTCCTTGCAAGCGAGAGTCCCAGAGCCGGAGTCCCTCCTTGCAAGCAGGCGTCCCATAGCCAGGGTCCAACCCTTGCAAGCAGGCGTACCTCCTTGCAAGCAGGCATCCCAGAGCCGGAGTCCCTCCCAGCAAGCAGGCGTCCTAGAGCCGGAGTCCCCCCTAGCAAGCAGGCCTCCCAGAGCCGGAGTCCCCCCTAGCAAGCAGGCGTCCCAGAGCCGGAGTCCCCCCTAGCAAGCAGGCGTCCCAGAGCCGGAGTCCCCCTTGCAAACAGGCGTCCCAGAGCCGGAGTCCCTCCTTGCAAGCAAGCGTCCCAGAGCCGGAGTCCCCCCTTGCAAGCAGGAGTCCCTCCTTCCAAGCAGGCGTCATAGAGCCGGAGTCCCCCCTTGCAAGCAGAAATCCCCCCAGGGGGGACTCCGGTTCTGGGACGCCTGCTTGCAAGGGGGGATTCCTGCTTGCAAGGGGGGACTCCAGCTCTGGGACGCCTGCTTGCAAGGGGGGACTCCGGCTCTGGGACGCCTGCTTGCTAGGAGGGACTCCGGCTCTGGGACGCCTGCTTGCTAGGAGGGACTCCGGCTCTGGGACTCTCGCTTGCAAGGAGGAACTCCGGATCTGGAACGTCTGCTTGCAAGGAGGGTCTCCGGCTCTGGGACGCCTGCTTGCAAGGGGGGACTCCGGCTCTGGGACGCCTGCTTGCAAGGGGGGACTCCGGCTCTGGGACGCCTGCTTGCAAGGGGGGACTCCGGCTCTGGGACGCCTGCTTGCTAGGAGGGACTCCGGCTCTGGGACGCCCAGAGCCGGAGTCCCCCCTAGCAAGCAGGCGTCCCAGAGCCGGAGTCCCCCCTTGCAAGCAGGCGTCCCAGAGCCGGAGTCCCTCCTTGCAAGCAAGCGTCCCAGAGCCGGAGTCCCCCCTTGCAAGCAGAAGACCCTCCTTCCAAGCAGGCGTCATAGAGCCAGAGTCCCCCCTTGCAAGCAGGAATCCCCCCTTGCAAGCAGACGCCCCAGACCCGGAGTCCCTCCTAGCAAGCAGGCGTCCCAGAGCCAGAGTCCCTCCTAGCAAGCAGGCGTCCCAGAGCCGGAGTCCCTCCTTGCAAGCAGGCGTTCCAGAGCCGGAGTCCCTCCTTGCAAGCATACGTTCCAGAGCCTGAGTCCCTCCTTGCAAGCGAGAGTCCCAGAGCTGGAGTCCCTCCTTGCAAGCAGGCGTCCCATAGCCGGAGTCCCCCCTTTAGGGTGCCCACGTGTCCCGGATTGCCCGGGATCGTCCCTGACTAGAGATTTTAGTCCCGTGTCCCAGGCAGCTCATTCCGGGACAATACAGACATCCCGGAATGAAAAAAAAACAGTGACCACTGACTGACCAGACCACACCAGTCCGCTCCGCCTGTCCGCCGCCACCACCTTATAATTTTATCACACAGCACACTGATGATTACAATACACATAGGCTCAGGCTGCCACTGCCAGTCTGGTTGCTAGGCTAGGGGCCACTCCGCGTCTAGCAACCAGTGACGTCAGCTGAGCTGAGGCCTGTCACTCAGTCTCAGTGTGTGCAGTGAGTGAACCCGCCCGGCGCACACTACGCTGAGTATGAGAGCAGCGCGCGCGCCTCCCTCCGCAGCCACCACCAGCAGGAGCCAGCACAGAGTGAGTGACCGTGATGCCAGTGACCAGTGCACTCAGACAGAGCCACTCACCTGTGCACAGCCAGCCAGCCTGAGCCTCGTTGTCCGGTCGGTCCGAGTCCTCCTCCAGCTCCAGTCACAGTGACGCCAGTGACCACTTAGACTGTGCCAGTCTGAGCCACTCTCCTGTACAGCCAGCCAGCGTGAGCCTCCGGGGATCTCTACTGGGCACCTGAGTCTGACCCTTCACAGCACAGAGCAGCTGACACCAGCGATGTTCCCCCATCAGTGTGATCGCACAGTGAGTATTATTCTAGTAGGGGGGGGACCTGCCAGCCTCTGCCCACACCATAAGGAGAACCGCCTGGGACACACTGGATTGTCAGAGGGAGTTGTAAAAGTTCTATAGAGCTGTCTGTTAGATGGATGAGCCTGTGCCTCCTTGTCTGTCACTTTCTTCACCTCCCCCCTCCCTAACCTGCCAGCTTGGAATGCTCCGCAGTGGCCCTGCTAGAAGAATCATAAATCACTGTGAGGAAACCATGAAGGAGTGCTCAGGAGGGAGGGGGGAATGTACACAGCTGCCTGTGTGTTTGTACATCTCTACTGCCTGTGTGTGTGCTACACTGAGACATGAGACAACAGTAGCTGTGTGCAGAGACCCACTCACAGCATGTCACTGTACACAGAGAGACAGTCCCTGACCTGGAGACCAGTCCCTCTCCTTCACCCCCTCCTGAGTATGGCATTATCCCTGATTAATAGGGACAGTCCCTGTTTTATAAACCAGCCCTTCTGTCCTTTTATTGTCTTCTGTCCCTCTACCAAGTGTAACTATCATAGTTCTAATCCTTGTTTGGTAAGCAGTCCCTGATGTATGGAGAAGGTCCACGTTATATATTAAAGAAACGGTCCTTATTATCCACTTGCTCTCCGAAAGATTTACCCCTTCCTAATGACCAGGCCATTTTTTGCAAAACGTCACTGCGTTATTTTAACTGACATTTGCGCAGTCATGCGACGCTGTAACCAAACAAAATTTATGTCCTTTTTTTCCCACAAATAGAGCTTTCTTTTGGTGGTATTTGATCACCTCTGCGGTTTTAATTTTTGCGCTATAAACAAAAAACAGACAATTTTGAAAAAATATTTTTTTTACTTTCTGCTATAAAACATCCAATAAAAAAATTTGAAAAAAAATATAATTTCTTCATCAATTTAGGCCAATATGTGTTCTACATATTTTTTGGAAAAAAAATCCCAATAAGCCTTTATTGATTGATTTGCGCCTATATAGTTATAGCATCTACATGCAACATTTATGGAATTTTTATTTATTTTTCTTCTATTCGTAATGGTGGCAAACAGCGACTTATAGCGGGACTGCAATGTTGCAGTGGACAAATTGGACACTATTTGGAACTAAATTGGAACTATTTCATTATATATTACAATGTAGTAACAGAAATAATGTGATTTGATCATCCTGACACCATATCAAGCATGGTGTCAGGATGATTAAAGTGCTAACACCAGGCATTCGCCCAACAAATCACCCGCTGACAAATTCCCTGTCAACTCCCGAGACTACATTCCACCTCGCACACCACCATCCATCTGCCAGTTGCCTCCACCCCCCTGGTCATTGGCAAAAGGTTGTTCCATGAAACCACTCAAGAAGAGGGGGGGGGGTGTCCCTGAATGGCAGTTTGGAAATGTGGTCACCCTACCCCCCTTGCAAGCAGGAGTCCCTCCTTCCAAGCAGGCGTCATAGAGCCGGAGTCCCCCCTTGCAAGCAGGAATCCCCCCTTGCAAGCAGGCGTCCCAGAGCCGGAGTCCCTCCTAGCAAACAGGCATCCCAGAGCCAGAGTCCCTCCTTGCAAGCAGGCGTCCCAGAGCCGGAGTCCCTCCTAGCAAGCAGGCGTCCCAGAGCCGGAGTCCCTCCTAGCAAGCAGGCGTCCCAGAGCCGGAGTCCCTCCTTGCAATCAGGCGTTCCAGAGCCGGAGTCCCTCCTTGCAAGCTGGTGTCCCAGAGCCAGAGTCCCTCCGTGCAAGCAGGCGTCCCAGAGCTGGAGTGCCTCCTTGCAATCAGGCGTCCCAGAGCCGGAGTCCCTCCTAGCAAGCATGCATCCCAGAGCCGGAGTCCCCCCTTGCAAACAGGGGTCCCAGAGCCGGAGTCCCTCCTTGCAAGCAGGAGTCCCTCCTTCCAAGCAGGCGTCATAGAGCTGGAGTCCCCCTTGCAAGCATAAATCCCCCCTTGCAAGCAGGCGTCCCAGAGCCGGAGTCCCTCCTAGCAAGCAGGCGTCCCAGAGCCAGAGTCCCTCCTTGCAAGCAGGCGTTCCAGAGCCGGAGTCCCTCCTTGCAAGCAGGCGTTCCAGAGCCGGAGTCCCTCTTGCAAGCTGGCGTCCCAGAGCCGGAGTCCCTCCTTGCAAGCAGGCGTCCCAGAGCTGGAGTCCCTCCTTGCAAGCAGGCGTCCCAGAGCCAGAGTCCCCCCTTGCAAGCAGGCATCCCAGAGCAGGAGTCTCCCCTTGCAAGCAGGCATCATAGAACCGGAGTCCCCCCTTGCAAGCAGGCGTCCCAGAGCCAGAGACCCTCCTTGCAAGCAGGCGTCCCAGAGCCGGAGTCCCCCTTGCAAGCAGGCATCCCAGAGCAGGAGTCCCCCCTTGCAAGCAGGCGTCCCACAGCCGGAGTCCCTCCTTGCAAGCAGGCGTCCTAGAGCCGGAGTCCCTCCTAGCAAGCAGGCATTCCAGAGACGGAGTCCCTCTTTGCAAGCTGGCGTCCCAGAGCCAGAGTCCCCCCTTGCAAGCAGGCATCCCAGAGCTGTAGTTCCCCCTGCAAACAGGCGTCCCAGAGCCGGAGTCCCCCTTGCAAGCAGGCGTCCCAGAGCCGGAGTCCCCCTTGCAAGCAGTCATCCCAGAGCCTGAATCCCCCCTTGAAAGCAGGCGCCCCTGAGCCGGAGTCCCCCTTTGCAAGCAGGCGTCCCAGAGCCGGAGTCCCCCTTGCAAGCAGGCATCCCAGAGCAGGAGTCCCTCCTTGCAAGCAGGCGTCCCAGAGACGGAGTCCCCCCTTGCAAGCAGGCGTCATAGAGCCGGAGTCCCCCCTTGCAAGCAGGCGTCCCAGAGCCGGAGTCCTCCCTTGCAAGCAGGCATCCCAGAGCCAGAGTCCCTCCTTGCAAGCAGGCGTCCAAGAGCCGGAGTCCCCCCTTGCACGCAGGCGTCCCAGAGCCGTAGTCCCCCCTGCAAACAGGCGTCCCAGAGCCGGAGTCCCCCCTTGCAAGCAGGCGTCCCAGAGCCGGAGTCCCCCTTGCAAGCAGGCATCCCACAGCCGGAGTCCCTCCTTGCAAGCAGGCGTCCTGGAGCCGGAGTCCCTCCTAGCAAGCAGGCATCCCAGAGCCAGAGTCCCTCTTTGCAAGCAGGCGTCCCAGAGCTGGAGTCCCTCCTTGCAAGCAGGCGTCCCAGAGCCGAAGTCCCCCCTTGCAAGCAGGCATCCCAAAGCCATAGTCCTCCCTTGCAAGCAGGCGTCCCAGAGCCGGAGTCCCCCCATGCAAGCAGGAATCCCCCTTGCAAGCAGGCGTCCCAGAACCGGAGTCCCCCCTTGCAAGCAGGGGTCCCAAAGCCGTAGTCCCTCCTTGCAAGCAGGCATCCCAGAGCCGGAGTCCCTAATTGCAAGCAGGGGTCCCAAAACTGTAGTCCCTCCTTGCAAGCAGGTGTCCCAGAGCCGGAGTCCCTCCTTGCAAGCAGGCGTCCCAGAGCCGAAGTCCCCCCTTGCAAGCAGGCGTCCCAAAGCAATAGTCCTCCCTTGCAAGCAGGCGTCCCAGAGCCGGAGTCCCCCCTTGCAAGCAGGCGTCCCAGAGCCGGAGTCCCCCCTTGCAAGCAGGCGTCCCAGAGTCAGAGTCCCTCCTTGCAAGCAGGCGTCCCAGAGCCGGAGTCCCTCCTTGCAAGCTGGCGTCCCAGAGCCGGAGTCCCTCCTTGCAAGCAGGCGTCCCAGAGCCGGAGTCCCCCTTGCAAGCAGGCATCCCAGAGCAGGAGTCCCCCCTTGCAAGCAGGCGTCCCACCGCCGGAGTCCCTCCTTGCAAGCAGGCGTCCTAGAGCCAGAGTCCCTCCTAGCAAGCAGGCATCCCAGAGCCGTAGTCCCTTTTTGCAAGCAGGCGTCCCAGAGCCGGAGTCCCTCCTTGCAAGCAGGCGTCCCAGAGCCGGAGTCCCCCCTTGCAAACAGGCGTCCCAGAGCCGGAGTCCCTCCTTGCAAGCAAGCGTCCCAGAGCCGGAGTCCCCCCTTGCAAGCAGGAGTCCCTCCTTCCAAGCAGGCGTCCCAGAGCCGGAGTCCCTCCTTGCAAGCAGGCGTCATAGAGCCGGAGTCCCCCCTTGCAAGCAGGAATCCCCCTAGCAAGCAGGCGTCCCAGAGCCGGAGTCCCTCCTAGCAAGCAGGCGTCCCAGAGCCGGAGTCCCTCCTTGCAAGCAGGCGTTCCAGAGCCGGAGTCCCTCCTTGCAAGCAGGCGTCCCAGAGCCGGAGTCCCTCCTTGCAAGCAGGCTTCCCTGAGCAGGAGTCCCCCCTAGCAAGCAGGCGTCCCAGAGCCGGAGTCCCTCCTAGCAAGCAGGCGTCCCAGAGCGGGAGTCCCTCCCAGCAAGCAGGCGTCCCAAAGCCGGAGTCCCCCCTAGCAAGCAGGCGTCCCAGAGCCGGAGTCCCCCCTAGCAAGCAGGCGTCCCAGAGCCAGAGTCCCCCCTAGCAAGCAGGCGTCTCAGAGCCGGAGTCCCCCCTTGCAAACAGGCGTCCCAGAGCCGGAGTCCCCCCCTTGCAAACAGGCGTCCCAGAGCCGGAGTCCCTCCTTGCAAGCAGGCGTCATAGAGCCGGAGTCCCCCCTTGCAAGCAGGAATCCCCCCTTGCAAGCAGGCGTCCCAGAGCCGGAGTCCCTCCTAGCGAGCAGGCGTCCCAGAGCCGGAGTCCCTCCTAGCAAGCAGGCGTCCCAGAGCCGGAGTCCCTCCTTGCAAGCAGGCGTCCCAGAGCCGGAGTCCCTCCTTGCAAGCAGGCGTCCCAGAGCCGGAGTCCCTCCTTGCAAGCAGGCGTCAAAGAGCCGGAGTCCCTCCTTGCAAGCAGGCGTCCCAGAGCCGGAGTCCCTCATTGCAAGCAGGCTTCCCTGAGCAGGAGTCCCTCCTTGCAAGCAATCATCCCAGAGCCGGAGTCCCGCCTAGCAAGCAGGCGTCCCAGAGCCGGAGTCCCTCCTAGCAAGCAGGCGTCCCAGAGCCAGAGTCCCCCCTAGCAAGCAGGCGTCCCAGAGCCAGAGTCCCCCCTAGCAAGCAGGCGTCCCAGAGCCGGAGTCCCCCCTTGCAAACAGGCGTCCCAGAGCCAGAGTCCCCCCTTGCAAACAGGAGTCCCTCCTTCCAAGCAGGCATCCCAGAGCCGGAGTCCCTCCTTGCAAGCAGGCGTCCCAGAGCCGGAGTCCCTCCTTGCAAGCAGGCATCCCAGAGCCGGAGTCCCCCCTTGCAAGCAGGCGTCCCAGAGCCGGAGTCCCCCCTTGCAAGCAGGCGTCCCAGAGCCGGAGTCCCCCCTTGCAAGCAGGCGTCCCAGAGCCGGAGTCCCCCCTTGCAAGCAGGAGTCCCAAAGCCGGAGTCCTCCCTTGCAAGCAGGCGTCCCAGAGCCGGAGTCCCCCCTTGCAAGCAGGCGTCCCAGAGCCGGAGTCCCCCTTGCAAACAGGCGTCCCAAAGCCGGAGTCCCTCCTTGCAAGCAGACGTCCCAGAGCCGGAGTCCCTCCTTGCAAGCAGGCGTCCTAGAGCCGGAGTCCCCCCTAGCAAGCAGGCGTCCCAGAGCCGGAGTCCCCCCTTGCAAGCAGGCGTCCCAGAGCCGGAGTCCTCCTTGCAAGCAAGCGTCCCAGAGCCGGAGTCCCCCCTTGCAAGCAGGAGTCCCTCCTTCCAAGCAGGTGTCCCAGAGCCGGAGTCCCTCCTTGCAAGCAGGCGTCATAGAGCCGGAGTCCCCCCTTGCAAGCAGGAATCCCCCCTTGCAAGCAGGCGTCCCAGAGCCGGAGTCCCTCCTAGCAAGCAGGCGTCCCAAAGCCAGAGTCCCCCCTAGCAAGCAGGTGTCCCAGAGCCGGAGTCCCTCCTAGGAAGCAGGCGTCCCAGAGCCGGAGTCCCTCCTAGCAAGCAGGCGTCCCAGAGCCGGAGTCCCTCCTAGCAAGCAGGCGTCCCAGAGCCGGAGTCCCTCCTAGCAAGCAGGCGTCCCAGAGCCGGAGTCCCTCCTTGCAAGCAGACGTTCCAGAGCCGGAGTCCCTCCTTGCAAGCAGGCGTCCCAGAGCCGGAGTCCCTCCTTGCAAGGAGGCGTCCCAGAGCCGGAGTCCCTCCTTGCAAGCAGGCGTCATAGAGCCGGAGTCCCCCCTTGCAAGCAGGCGTCATAGAGCCGGAGTCCCCCCTTGCAAGCAGGCATCCCAGATCCGGAGTCCCCCCTTGCAAGCAAGCGTCCCAGAGATGGAATCCCCCCTTGCAAGCAGGCGTCCCAGAGCCGGAGTCCCTCCTAGCAAGCAGGCGTCCCAGAGCTGGAGTCCCTTTTAGCAAGCAGGCATCCCAGAGCCGGAGTCCCTCTTTGCAAGCAGGCGTCCCAGAGCCGGAGTCCCTCCTTGCAAGCAGGCGTCCCAGAGCTGGAGTCCCCCTTGCAAGCAGGAGTCCGAAAGCCGGAGTCCTCCCTTGCAAGTAGGCGTCCCAGAGCCGGAGTCCCCCCTTGCAAGCAGGAGTCCCTCCTTCCAAGCAGGAGTCCCAGAGCCAGAGTCCCTCCTTGCAAGCAGGCGTCCCAGAGCCAGAGTCCCTCCTTGCAAGCTGGCGTCCCAGAGCTGGAGTCCCCCCTTGCAAGTAGGCGTCCCAGAGCCGGAGTCCCCCCTTGCAAGCAGGCGTCCCAGAGCCGGAGTCCCCCCTTGCAAGCAGGCGTCCCAGAGCCGGAGTCCCTCCTTGCAAGCAGGCGTCATAGAGCCGGAGTCCCCCCTTGCAAGCAGGAATCCCCCTTGCAAGCAGGCTTCCCAGAGCCGGAGTCCCTCCTAGCAAGCAGGCGTCCCAGAGCCGGAGTCTCTCCAAGCAAGCAGGCGTCCCAGAGCCGGAGTCCCTCCGAGCAAGCAGGCGCCCCAGAGCTGGAGTCCCCCTTTGCAAGCAGGCGTCCCAGAGCCGGAGTCCCCCTTGCAAGCAGGCATCCCAGAGCCGGAGTCCTCCCTTGCAAGCAGTCCTCCCAGAGCCGGAGTCCCTCCGAGCAAGCAGGCGCCCCAGAGCCGGAGTCCCCTCTTGCAAGCAGTCCTCTCAGAGCCGGAGTCCCTCTTAGCAAGCAGGCGTCCCAGAGCCGGAGTCCTCCCTTGCAATCAGGCGTCCCAGAGCCGGAGTCCCTCCTTGAGAGCAGGCATCCCAGAGCCGGAGTCCCTCCTAGCAAGCAGGCATCCCAGAGCTGGAGTTCCTCCTTGCAAGCAGGCGTCCCAGAGCTGGAGTCCCCCCTTGCAAACAGGCGTCCCAAAGCTGGAGTCCCTCCTTGCAAGCAGACGTCCCAGAGCCAGAGTCCCTCCTTGCAAGCAGGCGTCCTAGAGCCGGAGTCCCCCCTAGAAAGCAAGCGTCCCAGAGTCGGAGTCCCCCCTTGCAAGCAGGCGTCATAGAGCCGGAGTCCCCCCTTGCAAGCAGGAATCCCCCCTTGCAAGCAGGCGTCCCAGAGCCGGAGTCCCTCCTAGCAAGCAGGCGTCCCAGAGCCGGAGTCCCTCCTAGCAAGCAGGCGTCCCAGAGCCGGAGTCCCTCCTAGCAAGCAGGCGTCCCAGAGCCGGAGTCCCTCCTTGCAAGCTGGCGTCCCAGAGCCGGAGTCCCTCCTTGCAAGCAGGCGTCCCAGAGCCGGAGTCCCTCATTGCAAGCAGGCTTCCCTGAGCAGGAGTCCCTCCTTGCAAGCAATCATCCCAGAGCCGGAGTCCCGCTTAGCAAGCAGGCGTCCCAGAGCCGGAGTCCCTCCTAGCAAGCAGGCGTCCCAGAGCCAGAGTCCCCCCTAGCAAGCAGGCGTCCCAGAGCCAGAGTCCCCCCTAGCAAGCAGGCGTCCCAGAGCCGGAGTCCCCCCTTGCAAACAGGCGTCCCAGAGCCAGAGTCCCCCCTTGCAAACAGGAGTCCCTCCTTCCAAGCAGGCATCCCAGAGCCGGAGTCCCTCCTTGCAAGCAGGCGTCATAGAGCCGGAGTCCCTCCTTGCAAGCAGGCGTCCCAGAGCCAGAGTCCCTCCTTGCAAGCAGGCATCCCAGAGCCGGAGTCCCCCCTTGCAAGCAGGCGTCCCAGAGCCGGAGTCCCCCCTTGCAAGCAGGCGTCCCAGAGCCGGAGTCCCCCCTTGCAAGCAGGCGTCCCAGAGCCGGAGTCCTCCCTTGCAAGCAGGCGTCCCAGAGCCGGAGTCCCCCCTTGCAAGCAGGCGTCCCAGAGCCGGAGTCCCCCCTTGCAAACAGGCTTCCCAAAGCCGGAGTCCCTCCTTGCAAGCAGACGTCCCGGAGCCGGAGTCCCTCCTTGCAAGCAGGCGTCCTAGAGCCGGAGTCCCCCCTAGCAAGCAGGCGTCCCAGAGCCGGAGTCCCCCCTTGCAAGCAGGCGTCCCAGAGCCGGAGTCCCTCCTTGCAAGCAAGCGTCCCAGAGCCGGAGTCCCCCCTTGCAAGCAGGAATCCCCCCTTGCAAGCAGGCGTCCCAGAGCCGGAGTCCCTCCTAGCAAGCAGGCGTCCCAGAGCCAGAGTCCCCCCTAGCAAGCAGGCGTCCCAGAGCCGGAGTCCCCCCTAGCAAGCAGGCGTCCCAGAGCCGGAGTCCCTCCTAGCAAGCAGGCGTCCCAGAGCCAGAGTCCCTCCTTGCAAGCAGACGTTCCAGAGCCGGACTCCCTCCTTGCAAGCAGGCGTCCCAGAGCCGGAGTCCCTCCTTGCAAGCAGGCGTCCCAGAGCCGGAGTCCCTCCTTGCAAGCAGGCGTCATAGAGCTGGAGTCCCCCCTTGCAAGCAGGCATCCCAGATCCGGAGTCCCCCCTTGCAAGCAAGCGTCCCAGAAATGGAATCCCCCCTTGCAAGCAGGCGTCCCAGAGCCGGAGTCCCTCCTTGCAAGCAGGCGTCCCAGAGCTGGAGTCCCCCTTGCAAGCAGGAGTCCGAAAGCCGGAGTCCTCCCTTGCAAGTAGGCGTCCCAGAGCCGGAGTCCCCCCTTGCAAGCATGAGTCCCTCCTTCCAAGCAGGAGTCCCAGAGCCAGAGTCCCTCCTTGCAAGCAGGCGTCATAGAGTCGGAGTCCCCCCTTGCAAGCAGGAATCCCCCTTGCAAGCAGGCATCCCAGAGCCGGAGTCCCTCCTAGCAAGCAGGCGTCCCAGAGCCGGAGTCCCTCCTTGCAAGCAGGCGTCCCAAAGCCGGAGTCCCTCCTTGCAAGCAGGCGTCCCAGAGCCGGAGTCCCTCCTTGCAAGCAGGCGTCCCGGAGCCGGAGTCCCTCCTTGCAAGCAGGCTTTCCTGAGCAGGAGTCCCTCCTTGCAAGCAATCATCCCCGAGCCAGAGTCCCCTCTTGCAAGCAGTCCTCCCAGAGACGGAGTCCCTCCTAGCAAGCAGGCGTCCCAGAGCCGGAGTCCCCCCTTGCAAACAGGCGTCCCAGAGCCTGAGTCCCTCCTTGCAAGCAAGCGTCCCAGAGCCGGAGTCCCCCCTTGCAAACAGGCGTCCCAGAGCCTGAGTCCCTCCTTGCAAGCAAGCGTCCCGGAGCCGGAGTCCCCCTTGCAAGCAGGAGTCCCTCCTTCCAAGCAGGCGTCCCAGAGCCGGAGTCCCTCCTTGCAAGCAGGCGTCATAGAGCCGGAGTCCCCCCTTGCAAGCAGGAATCCCCCCTTGCAAGCAGGCGTCCCAGAGCCGGAGTCCCTCCTTGCAAGCAGGCGTCCCAGAGCCGGAGTCCCTCCTTGCAAGCAGGCGTCCCAGAGCCGGAGTCCCTCCTTGCAAGCAGGCGTCCCAGAGCCGGAGTCCCTCCTTGCAAGCAGGCTTCCCTGAGCAGGAGTCCCTCCTTGCAAGCAATCATCCCCGAGCAGGAGTCCCCTCTTGCAAGCAGTCCTCCCAGAGCCGGAGTCCCTCCGAGCAAGCAGGCGCCCCAGAGCTGGAGTCCCCCTTTGCAAGCAGGCGTCCCAGAGCCGGAGTCCCCCTTGCAAGCAGGCATCCCAGAGCCGGAGTCCTCCCTTGCAAGCAGTCCTCCCAGAGCCGGAGTCCCTCCGAGCAAGCAGGCGCCCCAGAGCCGGAGTCCCCTCTTGCAAGCAGTCCTCTCAGAGCCGGAGTCCCTCTTAGCAAGCAGGCGTCCCAGAGCCGGAGTCCTCCCTTGCAAGAAGGCGTCCCAGAGCCGGAGTCCCTCCTTGCAAGCAGGCGTCCCAGAGCCGGAGTCCCTCCTTGCAAGCAGGCGTCATAGAGCCGGAGTCCCCCCTTGCAAGCAGGCATCCCAGATCCGGAGTCCCCCCTTGCAAGCAAGCGTCCCAGAAATGGAATCCCCCCTTGCAAGCAGGCGTCCCAGAGCCGGAGTCCCTCCTAGCAAGCAGGCGTCCCAGAGCTGGAGTCCCTTTTAGCAAGCAGGCATCCCAGAGCCGGAGTCCCTCTTTGCAAGCAGGCGTCCCAGAGCCGGAGTCCCTCCTTGCAAGCAGGCATCCCAGAGCTGGAGTCCCCCTTGCAAGCAGGAGTCCGAAAGCCGGAGTCCTCCCTTGCAAGTAGGCGTCCCAGAGCCGGAGTCCCCCCTTGCAAGCATGAGTCCCTCCTTCCAAGCAGGAGTCCCAGAGCCAGAGTCCCTCCTTGCAAGCAGGCGTCATAGAGTCGGAGTCCCCCCTTGCAAGCAGGAATCCCCCTTGCAAGCAGGCATCCCAGAGCCGGAGTCCCTCCTAGCAAGCAGGCGTCCCAGAGCCGGAGTCCCTCCTTGCAAGCAGGCGTCCCAAAGCCGGAGTCCCTCCTTGCAAGCAGGCGTCCCAGAGCCGGAGTCCCTCCTTGCAAGCAGGCGTCCCGGAGCCGGAGTCCCTCCATGCAAGCAGGCTTTCCTGAGCAGGAGTCCCTCCTTGCAAGCAATCATCCCCGAGCCAGAGTCCCCTCTTGCAAGCAGTCCTCCCAGAGACGGAGTCCCTCCTAGCAAGCAGGCGTCCCAGAGCCGGAGTCCCCCCTTGCAAACAGGCGTCCCAGAGCCTGAGTCCCTCCTTGCAAGCAAGCGTCCCAGAGCCGGAGTCCCCCCTTGCAAACAGGCGTCCCAGAGCCTGAGTCCCTCCTTGCAAGCAAGCGTCCCAGAGCCGGAGTCCCCCTTGCAAGCAGGAGTCCCTCCTTCCAAGCAGGCGTCCCAGAGCCGGAGTCCCTCCTTGCAAGCAGGCGTCATAGAGCCGGAGTCCCCCCTTGCAAGCAGGAATCCCCCCTTGCAAGCAGGCGTCCCAGAGCCGGAGTCCCTCCTTGCAAGCAGGCGTCCCAGAGCCGGAGTCCCTCCTTGCAAGCAGGCGTCCCAGAGCCGGAGTCCCTCCTTGCAAGCAGGCGTCCCAGAGCCGGAGTCCCTCCTTGCAAGCAGGCTTCCCTGAGCAGGAGTCCCTCCTTGCAAGCAATCATCCCCGAGCAGGAGTCCCCTCTTGCAAGCAGTCCTCCCAGAGCCGGAGTCCCTCCGAGCAAGCAGGCGCCCCAGAGCTGGAGTCCCCCTTTGCAAGCAGGCGTCCCAGAGCCGGAGTCCCCCTTGCAAGCAGGCATCCCAGAGCCGGAGTCCTCCCTTGCAAGCAGTCCTCCCAGAGCCGGAGTCCCTCCGAGCAAGCAGGCGCCCCAGAGCCGGAGTCCCCTCTTGCAAGCAGTCCTCTCAGAGCCGGAGTCCCTCTTAGCAAGCAGGCGTCCCAGAGCCGGAGTCCTCCCTTGCAAGCAGGCGTCCCAGAGCCGGAGTCCCTCCTTGAGAGCAGGCATCCCAGAGCCGGAGTCCCTCCTAGCAAGCAGGCATCCCAGAGCTGGAGTTCCTCCTTGCAAGCAGGCGTCCCAGAGCCGGAGTCCCTCCTTGCAAGCAGGCGTCCCAGAGCTGGAGTCCCCCCTTGCAAGCAGGAGTCCCAAAGTCGGAGTCCTCCCTTGCAAGCAGGCGTCCCAGAGCCGGAGTCCCCCCTTGCAAGCAGGCGTCCCAGAGCTGGAGTCCCCCCTTGCAAACAGGCGTCCCAAAGCTGGAGTCCCTCCTTGCAAGCAGACGTCCCAGAGCCAGAGTCCCTCCTTGCAAGCAGGCGTCCTAGAGCCGGAGTCCCCCCTAGAAAGCAAGCGTCCCAGAGTCGGAGTCCCCCCTTGCAAGCAGGCGTCATAGAGCCGGAGTCCCCCCTTGCAAGCAGGAATCCCCCCTTGCAAGCAGGCGTCTCAGAGCCGGAGTCCCTCCTAGCAAGCAGGCGTCCCAGAGCCGGAGTCCCTCCTAGCAAGCAGGCGTCCCAGAGCCGGAGTCCCTCCTAGCAAGCAGGCGTCCCAGAGCCGGAGTCCCTCCTTGCAAGCAGGCGTCCCAGAGCCGGAGTCCCTCCTTGCAAGCAGGCGTCCCAGAGCCGGAGTCCCTCCTTGCAAGCAGGCGTCCCAGAGCCGGAGTCCCTCCTTGCAAGCAGGCGTCCCAGAGCCGGAGTCCCTCCTTGCAAGCAGGCGTCCTAGAGCCGGAGTCCCCCCTAGAAAGCAAGCGTCCCAGAGTCGGAGTCCCCCCTTGCAAGCAGGCGTCATAGAGCCGGAGTCCCCCCTTGCAAGCAGGAATCCCTCCTTGCAAGCAGGCGTCCCAGAGCCGGAGTCCCTCCTTGCAAGCAGGCGTCCCAGAGCCGGAGTCCCTCATTGCAAGCAGGCTTCCCTGAGCAGGAGTCCCTCCTTGCAAGCAATCATCCCAGAGCCGGAGTCCCGCCTAGCAAGCAGGAGTCCCAGAGCCGGAGTCCCTCCTAGCAAGCAGGCGTCCCAGAGCCAGAGTCCCCCCTAGCAAGCAGGCGTCCCAGAGCCGGAGTCCCCCCTAGCAAGCAGGCGTCCCAGAGCCGGAGTCCCCCCTTGCAAACAGGCGTCCCAGAGCCAGAGTCCCCCCTTGCAAACAGGAGTCCCTCCTTCCAAGCAGGCATCCCAGAGCCGGAGTCCCTCCTTGCAAGAGGGCGTCATAGAGCCGGAGTCCCTCCTTGCAAGCAGGCGTCCCAGAGCCGGAGTCCGTCCTTGCAAGCAGGCATCCCAGAGCCGGAGTCCCCCCTTGCAAGCAGGCGTCCCAGAGCCGGAGTCCCCCCTTGCAAGCAGGCGTCCCAGAGCCGGAGTCCCCCCTTGCAAGCAGGCGTCCCAGAGCCGGAGTCCCCCCTTGCAAGCAGGAGTCCCAAAGCCGGAGTCCTCCCTTGCAAGCAGGCGTCCCAGAGCCGGAGTCCCCCCTTGCAAGCAGGCGTCCCAGAGCCGGAGTCCCTCCTAGCAAGCAGGCGTCCCAGAGCCGGAGTCCCTCCTTGCAAGCAGGCGTTCCAGAGCCGGAGTCCCCCCTTGCAAGCAGGCATCCCAGATCCGGAGTCCCCCTTGCAAGCAAGCGTCCCAGAGCTGGAATCCCCCCTTGCAAGCAGGCGTCCCAGAGCCGGAGTCCCTCCTAGCAAGCAGGCGTCCCAGAGCTGGAGTCCCTTTTAGCAAGCAGGCATTCCAGAGCCAGAGTCCCTCCTTGCAAGCAGGCGTCCCAGAGCCGGAGTCCCTCCTTGCAAGCAGGCGTCCCAGAGCCGGAGTCCCCCCTTGCAAACAGGCGTCCCAAAGCCGGAGTCCCTCCTTGCAAGCAGACGTCCCAGAGCCGGAGTCCCTCCTTGCAAGCAGGCGTCCTAGAGCCGGAGTCCCCCCTAGCAAGCAGGCGTCCCAGAGCCGGAGTCCCCCCTTGCAAGCAGGCGTCCCAGAGCCGGAGTCCCTCCTTGCAAGCAAGCGTCCCAGAGCCGGAGTCCCCCCTTGCAAGCAGGAGTCCCTCCTTCCAAGCAGGTGTCCCAGAGCCGGAGTCCCTCCTTGCAAGCAGGCGTCATAGAGCCGGAGTCCCCCCTTGCAAGCAGGAATCCCCCCTTGCAAGCAGGCGTCCCAGAGCCGGAGTCCCTCCTAGCAAGCAGGCGTCCCAGAGCCGGAGTCCCTCCTTGCAAGCAGGCGTTCCAGAGCCGGAGTCCCCCCTTGCAAGCAGGCATCCCAGATCCGGAGTCCCCCTTGCAAGCAAGCGTCCCAGAGCCGGAATCCCCCCTTGCAAGCAGGCGTCCCAGAGCCGGAGTCCCTCCTAGCAAGCAGGCGTCCCAGAGCTGGAGTCCCTTTTAGCAAGCAGGCATCCCAGAGCCAGAGTCCCTCCTTGCAAGCAGGCGTCCCAGAGCCGGAGTCCCTCCTTGCAAGCAGGCGTCCCAGAGCTGGAGTCCCCCCTTGCAAGCAGGAGTCCCAAAGCCGGAGTCCTCCCTTGCAAGCAAGCGTCCCAGAGCCGGAGTCCCCCCTTGCAAGCAGGAGTCCCTCCTTCCAAGCAGGAGTCCCAGAGCCGGAGTCCCTCCTTGCAAGCAGACGTCATAGAGCCGGAGTCCTCCCTTGCAAGCAGGAATCCCCCCTTGCAAGCAGGCATCCCAGAGCCGGAGTTCCTCCTAGCAAGCAGGCGTCCCAGAGCCGGAGTCCCTCCTTGCAAGCAGGCGTCCCAGAGCCGGAGTCCCTCCTTGCAAGCAGGCGTCCCAGAGCCGGAGTCCCCCCTTGCAAACAGGCGTCCCAAAGCCGGAGTCCCTCCTTGCAAGCAGACGTCCCAGAGCCGGAGTCCCTCCTTGCAAGCAGGCGTCCTAGAGCCGGAGTCCCCCCTAGCAAGCAGGCGTCCCAGAGCCGGAGTCCCCCCTTGCAAGCAGGCGTCCCAGAGCCGGAGTCCCTCCTTGCAAGCAAGCGTCCCAGAGCCGGAGTCCCCCCTTGCAAGCAGGAGTCCCTCCTTCCAAGCAGGTGTCCCAGAGCCGGAGTCCCTCCTTGCAAGCAGGCGTCATAGAGCCGGAGTCCCCCCTTGCAAGCAGGAATCCCCCCTTGCAAGCAGGCGTCCCAGAGCCGGAGTCCCTCCTAGCAAGCAGGCGTCCCAGAGCCGGAGTCCCTCCTTGCAAGCAGGCGTTCCAGAGCCGGAGTCCCCCCTTGCAAGCAGGCATCCCAGATCCGGAGTCCCCCTTGCAAGCAAGCGTCCCAGAGCCGGAATCCCCCCTTGCAAGCAGGCGTCCCAGAGCCGGAGTCCCTCCTAGCAAGCAGGCGTCCCAGAGCTGGAGTCCCTTTTAGCAAGCAGGCATCCCAGAGCCAGAGTCCCTCCTTGCAAGCAGGCGTCCCAGAGCTGGAGTCCCCCCTTGCAAGCAGGAGTCCCAAAGCCGGAGTCCTCCCTTGCAAGCAAGCGTCCCAGAGCCGGAGTCCCCCCTTGCAAGCAGGAGTCCCTCCTTCCAAGCAGGAGTCCCAGAGCCGGAGTCCCTCCTTGCAAGCAGACGTCATAGAGCCGGAGTCCTCCCTTGCAAGCAGGAATCCCCCCTTGCAAGCAGGCATCCCAGAGCCGGAGTTCCTCCTAGCAAGCAGGCGTCCCAGAGCCGGAGTCCCTCCTAGCAAGCAGGCGTCCCAGAGCCGGAGTCCCTCCTAGCAAGCAGGCGTCCCAGAGCCGGAGTCCCTCCTTGCAAGCAGGCGTCATAGAGCCGGAGTCCCTCCTTGCAAGCAGGCGTCCCAGAGCCGGAGTCCCTCCTTGCAAGCAGGCATCCCAGAGCCGGAGTCCCCCCTTGCAAGCAGGCGTCCCAGAGCCGGAGTCCCCCCTTGCAAGCAGGCATCCCAGAGCCGGAGTCCCCCCTTGCAAGCAGGAGTCCCAAAGCCGGAGTCCTCCCTTGCAAGCAGGCGTCCCAGAGCCGGAGTCCCCCCTTGCAAGCAGGCGTCCCAGAGCCGGAGTCCCCCCTTGCAAACAGGCGTCCCAAAGCCGGAGTCCCTCCTTGCAAGCAGACGTCCCAGAGCCGGAGTCCCTCCTTGCAAGCAGGCGTCCTAGAGCCGGAGTCCCCCCTAGCAAGCAGGCGTCCCAGAGCCAGAGTCCCCCCTTGCAAGCAGGCGTCCCAGAGCCAGAGTCCCCCCTTGCAAGCAGGCGTCCCAGAGCCGGAGTCCCCCCTTGCAAGCAGGAGTCCCTCCTTCCAAACAGGTGTCCCAGAGCCGGAGTCCCTCCTTGCAAGCAGGCGTCATAGAGCCGGAGTCCCCCCTTGCAAGCAGGAATCCCCCCTTGCAAGCAGGCGTCCCAGAGCCGGAGTCCCTCCTAGCAAGCAGGCGTCCCAGAGCCGGAGTCCCTCCTTGCAAGCAGGCGTTCCAGAGCCGGAGTCCCCCCTTGCAAGCAGGCATCCCAGATCCGGAGTCCCCCTTGCAAGCAAGCGTCCCAGAGCCGGAACCCCCCCTTGCAAGCAGGCGTCCCAGAGCCGGAGTCCCTCCTAGCAAGCAGGCGTCCCAGAGCTGGAGTCCCTTTTAGCAAGCAGGCATTCCAGAGCCAGAGTCCCTCCTTGCAAGCAGGCGTCCCAGAGCCGGAGTCCCTCCTTGCAAGCAGGCGTCCCAGAGCTGGAGTCCCCCCTTGCAAGCAGGAGTCCCAAAGCCGGAGTCCTCCCTTGCAAGCAGGCGTCCCAGAGCCGGAGTCCCCCCTTGCAAGCAGGAGTCCCTCCTTCCAAGCAGGAGTCCCAGAGCCGGAGTCCCTCCTTGCAAGCAGACGTCATAGAGCCGGAGTCCTCCCTTGCAAGCAGGAATCCCCCCTTGCAAGCAGGCATCCCAGAGCCGGAGTCCCTCCTAGCAAGCAGGCGTCCCAGAGCCGGAGTCCCTCCTAGCAAGCAGGCGTCCCAGAGCCGGAGTCCCTCCTAGCAAGCAGGCGTCCCAGAGCCGGAGTCCCTCCTTGCAAGCAGGCATTCCAGAGCCGGAGTCCCTCCTTGCAAGCAGGCATCCCAGAGCCGGAGTCCCTCCTTGCAAGCAGGCTTTCCTGAGCAGGAGTCCCTCCTTGCAAGCAATCATCCCCGAGCCGGAGTCCCCTCTTGCAAGCAGTCCTCCCAGAGCCGGAGTCCCTCCTAGCAAGCAGGCGTCCCAGAGCCGGAGTCCCTCCTAGCAAGCAGGCGTCCCAGAGCCGGAGTCCCCCCTTGCAAGCCGGAGTCCCCCCTTGCAAGCAGGCATCCCAGATCCGGAGTCCCCCTTGCAAGCAAGCAAGCGTCCCAGAGCCGGAATCCCCCCTTGCAAGCAGGCGTCCCAGAGCCGGAGTCCCTCCTAGCAAGCAGGCGTCCCAGAGCTGGAGTCCCTTTTAGCAAGCAGGCATCCCAGAGCCAGAGTCCCTCTTTGCAAGCAGGCGTCCCAGAGCCGGAGTCCCTCCTTGCAAGCAGGCGTCCCAGAGCTGGAGTCCCCCCTTGCAAGCAGGAGTCCCAAAGCCGGAGTCCTCCCTTGCAAGCAGGCGTCCCAGAGCCGGAGTCCCTCCTTCCAAGCAGGAGTCCCAGAGCCGGAGTCCCTCCTTGCAAGCAGGCGTCATAGAGCCGGAGTCCCCCCTTGCAAGCAGGAATCCCCCCTTGCAAGCAGGCATCCCAGAGCCGGAGTCCCTCCTAGCAAGCAGGTGTCCCAGAGCCGGAGTCCCTCCTAGCAAGCAGGCGTCCCAGAGCCGGAGTCCCTCCTAGCAAGCAGGCGTCCCAGAGCCGGAGTCCGTCCTTGCAAGCAGGCATCCCAGAGCCGGAGTCCCCCCTTGCAAGCAGGCGTCCCAGAGCCGGAGTCCCCCCTTGCAAGCAGGCGTCCCAGAGCCGGAGTCCCCCCTTGCAAGCAGGCGTCCCAGAGCCGGAGTCCCCCCTTGCAAGCAGGAGTCCCAAAGCCGGAGTCCTCCCTTGCAAGCAGGCGTCCCAGAGCCGGAGTCCCCCCTTGCAAGCAGGCGTCCCAGAGCCGGAGTCCCTCCTAGCAAGCAGGCGTCCCAGAGCCGGAGTCCCTCCTTGCAAGCAGGCGTTCCAGAGCCGGAGTCCCCCCTTGCAAGCAGGCATCCCAGATCCGGAGTCCCCCTTGCAAGCAAGCGTCCCAGAGCTGGAATCCCCCCTTGCAAGCAGGCGTCCCAGAGCCGGAGTCCCTCCTAGCAAGCAGGCGTCCCAGAGCTGGAGTCCCTTTTAGCAAGCAGGCATTCCAGAGCCAGAGTCCCTCCTTGCAAGCAGGCGTCCCAGAGCCGGAGTCCCTCCTTGCAAGCAGGCGTCCCAGAGCCGGAGTCCCCCCTTGCAAACAGGCGTCCCAAAGCCGGAGTCCCTCCTTGCAAGCAGACGTCCCAGAGCCGGAGTCCCTCCTTGCAAGCAGGCGTCCTAGAGCCGGAGTCCCCCCTAGCAAGCAGGCGTCCCAGAGCCGGAGTCCCCCCTTGCAAGCAGGCGTCCCAGAGCCGGAGTCCCTCCTTGCAAGCAAGCGTCCCAGAGCCGGAGTCCCCCCTTGCAAGCAGGAGTCCCTCCTTCCAAGCAGGTGTCCCAGAGCCGGAGTCCCTCCTTGCAAGCAGGCGTCATAGAGCCGGAGTCCCCCCTTGCAAGCAGGAATCCCCCCTTGCAAGCAGGCGTCCCAGAGCCGGAGTCCCTCCTAGCAAGCAGGCGTCCCAGAGCCGGAGTCCCTCCTTGCAAGCAGGCGTTCCAGAGCCGGAGTCCCCCCTTGCAAGCAGGCATCCCAGATCCGGAGTCCCCCTTGCAAGCAAGCGTCCCAGAGCCGGAATCCCCCCTTGCAAGCAGGCGTCCCAGAGCCGGAGTCCCTCCTAGCAAGCAGGCGTCCCAGAGCTGGAGTCCCTTTTAGCAAGCAGGCATCCCAGAGCCAGAGTCCCTCCTTGCAAGCAGGCGTCCCAGAGCCGGAGTCCCTCCTTGCAAGCAGGCGTCCCAGAGCTGGAGTCCCCCCTTGCAAGCAGGAGTCCCAAAGCCGGAGTCCTCCCTTGCAAGCAAGCGTCCCAGAGCCGGAGTCCCCCCTTGCAAGCAGGAGTCCCTCCTTCCAAGCAGGAGTCCCAGAGCCGGAGTCCCTCCTTGCAAGCAGACGTCATAGAGCCGGAGTCCTCCCTTGCAAGCAGGAATCCCCCCTTGCAAGCAGGCATCCCAGAGCCGGAGTTCCTCCTAGCAAGCAGGCGTCCCAGAGCCGGAGTCCCTCCTAGCAAGCAGGCGTCCCAGAGCCGGAGTCCCTCCTAGCAAGCAGGCGTCCCAGAGCCGGAGTCCCTCCTTGCAAGCAGGCGTCATAGAGCCGGAGTCCCTCCTTGCAAGCAGGCGTCCCAGAGCCGGAGTCCCTCCTTGCAAGCAGGCATCCCAGAGCCGGAGTCCCCCCTTGCAAGCAGGCGTCCCAGAGCCGGAGTCCCCCCTTGCAAGCAGGCATCCCAGAGCCGGAGTCCCCCCTTGCAAGCAGGAGTCCCAAAGCCGGAGTCCTCCCTTGCAAGCAGGCGTCCCAGAGCCGGAGTCCCCCCTTGCAAGCAGGCGTCCCAGAGCCGGAGTCCCCCCTTGCAAACAGGCGTCCCAAAGCCGGAGTCCCTCCTTGCAAGCAGACGTCCCAGAGCCGGAGTCCCTCCTTGCAAGCAGGCGTCCTAGAGCCGGAGTCCCCCCTAGCAAGCAGGCGTCCCAGAGCCAGAGTCCCCCCTTGCAAGCAGGCGTCCCAGAGCCAGAGTCCCCCCTTGCAAGCAGGCGTCCCAGAGCCGGAGTCCCCCCTTGCAAGCAGGAGTCCCTCCTTCCAAACAGGTGTCCCAGAGCCGGAGTCCCTCCTTGCAAGCAGGCGTCATAGAGCCGGAGTCCCCCCTTGCAAGCAGGAATCCCCCCTTGCAAGCAGGCGTCCCAGAGCCGGAGTCCCTCCTAGCAAGCAGGCGTCCCAGAGCCGGAGTCCCTCCTTGCAAGCAGGCGTTCCAGAGCCGGAGTCCCCCCTTGCAAGCAGGCGTCCCAGAGCCGGAGTCCCCCCTTGCAAACAGGCGTCCCAAAGCCGGAGTCCCTCCTTGCAAGCAGACGTCCCAGAGCCGGAGTCCCTCCTTGCAAGCAGGCGTCCTAGAGCCGGAGTCCCCCCTAGCAAGCTGGCGTCCCAGAGCCAGAGTCCCCCCTTGCAAGCAGGCGTCCCAGAGCCAGAGTCCCCCCTTGCAAGCAGGCGTCCCAGAGCCGGAGTCCCCCCTTGCAAGCAGGAGTCCCTCCTTCCAAACAGGTGTCCCAGAGCCGGAGTCCCTCCTTGCAAGCAGGCGTCATAGAGCCGGAGTACCCCCTTGCAAGCAGGAATCCCCCCTTGCAAGCAGGCGTCCCAGAGCCGGAGTCCCTCCTAGCAAGCAGGCGTCCCAGAGCCGGAGTCCCTCCTTGCAAGCAGGCGTTCCAGAGCCGGAGTCCCCCCTTGCAAGCAGGCATCCCAGATCCGGAGTCCCCCTTGCAAGCAAGCGTCCCAGAGCCGGAACCCCCCCTTGCAAGCAGGCGTCCCAGAGCCGGAGTCCCTCCTAGCAAGCAGGCGTCCCAGAGCTGGAGTCCCTTTTAGCAAGCAGGCATTCCAGAGCCAGAGTCCCTCCTTGCAAGCAGGCGTCCCAGAGCCGGAGTCCCTCCTTGCAAGCAGGCGTCCCAGAGCTGGAGTCCCCCCTTGCAAGCAGGAGTCCCAAAGCCGGAGTCCTCCCTTGCAAGCAGGCGTCCCAGAGCCGGAGTCCCCCCTTGCAAGCAGGAGTCCCTCCTTCCAAGCAGGAGTCCCAGAGCCGGAGTCCCTCCTTGCAAGCAGACGTCATAGAGCCGGAGTCCTCCCTTGCAAGCAGGAATCCCCCCTTGCAAGCAGGCATCCCAGAGCCGGAGTCCCTCCTAGCAAGCAGGCGTCCCAGAGCCGGAGTCCCTCCTAGCAAGCAGGCGTCCCAGAGCCGGAGTCCCTCCTAGCAAGCAGGCGTCCCAGAGCCGGAGTCCCTCCTTGCAAGCAGGCATTCCAGAGCCGGAGTCCCTCCTTGCAAGCAGGCATCCCAGAGCCGGAGTCCCTCCTTGCAAGCAGGCTTTCCTGAGCAGGAGTCCCTCCTTGCAAGCAATCATCCCCGAGCCGGAGTCCCCTCTTGCAAGCAGTCCTCCCAGAGCCGGAGTCCCTCCTAGCAAGCAGGCGTCCCAGAGCCGGAGTCCCTCCTAGCAAGCAGGCGTCCCAGAGCCGGAGTCCCCCCTTGCAAGCCGGAGTCCCCCCTTGCAAGCAGGCATCCCAGATCCGGAGTCCCCCTTGCAAGCAAGCAAGCGTCCCAGAGCCGGAATCCCCCCTTGCAAGCAGGCGTCCCAGAGCCGGAGTCCCTCCTAGCAAGCAGGCGTCCCAGAGCTGGAGTCCCTTTTAGCAAGCAGGCATCCCAGAGCCAGAGTCCCTCTTTGCAAGCAGGCGTCCCAGAGCCGGAGTCCCTCCTTGCAAGCAGGCGTCCCAGAGCTGGAGTCCCCCCTTGCAAGCAGGAGTCCCAAAGCCGGAGTCCTCCCTTGCAAGCAGGCGTCCCAGAGCCGGAGTCCCTCCTTCCAAGCAGGAGTCCCAGAGCCGGAGTCCCTCCTTGCAAGCAGGCGTCATAGAGCCGGAGTCCCCCCTTGCAAGCAGGAATCCCCCCTTGCAAGCAGGCATCCCAGAGCCGGAGTCCCTCCTAGCAAGCAGGTGTCCCAGAGCCGGAGTCCCTCCTAGCAAGCAGGCGTCCCAGAGCCGGAGTCCCTCCTAGCAAGCAGGCGTCCCAGAGCCGGAGTCCCTCCTAGCAAGCAGGCGTCCCAGAGCCAGAGTCCCTCCTTGCAAGCAGGCATTCCAGAGCCGGAGTCCCTCCTTGCAAGCAGGCATCCCAGAGCCGGAGTCCCTCCTTGCAAGCAGGCTTTCCTGAGCAGGAGTCCCTCCTTGCAAGCAATCATCCCCGAGCCGGAGTCCCCTCTTGCAAGCAGGCGTCCCAGAGCCGGAGTCCCTCCTAGCAAGCAGGCGTCCCAGAGCCGGAGTCCCCCCTAGCAAGCAGGCGTCCCAGAGCCGGAGTCCCCCCTTGCAAGCAGGAGTCCCTCCTTGCAAGCAGGCGTCCCAGAGCCGGAGTCCCTCCTAGCAAGCAGGTGTCCCAGAGCCGGAGTCCCTCCTAGCAAGCAGGCGTCCCAGAGCCGGAGTCCCTCCTTGCAAGCAGGCGTTCCAGAGCCGGAGTCCCTCCTTGCAAGCAGGCGTCCCAGAGCCGGAGTCCCTCCTTGCAAGCAGGCTTCCCTGAGCAGAAGTCCCTCCTTGCAAGCAATCATCCCCGAGCCAGAGTCCCCTCTTGCAAGCAGTCCTCCCAGAGCCGGAGTCCCTCCTAGCAAGCAGGCGTCCCAGAGCCGGAGTCCCTCCTAGCAAGCAGGCGTCCCAGAGCCGGAGTCCCTCCTAGCAAGCAGGCGTCCCAGAGCGGGAGTCCCTCCCAGCAAGCAGGCGTCCCAGAGCCGGAGTCCCCCCTAGCAAGCAGGCGTCCCAGAGCCGGAGTCCCCCCTAGCAAGCAGGCGTCCCAGAGCCGGAGTCCCCCTTGCAAACAGGCGTCCCAGAGCCGGAGTCCTTCCTTGCAAGCAAGCGTCCCAGAGCTGGATTCTCCCCTTGCAAGCAGGAGTCCCTCCTTCCAAGCAGGCGTCCCAGAGCCGGAGTCCCTCCTTGCAAGCAGGCGTCCCAGAGCCGGAGTCCCTCCTTGCAAGCGGGCGTCATAGAGCCGGAGTCCCCCCTTGCAAGCAGGAATCCCCCCTTGCAAGCAGGCATCCCAGAGTCGGAGGGTCTCCTTGCAAGCAGGCGTCCCAGAGCCGGAGTCCCTCCTTGCAAGCAGGCTTTCCTGAGCAGGAGTCCCTCCTTGCAAGCAATCATCCCCGAGCCAGAGTCCCCTCTTGCAAGCAGTCCTCCCAGAGCCGGAGTCCCTCTTAGCAAGCAGGCGTCCCAGAGCCGGAGTCCCTCCCAGCAAGCAGGCGTCCCAGTGCCAGAGTCCCCCCTAGCAAGCAGGCGTCCCAGAGCCGGAGTCCCCCCTTGCAAACAGGCGTCCCAGAGCCGGAGTCCCTCCTTGCAAGCAAGCGTCCCAGAGCCGGAGTCCCTCCTTGCAAGCAGGCTTTCCTGAGCAGGAGTCCCTCCTTGCAAGCAATCATCCCCGAGCCGGAGTCCCCTCTTGCAAGCAGTCCTCCCAGAGCCGGAGTCCCTCCTAGCAAGCAGGCGTCCCAGAGCCGGAGTCCCTCCTAGCAAGCAGGCGTCCCAGAGCCGGAGTCCCCCCTTGCAAGCAGGAATCCCCCCTTGCAAGCAGACGTCCCAGAGCCGGAGTCCCTCCTTGCAAGCAGGCTTTACTGAGCAGGAGTCCCTCCTTGCAAGCAATCATCCCCGAGCCGGAGTCCCCTCTTGCAAGCAGTCCTCCCAGAGCCGGAGTCCCTCTTAGCAAGCAGGCGTCCCAGAGCCGGAGTCCCTCCCAGCAAGCAGGCGTCCCAGAGCCGGAGTCCCCCCTAGCAAGCAGGCGTCCCAGAGCCGGAGTCCCTCCTTGCAAGCAAGCGTCCCAGAGCCGGAGTCCCCCCTTGCAAGTACGAGTCCCTCCTTGCAAGCAGGCGTCCCAGAGCCGAAGTCCCTCCTAGCAAGCAGGTGTCCCAGAGCCGGAGTCCCTCCTAGCAAGCAAGCGTCCCAGAGCCGGAGTCCCCCCTTGCAAGCAGGAGTCCCTCCTTGCAAGCAGGCGTCCCAGAGCCGGAGTCCCTCCTAGCAAGCAGGTGTCCCAGAGCCGGAGTCCCTCCTAGCAAGCAGGCGTCCCAGGGCCGGAGTCCCTCCTTGTAAGCAGGCGTTCCAGAGCCGGAGTCCCTCCTTGCAAGCAGGCGTCCCAGAGCCGGAGTCCCTCCTTGCAAGCAGGCTTCCCTGAGCAGGAGTCCCTCCTTGCAAGCAGGCTTCCCTGAGCAGGAGTCCCTCCTTGCAAGCAATCATCCCCGAGCCAGAGTCCCCTCTTGCAAGCAGTCCTCCCAGAGCCAGAGTCCCTCCTAGCAAGCAGGCGTCCCAGAGCCGGAGTCCCTCCTAGCAAGCAGGTGTCCCAGAGCGGGAGTCCCTCCCAGCAAGCAGGCGTCCCAGAGCCGGAGTCCCCCCTAGCAAGCAGGCGTCCCAGAGCCGGAGTCCCCCCTAGCAAGCAGGCGTCCCAGAGCCGGAGTCCCCCTTGCAAACAGGCGTCCCAGAGCCGGAGTCCTTCCTTGCAAGCAAGCGTCCCAGAGCCGGAGTTTCCCCTTGCAAGCAGGAGTCCCTCCTTCCAAGCAGGCGTCCCAGAGCCGGAGTCCCTCCTTGCAAGCAGGCGTCCCAGAGCCGAAGTCCCTCCTAGCAAGCAGGTGTCCCAGAGCCGGAGTCCCTCCTAGCAAGCAAGCGTCCCAGAGCCGGAGTCCCCCTTGCAAACAGGCGTCCCAGAGCCGGAGTCCTTCCTTGCAAGCAGGTGTCCCAGAGCGGGAGTCCCTCCCAGCAAGCAGGCGTCCCAGAGCCGGAGTCCCCCCTAGCAAGCAGGCGTCCCAGAGCCGGAGTCCCTCCTAGCAAGCAGGTGTCCCAGAGCGGGAGTCCCTCCCAGCAAGCAGGCGTCCCAGAGCCGGAGTCCCCCCTAGCAAGCAGGCGTCCCAGAGCCGGAGTCCCCCCTAGCAAGCAGGCGTCCCAGAGCCGGAGTCCCCCTTGCAAACAGGCGTCCCAGAGCCGGAGTCCTTCCTTGCAAGCAAGCGTCCCAGAGCCGGAGTTTCCCCTTGCAAGCAGGAGTCCCTCCTTCCAAGCAGGCGTCCCAGAGCCGGAGTCCCTCCTTGCAAGCAGGCGTCCCAGAGCCGAAGTCCCTCCTAGCAAGCAGGTGTCCCAGAGCCGGAGTCCCTCCTAGCAAGCAAGCGTCCCAGAGCCGGAGTCCCCCCTTGCAAGCAGGAGTCCCTCCTTGCAAGCAGGCGTCCCAGAGCCGGAGTCCCTCCTAGCAAGCAGGTGTCCCAGAGCCGGAGTCCCTCCTAGCAAGCAGGCGTCCCAGAGCCGGAGTCCCTCCTTGTAAGCAGGCGTTCCAGAGCCGGAGTCCCTCCTTGCAAGCAGGCGTCCCAGAGCCGGAGTCCCTCCTTGCAAGCAGGCTTCCCTGAGCAGGAGTCCCTCCTTGCAAGCGGGCGTCATAGAGCCGGAGTCCCCCTTGCAAGCAGGAATCCCCCTTGCAAGCAGGCGTCCCAGAGCCGGAGTCCCCCCTTGCAAGCAGGAGTCCCTCCTTGCAAGCAGGCGTCCCAGAGCCGGAGTCCCTCCTAGCAAGCAGGTGTCCCAGAGCCGGAGTCCCTCCTAGCAAACAGGCGTCCCAAAGCTGGAGTCCCTCCTTGCAAGCAGACGTCCCAGAGCCAGAGTCCCTCCTTGCAAGCAGGCGTCCTAGAGCCGGAGTCCCCCCTAGTAAGCAGGCGCCCCAGAGCCGGAGTCCTCCCTTGCAAACAGGCGTCATAGAGCTGGAGTCCCTCCTTGCAAGCAGGCGTCCCAGAGCCGGAGTCCCTCCTTGAGAGCAGGCGTCCCAGAGCCGGAGTCCCTCCTTGCGAGCAGGCATCCCAGAGCCGGAGTCCCTCCTTGCAAGCGGGCGTCATAGAGCCGGAGTCCCCCCTTGCAAGCAGGAATCCCCCCTTGCAAGCAGGCGTCCCAGAGCCGGAGTCCCTCCTAGCAAGCAGGCGTCCCAGAGCCGGAGTCCCTCCTAGCAAGCAGGCGTCCCAGAGCCCGAGTCCCTCCTTGCAAGCAGGTGTTCCAGAGCCGGAGTCCCTCCTTGCAAGCAGGTGTTCCAGAGCCGGAGTCCCTCCTTGCAAGCAGGCGTCCCAGAGCCGGAGTCCCTCCTTGCAAGCAGGCGTCCCAGAGCCGGAGTCCCTCCTTGCAAGCAGGCGTCCCAGAGCCGGAGTCCCTCCTTGCAAGCGGGCGTTCCAGAGCCGGAGTCCCTCCTTGCAAGCAGGCGTCCCAGAGCTGGAGTCCCCCCTTGCAAGCAGGAGTCCCAAAGCCGGAGTCCTCCCTTGCAAGCAGGCGTCCCAGAGCCGGAGTCCTCCCTTGCAAGCAGGCGTCCCAGAGCCGGAGTCCCCCCTTGCAAGCAGACGTCCCAGAGCCAGAGTCCCTCCTTGCAAGCAGGCGTCCCAGAGCCGGAGTCCTCCCTTGCAAGCAGGCGTCCCAAAGCTGGAGTCCCTCCTTGCAAGCAGACGTCCCAGAGCCAGAGTCCCTCCTTGCAAGCAGGCGTCCTAGAGCCGGAGTCCCCCCTAGTAAGCAGGCGTCCCAGAGCCGGAGTCCTCCCTTGCAAACAGGCGTCCCAGAGCCGGAGTCCCTCCTTGCAAGCAGGCTTCCCTGAGCAGGAGTCCCTCCTTGCAAGCAATCATCCCCAAGCCGGAGTCCCCTCTTGCAAGCAGTCCTCCCAGAGCCGGAGTCCCGCCTAGCAAGCAGGCGTCCCAGAGCCGGAGTCCCTCCTAGCAAGCAGGCGTCCCAGAGCCAGAGTCCCCCCTAGCAAGCAGGCGTCCCAGAGCCGGAGTCCCCCCTTGCAAGCAAGCATCCCAGAGCCGGAGTCCCCCCTTGCAAGCAAGCATCCCAGAGCCGGAGTCCCCCCTTGCAAGCAGGAGTCCCTCCTTCCAAGCAGGCTTCCCAGAGCCAGAGTCCCTCCTTGCAAGCAGGCGTCATAGAGCCGGAGTCCCTCCTTGCAAGCAGGCGTCCCAGAGCCGGAGTCCCTCCTTGAGAGCAGGCGTCCCAGAGCCGGAGTCCCCCCTTGATAGCAGGCGTCCCAGAGCCGGAGTCCCTCCTTGAGAGCAGGCGTCCCAGAGCCGGAGTCCCTCCTTGAGAGCAGGCGTCCCAGAGCCGGAGTCCCTCCTTGAGAGCAGGCGTCCCAGAGCCGGAGTCCCTCCTTGCGAGCAGGCATCCCAGAGCCAGAATCCCTCCTTGCAAGCAAGCGTCCCAGAGCCAGAGTCCCCCCTTGCAAGCAGGAGTCCCTCCTTCCAAGCAGGCTTCCCAGAGCCAGAGTCCCTCCTTGCAAGCAGGCGTCCCAGAGCTGGAGTCCCTCCTTGCAAGCAGGCGTCCCAGAGCTGGAGTCCCTCCTTGCAAGCAGGCGTCCCAGAGCCGGAGTCCCTCCTTGCAAGCAGGCGTCCCAGAGCCGGAGTCCCTCCTTGCAAGCAGGCGTCCCAGAGCCGGAGTCCCTCCTTGCAAGCAGGCGTCCCAGAGCCGGAGTCCCTCCTTGCAAGCAGGCGTCCCAGAGCCGGAGTCCCTCCTTGCAAGCAGGCGTCCCAGAGCCGGAGTCCCCCCTTGCAAGCAGGCGTCCCAGAGCCGGAGTCCCTCCTTGCAAGCAGGCGTCCCAGATCCGGAGTCCCCCCTTGCAAACAAGCGTCCCAGAGCCGGAATCCCCCCTTGCAAGCAGGCGTCCCAGAGCCGGAGTCCCTCCTAGCAAGCAGGCGTCCCAGATCCGGAGTCCCCCCTTGCAAGCAAGCGTCCCAGAGCCGGAATCCCCCCTTGCAAGCAGGCGTCCCAGAGCCGGAGTCCCTCCTAGCAAGCAGGCGTCCCAGAACTGGAGTCCCTTTTAGCAAGCAGGCATCCCAGAGCCTGAGTCCCTCTTTGCAAGCAGGCGTCCCAGAGCCGGAGTCCCTCCTAGCAAGCAGGCGTCCCAGAGCCGGAGTCCCCCCTAGCAAGCAGGCGTCCCAGAGCCGGAGTCCCCCCTTGCAAACAGGCGTCCCAGAGCCGGAGTCCCTCCTTGCAAGCAAGTGTCCCAGAGCCGGAGTCCCCCCTTGCAAGCAGGAGTCCCTCCTTCCAAGCAGGCTTCCCAGAGTCCCTCCTTGCAAGCAGGCGTCATAGAGCCGGAGTCCCTCCTTGCAAGCAGGCGTCATAGAGCCGGAGTCCCTCCTTGCGAGCAGGCGTCCCAGAGCCGGAGTCCCTCCTTGAGAGCAGGCGTCCCAGAGCCGGAGTCCCTCCTTGAGAGCAGGCGTCCCAGAGCCGGAGTCCCTCCTTGAGAGCAGGCGTCCCAGAGCCGGAGTCCCTCCTTGAGAGCAGGCGTCCCAGAGCCGGAGTCCCTCCTTGCGAGCAGGCATCCCAGAGCCGGAGTCCCTCCTTGCAAGCGGGCGTCATAGAGCCGGAGTCCCCCCTTGCAAGCAGGAATCCCCCCTTGCAAGCAGGCGTCCCAGAGCCGGAGTCCCTCCTAGCAAGCAGGCGTCCCAGAGCCGGAGTCCCTCCTAGCAAGCAGGCGTCCCAGAGCCGAAGTCCCTCCTTGCAAGCAGGTGTTCCAGAGCCGGAGTCCCTCCTTGCAAGCAGGCGTCCCAGAGCTGGAGTCCCTCCTTGCAAGCAGGCGTCCCAGAGCCGGAGTCCCTCCTTGCAAGCAGGCGTCCCAGAGCCGGAGTCCCTCCTTGCAAGCAGGCGTCCCAGAGCCGGAGTCCCTCCTTGCAAGCAGGCGTCCCAGAGCCGGAGTCCCCCCTTGCAAGCAGGCGTCCCAGAGCCGGAGTCCCTCCTTGCAAGCAGGCATCCCAGATCCAGAGTCCCCCCTTGCAAGCAAGCGTCCCAGAGCCGGAATCTCCCCTTGCAAGCAGGCGTCCCAGAGCCGGAGTCCCTCCTAGCAAGCAGGCGTCCCAGATCCGGAGTCCCCCCTTGCAAGCAAGCGTCCCAGAGCAGGAATCCCCCCTTGCAAGCAGGCGTCCCAGAGCCGGAGTCCCTCCTAGCAAGCAGGCGTCCCAGAGCTGGAGTCCCTTTTAGCAAGCAGGCATCCCAGAGCCGGAGTCCCTCTTTGCAAGCAGGCGTCCCAGAGCCGGAGTCCCTCCTAGCAAGCAGGCGTCCCAGAGCCGGAGTCCCTCCTAGCAAGCAGGCGTCCCAGAGCCGGAGTCCCTCCTTGCAAGCAGGCGTCCCAGAGCCGGAGTCCCTCCTTGCAAGCAGGCGTCCCAGAGCCGGAGTCCCCCCTTGCAAGCAGGCATCCCAGATCCGGAGTCCCCCCTTGCAAGCAAGCGTCCCAGAGCCGGAATCCCCCCTTGCAAGCAGGCGTCCCAGAGCCGGAGTCCCTCCTTGCAAGCAGGCGTCCCAGAGCCGTAGTCCCCCCTTGCAAGCAGGCATCCCAGATCCGGAGTCCCCCCTTGCAAGCAAGCGTCCCAGAGCCGGAATCCCCCCTTGCAAGCAGGCATCCCAGATCCGGAGTCCCTCCTTGCAAGCAATCATCCCAGAGCCGGAGTCCCGCTTAGCAAGCAGGCGTCCCAGAGCCGGAGTCCCTCCTAGCAAGCAGGCGTCCCAGAGCCAGAGTCCCCCCTAGCAAGCAGGCGTCCCAGAGCCGGAGTCCCCCCTAGCAAGCAGGCGTCCCAGAGCCGGAGTCCCCCCTTGCAAACAGGCGTCCCAGAGCCAGAGTCCCCCCTTGCAAACAGGAGTCCCTCCTTCCAAGCAGGCATCCCAGAGCCGGAGTCCCTCCTTGCAAGCAGGCGTCATAGAGCCGGAGTCCCTCCTTGCAAGCAGGCGTCCCAGAGCCAGAGTCCCTCCTTGCAAGCAGGCATCCCAGAGCCGGAGTCCCCCCTTGCAAGCAGGCGTCCCAGAGCCGGAGTCCCCCCTTGCAAGCAGGCGTCCCAGAGCCGGAGTCCCCCCTTGCAAGCAGGCGTCCCAGAGCCGGAGTCCTCCCTTGCAAGCAGGCGTCCCAGAGCCAGAGTCCCCCCTTGCAAGCAGGCGTCCCAGAGCCGGAGTCCCCCCTTGCAAACAGGCTTCCCAAAGCCGGAGTCCCTCCTTGCAAGCAGACGTCCCGGAGCCGGAGTCCCTCCTTGCAAGCAGGCGTCCTAGAGCCGGAGTCCCCCCTAGCAAGCAGGCGTCCCAGAGCCGGAGTCCCCCCTTGCAAGCAGGCGTCCCAGAGCCGGAGTCCCTCCTTGCAAGCAAGCGTCCCAGAGCCGGAGTCCCCCCTTGCAAGCAGGAATCCCCCCTTGCAAGCAGGCGTCCCAGAGCCGGAGTCCCTCCTAGCAAGCAGGCGTCCCAGAGCCAGAGTCCCCCCTAGCAAGCAGGCGTCCCAGAGCCGGAGTCCCCCCTAGCAAGCAGGCGTCCCAGAGCCGGAGTCCCTCCTAGCAAGCAGGCGTCCCAGAGCCAGAGTCCCTCCTTGCAAGCAGACGTTCCAGAGCCGGACTCCCTCCTTGCAAGCAGGCGTCCCAGAGCCGGAGTCCCTCCTTGCAAGCAGGCGTCCCAGAGCCGGAGTCCCTCCTTGCAAGCAGGCGTCATAGAGCCGGAGTCCCCCCTTGCAAGCAGGCATCCCAGATCCGGAGTCCCCCCTTGCAAGCAAGCGTCCCAGAAATGGAATCCCCCCTTGCAAGCAGGCGTCCCAGAGCCGGAGTCCCTCCTAGCAAGCAGGCGTCCCAGAGCTGGAGTCCCTTTTAGCAAGCAGGCATCCCAGAGCCGGAGTCCCTCTTTGCAAGCAGGCGTCCCAGAGCCGGAGTCCCTCCTTGCAAGCAGGCGTCCCAGAGCTGGAGTCCCCCTTGCAAGCAGGAGTCCGAAAGCCGGAGTCCTCCCTTGCAAGTAGGCGTCCCAGAGCCGGAGTCCCCCCTTGCAAGCATGAGTCCCTCCTTCCAAGCAGGAGTCCCAGAGCCAGAGTCCCTCCTTGCAAGCAGGCGTCATAGAGTCGGAGTCCCCCCTTGCAAGCAGGAATCCCCCTTGCAAGCAGGCATCCCAGAGCCGGAGTCCCTCCTAGCAAGCAGGCGTCCCAGAGCCGGAGTCCCTCCTTGCAAGCAGGTGTCCCAAAGCCGGAGTCCCTCCTTGCAAGCAGGCGTCCCAGAGCCGGAGTCCCTCCTTGCAAGCAGGCGTCCCGGAGCCGGAGTCCCTCCTTGCAAGCAGGCTTTCCTGAGCAGGAGTCCCTCCTTGCAAGCAATCATCCCCGAGCCAGAGTCCCCTCTTGCAAGCAGTCCTCCCAGAGACGGAGTCCCTCCTAGCAAGCAGGCGTCCCAGAGCCGGAGTCCCCCCTTGCAAACAGGCGTCCCAGAGCCTGAGTCCCTCCTTGCAAGCAAGCGTCCCAGAGCCGGAGTCCCCCCTTGCAAACAGGCGTCCCAGAGCCTGAGTCCCTCCTTGCAAGCAAGCGTCCCAGAGCCGGAGTCCCCCTTGCAAGCAGGAGTCCCTCCTTCCAAGCAGGCGTCCCAGAGCCGGAGTCCCTCCTTGCAAGCAGGCGTCATAGAGCCGGAGTCCCCCCTTGCAAGCAGGAATCCCCCCTTGCAAGCAGGGGTCCCAGAGCCGGAGTCCCTCCTTGCAAGCAGGCGTCCCAGAGCCGGAGTCCCTCCTTGCAAGCAGGCGTCCCAGAGCCGGAGTCCCTCCTTGCAAGCAGGCGTCCCAGAGCCGGAGTCCCTCCTTGCAAGCAGGCTTCCCTGAGCAGGAGTCCCTCCTTGCAAGCAATCATCCCCGAGCAGGAGTCCCCTCTTGCAAGCAGTCCTCCCAGAGCCGGAGTCCCTCCGAGCAAGCAGGCGCCCCAGAGCTGGAGTCCCCCTTTGCAAGCAGGCGTCCCAGAGCCGGAGTCCCCCTTGCAAGCAGGCATCCCAGAGCCGGAGTCCTCCCTTGCAAGCAGTCCTCCCAGAGCCGGAGTCCCTCCGAGCAAGCAGGCGCCCCAGAGCCGGAGTCCCCTCTTGCAAGCAGTCCTCTCAGAGCCGGAGTCCCTCTTAGCAAGCAGGCGTCCCAGAGCCGGAGTCCTCCCTTGCAAGCAGGCGTCCCAGAGCCGGAGTCCCTCCTTGAGAGCAGGCATCCCAGAGCCGGAGTCCCTCCTAGCAAGCAGGCATCCCAGAGCTGGAGTTCCTCCTTGCAAGCAGGCGTCCCAGAGCCGGACTCCCTCCTTGCAAGCAGGCGTCCCAGAGCTGGAGTCCCCCCTTGCAAGCAGGAGTCCCAAAGTCGGAGTCCTCCCTTGCAAGCAGGCGTCCCAGAGCCGGAGTCCCCCCTTGCAAGCAGGCGTCCCAGAGCTGGAGTCCCCCCTTGCAAACAGGCGTCCCAAAGCTGGAGTCCCTCCTTGCAAGCAGACGTCCCAGAGCCAGAGTCCCTCCTTGCAAGCAGGCGTCCTAGAGCCGGAGTCCCCCCTAGAAAGCAAGCGTCCCAGAGTCGGAGTCCCCCCTTGCAAGCAGGCGTCATAGAGCCGGAGTCCCCCCTTGCAAGCAGGAATCCCCCCTTGCAAGCAGGCGTCCCAGAGCCGGAGTCCCTCCTAGCAAGCAGGCGTCCCAGAGCCGGAGTCCCTCCTAGCAAGCAGGCGTCCCAGAGCCGGAGTCCCTCCTAGCAAGCAGGCGTCCCAGAGCCGGAGTCCCTCCTTGCAAGCAGGCGTCCCAGAGCCGGAGTCCCTCCTTGCAAGCAGGCGTCCCAGAGCCGGAGTCCCTCCTTGCAAGCAGGCGTCCCAGAGCCGGAGTCCCTCCTTGCAAGCAGGCGTCCCAGAGCCGGAGTCCCTCCTTGCAAGCAGGCGTCCTAGAGCCGGAGTCCCCCCTAGAAAGCAAGCGTCCCAGAGTCGGAGTCCCCCCTTGCAAGCAGGCGTCATAGAGCCGGAGTCCCCCCTTGCAAGCAGGAATCCCCCCTTGCAAGCAGGCGTCCCAGAGCCGGAGTCCCTCCTAGCAAGCAGGCGTCCCAGAGCCGGAGTCCCTCCTAGCAAGCAGGCGTCCCAGAGCCGGAGTCCCTCCTAGCAAGCAGGCGTCCCAGAGCCGGAGTCCCTCCTTGCAAGCAGGCGTCCCAGAGCCGGAGTTCCTCCTTGCAAGCAGGCGTCCCAGAGCCGGAGTCCCTCCTTGCAAGCAGGCGTCCCAGAGCCGGAGTCCCTCCTTGCAAGCAGGCGTCCCAGAGCCGGAGTCCCTCATTGCAAGCAGGCTTCCCTGAGCAGGAGTCCCTCCTTGCAAGCAATCATCCCAGAGCCGGAGTCCCGCCTAGCAAGCAGGAGTCCCAGAGCCGGAGTCCCTCCTAGCAAGCAGGCGTCCCAGAGCCAGAGTCCCCCCTAGCAAGCAGGCGTCCCAGAGCCGGAGTCCCCCCTAGCAAGCAGGCGTCCCAGAGCCGGAGTCCCCCCTTGCAAACAGGCGTCCCAGAGCCAGACTCCCCCCTTGCAAACAGGAGTCCCTCCTTCCAAGCAGGCATCCCAGAGCCGGAGTCCCTCCTTGCAAGAGGGCGTCATAGAGCCGGAGTCCCTCCTTGCAAGCAGGCGTCCCAGAGCCGGAGTCCCTCCTTGCAAGCAGGCATCCCAGAGCCGGAGTCCCCCCTTGCAAGCAGGCGTCCCAGAGCCGGAGTCCCCCCTTGCAAGCAGGCGTCCCAGAGCCGGAGTCCCCCCTTGCAAGCAGGCGTCCCAGAGCCGGAGTCCCCCCTTGCAAGCAGGAGTCCCAAAGCCGGAGTCCTCCCTTGCAAGCAGGCGTCCCAGAGCCGGAGTCCCTCCTTGCAAGCAAGCGTCCCAGAGCCGGAGTCCCCCCTTGCAAGCAGGAGTCCCTCCTTCCAAGCAGGTGTCCCAGAGCCGGAGTCCCTCCTTGCAAGCAGGCGTCATAGAGCCGGAGTCCCCCCTTGCAAGCAGGAATCCCCCCTTGCAAGCAGGCGTCCCAGAGCCGGAGTCCCTCCTAGCAAGCAGGCGTCCCAGAGCCGGAGTCCCTCCTTGCAAGCAGGCGTTCCAGAGCCGGAGTCCCCCCTTGCAAGCAGGCATCCCAGATCCGGAGTCCCCCTTGCAAGCAAGCGTCCCAGAGCTGGAATCCCCCCTTGCAAGCAGGCGTCCCAGAGCCGGAGTCCCTCCTAGCAAGCAGGCGTCCCAGAGCTGGAGTCCCTTTTAGCAAGCAGGCATTCCAGAGCCAGAGTCCCTCCTTGCAAGCAGGCGTCCCAGAGCCGGAGTCCCTCCTTGCAAGCAGGCGTCCCAGAGCCGGAGTCCCCCCTTGCAAACAGGCGTCCCAAAGCCGGAGTCCCTCCTTGCAAGCAGACGTCCCAGAGCCGGAGTCCCTCCTTGCAAGCAAGCGTCCTAGAGCCGGAGTCCCCCCTAGCAAGTAGGCGTCCCAGAGCCGGAGTCCCCCCTTGCAAGCAGGCGTCCCAGAGCCGGAGTCCCTCCTTGCAAGCAAGCGTCCCAGAGCCGGAGTCCCCCCTTGCAAGCAGGAGTCCCTCCTTCCAAGCAGGTGTCCCAGAGCCGGAGTCCCTCCTTGCAAGCAGGCGTCATAGAGCCGGAGTCCCCCCTTGCAAGCAGGAATCCCCCCTTGCAAGCAGGCGTCCCAGAGCCGGAGTCCCTCCTAGCAAGCAGGCGTCCCAGAGCCGGAGTCCCTCCTTGCAAGCAGGCGTTCCAGAGCCGGAGTCCCCCCTTGCAAGCAGGCATCCCAGATCCGGAGTCCCCCTTGCAAGCAAGCGTCCCAGAGCCGGAATCCCCCCTTGCAAGCAGGCGTCCCAGAGCCGGAGTCCCTCCTAGCAAGCAGGCGTCCCAGAGCTGGAGTCCCTTTTAGCAAGCAGGCATCCCAGAGCCAGAGTCCCTCTTTGCAAGCAGGCGTCCCAGAGCCGGAGTCCCTCCTAGCAAGCAGGCATCCCAGAGCCGGAGTCCCTCCTTGCAAGCAGGCGTCATAGAGCCGGAGTCCCTCCCTGCAAGCAGGCGTCCCAGAGCCGGAGTCCCTCCTTGCAAGCAGGCATCCCAGAGCCGGAGTCCCCCCTTGCAAGCAGGCATCCCAGAGCCGGAGTCCTCCCTTGCAAGCAGGCGTCCCAGAGCCGGAGTCCCCCCTTGCAAGCAGGCGTCCCAGAGCCGGAGTCCCCCCTTGCAAACAGGCGTCCCAAAGCCGGAGTCCCTCCTTGCAAGCAGAAGTCCCAGAGCCGGAGTCCCTCCTTGCAAGCAGGCGTCCTAGAGCCGGAGTCCCCCCTAGCAAGCAGGCGTCCCAGAGCCAGAGTCCCCCCTTCCAAGCAGGCGTCCCAGAGCCGGAGTCCCTCCTTGCAAGCAAGCGTCCCAGAGCCGGAGTCCCCCCCTTGCAAGCAGGAGTCCCTCCTTCCAAGCAGGTGTCCCAGAGCCGGAGTCCCTCCTTGCAAGCAGGCGTCATAGAGCCGGAGTCCCCCCTTGCAAGCAGGAATCCCCCCTTGCAAGCAGGCGTCCCAGAGCCGGAGTCCCTCCTAGCAAGCAGGCGTCCCAGAGCCGGAGTCCCTCCTTGCAAGCAGGCGTTCCAGAGCCGGAGTCCCCCCTTGCAAGCAGGCATCCCAGATCCGGAGTCCCCCTTGCAAGCAAGCGTCCCAGAGCCGGAACCCCCCCTTGCAAGCAGGCGTCCCAGAGCCGGAGTCCCTCCTAGCAAGCAGGCGTCCCAGAGCTGGAGTCCCTTTTAGCAAGCAGGCATTCCAGAGCCAGAGTCCCTCCTTGCAAGCAGGCGTCCCAGAGCCGGAGTCCCTCCTTGCAAGCAGGCGTCCCAGAGCTGGAGTCCCCCCTTGCAAGCAGGAGTCCCAAAGCCGGAGTCCTCCCTTGCAAGCAGGCGTCCCAGAGCCGGAGTCCCCCCTTGCAAGCAGGAGTCCCTCCTTCCAAGCAGGAGTCCCAGAGCCGGAGTCCCTCCTTGCAAGCAGATGTCATAGAGCCGGAGTCCTCCCTTGCAAGCAGGAATCCCCCCTTGCAAGCAGGCATCCCAGAGCCGGAGTCCCTCCTAGCAAGCAGGCGTCCCAGAGCCGGAGTCCCTCCTAGCAAGCAGGCATCCCAGAGCCGGAGTCCCTCCTAGCAAGCAGGCGTCCCAGAGCCGGAGTCCCTCCTTGCAAGCAGGCATTCCAGAGCCGGAGTCCCTCCTTGCAAGCAGGCATCCCAGAGCCGGAGTCCCTCCTTGCAAGCAGGCTTTCCTGAGCAGGAGTCCCTCCTTGCAAGCAATCATCCCCGAGCCGGAGTCCCCTCTTGCAAGCAGTCCTCCCAGAGCCGGAGTCCCTCCTAGCAAGCAGGCGTCCCAGAGCCGGAGTCCCTCCTAGCAAGCAGGCGTCCCAGAGCCGGAGTCCCCCCTTGCAAGCAGGCATCCCAGATCCGGAGTCCCCCTTGCAAGCAAGCAAGCGTCCCAGAGCCGGAATCCCCCCTTGCAAGCAGGCGTCCCAGAGCCGGAGTCCCTCCTAGCAAGCAGGCGTCCCAGAGCTGGAGTCCCTTTTAGCAAGCAGGCATCCCAGAGCCAGAGTCCCTCTTTGCAAGCAGGCGTCCCAGAGCCGGAGTCCCTCCTTGCAAGCAGGAGTCCCAAAGCCGGAGTCCTCCCTTGCAAGCAGGTGTCCCAGAGCCGGAGTCCCTCCTTCCAAGCAGGAGTCCCAGAGCCGGAGTCCCTCCTTGCAAGCAGGCGTCATAGAGCCGGAGTCCCCCCTTGCAAGCAGGAATCCCCCCTTGCAAGCAGGCATCCCAGAGCCGGAGTCCCTCCTAGCAAGCAGGTGTCCCAGAGCCGGAGTCCCTCCTAGCAAGCAGGCGTCCCAGAGCCGGAGTCCCTCCTAGCAAGCAGGCGTCCCAGAGCCGGAGTCCCTCCTAGCAAGCAGGCGTCCCAGAGCCGGAGTCCCTCCTTGCAAGCAGGCATTTCAGAGCCGGAGTCCCTCCTTGCAAGCAGGCATCCCAGAGCCGGAGTCCCTCCTTGCAAGCAGGCTTTCCTGAGCAGGAGTCCCTCCTTGCAAGCAATCATCCCCGAGCCGGAGTCCCCTCTTGCAAGCAGGCGTCCCAGAGCCGGAGTCCCTCCTAGCAAGCAGGCGTCCCAGAGCCGGAGTCCCCCCTAGCAAGCAGGCGTCCCAGAGCCGGAGTCCCCCCTTGCAAGCAGGAGTCCCTCCTTGCAAGCAGGCGTCCCAGAGCCGGAGTCCCTCCTAGCAAGCAGGTGTCCCAGAGCCGGAGTCCCTCCTAGGAAGCAGGCGTCCCAGAGCCGGAGTCCCTCCTTGCAAGCAGGCGTTCCAGAGCCGGAGTCCCTCCTTGCAAGCAGGCGTCCCAGAGCCGGAGTCCCTCCTTGCAAGCAGGCTTCCCTGAGCAGAAGTCCCTCCTTGCAAGCAATCATCCCCGAGCCAGAGTCCCCTCTTGCAAGCAGTCCTCCCAGAGCCGGAGTCCCTCCTAGCAAGCAGGCGTCCCAGAGCCGGAGTCCCTCCTAGCAAGCAGGCGTCCCAGAGCCGGAGTCCCTCCTAGCAAGCAGGCGTCCCAGAGCGGGAGTCCCTCCCAGCAAGCAGGCGTCCCAGAGCCGGAGTCCCCCCTAGCAAGCAGGCGTCCCAGAGCCGGAGTCCCCCCTAGCAAGCAGGCGTCCCAGAGCCGGAGTCCCCCTTGCAAACAGGCGTCCCAGAGCCGGAGTCCTTCCTTGCAAGCAAGCGTCCCAGAGCCGGAGTCTCCCCTTGCAAGCAGGAGTCCCTCCTTCCAAGCAGGCGTCCCAGAGCCGGAGTCCCTCCTTGCAAGCAGGCGTCCCAGAGCCGGAGTCCCTCCTTGCAAGCGGCGTCATAGAGCCGGAGTCCCCCCTTGCAAGCAGGAATCCCCCCTTGCAAGCAGGCATCCCAGAGCCGGAGGGTCTCCTTGCAAGCAGGCGTCCCAGAGCCGGAGTCCCTCCTTGCAAGCAGGCTTTCCTGAGCAGGAGTCCCTCCTTGCAAGCAATCATCCCCGAGCCAGAGTCCCCTCTTGCAAGCAGTCCTCCCAGAGCCGGAGTCCCTCTTAGCAAGCAGGCGTCCCAGAGCCGGAGTCCCTCCCAGCAAGCAGGCGTCCCAGTGCCAGAGTCCCCCCTAGCAAGCAGGCATCCCAGAGCCGGAGTCCCCCCTTGCAAACAGGCGTCCCAGAGCCGGAGTCCCTCCTTGCAAGCAAGCGTCCCAGAGCCGGAGTCCCTCCTTGCAAGCAGGCTTTCCTGAGCAGGAGTCCCTCCTTGCAAGCAATCATCCCCGAGCCGGAGTCCCCTCTTGCAAGCAGTCCTCCCAGAGCCGGAGTCCCTCCTAGCAAGCAGGCGTCCCAGAGCCGGAGTCCCTCCTAGCAAGCAGGCGTCCCAGAGCCGGAGTCCCCCCTTGCAAGCAGGAATCCCCCCTTGCAAGCAGACGTCCCAGAGCCGGAGTCCCTCCTTGCAAGCAGGCTTTACTGAGCAGGAGTCCCTCCTTGCAAGCAATCATCCCCGAGCCGGAGTCCCCTCTTGCAAGCAGTCCTCCCAGAGCCGGAGTCCCTCTTAGCAAGCAGGCGTCCCAGAGCCGGAGTCCCTCCCAGCAAGCAGGCGTCCCAGAGCCGGAGTCCCCCCTAGCAAGCAGGCGTCCCAGAGCCGGAGTCCCTCCTTGCAAGCAAGCGTCCCAGAGCCGGAGTCCCCCCTTACAAGCACGAGTCCCTCCTTGCAAGCAGGCGTCCCAGAGCCGAAGTCCCTCCTAGCAAGCAGGTGTCCCAGAGCCGGAGTCCCTCCTAGCAAGCAAGCGTCCCAGAGCCGGAGTCCCTCCTTGCAAGCAGGAGTCCCTCCTTGCAAGCAGGCGTCCCAGAGCCGGAGTCCCTCCTAGCAAGCAGGTGTCCCAGAGCCGGAGTCCCTCCTAGCAAGCAGGCGTCCCAGAGCCGGAGTCCCTCCTTGTAAGCAGGCGTTCCAGAGCCGGAGTCCCTCCTTGCAAGCAGGCGTCCCAGAGCCGGAGTCCCTCCTTGCAAGCAGGCTTCCCTGAGCAGGAGTCCCTCCTTGCAAGCAATCATCCCCGAGCCAGAGTCCCCTCTTGCAAGCAGTCCTCCCAGAGCCAGAGTCCCTCCTAGCAAGCAGGCGTCCCAGAGCCGGAGTCCCTCCTAGCAAGCAGGTGTCCCAGAGCGGGAGTCCCTCCCAGCAAGCAGGCGTCCCAGAGCCGGAGTCCCCCCTAGCAAGCAGGCGTCCCAGAGCCGGAGTCCCCCCTAGCAAGCAGGCGTCCCAGAGCCGGAGTCCCCCTTGCAAACAGGCGTCCCAGAGCCGGAGTCCTTCCTTGCAAGCAAGCGTCCCAGAGCCGGAGTCTCCCCTTGCAAGCAGGAGTCCCTCCTTCCAAGCAGGCGTCCCAGAGCCGGAGTCCCTCCTTGCAAGCAGGCGTCCCAGAGCCGAAGTCCCTCCTAGCAAGCAGGTGTCCCAGAGCCGGAGTCCCTCCTAGCAAGCAAGCGTCCCAGAGCCGGAGTCCCCCCTTGCAAGCAGGAGTCCCTCCTTGCAAGCAGGCGTCCCAGAGCCGGAGTCCCTCCTAGCAAGCAGGTGTCCCAGAGCCGGAGTCCCTCCTAGCAAGCAGGCGTCCCAGAGCCGGAGTCCCTCCTTGTAAGCAGGCGTTCCAGAGCCGGAGTCCCTCCTTGCAAGCAGGCGTCCCAGAGCCGGAGTCCCTCCTTGCAAGCAGGCTTCCCTGAGCAGGAGTCCCTCCTTGCAAGCGGGCGTCATAGAGCCGGAGTCCCCCCTTGCAAGCAGGAATCCCCCTTGCAAGCAGGCGTCCCAGAGCCGGAGTCCCCCCTTGCAAGCAGGAGTCCCTCCTTGCAAGCAGGCGTCCCAGAGCCGGAGTCCCTCCTAGCAAGCAGGTGTCCCAGAGCCGGAGTCCCTCCTAGCAAACAGGCGTCCCAAAGCTGGAGTCCCTCCTTGCAAGCAGACGTCCCAGAGCCAGAGTCGCTCCTTGCAAGCAGGCGTCCTAGAGCCGGAGTCCCCCCTAGTAAGCAGGCGTCCCAGAGCCAGAGTCCTCCCTTGCAAACAGGCGTCATAGAGCTGGAGTCCCTCTTTGCAAGCAGGCGTCCCAGAGCCGGAGTCCCTCCTTGAGAGCAGGCGTCCCAGAGCCGGAGTCCCTCCTTGCGAGCAGGCATCCCAGAGCCGGAGTCCCTCCTTGCAAGCGGGCGTCATAGAGCCGGAGTCCCCCCTTGCAAGCAGGAATCCCCCCTTGCAAGCAGGCGTCCCAGAGCCGGAGTCCCTCCTAGCAAGCAGGCGTCCCAGAGCCGGAGTCCCTCCTAGCAAGCAGGCGTCCCAGAGCCCGAGTCCCTCCTTGCAAGCAGGTGTTCCAGAGCCGGAGTCCCTCCTTGCAAGCAGGTGTTCCAGAGCCGGAGTCCCTCCTTGCAAGCAGGCGTCCCAGAGCCGGAGTCCCTCCTTGCAAGCGGGCGTTCCAGAGCCGAAGTCCCTCCTTGCAAGCAGGCGTCCCAGAGCTGGAGTCCCCCCTTGCAAGCAGGAGTCCCAAAGCCGGAGTCCTCCCTTGCAAGCAGGCGTCCCAGAGCCGGAGTCCTCCCTTGCAAGCAGGCGTCCCAGAGCCGGAGTCCCCCCTTGCAAGCAGACGTCCCAGAGCCAGAGTCCCTCCTTGCAAGCAGGCGTCCCAGAGCCGGAGTCCTCCCTTGCAAGCAGGCGTCCCAAAGCTGGAGTCCCTCCTTGCAAGCAGACGTCCCAGAGCCAGAGTCCCTCCTTGCAAGCAGGCGTCCTAGAGCCGGAGTCCCCCCTAGTAAGCAGGCGTCCCAGAGCCGGAGTCCTACCTTGCAAACAGGCGTCCCAGAGCCGGAGTCCCTCCTTGCAAGCAGGCTTCCCTGAGCAGGAGTCCCTCCTTGCAAGCAATCATCCCCAAGCCGGAGTCCCCTCTTGCAAGCAGTCCTCCCAGAGCCGGAGTCCCGCCTAGCAAGCAGGCGTTCCAGAGCCGGAGTCCCTCCTAGCAAGCAGGCGTCCCAGAGCCAGAGTCCCCCCTAGCAAGCAGGCGTCCCAGAGCCGGAGTCCCCCCTTGCAAGCAGGAGTCCCTCCTTCCAAGCAGGCTTCCCAGAGCCAGAGTCCCTCCTTGCAAGCAGGCGTCATAGAGCCGGAGTCCCTCCTTGCAAGCAGGCGTCCCAGAGCCGGAGTCCCTCCTTGAGAGCAGGCGTCCCAGAGCCGGAGTCCCTCCTTGATAGCAGGCGTCCCAGAGCCGGAGTCCCTCCTTGAGAGCAGGCGTCCCAGAGCCGGAGTCCCTCCTTGAGAGCAGGCGTCCCAGAGCCGGAGTCCCTCCTTGAGAGCAGGCGTCCCAGAGCCGGAGTCCCTCCTTGCGAGCAAGCGTCCCAGAGCCGGAGTCCCCCCTTGCAAGCAGGAGTCCCTCCTTCCAAGCAGGCTTCCCAGAGCCAGAGTCCCTCCTTGCAAGCAGGCGTCCCAGAGCTGGAGTCCCTCCTTGCAAGCAGGCGTCCCAGAGCTGGAGTCCCTCCTTGCAAGCAGGCGTCCCAGAGCCGGAGTCCCTCCTTGCAAGCAGGCGTCCCAGAGCCGGAGTCCCTCCTTGCAAGCAGGCGTCCCAGAGCCGGAGTCCCTCCTTGCAAGCAGGCGTCCCAGAGCCGGAGTCCCTCCTTGCAAGCAGGCGTCCCAGAGCCGGAGTCCCTCCTTGCAAGCAGGCGTCCCAGAGCCGGAGTCCCCCCTTGCAAGCAGGCGTCCCAGAGCCGGAGTCCCTCCTTGCAAGCAGGCGTCCCAGATCCGGAGTCCCCCCTTGCAAGCAGGCATCCCAGATCCGGAGTCCCCCCTTGCAAGCAAGCGTCCCAGAGCCGGAATCCCCCCTTGCAAGCAGGCGTCCCAGAGCCGGAGTCCCTCCTAGCAAGCAGGCGTCCCAGATCCGGAGTCCCCCCTTGCAAGCAAGCGTCCCAGAGCCGGAATCCCCCCTTGCAAGCAGGCGTCCCAGAGCCGGAGTCCCTCCTAGCAAGCAGGTGTCCCAGAACTGGAGTCCCTTTTAGCAAGCAGGCATCCCAGAGCCTGAGTCCCTCTTTGCAAGCAGGCGTCCCAGAGCCGGAGTCCCTCCTAGCAAGCAGGCGTCCCAGAGCCGGAGTCCCCCCTAGCAAGCAGGCGTCCCAGAGCCGGAGTCCCCCCTTGCAAACAGGCGTCCCAGAGCCGGAGTCCCTCCTTGCAAGCAAGTGTCCCAGAGCCGGAGTCCCCCCTTGCAAGCAGGAGTCCCTCCTTCCAAGCAGGCTTCCCAGAGCCAGAGTCCCTCCTTGCAAGCAGGCGTCATAGAGCCGGAGTCCCTCCTTGCAAGCAGGCGTCATAGAGCCGGAGTCCCTCCTTGCGAGCAGGCGTCCCAGAGCCGGAGTCCCTCCTTGCGAGCAGGCGTCCCAGAGCCGGAGTCCCTCCTTGAGAGCAGGCGTCCCAGAGCCGGAGTCCCTCCTTGAGAGCAGGCGTCCCAGAGCCGGAGTCCCTCCTTGCGAGCAGGCATCCCAGAGCCGGAGTCCCTCCTTGCAAGCGGGCGTCATAGAGCCGGAGTCCCCCCTTGCAAGCAGGAATCCCCCCTTGCAAGCAGGCGTCCCAGAGCCGGAGTCCCTCCTAGCAAGCAGGCGTCCCAGAGCCGGAGTCCCTCCTAGCAAGCAGGCGTCCCAGAGCCGAAGTCCCTCCTTGCAAGCAGGTGTTCCAGAGCCGGAGTCCCTCCTTGCAAGCAGGCGTCCCAGAGCTGGAGTCCCTCCTTGCAAGTAGGCGTCCCAGAGCCGGAGTCCCTCCTTGCAAGCAGGCGTCCCAGAGCCGGAGTCCCTCCTTGCAAGCAGGCGTCCCAGAGCCGGAGTCCCTCCTTGCAAGCAGGCGTCCCAGAGCCGGAGTCCCCCCTTGCAAGCAGGCGTCCCAGAGCCGGAGTCCCTCCTTGCAAGCAGGCATCCCAGATCCGGAGTCCCCCCTTGCAAGCAAGCGTCCCAGAGCCGGAATCCCCCCTTGCAAGCAGGCGTCCCAGAGCCGGAGTCCCTCCTAGCAAGCAGGCGTCCCAGATCCGGAGTCCCCCCTTGCAAGCAAGCGTCCCAGAGCAGGAATCCCCCCTTGCAAGCAGGCGTCCCAGAGCCGGAGTCCCTCCTAGCAAGCAGGCGTCCCAGAGCTGGAGTCCCTTTTAGCAAGCAGGCATCCCAGAGCCGGAGTCCCTCTTTGCAAGCAGGCGTCCCAGAGCCGGAGTCCCTCCTAGCAAGCAGGCGTCCCAGAGCCGGAGTCCCTCCTAGCAAGCAGGCGTCCCAGAGCCGGAGTCCCTCCTTGCAAGCAGGCGTCCCAGAGCCGGAGTCCCTCCTTGCAAGCAGGCGTCCCAGAGCCGGAGTCCCCCCTTGCAAGCAGGCATCCCAGATCCGGAGTCCCCCCTTGCAAGCAAGCGTCCCAGAGCCGGAATCCCCCCTTGCAAGCAGGCGTCCCAGAGCTGGAGTCCCTCCTTGCAAGCAGGCGTCCCAGAGCCGGAGTCCCCCCTTGCAAGCAGGCATCCCAGATCCGGAGTCCCCCCTTGCAAGCAAGCGTCCCAGAGCCGGAATCCCCCCTTGCAAGCAGGCGTCCCAGAGCCGGAGTCCCTCCTAGCAAGCAGGCGTCCCAGAGCTGGAGTCCCTTTTAGCAAGCACGCATCCCAGAGCCGGAGTCCCTCTTTGCAAGCAGGCGTCCCAGAGCCAGAGTCCCTCCTAGCAAGCAGGCGTCCCAGAGCCGGAGTCCCTCCTAGCAAGCAGGCTTCCCTGAGCAGGAGTCCCTCCTTGCAAGCAATCATCCCCGAGCAGGAGTCCCCTCTTGCAAGCAGTCCTCCCAGAGCCGGAGTCCCTCTTAGCAAGCAGGCGTCCCAGAGCCGGAGTCCCTCTTAGCAAGCAGGCGTCCCAGAGCCGGAGTCCCCCTTTGCAAGCAGGCGTCCCAGAGCCGGAGTCCCCCTTGCAAGCAGGCATCCCAGAGCCGGAGTCCTCCCTTGCAAGCAGGCGTCCCAGAGCCGGGGTCCCTCCTTGAGAGCAGGCATCCCAGAGCCGGAGTCCCTCCTAGCAAGCAGGCATCCCAGAGCTGGAGTCCCCCCTTGCAAGCAGGAGTCCCAAAGCCGGAGTCCTCCCTTGCAAGCAGGCGTCCCAGAGCCGGAGTCCCCCCTTGCAAGCAGGCGTCCCAGAGCTGGAGTCCCCCCTTGCAAGCAGGCGTCCCAGAGCCGGAGTCCCCCCTTGCAAACAGGCGTCCCAAAGCTGGAGACCCTCCTTGCAAGCAGACGTCCCAGAGCCAGAGTCCCTCCTTGCAAGCAGGCGTCCTAGAGCCGGAGTCCCCCCTAGCAAGCAGGCGTCCCAGAGCCGGAGTCCCCCCTTGCAAACAGGTGTCCTAGAGCCGGAGTCCCCTCTTGCAAGCAGTCCTCCCAGAGCCAGAGTCCCCCCTTGCAAGCAGGCATCCCAGAGCCGGAGTCCCCCTTTGCAAGCAGGCGTCCCAGAGCCTGAGTCCCTCCTTGCAAGCAGGCGTCCCAGAGCCTGAGTCCCTCCTTGCAAGCAGGCGTCCCAGAGCCGGAGTCCCTCCTTGCAAGCAGGCGTCCCAGAGCCGGAGTCCCTCCTCGCAAGCAGGCGTCCCAGAGCCGGAGTCCCTCCTTGCAAGCAGGCGTCCCAGAGCCGGAGTCCCTCCTTGCAAGCAGGCATCCCAGAGCCGGAGTCCCCCCTTGCAAGCAGGCATCCCAGATCCGGAGTCCCCCCTTGCAAGCAAGCGTCCCAGAGCCGGAATCCCCCCTTGCAAGCAGGCATCCCAGAGCCGGAGTCCCTCCTAGCAAGCAGGCGTCCCAGAGCTGGAGTCCCTTTTAGCAAGCAGGCATCCCAGAGCCGGAGTCCCTCTTTGCAAGCAGGCGTCCCAGAGCCGGAGTCCCTCCTTGCAAGCAGGCGTCTTAGAGCTGGAGTCCCCCCTTGCAAACAGGCGTCCCAGAGCCGGAGTCCCTCCTTGCAAGCAGGCGTCATAGAGCCGGAGTCCCCCCTTGCAAGCAGGAATCCCCCCTTGCAAGCAGGCGTCCCAGAGCCGGAGTCCCTCCTAGCAAGCAGGCGTCCCAGAGCCGGAGTCCCTCCTAGCAAGCAGGCGTCCCAGAGCTGGAGTCCCTCCTAGCAAGCAGGCGTCCCAGAGCCGGAGTCCCTCCTAGCAAGCAGGCGTCCCAGAGCCGGAGTCCCTCCTTGCAAGCAGGCGTTCCAGAGCCGGAGTCCCTCCTTGCAAGCAGGCGTCCCAGAGCCGGAGTCCCTCCTTGCAAGCAGGCTTCCCTGAGCAGGAGTCCCTCCTTGCAAGCAATCATCCCCCAGCCGGAGTCCCCTCTTGCAAGCAGTCCTCCCAGAGCCGGAGTCCCGCCTAGCAAGCAGGCGTCCCAGAGCCAGAGTCCCCCCTAGCAAGCAGGCGTCCCAGAGCCGGATTCCCCCTTAGCAAGCAGGCGTCCCAGATCCGGAGTCCCCCCTTGCAAGCAGGCGTCCCAGATCCGGAGTCCCCCCTTGCAAGCAGGCGTCCCAGAGCCGGAGTCCCTCCTTGAGAGCAGGCATCCCAGAGCCGGAGTCCCTCCTTGAGAGCAGGCATCCCAGAGCCGGAGTCCCTCCTTGCAAGCAGGCGTCCCAGAGCCGGAGTCCCTCCTTGCAAGCAGGCGTCCCAGAGCCGGAGTCCCTCCTTGCAAGCAGGGGTCCCAGAGCTGGAGTCCCCCCTTGCAAGCAGGAGTCCCAGAGCTGGAGTCCCCCCTTGCAAGCAGGAGTCCCAAAGCCGGAGTCCTCCCTTGCAAGCAGGCGTCCCAGAGCCGGAGTCCTCCCTTGCAAGCAGGCGTCCCAGAGCCGGAGTCCCCCCTTGCAAACAGGCGTCCCAAAGCCGGAGTCCCTCCTTGCAAGCAGACGTCCCAGAGCCAGAGTCCCTCCTTGCAAGCAGACGTCCCAGAGCCAGAGTCCCTCCTTGCAAGCAGGCGTCCTAGAGCCGGAGTCCCCCCTAGCAAGCAGGCATCCCAGAGCCAGAGTCCCTCCTTGCAAGCAGGCGTCCCAGAGCCGGAGTCCCTCCTTGAGAGCAGGCGTCCCAGAGCCGGAGTCCCTCCTTGAGAGCAGGCGTCCCAGAGCCGGAGTCCCTCCTTGAGAGCAGGCGTCCCAGAGCCGGAGTCCCTCCTTGAGAGCAGGCGTCCCAGAGCCGGAGTCCCTCCTTGCGAGCAGGCATCCCAGAGCAAGCAGGCGTCCCAGAGCCGGAGTCCCTCCTAGCAAGCAGGCGTCCCAGAGCCGGAGTCCCTCCTAGCAAGCAGGCATCCCAGAGCCGGAGTCCCTCCTTGCAAGCAGGCTTCCCTGAGCAGGAGTCCCTCCTTGCAAGCAATCATCCCCGAGCAGGAGTCCCCACTTGCAAGCAGTCCTCCCAGAGCCGGAGTCCCTCCGAGCAAGCAGGCGTCCAAGAGCCGGAGTCCCTCTTAGCAAGCAGGCGCCCCAGAGCCGGAGTCCCCCTTTGCAAGCAGGCGTCCCAGAGCCGGAGTCCCCCTTGCAAGCAGGCATCCCAGAGCCGGAGTCCTCCCTTGCAAGCAGGCGTCCCAGAGCCGGAGTCCCTCCTTGAGAGCAGGCATCCCAGAGCCGGAGTCCTCCCTTGCAAGCAGGCGTCCCAGAGCCGGAGTCCCTCCTTGAGAGCAGGCATCCCAGAGCCGGAGTCCCTCCTAGCAAGCAGGCATCCCAGAGCCGGAGTCCCTCCTTGCAAGCAGGCGTCCCAGAGCTGGAGTCCCCCCTTGCAAGCAGGAGTCCCAAAGCCGGAGTCCTCCCTTGCAAGCAGGCGTCCCAGAGCCGGAGTCCCCCTTGCAAGCAGGCGTCCCAGAGCCGGAGTCCCCCTTGCAAACAGGCGTCCCAAAGCTGGAGACCCTCCTTGCAAGCAGACGTCCCAGAGCCAGAGTCCCTCCTTGCAAGCAGGCGTCCTAGAGCCGGAGTCCCCCCTAGCAAGCAGGCGTCCCAGAGCCGGAGTCCCCCCTTGCAAACAGGCGTCCCGGAGTCCCTCCTTGCAAGCAGGCGTCCCAGAGCCGGAATCCCCCCTTGCAAGCAGGCATCCCAGAGCCGGAGTCCCTCCTAGCAAGCAGGCTTCCCTGAGCAGGAGTCCCTCCTTGCAAGCAGGCGTCCCAGAGCCGGAGTCCCTCCTTGAGAGCAGGCGTCCCAGAGCCGGAGTCCCTCCTTGAGAGCAGGCGTCCCAGAGCCGGAGTCCCTCCTTGAGAGCAGGCGTCCCAGAGCCGGAGTCCCTCCTTGCAAGCAGGCGTCATAGAGCCGGAGTCCCCCCTTGCAAGCAGGAATCCCCCCTTGCAAGCAGGCGTCCCAGAGCCGGAGTCCCTCCTAGCAAGCAGGCTTCCCTGAGCAGGAGTCCCTCCTTGCAAGCAGGCGTCCCAGAGCCGGAGTCCCTCCTTGAGAGCAGGCGTCCCAGAGCCGGAGTCCCTCCTTGAGAGCAGGCGTCCCAGAGCCGGAGTCCCTCCTTGAGAGCAGGCATCCCAGAGCCGGAGTCCCTCCTTGCAAGCGGGCGTCATAGAGCCGGAGTCCCCCCTTGCAAGCAGGAATCCCCCCTTGCAAGCAGGCGTCCCAGAGCCGGAGTCCCTCCTAGCAAGCAGGCGTCCCAGAGCCGGAGTCCCTCCTTGCAAGCAGGCGTTCCAGAGCCGGAGTCCCTCCTTGCAAGCAGGCGTCCCAGAGCCGGAGTCCCTCCTTGCAAGCAGGCTTCCCTGAGCAGGAGTCCCTCCTTGCAAGCAATCATCCCCAAGCCGGAGTCCCCTCTTGCAAGCAGTCCTCCCAGAGCCGGAGTCCTGCCTAGCAAGAAGGCGTCCCAGAGCCGGAGTCCCTCCTAGCAAGCAGGCGTCCCAGAGCCAGAGTCCCCCCTAGCAAGCAGGCGTCCCAGAGCCGGAGTCCCTCCTTGCAAACAGGCGTCCCAGAGCCGGAGTCCCTCCTTGCAAACAGGCGTCCCAGAGCCGGAGTCCCCCCTTGCAAGCAGGAGTCCCTCCTTCCAAGCAGGCATCCCAGAGCCGGAGTCCCTCCTTGAGAGCAGGCGTCCCAGAGCCGGAGTCCCTCCTTGAGAGCAGGCGTCCCAGAGCCGGAGTCCCTCCTTGAGAGCAGGCGTCCCAGAGCCGGAATCCCCCCTTGCAAGCAGGCGTCCCAGAGCCGGAGTCCCTCCTAGCAAGCAGGCGTCCCAGAGCCGGAGTCCCTCCTAGCAAGCAGGCGTCCCAGAGCCGGAGTCCCTCCTTGCAAGCAGGTGTTCCAGAGCCGGAGTCCCTCCTTGCAAGCAGGCGTCCCAGAGCCGGAGTCCCTTCTTGCAAGCAGGCGTCCCAGAGCCGGAGTCCCTCCTTGCAAGCAGGCGTCCCAGAGCCGGAGTCCCTCCTTGCAAGCAGGCGTCCCAGAGCCGGAGTCCCTCCTTGCAAGCAGGCGTCCCAGAGCCGGAGTCCCTCCTTGCAAGCAGGCGTCCCAGAGCCAGAGTCCCTCCTTGCAAGCAGGCATCCCAGAGCCGGAGTCCCCCCTTGCAAGCAGGCATCCCAGATCCGGAGTCCCCCCTTGCAAGCAAGCGTCCCAGAGCCGGAATCCCCCCTTGCAAGCAGGCATCCCAGAGCCGGAGTCCCTCCTAGCAAGCAGGCGTCCCAGAGCTGGAGTCCCTTTTAGCAAGCAGGCATCCCAGAGCCGGAGTCCCTCTTTGCAAGCAGGCGTCCCAGAGCCGGAGTCCCTCCTTGCAAGCAGGCGTCTTAGAGCTGGAGTCCTCCCTTGCAAGCAGGCGTCCCAGAGCCGGAGTCCCTCCTTGCAAGCAGGCGTCCCAGAGCCGGAGTCCCTCCTTGCAAGCAGGCTTCCCTGAGCAGGAGTCCCTCCTTGCAAGCAATCATCTCCAGGCCGGAGTCCCCTCTTGCAAGCAGTCCTCCCAAAGCCGGAGTCCCGCCTAGCAAGCAGGCGTCCCAGAGCTGGAGTCCCTCCTAGCAAGCAGGCGTCCCAGAGCCGGAGTCCCTCCTTGCAAGCAGGCTTCCCTGAGCAGGAGTCCCTCCTTGCAAGCAATCATCCCCAAGCCGGAGTCCCCTCTTGCAAGCAGTCCTCCCAGAGCCGGAGTCCCGCCTAGCAAGCAGGCGTCCCAGAGCCAGAGTCCCTCCTAGCAAGCAGGCGTCCCAGAGCCAGAGTCCCTCCTAGCAAGCAGGCGTCCCAGAGCCAGAGTCCCTCCTAGCAAGCAGGCGTCCCAGAGCCAGAGTCCCTCCTAGCAAGCAGGCGTCCCAGAGCCAGAGTCCCCCCTAGCAAGCAGGCGTCCCAGAGCCGGAGTCCCCCCTTGCAAACAGGCGTCCCAGAGCCGGAGTCCCCCCCTTGCAAGCAGGAGTCCCTCCTTCCAAGCAGGCATCCCAGAGCCGGAGTCCCTCCTTGCAAGCAGGCGTCATAGAGCCGGAGTCCCTCCTTGCAAGCAGGCGTCATAGAGCCGGAGTCCCTCCTTGCAAGCAGGCGTCCCAGAGCCGGAGTCCCTCCTTGCAAGCAGGCGTCCCAGAGCCGGAGTCCCTCCTTGCAAGCAGGCGTCCCAGAGCCGGAGTCCCTCCTTGCAAGCAGGCGTCCCAGAGCCAGAGTCCCTCCTAGCAAGCAGGCGTCCCAGAGCCAGAGTCCCTCCTAGCAAGCAGGCGTCCCAGAGCCAGAGTCCCTCCTAGCAAGCAGGCGTCCCAGAGCCAGAGTCCCCCCTAGCAAGCAGGCGTCCCAGAGCCGGAGTCCCCCCCTTGCAAGCAGGAGTCCCTCCTTCCAAGCAGGCATCCCAGAGCCGGAGTCCCTCCTTGCAAGCAGGCGTCATAGAGCCGGAGTCCCTCCTTGCAAGCAGGCGTCATAGAGCCGGAGTCCCTCCTTGCAAGCAGGCGTCCCAGAGCCGGAGTCCCTCCTTGCAAGCAGGCATCCCAGAGCCGGAGTCCCTCCTTGCAAGCAGGCGTCCCAGAGCCGGAGTCCCTCCTTGCAAGCAGGCGTCCCAGAGCCGGAGTCCCTCCTTGCAAGCAGGCGTCCCAGAGCCGGAGTCCCTCCTTGCAAGCGGGCATCATAGAGCCGGAGTCCCCCCTTGCAAGCAGGAATCCCCCCTTGCAAGCAGGCGTCCCAGAGCCGGAGTCCCTCCTAGCAAGCAGGCGTCCCAGAGCCGGAGTCCCTCCTAGCAAGCAGGCGTCCCAGAGCCGGAGTCCCTCCTAGCAAGCAGGCGTCCCAGAGCCGGAGTCCCTCCTTGCAAGCAGGCGTCCCAGAGCCGGAGTCCCTCCTTGCAAGCAGGTGTTCCAGAGCCGGAGTCCCTCCTTGCAAGCAGGCGTCCCAGAGCCAGAGTCCCTCCTTGCAAGCAGGCGTCCCAGAGCCGGAGTCCCTCCTTGCAAGCAGGCGTCCCAAAGCCGGAGTCCCTCCTTGAAAGCAGGCGTCCCAGAGCCGGAGTCCCTCCTTGCAAGCAGGCGTTCCAGAGCTGGAGTCCCTCCTTGCAAGCAGGCTTCCCTGAGCAGGAGTCCCTCCTTGCAAGCAAACATCCCCAAGCAGGAGTCCCCTCTTGCAAGCAGTCCTCCCAGAGCCGGAGTCCCTCCGAGCAAGCAGAACGTCCCAGAGCCGGAGTCCCTCTTAGCAAGCAGGCATCCCAGAGCCGGAGTCCCCCTTTGCAAGCAGGCGTCCCAGAGCCAGAGTCCCCCTTGCAAGCAGGCATCCCAGAGCCGGAGTTCTCCCTTGCAAGCAGGCGTCCCAGAGCCGGAGTCCCTCCTTGAGAGCAGGCATCCCAGAGCCGGAGTCCCTCCTAGCAAGCTGGCATCCCAGAGCCGGAGTCCCTCCTTGCAAGCAGGCGTCCCAGAGCTGGAGTCCCCCCTTGCAAGCAGGAGTCCCAAAGCCGGAGTCCCCCCTTGCAAGCAGGAGTCCCAAAGCCGGAGTCCTCCCTTGCAAGCAGGCGTCCCAGAGCCGGAGTCCTCCCTTGCAAGCAGGCGTCCCAGAGCCGGAGTCCCCCCTTGCAAGCAGGCATCCCAGAGCCGGAGTCCCCCCTTGCAAACAGGCGTCCCAAAGCTGGAGTCCCTCCTTGCAAGCAGACGTCCCAGAGCCAGAGTCCCTCCTTGCAAGCAGGCGTCCTAGAGCCGGAGTCCCCCCTAGCAAGCAGGCGTCCCAGAGCCGGAGTCCCCCCTTGCAAACAGGCGTCCCAGAGCCGGAGTCCCTCCTTGCAAGCAGGCGTCATAGAGCCAGAGTCCCCCCTTGCAAGCAGGAATCCCCCCTTGCAAGCAGGCGTCACAGAGCCGGAGTCCCTCCTAGCAAGCAGGCGTCCCAGAGCCGGAGTCCCTCCTAGCAAGCAGGCGTCCCAGAGCCGGAGTCCCTCCTAGCAAGCAGGCGTCCCAGAGCCGGAGTCCCTCCTTGCAAGCAGGCGTTCCAGAGCCGGAGTCCCTCCTTGCAAGCAGGCGTCCCAGAGCCGGAGTCCCTCCTTGCAAGCAGGCTTCCCTGAGCAGGAGTCCCTCCTTGCAAGCAATCATCCCCAAGCCGGAGTCCCCTCTTGCAAGCAGTCCTCCCAGAGCCGGAGTCCCCCCGAGCAAGCAGGCGTCCCAGAGCCGGAGTCCCCCCTTGCAAACAGGCGTCCCAGAGCCGGAGTCCCTCCTTGCAAGCAAGTGTCCCAGAGCCGGAGTCCCCCTTGCAAGCAGGAGTCCCTCCTTCCAAGCAGGCATCCCAGAGCCGGAGTCCCTCCTTGCAAGCAGGCGTCATAGAGCCGGAGTCCATCCTTGCAAGCAGGCGTCCCAGAGCCGGAGTCCCTCCTTGAGAGCAGGCGTCCCAGAGCCGGAGTCCCTCCTTGAGAGCAGGCGTCCCAGAGCCGGAGTCCCTCCTTGAGAGCAGGCGTCCCAGAGCCGGAGTCCCTCCTTGCAAGCAGGCATCCCAGAGCCGGAGTCCCTCCTTGCAAGCAGGCATCCCAGAGCCGGAGTCCCTCCTTGCAAGCGGGCGTCATAGAGCCGGAGTCCCTCCTTGCAAGCGGACGTCATAGAGCCGGAGTCCCCCCTTGCAAGCAGGAATCCCCCCTTGCAAGCAGGCGTCCCAGAGCCGGAGTCCCTCCTAGCAAGCAGGCGTCCCAGAGCCGGAGTCCCTCCTAGCAAGCAGGCGTCCCAGAGCCGGAGTCCCTCCTTGCAAGCAGGCGTCCCAGAGCCGGAGTCCCTCCTTGCAAGCAGGTGTCCCAGAGCCGGAGTCCCCCCTTGCAAGCAAGCGTCCCAGAGCCGGAATCCCCCCTTGCAAGCAGGCGTCCCAGAGCCGGAGTCCCTCCTAGCAAGCAGGCGTCCCAGAGCTGGAGTCCCTTTTAGCAAGCGGGCAACCCAGAGCCGGAGTCCCTCTTTGCAAGCAGGCGTCCCAGAGCCGGAGTCCCTCCTTGCAAGCAGGTGTCCCAGAGCCGGAGTCCCTCCTTGCAAGCAGGCGTCCCAAAGCCGGAGTCCCTCCTTGCAAGCAGGCGTCCCAGAGCCGGAGTCCCTCCTTGTAAGCAGGCGTCCCAGAGCCGGAGTCCCCCCTTGCAAGCAGGCATCCCAGATCCGGAGTCCCCCCTTGCAAGCAAGCGTCCCAGAGCCGGAATCCCCCCTTGCAAGCAGGCATCCCAGAGCCGGAGTCCCTCCTAGCAAGCAGGCGTCCCAGAGCTGGAGTCCCTTTTAGCAAGCAGGCATCCCAGAGCCGGAGTCCCTCTTTGCAAGCAGGCGTCCCAGAGCCGGAGTCCCTCCTTGCAAGCAGGCGTCTTAGAGCTGGAGTCCCCCCTTGCAAACAGGCGTCCCAGAGCCGGAGTCCCTCCTTGCAAGCAGGCGTCATAGAGCCGGAGTCCCCCCTTGCAAGCAGGAATCCCCCCTTGCAAGCAGGCGTCCCAGAGCCGGAGTCCCTCCTTGCAAGCAGGCATCCCAGAGCCGGAGTCCCTCCTTGCAAGCAGGCATCCCAGAGCCGGAGTCCCTCCTTGCAAGCGGGCGTCATAGAGCCGGAGTCCCTCCTTGCAAGCGGACGTCATAGAGCCGGAGTCCCCCCTTGCAAGCAGGAATCCCCCCTTGCAAGCAGGCGTCCCAGAGCCGGAGTCCCTCCTAGCAAGCAGGCGTCCCAGAGCCGGAGTCCCTCCTAGCAAGCAGGCGTCCCAGAGCCGGAGTCCCTCCTTGCAAGCAGTCGTCCCAGAGCCGGAGTCCCTCCTTGCAAGCAGGTGTCCCAGAGCCGGAGTCTCCCCTTGCAAGCAAGCGTCCCAGAGCCGGAATCCCCCCTTGCAAGCAGGCGTCCCAGAGCCGGAGTCCCTCCTAGCAAGCAGGCGTCCCAGAGCTGGAGTCCCTTTTAGCAAGCGGGCAACCCAGAGCCGGAGTCCCTCTTTGCAAGCAGGCGTCCCAGAGCCGGAGTCCCTCCTTGCAAGCAGGTGTCCCAGAGCCGGAGTCCCTCCTTGCAAGCAGGCGTCCCAAAGCCGGAGTCCCTCCTTGCAAGCAGGCGTCCCAGAGCCGGAGTCCCTCCTTGTAAGCAGGCGTCCCAGAGCCGGAGTCCCCCCTTGCAAGCAGGCATCCCAGATCCGGAGTCCCCCCTTGCAAGCAAGCGTCCCAGAGCCGGAATCCCCCCTTGCAAGCAGGCATCCCAGAGCCGGAGTCCCTCCTAGCAAGCAGGCGTCCCAGAGCTGGAGTCCCTTTTAGCAAGCAGGCATCCCAGAGCCGGAGTCCCTCTTTGCAAGCAGGCGTCCCAGAGCCGGAGTCCCTCCTTGCAAGCAGGCGTCTTAGAGCTGGAGTCCCCCCTTGCAAACAGGCGTCCCAGAGCCGGAGTCCCTCCTTGCAAGCAGGCGTCATAGAGCCGGAGTCCCCCCTTGCAAGCAGGAATCCCCCCTTGCAAGCAGGCGTCCCAGAGCCGGAGTCCCTCCTAGCAAGCAGGCGTCCCAGAGCCCCTCCTAGCAAGCAGGCGTCCCAGAGCCGGAGTCCCCCCTTGCAAGCAGGAATCCCCCCTTGCAAGCAGGCGTCCCAGAGCCTGAGTCCCCCCTAGCAAGCAGGCGTCCCAGAGCCGGAGTCCCCCCTTGCAAACAGGCGTCCCAGAGCCGGAGTCCCCCCTTGCAAGCAGGAGTCCCTCCTTGCAAGCAGGTGTTCCAGAGCCGGAGTCCCTCCTTGCAAGCAGGCGTCCCAGAGCCGGAGTCCCTCCTTGCAAGCAGGCGTCCCAGAGCCGGAGTCCCTCCTTGCAAGCAGGCGTCCCAGAGCCGGAGTCCCTCCTTGCAAGCAGGCGTCCCAGAGCCGGAGTCCCTCCTTGCAAGCAGGCGTCCCAGAGCCGGAGTCCCCCCTTGCAAGCAGGCATCCCAGATCCGGAGTCCCCCCTTGCAAGCAGGCATCCCAGATCCGGAGTCCCCCCTTGCAAGCAGGCATCCCAGATCCGGAGTCCCCCCTTGCAAGCAGGCGTCCCAGAGCCGGAGTCCCCCCTTGCAAGCAGGAGTCCCAGAGCCGGAGTCCCCCCTTGCAAGCAGGAGTCCCTCCTTCCAAGCAGGCATCCCAGAGCCGGAGTCCCTCCTAGCAAGCAGGCGTCCCAGAGCCGGAGTCCCTCCTTGCAAGCAGGCGTCCCAGAGCCGGAGTCCCTCCTTGCAAGCAGGCGTCCCAGAGCCGGAGTCCCTCCTTGCAAGCAGGCGTCCCAGAGCCGGAGTCCCTCCTTGCAAGCAGGCGTCCCAGAGCCGGAGTCCCTCCTTGCAAGCAGGCGTCCCAGAGCCGGAGTCCCTCCTAGCAAGCAGGCGTCCCAGAGCCGGAGTCCCTCCTTGCAAGCAGGCGTCCCAGAGCCGGAGTCCCTCCTTGCAAGCAGGCGTCCCAGAGCCGGAGTCCCTCCTTGCAAGCAGGCGTCCCAGAGCCGGAGTCCCTCCTAGCAAGCAGGCGTCCCAGAGCCGGAGTCCCTCCTTGCAAGCAGGCGTTCCAGAGCCGGAGTCCCTCCTTGCAAGCAGGCGTCCCAGAGCCGGAGTCCCTCCTTGCAAGCAGGCGTCCCAGAGCCGGAGTCCCTCCTTGCAAGCAGGCATCCCAGAGCCGGAGTCCCTCCTTGCAAGCAGGCGTCCCAGAGCCGGAGTCCCTCCTTACAAGCAGGCGTCCCAGAGCCGGAGTCCCCCCTTGCAAGCAGGCGTCCCAGAGCCGGAGTCCCCCCTTGCAAGCAGGCGTCCCAGAGCCAGAGTCCCCCCTTGCAAGCAGGCGTCCCAGAGCCGGAGTCCCCCCTTGCAAGCAGGCATCCCAGATCCGGAGTCCCCCCTTGCAAGCAGGCATCCCAGATCCGGAGTCCCCCCTTGCAAGCAGGCGTCCCAGAGCCGGAGTCCCTCCTAGCAAGCAGGCGTCCCAGAGCTGGAGTCCCTTTTAGCAACCAGGCATCCCAGAGCCGGAGTCCCCCCTAGCAAGCAGGCGTCCCAGAGCCGGAGTCCCCCCTAGCAAGCAGGCATCCCAGAGCCGGAGTCCCCCCTAGCAAATAGGCGTCTCAGAGCCGGAGTCCCCCCTTGCAAACAGGCGTCCCAGAGCCGGAGTCCCTCCTTGCAAGCAAGCGTCCCAGAGCCGGAGTCCACCCTTGCAAGCAGGCGTCCCAGAGCCGGAGTCCCTCCTTGCAAGCAGGAATCCCAGAGCCGGAGTCCCTCCTTGCAAGCAGGCGTCCCAGAGCCGGAGTCCCTCCTTGCAAGCAGGCGTCCCAGAGCCGGAGTCCCTCCTTGCAAGCAGGCGTCCCAGAGCCGGAGTCCCTCCTTGCAAGCAGGCGTCCCAGAGCCGGAGTCCCTCCTTGCAAGCAGGCGTCCCAGAGCCGGAGTCCCTCCTTGCAAGCAGGCGTCCCAGAGCCGGAGTCCCTCCTTGCAAGCAGGCGTCCCAGAGCCGGAGTCCCTCCTAGCAAGCAGGCGTCCCAGAGCCGGAGTCCCTCCTAGCAAGCAGGCGTCCCAGAGCCGGAGTCCCTCCTAGCAAGCAGGCGTCCCAGAGCCGGAGTCCCTCCTAGCAAGCAGGCGTCCCAGAGCCGGAGTCCCTCCTAGCAAGCAGGCGTCCCAGAGCCGGAGTCCCTCCTTGCAAGCAGGCGTCCCAGAGCCGGAGTCCCTCCTTGCAAGCAGGCGTCCCAGAGCCGGAGTCCCTCCTAGCAAGCAGGCGTCCCAGAGCCGGAGTCCCTCCTAGCAAGCAGGCGTCCCAGAGCCGGAGTCCCTCCTAGCAAGCAGGCGTCCCAGAGCCGGAGTCCCTCCTAGCAAGCAGGCGTCCCAGAGCCGGAGTCCCTCCTAGCAAGCAGGCGTCCCAGAGCCGGAGTCCCTCCTAGCAAGCAGGCGTCCCAGATCCGGAGTTCCTCCTTGCAAGCAGGCGTTCCAGAGCCGGAGTCCCTCCTTGCAAGCAGGCGTCCCAGAGCCGGAGTCCCTCCTTGCAAGCAGGCGTCCCAGAGCCGGAGTCCCTCCTTGCAAGCAGGCGTCCCAGAGCCGGAGTCCCTCCTTGCAAGCAGGCGTCCCAGAGCAGGAGTCCCTCCTAGCAAGCAGGCGTCCCAGAGCCGGAGTCCCTCCTTGCAAGCAGGTGTTCCAGAGCCGGAGTCCCTCCTTGCAAGCAGGCGTCCCAGAGCCGGAGTCCCCCCTTGCAAGCAGGCGTCCCAGAGCCGGAGTCCCCCTTGCAAGCAGGCATCCCAGATCCGGAGTCCCCCCTTGCAAGCAGGCATCCCAGATCCGGAGTCCCCCCTTGCAAGCAGGCGTCCCAGAGCCGGAGTCCCTCCTAGCAAGCAGGCGTCCCAGAGCTGGAGTCCCTTTTAGCAAGCAGGCATCCCAGAGCCGGAGTCCCCACTAGCAAGCAGGCGTCCCAGAGCCGGAGTCCCCCCTAGCAAGCAGGCATCCCAGAGCCGGAGTCCCCCCTAGCAAGCAGGCGTCCCAGAGCCGGAGTCCCCCCTTGCAAACAGGCGTCCCAGAGCCGGAGTCCCTCCTTGCAAGCAAGCGTCCCAGAGCCGGAGTCCCCCCTTGCAAGCAGGAGTCCCTCCTTCCAAGCAGGCATCCCAGAGCCGGAGTCCCTCCTTGCAAGTAGGCGTCATAGAGCCGGAGTCCCTCCTTGCAAGCAGGCGTCCCAGAGCCGGAGTCCCTCCTTGAGAGCAGGCGTCCCAGAGCCGGAGTCCCTCCTTGAGAGCAGGCGTCCCAGAGCCGGAGTCCCTCCTTGAGAGCAGGCGTCCCAGAGCCGGAGTCCCTCCTTGAGAGCAGGCGTCCCAGAGCCGGAGTCCCTCCTTGCAAGCAGGCATCCCAGAGCCGGAGTCCCTCCTTGCAAGCGGGCGTCATAGAGCCGGAGTCCCCCCTTGCAAGCAGGAATCCCCCCTTGCAAGCAGGCGTCCCAGAGCCGGAGTCCCTCCTAGCAAGCAGGCGTCCCAGAGCCGGAGTCCCTCCTAGCAAGCAGGCGTCCCAGAGCCGGAGTCCCTCCTTGCAAGCAGGCGTCCCAGAGCCGGAGTCCCTCCTTGCAAGCAGGCGTCCCAGAGCTGGAGTCCCTCCTTGCAAGCAGGCGTCCCAGAGCCGGAGTCCCTCCTTGCAAGCAGGCGTCCCAGAGCCGGAGTCCCCCCTTGCAAGCAGGCATCCCAGATCCGGAGTCCCCCCTTGCAAGCAGGCATCCCAGATCCGGAGTCCCCCCTTGCAAGCAGGCATCCCAGATCCGGAGTCCCCCCTTGCAAGCAGGCGTCCCAGAGCCGGAGTCCCTCCTAGCAAGCAGGCGTCCCAGAGCTGGAGTCCCTTTTAGCAAGCAGGCATCCCAGAGCCGGAGTCCCTCTTTGCAAGCAGGCGTCCCAGAGCCGGAGTCCCTCCTAGCAAGCAGGCATCCCAGAGCCGGATTCCCTCCTTGCAAGCAGGTGTTCCAGAGCCGGAGTCCCTCCTTGCAAGCAGGCGTCCCAGAGCCGGAGTCCCTCCTTGCAAGCAGGCGTCCCAGAGCCGGAGTCCCTCCTTGCAAGCAGGCGTCCCAGAGCCGGAGTCCCTCCTTGCAAGCAGGCGTCCCAGAGCCGGAGTCCCTCCTTGCAAGCAGGCGTCCCAGAGCCGGAGTCCCTCCTTGCAAGCAGGCGTCCCAGAGCCGGAGTCCCCCCTTGCAAGCAGGCGTCCCAGAGCCGGAGTCCCCCCTTGCAAGCAGGCATCCCAGATCCGCAGTCCCCCCTTGCAAGCAAGCGTCCCAGAGCCGGAATCCCCCCTTGCAAGCAGGCATCCCAGAGCCGGAGTCCCTCCTAGCAAGCAGGCGTCCCAGAGCTGGAGTCCCTTTTAGCAAGCAGGCATCCCAGAGCCGGAGTCCCTCTTTGCAAGCAGGCGTCCCAGAGCCGGAGTCCCTCCTTGCAAGCAGGCGTCATAGAGCCGGAGTCCCCCCTTGCAAGCAGGAATCCCCCCTTGCAAGCAGGCGTCCCAGAGCCGGAGTCCCTCCTAGCAAGCAGGCGTCCCAGAGCCGGAGTCCCTCCTAGCAAGCAGGCGTCCCAGAGCCGGAGTCCCTCCTTGCAAGCAGGCGTCCCAGAGCCGGAGTCCCCCCTTGCAAACAGGCGTCCCAGAGCCGGAGTCCCTCCTTGCAAGCAAGCGTCCCAGAGCCGGAGTCCCTCCTTGCAAGCAGGCGTCATAGAGCCGGAGTCCCTCCTTGCAAGCAGGCGTCCCAGAGCCGGAGTCCCTCCTTGAGAGCAGGCGTCCCAGAGCCGGAGTCCCTCCTTGAGAGCAGGCGTCCCAGAGCCGGAGTCCCTCCTTGAGAGCAGGCGTCCCAGAGCCAGAGTCCCTCCTTGAGAGCAGGCGTCCCAGAGCCAGAGTCCCTCCTTGAGAGCAGGCGTCCCAGAGCCAGAGTCCCTTCTTGCAAGCAGGCATCCCAGAGCCGGAGTCCCTCCTTGCAAGCGGGCGTCATAGAGCCGGAGTCCCCCCTTGCAAGCAGGAATCCCCCCTTGCAAGCAGGCGTCCCAGAGCCGGAGTCCCTCCTAGCAAGCAGGCGTCCCAGAGCCGGAGTCCCTCCTAGCAAGCAGGCGTCCCAGAGCCAGAGGCCCTCCTTGCAAGCAGGCATCCCAGAGCCGGAGTCCCTCCTTGCAAGCGGACGTCATAGAGCCGGAGTCCCCCCTTGCAAGCAGGAATCCCCCCTTGCAAGCAGGCGTCCCAGAGCCGGAGTCCCTCCTAGCAAGCAGGCGTCCCAGAGCCGGAGTCCCTCCTAGCAAGCAGGCGTCCCAGAGCCAGAGTCCCTCCTTGCAAGCAGGTGTTCGAGCCGGAGTCCCTCCTTGCAAGCAGGCGTCCCAGAGCCGGAGTCCCTCCTTGCAAGCAGGCGTCCCAGAGCCGGAGTCCCCCCTTGCAAGCAGGCGTCCCAGAGCCGGAGTCCCCCCTTGCAAGCAGGCATCCCAGATCCACAGTCCCCCCTTGCAAGCAAGCGTCCCAGAGCCGGAATCCCCCCTTGCAAGCAGGCATCCCAGAGCCGGAGTCCCTCCTAGCAAGCAGGCGTCCCAGAGCTGGAGTCCCTTTTAGCAAGCAGGCATCCCAGAGCCAGAGTCCCTCTTTGCAAGCAGGCGTCCCAGAGCCGGAGTCCCTCCTTGCAAGCAGGCGTCATAGAGCCGGAGTCCCCCCTTGCAAGCAGGAATCCCCCCTTGCAAGCAGGCGTCCCAGAGCCGGAGTCCCTCCTAGCAAGCAGGCGTCCCAGAGCCGGAGTCCCTCCTAGCAAGCAGGCGTCCCAGAGCCGGAGTCCCTCCTAGCAAGCAGGCGTCCCAGAGCCGGAGTCCCCCCTTGCAAACAGGCGTCCCAGAGCCGGAGTCCCTCCTTGCAAGCAAGCGTCCCAGAGCCGGAGTCCCTCCTTGCAAGCAGGCGTCATAGAGCCGGAGTCCCTCCTTGCAAGCAGGCGTCCCAGAGCCGGAGTCCCTCCTTGAGAGCAGGCGTCCCAGAGCCGGAGTCCCTCCTTGAGAGCAGGCGTCCCAGAGCCGGAGTCCCTCCTTGAGAGCAGGCGTCCCAGAGCCAGAGTCCCTCCTTGAGAGCAGGCGTCCCAGAGCCAGAGTCCCTCCTTGAGAGCAGGCGTCCCAGAGCCAGAGTCCCTTCTTGCAAGCAGGCATCCCAGAGCCGGAGTCCCTCCTTGCAAGCGGGCGTCATAGAGCCGGAGTCCCCCCTTGCAAGCAGGAATCCCCCCTTGCAAGCAGGCGTCCCAGAGCCGGAGTCCCTCCTAGCAAGCAGGCGTCCCAGAGCCGGAGTCCCTCCTAGCAAGCAGGCGTCCCAGAGCCAGAGGCCCTCCTTGCAAGCAGGCATCCCAGAGCCGGAGTCCCTCCTTGCAAGCGGGCGTCATAGAGCCGGAGTCCCCCCTTGCAAGCAGGAATCCCCCCTTGCAAGCAGGCGTCCCAGAGCCGGAGTCCCTCCTAGCAAGCAGGCGTCCCAGAGCCGGAGTCCCTCCTAGCAAGCAGGCGTCCCAGAGCCGGAGTCCCTCCTTGCAAGCAGGTGTTCGAGCCGGAGTCCCTCCTTGCAAGCAGGCGTCCCAGAGCCGGAGTCCCTCCTTGCAAGCAGGCGTCCCAGAGCCGGAGTCCCTCCTTGCACGCAGGCGTCCCAGAGCCGGAGTCCCTCCTTGCAAGCAGGCGTCCCAGAGCCGGAGTCCCTCCTTGCAAGCAGGCGTCCCAGAGCCGGAGTCCCTCCTTGCAAGCAGGCGTCCCAGAGCCGGAGTCGCCCCTTGCAAGCAGGCGTCCCAGAGCCGGAGTCCCCCCTTGCAAGCAAGCGTCCCAGAGCCGGAATCCCCCCTTGCAAGCAGGCGTCCCAGAGCCGGAATCCCCCCTTGCAAGCAGGCGTCCCAGAGCCGGAGTCCCTCCTAGCAAGCAGGCGTCCCAGAGCTGGAGTCCCTTTTAGCAAGCAGGCATCCCAGAGCCGGAGTCCCTCTTTGCAAGCAGGCGTCCCAGAGCCAGAGTCCCTCCTAGCAAGCAGGCGTCCCAGAGCCGGAGTCCCTCCTAGCAAGCAGGCGTCCCAGAGCCGGAGTCCCTCCTTGCAAGCAGGCGTCCCAGAGCCAGAGTCCCTCCTTGCAAGCAGGTGTTCCAGAGCCGGAGTCCCTCCTTGCAAGCAGGCGTCCCAGAGCCGGAGTCCCTCCTTGCAAGCAGGCGTCCCAGAGCCGGAGTCCCCCCTTGCAAGCAGGCATCCCAGATCTGGAGTCCCCCCTTGCAAGCAAGCGTCCCAGAGCCGGAATCCCCCCTTGCAAGCAGGCGTCCCAGAGCCGGAGTCCCTCCTAGCAAGCAGGCGTCCCAGAGCTGGAGTCCCTTTTAGCAAGCAGGCATCCCAGAGCCGGAGTCCCTCTTTGCAAGCAGGCGTCCCAGAGCCGGAGTCCCTCTTTGCAAGCAGGCGTCCCAGAGCCGGTGTCCCTCCTTGCAAGCAGGCGTCATAGAGCCGGAGTCCCCCCTTGCAAGCAGGAATCCTCCCTTGCAAGCAGGCGTCCCAGAGCCGGAGTCCCTCCTAGCAAGCAGGCGTCCCAGAGCCGGAGTCCCTCCTAGCAAAAAGGCGTCCCAGAGCCGGAGTCCCTCCTAGCAAGCAGGCGTCCCAGAGCCGGAGTCCCTCCTTGCAAGCAGGCGTCCAAGAGCCGGAGTCCCTCCTTGCAAGCAATCATCCCCAAGCCGGAGTCCCTCCTTGCAAGCAATCATCCCCAAGCCGGAGTCCCCTCTTGCAAGCAGGTGTCCCGGAGCCCCTCCCTGAGAGCAGGCATCCCAGAGCCGGAGTCCCTCCTTGCAAGCAGGCGTCCCAGAGCCGGAGTCCCTCCTTGCAAGCAGGCGTCCCAGAGCCGGAGTCCCTCCTTGCAAGCAGGCGTCCCAGAGCCGGAGTCCCTCCTAGCAAGCAGGCGTCCCAGAGCTGGAGTCCCTTTTAGCAAGCAGGCATCCCAGAGCCGGAGTCCCTCTTTGCAAGCAGGCGTCCTAGAGCCGGAGTCCCTCCTAGCAAGCAGGCGTCCCAGAGCCGGAGTCCCTCCTTGCAAGCAGGCGTTCCAGAGCCGGAGTCCCTCCTTGCAAGCAGGCGTCCCAGAGCCGGAGTCCCTCCTTGCAAGCAGGCGTCCCAGAGCCGGAGTCCCTCCTTGCAAGCAGGCGTCCCAGAGCCGGAGTCCCTCCTTGCAAGCAGGCGTCCCAGAGCCGGAGTCCCTCCTTGCAAGCAGGCGTCCCAGAGCCGGAGTCCCTCCTTGCAAGCAGGCGTCCCAGAGCCGGAGTCCCTCCTTGCAAGCAGGCGTCCCAGAGCCGGAGTCCCCCCTTGCAAGCAGGCATCCCAGATCCGCAGTCCCCCCTTGCAAGCAAGCGTCCCAGAGCCGGAATCCCCCCTTGCAAGCAGGCATCTCAGAGCCGGAGTCCCTCCTAGCAAGCAGGCGTCCCAGAGCTGGAGTCCTTTAGCAAGCAGGCATCCCAGAGCCGGAGTCCCTCTTTGCAAGTAGGCGTCCCAGAGCCGGAGTCCCTCCTTGCAAGCAGGCGTCTTAGAGCTGGAGTCCCCCCTTGCAAACAGGCGTCCCAGAGCCGGAGTCCCTCCTTGCAAGCAGGCGTCATAGAGCCGGAGTCCCCCCTTGCAAGCAGGAATCCCCCCTTGCAAGCAGGCGTCCCAGAGCCGGAGTCCCTCCTAGCAAGCAGGCGTCCCAGAGCCGGAGTCCCTCCTAGCAAGCAGGCGTCCCAGAGCCGGAGTCCCTCCTTGCAAGCAGGCGTCCCAGAGCCGGAGTCCCCCCTTGCAAACAGGCGTCCCAGAGCCGGAGTCCCCCCTTGCAAACAGGCGTCCCAGAGCCGGAGTCCCTCCTTGCAAGCAGGCGTCATAGAGCCGGAGTCCCTCCTTGCAAGCAGGCGTCCCAGAGCCGGAGTCCCTCCTTGAGAGCAGGCGTCCCAGAGCCGGAGTCCCTCCTTGAGAGCAGGCGTCCCAGAGCCGGAGTCCCTCCTTGAGAGCAGGCGTCCCAGAGCCGGAGTCCCTCCTTGAGAGCAGGCGTCCCAGAGCCAGAGTCCCTCCTTGAGAGCAGGCGTCCCAGAGCCAGAGTCCCTCCTTGAGAGCAGGCGTCCCAGAGCCAGAGTCCCTTCTTGCAAGCAGGCATCCCAGAGCCGGAGTCCCTCCTTGCAAGCGGGCGTCATAGAGCCGGAGTCCCCCCTTGCAAGCAGGAATCCCCACTTGCAAGCAGGCGTCCCAGAGCCGGAGTCCCTCCTAGCAAGCAGGCGTCCCAGAGCCGGAGTCCCTCCTAGCAAGCAGGCGTCCCAGAGCCGGAGTCCCTCCTTGCAAGCAGGCATCCCAGAGCCGGAGTCCCTCCTTGCAAGCAGGCATCCCAGAGCCGGAGTCCCTCCTTGCAAGCGGGCGTCATAGAGCCGGAGTCCCCCCTTGCAAGCAGGAATCCCCCCTTGCAAGCAGGCGTCCCAGAGCCGGAGTCCCTCCTAGCAAGCAGGCGTCCCAGAGCCGGAGTCCCTCCTAGCAAGCAGGCGTCCCAGAGCCGGAGTCCCTCCTTGCAAGCAGGTGTTCCAGAGCCGGAGTCCCTCCTTGCAAGCGGGCGTCATAGAGCCGGAGTCCCCCCTTGCAAGCAGGAATCCCCCCTTGCAAGCAGGCGTCCCAGAGCCGGAGTCCCTCCTAGCAAGCAGGCGTCCCAGAGCCGGAGTCCCTCCTAGCAAGCAGGCGTCCCAGAGCCGGAGTCCCTCCTAGCAAGCAGGCGTCCCAGAGCCGGAGTCCCTCCTAGCAAGCAGGCGTCCCAGAGCCGGAGTCCCTCCTTGCAAGCAGGCATCCCAGAGCCGGAGTCCCTCCTTGCAAGCAGGCATCCCAGAGCCGGAGTCCCTCCTTGCAATCGGGCGTCATAGAGCCGGAGTCCCCCCTTGCAAGCAGGAATCCCCCCTTGCAAGCAGGCATCCCAGAGCCGGAGTCCCTCCTAGCAAGCAGGTGTTCCAGAGCCGGAGTCCCTCCTTGCAAGCAGGAGTCCCAGAGCCGGAGTCCCTCCTTGCAAGCAGGCGTCCCAGAGCCGGAGTCCCTCCTTGCAAGCAGGCGTCCCAGAGCCGGAGTCCCCCCTTGCAAGCAGGCATCCCAGATCTGCAGTCCCCCCTTGCAAGCAAGTGTCCCAGAGCCGGAATCCCCCCTTGCAAGCAGGCATCCCAGAGCCGGAGTCCCTCCTAGCAAGCAGGCGTCCCAGAGCTGGAGTCCCTTTTAGCAAGCAGGCATCCCAGAGCCGGAGTCCCTCTTTGCAAGCAGGCGTCCCAGAGCCGGAGTCCCTCCTTGCAAGCAGGCGTCTTAGAGCTGGAGTCCCCCCTTGCAAACAGGCGTCCCAGAGCCGGAGTCCCTCCTTGCAAGCAGGCGTCATAGAGCCGGAGTCCCCCCTTGCAAGCAGGAATCCCCCCTTGCAAGCAGGCGTCCCAGAGCCGGAGTCCCTCCTAGCAAGCAGGCGTCCCAGAGCCGGAGTCCCTCCTAGCAAGCAGGCGTCCCAGAGCCGGAGTCCCTCCTTGCAAGCAGGCGTCCCAGAGCCGGAGTCCCCCCTTGCAAACAGGCGTCCCAGAGCCGGAGTCCCTCCTTGCAAGCAAGCGTCCCAGAGCCGGAGTCCCTCCTTGCAAGCAGGCGTCATAGAGCCGGAGTCCCTCCTTGCAAGCAGGCGTCCCAGAGCCGGAGTCCCTCCTTGAGAGCAGGCGTCCCAGAGCCGGAGTCCCTCCTTGAGAGCAGGCGTCCCAGAGCCGGAGTCCCTCCTTGAGAGCAGGCGTCCCAGAGCCGGAGTCCCTCCTTGAGAGCAGGCGTCCCAGAGCCAGAGTCCCTCCTTGAGAGCAGGCGTCCCAGAGCCAGAGTCCCTCCTTGAGAGCAGGCGTCCCAGAGCCAGAGTCCCTCCTTGAGAGCAGGCGTCCCAGAGCCAGAGTCCCTTCTTGCAAGCAGGCATCCCAGAGCCGGAGTCCCTCCTTGCAAGCGGGCGTCATAGAGCCGGAGTCCCCCCTTGCAAGCAATCATCCCCAAGCCGGAGTCCCTCCTTGCAAGCAATCATCCCCAAGCCGGAGTCCCCTCTTGCAAGCAGGCGTCCCAGAGCCGGAGTCCCTCCTTGCAAGCAGGCGTCCCAGAGCCGGAGTCCCTCCTTGCAAGCAGGCGTCCCAGAGCCGGAGTCCCTCCTAGCAAGCAGGCGTCCCAGAGCTGGAGTCCCTTTTAGCAAGCAGGCATCCCAGAGCCGGAATCCCTCTTTGCAAGCAGGCGTCCCAGAGCCGGAGTCCCTCCTAGCAAGCAGGCGTCCCAGAGCCGGAGTCCCTCCTTGCAAGCAGGCGTCCCAGAGCCGGAGTCCCTCCTTGCAAGCAGGCGTCCCAGAGCCGGAGTCCCTCCTTGCAAGCAGGCGTCCCAGAGCCGGAGTCCCTCCTTGCAAGCAGGCGTCCCAGAGCCGGAGTCCCTCCTTGCAAGCAGGCGTCCCAGAGCCGGAGTCCCTCCTTGCAAGCAGGCGTCCCAGAGCCGGAGTCCCTCCTTGCAAGCAGGCGTCCCAGAGCCGGAGTCCCCCCTTGCAAGCAGGCATCCCAGATCCGCAGTCCCCCCTTGCAAGCAAGCGTCCCAGAGTCGGAGTCCCTCCTTGCAAGCAGGCGTCATAGAGCCGGAGTCCCTCCTTGCAAGCAGGCGTCCCAGAGCCGGAGTCCCTCCTTGAGAGCAGGCGTCCCAGAGCCGGAGTCCCTCCTTGAGAGCAGGCGTCCCAGAGCCGGAGTCCCTCCTTGAGAGCAGGCGTCCCAGAGCCAGAGTCCCTCCTTGAGAGCAGGCGTCCCAGAGCCAGAGTCCCTCCTTGAGAGCAGGCGTCCCAGAGCCAGAGTCCCTCCTTGAGAGCAGGCGTCCCAGAGCCAGAGTCCCTTCTTGCAAGCAGGCATCCCAGAGCCGGAGTCCCTCCTTGCAAGCGGGCGTCATAGAGCCGGAGTCCCCCCTTGCAAGCAATCATCCCCAAGCCGGAGTCCCTCCTTGCAAGCAATCATCCCCAAGCCGGAGTCCCCTCTTGCAAGCAGGTGTCCCAGAGCCGGAGTCCCTCCTTGAGAGCAGGCATCCCAGAGCCGGAGTCCCTCCTTGCAAGCAGGCGTCCCAGAGCCGGAGTCCCTCCTTGCAAGCAGGCGTCCCAGAGCCGGAGTCCCTCCTTACAAGCAGGCGTCCCAGAGCCGGAGTCCCTCCTTGCAAGCAGGCGTCCCAGAGCCGGAGTCCCTCCTTGCAAGCAGGCGTCCCAGAGCCGGAGTCCCTCCTTGCAAGCAGGCGTCCCAGAGCTGGAGTCCCTTTTAGCAAGCAGGCATCCCAGAGCCGGAGTCCCTCTTTGCAAGCAGGCGTCCCAGAGCCGGAGTCCCTCCTTGCAAGCAGGCGTCCCAGAGCCGGAGTCCCTCCTTGCAAGCAGGCGTCCCAGAGCCGGAGTCCCTCCTTGCAAGCAGGCGTCCCAGAGCCGGAGTCCCCCCTTGCAAGCAGGCATCCCAGATCCGCAGTCCCCCCTTGCAAGCAAGCGTCCCAGAGCCGGAATCCCCCCTTGCAAGCAGGCATCCCAGAGCCGGAGTCCCTCCTAGCAAGCAGGCGTCCCAGAGCTGGAGTCCCTTTTAGCAAGCAGGCATCCCAGAGCCGGAGTCCCTCTTTGCAAGCAGGCGTCCCAGAGCCGGAGTCCCTCCTTGCAAGCAGGCGTCTTAGAGCTGGAGTCCCCCCTTGCAAACAGGCGTCCCAGAGCCGGAGTCCCTCCTTGCAAGCAGGCGTCATAGAGCCGGAGTCCCCCCTTGCAAGCAGGAATCCCCCCTTGCAAACAGGCGTCCCAGAGCCGGAGTCCCTCCTTGCAAGCAGGCGTCATAGAGCCGGAGTCCCTCCTTGCAAGCAGGCGTCCCAGAGCCGGAGTCCCTCCTTGAGAGCAGGCGTCCCAGAGCCGGAGTCCCTCCTTGAGAGCAGGCGTCCCAGAGCCGGAGTCCCTCCTTGAGAGCAGGCGTCCCAGAGCCAGAGTCCCTCCTTGAGAGCAGGCGTCCCAGAGCCAGAGTCCCTCCTTGAGAGCAGGCGTCCCAGAGCCAGAGTCCCTCCTTGCAAGCGGGCGTCACAGAGCCGGAGTCCCCCCTTGCAAGCAGGAATCCCCCCTTGCAAGCAGGCGTCCCAGAGCCGGAGTCCCTCCTAGCAAGCAGGCGTCCCAGAGCCGGAGTCCCTCCTAGCAAGCAGGCGTCCCAGAGCCGGAGTCCCTCCTTGCAAGCAGGCATCCCAGAGCCGGAGTCCCTCCTTGCAAGCAGGCATCCCAGAGCCGGAGTCCCTCCTTGCAAGCAGGCATCCCAGAGCCGGAGTCCCTCCTTGCAAGCAGGCATCCCAGAGCCGGAGTCCCTCCTTGCAAGCGGGCGTCATAGATCCGGAGTCCCCCCTTGCAAGCAGGAATCCCCCCTTGCAAGCAGGCGTCCCAGAGCCGGAGTCCCTCCTAGCAAGCAGGCGTCCCAGAGCCGGAGTCCCTCCTAGCAAGCAGGCGTCCCAGAGCCGGAGTCCCTCCTTGCAAGCAGGTGTTCCAGAGCCGGAGTCCCTCCTTGCAAGCGGGCGTCATAGAGCCGGAGTCCCCCCTTGCAAGCAGGAATCCCCCCTTGCAAGCAGGCGTCCCAGAGCCGGAGTCCCTCCTAGCAAGCAGGCGTCCCAGAGCCGGAGTCCCTCCTAGCAAGCAGGCGTCCCAGAGCCGGAGTCCCTCCTAGCAAGCAGGCGTCCCAGAGCCGGAGTCCCTCCTAGCAAGCAGGCGTCCCAGAGCCGGAGTCCCTCCTTGCAAGCAGGCATCCCAGAGCCGGAGTCCCTCCTTGCAAGCAGGCATCCCAGAGCCGGAGTCCCTCCTTGCAAGCAGGCATCCCAGAGCCGGAGTCCCTCCTTGCAATCGGGCGTCATAGAGCCGGAGTCCCCCCTTGCAAGCAGGAATCCCCCCTTGCAAGCAGGCGTCCCAGAGCCGGAGTCCCTCCTAGCAAGCAGGCGTCCCAGAGCCGGAGTCCCTCCTTGCAAGCAGGTGTTCCAGAGCCGGAGTCCCTCCTTGCAAGCAGGCGTCCCAGAGCCGGAGTCCCTCCTTGCAAGCAGGCGTCCCAGAGCCGGAGTCCCTCCTTGCAAGCAGGCGTCCCAGAGCCGGAGTCCCTCCTTGCAAGCAGGCGTCCCAGAGCCGGAGTCCCCCCTTGCAAGCAGGCATCCCAGATCCGCAGTCCCCCCTTGCAAGCAAGTGTCCCAGAGCCAGAATCCCCCCTTGCAAGCAGGCATCCCAGAGCCGGAGTCCCTCCTAGCAAGCAGGCGTCCCAGAGCTGGAGTCCCTTTTAGCAAGCAGGCATCCCAGAGCCGGAGTCCCTCTTTGCAAGCAGGCGTCCCAGAGCCGGAGTCCCTCCTTGCAAGCAGGCGTCTTAGAGCTGGAGTCCCCCCTTGCAAACAGGCGTCCCAGAGCCGGAGTCCCTCCTTGCAAGCAGGCGTCATAGAGCCGGAGTCCCCCCTTGCAAGCAGGAATCCCCCCTTGCAAGCAGGCGTCCCAGAGCCGGAGTCCCTCCTAGCAAGCAGGCGTCCCAGAGCCGGAGTCCCTCCTAGCAAGCAGGCGTCCCAGAGCCGGAGTCCCTCCTTGCAAGCAGGCGTCCCAGAGCCGGAGTCCCCCCTTGCAAACAGGCGTCCCAGAGCCGGAGTCCCTCCTTGCAAGCAAGCGTCCCAGAGCCGGAGTCCCTCCTTGCAAGCAGGCGTCATAGAGCCGGAGTCCCTCCTTGCAAGCAGGCGTCCCAGAGCCGGAGTCCCTCCTTGAGAGCAGGCGTCCCAGAGCCGGAGTCCCTCCTTGAGAGCAGGCGTCCCAGAGCCGGAGTCCCTCCTTGAGAGCAGGCGTCCCAGAGCCAGAGTCCCTCCTTGAGAGCAGGCGTCCCAGAGCCAGAGTCCCTCCTTGAGAGCAGGCGTCCCAGAGCCAGAGTCCCTTCTTGCAAGCAGGCATCCCAGAGCCGGAGTCCCTCCTTGCAAGCGGGCGTCATAGAGCCGGAGTCCCCCCTTGCAAGCAATCATCCCCAAGCCGGAGTCCCTCCTTGCAAGCAATCATCCCCAAGCCGGAGTCCCCTCTTGCAAGCAGGTGTCCCAGAGCCGGAGTCCCTCCTTGAGAGCAGGCATCCCAGAGCCGGAGTCCCTCCTTGCAAGCAGGCGTCCCAGAGCCGGAGTCCCTCCTTGCAAGCAGGCGTCCCAGAGCCGGAGTCCCTCCTAGCAAGCAGGCGTCCCAGAGCTGGAGTCCCTTTTAGCAAGCAGGCATCCCAGAGCCGGAGTCCCTCTTTGCAAGCAGGCGTCCCAGAGCCGGAGTCCCTCCTAGCAAGCAGGCGTCCCAGAGCCGGAGTCCCTCCTAGCAAGCAGGCGTCCCAGAGCCGGAGTCCCTCCTTGCAAGCAGGCGTCCCAGAGCCGGAGTCCCTCCTTGCAAGCAGGCGTCCCAGAGCCGGAGTCCCTCCTTGCAAGCAGGCGTCCCAGAGCCGGAGTCCCTCCTTGCAAGCAGGCGTCCCAGAGCCGGAGTCCCTCCTTGCAAGCAGGCGTCCCAGAGCCGGAGTCCCTCCTTGCAAGCAGGCGTCCCAGAGCCGGAGTCCCCCCTTGCAAGCAGGCATCCCAGATCCGCAGTCCCCCCTTGCAAGCAAGCGTCCCAGAGCCGGAATCCCCCCTTGCAAGCAGGCATCCCAGAGCCGGAGTCCCTCCTAGCAAGCAGGCGTCCCAGAGCTGGAGTCCCTTTTAGCAAGCAGGCATCCCAGAGCCGGAGTCCCTCTTTGCAAGCAGGCGTCCCAGAGCCGGAGTCCCTCCTTGCAAGCAGGCGTCTTAGAGCTGGAGTCCCCCCTTGCAAACAGGCGTCCCAGAGCCGGAGTCCCTCCTTGCAAGCAGGCGTCATAGAGCCGGAGTCCCCCCTTGCAAGCAGGAATCCCCCCTTGCAAGCAGGCGTCCCAGAGCCGGAGTCCCTCCTAGCAAGCAGGCGTCCCAGAGCCGGAGTCCCTCCTTGCAAGCAGGCGTCCCAGAGCCGGAGTCCCCCCTTGCAAACAGGCGTCCCAGAGCCGGAGTCCCTCCTTGCAAGCAAGCGTCCCAGAGTCGGAGTCCCTCCTTGCAAGCAGGCGTCATAGAGCCGGAGTCCCTCCTTGCAAGCAGGCGTCCCAGAGCCGGAGTCCCCCCTTGCAAACAGGCGTCCCAGAGCCGGAGTCCCTCCTTGCAAGCAAGCGTCCCAGAGTCGGAGTCCCTCCTTGCAAGCAGGCGTCATAGAGCCGGAGTCCCTCCTTGCAAGCAGGCGTCCCAGAGCCGGAGTCCCTCCTTGAGAGCAGGCGTCCCAGAGCCGGAGTCCCTCCTTGAGAGCAGGCGTCCCAGAGCCAGAGTCCCTCCTTGAGAGCAGGCGTCCCAGAGCCAGAGTCCCTCCTTGAGAGCAGGCGTCCCAGAGCCAGAGTCCCTTCTTGCAAGCAGGCATCCCAGAGCCGGAGTCCCTCCTTGCAAGCGGGCGTCATAGAGCCGGAGTCCCCCCTTGCAAGCAATCATCCCCAAGCCGGAGTCCCTCCTTGCAAGCAATCATCCCCAAGCCGGAGTCCCCTCTTGCAAGCAGGTGTCCCAGAGCCGGAGTCCCTCCTTGAGAGCAGGCATCCCAGAGCCGGAGTCCCTCCTTGCAAGCAGGCGTCCCAGAGCCGGAGTCCCTCCTTGCAAGCAGGCGTCCCAGAGCCGGAGTCCCTCCTTGCAAGCAGGCGTCCCAGAGCCGGAGTCCCTCCTTGCAAGCAGGCGTCCCAGAGCCGGAGTCCCTCCTAGCAAGCAGGCGTCCCAGAGCTGGAGTCCCTTTTAGCAAGCAGGCATCCCAGAGCCGGAGTCCCTCTTTGCAAGCAGGCGTCCCAGAGCCGGAGTCCCTCCTAGCAAGCAGGCGTCCCAGAGCCGGAGTCCCTCCTTGCAAGCAGGTGTTCCAGAGCCGGAGTCCCTCCTTGCAAGCAGGCGTCCCAGAGCCGGAGTCCCTCCTTGCAAGCAGGCGTCCCAGAGCCGGAGTCCCTCCTTGCAAGCAGGCGTCCCAGAGCCGGAGTCCCTCCTTGCAAGCAGGCGTCCCAGAGCCGGAGTCCCTCCTTGCAAGCAGGCGTCCCAGAGCCGGAGTCCCTCCTTGCAAGCAGGCGTCCCAGAGCCGGAGTCCCTCCTTGCAAGCAGGCGTCCCAGAGCCGGAGTCCCCCCTTGCAAGCAGGCATCCCAGATCCGCAGTCCCCCCTTGCAAGCAAGCGTCCCAGAGCCGGAATCCCCCCTTGCAAGCAGGCATCCCAGAGCCGGAGTCCCTCCTAGCAAGCAGGCGTCCCAGAGCTGGAGTCCCTTTTAGCAAGCAGGCATCCCAGAGCCGGAGTCCCTCTTTGCAAGCAGGCGTCCCAGAGCCGGAGTCCCTCCTTGCAAGCAGGCGTCTTAGAGCTGGAGTCCCCCCTTGCAAACAGGCGTCCCAGAGCCGGAGTCCCTCCTTGCAAGCAGGCGTCATAGAGCCGGAGTCCCCCCTTGCAAGCAGGAATCCCCCCTTGCAAGCAGGCGTCCCAGAGCCGGAGTCCCTCCTAGCAAGCAGGCGTCCCAGAGCCGGAGTCCCTCCTAGCAAGCAGGCGTCCCAGAGCCGGAGTCCCTCCTTGCAAGCAGGCGTCCCAGAGCCGGAGTCCCCCCTTGCAAACAGGCATCCCAGAGCCGGAGTCCCTCCTTGCAAGCAAGCGTCCCAGAGCCGGAGTCCCTCCTTGCAAGCAGGCGTCATAGAGCCGGAGTCCCTCCTTGCAAGCAGGCGTCCCAGAGCCGGAGTCCCTCCTTGAGAGCAGGCGTCCCAGAGCCGGAGTCCCTCCTTGAGAGCAGGCGTCCCAGAGCCGGAGTCCCTCCTTGAGAGCAGGCGTCCCAGAGCCGGAGTCCCTCCTTGAGAGCAGGCGTCCCAGAGCCGGAGTCCCTCCTTGAGAGCAGGCGTCCCAGAGCCAGAGTCCCTCCTTGAGAGCAGGCGTCCCAGAGCCAGAGTCCCTTCTTGCAAGCAGGCATCCCAGAGCCGGAGTCCCTCCTTGCAAGCGGGCGTCATAGAGCCGGAGTCCCCCCTTGCAAGCAAGCAGGAATCCCCCCTTGCAAGCAGGCGTCCCAGAGCCGGAGTCCCTCCTAGCAAGCAGGCGTCCCAGAGCCGGAGTCCCTCCTAGCAAGCAGGCGTCCCAGAGCCGGAGTCCCTCCTTGCAAGCAGGCATCCCAGAGCCGGAGTCCCTCCTTGCAAGCAGGCATCCCAGAGCCGGAGTCCCTCCTTGCAAGCGGGCGTCATAGAGCCGGAGTCCCCCCTTGCAAGCAGGAATCCCCCCTTGCAAGCAGGCGTCCCAGAGCCGGAGTCCCTCCTAGCAAGCAGGCGTCCCAGAGCCGGAGTCCCTCCTAGCAAGCAGGCGTCCCAGAGCCGGAGTCCCTCCTAGCAAGCAGGCGTCCCAGAGCCGGAGTCCCTCCTTGCAAGCAGGCGTCCCAGAGCCGGAGTCCCTCCCTGCAAGCAGGCGTCCCAGAGCCGGAGTCCCTCCTTGCAAGCAGACGTCCCAGAGCCGGAGTCCCTCCTTGCAAGCAGCCGTCCCAGAGCCGGAGTCCCCCCTTGCAAGCAGGCATCCCAGATCCGCAGTCCCCCCTTGCAAGCAAGCGTCCCAGAGCCGGAATCCCCCCTTGCAAGCAGGCATCCCAGAGCCAGAGTCCCTCCTAGCAAGCAGGCGTCCCAGAGCTGGAGTCCCTTTTAGCAAGCAGGCATCCCAGAGCCGGAGTCCCTCTTTGCAAGCAGGCGTCCCAGAGCCGGAGTCCCTCCTTGCAAGCAGGCGTCTTAGAGCTGGAGTCCCCCCTTGCAAACAGGCGTCCCAGAGCCGGAGTCCCTACTTGCAAGCAGGCGTCATAGAGCCAGAGTCCCCCCTTGCAAGCAGGCGTCCCAGAGCCGGAGTCCCTCCTAGCAAGCAGGCGTCCCAGAGCCGGAGTCCCTCCTAGCAAGCAGGCGTCCCAGAGCCGGAGTCCCTCCTAGCAAGCAGGCGTCCAAGAGCCGGAGTCCCTCCTTGCAAGCAGGCGTCCCAGAGCCGGAGTCCCCCCTTGCAAACAGGCGTCCCAGAGCCGGAGTCCCTCCTTGCAAGCAAGCGTCCCAGAGCCGGAGTCCCTCCTTGCAAGCAGGCGTCATAGAGCCGGAGTCCCTCCTTGCAAGCAGGCGTCCCAGAGCCGGAGTCCCTCCTTGAGAGCAGGCGTCCCAGAGCCGGAGTCCCTCCTTGAGAGCAGGCGTCCCAGAGCCGGAGTCCCTCCTTGAGAGCAGGCGTCCCAGAGCCAGAGTCCCTCCTTGAGAGCAGGCGTCCCAGAGCCAGAGTCCCTTCTTGCAAGCAGGCATCCCAGAGCCGGAGTCCCTCCTTGCAAGCGGGCGTCATAGAGCCAGAGTCCCCCCTTGCAAGAAGGAATCCCCCCTTGCAAGCAGGCGTCCCAGAGTCGGAGTCCCTCCTAGCAAGCAGGCGTCCCAGAGCCGGAGTCCCTCCTAGCAAGCAGGCGTCCCAGAGCCGGAGTCCCTCCTAGCAAGCAGGCGTCCCAGAGCCGGAGTCCCTCCTTGCAAGCAGGCATCCCAGAGCCGGAGTCCCTTATTGCAAGCAGGCATCCCAGAGCCGGAGTCCCTCCTTGCAAGCGGGCGTCATAGAGCCGGAGTCCCCCCTTGCAAGCAGGAATCCCCCCTTGCAAGCAGGCGTCCCAGAGCCGGAGTCCCTCCTAGCAAGCAGGCGTCCCAGAGCCGGAGTCCCTCCTAGCAAGCAGGCGTCCCAGAGCCGGAGTCCCTCCTAGCAAGCAGGCGTCCCAGAGCCGGAGTCCCTCCTTGCAAGCAGGTGTTCCAGAGCCGGAGTCCCTCCTTGCAAGCGAGCGTCATAGAGCCGGAGTCCCCCCTTGCAAGCAGGAATCCCCCCTTGCAAGCAGGCGTCCCAGAGCCGGAGTCCCTCCTAGCAAGCAGGCGTCCCAGAGCCGGAGTCCCTCCTAGCAAGCAGGCGTCCCAGAGCCGGAGTCCCTCCTAGCAAGCAGGCGTCCCAGAGCCGGAGTCCCTCCTTGCAAGCAGGCATCCCAGAGCCGGAGTCCCTCCTTGCAAGCAGGCATCCCAGAGCCGGAGTCCCTCCTTGCAAGCGGGCGTCATAGAGCCGGAGTCCCCCCTTGCAAGCAGGAATCCCACCTTGCAAGCAGGCGTCCCAGAGCCGGAGTCCCTCCTAGCAAGCAGGCGTCCCAGAGCCGGAGTCCCTCCTTGCAAGCAGGTGTTCCAGAGCCGGAGTCCCTCCTTGCAAGCAGGCGTCCCAGAGCCGGAGTCCCTCCTTGCAAGCAGGCGTCCCAGAGCCGGAGTCCCTCCTTGCAAGCAGGCGTCCCAGAGCCGGAGTCCCTCCTTGCAAGCAGGCGTCCCAGAGCCGGAGTCCCTCCTTGCAAGCAGGCGTCCCAGAGCCGGAGTCCCTCCTTGCAAGCAGGCGTCCCAGAGCCGGAGTCCCTCCTTGCAAGCAGGTGTCCCAGAGCCAGAGTCCCCCCTTGCAAGCAGGCATCCCAGATCCGCAGTCCCCCCTTGCAAGCAAGCGCCCCAGAGCCGGAATCCCCCCTTGCAAGCAGGCATCCCAGAGCCGGAGTCCCTTCTAGCAAGCAGGCGTCCCAGAGCTGGAGTCCCTTTTAGCAAGCAGGCATCCCAGAGCCGGAGTCCCTCTTTGCAAGCAGGCGTCCCAGAGCCGGAGTCCCTCCTTGCAAGCAGGCATCTTAGAGCTGGAGTCCCCCCTTGCAAACAGGCGTCCCAGAGCCGGAGTCCCTCCTTGCAAGCAGACGTCATAGAGCCGGAGTCCCCCCTTGCAAGCAGGAATCCCCCCTTGCAAGCAGGCGTCCCAGAGCCGGAGTCCCTCCTAGCAAGCAGGCGTCCCAGAGCCGGAGTCCCTCCTAGCAAGCAGGCGTCCCAGAGCCGGAGTCCCTCCTTGCAAGCAGGCGTCCCAGAGCCGGAGTCCCCCCTTGCAAACAGGCGTCCCAGAGCCGGAGTCCCTCCTTGCAAGCAAGCGTCCCAGAGCCGGAGTCCCTCCTTGCAAGCAGGCGTCATAGAGCCGGAGTCCCTCCTTGCAAGCAGGCGTCCCAGAGCCGGAGTCCCTCCTTGAGAGCAGGCGTCCCAGAGCCGGAGTCCCTCCTTGAGAGCAGGCGTCCCAGAGCCGGAGTCCCTCCTTGAGAGCAGGCGTCCCAGAGCCAGAGTCCCTCCTTGAGAGCAGGCGTCCCAGAGCCAGAGTCCCTTCTTGCAAGCAGGCATCCCAGAGCCGGAGTCCCTCCTTGCAAGCGGGCGTCATAGAGCCGGAGTCCCCCCTTGCAAGCAGGCGTCCCAGAGCCGGAGTCCCTCCTAGCAAGCAGGCGTCCCAGAGCCGGAGTCCCTCCTAGCAAGCAGGCGTCCCAAAGCCAGAGGCCCTCCTTGCAAGCAGGCATCCCAGAGCCGGAGTCCCTCCTTGCAAGCGGGCGTCATAGAGCCGGAGTCCCCCCTTGCAAGCAGGAATCCCCCCTTGCAAGCAGGCGTCCCAGAGCCGGAGTCCCTCCTAGCAAGCAGGCGTCCCAGAGCCGGAGTCCCTCCTAGCAAGCAGGCGTCCCAGAGCCGGAGTCCCTCCTAGCAAGCAGGCGTCCCAGAGCCGGAGTCCCTCCTTGCAAGCAGGTGTTCCAGAGCCGGAGTCCCTCCTTGCAAGCAGGCGTCCCAGAGCCGGAGTCCCTCCTTGCAAGCAGGCGTCCCAGAGCCGGAGTCCCTCCTTGCAAGCAGGCGTCCCAGAGCCGGAGTCCCTCCTTGCAAGCAGGCGTCCCAGAGCCGGAGTCCGCCCTTGCAAGCAGGCGTCCCAGAGCCGGAGTCCCTCCTAGCAAGCAGGCGTCCCAGAGCTGGAGTCCCTTTTAGCAAGCAGGCATCCCAGAGCCGGAGTCCCTCTTTGCAAGCAGGCGTCCCAGAGCCGGAGTCCCTCTTTGCAAGCAGGCGTCCCAGAGCCGGAGTCCCTCCTTGCAAGCAGGCGTCATAGAGCCGGAGTCCCCCCTTGCAAGCAGGAATCCTCCCTTGCAAGCAGGCGTCCCAGAGCCGGAGTCCCTCCTAGCAAGCAGGCGTCCCAGAGCCGGAGTCCCTCCTAGCAAAAAGGCATCCCAGAGCCGGAGTCCCTCCTAGCAAGCAGGCGTCCCAGAGCCGGAGTCCCTCCTTGCAAGCAGGCGTCCAAGAGCCGGAGTCCCTCCTTGCAAGCAATCATCCCCAAGCCGGAGTCCCTCCTTGCAAGCAATCATCCCCAAGCCGGAGTCCCCTCTTGCAAGCAGGTGTCCCAGAGCCGGAGTCCCTCCTTGAGAGCAGGCATCCCAGAGCCGGAGTCCCTCCTTGCAAGCAGGCGTCCCAGAGCCGGAGTCCCTCCTTGCAAGCAGGCGTCCCAGAGCCGGAGTCCCTCCTTGCAAGCAGGCGTCCCAGAGCCGGAGTCCCTCCTAGCAAGCAGGCGTCCCAGAGCTGGAGTCCCTTTTAGCAAGCAGGCATCCCAGAGCCGGAGTCCCTCTTTGCAAGCAGGCGTCCCAGAGCCGGAGTCCCTCCTAGCAAGCAGGCGTCCCAGAGCCGGAGTCCCTCCTTGCAAGCAGGTGTTCCAGAGCCGGAGTCCCTCCTTGCAAGCAGGCGTCCCAGAGCCGGAGTCCCTCCTTGCAAGCAGGCGTCCCAGAGCCGGAGTCCCTCCTTGCAAGCAGGCGTCCCAGAGCCGGAGTCCCTCCTTGCAAGCAGGCGTCCCAGAGCCGGAGTCCCTCCTTGCAAGCAGGCGTCCCAGAGCCGGAGTCCCTCCTTGCAAGCAGGCGTCCCAGAGCCGGAGTCCCCCCTTGCAAGCAGGCATCCCAGATCCGCAGTCCCCCCTTGCAAGCAAGCGTCCCAGAGCCGGAATCCCCCCTTGCAAGCAGGCATCCCAGAGCCGGAGTCCCTCCTAGCAAGCAGGCGTCCCAGAGCTGGAGTCCCTTTTAGCAAGCAGGCATCCCAGAGCCGGAGTCCCTCTTTGCAAGCAGGCGTCCCAGAGCCGGAGTCCCTCCTTGCAAGCAGGCGTCTTAGAGCTGGAGTCCCCCCTTGCAAACAGGCGTCCCAGAGCCGGAGTCCCTCCTTGCAAGCAGGCGTCATAGAGCCGGAGTCCCCCCTTGCAAGCAGGAATCCCCCTTGCAAGCAGGCGCCCCAAAGCCGGAGTCCCTCCTTGCAAGCAGGCGTCCCAGAGCCGGAGTCCCCCCTTGCAAACAGGCGTCCCAGAGCCGGAGTCCCTCCTTGCAAGCAAGCGTCCCAGAGCCGGAGTCCCTCCTTGCAAGCAGGCGTCATAGAGCCGGAGTCCCCCCTTGCAAGCAGGAATCCCCCCTTGCAAGCAGGCGTCCCAGAGCCGGAGTCCCTCCTTGCAAGCAGGCGTCCCAGAGCCGGAGTCCCCCCTTGCAAACAGGCGTCCCAGAGCCGGAGTCCCTCCTTGCAAGCAAGCGTCCCAGAGCCGGAGTCCCTCCTAGCAAGCAGGCGTCCCAGAGCCGGAGTCCCTCCTTGCAAGCAGGCGTCCCAGAGCCGGAGTCCCCCCTTGCAAACAGGCGTCCCAGAGCCGGAGTCCCTCCTTGCAAGCAAGCGTCCCAGAGCCGGAGTCCCTCCTTGCAAGCAGGCGTCATAGAGCCGGAGTCCCTCCTTGCAAGCAGGCGTCCCAGAGCCGGAGTCCCTCCTTGAGAGCAGGCGTCCCAGAGCCGGAGTCCCTCCTTGAGAGCAGGCGTCCCAGAGCCGGAGTCCCTCCTTGAGAGCAGGCGTCCCAGAGCCAGAGTTCCTCCTTGAGAGCAGGCGTCCCAGAGCCAGAGTCCCTCCTTGAGAGCAGGCGTCCCAGAGCCAGAGTCCCTTCTTGCAAGCAGGCATCCCAGAGCCGGAGTCCCTCCTTGCAAGCGGGCGTCATAGAGCCGGAGTCCCCCCTTGCAAGCAGGAATCCCCCTTGCAAGCAGGCGTCCCAGAGCCGGAGTCCCTCCTAGCAAGCAGGCGTCCCAGAGCCGGAGTCCCTCCTAGCAAGCAGGCGTCCCAGAGCCGGAGTCCCTCCTAGCAAGCAGGCGTCCCAGAGCCGGAGTCCCTCCTAGCAAGCAGGCGTCCCAGAGCCGGAGTCCCTCCTTGCAAGCAGGCATCCCAGAGCCGGAGTCCCTCCTTGCAAGCAGGCATCCCAGAGCCGGAGTCCCTCCTTGCAAGCAGGCATCCCAGAGCCGGAGTCCCTCCTTGCAAGCGGGCGTCATAGAGCCGGAGTCCCCCCTTGCAAGCAGGAATCCCCCCTTGCAAGCAGGCGTCCCAGAGCCGGAGTCCCTCCTAGCAAGCAGGCGTCCCAGAGCCGGAGTCCCTCCTAGCAAGCAGGCGTCCCAGAGCCGGAGTCCCTCCTAGCAAACAGGCGTCCCAGAGCCGGAGTCCCTCCTTGCAAGCAGGTGTTCCAGAGCCGGAGTCCCTCCTTGCAAGCAGGCGTCCCAGAGCCGGAGTCCCTCCTTGCAAGCAGGCGTCCCAGAGCCGGAGTCCCTCCTTGCAAGCAGGCGTCCCAGAGCCGGAGTCCCTCCTTGCAAGCAGGCGTCCCAGAGCCGGAGTCCCTCCTTGCAAGCAGGCGTCCCAGAGCTGGAGTCCCTCCTTGCAAGCAGGCGTCCCAGAGCCGGAGTCCCTCCTTGCAAGCAGGCGTCCCAGAGCCGGAGTCCCCCCTTGCAAGCAGGCGTCCCAGAGCCGGAGTCCCCCCTTGCAAGCAGGCATCCCAGATCCGGAGTCCCCCTTGCAAGCAAGCGTCCCAGAGCCGGAATCCCCCCTTGCAAGCAGGCGTCCCAGAGCCGGAATCCCCCCTTGCAAGCAGGCGTCCCAGAGCTGGAGTCCCTTTTAGCAAGGAGGCATCCCAGAGCCGCAGTCCCTCTTTGCAAGCAGGCGTCCCAGAGCCGGAGTCCCTCCTAGCAAGCAGGCGTCCCAGAGCCGGAGTCCCTCCTAGCAAGCAGGCGTCCCAGAGCCGGAGTCCCTCCTAGCAAGCAGGCGTCCCAGAGCCAGAGTCCCTCCTTGCAAGCAGGCGTCCCAGAGCCGGAGTCCCTCCTTGCAAGCAGGCGTCCCAGAGCCGGAGTCCCCCCTTGCAAGCAGGCATCCCAGATCTGGAGTCCCCCCTTGCAAGCAAGCGTCCCAGAGCCGGAATCCCCCTTGCAAGCAGGCATCCCAGAGCTGGAGTCCCTTTTAGCAAGCAGGCATCCCAGAGCCCCTCTTTGCAAGCAGGCGTCCCAGAGCCGGAGTCCCTCTTTGCAAGCAGGCGTCCCAGAGCCGGAGTCCCTCCTTGCAAGCAGGCGTCTTAGAGCTGGAGTCCCCCCTTGCAAACAGGCGTCCCAGAGCCGGAGTCCCTCCTTGCAAGCAGGCGTCCCAGAGCCGGAGTCCCTCCTTGCAAGCAGGCGTCCCAGAGCCGGAGTCCCCCCTTGCAAGCAGGCGTCCCAGAGCCGGAGTCCCTCCTAGCAAGCAGGCGTCCCAGAGCTGGAGTCCCTTTTAGCAAGCAGGCATCCCAGAGCCGGAGTCCCTCTTTGCAAGCAGGCGTCCCAGAGCCGGAGTCCCTCTTTGCAAGCAGGCGTCCCAGAGCCGGAGTCCCTCCTTGCAAGCAGGCGTCATAGAGCCGGAGTCCCCCCTTGCAAGCAGGAATCCTCCCTTGCAAGCAGGCGTCCCAGAGCCGGAGTCCCTCCTAGCAAGCAGGCGTCCCAGAGCCGGAGTCCCTCCTAGCAAAAAGGCGTCCCAGAGCCGGAGTCCCTCCTAGCAAGCAGGCGTCCCAGAGCCGGAGTCACTCCTTGCAAGCAGGCGTCCAAGAGCCGGAGTCCCTCCTTGCAAGCAATCATCCCCAAGCCGGAGTCCCTCCTTGCAAGCAATCATCCCCAAGCCGGAGTCCCCTCTTGCAAGCAGGTGTCCCAGAGCCGGAGTCCCTCCTTGAGAGCAGGCATCCCAGAGCCGGAGTCCCTCCTTGCAAGCAGGCGTCCCAGAGCCGGAGTCCCTCCTTGCAAGCAGGCGTCCCAGAGCCGGAGTCCCTCCTTGCAAGCAGGCGTCCCAGAGCCGGAGTCCCTCCTAGCAAGCAGGAGTCCCAGAGCTGGAGTCCCTTTTAGCAAGCAGGCATCCCAGAGCCGGAGTCCCTCTTTGCAAGCAGGCGTCCCAGAGCCGGAGTCCCTCCTAGCAAGCAGGCGTCCCAGAGCCGGAGTCCCTCCTTGCAAGCAGGTGTTCCAGAGCCGGAGTCCCTCCTTGCAAGCAGGCGTCCCAGAGCCGGAGTCCCTCCTTGCAAGCAGGCGTCCCAGAGCCGGAGTCCCTCCTTGCAAGCAGGCGTCCCAGAGCCGGAGTCCCTCCTTGCAAGCAGGCGTCCCAGAGCCGGAGTCCCTCCTTGCAAGCAGGCGTCCCAGAGCCGGAGTCCCTCCTTGCAAGCAGGCGTCCCAGAGCCGGAGCCGGAGTCCCTCTTTGCAAGCAGGCGTCCCAGAGCCGGAGTCCCTCCTTGCAAGCAGGCGTCTTAGAGCTGGAGTCCCCCCTTGCAAACAGGCGTCCCAGAGCCGGAGTCCCTCCTTGCAAGCAGGCGTCATAGAGCCGGAGTCCCCCCTTGCAAGCAGGAATCCCCCTTGCAAGCAGGCGCCCCAAAGCCGGAGTCCCTCCTTGCAAGCAGGCGTCCCAGAGCCGGAGTCCCCCCTTGCAAACAGGCGTCCCAGAGCCGGAGTCCCTCCTTGCAAGCAAGCGTCCCAGAGCCGGAGTCCCTCCTTGCAAGCAGGCGTCATAGAGCCGGAGTCCCCCCTTGCAAGCAGGAATCCCCCCTTGCAAGCAGGCGTCCCAGAGCCGGAGTCCCTCCTTGCAAGCAGGCGTCCCAGAGCCGGAGTCCCTCCTTGCAAGCAGGCGTCCCAGAGCCGGAGTCCCCCCTTGCAAACAGGCGTCCCAGAGCCGGAGTCCCTCCTTGCAAGCAAGCGTCCCAGAGCCGGAGTCCCTCCTTGCAAGCAGGCGTCATAGAGCCGGAGTCCCTCCTTGCAAGCAGGCGTCCCAGAGCCGGAGTCCCTCCTTGAGAGCAGGCGTCCCAGAGCCGGAGTCCCTCCTTGAGAGCAGGCGTCCCAGAGCCGGAGTCCCTCCTTGAGAGCAGGCGTCCCAGAGCCGGAGTCCCTCCTTGAGAGCAGGCGTCCCAGAGCCAGAGTCCCTCCTTGAGAGCAGGCGTCCCAGAGCCAGAGTCCCTCCTTGAGAGCAGGCGTCCCAGAGCCAGAGTCCCTTCTTGCAAGCAGGCATCCAGAGCCGGAGTCCCTCCTTGCAAGCGGGCGTCATAGAGCCGGAGTCCCCCCTTGCAAGCAGGAATCCCCCTTGCAAGCAGGCGTCCCAGAGCCGGAGTCCCTCCTAGCAAGCAGGCGTCCCAGAGCCGGAGTCCCTCCTAGCAAGCAGGCGTCCCAGAGCCGGAGTCCCTCCTAGCAAGCAGGCGTCCCAGAGCCGGAGTCCCTCCTTGCAAGCAGGCATCCCAGAGCCGGAGTCCCTCCTTGCAAGCAGGCATCCCAGAGCCGGAGTCCCTCCTTGCAAGCAGGCATCCCAGAGCCGGAGTCCCTCCTTGCAAGCGGGCGTCATAGAGCCGGAGTCCCCCCTTGCAAGCAGGAATCCCCCCTTGCAAGCAGGCGTCCCAGAGCCGGAGTCCCTCCTAGCAAGCAGGCGTCCCAGAGCCGGAGTCCCTCCTAGCAAGCAGGCGTCCCAGAGCCGGAGTCCCTCCTAGCAAACAGGCGTCCCAGAGCCGGAGTCCCTCCTTGCAAGCAGGTGTTCCAGAGCCGGAGTCCCTCCTTGCAAGCAGGCGTCCCAGAGCCGGAGTCCCTCCTTGCAAGCAGGCGTCCCAGAGCCGGAGTCCCTCCTTGCAAGCAGGCGTCCCAGAGCCGGAGTCCCTCCTTGCAAGCAGGCGTCCCAGAGCCGGAGTCCCTCCTTGCAAGCAGGCGTCCCAGAGCCGGAGTCCCTCCTTGCAAGCAGGCGTCCCAGAGCCGGAGTCCCCCCTTGCAAGCAGGCGTCCCAGAGCCGGAGTCCCCCCTTGCAAGCAGGCATCCCAGATCCGGAGTCCCCCTTGCAAGCAAGCGTCCCAGAGCCGGAATCCCCCTTGCAAGCAGGCGTCCCAGAGCCGGAATCCCCCCTTGCAAGCAGGCGTCCCAGAGCTGGAGTCCCTTTTAGCAAGCAGGCATGCCAGAGCCGCAGTCCCTCTTTGCAAGCAGGCGTCCCAGAGCCGGAGTCCCTCCTAGCAAGCAGGCGTCCCAGAGCCGGAGTCCCTCCTAGCAAGCAGGCGTCCCAGAGCCGGAGTCCCTCCTAGCAAGCAGGCGTCCCAGAGCCAGAGTCCCTCCTTGCAAGCAGGCGTCCCAGAGCCGGAGTCCCTCCTTGCAAGCAGGCGTCCCAGAGCCGGAGTCCCCCCTTGCAAGCAGGCATCCCAGATCTGGAGTCCCCCCTTGCAAGCAAGCGTCCCAGAGCCGGAATCCCCCTTGCAAGCAGGCATCCCAGAGCCGGAGTCCCTCCTAGCAAGCAGGCGTCCCAGAGCTGGAGTCCCTTTTAGCAAGCAGGCATCCCAGAGCCCCTCTTTGCAAGCAGGCGTCCCAGAGCCGGAGTCCCTCTTTGCAAGCAGGCGTCCCAGAGCCGGAGTCCCTCCTTGCAAGCAGGCGTCTTAGAGCTGGAGTCCCTCCTTGCAAGCAGGCGTCCCAGAGCCGGAGTCCCTCCTTGTAAGCAGGCGTCCCAGAGCCGGAGTCCCTCCTTGCAAGCAGGCGTCCCAGAGCCGGAGTCCCTCCTTGTAAGCAGGCGTCCCAGAGCCGGAGTCCCTCCTTGCAAGCAGGCATCCCAGATCCGGAGTCCCCCTTGCAAGCAAGCGTCCCAGAGCCGGAGTCCCTCCTAGCAAGCAGGCGTCCCAGAGCCGGAGTCCCTACTTGCAAGCAGGCGTCCCAGAGCCGGAGTCCCCCTTTGCAAGCAGGAGTCCCAAAGCCGGAGTCCTCCCTTGCAAGCAGGCATCCCAGAGCCGGAGTCCCCCCTTGCAAGCAGGCGTCCCAGAGCCGGAGTCCCCCCTTGCAAGCAGGCGTCCCAGAGCCGGAGTCCCCCCTTGCAAGCAGGCGTCCCAAAGCCGGAGTCCCTCCTTGCAAGCAGACGTCCCAGAGCCGGAGTCCCTCCTTGCAAGCAGGCGTCCCAGAGCCGGAGTCCCTCCTTGCAAGCAGGCGTCCCAGAGCCGGAGTCCCCCCTAGCAAGCAGGCGTCCCAGAGCCGGAGTCCCCCCTTGCAAACAGGCGTCCCAGAGCCGGAGTCCCTCCTTGCAAACAGGCGTCCCAGAGCCGGAGTCCCCCCTTGCAAGCAGGAGTCCCTCCTTCCAAGCAGGCGTCCCAGAGCCCCTCCTTGCAAGCGGGCGTCATAGAGCCGGAGTCCCCCCTTGCAAGCAGGAATCCCCCCTTGCAAGCAGGCGTCCCAGAGCCGGAGTCCCTCCTAGCAAGCAGGCGTCCCAGAGCCGGAGTCTCTCCTTGCAAGCAGGCGTCCCAGAGCCGGAGTCCCTCCTTGCAAGCAGGCGTCCCAGAGCCGGAGTCCCTCCTTGCAAGCAGGCGTCCCAGAGCCGGAGTCCCTCCTTGCAAGCAGGCGTCCCAGAGCCAGAGTCCCCCCTTGCAAGCAGGCATCCCAGATCCGGAGTCCCCCCTTGCAAGCAAGCATCCCAGAGCCGGAATCCCCCCTTGCAAGCAGGCGTCCCAGAGCCGGAGACCCTCCTAGCAAGCAGGCGTCCCAGAGCTGGAGTCCCTTTTAGCAAGCAGGCATCCCAGAGCCGGAGTCCCTCTTTGCAAGCAGGCGTCCCAGAGCCGGAGTCCCTTCTTGCAAGCAGGCGTCTTAGAGCTGGAGTCCCTCCTTCCAAGCAGGAGTCCCAAAGCCGGAGTCCTCCCTTGCAAGCAGGCGTCCCAGAGCCGGAGTCCCCCTTTGCAAGCAGGAGTCCCTCCTTCCAAGCAGGAGTCCCAGAGCCAGAGTCCCTCCTTGCAAGCGGGCATCAAAGAGCCAGAGTCCCCCCTTGCAAGCAGGAATCCCCCCTTGCAAGCAGGCATCCCAGAGCCGGAGTCCCTCCTAGCAAGCAGGCGTCCCAGAGCCAGAGTCCCTCCTAGCAAGCAGGCGTCCCAGAGCCAGAGTCCCTCCTAGCAAGCAGGCGTCCCAGAGCCAGAGTCCCTCCTAGCAAGCAGGCGTCCCAGAGCCAGAGTCCCTCCTAGCAAGCAGGCGTTCCAGAGCCGGAGTCCCTCCTTGCAAGCAGGCATCCCAGAGCCGGAGTCCCTCCTTGCAAGCAGGCTTTCCTGAGCAGGAGTCCCTCCTTGCAAGCAATCTTTCCCGAGCCGGAGTTCCCTCTTGCAAGCAGTCCTCCCAGAGCCGGAGTCCCTCCTAGCAAGCAGGCGTCCCAGAGCCGGAGTCCCTCTTAGCAAGCAGGCATCCCAGAGCCGGAGTCCCTCCCAGCAAGCAGGCGTCCCAGAGCCTGAGTCCCTCCCAGCAAGCAGGCGTCCCAGAGCCGGAGTCCCCCCTAGCAAGCAGGCGTCCCAGAGCCGGAGTCCCTCCTTGCAAGCAAGCGTCCCAGAGCCGGAGTCCCCCCTTGCAAGCAGGAGTCCCTCCTTCCAAGCAGGCGTCCCAGAGCCAGAGTCCCTCCTTGCAAGCAGGCGTCATAGAGCCGGAGTCCCCCTTGCAAGCAGGAATCCCCCCTTGCAAGCAGGCGTCTCAGAGCCGGAGTCCCTCCTAGCAAGCAGGCGTCCCAGAGCCGCAGTCCCTCCTGTTGTGGAATTCCTAGGCTGTTTGCAGAGCACACAGCCTATAATTCCTGTGCTATCTAAGCACACATCAGATTTCATCCTTTTGCAATAATGCTATCTTTAGCCTAAGTTAAATTTGCTAAGATCCACTCACCGTTCATTCCCATTCATCCCAAGAAGGCAGCACCACAAAAGCTATGTTCTCATTTCAGCATACCAGCCTAGACTGCCCAGCCGACGCCTAATCATAGGCTTTTAATAAACTCAAAAGATCTCAAGACAGGAGGTGACTGGTTGCAGCAACCCAGTCGACTTCCCCCATGGGCGGGGACATCACAGGATGTTCCTTCCTCAGGAGAATGACCATACAAGGACATCCTTCCAAACAGATACAATGTTCATTCAAATTGACTAACAGTGACATACACTGTTACCAAATGACGGAAACTATATAACAATTATGCCTCAAATGGACCACAATTATTTTATAGTTATGCTACCGTTCCTGTGGACACAGATATGTGCGCTCAGAGTCATTTAACGCCCCCCGCCAGTTCCCCCAACGGGGCGCAAAATAACATCTCTAAATGCAGCAAACATCGCTGTTTCCACAGGAAGATTTTCCCGCCACCGATCTTCCACCAACGTCTGTATGTGCAAATACGCTCAGATGAGCGCATTACAGCAAAACTGACACTGGGGGGACATCTGACAACATACATTAATACATTTCCATAAAAATCTCCACAACAGTCCTCCCTTTTTTGTCATATGCACCCCATGTGTCCATCGATGAGAGTTGATCTGCTTCTTACACCTGGAAATGAATCAGTCCTTAGTCCATAAAAAGGAAAACACGGCTTGACATGTAGACTCTACTCTTCAGGGGCATGACTTATAAAGGAGGACACGACATGGTGAGCTGTAGTAATCGCTGATCCGTCTGTGATCCTCTGTGTCTTGTATGTGGGTCCCAGATTTTTAAAAAGATATCCGGGGACATATTTTTTTTTTTACTAGTAATGGCAGCAATCGGCAACTCTCTGCCCATCACTGCCGCCGCCTGCCTCACAGTCTGTCAAGTCTCACTCTTCGGGCCCCGACTACTACTGGGTGGGGAGCGGAGGAAGATCACTCCGCCAGGGAAGGCATGGAGATAAACAGACAGGCGGCTGGCCGGGACTTAAGCCAAGGCAGAAGAACATGTGAGCGAAGCTGAATGGGCATGAACTCGAAACATTCCCTCCGCTCCGACCAGCAGGTGATCATCAGAAAGGGGCACAGATAATGGGAAAAAATTGATCCCCCAAAGCTAGTAGGAGCGGGGGGTGTGCAATTCAGATTTTTTTTTTTTAATTCTGCACTTACTGTCTTTGAAATTGCCCCAGCCCCTGTTCAAATCCAATCTGGGGACAAAACCGAGGGACAGACTTGGTCTAGGGACAGTGTCCTCAATCCGAGGACTGTCCCCAGAAACCGGGGATGTCTGGTCACCCTGCCGTAAACAGCTTGCTGATATAAAGCAGACGAAGGACAAGGATTACTGGAACCATGTCCTGTGACGATAATTTGAAGTACTTTCAAACAGCTTTCATCAAGTCATCAGACATACTGAGAATTTCTGTATGAATGTTAATATGAATAATTGTTCAAATGTTAATTTGAACATCTACTAGTAGGTGGCAGGCTTAAGCACACACACAGACGCCCACTATCAATCCAAAGGACCTACGTCACATACCTTCACACAAGGATAAGACCATACAATGTTTGTCATCAGTCTCTGCCCTTAAAGAGCCTACAATCTAAAAGGTCCAATATCACATGCATACATACACACTAGGGCCATATTATTCATTCGCACAGCAAGCAAAGGTGAGGATTCTTGCAAGGTGCAGAGTCCATGGAACCATCTTGTCTTCTCCAGAGCTCCTGTAGGTGGAGATAGAGAGAGAGCGAGAGAGGAGGGGAGAGCGCGAGAGAGAGAGAGAGAGAGAGAGAGAAGGTGGGGGGGGAGAGAGAAGGTGGGAGAGAGAGAGAGAGGGAAGGGGGGGAGAGAGAGAGAGAGAGAGGGAAGGGGGGGAGAGAGAGAGAGAGAGGGAAGGGGGGAGAGAGAGAGAGAGAGAGAGAGGGAAGGGGGGAGAGAGAGGGAAGGGGGAGAGAGAGAGGGAAGGGGAGAGAGAGGGAAGGAGAGAGAGAGGGGGGGGGAGGGGAGAGAGAGAGAGAGGGGGGGAGGGGGAGAGAGAGAGGGGGAAGGGGAGAGAGAGGGAAGGGGGAAGGGGGAGAGAGAGAGAGAGGGGGGAAGGGAGAGAGAGGAGAGGGAAGGGGGGGAGAGAGAGGAGAGGGAAGGGGGGGAGAGAGAGGAGAGGGAAGGGGGGGAGAGAGAGAGGAGAGGGAAGGGGGGGAGAGAGAGAGGAGAGGGAAGGGGGGAGAGAGAGAGGAGAGGGAAGGGGGGAGAGAGGAGAGGGAAGGGGGGGGAGAGAGGAGAGGGAAGGGGGGGGAGAGAGGAGAGGGAAGGGGGGGAGAGAGGAGAGGGAAGGGGGGAGAGAGAGGAGAGGGAAGGGGGGAGAGAGAGGAGAGGGAAGGGGGGAGAGAGAGGAGAGGGAAGGGGGGGAGAGAGAGGAGAGGGAAGGGGGGAGAGAGAGGAGAGGGAAGGGGGGGAGAGAGAGGAGAGGGAAGGGGGGGAGAGAGAGGAGAGGGAAGGGGGGGAGAGAGAGGAGAGGGAAGGGGGGGGAGAGAGAGGAGAGGGAAGGGGGGGAGAGAGAGGGAAGGGGGGGAGAGAGAGGAGAGGGAAGGGGGGAGAGAGAGGAGAGGGAAGGGGGGAGAGAGAGGAGAGGGAAGGGGGGAGAGAGAGGAGAGGGAAGGGGGGGGAGAGAGGAGAGGGAAGGGGGGGAGAGAGGAGAGGGAAGGGGGGGGGAGAGAGGAGAGGGAAGGGGGGAGAGAGAGAGGAGAGGGAAGGGGGGGGAGAGAGAGGAGAGGGAAGGGGGGAGAGAGAGGAGAGGGAAGGGGGGGAGAGAGAGGAGAGGGAAGGGGGGGGAGAGAGAGGAGAGGGAAGGGGGGGAGAGAGAGGGAAGGGGGGGAGAGAGAGGAGAGGGAAGGGGGGAGAGAGAGGAGAGGGAAGGGGGGAGAGAGAGGAGAGGGAAGGGGGAGAGAGAGGAGAGGGAAGGGGGGAGAGAGAAGAGTGGGAAGGGGGGGGAGAGGAGGAGAGGGAAGGGGGGGAGAGGGAGGTGAGGAGAGGGGAGGGAAGTTAGCAAAGAATACAGATTCTTAACTTGCAAGCAACAAATGTCAAAAATAGGCTTAGTCATGAAAGGGTTAAACTGGAGCTTATTTTCCAGGTAGGGCTTATATTGCAGTCCTCCCCTAATATCAAAGTAGGTCTTATTTTCATTGAAACACGGTATAAATGAACATGTTATTAATATGTTAATTTATATTAGGTTAATGGTGACCACCTATATGGTGGCACCATTCGCAGCCTCCTGGGATATGTCACAGGTCCTAGGAGGCTGCAGGACCACTTACAAATCACAGTGCGGCTCACATATGCATGGTGGGGGGTCCTTTGTGAAGCCGGAAGGAGTCACAGCTGGAATCCCACAGTCAACATGGCAGTGCAGTGGACCTAAAGACCAGGAAAGAACCTGCCTGGGTGAGGATAGCCCTGGATCCCTAAACAGGTAAGTGTCTGTTTTTTAAAAGTCAGCAGCTACAGTATTTGAAGCTGCTGACTTGTAATTATTTTTAAAAAAATGACCATAGCTCCTCTTTAAGAAGCTTACAAACTAAAAGCCCCATCTCTTTTGCAAGCATATTACATACCAAACGATACCATACTATACCGCTTTTCCGCACTTTGAACAATAAAGTAGTACTGACATCTTTGAAGCGTACTTCACTAGGTTAGCCGGTGGTTTGTCACTTGTTTGTTCCGCGGGAAAACCACACTTTGGGCGAACAGGTCCTGCTGTCTGTCCTCCGTAAAGGGGTACACCTTCTTCCCCGTTTTACAGTCGAGCGTGCACACACAGACGTCAGCAGTGAAGAGCTTTGTAGTATTTTGAGGGGACTTTACTTAAAATGGAGAAGACAGAATCTGGAGCTGCTGAGCATAACAACCACTCAGCTTCTAGTCTTCATTTCTTTTTCGTACATCACGGGACACAGAGCGACTTAGTCATTACTAATGGGTTATATAGATTACCTTCAGGTGTTGGCACTGGCCAATTCCAAACCGGAAGTACCCTCCCCTATATAAGCCCCTCCCATCCGGGAGCACCTCAGTTTTTTGCCAGTGTCTAAGGTGTTGGCCAAAGAGTAACATGTGTTTTCACTGGGCTTGCGTACAGGTTCTTTTGGGCCTTAGTAAGCTGTTCCGGATCCCACCAAAAAAGCTTCATAGCTAAACGGTCGGTACCCGGGCCTTGCAGCAGAAGAGCAAGGTTTTGCCTGTAATGCCTCTCTTAGGAGGGCTGGACCCTGGGATCCAGAGCTCTGGTCATACCCACGACCAAGATGTTGTCTGTGCAGGGTGCTATACAGGTCCAGGGGAGTGGAATCCTTGGGAACCCGGTCCCTGAAGGTTTAATTACAATGCCTGCCGTGATAGGTGAAGTTTGGACTTCTGTGGACCAAACAAAGTCCTGCGGCGGGGATCAGGTAAGTGGGGGCCCCCAGGAACTTGGTTCTATTGGGGGACCCCCAAGCCTAATTTGTCTTTCTGTCTATTCCCGCTAATATCTGTGTTTGCCTGTAACTACTGAAAATGTAAAATTTTAATAGTAGTCAAGAAAAAAAAAAAAAAAGGGACCGCGGTACCTGTGTTAAACCACTAGAGGCCGCTGTAGTCCATTTTTCTTGTCATGTGGATCTTTGGTTTTCTCAAGTCAAAAGATCCAGGCAGTTGGTAAGTTTCTCTGTGGGAATCCACTTCCTCTGCCCTGTTGCTGCGCTCATCCACCGCACAGGCCCTCCGGCAAAAAGGGCCCTGGCTCCTAGTCCCCGTTTGATTTCGAAAAGGGCGCCAATGGCGCGCGGGCGCGTGCACGCGCCTCCTATGAAAAAAAAGGGCCGGGGCAGGTGGATGACGCTCGATGCGCGCCGCGGCGCTTCTGCGCATGTGCAGGCGTCCCAGCATGGTTAAAAGACACAGTACAAGTGTCAGCTGGATGCAAACAGAGCTAGCAACAAACAGTGGCACACAGAGGCGGTTGATGCAGGCATCCCCATAGAAAGGCACTTTAGTGGACACCAGCTGGTATATAGCAGCAACTGTGTTAGACTATTACCAGCAAAAATTGGTGTATGACGACGGGAATACCTCAGCTTTGTGCTTAAAGGATATGTCGTCCAGACGCTCCGGAAATAGGTCTTCCAGGAAGCCAAAGGGGTCTCCATCGGGCTCTGAGGATATTGGGCATGCTTGTACTGCACCAATCTCCCCTGAGAATTCAGAGGTCAGTAGCCGTAGAAACCCCGCAGGAGTGCCTGGTGCTGCGGCTGTCCCCAGTCCACCTGCTCCTGTATATATAACAGAGGAGGTTTTATCCTCAACTCTGGGAGGATTGGAAGAGAGATTAACAGCATTGATCGCTGCTTCCCTGTCACAGGAAAAGCGCGTCCGATCTCCGTCTCCTCCTTCAGAGTGCCTGTTAGTGGAGGAACAGCCCCACACAGAGATCGACCTACCTGAAGGGGATCAGGATGAGGTTGATTCAGTTATGGAGGAATCAACAGTGGAAGAACCTTTCTCAGCATCTCAGGCTGAAAGATTATGGGTTCAGTCTCTGACTAACATGGTCCGATCAGCATTTAAAATGCCTCTGGCGGAACCACCATCCACTACGGTTTCCTCGCTGGGGTCGCTAAAAGCTCCCCAGGCTGTCTGTTCCTTCCCAATCCACCCTTTATTAGAAGGGCTTATTTACCAGGATTGGGAGCATCCTGATAAAATATTTGCTCCCCCCAAGAGATTTCCGGTGATCTATCCCATGGAGGATAAGTTCATTAAAAAATGGAGGGTCCCTACAGTGGACGCAGCCATCTCTTCTGTTAACAAATCACTGACATGTCCAGTAGATAATGTTCCAATGTTCAAAGACCCAATAGATAAAAAATTGGAGTCTTTACTAAAATCTGCTTTCTCTACAGCAAGCATGGTGACACAACCTGCGGTAGCAGCGATTGGAGTCTGCCAAGCAGTGAAAGATCAGTTGAAACAAGTCTTAAGGGACTTACCAGATCAGCAGGCTCTTGCCCTAGCTGACCTGCCTAGAGCCTTGTGTTTTGCGGTGGACGCCATAAAGGATACAATCCAACAGGCCTCCCGCTTTACGCTGTCTATAGTACATATGCGTAGGCTTCTGTGGCTCAAAAACTGGTCTGCTGAAGCTCCCTGTAAAAAACTGCTGGTTAGCTTCCCATTTCATGGAGAACGCTTATTTGGAGAAGATCTGGACAAATATATCCAGAAAATTTCTGCCGGTAAAAGTTCACTCTTACCGGTTAAGAACAAGGGTAGAAGTCCTTCTTTTAAGAGGCCTACTTCTCCAGTCCCTGGCACATCGGCTGTGAAACAGTTCCGACGGCCTCCGCGGTCAAATCCAGGGGGCAGAAATCAGGGACAATCACAGGGTAACAAGAAACCCTGGGTCAAGAGAGGTACAAAACCTCCCCCTAAGTCATGAAGGGTTGCCCCCACTCAGTCGGGTGAGGGGAAGACTTCAGTTGTTCACAGAGACCTGGCGGGACACCATCAGAGATGGGTGATCTCCGCAGTAAGTCTGGGATACAGGCTGGAGTTAAAAGACATTCCTCCTGCCCATTTTATAAGGTCAAACGTGCCAAGCGATCCCCAGAAGAGTGGATCCCTCCTTCTGGCACTAGAGCAACTATTGCCCCAAGGGTAATCATGAAGGTTCCCTTGGAAGAAAACGGGTTCGGGTTTTACTCGAACCTTGTCACAGTCCCCAAACCAAATGGGGACATGAGGCCCATATTAAATATAAAAGGGCTAAACAAGTTCCTACATATCAGGACTTTTTCGGATGGAGTCGATCCGATCGGTGGCCACCGCCCTACAAGGGCAGGAATGGTTAGCCTCGATCGACATAAGGGATGCTTATTTGCATATTCCCATCTGTCCGGCCCACCAGAAATTTCTACGCCTTGCAGTAGAAGGGCGCCATTTTCAGTTCAGAGCCTTACCTCTCGGTCTGGCCACGGCACCACGAGTGTTCACAAAAATTCTGGCCCTACGATTGGCCAAACTAGGAACACAAGGTGTAACGATAATGGCATATCTAGACGACTTGTTGCTGATAGACCACTCAGTGAAAAAAACTAGAAGTGGTCGTTCACAAGATAATCAAGTATCTGGAATCTCACGGTTGCATTATCAACCGAGACAAGTCAGCCCTAAAACCAGTCAAAAGCCTGGAATACTTGGGGGCTAAGACTGGATTCAAATCAGAGAAAGATTTTTTTACCTCCAGAGAAGGTGTCGTCTTTGAAAGATTTGACCCACTTAGTGGGTACAAAAAAGAAAAAACATCCATGCGCCTGTGTATAAGGCTGCTGGGAAAAATGGTGGCTTCATTCGAAGCGGTACCCTACGGTCAATTCCATTCAAGGAACTTGCAGAGGGCCATACTGTCAGCCTGGAACAAAAAAGTTCAGGCTTTAGACTTACCAATGTCCCTGTCCCCTTCCGTTCGCAAGAGCCTCCATTGGTGGTTGGTGCCCCAGAATCTGGAAAAAGGGAAACCCTTCAGTCCGGTTTCTTGGAAGGTGGTCACTACAGTTGCCAGCCTCATAGGCTGGGGGGCAGTACTGGAGCAATGGTCTCTCAAGGGCAAGTGGTCAGAAGCAGAGAAGGCCCTGCCCACCAATCTCTTAGAGATACGAGCAGCCCGGTATGCCCTAGTAGCATGGACATCCAAACTCCAAGGGTCACCTGTCAGAGTTCAATCAGACAATGCCACAGCAGTGGCATATATCAATCACCAGGGTGGCACCAGGAGTCGTGCAGCCCAGAGGGAAGCGAATTGCATCCTGGAATGGGCAGAAAGGTATGTCACAGTCATATCCGCGGTTTTCATCCCAGGAGTGGAAAATTGGAGAGCGGACTTTTTAAGTCGCCAGCAATTATGCCCGGGGAATGGTCTCTTCACCCCGAGGTTTTCCAGGCAATATGCCAGCGGTGGGGAACACCGGATGTAGATCTGCTAGCATCCAGATTCAACGCAAAGGTGGACAGATTTGTGTCTCACACAAAGGATCCCCTAGCTTGCGGTTCGGATGCCCTAGTGTTCCCTTGGGATCAGTTCAAGCTGATATATGCATTCCCACCGCGATTAATCCGCAGAATCAGGGTAGAAAAGAAACCAGTGATTCTGGTGGCTCCAGCGTGGCTCCGAAGGGCATGGTACGCGGAGATTGTAAAAATGTCAGTGGGAAGTCCTTGGACCCTCCCACATCGTCCGGACCTGCTTTCGCAAGGACCGATATACTACCCTTCCTTACCAGCCCTAGGTTTGACGGCCTGGCTATTGAAGCCCACATTCTAAAAAAGAGAGGGCTCTCTAATCCTGTGGTATCTACCATGATCAATGCCAGGAAGCCGGTATCCAGGCAGATCTATTATAGGATCTAGAAGGCGTACATCACGTGGTGTGAGGCCAGGAAATGGCATCCACGTAAGTACGTAATAGGTAGGATTCTGGACTTCCTACAGTGGGCTGTACATAGGAAGCTTGCCTTGAGTACTATCAAGGGTCAGACGGCCTTGTCAATATTTTTTTCAAAGGCCCTTGGCTTTGCATTCATTAGTCAAAGCTTTCATACAAGGAGTGATGCGTATTAGCCCTCCGGTTAGTATTCCCATATGTCCATGGGACTTAAACCTGGTTCTGTCGGTTCTACAGAAACAACCATTTGAACCATTGCGGCACATTTCCTTGGTTCTTTTCACCAGGAAATTGATTTTCTTAGTAGCCATTTGTTCGGCTAAAAGAGTATCGGAATTAGCCGCCTTGTCCTGTAAGGAGCCATATCTGGTTATCCATAAGGACAGAGTAGTATTACGTCCTCATCCAGCCTTCTTCCTAAGGTGGTATCGAGGTTCCATTTGAACCAAGATGTGGTTCTTCCTTCCTTTTTCCCCAAACCTAGTTCGGTAGAGGAAAAGTTATTGCATTCTTTGGATGTAGTAAAAGCAGTTAAAGCTTATCTTAAAGCCACTGCTCAGATTCGTAGAACGGATACTTTGTTTGTTCTGCCGGAAGGCCCCAGAAAGGGTCAGGCAGCATCAAAAATCTACTTTAGCCAAGTGGATTCGACAGGTCATAATACAAGCCTATGGCTTGAAAAGGAGACCGCCTCCGTTCAAAGTTAGGGCGCACTCCACAAGAGCAGTTGGAACTTCATGGGCAGTGCATCACCAAGCCTCCCTGGCTCAAGTCTGTAAGGCCACAACATGGTCCTTAGTACACACGTTTACTAGATTCTACCAGGTAGACGTCAGAAGTCAGGAGGATGTCGCCTTTGGGCGCAGTGTGTTGCAGGCCGCAAAAGAGCCTCATGCCTGATGGCGCCCAGCTTATGTATCCCTCCCCTCATTTGGCATTGCTTTGGGACGTCCCATTAGTAATGACTAAGTCGCTCTGTGTCCCGTGATGTACGAAAAAGAAAAAGGGATTTTTATAACAGCTTACCTGTAAAATCCTTTTCTTGGAGTACATCACGGGACACAGAGCTCCCACCCCTCTTTTTGGGACACTTATTGCTTGGCTACAAAACTGAGGTGCTCCCGGATGGGAGGGGCTTATATAGGGGAGGGTACTTCCGGTTTGGAATTGGCCAGTGCCAACACCTGAAGGTAATCTATATAACCCATTAGTAATGACTAAGTCGCTCTGTGTCCCGTGATGTACTCCAAGAAAAGGATTTTACAGGTAAGCTGTTATAAAAATCCCTTTTTTCAAACCTTCATTAAATAAGCTAATGCAAGATGGTGGTGATTGCTTACAATGCACAACTACTCTGGGTCCTGTCTGCCCCAGTTGAAAATAGAACAAAAAGCTCATCTTTTATTTTTCATTGTGCATAGAGTAAAGGAAGGCTAGAACCTTTGTCAGGTTTTCTTGGCATCTGTGTCCCATTGGAGAGATAACCCCTGTGCTAACTAACCTTTGAAAAAAAGATTGCTATATACACCTATTTTCCAGTCCGGTCACTGCCACTAACTGACACAGAAGAACTCACGTGAGCGGACCAGACTGACCTGAAAATAAGTATCTTTCTTGCATAGGTGTTAGGAGGGGGGGGACGGCTAGCTAGGTGTAAGCTGGAATTCCACTTTAAGTAAATTTCCCCAAAGTAGCCCAAGGGAGGACTGTCTACAAGCTCTCTTTAGCCCATTGCACAGTACATCCGTGAACGCTACAGGCTATATAACCACGGCAAATTAAGGAAAAAAATACATTTGCTCATATGTTAGTAGAATTGTGTTTGTAACATTTTGTCTTAAAGCGGAAGTTCCGGAAAAAAATACTTTTTTTAAAGTCAGCAGCTACAAATACTGCAGCTGCTGACTTTTAATAATCAGACACTTACCTGTCCCAGGGTCCAGCAATGCGGGGGAACGAAGCCCCGCTCCTCTCTCCCTCCTCTTCACAGCGCCGGCATTGTCACAGCCGGGCACACACTTTGCATGCGCGAGCCGCGCTGCGCACCGTGACTGGCCGGGCAATCATCTGCGACCTGTGACGTTTCCCAGATGATTGCCGAGATGGAGGGGGGACCATACAATTTTTTGTTATCAGTCTCTGCCCTTAAAGAGCTTACAATCTAAAGGCCCAATATCACAGGCATACATACACACATACTAGGGCCATATTATTTATTTGCATCGGTCCCTGCCCTGAAAGATCTTACAAACAAAATGCCCGACCTTACATACACACACGCACTGACTTTGTGTTGGTCTATCACATAAAATCCCATGACAAAATGTAGAAAATTTCAAGGGGTATGAATACTTTTTCAAGGCACTGTAGTCATTCCAGCACATAGAGATGGGCTGGCACTGTAAGCCAAGTTGCTTTTTTGCAGCTAAGTTTACATAGTCAAAGAAGGCAGCTAGCAGGCAGGTAGGGCATTTGCAGGTCTCTTCTGCAATAAAAGCCTGCCTGCTCGCTGTTTGTTACAGCAGAACTTCAGTTCTGCTTTAGAACGGTAGTAAACTCCTTTATTAAAGCGGAGGTCCACACAAAAATGGAACCTCCGCTGTCCGGATTCCTCCCCCCCTCCGGTGTCACATTTGGCACCTTTCAGGCGGAGGGGGGAGCAGATACCTGTCTAAGAAAGGTATTTGCACCCACTTCTGGGCATAGATCCTTGCATTATCTGCGGGAATCTACACCATGTCCGGCATCCCCCCCGCTGTCTTCTGGGAGACACACGGGTCCAAGAAGACAGCAGGGACCAGTGGGATCACGCAGCGCGAGTCGCACATGCGCAGTAGGGAACCAGAGGCTTCACTTCCTGATTCCCTTACCAAAGATGGCAGCGGCAGCATCCGAGGGACGGGTCGGCCTCGAGAGCCGACATCGCGGGCGCGCTGGACAGGTAAGTGTCCTTATTTTAAAAGTCAGCAGCTGCAGTATTTGTAGCTGCTGACTTTAAAAAAAAAAAATTTGCCGGACCTCCGCTTTAAATAAATATGTGGGCCTTCGGGTGGTTTAACTACTTGCTTACTGACCAGGCCAATATAGCCCCTTCCTGACCAGGCCAATTTTCAGCTTTCAGCGCTCTCACACTATGAATGACAATTGCAACACTGTACCCATATGACATTTTTAATCATTTTCTTCACACAAATAGAGCTTTCTTTTGGTGGTATTTAATCACCACTGGGTTTTTTATTTTTTGCTAAACAAACAAAAAAAATACAGAAAAAGTCTTAAAAAAAAAAAAAGTTTTTATAGTTGGTTATAACATTTTGCAAACAGGTAATTTTTCTCCTTCACTGATGTTTGCTGATAACTGGCTTCTATTTACTTCCGTGATCAGCTGTCATTGGCTGACAGCTGATCACGTAGTATAGGGCCCGCTGTGATTGGCCCTTTGCCCCGATCTATGATCAGCCGAGTCCTAAGGACTCGGTGATCACAGAGTGCGCCCACCCACGCGCCCCCCAGCGCGAGAACGTCCATGGACTCCGTCCTGGCATTTTAAGTCCGTGCTGTAGCTGTCTTTTGGCTGTAGCGTGGGCGCCAAGTGGTTAAGCCATAATGTGCTAGTATGCACCGCATACTAGCACATTATGAAAGACTTGCCTTAAAACGAATCCCTCCAGCGGTGTGCTGTCACTGCTTCTATCTTCACCCAATCTTCCTTCTGGGTTCGCACTCTCTGCCCATTTCAGTGGCTGGACAGCAGTGATGTCACCCCCATGCATGTGACTGGGAGTCAGGGTCACAGCACAAAACAGATTATAGCGCACACATTCAAGAATGACATTTATCCTGCAAGGCTAGTTAAAAACACCTGAACATATTCCAAAAAATACGGTGGTTTGGTCACACTATATGGTCATATAGTGCTAAGCCCACTTACTGCGACAAAGTACCCTGAATAAGTGGGTCCTACCCTAGTAATAGAATGAAAGATCCTGCGTCTCAACCATGGGAGCCAAGCTCCTCTATGTGGGAGAACTGAAGGGATTACTCCTATGCACTGGTGACCACTAATAAGGAGGTAATTAGGAGGGGGAAACCTGGACAGGGTCAATACAATATACAAAAACATATTTGGGGGGCACACCCTAAAATCCATTTAGATTCAAGATGGTGCAGCTACAAGACCAACAAACAGTACAAAACAGATTATAGCGCTCACGAGGGTTTGGTCACAAGCACAGTGCTCTTAGTGGACGACACACTCAGTGTGCTGTCAAATATCATGTTTACCAGCCCCTTCCTCCAGCTCTGCTCTCCGCGTTCTCTCCTGAGCTCTGCATAACGCTGACTGACTGCTGTGTGCTGCTACTACTAGTGATACTAACGGTTGAAGCTCACGTCACAGCTTGGGGGGCGTAGCTCTGCCATAGCTCCGCCTCTTCCACGGACAGTTTATGGGCGTGGCTTGTCCCTCTTCCAATGGTCCAATGATAGCGTGCATTATGCTGTGCTGCTGTGTAAGCTAAATTGTGCAGTGACTGGGCTGTGGGAGGAAGATAATGTTTTACCCACAGACTCCACAGCATCACAAACTTATGTACCTTATCTAATATGACGCTTCAATTTTGGCATGTATCATTGCTTGAGTCATTTTATTTTTACCTGCTAAAATGCAGAAATTGGGAGTTTTCCATGCTTGTGCTATTATTTGTTGTCGAAACGTCAGATTAGGAGGTTTCATGTTAAAGGGTTGTAAAGGTTCGTGTTTTTCATCCTATGCATTAAGGTGAAAAAACACCTGGCAGTCACCGGCCCCCCGTTTTACTTACCTGAGCCCCTTCCTCTCCTCGGCGCGTCCCCGCCGTCCTTCTCTCCACAAAGTCCCGGCTTTGATTGGACAGATTGATAGCAGCGACGCGGGGGCGGGGCCGAGTCATACACTCGCCGTCTATGGAAGCTGAATGAATGACTCAGGAGCGCGCCCGCAAGGTAATCCCCTCGGGAGAGCGCTTCTTCTAGGGGGTTATCTAATGCGGTGAGGAGCCGCGAGAGCCGCCGAGGGACCCCAGAAGAGGATGTTCGGGGCCACTCTGTGCAAAACGAGCTGCACAGTGGAAGTAAGTATAACATGTTTGTTATTTTAATTTTTTTTTTAAAACAAAGCTTTAGTATCACTTCAAGAAGAGCCACTGCAGGATCAGAGGAATGATTATCGTCTAAAAGGGGTGGAAATTATGTTAAATATATTTGCCTCATAACTAAATTTATTTAGCTACGGGGCAGTTCCACCAAATATGTAGGTGTGTGCCAGGGATAATATAGCCTCGGAAGCAGTGGGGAGACGCTTGCCTTTTTCTGGCCCTTGATGCATTATTCCTTCTACTGACACCAACAACGAGGCACCTTTCCTTTCACTGACACCAACAGTGGAGCATTATTTCTCCCACTTATTGTACGCCAACGATGGTGCATTATTCGTGCCACTAATATCAATGATGTGGCATTATTTCCCCCCACTGATATACAGGTTGGGGCACTATTAATCCCACTAATACCAATGATGGGGCACTATTTTTGCTACTATTGACCACGGTCGCTATTTAATTTTTTTACTCCCACTGACCACCAAGCCTGAGGTATTGAGTACTCCCACGCACGCTGGGGTATTTTCTACTCCCACTGGCCATAATTTTGCCCCCTAAAGTCCAAAAGACAGTAAACTGGCCCTTTGTTTAGAATATTTGGAGACCCCTGGCCTAGGCGATCCAAGTGGAAGTGGAAGCAGGTACCTGCTCCCCAACAAGGGAAATGTTTCAAAAAGTGTGGAGAAGGGGCAGAAAAGTGGAACTTTCCCTTTTGGATGAAGTTTTACTTTAAAGCACAGGGAAATAAAAGGAAGAGGTTGTGTCTTTGCAGTATTTGGGAAGAGTTCCCTGATTGGCCCCTGAGGTTTCTTTGATGATGGTCCATTCTAAGATACCATCCCCCATTTCATATGATCTCAGCCATCTAACAATGTATTTTTATGAGTTTAGACTGAATGACCATCTGGAAATAGTCTGCTTCCTAATGTCTTGGGTGACATTGTAAGTTTTTTAAAATTTTAATACAGTTTATATTATGTGTTCCTGTGCATCTCATAGACAAAATGTAATTAAAATACATATGGCTATCATACCAAAATCATATACAGTAAGTATCATATTAAAACTCAGATTGATATAGCTATTTATGAAGACTGTACAAAAAAAGACTGTTCATCCAATTTCACCTGGCCCATTTAAGCCACCCACCAGGACATCACCCCCAGTGGTTGCCATTTTTTTGAACCTGTATTGCTGAGAGGTGGTCTGCCAAGAAGGGACTGTTTTCTTACTTTACTCTGTGGATTACAAGCACTCTCTGTTGAGAGAGTGAAAGCTCAATAGGCTGCAGCAAGGAGTACATGGAAGGGCGACGTGATAATTCATGATAGTTTGGTTGGTTGCAGACTGGTTGGTAAGTTTAGCTGGGAATTTTCTTTAGTTTTGTTTGACAAACATCTGCGTTCCATGTGCTCCTTGCTGCAAAGGCCAGTTATAGGTGGGGATAGTGGCCATTTGTTTGTAGTGTTGGAATACTGGTGAGAGAACGCACTGGACACCTTTGCTGACATTGTGCTATATTATGCTGGGTGTCCAGCGCACCCCTGTGCCTTTAAGGAGGGGTGGGCTACCTCCAGGCTCACCTGCCCTCTGCCTACCCATTAACTACTTGACCACTGGGCACTTAAACCCCCTTCCTAACCAGACCAATTTTAAGCTTTCGGTGCTCTCACACTTTAAAATAATTACTCAGTCATGCAACACTGTACCCATATGGAATGTTTGTCCTTTTTTCACACAAATAGAGCTTTCTTTTAGTGGTATTTAATCACCGCTGGGATTTTTATTTTTTGCGCTATAAATCAAAAAATACTGAAAATTCAGTAAACAAAAAAAAGTCTTTGTTTCTGTTAAAATTTAGCAAATTTGTAATTTTTCTTCATACATTTTGGACAAAATGTATACTGCTACATATCTTTGGTAAAAATAATCAAAATTGGTGGATATTATTTGGTCGGTGAGAAAGTTATAGAGTACGCAAGCTATGGTGCCAATCTCGGAAAATTGATCACACCTGAAGTACTGACGGCCTCTCTCATTTCTTGAGACCCTAACATGCCAGGAAAGTACAAATACCCACCAAATGACCTCTTTTTGGAAAGTAGACATTCCAAGGTATTTAGAAAGAGGCACGGTGAGGTTTTTGAAGTTGTCATTTTTTCCCACAATTCTTTGCAAAATCAAGATTTTTTTTCTTTATTTTTTCCACAAAATTGTCACTATGAGGTTATTTCTCACACACAGCATATGCATACCACAAATTACACCCCAAAATACATTTTGCTACTCCTCCTGAGTATGGCAATACCACATGTGTGAGAGTTTTACACAGCGTGGCCACATACAGAGGCCCAACAAGCAGGGAGCACCGTCAGGCGTTCTAGGGGCATGAATTTCAAGTCTAATTTGACTATCTAATTACACTTTGAGGCACTGTAGTGGCATGGATGCGAACTGATGTGGCATAGATGAGCCGTAGATGTGGATGGTCCACAACAATGGTTGGGTATGGATGGGATGGCTGAGTGGGTATGGATGGATGAGTATTGCAGAGTATGGATGGATTGCTGAGTATGGCTGAGTGTGGGTGGGATGAGTATTTCAGAATATGGATGAGTATTGCAGAGTATGGATGAGTATGGCAGAGAATTGCCAGGGTATGGATATGGGCATGGCTGGAATGGGCACTGAGCAGCGCTGTGGGCACTACAGATCCAGCCCACAGCGCTGCTGCAAAGGATTTCTCCCCCTCTCCTTTCACACTGTACCGATCTATACAGAGAGGGGAGAGAGGAACCGGCGTCATGATATGACGCCGGTTTGTTTACAAGTGATTGCTCTGCTATCAGCGGCCATTTACTGTGATCTGTGATGCGCCAGTTCTTCCGGACCCGGCGGTCACGGATATTTCCGAGAGTGCACCCCAGGGGGCGTGCAGGAGCAAGATTCTGGGAGGACGTCCCAGAATAAGCCGACCGTGCTGTAGCCGTCTTTCAGCTATGACCCGGCCGGCATGTGGTTAAAATGCATGTGCTTCTATTATGGAGGCTCTCAAAATTTAGAATTAGGACTGCAGATAATACTTGGGTGCTGTGAAATGGATTTGCAGCTTACGCATGTAATTGCAAATGTGTCCAAACTAAACCTCTTTTTTTAATGCAACAGAATGTTCTGGAAAGAGAGATGAGAGGAGAGACGGAGCCACCTGGGGTATTCTAGGGAGCCCTGACCAATCAATCCCCAACTTGGACTGCCAGGGGGCAGGCCTCCTTAAATACTTAGGGTTAGCCCAGCTCGGGAGAAGTTGATTGGGTGGAAGAATGAAGATGGAGTGTTAGGCTGTCAGGGCCTTTGAGGGAGCTCCCCAGTCTGGGGGGGGGGGGAGGGTGACTTTGGGCCCAGGCTTGAACCAGACCCTCTTGCACCCACAGAGGTGTCCTGGACAGGAGGCACAGAAGGAGCAAGAGAGGACAGTGGGAGAACACTGCCGGGGAAGTCTCCAGGAGTTCCACAGAGGCAGCCAGGAGGGCTGGTGAGTGAGCACACCGTCGGGAGTACTGGGAGGCAAGCCTGAGATGCAGCAGTCTGGGATGGGTGCAGAGCCAGTCTGGAAGATGGTGGTGTCACGGGCAGTGGAGTGAGGTAGCTTCAGCCAGGAGGGCTGGCAGTGCCTGAAGATGTGGTGCTGGGAGCAGTAGCCACAGGGACAGATAGCACTGGGACTTTTCTCTACATATTGCTACACCATAGGGGCCTGCAGTCCCTGCCTGTAAAGTGCACCTGCTTTAGGCCAGGCTGAGCCAGTGTCAGATCTACCAAATTAGTGCTAGCTAGTCCGGAGAGTGAAAGACTGGAAGCGATGTACAGGAGGAGAAAGGAGTGATGATCTGACAGGAAGCGATGTGCAGGAGGAGAAAGGAGTGATGATCTGACAGGAAGCGATGTGCAGGAGGAAAAGTGGAGTGTATATACTGTGCTGTATAAAGAAGTCCCAACTTTGACTTTAATTACCTGGGCATCTCATAAGTTCCCCATCCCTATACAAGTTCATTTCCACTAAATAAAAATACAAGAACAAGTGTGTCATGGACCTTTGAATACGGAAGTATTTCTCCTTTGAATCTGTGACAGACCTAGCCGGGACAGAGGCTTTTGGAGGGGGTGTTACTTTGGATTCAGGTCCATGTCCCCCCAAGACACACAGAATCTGGGGACCCTGGATATGCCATATTAGAGTGACTGATTCATACTGTTGGGATTTTCACACATTCCCTCTAAGGATATGCGAATGCAATCACCTCCAGCCATCTGTCTGTCCTCTGTGCTATTTTGACCCTGCTAAATGTGTGATGTTTACACTTAGGATAATGTATATTGTATAGCAGGTGAGACAGGTAGGAGTCGGGATGTCTACCCTGAACGGTCATATCTATGAGTCACCTTGGCTGGCTAAAGGATTTAGTTAATTAGCTCATGTTAATTATGTTTTTGGTTACCCCCTCTGTTACTGTATATAAGACTTGATTTTTGGTTCTAATAAAGGCTCTCTTGGTTGAACTTACATACAGCCTGCCTGGTGATTGTTCTGACCGACCACAAATGGATTTGAATGGCACATAGCGGTAGTTTGAATCCTGGAGCACCGGATGATCCAATAGAGCAGAGGAGTGTCGGGAGAGTGGAACCGAGCGAGCAAAGGGGCTCGTTACAAAGTGCAAAGACTCTTTCATGTCTCTGAATGATTGAAATTGTGTGCCTGGCTAGGCAGTATGACAGACGGACCACAACACTCAGGAGTTCCTATGAGGGTACCGCTACAAATAAATGAAACTTGTAAATAAGGACTGCATCATTTGGAAAGTAATATCAAAAAAAGGAGAAATCCCTACTTTCATGTGCAAATAAATAGTCCACAATATATTATATGAAGTTATGATAAAGTGCTCAACGTGTGCAAAAATGGTGTCTTCCTTTTTTCTTGGGCGGTGTTTGTGGGAGCCTACGGGCTGGGGGTTTATCAGATTTTGGAAGCCCCCTTTAACAAGGGGGCCCCCAGATCCATCGTCAATCACGATGCCCGCCACACGGTCAGACCCGAAAAAGAAAAAAAAACACTCCCTTGTGACGTCACTGAGCCAGCATAAACATGTCGGTGATGTCACAAGGGGGGCAGTGCCACCAGGTGAAGTCGGCCAAATGAAAAAAACAGCCGATACCGAAAGGGGGCGTGGTCCGCCCTGGGTGCTGCACCTCCCTCCTTTTTTCCTCTCCGCGATCTCTGTGTTTCACAGAGCTGAATTGCCCAGCCGCAGAAACAGTGTCCCCGCCTCCTGTGATAGACGGCACAATGATCCAATGGTAAGACATTGAATCAGCGTGACGTGATTACAGGAGGCCGGACATTGTTACTGCGGCCCGGGCAATTCAAATCCAGCTCCGTGATGCTGATGCGGGCACTGGTAAATCTGAATATGATGG